>JAAXCT010000123.1:0-1223582 GCA_012490785.1 Eragrostis nindensis
GGACTATAAAGTCCTGTTCATTCCCCGCAAAAAAAAAGGAAAGAAAAAGAGAGTCCTGTCATATATTATGACGGTGTAGGTTGTATTTATTAAAACAAATTCTTTTGTCCGGTTGAGCCTGGCCTTCCTTGGTATACAATCCAACTTGTTATTACGAAAAACTCCTCAGCTTTCAACACGATGCCATCTGTAGAGAGAGGCGGCACGAATCGCGCCAGCAGGGACATGGCTGAGGTGCTCGGCCGCTCGACCGTGAGCGGAGTACATCATGGCATTTCTTTGGAGATGTCACATCATGGCAATGGTGGGGAGGACAGTGGTAGAGGCGGAGCCAACGCAGAGGCAGTGATGGAAGACACCGGACGAACGATTTTTGCGTGGCGGCGGCAATGAGGGTCGTAGGATGCACAAGCACCATAGTTACGGTGGGAGCCGATGGACACAATCACACAATTCACCGTGAAGAAGCAGTCTTGAAGCTGTCGCATTGTGTGATGACGAGGAAGGCATCAGGCAGGGCCGCATGTGTGGTTGCCGACGTCAAAACTAGCCTGCAGTCCTGCACGAGCAGCAGCTACAGATTCGTGTCTCCTTGCAGCCTCATGCTTGATGCGGTCTCACAGCTGGTTCTTCTTCAGGTTCCGGAAAATTCGGGTTTCCCTGACCTCGCTCAAAGAGACTACAGTCGCGGTCATCAAACGGTTCGACACCGCTGGAGACCCCAGCGCTCTCCACGACGATGACAATTTCTCGCTGTTACCAGATGATGAGTGGCTTTCATGCGTTTGCGGATCTGAGGCTGCTCGCCGCCGCAGGGCCATGGCAATTCCTAATGGGTTTGATGACGTTGAGTGACCCCTACTTGCATATTGCAACCACCACGGGGCCTAAGAGCAACTCCAGTAGTCTCCCGATCCTTCTTCCAATTCCAAAATAACTGTCAAATTGGGCAGCTGGTTTTGGGGAGGGCAAGAAAAGTAGCTAGGGAGGTTTTTGGAGATTGTTGGACCTGCTCTTCCATTTTGCTCTGCCTCCCAATCGACAGTTGGCCTTGGCGCCAAGACATTTCCCTCCCGCCTGCTCGCCGGATCTGGCCAACCCCGTCTCGCCGACTCTCGAAACGGAATCCCCGTCCGAGCTGCCGCCGCTTGACCCGATTTCGTGGCGCAGCACCTCACCGTCACCCAAATCGAGTTCTTCCTGCTCGGCGTTGATCTACGGCCATGGAGGAAGGCGAGAGCGAAGTGGTGCCGCCGCGGCCATGGACGAGGCGGGTGCGGCGAGACGGCCATCGGCGAGGCGGGTATGGCGCGACGGCCATGGGCGAGGTGGGCGGGGGCAAGGCCACATGGGCGCGGGAGAAGCGGGCGCGGCGCGGGGGCCGGGGCGAGACAGCTGCGGACGAGACCATCATGATGCCGTGCGGTGTGTTGTCCCATTGCTGCCGTGCCACGGCACTGTGGTGGGGAGGGAGAGGAGCTGATAAGGTGGGGCCCATTCGCAAGTGAGAGGAAAGAGAGAGAAAAAAAGACCTTAAATGTCAGGTCACTGGGGATGAGGTTGGGAGATTGCTGGAGCTGCAACTCCCACTATTCTGAAAATGCTATTGGAGGCCTACTCTTTTTTTTTCCGAGGGATATTGAGAGCCTCCTCATAACTCTATAATGGGATGGAATAATTGGGAGACTTCTGTAGTTGCTCTAAATCACCTAGCTTAATCTTTCGCCACCGGATCACCCTGGAACCAGATTGACTTTTCTCAAGAAAATCGCTTCGAACAGCTGGTAAGCTGCGTTAGCAGCGAATTGAACCGTTGGCCGTGGGGTTTTAGACGGGTCTCCAGTTACTTGTGAGTTTGACAGGCTTACAGGAATCAAATAGATACAGTCAGCAGTCAGTTTAAGCAACCTGCCAGGATGGAGATGGTGCAGCGGGTTGAAAAATTATCGGCGTCGATATCTCACACCTTCACAAGAGAAATATAACGGCAATGACCAATATGGGTTACGTACCAAGGTAAGCTATATAATAAGCTACGATTTTTCTTTAGAAACTTACATTCCTTAGGGCTTCCCAACCAAGGCATGGCACTCTCATGGAGTACTCCAATCCTGCAGTATTATATATAAGTTTTTCTGTCACCCATCAAGTACTGTATGCAGATAATGAAATAAACTGGCGTTTTATAGACTTTCAAAGTATTATATATTACCCATCAAAAGAATAAAGGTTATTTATGGTTGAAACTATTAGAACTAATGTTAACCACCAATCATTAGATTATAGCGACTCTAGCCGCGCAATATGCGCGGGCTATCTTACTAGTTATATATATAATTGACGAGAAAAAGGAGCCACCACGTTCACTCTAAAATACTAGAAATTCTCACGTTAATCCGAGAAAATAAGAAGAGAAAATTTCCCACCACTGCCATTATGAAAAAAATAGTCACAAAACCCCCTATAAATATTTATAAAATAGCTAAATCTGAAATAATAAAAAATAGCCAAAAATACCCCCACAAACCTATTTCTAAATTACCCACCATGTCATTATGAGTTAAAAAATAGCTAAGTTGTAATAATAAAAAATAACAAAAATACATTACACCTATTTCTAAATTACACGTCATTCCATATAAGTAAAAAAAATAAATGTGGGTTATAAAAGAAAGCTAAAAATATCTCTAATTCTTTTTTCTCGAACAAAATATTTCTAATTCTTATTTCTTATTTTCTCACTATACCATTATGAGACTGAAATAGCTAAATTTTAACATGATGAGTAGGCAAGCTGAAAAACAAGCTATGACGATAACAGAGTAAGGATGAGTGAGAGAACCGAAAAACAAGTTAGAAATAAGGACGGAAAGAGCCTTGAACGAGAAGGCGACGAGCAGGCAATCTAAACAACAAGATGACCAACCTACCAGCAGGAAGGCGAGAAGGGAAGGTGACACGTGAAGATAGTAGCTTTGCCGGAGTGGGCGACAAGTAGGCGGGAGTCGCGGGACGGATGACGAGTTGGCAGAAGTGTGTTAGAGAAACAAATGAGCGAGACAACAAGCTAAGGCGACAAATAGCTGAGCATCATTACGAGCAAGAGGTGAATGCGACCGTAGGAGAGAGCATATAAAAGTTTATTACAAAATTTCATAAAATACCTACATACAAGTTTATAAATTTTATACTATTATCGTTATGAAAACAATCAACTCTAGACGTGTAAATGTGCGAGCAGGCATACTAGTTATTAATATTATTGCAAGACACTAGACCGTCAGTTTGAGAGCAAGCCCATTTAACTTTACTTGTGAAAATAGCACAGTAGTGGAGCCTGGTTTACCGTATCCGGCGATTGTTGCCCACGGGCCCCCGCGCTGCTCCTAAGCAGGCACAGACGCCGCTCAGCTCTGTGCGCCCGGCCCGCTCGGAGTCGCGGCACCAATTTGTCATGTTCGTAGAGCTTTGCTGAGCAGAGTCTTAAGGATTCGAAATTTGAAGCGTGAGCTCTGGAACATACGATAGGAAAAGTTAATCTAAGGGGTGTTCGTTTCTTTATGCCTAAAAGTCACATCAAAACTAATCTTGTTATTTAGGGTCTTAAATAAGTCTAATTACAAAATCTTTTTACAGATATGCGCTAATTTGCGAGACGAATCTAATGAGCCTAATTAATCTATGTTTCGCAACAGTGATGCTACAGTAACCATCGTCTAATTACAGCTTAATTATTCTCATTAGATTCGTCTCGCAAATTAGTACAAAGTTCTGTAATTAGTTTTTTAATTAGACTTTATTTAATACCCCTAAATGATAAGATTCTAGCAGGACTAAAATTAAGCCTAGAGAAACGAACACCCCCTAAGTCCATTTCAATATATATTAGTTTCATTTCGGGTTACCAGTCGTATGCTACAAGCCAGTGGCTCGCAACTTGCAAAGAACACGCGACGCTGACATCTTGGTCAGCAACGGAGACCGACCAAACACACACTCCATCGCACACGGACAAACAAGGACGAACAAGAAGATCGCAGCTGATACGCCGCCGGGCCTTGCAATGTTACGCGGATCTCGAATTGGACAAGAAGATCGCAGCTGAACAAACACCCTTGCGCCAGAGTCTAGCATTGGACAAGCAGCTGATACGCGGATCTTGCAATGTTACTTCAGTCCAGCCAGATGTAGCTTCAAGGGGCGACAATGACACGGTCGCAGCTGTACGTTTCTTGATTTCCATCTACTAATTCGTCGCAGGCATTTCCACCGCCTTCTCCTTCGTGGCGGCTTGGTCTTCTGCTGCTTCTGCCATGCCGTCCGTGTCATCCATGCCGAACAGCTTGCCATCGCCTCCAGCGTCCGGCCGCGGGTCTCGGGAGGCAGGTGAAGAAGAACACCCACCCGAGCGCGGCGATGCCGGCGTAGAGGTAGAAGCTTCCGCCGATGGTGATGGCCTTGGACAGCGAAAGGAAGGTCATGGTGACCACGCCGCTGGTGACGCGGTTGCACGCCACGCCGACGGCGAAACCCAGCGCGCGCACCCGCAGCGGGAAGATCTCCGAGGTGTACACGCCGGCGATGGGGCCGAGGCCGATGGAGAAGAACGAGACGAAGGCCAGGATGGACGCTATGCACAGGGCGATGGCCCACGTGATCCTGGCGTCCGGGTGGTGGCCCACGACGGTGAGCCCCGTCCCGAGGCCGACGAGCGAGACCGCCATCCCGGCCGTGCTGGTCAGCGCAAGTGGCCGCCGACCGACGCGGTCGAGCAGGAACGTGGCGATCAGGATGGTCAGCGTCTTGGTGGCGCCCACGGCGCAGGTGGCGCCCAGGAGTTGGTTGTCGTCGGTGATGCCGGCGGTCTTGAACACGCGCGGGCTGTACAGGACGACAGAGTCGCAGCCCGAAGCCTGCTGGAAGAAGTGGAGCCCGAGCACGGAGAAGAGGATGCGCCGCATGACGGGGGTCGGGGATAAGATGAGCTCCTTCCAGACCTGCGTCTCCTCGCTCCTCTGTTTCTTGGGCACGGTGACCACGTCGCCGTCGAGGTCCCTGGGGATGCCGGCGGCAGCCTTGATGTCGTCAAGACGCTGCGCGGCCTCCTCCGGCGTGTCTGTGGCCTGCTCCAGCACGGCCCTGGCGTCCGCGAGGCGGCCCTTCATGACGAGCCACCGGGGCGACTCGGGCATGACGAACACCATGAACGCGAGCAGCACCGACGGCGCGGCGCCGATGCCGAGCATGACGCGCCAGCCGAGGTGGAGCGGGAGGCGCGCGAACGCGTAGTGGACACGTATCCGAGCAGGATGCCCAAGTTGATGAACACGTCCGGGAAGGACGTCAGGAAGCCGCGGGCCGACGCCGGCGAGATCTCGGCGGTGTACACGGCGCGATCATGACCGCGTAGCCCACGCCGACGCCGGCCACGAAGCGTCCGGCCATGAGCATGGCGTAGTTGACGGCGAAGCCCATGACCAAGCGCCCGTGAAGAAGATGGCGGCGGCGAAGACCACGGTGAAGCGGCGGCCGATCCAGTCGGACGTTCGCCCGGCCGCGAAGGAACCGATGAGTGCGTAGAGGTTGAGGCTGCCCATTAGGACCTCCAGCTGCACGTCAGTGATCTTCAGGTCCTTCTTGATGTATATTGCCGCTCCGCTCATCACCCCAATGTCTGCCGAATATTCAGTACACAAACAAACATCAGGAAAAGTCCGGGAAAGCAAAATAAAATATATTAAGACATGAACAAAAGACATCGGTACCATAGCCGAGGATGATGCAGGCCATGGAGGCGAAGATGGCGCAGGTGAACGCGAACTTGAAGTTGACAGTCTTCTTGGTCCCGACAGTAGCAGGGATATCGGAGGAAGCCATCGTTAACGCTTACTTCTCTTTTGTCCTCTGCTTACAGAGGGTGCAGCTGTGCAGAGACTGGTTGCTACGTTCGATGGTGTAGTGTTGAAGGAGACGCGTATATATAGACGGAGGAATCCGCCTGGTAAACATCAAGGGTGATGTGGCTTGGCCACTATTCCAGTAGGCTTGCGTTTGTCTGATGCGCCATGAACCCTGATCATGCAAGCGATATGCGACGTCCAGTCCCCCGAACCACTCACTCAGCTGGTCAATCACTGAGCTAGACACACATGGTTCAGTGTTGCTAACGTTTCTTCAATGATAGTAGCACTGTAATTGGATCATTGTGATGCGATTCCAAGATTCCCTAATACTTCCCTCCGTTTTTAAATAATTGACAGCATTGACTTTACTATTCACAATTTGACTACTTAATAACTTATAAATTATTTAGTTACATAAGATAAGCATATGATATATAGATGTGTGTAGATAGCACTTTAGCAACATGATATATTTATGAGTGTTCAATTATGCATTAAACAAAAAAGTAATGGTCAAAGTTTGAACAGGAAAAGTCAACGCTGACAAGTATTCAAAAACGGAGGTAAGTAACATATAGCTTCTTTTTCCAAGAAGGTTTTTATCGGCACATGTAAGGTCAAAAACCTGAATTCGGTAGCAGCAGTTTAGCAAATGTTATTGGAAATTTTTGGATTATTTTTTCAACAAGAAAAGTAGTAGCTGTGCAAATATTGCAGTGTTACACAATGTTTGGAAATAAATATATAATATGTTTTCTACAATGCTATACTCAATTGAGCTGCTCCAAACTATGTATTTTATTTCAACTAGCAGGTGGCCCGTGCAAATTGCGCGGCTAGACACGTTACACATTTTTCATAGGTTCATATACATACATTTTGTTTATATTTTATTTTTTCTGATAAACTAAATTATATGTCGTCATATGGGCTTATTCAACTGAGAGTAGGAAGATTCATACCATGTTTAATCTACCGTGACTGCTGACTTGCACAATTCAAGCCCGAGTCTCCTCTTCATGCTGATCTGCATCTTTGTCGATGTTACTTGTTCATGTCACAATGTAGTCCTACACAAACACCTAACTCTGTCATTGCCCAGTTCATGGTGCCCAAGCTCGACTTCATTATTTTAGCTTCACGACTACACGATTTCACTTTCAGCTGCGAAAGGAACTTTTTTTTAGCAAATAGATAAGTATTAGCACATCAGACATGTCAACCCAAGAGCTTATTAATTTGCTCAATTCTCAGCTATTTCTTACTCCTTTCACAACCAAATTATGTTACCTTGTTTCTTTCCTGAACTATCTAAGAGCAGGAAGTGCAGCTCAATTCCGACGGGTATTGGCATTGCATTGCTATGCATCAATTGATGATTGTCGTACAAATTTGCCAATGGCGGCTAGCCTTCCTTGTACTCAGGGCATGTTGTCTTACTCATTCTCAATCACAGTCGCATGAAATCACCAGTGTATATTGTTCCACATCACGTCAGCCTCGTGCACATACAATACCTATAGTGATGATCTGATCCGCCTTTTGCATTAGCTGAGCTAGAGCAGGGTGAACTGAATCCCTACTATTTATTTTACAAGTCATACCTGAGATGTTTTTTGCTTTGTCACCTCATCTCCTAACCGAAACCAGTGTTGCTGGGCACGTAATTAAGTGATCCTAGTTTGGGCGGTCACTACCCCATCCTTCCCAATCAAATCCATGGCACGACCACTGTTTTTGGTGACGCCGCAGCAGTATCCGCGGCTTCTGTATCTGCCTTGTTCGTAGCTTCCAGCGTTGCTTGCTGCTGCGCGTCAGGCGAACCGGCACCCCTGACGGATGTCGCTTACTGCTGCTTCGCGGGTCGCTTATCTTTTGGTGACTCGCCGACGACGTCAGACCGTCCAGATGTGATCGTCCAAGTTGAAGATGCTGGGGCCACGCACGTCGACCGTCCAGATGCGATCGTCCTAATTGAAGATGCTGGACATGTTAGTGTTGAGTAACTTGAGTTAATCCGTCCAGCACAGGGTCAGGGGTATGCTATCTTTCCATTGTTCCAGATCATCATCGAGAAAGTTTGCTTGGGCGTTACTGCTTGTAACGCCGCCGCCGCCGCCGCTGCATCTTCCCCGTTCGGAGTTACGATCTGGAGTCGCATCCTGCTGCTCGTTCTCTTTGCTGGACGTTGATCGCTGCTGCTCTTGCGACGCGCCACTGCCGTCAGACGGTTCTTATTCCTCCTCATCCTCCGTGCTCTGTCTCTGAGACAAACCAGGATCCGTCACCACGGGTGGTTTCTTATTCATGATCTTGCACAGCACGTAGTCATTCAACTGCACGTTGTTCATGATGGTGAAGGGTTTTTGTTTCTCAGATTAAACATAACGTATTATGATAGAATATTATTCCTTTGATGTATCAGGACTCTTTCCTTTCGCACACAGAGACGGGACTCTTTGATGGAGCCTTGGAAAAATCAAAGCCGTTGCAATCTAGACATGTCGTATCATAATCTTAGGGACTGACATATCAATATGTAAACCTTTCACTAAAAAAAACAATTTCAGATACTAAATTTATACTCAGGTTTGAGGGTAAAAAACGCAATTTGTAAACCTAACATAATTTTCAAACAAATATAGTAATATAAAAAGAACAGAGCTTCAGCTACATATTCATCATGCCATCGTCTCAATGCTTCTTTCCCTCCTTCATCCGAGTAATATACTGATCAAGTTCGACGAAGGTCTAAAGGAGACGCTGACTTTCTGGCAGCATCTCAGATGAAAGATGGTGGGCGGAGAACTACAGCAGGATGCCCAACAGATTGACACACGAGGCTAGAGCTATCAGGGCACTTCTCAGCAGGACCATCATTCCCAGAGGTAATCTTCTTGAGCTGCTCGTCAGAGTCGCTGCTCCTCATTTCACCTGTCATTTATTTGGCACATATTCTATTCTTCTCTAGGGAGATATTTCAAGTTGGACGCTTCATTTATATTGGCCGTTGATTCTTTTTTAAAATCCAACAGTTTATATTTGTTTTTTTATTAACATGGTAATCTCGTGACCTTGAAGGCGAATATAGTGTCTTCTTTTAACATTCAAATACTAAGATAATAGATGGGAGTGGCATGGAACTAATGTAGTCAAAAGGCAAAAAGTACAACAGAACAATCATACTTACCTCCGTTTTTAAATACTTGTCAGCGTTGATTTTTACTGTTCCAACTTTGACCATTACTTTTTTGTTAATGCATAATTGGACACTCATAAACATATCATATCACTAAAATGCTATCTACACCACATCTATCTATCATATGTTTATCTTATGTAACTAAGTATTTTAGAAGTTATTAAGCGGTCAAATTATGAATAGTAAAGTCAACGCTGTCAATTATTTGAAAATGGAGGGAAGTACATGAAAAACTATTGTGACCTAACGAAATGTACTCTATATATTGTTGTAAAAGCAAAAACTCCGCTTAATTATGATTCAAAGTGTACCATAGCAATGCATGTGGTAGACGTCAGAAAAGCATCAGAGTCTTTTTGTTTGCAATAAACGTCCATGCACAAACAAGGTTGCAATCCACATATTGCTTGAGTATTTTATGATACAAGAGTACTTGCAGATACCTTTGCGGTTGAAACTCTAGTATCTGTGAGGAATAAAGTTTTTGTAGCAAGGCTGCTCTTTCTCTCCTTGGTAGTCCTATGTGTGTTTTTCTCTCTTGAGCTGCTGTGCGTCAGCTCGACGTCAGATGGCTGGCCGATGCTGCATGCTCTGTTCGGTGTGTTTCCCACTTTACTACTCTGTTTAGGCCTCTTTCCGTGTTCTGGGCATCGATGGTGATGAATGGTGATGGCCACCGTATGTACCACTTTACGCAGAGGCAGTTGCTTCTTGATTTCCACCTAGTAATTCGCGGGCATTTCATCGCCTTCTCCTTCGCGGCTTCGCTTGGTCTTCTCGTTCTCATGCCGCATTTCTGCTGCCATCCATGCCGAACAGCTTGCCCATCGCCTCCAGCGTCCGGCCGCGGGTCTCCGGGAGGCAGGTGAAGAAGACACCCACGCAAGCGAGGCGATGCCGGCGTGCGTAGAGGTAGTAGAAGCTGCTCCGATGGTGATGGCCTTGGACAGGGACAGGAAGGTCATGGACACCACGCGCCGCTCGTGACGCGGTTGCACCCCACGCCGACCGCGAACCCCAGCGCGCGCACCCGCAGCGGGAAGATCTCCGAGGTGTACACGCAGGCGAGGGGGCCGAGGCCGATGGAGAAGAAGGAGACGAACGCCAGGATGGACGCGATGCACAGGGCGACGGCCCAGGGGACCTTGGCGTCCGGGTGGTGGCCAACGACGGTGAGCCCCGTCCCGAGGCCGACGAGCGAGACCACCATCCCGGCCGTGCTGGTCAGCGCGAGCGGCCGCCGGCCGACGCGGTCGAGCAGGAACGTGGCGATCAGGATGGTCAGCGTCTTGGTGACGCCCACGGCGCAGGTGGCGCCCAGGAGCTGGTTGTCGTTGGTGATGCCGGCCGTCTGGAACACGCGCGGGCTGTACAGGACGACCGAGTCGATGCCCGATGCTTGCTGGAAGAAATGGAGCCCGAGCACGGAGAACAGGATGCGCCGCATGGCGGGGGTCGGGGACAGGATGAGCTCCTTCCAGACCTGCGTCTCCTCGCTGCTCTGTTTCTTGGGCACGGCGACCACGTCGCCGTCGAGGTCTTTGGGGATGCCGGCGGCGGCCTTGATGTCAGCGAGGCGCCGCGCGGCCTCCTCCGGCGTGTCGGTGGTCCGCTCCAGCACGGCCCTCGCGTCCGCGAGGCGGCCCTTCATGACGAGCCACCGGGGCGACTCGGGCATGACGAACACCATGAACGCGAGCAGCACCGACGGCGCCGCGCCGATGCCGAGCATGACGCGCCAGCCGAGGCGGAGTGGGAGGCGCGCGAACGCGTAGTTGGAGACGTACCCGAGGAGGATGCCGAAGTTGATGAACACCTCCGGGAAGGACGTCAGGAAGCCGCGGGCCGACGCCGGCGAGATCTCGGCGGTGTACACGGGCGCGATCATGACCGCGTATCCCACGCCGACGCCTGCCACGAAGCGTCCGGCCATGAGCATGGCGTAGTTGACGGCGAAGCCCATGATCAGCGCGCCCGTGAAAAAGATGGCGGCGGCGAAGACCACGGTGAAGCGGCGGCCGATCCAGTCGGACGTGCGCCCGGCCGCGAAGGAACCGATGAGCGAGTAGAGGTTGAGGATGCCCATCAGGACCTCCAGCTGCACATCTGTGATCTTGAGGTCCTTCTTGATGTATATCGCCGCTCCGCTCATCACCCCAATGTCTGCCGAAGTGCCGAGTATACAGACAAACATCAGACAAACTCTTGGAAAGCAAATTGAAAGATATTAAGACATGAACAAAAGATATCGGTACCGTAGCCGAGGATGATGCACGCCATGGAGGCGAAGATGGCGCAGGTGAAGGCGAACTTGAAGTTGCCATTCTTCTTGGTCCCGACAGTAGCAGGGAGATCGGAGGAAGCCATCGTTCACGCTTCCTCCTTTGTGCTCTGCTTACAGCGGTGCAGCTTTTCAGAGACTGCTTGCTACGTTCGATGCTAGTGTTGAAGGAGACGCGTATATATAGACAGAGGAATCGGTCTGATAAACATCAAGGGTGATGTGGCTGGACTACCATTCCAGTAAACCTGCGTTTGTCTGATGCACCCATGAACTCTAATGATGCAAGCGACATGGACGACGTCCAGACCCCCGAACCACTCACTCAGCTGGTCAATCACTGAGCTAGACACACATGGTTCAGTGTTGCTAACGTTTCTTCAATGATAGCGCTACAATTGGATCATTGTGATGCGATTGCTAGCTTCTTTTTCCAAGAAGGTTTTTATCTGCACATGCAAAGCCCAAAAAAAAAACATGAATTTGGTTGTAAAGTAGCTATTGGAATATTAGGATTCTTGTTACGACAAGAAAAGTAGCTGTGCAAATATTGGAGTGTTACACAGTGTTTGGAAATACATATGGAATATGTTATTCTAATATGCTATACTCAATAATACTGCTCTAAACTATGTACTTTATTTCAGTCGGTAGCTGCGCGATACTAATGTAGTCATAAGGCAAAAGGGAGAAGAGAACAATCATACTAATGAAGTGTACTATATTGTTTTAAAAGCAAAAAAAAATTCAAAATGTACCTGCATGTGGTACACATCAGAAGAACATCAGTGTCTTTTTGTTTGCAATAAACGTCCAAAAAACAAGTTTGCAATCCAGATATTGCTTGATTATTGGATCCCATCAGATGGGTAGCTAGGCCAATATTTAAGCATGAGTAAATTGCATCGGTAGTGCAACAACTTGTGAGGTGGGTTCATTTTAGTCACACAACTTGAAAACTGCTAAATTAGATCACATAATTTGTTTTTGTGTGCAAAGTAAGTCAAAAACGTGCCACAACAAGAGAATACACATCATGTAGGCAAGGATGCTATGCGTTTGCAGGAGTATGAAGAAAGCAAAGTAATTTTGCCTGTGCTACCATGTTGTTTGTAGTACACATCATTGATAACGGTCAATCACTGAGCTAGACACACATGGTTCAGTGTTGCTAACGTTTCTTCAATGATAGCGCTACAATTGGATCATTCTGATGCGATGCTAGCTTCTTTTCCAAGAAGGTTTTATCTGCACATGTAAAGCCAAAAAAACATGAATTTGGTTGTAAAGTAGCTATTGGAGGAGTAGGATTCTTGTTACGACAAGAAAGTAGCTGTGCAAATATTGGAAATAAATATGTAATATGTTTTGATCTAGAATGCTATATCAATTGAGTCGCTCTAAACTATGTCTTTTATTAGTTCAATCGGGAGTGACGTGGAACTAATATAGTTGGCTCGATATTGTTTTTTAAAAAAACTCCGCTTAATGATTAAACTATAACAAGGCAATGAATGTGGTTGCAGATATTGAAAATAAATATGTAATAATGGAAGACCCATTCAAAATAAAGTCCTACTAATATGAAACAAGTTACATTAGCCTAGCTAGCCGCGCAATATGCACGGGACACCTTCCTAGTATTAAGATAATAGGCCACGGAAAAGGTGTAACAAAAAAAAGTACCTATCTATCTATCTAAGGATTTTGTCGTTCTTTGATCATGCGGTGATTATTTATCCTTATCGGTTAGAAGCAAAGGATATTTTACCGCGGCAAGTTTAACTTAATCAGCTAACCCATCGGGCTGGAATCTAGAACCATTCGTAGAGAACTTCCTACGGCGCCGCGCCAGCATGCAGTAAGATGCCCTCAACGAACCTAGATTACCATACTGACTAAACCACCTAAAAGGTTGGTGACTGCATATCTTCGTGTTGCAAGCGCATGGGCAGTGACGTTTATTTTTTGAAGCAAATTAATCGGGAGTGATAATTGGCGTTCCATGTGATCGATCGATTTCGTAATCTACCTAAACCTCTATTCTTGGAGATGTACGGCCGTTTTCCTACCAAGCGGACACGTAGCGCCACTTCCTGTAGAAACTACAGTGCGTCTCTCCCTGCAGCCGTTGGTTGGCAATCTAACGCTCCCGACTGCGCCGCCCTCCGCATCGGTACCAATCGCACGCTCTGGAAGGTCCCGGAGAGTCAGTCGAGTCCTCGCGTCGGTCGCCTTCCCTTTCGATCCCCAATTTTCCATCGCCGTCTCACGCCGCCGTTCGTCCCGCCCTGCTTCCCACGACAGCGACATCCTCCGCCGATTCGCCCCATCTGCGCGCCTTGCTGTCGCCGTGGCTACCAGAGCGGGAGGCGTCGGCTGCGCGGACGACGTTCCCCGGTAAGTCCCAGCCGCCCCTGCCTTCCTCCGATGAAGGCCACGCAGCATCGCCAGTACTCGAACCATCCAGCGGCGTCCTCACCTGCTTGCCCGCGGCCCATGGCTCCCCCTCTCCTCGATCCATTTCCCATCGCGCAGGTGTGTGCCCGTCCTCCCCATCGCGCCGCTGCACCCTTCTGCACCTCACCGTTGCCGCCGATGTCCGTCCTGCCCTGCTCGCTCCGTCCGGCAGGCCAGATCGCGCCTCCCCCGTCGCCGTACACGCGTTGCCTCGCCCGGCCCCATGACCTGCCCGTGGGATCGCTTCCAACGCAGCTTCGGTCTTCACGTCCGCCCGTCGTACGGCCGTCTGGATCTCACCGCTCTTTCATTCGCAAGCAAGCACTCTTCCATTCGCACAGGAACGATGCTTCATCGAAAAGTATGACCTACACTGTATGTGTCTATTCTTTTTTTTCCCCTGTGCATATATATCCGCCAACGCCTGATTTTATTTGCCTTCAGTTCATCCGCTACAGCTGCAGCAGATGGTCTGCAGGCTTGACGTCAACATACCTACTATGTAGGCATCTTCAAATCGGCCACTTCACTACTGCTGGTGTTCACCATACATCCAGCTGACTCCCTGCCGGCATTCTTGAAGCAAATCTGCAGGTTTTCATGTGCAGGCCGTTGCTGAAGATGGTGCTGCCGTGCTGCTAATCCGTTTGTGGTACGTTTGCTCCTCCACAATTCTACTGATCAAGCATATTACTTCTGCTTCTTCACTGAGATGTCAAAACATTCTTTTGATTTCAATTTGACAAAGACGTTTGAAGGGTGTGCAGGCTGATTTAGTCCACCGGCCATCAATCTCGAAGATTATTATTCCTGGCACATCCGTTTGGGGTACGTTTGCTCCTCCATAATTCTACTGATCAAGCATATTACTTCTGCTCCTTCACTGAGATCTCAAAACATTCTTTTGATTTCAATTTGACAAAGACGTTTGAAGGGTGGTGCAGGCTGATTTAGTCCACCGGCCATCAATCTCGAAGAATATTATTCCTGGCACTGTTGTCATCTTATTTGCCAAGGTCTGACCCTCAGCAATTCAGTGTTCCACCTCGCGTTTTTTTGTTTCCAAGCTTACTTTGATGGTACATGCACAACAATTTGCTTCTTTGTAAAAAAATGAGCAGATGGTCCAGTGGGACATGACCTTCGGTTCCATAAGAACACAATCTATTCTGTGGTTAGAATATGACTCAACGATTGAGAATATTTTTTTACAGTATCAAGTTCTTTCTCATGACAACCAAGTGCATATCCTCCCTGAGCAACAAATGATTCCATGATGTAAGCTTCCTTTTCATCTGAATTGTTTTCCGGTGCTTGGTTCAGTGAAAATTTATCTCACATGCCATGTGTAAGCCTTCAGAATACGTTAGAGTGAATGTCTGCATGTATACTAACATGCATGATTAATTTTTTCTCTTCATGAATGCAGCCATTTACTTCTTCACAAAAACTCAACACAGAAGGGCAAGGCACAAAAACACGATGTGCACCCACGTGGTAATTTCAGAGTTTGCAATTTGTTAGTGTCTGCTCCTTGATTTACACCTGCAAAATGTTCATAAAAGTATCTGCTCCTTGATTTGAGCTCCGTGTGTATTTCTTATATGACATAGTTTGCTCTTATAATCTTATTATTCTCTGCGGTTTGCGGAGTGACAAATGCTGCAAAAATTCCAGTCCGTGAAATTGTATTGAGATGTCAGGAATTACTCAGGCTACATTCTTTGTCCACCTCCTTGCAGCTCTAACAATCAGTATTGATTGTTTCAAAAAATAACATATGAAATGCTCATGTTTATATATTTGTGATACGCAGAGATGTCTCTTCCTGCTGGCAACTTGGAGTACTACAATCCCTAATAGCTAAGGTATTCTTGGAATCCACTGAGATGACAAAATATTCTGTTTCTGGAATTACACATTGGTGGCTGATCCTCTTGGCTGTGATGTAGGTAGGCTCAGCATACTCTCGATTTAACTCAGCTGTCTCTCCTTGGCGCTTCGTCTTGCCTCCATCCCTGGAAGCCCTCTCCTCCGCTGCGTCCGATTGGGACTTCAGGTGCTTCCGTTTCCATCGCTTAGTTAGCTAGGTAGCTAACGTTGATTACGCCTCCATAGTACAGGAGGCTCCTTTTGGCTCAATTAGATGACCTGCTGTGCTTGCATCATAAGCCTTGGGTAGCACCTAAATTGGTAAATTTGTCAGGATTTGAGATTCGGATTGTTAAATTTTCATGTCCATGTACACTCCACATTTCTCCTAGATAAAAGGCTATAAAACACTGGAACCATATTATTTGAAAAGTTTGCATTTCTACTAGGTTAATCAGAGGATAATCATCCATTGAGGTTCTTTTTAGTGCAGGTCGACATCAAATGTATTCATGAACATTTCTGGACCAGTAGTTCTGCTGATAATAAGATGTTATGGTTGTTATTTTCTATTTATTTTATCTCTAGCCTATGCTATGCATACAGTAGAGGCAAACTCATAGCGGTGGTAAATGGATTATAGATTCATAAATTTAATCCATTGAGTGTCAGTGTAATTCTTTTTTAGCATTGTCTCAATTCCGTCCTGGTGGTTTATTCGCTCCATATATATCATCGTTCTGGGTTTTGTTTCTCCTTCAACAGATGCCATGTGATTTCTTCTATGAGAGCTTCCAATGTTCGCCTTATCCCAAGTTCAATGCTCCAATATAATGCTTTAGTAAATCTGACCAAATTATGTACATGGATCGAATGATGAAACTTATTTCTTCTGTATACGGAGGATCAAAATATATAATTGATTGAAAAAGCAACTATGGTATACAAAGCATGTGTGCATCTTGATATCTGATATATTTCAGTCTGACTTAGCATAGGATCGATTATGCGTAAAAGTGAAAACTGCAATGCTGATACTCAGTGCAATGCTTCATATGCGCCTACAGTTTATACTGACACTAATCTGCTTTTCTCATAAAAAGTTACTGCTACCTTGCATTGATTTCTGATCTACTTTTTTCTGATTTACTCGGAATCATTTGTCTAAAAATTTCTGTACCTTTCATTCCATCAGCATGATATTCTTAGGTATACATGTTTATTGCAGCTTTTTGTTTACAAAGTGGGGTTCACTCCATTTTTTCCTTTGCAGGTTTCAAGTGTTATTACTGTCAAAGCTAACACAAATACTTCAGGGCATTTTGTTTTCAAGTGTTATTGCTGTCAAACCTTAAGGTTTTCAAGTTTGTCAAATTGCCAAGTAAGTTGTCCTCTTTCATTTCATTTCCTTTGACCTATGATGTACAACATCATGTGTTAGTGACATATTTAGAGAAAGTAATGACTATTTACATTAGATTCATAGAAAAGTAATTGTTTTTTGTGTGTGCCATGGAACAAAATTGGAAATGTCAACCATTGCATTTAGTGACACATCCACACTTTTTTTTATCGTGGCTAAGTAAAACTGCTTGCTACATATGGACTATTTTCCCTTTTGTTCATAGTTGTCATGAGTTGTGTTTGTACAACTAATAAAAATGATTTCATCTTTTACGTCATATATTTTCACAATAGATCTGTTGAAATCATGTTTGCACAAACTGCAGCCAGGAACAAGATACACATCATGTGGATGCATCAGAATGGAGCTTCCTTACACTTTGCTTCACCCTCTGTATACCAATTGAGAAATACCTCTATTGTCTTTATTATATAAGCATGTTCTAGGGTCTTCTTCTGATGTACTGGAGCTTCAGATTCTCAATTCCATTGGTCATTCTCAATTTCTTTTGTCATTCAATACGATAATGAATTATCCAGAGCTCTGATTCATCCACCTGTTGCATTACTCTTAAATACTTTCTATTTTTTATTTTGACCAATCTATTTTCTTATTTTTGCAAAACCATTGGCACGATTGTTCAGTAAGATGTTCAGATCTGTATGATTATTTATCTCATATAATATTAAAGGTCCATCACTATTTTCACTATGGCTTATCAATGAAGCATCAATACAGCCCTTGAAAATGTTACCTGATCCTCATGTTCGCTATGTGGCTTGCTTATGTTAGGCATTTTTAATTCTATATTCAGAGATTGTAGTGTTTTTATACAAACATTTATTTATCACACCCTACTTTCAAATATTTTGTTCTGTTTCTTTCAAGTTTAGAGACATCAATAACCATGCTGATTGAAACCCTCAAAGCTTGGTAGCGTAATCATGCCCATTTGGTTTAACATGCCTGTTCCTAAACCATTCAAATTTCGCAACCCCGGGGCAACGCCCGGGGTTTTCAGCTAGTTTCGTAATTCGTAATTATTTATCCTTATCGATTAGAAGCAAGGATTGTTTACCGGGACAAGTTGAGCTTAATCAAGTCAGCAAACGGACCGCACCAGCGTGAAGTAAGATATACTCTAGCTTGTCGGTGCTCGAGAGAGTCTGCCATTGGACAAGCGCAATACGCGGATCTTGCAATGTGAGTACTTCAGTCCAGCTCTGCTGTACTGTAGCTTCTAAGAGCATGCGGCTTTTTTTTTTTTACAGAATCTGCCCTGGAATTTCATTACTAACGTAACGAAACCACAATTGTCTCATCGTACAGGAATTAACAAGCAGGAAAAGTAAACAGGTTCTGCAGAAATGAAAAAAGCTAAAACGCGCTTGTTGGTCGGCACACAGGACCCCTCCCGGCAAGCGCCCCTACAGACTCCCAGCATTCTAAACAACCGAAGGCAACACATATGTGTCTGTGACTGCTTAGTACAGTCGAACGAAGATATCTTCTCCTCAGCTTCAGCAGCACGTAGCTTAGCTAGGCGCTTGCCGCCCCCCCCCCCCCCCCCCCCCCCCCCCCCCCCCCCCCCCCCCCCCCCCCCCCCCCCCCCCCCCCCCCCCCGTTCTCTTCTGGTGTTCTTCTCATCCATTGGCTGTCGCCCTTCTGGTGGTGTTGGGGCCTTAAGTCCTTGCCTCGGGTGATGCTGCATAGCCGCCTGCTGGAACGTCTCTGCCCCGGCCGAGAGCGCTTGCCCGCCATCCTCCGTCTGAAGACCTGCCCAGTATTTTAGAAACGAGTAGGCATAACAAACGATCTCAGTAGGAGACATTACGAATTTTTTATCAAAGCACACACGGTTTCTCAGTTTCCAAATAGCCCAACATATCCCATCAAATCCAACCATATGAAATTTTTTCCCATTTGGCAGATAATGTTGTACCCACACCAAGTATTGCTGGATGTTTTCAGGTCGACAGTTGGCTCCTATTATTAAAGCCACCAGACTCCCAAACATATTTGATCACTACAAATTCGAAGAGAAGATGATTCATTGTCTCTTCCTGGTCACAAAAAGCACACTTTGAGTCCCCTTACCATTTTCTCATTAACATATTGTCTTTTGTGACTTAAAGCATTGTAATACATTTGCCAAACAAAGATTTTAATTTTCAGTGGCAGCTGTTTCTTGATTTCCATGGATCTAGTAATTCGCGGGCATTTCCACCGCCTTCTCCCTCGTGGCGGCTTGGTCTTCTGCTGCTTCTGCCATGCTGTCCGTGTCTTCCATGCCGAACAGCTTGCCTATCGCCTCCAGCGTCTGGCCGCGGGTCTCGGGGAGGCAGGTGAAGAAGAACACCCACGCGAGCGCGGCGATGCCGGCGTAGAGGTAGAAGCTGCCGCCGATGGTGATGGCCTTGGATAGGGACAGGAAGGTCATGGACACCACGCCGCTGGTGACGCGGTTGCACGCCCCGCCGACCGCGAAGCCCAGCGCGCGCACCCGCAGCGGGAAGACCTCCGAGGTGTACACGCCGGCGAGGGGGCCGAGGCCGATGGAGTAGAAGGAGACGAACGCCAGGATGGACGCGATGCACAGGGCGATGGCCCACGTGATCCTGGCGTCCGGGTGGTGGCCCACGACGGTGAGCCCCGTCCCGAGGCCGACGAGCGAGACCACCATCCCGGCCGTGCTGGTCAGAGCGAGCGGCCGCCGGCCGACGCGGTCGAGCAGGAACGTGGCGATCAGGATGGTCAGCGTCTTGATGACGCCCACGGCGCAGGTGGCGCCCAGGAGCTTGTTGTCGTCGGTGATGCCGGCCGTCTGGAACACGCGCGGGCTGTACAGGACGACGGAGTCGATGCCCGACGCTTGATGGAAGAAGTGGAGCCCGAGCACGGAGAACAGGATGCGCCGCATGGCGGGGGTCGGGGACAGGATGAGCTCCTTCCATACTTGCGTCTCCTCGCTGCTCTGTTTCTTGGGCACGGCGACCACGGCGCCGTCGAGGTCTTTGGGGATGCCGGGGCGGCCTTAATGTCAGCGAGGCACCGCGCGGCCTCCTCCGGCGTGTCCGTGGTCCGCTCCAGCACGGCCCTGGCGTCCGCGAGGCGGCCCTTCATGACGAGCCACCGGGGCGACTCGGGCATGACGAACACCATGAACGCGAGCAGCACCGACGGCGCCGCGCCGATGCCTAGCATGACGCGCCAGCCGAGGCGGAGCGGGAGGCGCGCGAAGGCGTAGTTGGACACGTACCCGAGCAGGATGCCCAAGTTGATGAACACGTCCGGGAACGACGTCAGGAAGCCGCGGGCCGACGCCGGCGAGATCTCGGCGGTGTACGGGCGCGATCATGACCGCGTACCCCACGCCGACGCCTGCCACGAAGCGTCCGGCCATGAGCATGGCGTAGTTGACGGCGAAGCCCATGACCAGCGCGCCCGTGAAGCAGATGGCGGCGGCGAAGACCACGGTGAAGCGGCGGCCGATCCAGTCGGACGTGCGCCCAGCCGCGAAGGAACCGATGAGCGAGTACAGGTTCATGATGCCCATTAGGACCTCCAGCTGCACGTCTGTGATCTTGAGGTCCTTCTTGATGTATATCGCCGCTCCGCTCATCACCCCAATGTCTGCAGAGTATTCAGTACTCCACAGAGAAACATCAGACAAACTCTTGGAAAGCAAAATGAATGATATTAAGACATGAACGAAATATATCGGTACCATAGCCGAGGATGATGCAGGCCATGGAGGCGAAGATGGCGCAGGTGAAGGCGAACTTGAATTTGCCATTCTTCTTGGTCCCGACAGTAGCAGGGAGATCGGAGGAAGCCATCGTTAACGCTTCCTTCTCTCTGTCCTGTGCTTACAGAGGTGCTGCTGTGCGGAGGCTGCTTGCTACCTTCGATGGTGTAGTGTTGAAGGAGACGCGTATATATAGACAGAGGAAACGAGACAAGAAAGAAGTAGATTAAAAAAAACAAAGTCAAGCAAGCAGCAACATTGGTGACTTTATTGAGTCTTGTCCTAGTTGATCTGGAAATGCTCGAAGAAGCCTTTGACTCATCCAATGCTTAATTGGTTGTCCTAATTTCTCGGTCTGATAAACATCGAGGGTGATGTGGCTAAGTGGCTTGGCTACCATTCCAGTAGAGAGCCTGCGTTTGTCTGATGCACCCATGAACCCTAATGATGCAAGCGACATGGACGATGTTCAGACTCCCGAACCACTCACTCAGTTGGTCAATCACTAAGCTAGACACGCGGTTCGTTAGATAACAATAGGTTTTAACAATAGGTTCAGTGTTGCTAACGTTTCTTCAATGATAGGGCTACAATTGGATCATTGTGATGCGATTGCTAGCTTCTTTTTCCAAGAAGGTTTTGTGTGCACATGTAAAGCCAAAAAAAAAACATGAATTTGGTTGTAAAGTAGCTATTGGAAGAGTAGGATTCTTGTTACGACAAGAAAAGTAGCTGTGCAAATATTGGAAAATAAATTTGTAATTTGTTTTGATCTAGAATGCTATACTCAATTGAGTCGCTCTAAACTATGTCTTTTATTTGTTCAATCGGGAGTGACGTGGAACTAATATAGTTGGCCCGATATTGTTTTAAAAGAAAAAAAAACTCCGCTTAGTGATTAAATTATAACAAGGCACTGAATGTGGTTTGAGATATTGAAAATAAATATGTAATAAAATGGATAGACCCATTCAAAATAGAGTCCTACTAATATGAAACAAGTTACATTAGCCTAGCTAGCCGCGCAATATGCACGGGACACCTTCCTAGTATTAAGATAATAGGTAGACAAACTCGTTTAACAAAATCATAAATTTTGTTACATGATACTTATTAGATGGATGGGGTCCAGAATTTGTCGCCTGACATTGGACTTAAGATCATGTAATGGATATCTAATTAATCAGCATTGATATAAAAGTATTAAAACCAACACCTTTTTTAATGCATAATGCGTGGTTGACCTCGAGGCTTTTATGTAAGACTATCAGAGTATTAACATACTACATACTAATAATAATCAAACAAAGCAAGTGGACTACTTGATTCCACATGATGCAGGAAGCAAGACTGCGAAGCCCAGATGAACAATTTCCCGATCGGACATCTCACCTTCCATACACATTTTATTTGCTTTCCTGTCATGTGCAATAATTGCACTTCTTCTGTTTCACATTCTAAATTCAGACATAAGAAACAAAGAGAAGTGAAAATGTTGAATTTGGACGATGTGGAAGAGAAAATGAATTGAAGTGAGCAACAATCCCATAAGCAAAAAGTTTGGATCACTATTGGGCTACTCCAACACGGTTATCGTTGCCACACAGCTCGTAGCATTCCCTTTTCAGTTACAGCTACACAGATTAAGGGAAATGAAATTCATATACTAGACAACAGAAGGGGAGTGATGTTGTTCTGTCTAGTTTGTGGACATTTCAACAGCCTTTTGTTTCGCGGCGTCATTTTCATTCACGTTCGCGTACGTCAGGCATGCCGAACAACTTGCCCATCTCCTCCAGCGTCCTGCCGTGAGACTCCGGAAGGTAGGTGAAGACGAACACCCAACCGAGCGCCGCGATGCCAGCAAAGAGGAAGAAGGCGCCGCCGATGGTGATGGCCTTGGACAGGGACAGGAAAGTCATGATCACTACGCAGGAGGTCCCGCGGTTCATTGCCATGCCGAGCGCAGAGCCAAGAGCGCGCACTCCGAGAGGGAAGATCTCCGAGGTGTAGACGAACGCGATGGGGCCTAAGCCGGCCGCGAAGGAGGAGATCAACGTCAAGTTGGATGCGATGCACAAAGCGAGGGCCCACGTGATCTTGGAGCCCGGGTGTCGGTCGACGACGGGGAGGCCCACGCGGCCGACGAGCGAGACGATCATCCCGCCAATGCTGCACAGCAGGAGGGGACGCCTGCCGACACGGTCCACAAGGAACGTGGCGACCAAGGTGAAGAGCATCTTGGCGGCGCCGACGGCGCAGGTGGTACCGAGGAGGCGCTCGTTGTCAAGGACGCCTGCCCTCCGGAAAATGCGTGGGCTGTACTGGATGATGGAACCGATGCCTGAAGCCTGCTGCGGGAACTGGATGCCGAGCGCGGAGAGCAGGATGCGCCGCATGGCGGGGGTTGGGGACAAGATGAGCTCCCTCCATACCCGATTCTCTTCGCCGCCTTCTTCTCTCATACGCACGACCACGTCGTCGCCGTCGAGGCCCACCCGGGCCCGCCGCCGCCTTGATGTCGGCGAGGCGTTCCGCGGCCTCCTCCGGCGTGCCAGAGGTTTTTTTTTTTGAACGGTCAACGGGGGGGAGAGCATCCCCACCTGAATTTTCATTAAAACAGGCCGTCAACAGGCCAAGCACTTTGTTTTACAACAGGACAGCATGAAAACATTTTACATGGAAGAAAGGGACGACAAACACAACACACACCACCTAAACAGTCTACGAACAAGACCAAGTCATGAACACAAGCCGAAGAGCAGCCACTGATTATCAACAAGCATCACCACCGAGCAAACATACTTGCCAGTTTCACAATGGACGATGCATCTCCACACCACCCCTCGTAGCTACGCCGCTCCGTTGCCACCCTCCACCTTCCAACGAGGGGAGGAATCCTCGAAGGACCGAGGGACCGCCCAACGGAATGGGGACTAAGAGTGGGGAAAACACACCGCCCACAGCTTGCCGGAAAACGCCGACCTCCCTTGAAGCTGACAAAGACACCTTTAGCACATCCGAGCTCCACTAACTGCCGTCCAACGCCCTTTCTGGGGAGGAATCCACAAAGGAGGGAGGGCCAGTAAACATGGACGCATCGGCATTTGATTTGGCGGCACCATCAACAAGGAGTTCAACGACGAAGCAGAGGCGCCAATAGCGAGCACCCATCGAATCACAATGAAAGCCAACCACAAGGCCAAGACGGTAGGCCAACGCCGAGGACAATCTGGGAGGAGGAGCACAATGACACTTACAATTCCAGATAAGCCTTGATGATGGTAAGCACCAAGCCATATGACCGTGCGGAGGTGCGACACCTCCCCGTGCCCCGAGCACGACGCTTTCGCTGCACGGTCCAAGAGGTTGTACAATGGTCTTGACGTCGAAGTGCGGAGATGGGTATCTCCCCGCGCACTGGGCGCGACACTTTCGTTGCACAGATTTCGACGGGCATCACCAACTTCATCTTCATGATACTCCACTCAAGCAACAAGCAACAGTTGAACTATGGCCACCATGGCCACATCTCGGCCACCACTTGGTGAGGAGCAGAGCCCCCAGCGCGGCCATTGCGCCGGGGTTGTGTGTCTGGCCAAGGCAATCACAGCGCACGAGCGCAACCACCGGCAAACACAAGTAGATGATGAACAGAGGCAATGTACATGACCACCGCCAACTGACCTTCGCAACGGCAGTCTACATGAGGCCGTCGTGGCTAGGAGCAGCCAGCCCCTAGAAGAACATGGCAGCCATCAGATGGCAGGTCCTCTTGAGGCCTTGAATGGCAGTACGCCCCCAACATGGAGGAGAAGTGCTGCAGCAAAAGATGGCACCTTGCAACACCAATCCCCCAACGTAGAGGTGCCAGATGTGTGCTACCCGGCCGCCGGGATCTCGGATTGGCCAGCCCTCCCGGCGAAATTGCAGCCCCCCGCCCCCCTGAGAGCGCACATCGGCGCGTGATGGGAGCACGAGGCAGCAGGGGCGCACCAGATCCGGCATCTTCGAGCCCGGATCCGGCTGCTAGGACCTGGGACATGGCTCTAGGAGAGCTCGACGGCGGCTGGAATCGTTGAACTCAGAGAAGATGAAGGGAGGTCGGGAATGGGTGAGAGGGGGGCCTGCGAACGGCAGCCTTTGGGCGCCGCCGCTGGCCGCCGCCGTCGCCGGCCACCGGCGGCGGCGGCGGCCGATGAGGCGTGGGTGGCGGTGGGTGGTTTGGCGGCGGGCTGGGTTCGCCCCGAGTCGCCTCCGGAGGAGACGACCGGGACCTGGAATCTAATGTAACTCCAGGCCGGCGTGCCAGAGGTCTTCTCCAGCATAGCCCTGGCGTCCGCAATGCGGCCCTTCATGACAAGCCACCGGGGCGACTCGGGCATCCGGAACACCGTGAGGGCGAGCAGGACGGACGGCGCCACGCTGATGCCCAACATAACGCGCCAGCCGAGGTGGAGCGGCAGGCCGGCGAAGACGTAGTTGGAGACATAGCCCAGCAGGATGCCCAAGTTGATGGACAACTCCGGGAGAGATGTCAGGGAGCCGCGGAGCGACGCCGGCGCGCGATATCTCGGCTGTGTACACCGGCACGATCGTCAGCGCGTAGCCCAGTCCGACTCCGGCCACGAACTCACCAGCCATGAGCATTGCATAGTTGACTGCGATGCCCATGAGGACCGCAGCGATGAAGAAGATGGCGGCGGTGAGTACGATGGTGTAGCGGCGGCCGATCCAGTCCGACGTCCGCCCCGCCGCGAATAACCCTACGAGCGAGTAGAGGCTCATGGTGCCCATCAAGATCTCCAGCTGCACGTCCGTGATCTTCAGGTCCTCCTTGATGTACAAGGAAGCCCCGCTCATCACCCCAACATCTGCAGAGTTAAACAACATGCACACATCATCTAATTTATTACTGGTAAAACAAAATTACTCCCTCCGATTTTAAATTATTGACGTTTGACTATTTGAGTTACGTTTGACCATTTGTATTATTTAAAATATTAGCTTAAATATGTAAAATTATAAGTTATATTTTAATTTTTTTAGTGATGCAACTAATCATAACAAGATTTATGATAATTTTTAAAATATTTTGAATAAGACGAAGGGTAAACGTAACTCAAAATAATCAAACGTCAACGATTTAAAATCGGAGGGAGTATATCTTGACGAAACGAAGCTACGGGTACCATAGCCTAAGATGATAAGGATCATGGTGGCAAGGATGGCGCACGTGAAGTTGCTTTTCTTCTTCGGCACGACGGCCTGCGGGAGCTCGCCGGAAGAGATCTCTGATTTCTTTGCTCTCTGCTTACAGAGGCGCACTTACTTGTGCAGGTAAAGCTTTTGATGGTGAATACTGAATGGTACTATCAGATATCTACACTAGAGTAGTAATACTTGAAGGAATAGCAGTCAGACTTCTTCTACTTCCTAGCTCTCCGGTTCAGGAAATCAGGAAATCGAACTACTTGGGCGGTTGGGTGACATGACATGCGCATTTAGTGAGAAGATTAGGACTTTTGAAAACTGATCCTGCACATGCAACTCGCAAGAGGTCAACCACCAAACCGGAGGGTGTAAGAGCATCCCAAAGGTAGAGACCATGCTGACTTTCTACTTCATATGAGAATTAGCATAAGAGTTCACTCTGTCTCTAAATTAATGATTGGCTCCACAAGTCAGCAACCAAGAGAGCTGCTATACATGACTCAGCCGTACGACCAGTTCAAAGGAGCAGCAAATCACCATGGCATGTTCACATATTGCACTAGTCGGATGGCTCAGTCGGACAGCCTAGGCGTGTGTAGAGCTTTTTCAGCCAAGTAAATACTAGAGACTGTCTCTTAAGAAAAAGCTAACTCTCTTCTCTTCTTCTCTCCTCCAAGTAGGACAAATTCCCGCGTGGACTGACTTTTAGCTCCCCTTTAGGGACGCTTTAAGATATAACCGAGATCGATTTGGTGAATGGACAAAAAATCGCAATGAAGCTTTGTATAAAGTATGATTAAGTGTAGTTATAGAAAAAATATATATGAACTACTATATGTATTACATAACTTGCAACCCTCACAGGTGAGTAGAGGCACCCCGGTGCCCATGTCGTTGACAGGAGTTGAATGATTAGTAGAAGAAAGATTGCAGCTCCAGCGTTCATCATACTTACGAACCAACTTCCCAGTCCTACTAGTAATATAAAACAAAAAATGGAATAGAACTACCTATTGATTTTCCTCCTTCAAACTCCCTTCGTAAGCCAATCAAGAGACTGTGACCAAAATTCCGACTCCCATTCATCCAACTATCTGCTCCAATTTCTTTCCCCTCCCATCAAGGAACGCTAGAGTGTGGTGAGTTCTGTGTTTTGTATACAGAAATTTTGCCTACCATTAAAAGAATAAATAGTGTTGAGTCAAAAACTCAGAATTCGAGTAAGCTTCAACATAATAAACTCAACCACTTGAGTTTGCTCTTGGATCTTTGTTTTCGATGTAACACACAATCTGTTGCGCAGCAAATAGTGCTATAGCCTACCCACTTGTACTCTTGACCCATTTTGTTGTCTCTTATCCATCAAATTGACACGCAAAAGTGTGTTTTAGGACAAAAAAAAGAGAGGCAGATTAAAAGGCTGCATTGGATGGTGAATATTTTTACGAGGATATATGTAGGATTAAATTTCACATAGTTCGACTTCGACAACCTATGGGGACAAAAGAGATATTGATCCAAGCCCGGGGCGACAAATACTTGGAATAAAAATTATTCTTTTGAAATTAAAGAAACTACTGATACAACATATCTAAAGGAAAATTTTGTGATTTGTGGAAAGTATCTATTCTTCACTTGACGGACAATTAAGGTGACGTCAATTTTGAATTGTCTTTGCAGTTAACCACCGCGGAATCAACATTCTTCAGAATCTAAACGTTTCTTGTTGTCCATATAATCCAAGGTCTGGACATGAGAATTATGCTTTCTCGTGGCACTGAGAACATCCTATTTCGGGCCACTGCCCCCAAATTATGATTTCGATATAGAAGGCACTGCAACTTGTTGTTTGAGACTTCTTCGAAGGAAAAAGTTAATCCTGGCATGATAACAATATATCTATCTTTTAATATACATAATGAGTTTTGTACAAGCTTGAACTTCAATTCACAACTTGTTCTAAGAAAAAGGGGTCAGGCACAATGATAACATAATGAATTTTTTTTAAGCTTGAACTTCAATTCGCAACTTCAGTTCATAGGTTCGCGGAGGTTAAGCATCTCCAAGAGACTCCCATAAAATTGGCCCATAAATTTGTTTTTGGGAGCAATCAAAAAATTGTGAGGGGCAATTTTTCTCTCATCCTCCAACCGTCGTCCTCCCCTAAAAATGGATTAAAACAATTTTGATTGGGACACATCAGTATTTAGGGCCACAAAAACATTAATTCCATAGAAAAAAATAGATGGGAGCCCAAATTCTTTTCCTGTTTGTAGCTACAAATGAGGATTTAGGGGCTATAATAAAACTGAGAGTGGTTTTGGGTCTTGTTGGAGATGGTTTTTTTTATTGAATCCCAATATTTTGATTTAAGGAAGCTTTATAGGGCTCTCTTGTAGATGCTGAGGTACACATAGTTCTAATGCTAGCACCCCGCCACACCACACGATTTACCCATACTCGTGGAAGACCAATGCGCAAAGAAGTACTGTATCATGCAGTCGATTCTGAACCCAGCAGCCTCGAGCTGCTGCCGACAGCATTGTCCACTGGCATGACGCCCGCGTCCTTCATGCCGAACAGCTCGCCCATCTCCTCCAGCGTCCGGCCGCGCGTCTCCGGGAGGCAGGTGAAGAAGAACACCCACGAGAGCGCCACGATGCCAGCGTAGAGGAAGAAGCTGCCGCCGATGGTGATGGCGCTGGACAGCGACAGGAACGTCATGGACACCGTCCCGCTCGTCACGCGGTTGCACGCCACGCCGACCGCGTAGCCCAGCGCGCGGACGCGCAGCGGGAAGATCTCCGAGGTGTACACCGCCGTCATGGGCCCGAGCCCCATGGAGAAGGACGCCACGAAGGCCAGCGTGGACGCGACGCACAGGCCGACTGCCCAGACGGGGACCTCGCCGCCGTCCGGGTGGCGGCCCACGACGGTGAGCCCCGTGCCGAGGCCGACGAGCGACACGACCATGCCGCCCGCGCTGCTCAGCATCAGCGGGCGCCGGCCGACGCGGTCGAGCAGGTACGCGGCGACCAGGACGATGAGCGTCTTCGTGACCCCGACGGCGCAGGTGGTGGCCAGGAGCTGGTTGTCGTCGGTGATGCCGGCGCTCTGGAACACGCGCGGGCTGTAGAGCACGACGGAGTCCACGCCCGACGCCTGCTGGAAGAATTGCAGTCCCAGCGTCGCGAACAGTATGCGCCGCACGGCCGGGGTCGGGGACACGACCAGCTCCTTCCACACCTGCTTCTCCTCGCGGTCGCCGTCGAGGTCGTCAGGGACGCCGGCGGCGGCCTTGATGTCAGTCAGGCGCTCCGCCGCCTCCTCGGGCGTGTCGGAGGTCTTGTCCAGCACGGCCCTCGCGTCCGCGAGGCGTCCCTTCATGACGAGCCACCGCGGCGACTCGGGCATGGCGAACACCATGAGCGCGAGCAGCACCGACGGCGCCGCGCCGATGCCGAGCATGACGCGCCAGCCGAGGCGGAGCGGGAGGCGCGCGAACGCGTAGTTGGAGACGTACCCGAGGAGGATGCCGACGTTGATGAACACCTCCGAGAAGGACGTCAGGAAGCCGCGGGCCGACGCGGGGGACACCTCGGCGGTGTACACCGGCGCGATCGTCAGCCCGTAGCCCACGCCGACGCCGGCCACGAAGCGGCCGGCCATCAGCGCGGCGTAGTCTCCGGCGAGGCCCATGAGCAAGGCGCCGGCGAAGAAGAAGGCGGCCGCGACGACCACCGTGAAGCGGCGGCCGATCCAGTCGGACGTCCGCCCCGCCGCGAAGGAGCCGATGAGCGAGTAGAAGTTGAGGATGCCCATCAGGACCTCCAGCTGCACGTCCGTGATCTTCAGGTCCTTCTTGATGTACAGCGACGCCCCGCTCATCACCCCGATGTCTTCAAAGTTAAGAAGCAGTGAAGCACACAGATATGGTGAACCGTGTTACGCAAAAGAACGGCGATGTACGTGTCGTGTATCGTGTAGTACCGTAGCCGAGGATGATGGACGCCATGGAGGCGATGATGGCGCAGGTGAAGGCGTACTTGACGTTGCTCTTCTTCTTTGGCTCGACGGCCTCCAGGAGCGCGGCAGAGGCCATTGTTGACGCTTCTTCCGTGCGACTCTGCTTTCAGTGTTGCACTCAATCACAGCATCAAAAAACACTTCTGACGGTCCAGTGATTTATACGCGGTATATACAACGGTTGTAGATTTACAGATGATAGAGTCTGATTGACTCTGTTGTTCAAATGGTCGTTGCTCCCAAGTCCCAACTCGTATGTCATGTGGGTCAGATCAGAAGATCTGGAAGGAGTACTTTTTTTCTTTTTCTTATTTGTAGCTTGTGCGTGCAAACAAGTTCAGGAACTGTGGAGTATTGACTGACCTATGGATGGCACCAAATTTGATAAACTAGTTTGGGACTTTGTCTACCGATTGTTTCGTATAAGTTACAATACTATGACTTCTTAACCACGTAAAAACGTCCGACTATGGTGTGTCGTCACCCTTGTTCTCAAACTTATACGATCGAGGAAGACTACGATAAGGACGTCTGTGAGAACTCCAAAACTCCCTGACGTTGCATCCATGGCCACCAGCCAACAACCGACAAACGTGATGTCCGCTCGAGGTGTGCTTGCGATGGGGGCGTGATTCACGGTAAAGGGAACGGTGCAGGCCCGTTGGCAACATTACCAATGTCGTTGTTGCCCAACATTCAGAAAAATTGTGGACTCACAAACTGAACCTTGGCGTCACTCTCCTGCAGAACAGAGCACCTGATTCAGTTTAGAGCAACGACACTAGACAGCGGTTTCACGATTTCCCTCTAGTTCGTGTGCATTTCCACCGCCTTCTCTTGCACGTGTCAGCCATGCTGGATAGCTTTCCCATCGTGGCGAAGATCTCCAAGGCTAATCCAAGAAGATTTCTCAGGCCTCGTGTGCGGCGCACGAAGAAATCAACTACCAATGGTGATTTTTACGTCAACACATTATGACACATATTTGTGACTCATCTTCTATCATCTTGTGAGCAAAAGAAGTACACATATTTTTAATCAAGTCGTCAACTTGGAAGATAAAGAGGCAAGAAGTCAACCTGGAAATTGAAGAAAGCAGTGCATCGGCTGTTAGTGTATCGACTGATTGGAAGAGTACATTATTTTATTTTTTTTGAAATAAGGGATTTTTATTCCCCGGCCTCTGAAGAAGCCGCATATCAGTATCAGTTATACAAGCAAACAACGAAACAAACAAAAGGAAAAAAAAATCGACAACCAAGCTATCCGCCATATCCTATTACAAGCTTTTGCGTCACCTTCTCCTTCCATTTCTCACCTAGCCACCTCCTATGGTCCTTGCGGCGCCCCTGCAAATATTCAATCTCAAGCAGATAACAAGCAACTTCCAGAACATAGCTATCAAAATCTTCATCACAACCCATAATCACCCAAACCAAAATCTGGAACACTCTCAGCATTGCATACACAGACTTATATTTCCAAGTACCAGCATGAGTTCTCACATCCCCACAAAAACATCCTGTAGCATTATCCATCACTGCTACAGACCTTTCATACGCTCTGTTTTTAACACAAGCATTACCCTCATGTCTTACATCGTTCATAACTAACAGTGATACACTATCCATTACTCATTGGTGAGTACAACCTGTCCCTCCTGTGTCCTTCCAGATATGATCTAATCTTAGCCCCGTGCTCCTCCAGTCTTGTTTTTCCCCTGCATTTAACAAAACCGCCCACAAATTCATATATCCCATAGCTGATAAAATGATTTGATGCAAAGTATGCAAGAATTTCTCATTAAACGTTGTGTTATTCCGCCACTTCCAGATTGCCCACATAAGGGCTATACCATAGTATCTCCTTATATATGACTTATGTGCCCTATCCCCCTGCATCCATTCTGTAAAACTACCTAGTATAACATCGCATAAGCCACACTCTTTCAAAGCATGCCAACCATGGATAGCTACCACACATTGGAAAAAAAGATGGTCAATCGACTCATCCTTCTCACAGAAACTACATCTCTTATCACCTGACCACTTCCTTTTCCTAAGCTGATCCCTAGTTAGAGTTTTTCCTTTAAACCATAATCCACAAAAAAACTTTGATTCTATATGGAATTTTAAGCTTCCAAATCTCCATCTCTTGTTTGGAAATGGTGATGATTCCATTTTTAAGCCATTTGTAACCCTCACTAGTTGAGTACTGACAATTATTACCCTTCCACCTCATTATGTCTCTACCCTCCGTCAGTTGAAACCCCCCCAAGATTTCCAGCAGCTTTTCCCATTCATCCGTCAGCTCTCCTCTAATATCCCTTCTAAACCTAATTATGGGACCTCCTGCTTTCAAAACCTCCCTCACAGTTATGTTGGGATCCATAGCAGTTTCATACAACTCTGGAAACTGATATTTTAAGGGACATTCCCCTGCCCAACTATCAAGCCAAAATCTAATGTTGTTCCCATCTTTTAACTGAAAACAAGTAAACCCATGCATCTCCTTAATCGACTCTATAACTCCCTTCCAAAACTCAGAATCCTCACTCCTCTTGGGAACATGCATTATATTAGTATCTTTTGCTTTTACATATTTCTTCTTGAGAAGATCAGCGCAGATTTCCTCTTCTCCACTATTTTGCAACTTAAAACCCCACTTTCCTAGTAAAGCAATATTAAAAGCTACCAGCTCCTTAATCCCCAGACCCCCATATTCTAAAGGTGTAGATACTGTCTCCCAATTAACTATGTGATATCTTTTGTGTTCTTCAGTATTATCCCATAGAAATCTTGCACATTTTCTCTCTATCTCCTTCAGCCACTCTTTCTTTGCTTTGTAGAACCCCATCATATATAATGGGAGACTACACAACACTACTTTGATCAAAATAATTCTGCTACTAACTGCTAAACCTTTGTTGTCCCATATCCCCAATTTTGCATCTATTTTATTGAGAATAGAATCCCAACTGTCCACACTAATCCTATCCTCCCCCAACGGGTTCCCTAAATATTTAAAAGGCATTTCCCCCTTTCTGCATCCCATAATTTCAATGAACATGGGAGAATTCTCATCTGCTTCCCCTAATTCAAACATCTCTGACTTGTCCAAATTGATCTTTAAGCCAGAAGCTAACTCAAAGCAAAGCATGAGCAATTTGAACTTTTTCACCATTTCTACATCTTTTTTTCATAAAAACTAACGTATCATCTGCATATTGTAAACATATCAGGTAACATAAGGTATTAATCTTATTGTCTGGCGGAGAATGTCAATGCATCGGTTAACATAAGTAGTGTTTCGTCAGTTTAGTTTTTTTTTCTTTAACCTTTCATCAGTTTAGTTGTCAATAGATGGTGAAATTCTTGCGTCCTGCGGGTTGAGGTAAGGTGGAAGGGGCCATATCTCTTGCTGTAAAACCTGGATGAGCAGTAGAGAGGACTATGGTCATGTTGAGACAACTTATTTGAGAAGAGCTTCTAAAGAAATTCAGATTCTCTGAAAAACGGATGTGAGGAGAATCCGCTGCCACGAGATTCTATCAGTAGTCACCCAAGTCCTTCAATTTGTGGGAGTAAACTAATTCTAAATGTTTGATAAATTTGAAAAACTTTGAATATGACTGTTGCATGGCACATGATCGGCAAACTCAAAAATCAGTTACGCTACTCGCACCATAGTTTGGATTTGCATCACTCCATGCACGTGCATAACAAATGTAGTTGCAGGGAATGTCTATACCAATCAGCACCATGAACCTGATTGAGTCGCTGACTCCTCACCTCCCCCCTCGCGCCGAGAAGACAGACACAGAAGCACAACCAGACGAGCGCGACGACCGCAGGGCAGGCGATCAGGTTTCCGTACACGGCGCTGAACTCGTAAACCCGCGCGAAGCAGGACAAGATGGCCGAGCTGACCGCCTCGTTCACCGTCGCCGCCGTCGCGCGAAGCCACCGCGGGCAGCCGCGCGGCGACGACGACGCGTCCTCCCACCGCGCCGGCCCTAGCGCGATCCACGCCAGCGCCATCAGCGAGAGCAGCGTGGTCGCGGACAGGCCCCTCGCCCACTTGAGCTGCTCCTGCCGCCGCGTCAGGCTGCCGATGCCGCGGCGAGACGACTGCGACGCGCGCCTCAAGCCGCGACAGCCGGCGCCAGCGAGGGCGGCTCTCACCAGCTGCCAGCCGAGCTCCACGAGCGCCAGCGACAGGGAGAGGGACAGCACCACGACGAACCCGAACGCCGCCACCGCCCGCGGCATCTGCGCGGTGGACGAGACGCCGGCGTCGCGGAACGCGCGCTGCACGTACTGGACCAAGGACCCGATGCCGGACGCCTGCTGGAAGACCTTGGCCACCACCGCGGTGACCACCGAGCGGCGGAGCGGCTCCGTCGCCCTCGCCAGGAGCTCCCGCCATGTCGTCGCGATCTCCTCCGCCCACAGGCCGCGTGTCGCGGGCATGGTCACCGGCTCGTCGGGAGAGCCGTCGTGCGTCGTCGCGCCAAGGTCGGCTTCTATCTCGTGCAAACGGAGCTCAGCCTCCTCCAGTGTCGCCGACGTCCGGACGAGCACGCGCCGGGCCTTGCTCACCTGGTCATCGGCGACGAGCCACCGTGGCGACTCCGGCATGAGGAGGACGGCGGAGCTGAGCAGCGCCGGAATGGCCGTGCCGGAGGCTACGGTCAGCCGCCACGAGTGCACACTACTACAGAAACGAATATCACAGACGTGACGTTTCAGACGGCAGTAAAAACACCGTCTGAGAAAGAACTAAGTCAGACGGGTGTTCATTTCAGCCGTCTAAGATATTTTTTGGCCGTCCACTGATACATTCTTTCAGACGGGGCTACAATGTCACCGTCTGACGTAAATTTTTCAGACGGTGTTTCTGTGGAGGCAGATTGAACCGTCTGAGAGTGTGCAGCAGTTAAGACGGGGCTACAATGTCACCGTCTGACTTAAATTTTTCAGACGGTGTTTCTGTGGAGGCAGATTGACCCGTCTGAGAGTGTGCAGCAGTTAAGACGGTTGTGCGGTTTACCCGTCTGAGAGATTTTTATCAGACGGTTGCGGCGTTCCCCCGTCTGTGTGTATCCCCCGTCGTAATTTGGCTGCATGCAAACCGGCCGGCCGGCCGGCCGTGGAATTAATATGCATGCCGGCGGCCGGGTACGAACGGCCGTGCGTGGCGTGTGGACGGAGACGCACCGATTCATTTCGCGCGCGACGCAACGTTTCGCGAGAAGCCGGAATAAATAATGGCAACCGCGTAGAGGTAAATGCTCTGTTTTAATATATATATATTTCTTCGGCGCAGACGAGACGTCGATTCCGGCCGGCCGCGAAGCCTCAATTCCGCCGGGGCGCGAGTCGATTCGCGACGCGACTGATGGCATTCACCCTCACTGTATATAAATTGCGACGACGACGTACGTATATATATATACGACAACGTCCCCGGCCGCTCCATCGATCGAAAACTTCCCCGGCCGCCCCGGCCGTTCGCTTCCGCCGCGCGCGCTACCTCTCTCGCAGCGACGATCGACCTGTCCTCGACGACGAATTCTCCTTCCAAGGACCTCGACGGGGCGACCATGGCGAAGAGGAAGAACATCCATGACGCGGCGACCATGGCGATGACGACCGTGGACGACGCGGAGGGAATGGCGGCGGCGACCGTCGATGACGCGGCGGCCATGGCGAAGAGGAGGAACCTCGACGACGCGGCGACCAAGGCGACGACGCCCGTCGACGATGCGGCTGGTGGCATGGAGGCGGCGAGTGTCGACGACGCGGTGGGCACGACCATGGCAAAGACGACGGCCGCCGTCGACTACGCGGCGGCCATGGTGACGACGGAACACGACATACTATTCAACGGCACGGTGATCAAGACCACGGTGACGAAGTCGTGGGAAGCTGTGTACGACTGGATCAAAGAGGTTCGCGGGGACCATCGCGAACACCTTCTCGTCGGCCTCGACACCGAATGGCTCGTCTATGAAAGACTCTTCCGTAGGCGGTACAAGACGGCCCTTTTACAGCTTTGCGTCGGTACCCGCTGTCTGGTGTTCCAGATATACCGCACCGAGTACAACATCTACGACGTGATTCTGGCTGAATTCCTGGGGTGCCCTCACTGCAAATTCCTCGGGGCAGACATCTCTGAAGACGTCGAGAGGTTGGCGAATGACCATGGCCTCTATGTGCGGAACTGGGTCGATTTACAGAAGATTGGCATAAGGATGGGCATTGGGAGTAAGGGGAAAAGGCCAGCGCTAAAGACTTTAGTTGAAGTGCTATTGAGAGGAAACATGGATCACAAGTTGAATAAAAAGGTTCATGAAGACTGGGACCGGGAGGACTTGACACAGGACCAACTCTTCTACGCTGCAGTCGACGCTTTCACCTCTGCAGAACTTGCCAAGCCGATGGAAATCAAAGCTAATATAGTTTAGTTAGTTAATTTACTTTCATTCAGTTTTTAATCTCCGGATCGCATCGAATGACTATTAATTAGACATATATTAGTGTCATGGAATAATATAATTTTTATCTCATATTCCCAAATTTTGATGGAAAAGATCCATTTTGTCAGAGAGCATATGTTAAATTCAATTAACATAACAAGATTTTTAACTCCATTTACATGACATTGAAGAAAACTAGCTAGTTCTTCATTTATAAAGAAATTACAACGAAACATGCAAGACACATTAAGTACCACAGGAGCAGAGCAGGAATATCTCAGACAGTTAATAGTAAATTACCGTCTGAAACAGAATTAACTCAGACGGGGATTAATTGTTACCCGTCTGAAACATTTCTCAAAACAGGAATGTACAGACGGGGAATTGTAGTTTACCGTCTGAAAAAGAGTTATCTCAGACGGTGTTTTGGTGTTACCCGTCTGAATATTTCTAGAAACATGCACAATCCATCTCATTTTGGCGGCAACACATCCAGTTCTCAACATGCTTATAAACTGCATTGCGGGTCAAATGGCGCCAGTTACAAACAGTCTTAATGGCACTTCAAATCCTTTAACGCAACAAATAGACACGACAGATCGTGCCACATGACAACACATGTCCATACAAATATAACCACATGTCCACACAAATTTATATGTCCACACAAATATCAGTTCGTTACAATACAACATATGGCACAACAACTACAGCTAGCCATCAGTGGTTATATACCACAACACTAAAGTGAACATACTAAATAGGCTACGTATGCTGCAACATGCACATATATAAGGCTACGTATGCTGCAACATGCACATATATACTTGGTGAAGCCATCCTCAACACATGCATGAAACACCCAGGCCTCATTAATAATAATCATTAGGAACCTGCATGTACGCACTAATGATTAGTGAAACAGCAAAAGTATTGGTAAGAAGTGAGTAAGCAAATTTGTTGGTATGTTGACGAAGGTGCCATACCACAACTCTAAAGTCTTTCGCCTAGTCCTTGAGCAATCCAATTTCGCACACCCTCCATATTAGAACCAGAGTATTGTGCCACTAAACTCACAACTTGAGGATTGGCAAACATCTGTGGTTCTGGTGGAACAAAGGACTGCAAATAGTTGTGCAGACCAAAGCATGCAATGATGATCTTGTTTTGAATATCTCTCGCACATAACGGAACTTCCTTTAATATCCGCCACTGTTTCTTCAGCACCCCAATTGTCCTTTCAACAAACATGCGAAGGATTGAATGGTGCCTGTTAAAATTCGCCTGCAGCTTTCTAATATGTGCTTGCTTGCTTTTATACTGATATGGCGTCAAATATCCTTGTTTCAATTCATAACCAGTGTCACAGAGATAGAACCTTCCTACAAAACATTATGAGTAACATACAACATTAGTGACACATAGGAATTGTAATTTTGTGCCTTCAAATCCATCAACAAAAATACTAACCTGCTGGTGGATGTGGGTAACTTTGCTGCATCGAACAATCCCTTAGGACATCAAAGTCATTGCATGACCCCGCACTCCCGGTTCCAACAAATAAGAACCGCATTGTGAAGTCCACTATTGCTAAAACATTATAGGTTGTGAGACCAATCCTATTCATCATGTCCAAACGTGACCCCCTATCAGTGATAATCTTAATGTGAGTTCCATCTAAAGCACCTATGCATGCATCAAAGTAGGGTGAATACTTGGCGATATCTGGACCAATTGTTGTGTAGGTTGGGTCCTTGGGACCAATTACTCTGTTGGAGAAGGAGTACATGGCCTCTGCGACCTCAGCCATCTTTGTACTTACTGTGCTCATAGAACGCGAAAACGTGTCCATGATCTGACTTGTTTGCTGACCGGTAGCACAAGCCCAGACAAACATTCCTAAAGCTTCTATCGAGTCAACCTCTTGTGTAGATCGCAGGCCATGATTAACAACTAGCAACTGATGCAGATATTGGAAGGCCTGAGGACACATACGAAAGTTCCTCATGCTCCTCGTGGGGTCTTCCAAAATTTGTTGAACCCATTGACGTCCGGTGACATGTGGCAACGGGAGTGGGGGAGCCCACAATGGTCCATTGTTCATTGATGCTCCCAATACTGCACTAGCGACTCCCAAGGCCGTAAGGCCGTAGATGATGGAGCTAGCATCACTCGAAGTGTCGCTGTTGTTTCCTTCCTCGAGGCTGGACATCCTACATATATTATTAGCATCAGTCGAAGAGCTTACAAGCTGTCCAGGGCATGTATAACTATTTACAAACAAAAGTCAGCAAGACAATGCAAGGTGGCTGCATACCTTTCGGCAATATTATCCACCTGGATGCACGTGTCCTGCTCCTTTGTCCACTGTGTTGGGCCTTGGGCTGCAACCAGCACAGTCAACAACTTAGCACTGAATTTATTTAAGCACAAAGGAACCACAAACTATATATTTACCGCAGGTAAGCACTAATATTTATTCGGAATTATACCATAACACATTCATGACATATTACACATTGTTCAGGGCACAGGATACAAAACTGACACGTGGAATTAAAACAACATGCTTAAGTTTGACAAGAGTACACGACCAATACAGAGCATAAGTAGAACACATCAGAACCACAACTACACGGACTACATGTGCGCGGACTACATGTGCGCCCACATGTAATTGATCCACTTCAAGCGAGCCTCTGGTTTTGTGATCCGGAGGAATGCCACACGATACATTGGTTCCTTGCATATGATCGTAGCTTGGCAGTAAAGCTCAGATCCCTCCTCGATGCCATCGTTCTTCAACACCTCCAACACGTGATTCATCTCCTCTTGCGCAGGCTTCCATCGACGCTGCAATCGCTTGCATACGCTAGTGGTCAACTGCTGGACACAGTTTTCCAAAGAGCCAGTACTACTCCTATTCCTCGGTGCACTATCGGCCTCCAATTCTCGGGACGAAAACCTTTGCATAGACGCTGCAGCCCCTTGGTGACAGTGAGCGCTGCCAGCTGCATTCAGCGGCCACTGCGCCCCTTGTGGAATGTGAGAGCTGCCAGCATTCTGAGACCACTGCGCCACACCACCTGCGCACCCTTGTGGAATGTGAGCGCTGCCAGAAGTCCCTTGTGGAATGTGAGCGCTGCCAGCATTCTGAGACCATTGCGCCACACCACCTGCGCACCCTTGTGGAATGTGAGCGCTTACAGCAGTCCCTTGTGGAATGTGAGCGCTGCCAGCATTCCCTTGTCGAATGTGAGCGCTGCCATCATTCTGAGACCACTGCGCCACAAAACCTGTGCATCCTTGTGGAATGTGAGCGCTGCTAGCATTCCCTTGTGCAATGTGAGCGCTGCCATCATTCTGAGACCACTGCACCACAAAACCTGCGCTCCCTTGTGGAATGTGAGCGCTGCCAGCATTCCCTTGTGGAACGCTGCCATCATTCTGAGACCACGGCGACCACGGCGCCGCAAAACCTGCGCTCCCTTGTGGAAAGTGAGCGCTGCCAGCATTCCATTGTGGAATGTGAGCGCTGCCATCATTCAGCGAACTCTGCGCCACACCACCTGCGCAAATCAAACTGCCCCGGTCTTTGGGTGTCCTCCCAAACAGTTCGCTGAGTTCCTCCAGGAAGAGGGGAGGTTTCCCAAGATCCACCTGACGGGAATTGCCCACCTGCAGTCAAGACAAATAAAAAATAGTTGATGTACTGCTATGTACAACAAATAATATGACTGAAGGACATGGTGACAGAACATACCCTGCGTTGGTTCCAGAAGGATACATCAGCTGAAATGGCGCCAGTGTTTGGGTCACGACCGAGACCAGTCTGCTTCTGTTGAAGGTGCACCCAGGTGTTGTATGCCTTTTTTAGGGTCTGAAGCTTGCATCTAACTTGCCTATCATCATATCTGGGACCTATCTTGGACTTCAGGCCTTCGTGAATATTGGACCATCCCCTCATGGTTGGGCCTCTAGAGTTGAAATTAGACGATCTCTTCTCAATAATGCAAAGGTCAAGCAACATTTTCGTAGACTCATTGTCCCAATTTGCACGCGGACGATCCATCTGTGCCCAGTTTTTCAATTAGACCGTAGCAGCCAAACTGCTGTCAACGACTCAATACACGATTGATTTGCTACAACAAATGAGCAACCCCATTCTGTTTTCAGTTTAACAAGGATAAAGTAATTCGGAGTTTTGACCGTGCTATCAACAATATGTGGACCAGAAACATATATACTTGCCGTGGATGGAGGCGGGGGCCGTCTTGACCGCAAGAAGTACTGCCTGGCTTCGGGTCGAGAGCAGCAGCCGGTGGACGAACCTGCCAGTGTGGCCTGGACGGACAAACACTGTAATTAACACATCGAAATTAACACGACATGCAAACCTAATCCAAACACTTCGAGAACACAAGCGACAGATCCAACGAAGATACACCTCCTACTGACAAAATATGGAAACAGGCAACTAGCTAGTACTAACCACGATGCCGGTAGATCTGCCGAACGGATCTACTTCGGAGGTCTGTCGTCTGGCGGAGTGAAACGCATCTACACCCTCCTCATGCCGTCGGCTGGGACGGATGGAGAGGAGAGGAGAGGAGGAGTGCTGCCTGGGTGAAACGGATGTACCCCGTCCTCTTGCCGTCGGCTCGGACGGATGGAGCGGAGAGGAGAGGAGGTACGGATAGCGGCGGAGCGGAGAGGAGAGGAGGTACGGATAGGGTTTATAAGCGAAGCCCGTTGACGACGAACAGGAGCGGCTTCGGGAGGCTTCTCCATTAGCGCCTCCATCCATTAGCGCCACCATTAGCGATTCTTGCAAGGACGGGGAATTAGTAAGAGGGATTGGTTCAAACCATGTTCTCAGACGGGGATTACTAATTCCCCGTCTGAAGGAATACTGGTAAAAAGACGAAAAAAGACGAGGGGGTATTATTTGAAACAACGTTCTCAGACGAGGATTACTAATTGCCGTCTCAGATCTGTCTCACCGACGGGGAACTAGTAATCACCGTCTGAGTTATCGTTCGCAGCAGTATGACTATTTTCATTCAGAGGATGACACCACAGATGCTACAAGGCATTTGAAATCAATTTCCTGAACATACCAATGATTGGAAACAATAAAACAATCAATTTAGCCCATACTCGGATCTAAAATTCAAAACCTATATAGAAGTATAGGTCTGAATGTTAACAGGGGTATTCCTTTCACAACATACCAATAAATGAGATTCATTTCACAGAAACTAGCTGCAAATGTGTCTTGCAGGACATAATAATGTTTAAAACACCAGATTTCGACAAAGCACACATTAAGATTCACACAAACTAGATAACAGTACATATGTTTTCCAGACACAATAGCTACACTTGAAGCTGCTAAATAAAAGTAGTCTTGCAGCCACAATAGTTACAAACCACATTACAAGAAATGGCTGCTAAATATTACAAACCACATTACTTAATGTGGCAGTTCATTGATGCGGTGCTTTCTTTTTTGGACGGCGCCTTTGTCGAAGTATCCCTTCTTTATGGTCTCTTCGAACATAAGGAGTTTTGTTAGTTGGCTGTAGGTCAGGAACAACCGAGGAGGTAGCAAAGGGAGGAACTTCATCAAACTGATTGTACTCATCCTCATCCACCACATTTTCAACTCCCAAAATTCGTCTTTTTCCTGGGAGAACCACATGTCGTGCCCTTTTTGCCGTGTCCAGCACATAGAACACTTGGAACACCTGTGTTGCAAGAACAAATGGCTCTTGCTTGTATCCAGATTTTTCCAGATGAACAGTGGTGAAACCATATTTGTCCTTGACAACGCCTCTTTTTCCCTCCACCCACCGACACTTGAACAGAGCCACCTTAAAGCCCACATACCTTAGCTCCCATATCTCCTCTATTTGTCCATAGTACGCGGCCTTGTGCATATTGTTGTCATAAGCATCTATACGCACACCGCTGTTCTGGTTCGCGCTTTTTTCATCCTGAAATCTGGTGTAGAATGTGTATCCATTTACTTCATATGCTTGGTAAGTTATGACTGTGTGCAGTGGACCCTTGGCAAGGTTTTGAAGCAATTTGCTTGTCTTGGACCTTGACTTCTTTATTTCATCTCTGAACCAAATGTTAAACCTGGCCATATGTGTATTCGCTATCCATGCTTCTCCGCGCTCTGGGTTCTCTTTTCTTAGCATCTGCTGGTGCTTTTTTATATATGGGCTTACTACGTCACTTTGTTGCAAAACATGAAAATGAGCCTTGTTATATTCGTCCAATTCTGGAATTATTGACTTCTTCCCAAGAGTGCCCTTCCCTGACAACCTGCCCTCGTACCGGGACTTTGGCACACCAATGGAGTTGTTTGGATCAATATAACTAACACACCACTCAACCACCTCCTCAGTAGAATAACCCTGAACAATGCAGCCCTCTGGCGAAGCTCGGTTTCTTACATACGATTTCAAAATTGCTAGGTACCTTTCATAGGGATACATCCAGTGTAGGAAAACAGGGCCGAGGTACCTAACTTCCTTGACAAGGTGACAAATCAGATGTACCATGATATCAAAGAAAGATGGTGGGAAGTATACCTCGAGGAGACATAGAGTCTTCATTACATTCTTCTCAAGCTGGTCCAATGATGCATGATCAATGATCTTCTGAGAGATTGCATTAAAGAAGAAGCATAAGCTCATAACAGCCTCTCGAACATCATCAGGCAAGATATTCCTAATTCCAACTGCAAGAAGCATTGTCATCAATATATGACAATCATGAGTCTTTGTGCCAACCAATTTCAATTCAGTCATCGACACTTTGTTCCCAATGTTGGATGAGAAACCAGTGGGAACTTTGACACTTTTAAGAAACTCACACAATTCCTTTTTCTCATTCCTAGACAGAGTGACACAACTTGTGGGTAGTCTCGTATCAGATTCCTCGGGACAAAGCTCAGGCCTTAGTGACATCTCCTCCAGGTCTGCTCGTGCATTTTCATGATCCTTTGATTTTCCTTTAATGTTCAGAAATGTACCAAGGATTGCCTCACAGACGTTCTTTATGAGATGCATGAGATCGATGGTATGACGGACATCCAAGTACTTCCAGTAAGGGAGCTCCCAGAATATGGATTTTTTTCTCCACATGGGTATCTCATCAGATGCAGAAGTGCGCTTTCGCTTGCCGAGGACAACAGGCATATCCTTCACCTGATTATAAATGTGCTCCCCACTGAAATGCCTTGGAGGTCCCGCTTTCTCGTGTGTGCCATCAAATTGCTCCTTCATCTTCCTCCATGCATGAGACTTTGGAAGAAACCGGCGGTGACGCATATATACCCTTTTCCTTGAGTTATTCAACCACCTACTCGACGTGTCATCTAGACATTGTGGGCAATCATTCTCTCCTTTACGTTGTCCCGTCAAGTTACGTTGTGCAGGCAGATCTTGGATGGTGCAGAACAACATGGCTCTGAGGGTGAAGTACTCACGCTTATACTGATCCCAAACCTCAACTCCAGAATTCCAAAGCATTTTCAAATCATCCACCAATGGTCTGAGATACAAATCGATGTCGATGCCGGCCTCCTTTGGACCGGATATAAGAGTGCTCAACATCATGTACTTTCTCTTGTGACAAAGCCAGGGTGGAAGGTTGTAGATGGTGAGGACAACAGGCCATGTGCTGTGTGATGTGCTCATATTTGAAAATGGGTTCATTCCATCTGTGCTCAAAGCAAACCTAATATTCCTCAACTCCGATGCAAACAACCCATATCTGGTGTTTATGTTCCTCCATTGAGCTGCATCCGCTGGGTGACGATAGTATTCAGAATCTTTACGCCCCTCACTGTGCCAACGCATCAATTGGGCATCCTTTTTGCTCGCAAACAAACGCTTCAAGCGAGGAACTATAGGAAAGTACCACATCACCTTCCTAGGAGGACCTTTCCTTTTACTGTCCCCCCCATCATTTCTGCGCTTGTAGCGAGAGGTTCCACACTCTGGACATTGAGTCATCGCTGCATTGTCGCCACGAAAGAGGACACAATCATTGACACAAGCATGTATTTTTTCTATGTCCAACCCCAATGGACAAATGATCTTCTTGGCCTCGTACGTTGATTTCGGCAACACGTTGCCCGTAGGTAGCATATCGCCTACCTGCTCCAAAAAGGCACTGAAACTAACATCAGACCAACGATATTTTGCCTTCAACTGCAAAAGCTTGAGCACTGAATATAACTTTGTGTACTCCTCCTTCTCACAATTTGGATACAATGGGGTCTTCGAGTTTGTAACCAATTCCTTGAACTTGGCAAATTCGCCTTCACCATATTGGTCGTCAACTTCGATGCCATCCATCATCATCTGATCCAAATCATGAGCAACATCGACCAAGTCATCACTGCAAATGGCTTCGTCATTGCCTTCGGTCTGAAGTTCTCCTTCATCCACACTGACATGTGGGACGTCTTGGCTTCTATCATCTTGTTGACCTTCATTAACCCTGCCATCCAAGCGAGCTTCATCCATTTCACCTGGATTCTCTCCTTCCTCACCATGTTGGTTCCAGATTTCATAATTCTTCTTGAAACCACGAATGATCAAGTGCGAATGGAGATGTCTAGACTCACTGTATCTTCTCTTGTTATTGCAATCAAAACATGGACAACACAAAGAGGTCAACTTGTAGTCCCGCTTATACCTTTCTGCAGCAGCGATGAACTCGTCCACACCAGAGACGAATTCGCTACATGCACGGTTGGCAGGGTACATCCATTTACGATCCATCTGCAATGCAGTGAATCATTAGTTCAACATGGAAAGAAACCTACATATTTCATGGAATAAAGGGATCGATGTTGGATGTTGCATGACATACCTGCTGCGACAGAAGGAATCGCGCGGCGGGCGCGCGCAGCAAGATGGGAAAGCTGCCGCGGCGTCGGATCGGACTGTGTGCGCGGCGGGGAGCCAGAAGCGGCACGGCGACCGCGCTTGGGGGAGGGCGCGCGGTCGCGGCGGCGTGTACCCCAGCCGCTAGATGCCGTTTGTCTGAAGGTGACCAAACAGTGAAACAGGGCTGGTCTTCTAATGAACTAGCTACGTCAGACGGTCTTTCAATATCGCCCCGTCTGAGTACTGGAAAGTTTCTCAGACGCTCAATTTTGAAACACCGTCTGAGTGTTACAAATATTTAAGACGGTATGTTACTAACCCCGTCTGTGTTAAGACGGTATGTTACTAACCCCGTCTGTGCAGTGAAACAGGGTGTTGGCATGGTCTTCTAATGAACTAGCTATGTCAGACGGTCTTTCAATATAGCCCCGTCTGAAGTACTGGAAAGTTTCTCAGACGCTCAACTTTTAAACACCGTCTGAGCATTGCAAATATTTAAGACGGATTGTTACTAATCCCCGTCTGTGATATATCTAGCCGAGCAGTTTCTTCTCATAATTGGTTTCATGGTTCACAACACAACAGATCACAATTTAAACGCAACATACAGAAGATACAGATACCACATAAATATATACAATAATTGGCTTTATGGGTCACAACATAACAGTTGATAGCACATAAAAATATACAGCTGGTCCGCCAAACTACTGTAGAACCACCACTTGTCAGCAAGTCGATCCATGGTGGTTAAGCTAACACTTGGTCCTTAGCAAAACAAAATGAAACTACATTCAGACTTCCCAAAGAAACACTGTGGGATCATCATTTTCCAGGGCTGCAGCAAACACTACAAGCTGCCCTACACAAAGCCGGTGTCCCTCGACAACCTCCCTCCATTGGCACGAAGCACGGCCATCAGTCATGATCTTGTAGCTGACATCGTGGCTACGTGACTCATGAAGCACTTTAAAGTAAATGATCCCTTCATCTGCTTGCAGATTCAGCTTCTCAGTGAGGCTCCTCCTCAGTTTCTGAAAGTAAAGAATAAGGTTCCTACAATTTAATAAAAGCACTAAAATGTCAAGTTATAATGATTCTGCCATATGATTACTTACCAGCACAAATGTGTCAACATCTGTGGCACTAAGCCTGTGCACAAGAGGCGTCATTGTGAACATCTTGGCGCATCTCAGCTTAGGCAGCAGCCTCGTCAACTCATCTTCTGTGATCTCTGACATTCTCCGAGTAAAGAAGGCGCCAGAGAAGATCTGATAAGTTTGTTCAGCTGCATATCATTATGGTTAGTTTATTAAAGTTAAAACATTAAGAAAAAGGAGTTTGCATTGAAAATGACATAACAGAACCTAACCTTCGGTAAGGGCTGTAAACCTGTTGTCTCCATCACGGTCAAAAGGAAGACATCCAAATGATCCAAATCTTGCCATGAACGTCATTAAAACTGAGTCATCACCAGATTTGAGGGCATGATGATCAACAAATACAGACCACTCCCCCTTTAGAATAGTCCTCGAACCATGCTTAACAACTGATACATTGTAGCGAAGACTTTCTTCTGTGACCATCTCAAAGCTGTCCCCAACCACATTATTAAAGGCAACCCTTACTTTGCAGGGGACAATCTGTGAAACAGGTAACATACCTCATCCTCTTGAACAATTAATTCAGATTAAATAAGCATGATACAAAACTTAGAAATTTGGAAAAAAATTACTTACAGCCCTGTCCCTAGTCCAGGCATCTGCTGAGATGACAAATCTGTCGACAAATCTGTCGAACTGAGCAACCTCTTCCCCATGACAAGACTTGTCTAGACAGATCGGGCAACCCTTCACGAATGACGACAACAGTTAATTTATTACTAACTAGTGCAGTTAATTTATTACTAACTAGTTGGAGCACATGTCTCTAAATTTGGCAAAAAGTAATTGAGAGTGGACCACTAACAAAAAAAGATATATGGGGGACCATTTCCCTAGCCTAGTGGGTGCTACAAAATAGTACGTACGTACATGATGGCCTTGCTACGGATCTAAAAATACATCAAATTTCTATATCGAGGAGGCCCGGAATCGTAGGCCCCATTACTCGATATAGAACTACTTACACAATGCGACAAGACTAGGGGATCGGTTTAGGGGAACTAAGCTTAGAAGGGAAATTAATTGGGTACACATACCGCCATTGCTCCTGCCTGGGGTGCACACGCCCGGTGCGAGCGACTCAGAGGAGTGGGCACGGGCGGCGGCGCGGCGCCCTTGCAAGCGACGAAGAGGAAATGAGAAATTACTTGGATAAGCCTCTCGATCCAGTTTTATACCGCGTGGTGGAAAAACGATCGAGTACCCCTTCTCAGACGGTGTATTCGAAACCCCGTCTGAGAGAGCTGTCGGCGGAAGCGGGCCGGCCCACGTAACGGTTACAGCCCATTGCGCTCCCCGTTCGGTACAAATTTCCCCAACCCTAATCGCGCGCCGCCGCTCGTTCATTTGCCAAACCCTAGCCACTCGCCGTGTCGTCCCACTGGAGACTCACCGCCGCCGCGTTTCTCGACACCGCGCGTCGTCCTCTTCGGCCTCTCGACTCGGCCCCTTTCCTCGCCGTCGTCATCGGGTCCCCGACGCCGTCCTCGTCGTCGGTGCCCTTGTGCTCCCCCTCGGCCTTCACGCGGACCCCGTCGCCGTCGTTCTACGCCGCGGCGAGCAGTCGCGCGCGCCGCCGCCCTGGTCCAGTCCCGCGCGCCGCCGCCCTGGTCAAGTCCCGCGCGCGCCGTCGAGGTCTGTGCGCGCCCAGCTCAAGTTGACGCCCCTGCTTCAGCGCCCGTCTTCTTCTCCTGCAGGTATTGCTGTGCCCCATCTTCTTCATTGACTCTGTATGCTATGTTCAGTGTGATGCCCAGCTCAAATCTGTGTCGTGCTCCCTCAATTAGTCTATTTTGCTTGTATGCTATGTTCTGCTCTGTTCAGTTTAGGCCAGGTCCTCTGAAATTTAGGCATGGTTGGTTTTTAATTTGCCTCTGTTCAGTTTAGGCCAGCAAGGTATGTTCACTTCTCTCATTTTCACTTGTAAAATTGTCATTCATACATGTAAAACTGCCATGGATACATGTAAAATTGGTAAAAACTATACTACAGTAACCTAACCGTTTAATCCGTCTAGACTCCGTTTAAACGCCGTCTAAACAGGCTAAACGCTAAACGGAGGGTCACCGCCCGTCTACCGTTTAGCGTCTACCAAAACGTGGGCTGCTTCTGCTGGTGCCATTCCTATGTTGCTTGTGCTGTTGCTATGCTGCTTCTGCTGTTCTGTTGCTATGCTGCTTCTGCTGGTGCTGTTGCTATGCTGCTTTTATTGGTGCTGATGCTATGCTGCTTCTAATGTTAATTTATATAGTATCTTTCCATTCTTCTGGCATTTTCTCATTCACCATTCTTATTTGCTAGATGTCAAATGAGGATTCTGGTTCAGACCATCAAGGCAGTGATCACCGTTCAGGCGGCAGTGAGAAGAACAGTGGCAGTTATGAGTATGATGGCAGTGCTGAGGATGATGCTGATGATGAAATTGTGATGAACACACCACCCAAGAGGCGTGAACGGAAAAGACGAACACCCACAACGTGGCCGGAAGACAAGGTTGTGGTGGCAAGAATTAATGCTGCTGGGTTTCCTACAGATAAGGAGGCCAGGCAGAGACTCAGAACCCTGGGAGGCCTTATTGCTCGTGAGAAGGTGGACCTTCTAATTCCATCATTCAAGAGCCTCAGGGATGATGAAAAGGAAGACCTGTTTAATTCCTATGTACAGCCGTATTTGGAGTTCTCTGACGAAATGAAGCCATTGGCAATGAAGCAAGCCAATAAGATTATTGCCCATGCTTTGAGAACCCACAAGTCCTTCTTGATCAAACACTATGTGTTAACGGAGCTGGAGCCTTTCAGTGAGTTCAAATACATAGGAAAAGATGTTTGGGAAAGGTTCAAGATGCAGAAGACTTCTCCTGAGTTTTTAGAGCTGAGTGCGAAAATGAAAAATCTGCGCGCAAAGAACATCCACGACCACCACCTGGGCACAGCGGGCTATGCAGGGCAAGAAGAAAAATGGAAGACACAGGATGAGAAGCTGAGAAGTAAAGGTATTCCAAATCCATGGGACCGATATAAAGACCCCCGGCTCAGGAATTGGTTGCGAGCGAGGGCCAACATGTCCGAAAATGGTGAGATCACCTTCTTAAGTGATGAGACGAAACAAGTCGCAGAAACTGCCAACCAATTGCTCCAGGACACAGATGGTCAAGGGTCTTGTGTAGGTGTCAGGGAAAACGGCATCCTTACATTTGTCTTGCAGAACGACGAACACCCTGGGCGTGTGCGGGGGGTTGATAGCTACGTCGGGTGGAAGCATGGATTTTCGGAAGACGGTCACATGTACAGGAAGAGGAGGAAGAGGGCACCAGAAGTTGATGTGGAGAAGCTGAAGGCAGACCTGAAGGAAGAACTGAAACAAGAATTCTTTCATGATCTCGAAGAGATGCTTGAGGCTCGTGGGCTTCAGATTGTGCCAAAATCTCCGACCCCAAGCCCTGCAACCGCTCGGAAGAGTAGTTGTGCCTCACAAAATGGTGGGGCTGCCCTTCATGCTGACACTGAAGTCAACATGGACCATGTGGCAAATGAACAGGCCACAGCTGCCGACGGTCCAGATACCATAGATTCCCTCAACGAGGCCACACCTTGTGCCCTAGTGAACTTTCATGGAGGTTATCAACGGGAGGTTGCAAGGGGACTTGTACATCCAGGCCAAACTGTTTGTCATACGGCGTTAGTAGGCCCAGAGTATGCAGTTGTACAAGTGGACTTTGTACATGCTGGGCACGAGACAGATCCCCTTCCTATATGTCCCAACGATGAGATGAGAACATTAGGGGAAGCTCTGCTTAGTAGGATCCAGTGGAGGAAGTCACACATCATTGTCCGACCGCCTCCTTTAGATGCTCATCCCGATGGATCTACAGGCCAGCTGCTGAACGTTGAGCCGGGCAAACAAAATAGCCCACCGCAGGCTGAGATTTCCAAGAGGGCTGGGCAGACCAACAAATCTGAGAGGGACAAGCCCAAGACCGGAGACAAAATGGTGGGCAAGAAGGGGCAGGTTGGGAACAAGCCGGAGAAGAAATTACCTGGCAAATCCTCCGGTGTAGCCAAAGTTGAGAGCAAAAAGAAGTCCCAGCTTGACAAGCATCCGGATGAGAAAGCATCTGCCAAGTCCTCCGGGGCAGAGAAAGTCCAGACGAAGAACGCTTCAACGCTGAACCAGGACACCAAGGGCCAGCTTGTTGACAAGCCGAAGGAGATCAAAACTGATGTTGCATCAAAAGTCCAGACGAAGAACGCTTCAACGCTGAACCAGGACACCAAGGGCCAGCTTGTTGACAAGCCGAAGGAGATCAAAGTTGATGTTGCATCAAATTGGACAAAGCCCAATCCGAAGTACAAGCCTGGCAAGCCATTCATGACTGAAAAAGAGCTTGCCACCACAGGTCCTTCGTGTATCGCGCTACACAAAGTTTATATGCAGGCCATTAGAGATGGCAAAGACATGATAGCATGCTTCTTTAGACAAAAGCACTTCAGGACAGAACAAGACTCCCATATTTATTTTGGTTTCAATGACCTGTTTGATCTCTATCACTTCACTGGCTTGGACGTGCAACTTGTTCGAGCCTTGACGTTGTAAGTTCCTGCGTCTCTCAGCATTTCCCATTTCTGATAATGTGTTGCCATGCAATGTGGTCATGTGTCTAACATGTTTAAATTTTGTAGGCACATGGTACAAGAATGCTTAAAGAAAAACTGGCCTGTTGCATTTCTGGATTGTGAATGCATTTCAGTCATCAACATTACTGCAAGGAGAGATTTTGTGGTGACCTACTTGCTAAAGGCATTTAACTACCTTCATAGTAGCAAAAAGTTTATAATGTTTCCCTTCAATAATCGTGGCCATTGGGTTATGGTGTTGATAATCATGAAGTGGCATAAGGTGTTGTACTTCAACTCCTCCTTACAAGGACCAGAACGTGACTACTCAATGTTGCAACGAGTAATTGATGAGTAAGTTATATTTGACATTCCCTATATTTATTTTTTTAAATGAAGCAGTTTGCTAACTGAAGGATGCTTCATGTAGATCATTTTCCATGCATGTTAAGAACTATACGGGGGTGTACACGAAAGGCTCAAAGACCAAACTGATCCATGATTTCAAAATCCCGGTATGTCTCACACAACTCATCATGCAATCATTCTCAGGATTACATATAAATGTGCTTACATATATGTTCTCTTGCAGTGCCACCAACAACCATCTGGGGAAATGTGTGGCTACTATTGTCTTTATCACATGATGCTGATGACTAAGGAAGTTGAAAAACGAAAGCCTCAGGTCAGTAGTAATCTAAGTATCTTACTACCATTTATCTTTTGTTACTCTATTAGCTGTTGCTTGGACATTCTGTGATCTCCCATATTTCTGTAGGATATTAAAGTGCCAACGTGTAATATTCCTGAGGAAGAACTACACGCAATGCGTGAAAGGTTTGCTGCATTCATAATGAACGAAATAATCAATGAGGCAGGCGAGTTCCATATTCCTATCAATTCAGTTTAGTAAATGTTGCTACTGTCTTGTGATGGACAAGTTCTGTGAACTATGTAGATGGTAAATAATTGTTTCTCTGTGAACATGTATGTGTAATTGAACTTGTGCTGTCAGATGTGATTTCGTCGGCTCCCAATTCCTGAAATTTGACCCTGTTTCAGGAGTCATGCAGCTAGCATCCGCATTTTTTTTTTTTGTTACCTAGAGCAGCTAATCTCGGACGGGCTTATTGCAACCAAGCGCCGTCTGAAACAACAACACATCAGACGGCTTACGATAAGTTAACTGAGACGGGCGAGTACACCGTCTGAGACGAAGGTTAGGTCAGACGGGGAACCATTATTAGCTTCAGACGGGCAATTTTCCTCTGAGACGACGTTTATTTCAGACGGGGAACAATAAGTATGTTCAGACGGGGGCAGTCTTCGTCTGAGAACAGGTTTATTCAGACGGGAACTATGGGTTTCTTCAGACGGTTGTTAACCCGTCTGAAACAGATTTTAGTCTCAGACGGTGTCATTTACCCGTCTGAGGCAATATAGTGCAGACGGTGATTTTAACCGTCTGAGACCGTGGTCATCTCAGACGCGGAGTCACAGACGTTTTCCTTCCCCGTCTGAGATGGTCTTTGAGCCCCGTCTGTGATATACGTTTCTGTAGTAGTGGAATTTTATTATATTTTTATTAATAACAGTCTGTTTTCGAAATTTGCAGGACTAGTCACCTAGCCGCCCGACAGACGGGCGATTAGGCCTTGTCACCCTCCCAGAGGCTACTACTACGCAAGTGGGTCGCTTCCAGTCGCCTTTTGAATGGACATTGGCCCTATCGCCTTACTAATGGGCGACTTGGTGACAATCGCCCGACCACCGGGCGACAAGCTCATAGTCACCCAATCAATAGGCGAGAATAACAGCTACAGTGTTTTGGACACTATTTGGCATTGTTTGTTCACTGTTTAAAACTATTTAGTACTATTTAACACTATTCGTGACACTGCAGCCTGAAAGGGTTGCCGATGGTAAAGAGATTGACCGGAAACCATGATGGCTTCGTGGACATGGACGATTTTTAATGCCATGATGAGTCGCCCACACAGGAACTATGAGCTTTGAGATAGTGCCCAATATTGCTAAAATAGTGCTAATAATGATTAAATAGTCCCAAATAGTGATTAAATAGTACCAATATGATAAAATAGTACCAAATAGTGCTAAATAGTATCACATAGTCAATGTGTTCAAGACCTGTAGCAGTGCTTGTTATCGGGCGGCGTCGCGCTTGTCGCCCATTGGTGAGGCGATTGTCACCTTGTCGCCTACTGGTAAGGCGACAGGGTCAATTGCCCATTAAAACAAGCGACTGGAAGGTCCACGTAGGTCTAGTCGCCCTGTAGTTGGGCGCAAGGCCTAATCACCTATTTGTTAGCGACTAGGGTGACTAGTCCTGCAAATTTTTGAAACAGACTGTATTAATAACAATATAATAAAAAAATCAATTAAAAATAAAAAAAATCCATGTAAAGTATCGTTGGGCCTTGTTTATTCATCAATTAGGTTGTCTTCATTTTTCCGAAACGGAAGCCCACTAACCTAGGCCTGCTGAAATGCAATGGGAGGCAGCATGCACTGAGCACCGTTTACTTCTCCAAAAAAAAAACCTGATAACCGTTGACAAAAAACCGCTTAGTGGTGCTGTTTTCAGCGTCAGAACATCAAAATGTTTACTTCATTTTTCCATTTCAGAAATAATATTCTCTAGCCTTGGGACCCACTGTTTAACTAATGGTAAAATATCCACATGAAAGGTTTAGCCTGGGAATACTTCAATAATTTATCCCTAGGCCAAAGGTTTCATGCATGATGCAGTTGAAATAAAGGAAAGAAAAGTTTCAACGAAAGACGCAATACAAAGCTCGCTAGGTAAAGATAAAAAGTTTGCACGCTCAGAAAAGTATAGTTTTTTGACACTCAAAATCAGATTCCCAGCCATGCGGATGGAGTATTCTTCATGTAGATGCCAAACATAAGGAAAACTCCTTGAGAAAAGCACCATAAGTTTTGGAGGGAAAGATAGCAAAAAAGTGTAGGAAGCATCCTAGGGTTTGTATCCTATCGTTCATCATACTGAACAAGGATTACTGACTGATCCGCATGACTGGGAATCTGATTTTGAGTGTCAAAAAACTGATAGCAAAAAAGTACCATAAGTTTTGTAGGGAAAGATTATAGCAAACAGTAGGAAGCATCCTAGGGTTTGTATCCTATCGTTCATCATACTGAACAAGGATTACTGACTGATCCGCAGTACATGGTTCTGGTGAGCCACTCGATTCAGACTTTCAGTTCATGGGTATGATCACTTTTTTTCCGAGCAATGGTAATGCTCACTTATAATAATCTGATTACAAATAAACTAATTTTGAATGCTATTTTTCCTGACATAAACATTGTTGAACACAGCGGATGATTACATGATAGAGAGCATATGCATACATAAAGCTCCTGTTCTTTCACATGGACGATGTGAAGCTATCAGCTGAACCAAGCTAGTGAGTATACAATTTTGGCCCATGTCGCGAAAGGGTAAAGAGAGAAGTATGCACGCATTTGCATGCAACGGAAAGGCCCGTCTCGCAATGATGAGCCTTCGTTTTGGCATATATTCCTTCCCCGACAAAAGGCGGCTCCAGCACTCCGTCAGTCCGCTACAAAAGGACAATTAGGGCCTTTAACCCAGCCTTTGGTAAAACTAATCCACCCTGCTTTGGCAAAAAAGATTGGGCGATGCCACCGTATTGAACTTTTGTTTCGACGTAAGAATCCAATGCTTCTTCGTGCGAGTTTGATCCCCATGTGACATCCACATGTAGAAGAAAGTGATACTCTCAGGTGCAGTGGGAACCGAGTAGGGGCGGCAGGGGCACACCAGTTCGGCAGCTGATCGTTATCTGAGCGTTAGAGTGTAATAGTACACAAAATTCAAGGGATAATACGTTTGAACTCTCTTCAAGCAAATGCATTACATGAACTGTGTCAGTTGGTGTGAAAACGAGGTTGTGTTCACTTGTGCAAATCACAGGCAGTAGGCCAGTGTACCTCACTGTCAGCGTACACTGACAGACATGCTGAAGACAGCACTTGTGATTGTCAAGTGTCAGCGCTCAGCGAAGCAGGAGAACGTTCGATGCGGCAGGTCATCCCTATCCGTGCGCATAGCACCACTTTCCTGGGCACCACGACCGCGAGGTCCTTTTCCGGCCGCCGAGAAGCCGCCACCCCTCCAGCTCCTAAAGATGACAAAGGAGCAAAAGAGAAGCTGCACCTTACCCTCTCCTCCCGGCGTTTTCAGCTTTTTTTCAGCCGCTTTTCCTCGCCACGCAAGTCGCAGCTGAGTATGCGAAGTCGCAGCTGAGTATGAGCTGAAAATACCCTTCATTCTGTTTCTTCTTTAACCAAAGATTACTGCACGTAACAGCTGTACACCAATTTGTTTTGAACTGTGTGTTGTCCAGGCATTGCAGTGAAGTGTTCGTTTAGCAGTAACAGTAAGCAGATATGATGTCTGAAACTTTGAAGGGGTAAAATGTATGCAAGTAGGAGTATTCCTCTTCTGAAGGGACTCAGGGAAGGAATTCTAGACTGTAGCTGTAGCGATTCATGGGGTGAACCCAAAATGTTCAGAATCACTAGGTTTACTAATGCTTGAGCACAACAATAAAAAGCACAATATCTGCTTCGCATTTTGGAGGGACTGATTGATACTGTACGACTGTCAAGATACAGTATAATATTATTGCACTTCTTATCCACCCTTTTTGTGAGTGATGCCATGATGCCATCCATGCTGGTAGAGGAACAGTGTAAAATGTACCGTACACCTTTTTCCTTCCTCCTCCTATCACCTCGACGTTCCCTCCATAAAACAAGCAGCCAGCCAACTTCAAGCACCCCAAGGTACACTGCCAATACACACACTCGCTACTGCCTATTCTGGTACGTGAAGAACCCATTCCAGAACCCAAGTAGAGCAAGAGCAAGGCTGCAAGAACCTGAGCTCCAAGCTCTGTTCAATGGAGTTCCTGTCGCAGATGTGGTCGCTCCTTGGCCTCCTCACCATCCTGCAGAACGTCCTGCCCACGCAGCTCCTCTCCCTGCTCCACTCCCTGTGGCAGTCGCTCCAGGACTCGCTCACGCCATACTCCTACTTCGACGTGCCGGAGTTCCTCGGCTCCGCCGCCGTCGAGCCCAACGCGCTGTACCGCCACGTCCAGCTGTACCTCCACCGATCCCTCCTCCTCTCCTCCCCTCCGCCTCCCCGCCTCACGCTGTCTCTGCCCCGCTCCGCCGCCGTGTCCGGAGGGCATGGTGGCGTGTCGGCCGCCCCCGCGCCGCCGAACGTGTCGCTGTCGCCGAACCACTCGGTCGCCGACACCTTCAACGGCCACCGCGCCGTGTGGACGCACCACGCCGACACGCTCCAGGACTCGCTGGAGGAGCGGCGGTCCTTCTCGCTGCGCCTCCCGAAGCGACACGCCGCGGCGCGGTGCTCCCGGCGTACCTGGCGCACCTCGCCGCGGCCGCGGACCACCTGGAGCGGTCGTCGCGCGCGCGGCGGCTGCACACGAACGCGGCGTCGCCCGGGGCGCTGCGGCGTGGGCGTCGGTGCCCTTCTGCCACCCGGCCACCTTCGACACGCTGGCGCTCGACCCGGGCCTCAAGGCGCGCCTCCTCGCCGACCTCACGGCGTTCGCCGACGGGAGGGAGTTCTACCGCCGGACGGGGCGGCCGTGGAAGCGCGGGTACCTCCTGCACGGCCGGCGTTCCGGCAAGTCGTCGCTCATCGCCGCCATGGCGAACCACCTCCGTACGACGTGTTCGACCTCGAGCTCACCCGCGTCGCCACCAACGCCGACCTCCGCGCGCTCCTCATCCAGACCACCAACCGCTCGCTCATCGTCATCGAGGACATCGACTGCTCCCTCCACCTCACCGGCGACCGCGGCCTCGCCTCCGAGAGGCTGCAAAAAAGACGCAAGCTCCACGCCGCCGCCGCCGCCTACGACGACTCGTCCGACTCGGACGATGACGCCGGCGGGACAACCACCGCGGGAAGGTGACCCTGTCCGGGCTCCTCAACTTCACCGACGGCCTGTGGTCGTGCTGCGGCGAGGAGCGCATCATCGTGTTCACCACCAACCACGTGGACGGCATCGACCCGGCCCTGCTTCGCCCGGGGAGGATGGACGTGCACGTCCGCCTTGACGCATGCGGCGCGCACGCCATGCGGGAGCTGGTGGAGCGGTACGTTGGCGTCGGCGACCACGAGATGCTCGACGCGGCGGAGGACTCCATCAGGGGCGGCGCGGAGATGACGCCGGCCGAGGTCGGTGAAGTGCTGCTGAGGAACAGAGACGAGCCTGAGGTGGCTGTGACAGAGCTCGCCGTCGAGCTGAAGGCGAGGAGGCGCGAAACCGAGTGGGAGGACTCGGCGGCGGAGCTCTCCGACGGGTCGCCGACGAAGAAAGGGAAGAAAGGGTTGGGGTGGGAGGGCAAGGTCAGGATCTTAGGAAGGCTGAGGAGCCTCACCAAGTCGGATTCCGGCCGGCGATGAGTGCCGTTTGACCATGTTTGACTTGGCGTTTTAAGGTCAAAGTCTTGGTCGTTGGTCCAGATTAATTAGATGTTTGTTTCGGTTTTGATGTTTCATCATGTAGTCTGTTGTTCTAGTTTGCAGCAAGGAGTTGTGTCATAGGCTCCTGTTATGGATGCTTAATGCTGTTGCTGGGTAAATTAAGTGGCCTGACTGTACAGAATTTCCCATCATGGTCCTTTGTGGAATTTCAGCAAACCATTCTGAATTTGCAGCTGCAATGCAATGGCCGCCTTTTCCTACTCGGAGTCGGAACTCGAAACCCTACTCGGAACGTGGCCACCTCGATTTATTTACGTGACGTGCACGGGTGGGCGGATCCCCTCGGGCCCCAAACATCGCCTCCATCACCATGGTCGCGAAGCGACCAGCTGCAGCAGCCCAGCTCACGACAGTCGACGACAAGTGCGGCGGCGTATCGGGAACAACCATGGACGCCACACGACTCGCCGCCGTCTGCGACAAGATCGACGAGTACTCCGAATGGGGCGCACCGATGAACGGCGGACAAGTAGCGGACATCTGCGCCATGATAGACGGCCTCGCCGTGGCACGAAAAGAGCAGCAGGACGAGGAGGAACTGCGTCGACAGCACCCGCTGCTACGAGCAGATATGTCAGATCGGCAGCGGCTCTTACGGCGTCGTCGTGAAGGCAAGCCACCGCGCAACGGGCCTGACCGTCGCCATGAAGACGTCTCGAACGCCCGACGACGTCGAGGAACCCGCCGACGTCGGGGACCTGCTGCGAGAGGCGTGCTTCCTGGCAGCGTGCCGCGGCCACCCCAACCTCGTCGGCTTCCACGGCGTCGCGCGCGACCCGACCACCGGCGAGTACTCCCTCGTCATGGAGTACGTGGGGCCGAGCCTGCGCGACGCCCTGACCGACCAGCTGGAGAAGCAGGGCCGCGCGTTCCCGGAGGCCGCCGTGCGCGGGGTCATGCGGCAGCTCCTGACCGGCGCCGAGGCGATGCACGGGCGCAGCGTAATCCACTGCGACATCAAGCCCCGGAACGTGCTCGTCGGCGGCGACGGCATCGGCGTCGTGAAGATCTGCGACTTCGGCCTGGCCATGTCGACGGCCGAGAGGTGGCCGCCGTACGACGGACGGGTGGGCACGGTCAGGTACATGGCGCCAGAGGTGCTGACGGGCATGCCGGAGTACGACGAGCGCGTCGACGCGTGGTCGCTCGGCTGCGTCATGGCGGAGCTTCTCTCCGGCGAGGCCCTGTTCAAGGCGGACGACGACGACACGCACCGCCAGCTCGACAGGATGTTCGACGTGCTCGGCGCGCCGGCCGTGGAAACGTGGGAGACGTTCATGCCGCCGCTTGTGGCGAGCAAGATGCTGCAACGGCACGCGGCGCAGGCGCCGCGACCGCCGTGTCCCCGCGGCCGGCTGCGGGAGCTGTTTCCGAGCGAGACGCTGTCGCAGGATGGGCTCGACGTCCTCAGGGGGCTTCTCGCGTGCAACCCCAAGGAGAGGCTCACGGCGGCCGCCGCGCTCCGACTCCCGTGGTTCGCTGCTGGCGCCGGTGATGCCCCTGCTTCCACGGTAGTAGTACGCGACAGGGCATCGCCTTTCATTCGGATGCTGAACTGTGTCTGGGCTTTGGTTAGGCGGATACGTTGCCATTGATGTTTAGTTGCCCAGGCATTGCATAGGAAGATCGATGGCGTTGTTCGGGCACTGATTTGAGAACCGGACCGACCTGTACTGTTTGTTATACTCGGTTCTGTCTGATTCAAAATGGAAACACGAAATCTGTCGGAAAACTAGCCTCCAGTTCTACCTCATTTCATCGATTTATAAAACCGTTTGGACGGTGTTTAAAGATCGACAGCAACGGGGCAGATTATTTTGTAGTTTGCAAATGCTTCAAACAATCGGACGATCGAGAACATTATTCCACCAATAGCAAGCGTAGCTGGCACGTGAGTATAGTACTACTCCCACGGCCTGCCAAAAGACGATACTAGAACATTAGTTTTTTACACAACACATAGAACAGTACATATATAGCATCACACGTACGTCTAAAGGACTATTACGTGCACACTGTACGTATGTAGTTCCACCGTCACGCGAACATGCCGGTGTGGCGCACACACATCAAGATTACAAGACCAAATTACTAGCACTCCCACGGCCTGCCAAAAGACGATACTAGAACATTACAATGCAAAACAGTGACTGGAGTCATGCTTGAACCCGGACGGTTTGCTCAGATAATCCCCTCCCCCACTTGGCCCTTCAAAGATTCAGCTTGCATCGTTGTCCTCTACGTAACGAGACAAGAATGGATGGAGAACACAGTTAGACAGCGATCGAACTAATTAAATTGAAACCTTGGCTAATAAACGTGCATGCAATTGGAATTTGATAAAAAGAAGATAATTAGCACGTGAGAGTATACCCTGCTCCATGACGTTGGAAATCAGTTGCTCCACGCTGTCCAGCATCTGCTTGACGCGCGGGTTGTCGCGGTCTTCGCCCTCCTCACGCATAATCGCGATCAGGTCGGCCACCTTCTTGAGGCGACAGAGAGTCTCGGCCCAGGCCCTTTTCGCTTCGTCTTCCGAATCCTTGGGCTCCCCGGTCGGCGTCTCGACGCACGGCGCTTCGGGAGCCTCTGGCTTGCGGCGGTGCTGATGAATGGTAACTGATGCGACATACCGACCGTCGGCGGTGGCAGAGCAGCTGTACTCCGGCGGCGGTATGTTGAGATTGATGCACAGCTGTTCCAGCAGGAGCTTCCAGCTTATCCCCGCGACCGGCGTTCCCTGCGGCGAAATTAATGGCATCGATTAGTATGAGACGACGAGGCATAAGGTAGATCGAGTCAGCCCGTACCGAAGAACCACAAACAGTAATAGATCTATAAGAAACTATGATTATTAGATCTAAGAAACAAACATCAGGAACCAACTTGTGATCCGTACGCATCTGATCTAGCAAAGAAGCAGACAAGCTACGTCTGTAAATCGTGAGGTACATCTGTAAAGCAAAGTGACTACGCAGACCTAACCGGAGATTACTGCTGGAAATCGTGAGGTACATCTGTAAAGCAAAGTGACTAGTAGAAACGAACAAATAAGACGGGGACCTGCAGCAGTACAGATACGTGTAGCAATCAACACGAGCAAAACAAGAACACATTGCTGCGACTCAGATACAAGGGACGCTACGCGCGACGAGGGCCTTACCCGTCGAGCCATGGCGTCCTTCTCGTCGCCGAGAAACTCCGCTGGAGATGGCCTTCTCGAGCTCCTCCCTCCTCTGGCTGCCAGTGCTAGGGAACAATACCCACACACGGCTCCGGTTTTATTGGTGCTGTCCTGTGGCGTCCTCCTATGACACGCGACGCCTTCCGCTACTTGGCACTCTCCTCCTGCAGATGGCGCCACGAGGCGCATTGCATGGCGCCGCGCTGGCGCAAAAGTGCTGCCATGGGCGCGAGTCCCGCGGATCACTCTTCCTCGCCTATGCGCGAGTCAAAGATGATGGATGATCTTTTCATCGGAGCCTGCTACTACAGCACAACTTGTAATGCTTACAGTAGCACACTGCAGTAAGCTAGCGGCTCAAACCCAGTGGCTGCAAATTGTGTTAATACTCTTGATTTGCCATGAGAAATTAATCATGAATAAAGACCACCAGACTCCATTGCTTCTATGTTACTATCAGATAACCATTTCAATCCTGAAAAAAATGATGGTGCTAATTGCTAAACCATAATTAGTAGCACAAAATTTCCAATAAGCCGATGAACCTACACAGGAAGAACACCAACAGTGCAAGTTAGGGAAGTAAGGAAAAAGGAAAAAAAGAACAGACTTAACTGTGGAAGGGGACCAGAAGGAGCAGCACACCAGCAGATATGCCTCTGAAAACTGCTCCAAGGGCATGTTATTCCGCATACAGACAGACAAAAGCCGAAATTTACAAAAATGGTAGCAAGACCAAATAAAAATTCATTATTAGGGCAGCAAATATATTAGACACGTTTGCATTTAAGCCGCCTGTCGTGACAGCAAAATGTAACACTTACTCATAACTAAAATATCTAATCGGCCACATCAGAAAAGCAAGACAAACAAAATATCGATATCCTAAATTAATGGACAGAATCATGCAATTGAATCATTAATCGAATCACTATCATCAAGTCAATTGATTGCAGGGCATAAACATAGGTGTACTTGTGATCTCATTATACTATCAAGTAAAATCAGTCCAGAACAATAAACTGTATATCAGTTGGGATTCTTCCAATTCAACATCATGCCGCAGCAGTTGTTCACAATCAAGCCGGAGTAGCCGTACATGGTGCCACACATTTAAGACCGAACAACAAAGGAGTAATAATATTACGAGATCATGTCGTTGTAGGTCCCCAAGATTGAACGCAAAGAACATCAGGCATCTTTGTTCTCACTTATGATAGATATGCCTCTACCATCCACAAAATCTCCAGTATCGCATCACTTTCCTATAACCCAGGTGATCAGTTGTTTAACCATTTCCTCAGAACATTTTAAATGTATCCCGTGGGAGTATGGCGAATTTCAGCACTGGAAATTGTGGTATCACTGATCACTGATGTTAATGCTAACAATGTAATCCTTTCCACAACTGAATCATGAAGATATATCAGATAAGCTAGCAACGAAGACAACTATTCAGCAATGATTTAGCACTATTTGTATGATGTCAAAACTGAGTGAAATACACGTTTGTGATAATATGACTACAATGCTCAACTGAAACTCTGAAAGCAATTACAGCCTTACATTTGTGGAAGTCTTTTTCTACATAGTTTGAACCAACAAACAAAGCATACAGTAGTGAGGAAAAATTTCACTTCCTCAACATCAACTTCACTCGTCCTGTTACCATAAGTCCATAACCGAGCATAACTATCTTGAGCAAATTTGATTTTCTCGTTATCACACCTCACAGTGCCAGTTTCTCTGTCTACTGCATTCGAAAATGGGAAGCATCCAGAAAAGGCTGAACGATGCTTCCCAAATAGTTAATGTATGGAATCATTTCCCACACAATATTATGATGATCATGCAGTGGCCTATTCAATTCTTTTCCAATTTTTGGTACAGAGCTAAAAATTCCCAAAGGGAGAATTATACTGATGAATGAGCCAAAACAAAGGCGCTGCTATTGCTACTGAACGAGGAATCACTTTTAGTAGCAGCATATTTAGGACTGATAGATATACACAAGTAGTAGTTCGCGTTGCGTACCATCGGGGATTCAGGAAGAGGCGCGATCTCAGGGGAAGGGCGGCAGCCACAGCACGGCCTGCTCCGTCTCCACACGGTCCGACCGCGAGATCTGCAACAACGTCCCTAAAAAACGCCCCTGGATCAGCTATATCCAGCTCGAACAAGAGATAATGTTGCCAGCCAGGTACGAGACGAACAGGGTCGCGGAGGACGGGCTTGGTGTCGTCCGCGGCGGGTTCCTGCTCTGGGATTGCAGCCAGAGCCACGGGAGAGATCCCCAATGATCGCCAGGGACGAAGGCGTGGCTCCGTCGGACATGATCGCGACGACGGGCGGTGAAGGGGCTAGTTGCTGGAGGATTTCAGAATTCGGAGGCTGCAACGGCATCTGTACAGAATTGCAGGTTAGGCGAATTCAATGGTCCCATTTTCTGACACGGTCGTCCTTCAGTCTGAATCCGGAGGCTCCATCACTAGACCGTACAACTGGAATTCAGATTCAGAAGCACAACATACAGGTATGAAGCTGAACCATTCCATAGCTCCATCAACTGAGACGAAGAAAATGACACAGGTAACGATAGAGTGAAAATCTTGTAACAAGTACTAGCAGGGCTACAGTCAGCAAAGCTTTAACTCTCTCGCTCCAGAGCTCCATCAACTGAGTATCTCTATTGTAACTGAATTGTTGCTTCAACAAAAGAAGAATAGAAGGTATTAATGTTATACCATCCAATAGGATCAACAGAATCTTGTAGCATCATATGCAGATTCTTAAGTAGTCAAATATAATTTCAGACATATGGCAGCTGCACATAAGCAGCATCGTGCCTCATTTCCACTAGTAAAACGAGAACCAAAGAAGACTGTATTCGGTCTTTCTCTCAATTACAGATCATCAAAACAGCAGCGCTACATAATGACGAACATCTCTGCAAAATTGCACGCATCCCCCTTTTCATTAGTGATATGAATCACATCTGGCAATTATTTCATCAGTGTTTTATACTTCCATGATTCCATCTCTTGAATATGAAATTTTATGCTCAGGTTTTGACAAAGTCACACTAATCTCCTCACGCTCGCAAATCATCAGATTTGGGAGGGGGTGGTGCAGCACCTGGTAGTGGCGGTGACATCAACACAACATGCTTGTACATCCGCCACCAGTGCTCCGACGCTTCATCGACTGTCCGGAAAGTCCAGATGTGTGGCTTGGCCTTCTCCCGTGCGATGAGGATCTCCTCCACCTCTGCCGCTCGCTTCGTCTTGAGAGTGAGGCAGTCAACAAGCGGCGCCCCACTTGCCAAAGCAGTTGTCAAATTCCCCATACCGGTAGTAGCTCTGCATCTGGTGGAATGGAGAGTAGCAGAACCACAATGCATCAAAGCACTTTATGCAGTCCAGCCGCGGCGGTGGTGGTCCGCCATTCGTCTCTGGCTTCTCTTTTGGATCCATAATCCTTGCTGCACAACAGGAGTCCAACAAATGTGAAAATCTTAAATACTAGTTTGGATTTTGTAGCAGTAGTGGTGAATTTGCATTCTACAAACAAGAATTAAAAAATTGTGGGCATAAGAATGGACAGGCCACATGGAAGATGGCTTCTGTCAGGATCACAGCCCAAGGTTAATTTTGGCAGCTTACAGCGCTGGAAACACTACAGGAAGAAGCGCATCAGAGACTCTAATTTATTGCCTTTCAAGTCATACAATCATCTCAAGAGAAAGAAATTCGAGCGTGATATGTTTGTTGGCAGATCAAATGAAATTGGAGCCTCAAGATAGTATTTGATTTGAGCAAACGTAGAATCAATTTAACACTTCGGACTCGTTCTGCAAACAATATTTTGAAGTCATAATAGTCTGAATAAACCTCACAGCTGACTGAAGTCATCACAAAAAATCAATGGAAATTAACACTTATCTGTGAAACAGACATATCAGGTGCAAGGAAAAATGTGGATTAAAACCAACGGTATAAATTTCAAATGGGGTCGGAGAATACAACTGAAACTATCCCGCCAACTAAAAAGAGAAAACAAAGTAATTACTGACCAAAACACTCAATCTGGTCTGAGTCGCTTGATAACTCTTGCTTTGGCTAGTTACAGGCTCGACAGGCTTGATAGCTCCTCTTGCTTCTTTGTCAGTGCCTCATGCAGTGCACAGTGCATCTAAGGGTGCGATTGGTTGGGTGCATATGACCCAACCAGGCTCGTCAGATGCAACCTGCGAGTGATTGGAAGCCTGCAGCACACTAGCCGGGCTTAGCGCATGCAGTTCTTGATTGATTGGTTGCTTCGCCGTTCGTCTAGCTCGCACGCCCGGATGCAGCGAGCAGCTCTCGGCCTGGCTCGCCAGAAACGAAAACGAATCTCGTTTCTTCACAGCCTGGCTCGCGTGGTGTTGGCTAGCGTCGGCCTGGCTCCCTACGTACGAGCATGTCTCTGGTCCGAAGTAAACCAATCACGCCCTAAGTGCTCAGTCACACCGCAGCCACGACGATGTAATAATTTAGCTCCGGATTTAGTTGTAAGGCAGAAAAGCCGCTCTGCATTATTGATACATTCATCGATTGTGACGATTTATTCATTCAGATTGCAATCTTGTTGATAAGGGGACATAAATCATACATTCTGTATAGCATTGGAAGGCTAAATGGAGGACGAGATGGAGTGATGTGGCTGCAGCGCTAGCTATGGAGCGGCTGGGGCGGGGTCACGGCTTAGCGGAAGCAGACTTCAAAGAGCAGCTACCACGCGAGCGGCGAGGCCTGGGCAACAGCAGGCCGGCCGATGCGCGTGGTATCGGTCCCCGCAGGTTTAGATCTCGAGAGGACAAGGGCGTGGTGTGTCGTGCGCATCGGATAGGCGTGAGGACGCTGAGATGCGGCGAATTGGCACTGGATGCGATGGCGCCGCTGTGTGCAGGCGAGTTCGTCGGAGGAGCGGGCGCCGTGGCCCTTGCGGGTTGTGCCGCGCAGGTGGCGCCGGGGAGCCTAGTTCCTTGTGGGCTAGTGGCGAAACGCTAAACAATCAAGCGGAGCGACGGGTGGAGAGGGAAGGATGGAGATTACCAGGAGCACACCGGCGGCGAGATCGTCGTCTGTCGGCCGGTTCCCGTTGACGGCGGCGGCGGCCGATGGGGTCTCTCGCTGAAGCTTGAACACGCCGAGCCTCCTGGGACCTCCTATTTTAGCGAGATGTAGATCGGCCCACGGCCCGTCTGAAATCAGCCCACGACCCCTTCAGTCGTCGTCTTCCTCGCGGCGTGGTGGGGAGCGGCGGCGTCACGGCGGTGAGGCGGGGAGCAGGGCACGGGGGGAAGCAGGGCAGCAGCGGCGGGGAGCAGGGAGCGGGAGCGGGAGCACGGGCGGCGGCGGCGGCGTGGCACGGCGGCGCGCGGGAGCAGCGGAGGAGGACCGGAGGAGACGAGTCGGGGCACTGAAGTAGTAGCAGACTAGGATGAAAGAAAAATGGCATTTATCGGATAACCGAGGCTTGTTTTCGACTTCTCCCGACCGTAGTAGTTGGAAATAAAATATCAAAAAAATGAAAACAAAAGTGGAAGTATTTGGTGGAAACAAAAATGAAAACAATTTTAGACTTTACAGATCGTTTCTGATAATTTCCGTTTTAGACAGGAAATTACCGTAAATATTTTACCGTTTTATGTTAGTCTAGCCAACTAAATAGGCAATAAATGATGATGTCACTACTTATATTTTTTCATTTTAATTTGAACATCTTTTTATGTCTCGAATCTTTTATGATACATTTATAGCTAGTACAGGTACCAATAATATATTCACAATTGATATTTTTATACATGATGTGGTACAGCTAATACACGACTGTGATTTGTGTTGCCGATAATTAATATCGATTCCCGATCGATACCGCATATTTTTGTCATGATAATTCCATTTCGATATTCCTATAATACCGCCGCCGTATTTGTTTCCGCTAATACCGCTATCTGTTTCGCTTCTGAGAAAAAATATGAAACTGAAAACGATATTGTTTTGCCAAAAAGAAACATTCCCGATGAAAGGAGTATGTCTTAATGCATATAATTAAATAAAGTACGGGCGTGCCAGTATACTAAGTATACAAAATAAATAAATAACACCAAAAAAATAGGGAACTCTGATCTTTATTATTTCTGTAAAGAATTACAAAGTGCACATTCCCATTTTGGGTTTATATCATAATGCGCCTAAGGAGTACATCTGAAGTACAGATTGTTGTGCAGTTCTTGGTTCCCGTGGCCTCGTAGGGCCGTCGGTTAATTACATCCAGCTTTAGGCTGCAGAACACCTCCGATTAAGCTACGCTGATGGTCGTCGTCTCTGAATAAAATAAGAATCATCTTCAAGTATACATAAACATAAATTAATAAAATATGAAGTCCTAGAGCCTCGTCGGCCTCTAGCAAAAGGTATTCTGCCTCGTCGTGTGGAGTTCCATGATGAAGTCTCATAAAGGTGTTCAGCCTCGTCGGTCACGAACATAGGGTGCCTAGCCTTATCGATCTAGACTAGACAATTCCGGCCTCGTCGGACACGGAGAATAGAATATCCCAGCCTCGTCGGTCAGGGAGAAGAAGTTGACTTCATATGGTCTGCCAGCCTTGACGATGCAAAACAACAGGTGGTATACGAAGGTAGTAGAATTGGTACTCGTGCAACACTTTGAGATTTCTCTTTGTATGAGCTTGTGAGATCATCGAGATTTCTCTTAGTTGGATGTCAGCTTGTTGTCGTGTGATGGCATATACGTGGCGCTTGCCTTGCCGTGTATACTGATGCGGGAGCACTTGAATTACGTGTAGCATACGAAGAGCTACAAGGATGCTCAAGTAGGCAGTGCTTTCATTGGAATGTGTGGCCGGGAGCAGGCCTTTCCTCCGTGCAAGAACGTGAGATCGAAAGAGAGAGCCTCCTCTCATTCGCATGCTGTTTGTGTTACGTACGTGCAGGACTTTGCATTAGCTTCTTAACCTTAATTTGCTGATGGGCTATACTAAGTGAACGTCAAGCCCATGATTATATTGATCATAATGAGGAAGCGTATGGCGATGGCCATCAAAGCCTTCTGCTATATGTCACAATAAACATGGTCGAGCTGCTGGGCTGCTACCGATCGAGGTGCACGGAGATGGCCGGGTCGTCTTCACACACGGCCGTGGTAGGGCTCGACATGCTTGCCGCTGATCCTCGCCACAGGCTGCCAACATGCTTGCATGCAGGAATCAGCTCATTAATCAACAAGGTCACCATCGACTCACTGCCTGCTGGAATCGCCATTGGCGCTGGGGACAGGCCTGTTGCCGGATAAAACATGCTTCACGGAAACGAGGAGACCACTGCCGGGGACATGCGCAGATTGGTTGACGGCGGAGCTACCATTCTCAGCCGCTACTGCTGAACTGCTTGTAACAGGTGTGCTTCTTGCCTTTTACCTCTACTGCTGGCCAGGATGATGAGCAATAGATTAGGTACCGCTGGCCCAATTGCCTTTGTAATCTTCACGTGGCAACTTCTGCATTGTTGCCGGCCATATGAATATTTGGAACTGCCCGCTTGCTTTTGCCTTCAAAACTGCATTGCTATCTGTTGCATGTAAGCACGTTAGTGCTTTTTCTTCTATACCGGAGGAACATCAGGCCAAGCAGTAACACAGTTTATTCGCTTCGTGACACATCACGGCAAGTCCATTAAAGGACACCTCGTGGTAAAACTTCTTGGTACATCACGGCAAGTTCTATAAAGACCACCTCGTGATTTTGTTGCTTGGTAGATCACGGCAAGTTCTATAAAGACCACCTCGTGACTTTGCTTCTTGTTGAATCACGGCAAGTTCTATAAAGACCGCCTCGTGATTTTGCTTCTTCTTGAATCACGGCAAGTTCTCTAAAAGACCACCTCGTGATTTTGCTCTTTGATAGATCACGGCAAGTTCTCTAAAAGACCAAATCGTGACCGTCAAAGGCGACAAATGCCTGACAAACCAATCTTTTCCCAAGGCAACATTTAGATCGGACTGGCCGATCATTATCCCATGGCAACAAGCAAAAAGGGAGGGAGAAGAAGGGATTGCTATCACCAGCAACGATACTCACCATCTGGACATACGGCAGCCATGGCATTGACTGCACGGCAGGTTGTATGCGAAGTGCTATAGCTTGTGGGCAGACGCCGGCGCGGCACTATGGCATTGACTGCACGGCAGGTTGTATGCTCTGATAAGCTGCATTCTATTAATAAGATTCTTTGCCTTAGGCATGAGGAGATTATCATATAACTGCTGCCAGGTGGCCCCTTGATCCGGATCACGATGTTCGCCGGCCGCTCGCGCCAAGGGCCGCATCGAGTCTCAGAAGCTCAGAAGCACCTAGATCGCGTTAGAATACACGTATACTTCTCTGGTCAGTCCATCAATCATCCATGCATCACAGTTGTTTGTACGCTGCACTCACGCATATCAGGAAATAAACATGCATCACCAACGCATGGCACAAGCCTAAACACGTGAGAGTTCCCGTACATCTCCACTAAGATGTGATACAAATATTTTAGTTAAAAAACCCATTAATTTAATCAAACATTATTCGCACTTCTTGAATATTCATCGTAAAGTCATTCAATGACATGTGGGCCTCTTATCATCTCTTGTTTTAATAAATTTGCGACAAAATCTCATCGTACAGATATCGCCTTCTTCCGACTATTTCCTGACTGCTTTCATCCCTATCCCTATAGCAGACTCCCTCCACACCCGTTTGTGGGCCCGTAGACCGTGGCTTCCTCCTTCAGTTGGAAATGATGGTTTCATGGGCCCAAATTGGATCACCGAAAATTTTCTAGAGGATTGGGCTGAAACGACAGGCTGTCCCACCTGTTTTCGCTTTTTTGCAATGCACGCCCCCTCAAGTCCATCAGTAGAGCACACTACAGGACCCACATGCAGGGACAGACCTATCAAAACCTTGTTTTCGAAAAGATTCCTTCGCCGCGCCCCAAAACTGAAATCAGAAAGGACGGCTCGAGTCGACAAGACGAGCCACGCTCGCGTCGAAGGCAAAGTAGTAAAAAGGATCTCGCGAGTGACGAGCCTACACCGAGCCGAGCCTGCGTCGAGCAAGCCGGCTTGGTCCCTTTCCCCTCAGCACCAGCCAGACCCCCGCACCCGCAAAATTCCCCAAACCCCGGCTGCAGTTGCTGGAACCCTAGCAATGGACGACCACCAAACGCAGGATCTCGTCAAGGAGCTCGTCAACCGCCTCCGCTCCGCCGCCCAATCCGCCGGCGGCGGCGGGGGAGGCGACGCCGCCGGAGCGCTGCGGTTCGCGAACCGGGTCCTCTCGAGCCGCCTCGCCCCCGCCGTCCTCCCCGACGAGCACGCCCTCGCGGAGTCCATCAAGCGCCGCCTCGCCGCCTCCGGCCGCCCCGACGACGCGCTCACCTTCGCCGACCTCCATTCCAAGCTCTCCGCCCGCGCCCGCCCGGCCTCCCTCTGGCCGCTCCTCTACCTCCTCGACTCGCTCTCCTCCCACCGCCGCGGCGCCGCCGCGGCCTCATGCCTCCCCAACCTCCCCACCGCCGCGCCGCCGAGGACCACCGCGGCTGGGGCTGGTGCTGGTGGGAGGCCAGGATCGCGGGCGCCCGGGGCGCCGCCGGGTGGCGTGGTGCTGGTCTCCAAGGATCCGGACAACATCCGCGAGATCGCGCTGCGGGAGTACACCGAGCTGGTGCTCGACGAGACGGAGGTGTCGGAGGCCGCGCTCGTGCGCGACGTGCTCTACGCGTGCCAGGGCATCGACGGCCGCTACGTGCGGTACGACAAGGCCGGCGACGCGTACGACCTCCCCGACGGGGTCCGCGTGCCGCGATCCACGCGCACCCTCGTTCGCAAGCTGTGCGAGCTCGGGTGGCTGTTCCGCAAGGTGCGGGGATTCATTTCTGACAACATAAGCCGCTCGCCGTCAGATGCTGCCACTGAGGTCGGCACTGTTGCTCAGGCGTTCTGCTCGGCTCTCCAGGATGAGCTCTCTGATTACTACAAGCTGCTGGCTGTTCTTGAGTCGTACTCATTGAATCCAATCCCAGCACCTGGATCTGATTCAGGAGTCTCAGGTAATTACCTCTCATTGCGACGTCTTGTCGTGTGGCTTGCTGAGCCTGCTGTGAGAATGCGCCTTATGGCTGTTTTGGTGGATGGATGCCGGGGATTGAGGGGTGGTGCAATGGCTGGTAGAATCCATGGGCATGCCCAGCATGGTGATCCAATGTTTCAGGAGTTTATGGGCCGACTGCTGCGTCGGGTGTGCTCACCATTATTTGAAATGGTCCGGAGCTGGGTGTTAGAAGGGGAATTGGAGGATGTATTTGCAGAATTCTTCATTGTTGGGCAGCCAGTGAAGGCAGAATCTTTGTGGCGAGAGGGATACCTCATTCAGTCTGATATGCTTCCTGCTTTCATTTCCCCCGTCCTGGCACAAAGGATTCTTAGAACAGGAAAGTCAATCAACTTTCTTAGAGTTTGCTGTGATGATAATGGCTGGGCTGATGCTGCTGCTGAGGCTGCGGCACATGTTGGCACCTCAACTTCTCGGGGTGGGCTTGGCTATGGTAAGATAGATGCATTGGAGGCATTAGTTGTCGAAGCAGCAAAGAGGATTGATCGGCATTTGATGGATGTAATACATAAGCGGTACAGATTTAAAGACCATTGCCTTGCTATCAAGAGGTACTTGCTTCTTGGTCAGGGTGATTTTGTACAATACCTAATGGATGTTGTTGGCCCTGAGTTGTCGGAGCCGGCAAATAGGATTAGCTCCTTCCATTTGGCTGGCCTGCTTGAGACTGCGATCAGAGCATCCAATGCGCAATATGATGACCGCGACATCTTGGACCGGATAAGGGTAAAGATGATGGATCATGGGGATGGCGATCGTGGCTGGGATGTCTTCTCCTTGGAGTATGATGCTAGGGTACCCCTAGATACAGTGTTCACAGCTTCAGTAATGAAGATATACCTCAAGGTTTTCAATTTCTTGTGGAAGCTCAAGCGTGTTGACCACTCCCTGACTGGAGTGTGGAAGACAATGAAGCCTAGTTGCATTGTTTCTTCACCATTTTACAAGGAAGGAACAAATATCAGAACTCAGTTTGTGTCTGTTCTCCGTAAATGCCAAGTTCTGTTCAATGAAATGAACCACTTTGTGACCAACTTTCAGTACTACATTATGTTTGAGGTCCTGGAGGTTTCATGGGCCCGTTTCTCTGACGAGATGGATGCCGCAAAGGATTTAGATGACCTCCTGATGGCGCATGACAAATATCTTACTTCCATTCTGGAGAAGTCACTTCTTGGTGACCAATCACAAGGAATTCGTAGAAATCTTTTTGCACTGTTTGACATCATCCTACAATTCCGCAGCCATGCTGATAGATGGTTTGAACGGATTTTTGAGTTGCAGTTGAGGTTAGTTATTCAAAAAATGATATTGTCATCTTTCCTTCATGATATTATCTCATATCTTTTGATTTACTCGAAGCTTTCATTGTTTACTGCAGGGGAAAGGGTAAATCAAAATCTAAGGATGCAGGTTCATGGATTGATGGTGGAAGAAAAGCCATGATCCAATTAGCTGGGGAACTTTTTCGAAAAATGGGTGAAGACCTGGAAAGCATTGCAAAAGATTATACAGCTTCCCTTGATGCTTTCATTTCACAGCTGCCCATGCAGCAGCATGTTGACTTGAAATTCCTCCTCTTCCGCTTAGACTTCACTGAATATTACAGTCGTGCTTCCTCCAACAAATGAAAATGTGTTCTTGATGTGGAAGAAATAGGAATTAGGTTTACTACCTGGGAGGTTTTCTTTTTTATACCTTATCCCCACTGATTGATACTTGGTCATTTAGAATGGCATGGTCATTTGCAACTGCCCTGCAGGCTGCAGCTTCTGATGAAGGCTATCTGAATATCATCCTGTTACTGATAATAGCCAATGCAAGAAGCAATGTTGAATCTCCTGCTGATGCTTATCCACCTGTACGAAGCTGGAGCCATGCATTCGATGAAACTTTAGTGTACAAAATTGATCTTTGTTTACTTTGGTTTGATTTTCTCTTTGCATGTATTGATGTAAATTTCATGTATTTGTTTCTTTCTGATTTTTTTTCTCAAGAAAATAGATTGCATCGAGATTTCTCCCCTCCAGTTTGTGCTATATATATTCTGCAGGAGCGTGTTTACCATTTCTCTGGTGGTTGTTCTTTATCTGATAATCAGCGCCAGGTGGTTGCGCTTTTGTCTGATTATCAGACTCTTAGTGAAGCTAAACTTTCTCAGGATGGCATGCTAATTGTAAGGGTAGCTCTTGATATCATGACATTTACAGAATTGCATTGTGTTGAGTTGATGCTGGCATTGCTACCAATATATAAGTGCCTCTTGAGATCATGACATTTACAGAATTGGAGTTAAACTGCTGGCAAGATTCACTTAGAAAAGAGAAGGAAAAAAAACAATCCTATGATTGTGAAATTGGTGAAAACGTGGTGATAAGGCTTCTCTCAAATGTATTACATCTACAAATGACATTGCGACTAACAATCTAGAAACATTACTATTAAATCCAATGTGTTAATGTGTCGCAGTTCACTGTATTTCGCATTGATGTCGTTGCACTGCACACTGCCTGAAAGAATTACACATTGCAACTATGCTGAATCTTCCATTGGACCAATGCTGGAAGCAAAGCTACCCGATATTGAGCCCACGGAAGCGTTGCTACAATTAGAGCGTCCCCACTCTCTTATAATTGTTTATTGGTGAAAAAAAAAGAGAAGTCAGCTAGCTCTTTCTCAAAAGCTAGTCTGTAAGAACAATGTGAGACTTAAATGTGAAGTTTACCTCATATTATTCTCTTTCAAGAGCTAGCTATTAACTCTTAACTAACTCTACCATTGGAGATGTTTTAGAGGCCGCCTCATTCGTGAAGTAGGTTTTATATATCGATCTAGAATCAGCCGCTGACTGAGAAAGAAGTATCTTTGTTAGGCTCCTTGATTTACGTAATTCACCTTTCAAAGTCTTGGGGAGAAAGTAGCCTTAGAGTTCTAGAGCACGTAGAAACACATGTGCACAAGAACAGTGACTGTGAACAAGTATGCCACGGCATGCTCTGTTCGGTTCTCCGCACGAGCTCAAACCGGCATGCTCTGTACATTTACCTGCTCTCCAGTCTAATTTTATCCGACCAGCAGCACGACCGGTTCTAACTTGTAACTGCTCCGTTGACCGCGAGTCCGCGACACGTCAAAGGTTTACTGCACGAAGCATCCATCGATTTACGTCGACCAGCAACTGGACAATACTCTTGCGCACGCGGCGACGCCAGCAGATCGAGACGCAGCCGGTTTCCACGCTTCAACCCCTAATTTTTTAAAAGTTTTGTCATTCGTCTGCACGCACCGAAACACAGGCAAGTTGGCGACGACACGAAGCATCTCCGCGCGCACGCCCGACTCCCGGCCACGGTCAAACCGGCGGCCCGGTCGCCGTCGTCCCGGGCTCCAGACCTGATATAATGGCGTCCGCTCCCGCCACTTCGCTCACACACAATTTCTCGGTTCAGCTTCTCACGGAAGAAGAAGATTTGCTCCCTCGGAAGCTCGCAAAGACAAAGGAGTCGTCGTCTTCGTCGGCTTAATTTGGTCGGAAGCTCGAGGCAAGGTTGGTGGCATGGAGGCGGAGCTGCAGGCGGCGCTGATGAAGGTGGGCGTGTTCTTGCTGGTGCAGGCGCTGGTGTACCTCATCCTGGCGCAGTCGTCCACCGTGTTCTCCCGGACCAAGAGCCTCGGCCTCCGCCCGGCGCGGTCACTCAGCGCGCGCCGCATGGTCGCGCTGCTCTCCGAGATGCCGCTCGGCGGGGAGCCCTCGCCCGTCGCCCGGACATCGGCGCCCCTGCTTACCCACCAAAAGGAGGAATGAGGCCGACTCAGTACGTAGCACGGACTTAGGGATGGCTTAGCTTAATTGTTGCTCGTCTTTGGTGAAGAAGAGTGTAGCATGTTCCTAGCATAGCTGGTGTCACCATTCTTTCATTCTTTGATCGATTGATGAGCTTGATATTCAGAGATTTTGTGGAGTTTGTTTTGCTTTGTGCATATGACTACTGGTGGTTTCTCCTATATCTTTCACTGATAATTCAATTCGACATATAGTTTTATTTAAAAGAAAATTGAAGCTCGTATTTTGTGGAGAGATTTGTGATGCAATTTAAAAAGAAAAAAAAAAGCCTGAATGGTGGACAAAGCGAATTCCAATGGGCCGTTACCTACCGTCAACTGGGCTCGGCCCATATTTTTGAGTTTATAAGCCCCTTTTACTTGCACGTAAATTAGAATCATCACACGGCCCAGGGTCGATTGTGAGCGGCCCGATTGTGACGCAGTTTCCGAGTTCATATTCTCCTCTCGATCTTCAGATCAATGATGCAAGATCCATGGCTCGATCCATCGCCCAATTGATTTATTATACCGTGTTCTATGATTAGCTTGATTTATCAATGTATTGGGAGTAGTTGGAGTAGGTGATCTGCGAGAAAATAAGTGCTCCGAATCTTAATAAAATTCTTCTGCCGGGGCCTATTGCATCCAAGATCTCAAAGACAAATGAATGAGTCAGAGTGAGCCAGACGAATCCCCATGCCCAGATCCGAATAGTTCGAATTGACCGGCGACGTTGACGCTTGGCCAGTCATCGCTCACCAGTGCCAGTGATCGCTACTCCACGCCACTAGCCTACACTCAAGTGTCTGCCAGATAAAATATCGTGCCATCCCTGTCTCGAAAAGTTCCCATGCCAGCATTTCTTATCTGCAGTTCAAATCCTAGGAGAGATTCACACTGCCAAACCCTCAAAATCCGAGGGAATAAATAACCTTGCAAACCGTGCGCTAAACAAATTGTCTCATTGCTTCTTCGCAGCTCAGGATCACATGAACAACACGCTAAAATTCACACACCCGATGCATCGTTCATAAGGATACAAATTTTATTAAAAAGGCCCTTTTTCACTAAACACTTTTTTTTTTTGCTTTCCCCGTAAAAGAGCACGGACAAGTTTGTTAGCCCACTGGAGTCGCCTACTGAATTTGACACACAATGTTCATGAACTTGCACGAGAAACTCAAGCACAGGCAGGCTCTGGCTCCTCCAAAACCTCACAATTGTGCATCATCATCATCATCATCATCCTTTCATCACATCCACAGCTCCGCAAGAACCCTTATCTAGATTGCATCCGTCTTCCATCCATCCGTCTCACGATAAAGAGCACCCGGCCGAACCCAAAACCCCTCCCCGTCTCCTCCCAAACCCCAATGCGCTTCAGTGTAGTATAGATCAAGAACAGGGTTTATGGTCAGAAAAGTTTCTAAACCGGAATTGGTTTGCAGTAAAAGGATCTGAACAGTGGAATTTTGGGTTTCAGCACCTCCATTACTGGGAAGCTGTGTCATGGATCTGCCTGCCCCACCAACCAATTATCCGAAAACTTTATCTTCCATTATCCTATGCCGCCGCCGTCCTGACGCGGGGGCGGCGACGAGGCCGGGCGCGATAAACAATTGCGCGAGCCAGAGGCTTTCCCGTCCAATCATATCGTCTCCACGAGGCTCCGCACACCACCACCACCACCACTCGCTGCAGCAGCCCGCCCTGCCCGGAACCGGCCGCGACCGCGATCGGGTTGTCACGAGATCCAGCGCTGTCGTCGCGCCGCCGCCGCTGCCGCCGCCGCTGTTGCTGCCGGAGATGCCGAGCCCGACGATCCGGCGGCTGGACGTGGCCTCGCCGGTGCCGGCGGACATCGACATCGCCAATTCCGTCGAGCCGCTCCCGATCGCCGACATCGCCGCTGAGCTCGGCCTCCGGCCCGAGCACTACGACCTCTACGGCAAGTACAAGGCCAAGGTGCGTTCTTGATTGACCTTGAGTGCTGCGTGGCTGCTGCGGTTTGATCGGATCTTGAGGCGTTCGTCGTATGCTGGTTGCAGGTGTTGCTGTCGGTTCTTGATGAGCTCAAGGGGCAGCAGGACGGGTACTACGTCGTGGTGGGCGGCATCACGCCGACGCCGCTCGGAGAGGGCAAGTCGACCACCACTGTCGGGCTGTGCCAGGCTCTGGGGGCGTTCCTTGATAAAAAGGTGAGGCTTCTACAGGTCATCCACATCGCCGATATTGGAGCGAATTGGTTTGTCTTTATCAGATCAAATTCGTGACTGTCTTTATTTTTTGCTGCTCTCAATTGATGAATTCGGCCTTAGGATACGATGGTACAAATCTACAAACCTAAGACCTGTTTAGAACCATGGGTTCCGAAATGATTGAAATTGGTGAATGCAGTCTTCGACTGAATTGTACTACTACTACTAGTATTACTACTATAATGTAATCTGCTGCAACTTGGGTACTGATTACTGAATAGTGAAGCATTTACATTGGTTATACCGGCTGGCTTTTTCTGTATTGCAATCAGGATTTATCGTTCAGTTATTAGATTGATGTGTTTACAGTGGTGCGGTTCTGTGGGGCAGGTTTTGTTGAAGCACGTGGATGGAACGAATAACCATTCTTGATCCGAATAAGATTGAATTTTTCTGTGTCATTTATCTTGGGGAAACAACAGTAATTTACGTTAAGATTGGTAGAAATACTTCTGAAGACTAGTCTGTTTTTGTTTTCCGAAAGATAAATCTGTGAAATGTGCTGTTATAAGTTTCATGCCAACTGTACTATTTTACATTGCTTATAGTTGAACAACATCTTTATGTGCATATATATTGGCTGATGAAGTCTCTTTCTGAACCTAGCTATTATATGTGCTATGTTCCTTCCGCTATCCATGCTTGTAAGCATGTAGTACAATACTGTTGAGTTGCTTATCAGCTTGTTTACCATTGGGTCCATTATTTACTTTTCGTACATAGGCTGCATCTCGTATGTTGTTCTATATATCGTTTTTGATTATCGAAGACAATCATATGTTGTTTTGAAACTACTGAAGACTATGCATTCAAGAGCATGCAGAGTTCATCTCATGAATTCATGGATTGTTATTATCGTAGGTTGTCACTTGCGTCCGTCAACCATCACAAGGGCCTACCTTTGGAATCAAAGGAGGTGCAGCTGGAGGTGGCTACAGCCAAGTTATACCCATGGATGAGTTCAATCTGCATATGACTGGCGATATCCATGCAATTACAGCTGCAAACAATCTTCTGGCTGCTGCTATTGATACAAGGATATTCCACGAATCTTCTCAGTCAGACAAAGCTCTATTCAATAGATTGTGCCCGGCAAACAAAGAAGGCAAGAGGCGCTTTGCTGACGTAATGCTCAGACGTCTGGCGAAGCTTGGCATTTCAAAGACAGACCCTAATGAGCTTACACCAGATGAAGTTAGGCGTTTTGCCAGGCTCGATATCGATCCTGAGTCTATAACATGGAGAAGGGTAATGGATGTCAATGATCGTTTCCTGAGGAAAATCACCATTGGACAAGGCCCTGAGGAAAAAGGTATGGTGAGAGAAACAGGCTTTGATATATCAGTGGCTAGTGAGATAATGGCTGTATTAGCTCTTACAACTTCACTTGCCGACATGAGAGAGAGGCTCGGAAGAATGGTTATAGGGAACAGTAAGTCAGGTGAGCCGATTACTGCTGATGATCTTGGTGTGGGAGGTGCCTTAACTGTCCTTATGAAAGATGCTATTCATCCCACTCTCATGCAAACTCTCGAAGGTACGCCGGTTTTAGTCCATGCTGGGCCGTTTGCTAACATTGCTCATGGAAACTCTTCAATAGTTGCTGATAAGATTGCTTTGAAGTTGGTTGGGAAAGGTGGCTTTGTTGTTACTGAGGCAGGTTTTGGTGCTGACATTGGAACTGAGAAATTCATGGATATTAAGTGTAGGTATAGTGGATTGATGCCTCAGTGTGCTATCATTGTGGCTACAATTAGAGCTCTTAAAATGCATGGAGGCGGTCCAGAGGTTGTGGCTGGAAAGCCTCTAGATCATGCATATGTGAGTGAAAATGTGGCCCTTGTTGAAGCTGGATGTGTCAATCTTGCTAAACACATATCGAACACACGAAGTTACGGAGTTAATGTTGTGGTCGCAATCAACAAATTTGCAACCGACACTGAAGCAGAAATGAATGCAGTGCGAAATGCGTCTATGGCTGCTGGTGCTTTTGACGCTGTCGTCTGCACACACCATGCACATGGTGGTAAAGGAGCGGTTAGTTCTCTATCTATCTATATATATTTTTTAATCTTGTAAAATGCAGATAGCTGGTCTATTTTGTTGGAAGTACTTGCTTTAATCCTATTATAGCAATTCAATTGTTCAATATGATTGCTTCCTAGGGCATAGATTTGGTACTGATTGTTTGCCAAGAATATTACCATAATGTCAAAACAAATATCAAGGTTGTTTAACTTACCACTACAAAGAGCTACAGTGTGATACATACTTTTGTTGTTACTTATTTGTTCAATTGAAGAACAGTATGAATGTCAGAAATATAAGAAGCACCCTAGTTGTCTGATTATATCATGTCATTTTACTTCTTTTCAGGTTGACCTTGGTATGGCAGTTCAAAGAGCATGCGAAAGCCAGGCAGAGCCTTTTAAATTTTTGTATCCATTGGAATCTAGCATAAAGGAGAAGATTGAGTCAATTGCCAAGTTCTATGGTGCTAGCGGTGTTGAATACTCTGAACAGGTACTGAACCTGGCAACATGCTGTGTGTTCGGTTCCCTTTCCTTTTTATTCCTTTGCCTCATTACATTTATCGAAGATTTTGAAAAAAAAAAGAAGAAGAGCAAATGCATCTCCGAGTTTGATATTCTAATTACGTTGATGACCACCTGAGAGGCTGGGAAAGACATTAACTCAGAAAGAAGCTATTAGTTTTCTACAATCTGTCCCCATGCTTTCCTGCCTAAAGTCACAAACGTTTGCTTTACTCTGCTGACTTCGCTCTGACTTCACCTGCAGGCTGAGAAGCAGATTGAAATGTACACCAAACAAGGCTTCTCCAACCTCCCCATCTGCATGGCGAAAACTCAGTACTCATTCTCACATATCCCATCTATGAAGGGTGCACCCACCGACTTCGTTCTTCCGATAAGAGACGTGAGGGCCAGCATTGGAGCTGGGTTCATCTACCCGCTCGTCGGCACCATGAGCACAATGCCCGGCCTTCCTACAAGACCCTGCTTCTATGAGATCGACATCGACACAGCCACCGGGAGAGTCATGGGCCTGTCATGAGGAGAAGCTCTTCTGGCACCATCTCTGGACCGTATTTCTGCGTCGGAGCGTGATTGTGTAGCTACAAATTTTGGACCATTCCTTGAACTGAATAATAACGAGAGCCTTCCTGGCTTCCTGCAAGCGCAGAGCTACTTCTTTCGTCAGTGACCTCATGACTCATGACTGTATATGCTCGTCTTGTCCTGTTTGACTTTATTGTATTCCTCGGCTCCATGTCGCTACTTCCAGTTTTTCTGTTTCCAACTCTTTCCTTGTTTCACTTATTCTGATGGATGGCTGGTCGTACTAAACCTGCTAATATCCTTACTGAACTTGATAAAAGCTGAAACGGACTCTCAGCTCATTAGCTAGACGACACTCCAGCCGGATCGTCCGAGCAGGCCTAAGTGACAAGCCTATTGGCCCAGCCCAAACATCTGCCTCCCGTTTGCGGATCGCATCGTGGTAGGCCGGTATTGTCAATCTGTCCAACTCGTCAGTTTGGGCCTATTCGTGCATTTATGCGAGCCCAGCAGCGGCCCACAACACCTCAGCCCAAGGCCATGACGCGCCCGTCGAGTGTCGAGCAGCACCCGAAGCGCCGCCAGCAAACTAGGGATGGCATTGGGGCGGGTTCGGGGCGGGTAGAGCAAAACCACACCCGCCCCGACAAAAGTGTCGGGTGGAATTTCACACCCGGCCCCGCACCCGTGGGTGGAAATTCGCACCCGTCCCCGTGCCCGAAGGGTTTCGGGTACCCATCGGGCGGCGCAACCAGCGACTGGAAGGGAGGGAGTGGGGGGCGCGTACCGCGAATTCGAGTCCATTCGTCGCCGATTTGTTTGCATTCGCCATAGATTTGTGTCCGCCCTTCGCCGATTGGAGTCTATCTGGAGCAAATCCGCGACGGACGGACGGTGCTCACCCTTGCTTGCAGCCGGCGCCCCAAGCTCGACGCCCTCTCCGTCCTCTGCTCGGGACAGAGCGGCACCGGAGGAGCAGCGCTTGGAGCCTGGGCAGGAGGCCGCGCATCCCCGTCGAGGCAGCGCGCGTTCTTCAGACGAGGCCGCGCATCTCCTCCCTGCCTGGAGCCGCCGCCCTGCAGGCACGACCGCATGAGCTTGCACGCCGCCCCTGCAGCCTGCAGGTCGCTCCTCTTTTTTCTTTTGGGAATCGCCTGAATCATGAATTCCTGATGTGTGATTGTGTGAATGTGTGATCTGATCCATCGAGCTGGGCCACCAGAATGATAGCTTGATGGGCTGGTGGGTGGTTGCCTGGCCGAAATGGGCTTATAGTTGGTTGCTTGGTTGAGATGGGGAGATGGATTTAGGATCAAAGTGCTGCTGGGCTGGGCTGGAATTTAGCTATAGGATCATTTCGGGTACCCGACAGGGCACCCGCGGGCGAGAAAGAAAACCCGTCCCATCTCCATCTCAGTTCGGGGCGGGCACGGGGCCACCCGCGGGTGAAAAATATGACCCATGCCCGGCCCCATTGGGTCGGGTACCTGACGGGTACCCGGAATCCATGCCCGAATTTCCATCCCTACAGCAAACGCAGCACCGCAATTGATTTTTCCGGCTTGAACAATTCAAAAAAATGCTCGGAACAATGGAAACAATGGCTTGGAACAATTGATTTTTCCGGCTTGAACAATCAATTTTGTCTGCTAAAACAATCGATTCTTGCTGCTGGAACAATCGATTAGTGATGCTAGAACAATTTGGGAAAGCATATGAAACAATTGAAAACACAGTTTGGAACAATTCCAACAAATAGCTGGAATAATGTTGAAAACAAGAAACAGGGCAGGAGCGCGTGTGGGTCGTGGCTGGGGTGGCGTGGAGCTGCCAAGGCGTCGTGGTGACTGGGGAATGGCAGGACAACATGGTGATCAGGGCTAGGCGTGGCCGCCGGGAAGGAAGGAGGGGAGGCAGGTCATGGCAAAGGGCGTGGTGGCACGGACGCGTGACGGGCCAGGAATGAAGGTGACATGGCAGGGGAGGGTAGCTGAGCCATGGTGGAGGGCGACACGCAGGCACGAGGGCGCGCGCGAGCAGGCCGCGTGGGCGCGGGAGCCCGACATCGCGGAACTAGGGGTGCAAATTGGTGACTCTTAGGGTCACCTCTGACCCTCTTTAGGTCAACCAAATGAACTAAATTTTTTCAAATGAGGCCCACAAGCCCCACTCCTCCACCGTTCCGCTTAGGGCTGTAACAAGGTACATTTTAGGATACCTTTCGACTCTAAGCGGAACGGTGAAGTGGTGCTTGGGGGCCGCATAGAAATAAGCTCATCCTTCGCGCGCGGTAGCGCACCGTGTCTATGAAATTCGGTGCTTTTGGCTAAAAAACAATCAAGATGCTTGCTCGTGAGCTTCGTGCGCGCCCCCTCTCTCTCTAAAAAGAAGGGATTTGTGCGTGCAGTCAAACACATTTTTCCCACGTTGACCTGTACAGTACGAAGAGAAAACAGGGCCCAGATCATATTTTGTAATTTCAAAATAAAACTAGTAAAATAATATTAGACCAAAGCTGACTATCGGACCCAAAACGGTAACCATTTTGAAAAACAGGAACGGCAGTGTTACACGCAGTTTCACACTGCAACACCGGGGAGGGTCACAACTCACAAGGCGCACGGCCTTTTGCCCTTTTCCACGTTGTATCAGTGCCTCAGTGGAAATCCAGCACGGAAAGTGCAAGCCACAACCGCAACGAGTCAACGAGCGCGCGAGTCGCCTACGCCGCGCGGAAGGTCACGGATCCAGCTGGTGCAACTGGGGCGTAAGAGTCAAGACCTCGCCGAGAGGGCACCGGCATTGCCCCGAATTCACCTCGTTCACATGGTTGTTTGCCTGTTTCCCCGAAGGAGAACAGGTTTGTGTTGCTGTCGCGAGCGGAATTCTGTCCTGTCAATCCATTTCTAGGAGGAATTGAGGAACGCCGGAGAAAAAAAATTGCCCTCCTCTCTAGGTCGATGCAGATGTCACCTCGCTGTTGAAGCAACGGGAGTATTGTCTCCTGGACAAGGATTGTTTGACTTATGGCACAAACTCTGCACATTGCAAGTTCCTGGGAAAAGGGTCATTTCAGCCAAATAATTCTGCTATGCGAAGACAAATCTTGCGTCTAGAACTCTCACGTGACATTAGATTCAGAGTGACTTTATTTATGAGAAAAATAATACTAAACATTTTCCATGTCCTTGAACAACATATGAACACAAATGAATATTGTTCCATAGAAATTCAACACACTATTCTAACAAAGAGGGCAAGACGCAATACCATTTCCCGCCATATCCCCTGCAGCTCATGCAAGCAAATGTTTCCAACGGCAGTAAAGCTCATTGCCTTCAGCGCATCCAAAAAAGTAATGAGGCCCTAATCATAGTTGCGTGTTAAGACTGCCAAGAAAACATAAGATTTTATTTCTGAACTCCAATGGTATTTGTACACCACGAATAGTCTCAGAAGACTCTGCACGCTAATTTAAGGCAAATCCATGCTCTTGCTTGCCTGCAGCACCCTCCAATAGGGGCCAATGAGTAAGCATGCACGCCTGCCACTCATCAGATCACTAGAGCTATACTGTATATTGAAGTGAGAAAAATGTCTTCACTATCCGAGTGATTACCAATAGTAATGCTTGGACCTCAAGCTTGGGCATCATTACTTGACGCCACATGAATCTCTGAGCACCCTTTTCCGTTCATCGATTGAGCTAATGCGTCGGACCTACCTACCATAATGCTGTGCTTCGCGCCTTTAGCTGGTCCCCTTATCTGATGGACTGCATGCATGGGGGCAAATATATAGCTTTTTATTTGTGCATGGTCGGCGTTTTTCTGTGCATGGCAATGAGTATACCCTTGCATGCAATGTTCGTAGTATTAGCATGCATCATTTGCTCTTGCCTGCTGATCGATCAATTACAGCTCGACCTCGACATCATTCTGTCAATTTCTAGCAGAAACTTCATTTGGACAGCATGAATTGAAATCTTCTGTCCAAGTCATGTCACGAAATGACTTTTGTTGCCAAATGCTAGTAGACGTTTCAGGATGTCTAGAAACAGCGATTCAGCGTGGTTGACCTGAATTTGTTTTTCCTCCTCAAACTTTTCCAAATCTAAAGTCTCGTGCATGCAAACAACTCTGACAGCGAGCTGCTCTAAAAAGACAAAAGCCCACTAAAATGGTTCAGAAGAAACAGGTCTTCAGACACTCATATGCATAAAGTTGTCATTGGAGTACAATACTACGAGCTCATGTTGTCTATGCACACTTGATTGCACGGCTGCACGCCGTCACTGGTCTTAAACTAGTCCGTACCTCTCAAATTGTTTTCTTGCATGCAGATCAACCGAGGATCGGGATTTGCACGGCTGGTCGTTAAAGAAATCGGCCCCTGTCTGGCCTAAAATATTGGACACTGATCCTCCGCGTTGCATTCCGCATGCACTCCGTAGTAAGTTTATTCGTGGCACGTGAGATGGACCAGAGAAAGTTTCAGACTTCGGAAAAAATACAAGTTGACAAAACCCGTAACTGCCTAGCTAGAAAATATACTATATGCCCCATCCCTATCAACTTAGCGACCTTCCGTTCCTTCTTTTTTTTTTTTGATCTTTTGTAATGAAGACTGAAGCACAGCATAGCAGTCGCATTTCCAAACTAGTAGGTTAAAGCTTCTGCGTGAAATGGCCGGTGCATAAAGCATAAGGAATTTGCAATCATGAATTATCTCTAGGGACGAGAATTCATCACCTAATAAATCCCCGTCCACTCGACCATACCACACGGATCGACGTTGGAAAGGGACATCACATCAGCAACACCCATACACTCCCGCTAACCCCACTCCAGAACAAGCCGGGCCAGCACCAAACCAGATGGGAGGCAGCGGCGAGTGGGGGACGGCCGGGCTGGGGCAGAACAGAAGGATGTGGCGAGCAAGCGCAGTGCAGGGCAGGGAACATCTCTGAGAGCAGCAAGGAGACACGACGCAACTTCCCAATCAGCGCTGCCTCCTCCGGCCGGCCAGAGAGGGAGGAGGGGGACGAGACGAGACGAGACGGCCGGGGCCCTCGTGCCCTGCCGCTTTCGCAGCTACTCCTAACCTTGGCTCGTGAGTGATGGTTCCTGATCAGTGCCACTTGATGTCGTTTCTTTTGCCCCGCTCGGTGGTGGGGGTCGCCTAACGATCTGCACGTTTCCGTTGGCAAATTATTGGTGCGAGAAGAAGGGCTTTCAGAGGAGGACAAACAAGTGGCCTGCAGGAAAATTTGGATAATTCCTTCTGTTTCACGTGGTTTGAAAAAATTCGTCTGTTTCAGACTGTTTCCGACGGCAACGCCGCTGCAGGTTCTCGAGGGGGAAGAAAATGCGCAAGCGTTGCACGGGTGTCTCGGCACCTTCAGTTCTGAGACTGGTAACTAATCTTTTTTGTGTGCGAGGGGAGACTGGTAACTAATCGGTGGTGGTAGGAGACCTGGATTGGCTCGATGTAAAGGTCAACAACATGCAAGGCGTTTGTTTACCTACAGGCTGACTCGGGTGTTGACTACAGACACTCTTTGACTTGGGAGTTTTATTGCCAACTGGTAAGCAATCTACTGTAGTATACTACTGGTCAACAGCACGCACGGCGTGTGATCTTTCGTTACTCCATTTGCGAATAATCGGATCAGGGTCTTAGAAAATGAGGCCTTCACCTGTCATCGACGACCTGCTGCCCCTACAAGGCAGGAAACACGGTGAGAATTCACAGGTAGGATAGGAGTATGTACTAGTACTACTGCAAATACTCGACTCATCGTATGAAGTTACCGCACGTCCAGCATCCGTCTGATCAGAGAACCCGGTGCCAAGCCCATGTTACCATCAAGCCTCGCACAGGGCATCCGCTGTTGGACCACGACCTCGGCATCGCCCCATTGATTGCCGAATCCTTAATCACGGAAGCAAAAGAGATCGATCCGTGGCGCCATCACGAGCCCGCGGAAGATTCAGGCCTCAATCGTACTCGCCGTGGGGTCCCTAATAACACCTGACCGGGCGCGATCGCGATCGCGGAGTACTCCTAGATAAAAGGTGCGCGCGCCAAAGTCTTCGCTTCGCCAAAGTCCGTCCCTGCCCGGTCGTCGTCGCCTGCGACGACGCCGGCCTACCACTGGCCACCGCCGCGGTCAGCAACCCCGAGCCCGAGGGCGCGTTACGCTGAAGCTCGCTACTGGTTGCTCGCGCGTCAGGCAGGGCAGGCATTGATGGGTCGCAGCCATGATCCGGGGAAGAAAAGATTTGCCGCGGAGGAGGCGGGTCAGAGACTCCGATCCATGGCGCCGTGGACACGGGACGGGAGTAAATGTGGCTCTGCGCCGCATTCATCGCTGTTGCCTCTCTTCCTCATCAGTCACAACTCACGAGTCACGACATGGGCGCCAAGGAACGGTGATCGGGGCCGGGCATTCAACATCGCCGCGCTCTCAAGTCATGCGGATCGTGTTTGTTCGTCACTCACCCGTAGTATTCGATTTCGGACGAGGGAACAAGGATCCGAGGACGCTTCAGTGCGAAGCGACTTTAGGAGTAGAGTGTGTAGTGGCTATGGCACTCATGGTGCAATCATGTTGACATGTGCCGCGTCCGATCCAACACACCGCAAGCAAGCAGATGAAGAGAAGAATGGGGAGACACTGGCACGTACGAGGACCACCTGTACTGTAACATCGTTAGTGTCCCTTGATGACAGGTCCCCCGTTTCTGTGCTCTGGACTGTAGGCAACCAACTGTCGCGGTCGGTGCTCCCCTGTTTTCTGATCAGTGCACATAACGAGCCAGCCGTCGTTATTTTTGCTTGCCTTTGCCTGTGCTGCTTGTTTGGGAGAAGGCATTACTTCTCGCCCCCGCTTTGAGAGGGAACAGATTTCCACAATAAATACCGCTTTGCTCTTCGTCGAAAAGAAAAATAGTAGTAGTACCGCTTTGCTGCAGTAATAAGTGGCCGGTCGCACGCCGGAAAAATAGGCCAAAATGGAGGGTCACTCCGGCAATGCTCGATCGATGGGTGTCATGATTTCACAAATCTGCGGTGTGCAGACTCCCAGGAGTGCCTCGGTATCAACGCAACCTTTTCAACACAACAATAGTGAGACCGGCCATTCTGCACATCACCAAACAAAAAAAACTCTACGCCACTCCTAAAAAGACTGAGAAACAAAACTGGTACGGCTAAGGTTAATAAACTCTATTGCAACATTTTCTTTCAGAATCCTGGCCGTCCACAGTGCAATCTGACGGCCAGATGCGCGACTCCTCGGATCCTCTCTAACCAGACCCCTTGGCAAGCCACAAAATTCCCAACGAAACGAATGAGCGAAGAGAGAAAAAAAAATACAAAACTAAGCATATTTACAGGTAGGCCCCATCCTTCGCCGGAGGTGAGGTGAGATGAAGTGATGGCCTCACGAGCTCGCCGGCGCCTGCGGTTGGGCGGCCAGCGGACGGTTGAGAGGCGACGAGAACAGCGCGGCGAACGAAGAGGGCCTCTGTTCCGGCGCCGCGGTCGTAATGCCGTTCGGAGCGGCGGGCGATGCGGAGGCTGGCGCCGGTGCTGCGGCCGCGGCGGGTGCGGAGGCGGCGAAGGCCGGGGCAGAGGAGTTGGAGGCGACGCGCTCACAGGAGGGGCACATGGAGAGGGTGGTGGCCGGGAGGTGCATGTAGTAGGGGTTCACCGTCTTGAGCGCGCGCAGCTCGGCGAGCTCCTTCTGCAGCCGCCGGTTCTCCTCCGTCAGCGTCTCGCAGCAGCGCTTCAGGTACTCGCAGTCCACCTCCGTCTGCTTCAGCTTCGTCCTGCACGCGCCACGGCCGGCAAAAGCAAACTTTATTTAGTTGATTCCAGACAGAGATTCTTGCCATGGGGATGACGATTAAGCAAAAAGATTTGTTTTCTCTTTTTATTATGAAGGCGGCGTGTGCTCACCTTGCTCTGCGGTTCTGGAACCACACCTCCACCTGGCGCGGCCGGAGGTTGAGCTGCTTCGCCAGCGCCTGCTTCTGCTTCTGCTCGCCACGGAACGCACCGAAGTCGTCAAGACCACGGACATGCAAAATGTCAGTTTGATGATGATCAGAGAGTTTGTTTGCTTACGGGGTTGAGCGTGGCGTGCTCCTTGAAGCTCTCCTCCAGGAACGCGGACTGCTCCTTGGAGAGCCGCAGCTTCTTGCGCGCCGAGCCGCCGTCGTCCTCGTCGCTGCCGCGGGAGGCGCCGCCGCCGTGGCCCGCCTGGCCCCGCGCGGAGAAGTCCGTCGGGAAGGAGCCGGCGCTGTTGTTGGGCGACGACGACAGCGCCGCGCCGCCCGCGCCCGCGTCGTCCTGCTCCTCGTCCTCCTCCCCTGCCTCGCCGACCGCGCACGACGGCGCCCGGTTCACGTCGAACCCCCGCGTGGACGCCTCCAAATGCCCTGCCGATCACACACAGGTCTTTCAGCGATCTCGCCGCGCGACGCGGAAACAAATCCAAGAGAGAGACCCATCGCGGGTGCATGCATCACTCACCGTTCTCCGATTGCGACTGCCAGGGGAGGCCGAGGTTGGGCACCATGGACAGAAGCGTGAGCCGCACCGGCGGCTCCGGCGAGGGACGCCCGCACCGGCCCGCGCCAACCTCCAGGTCCCTCCTCACGGCCGCCGCCTCCTCCCGATCCCTCTTGCTCCTTCTCTCACCCCCCTCCGCTTCCTCCCTCCTCGCACCCATCCCCATCCCGAGCCCAAGCACCAGGTCCCTCCCGGCATCCGCCATCGTCTCCCCCAGGCTCAACCCCAGCTCCATCCTGCCAGGAACCAGTAATGGAACCGTCGGAAGGCGCCAGGACCGCGAGGTTTTATAGCAGCAGCGTGACAGAGAAGGAGACGCGCTGCCCACCTCTCCCTCTCTCCCCGCTTCAGGCGCGTATATGTGTGTGTGCCTATGATAATGGCGGGTTTGACCGGTTGACGCGCCGCACGTGACCCGGGAAAAGGAGAGCCGGCCCGCGCAATTCGCTGGTTCGCCGGGGGCGTTCGTGACAAAACGCGGGAACTGGATAGCAGGGAACAATAATGAGCGTAATCATTAGTGTATCGTTTGGGGCTACTGTACGTATCTTTGCCCTTTTATAAATGGCGCCCGCAATCTTTTCCAGAAAGCTGGCCGCGCAGCAGCTGCTGCTGCCGCCGCACTACTGTGATCGTCGTGGAAAGATTTTGCGTCTGCAGATCGTAGCCGTGCGTATGGTTTGCGGCCCAGGGCGTGGGTGCTGGAATTGCATTTTTGTTGGCATTAGCTAGTAGGAGTAGTATTTTATTGCTATAATGGTTTTCATATTGGAGTAGAGACAAGTGTGAAATTCTAGATAGCTGTGGCAAAGGGACAACCATCGCCTTGCTATTAGTAGTACTGATGGTGACTTTAACTTTTGAAAAAAAATTAAAATGAGGTACGATTTTTAAAAATATGTATTGTTCGATATACATGATCATGACCATGATGCATTTCTTGAATATAGGATGACCCGCCAGAAAGTTTTCTCTGAACAGGTGGAAATGTGAAGCGATCGATTGTGTAAAGGCTGTACTTATAGATTTGCTTATTGTTGCATCATCGCCCGTCGGTCATCTACTACCAGTAGAATTTTTTCTCTTGGCCTGCTTGGAAGTTCATGATGGTAAGCTAGATCCTATAATTGCGTGGAAGGAGCAAAAGGGGAGTGTCATGTGTCACAGTGTGAGCACCAGGCTACCGTGGCCGCGAGAGGGAAGGAGGAGTTCTCTCATTCTCTCTCGCTCTGCATGCAGGCATCATTACGGCTCTGTTTGTTTCTCTTTCACATTATATAATCCAGCTTATGGCTCTGTTTGTTTTCCCCTCAGATTATATAATCCAGCTTATATAATCTCTAAGCTAGGGGAGAGCAGCTTATGAGATTATGATAACCTGGCTTATGACTTGCTATAATCTGCCTATAATCTGAGATCTGTTTGTTTCAGCTTATAGATTATATCAACCAGACTAAAAAATCTAGGTGGAAAACAAACAGGGCCTGTATAATCTATAAGCTAGGTGAGAGCGGCTTATGAGATTATGATAATCTGGGCCTGTGAATTGTTATAATCTAACCATAATTTAAGACCTTTTTGTTTCAGCTTATAGATTATATAAGCCAGATTATGTAATCTATGTGGAAAACAAACAGGACCTACAGCCATCGATTCCTCATCCATCCACCATCCATCCGTCGTCATCATGTATGGTGTGCCTACCTGCGTGATACGAAGCAATCCTGTTGATGTGTACAACGGGGACAGGAGGATGGGCCGTTCGCTTGCCGCCATCATGCCACATGATGGCCGCGACGCGCATACGGCCGGGCAGCTTGTGGCCGAGCAGGCGAGGGCCTCAGGACCTGCTCCTGCTCTCGCGCCATGATGGCGGCGACGATGGCCTGCGGTTGGGTGATGTGTCATGGATGGACGGAGTGCTACAGGTGCATAAGGATGCAATCATCCATGTTTGTACGCGGAGTGCCCGGGCGACGTTCCTTTCTTCGCGGAAAGTAACCCTTTTGGTTTTCTACAAGTGTGCAAAGGAGAAGCTAATGCATCTCTCTCTCTCGCCCTGTGTGGAAAATATCATTTTCTTGACCGTGGCTTCAGTACGTCACACTTGCGGTGTAAACATACTAGTAAGAAAGATAACAAGAAATTGTTTTTTGCACTTTTCTGCGATATACATGGCTCATAATTAGCAAGATAAACCCAAAGAAAGAAATGATACTCCGTGGATTGCAAAGTAAGTTTAAAGTAATTAGTTATGGTGAGACTGCAAGGAATCCAAGGTTGTTCCTCGCGGAAAAAGGAATCCAAGGTTCTAGAGGTTTCATTGTAACGCCGAAATATTATAGGATGTATAACAGTATAAAACGGTAGAGAAATCAAGTTGGTAGACCTTACATTGCAAGAACTTGGCTGTTCCTATTTGGACAATGTCAAGAAAAGTAGAAAAATCCGATTGGAAATCACTTTTCATGATTGCCAGCTTCCTATTCAACTAGAGTAACTAGCTAGTATATGGTGTGCGTGATATGATGATATGTAGACTACTGACACAAACCGCTAATTGTTAATTAGTAAGTTAAACTGCTTGTGTTAGACTCTGGACCAAGTTGCCACCTTAATCATAACAAGTGTGGTGGCCCGCGCATTTGCGCTGCTAGTATTAGTAATTTAACTATTGTACTCTCTCTGTCGAGTATGAAGAATTTTTTTGTCCTTAGTCAAAATTTTAAAAGTTTTTCTTCGCAAAAGAACCATTTAAAACTTTGACCGATAAATATGCGTAATTAATAAACTTAAATATAGCTATTTCGTGTTCGTTTCTTTTAATGGTAGTGGTAGGTAATTTTAAAATATGGAGGAAATTTTGGACTACTTTAATTCTCATAATGGCAATGGCTGGCATTTTGGACAAAATTTTCATAATGACAATGGCGGGAGATTGTTTCTTTTTACTCTGATTAATGTGGTAATTAATTTGTAGCCTTTCAGGACAAACGTGATGGCTTTTTTTTTGGCCCAATACCTAGTTAACAGATATATACATGAAAAAATATAGTGATTGATCGAACAAAGTTTCCTCTAGGAGAGAAATGATGATCCATAAAGTATATCTATAATTATTCTTTGTATCATGAGGCGTTAGGGATCCGAGGGATACAAATTCCAGCGCCATAATTCATCATGATTTATGAGGGATTGAATTATTCCATATGACCAACCTAACGGTCACATATTGCATGTAGACCAGGCTAAGCTTTGGTCAATCTTTTCACTGCTAATAAATGGGAAAACCGTTATGATTTCATATTTAGTAGTAGTACTCCACTATCTTTTGGTGTCGTATTTGGAATTTTTTTGCGAGGAATTTGGAATTTTGGAGGGAAAGGTTTCGATCACACTGTTTTCACAAAAAAATGTTTTAAATTACTAATGCTCTCCATATCCAGGAAGTGTGCAGCATACGTGCCACTCTCTAAGTTGTTGTTGTGTGTCTCAAACCGGGTATGCACTGTCGCGGATCATCCACCCACGCACGTGCCGGCCTTCCTTGTGGTTGTGGGCGCTCGTGCCAAAGGAAGCGCGACCATCCTGCAAAATCCCTCCCTCCCCTGGTTTCCCATACCGTGTCGGCGTGTCCTCCATGCATGCATGCCCTGTATCCGTGCGCTCTCTCACTCGGCTCCACGCTCTAACCGGACGCGCTACAAGACGGCGTCACGTGCCGTCGCGGTAAATGCCGCGGCCGCCTGCCCGCGCTGCGCCACCGCCTGCTGCTCCCCGTCCGCCCAACGAAATTCATGGGGCGTGATGACAGCACGCGCCCTGCGCCGCTCCGTGCGCTGCTGTGGCCGCGACGCATCCCGCCAGGCCGGCCGACTGCCGCCATGGGTAGCGCTGTGCTTGCTCTGCGCGCGCTGGCACGGCGGCCTTGGACCTGCATGGTTGTGTGCTGCTTCCGTCTAGTTTGCCCCCGTCCCTACCCGGCCGTTGCGACGCTTGCCATCAGCTGCCTCGAGCCTCACGTCACGGCTCACGTGTGGACGGCCGGATGGGCTGGGTGGCCGGGCGTCGGGTTCTGCCGTTGCCTGTAGCTGCAAGCGTGGGGAGCCTGTGATTTGATTTCGCCGCTGCTGCTAATACTAGGCTTGGCCTATTGGGTTGGCTGACAGACATGATCGGGGGCCGGGGAAGCAGAGGCACGCACGGTCGCGGTGAACGTTGTACTCCTTCGTAGTATCAAGCCAAGCAGAAGCCGAGTATAGGTGCATGCAGCGGTGTACGTAGTGGAGTATACGCCTATACCGTCGTCACGTAGATGCATTGCATTTCGTCGACACGGCGCCAGTGCAGAGGTTGCGGCAATTACTGAAGTCATGCAACAACCAAGCCGCCTCATGCTGACAACCGTACAGTGCACGGGCACACACAAACGGGCGACGTCGATCGGCAACAGGGAACAGGCTGCAATAACACGACGGGCCCAGAGCTGAGAGCTCTACCCACTACCGGTGGCGGGTCCGTAGGGGGAGCACAGGTGACGCGTGACCCTACCTAGGCTACCTACCACGTACAGGACGCGAGCATGCCGTGGTAGCGCCTAGCGCGCTCGCGTCTCGTCTCGTGGATCGACGGCCACAGCTCGGCGGGGTGAAGTGCGTGACAGTACTGTAGGTAGCCGCGCGGGCGCAGCTCGCTCCGCCGAATCCTGACACAGTCGCTGCCGCGTGTGATGTGGCGTGGCGCACTGGCGCATGCGCGGTGCGCCACAGCCTGCTGCGTGCGGATACGTGCATGTGTGCTGCGTGCGGATACGTGCATGTGGAACGAGGACGCGCGGTGGCGCATGCATGGCCGACCGGTCCCGTCGCAGTTGGTTGCTTCTATTGGCAACACCCACCGTTCGGCCGGGATTCGCTCCGCAGGGGACGTCGTCGATCGCAGATCCACCGCTGCAATTTTGTGATCTGCAGGCATCCAGTATCCAGACGGAGCGTGGTGTCCTGTTTGCAGCTTTGATGGATCATCTTTGCTGTACGGCACCGCGACAAGTCCACGATGGATTAAATTCCCCCTCCTTTGCTGTTCTGTCGTGCAGTCGTGGGATGCGATCACGCGGTGACAACACTACTGGCATTTCTTTGTCAAAACTTTGCGCGACTGTTACTGTTGTTCCTGGAAACGAGACATGGTCGCATCGCACCCCCTTTGTACTTTGCTCCCCGAGGCATAAAATCTTTCGCCTCATCCAAGTCGATCGTATCATTGCCGATTCGGTTGCCCCACATGTGCCGAAATTGCCAAAATTGCCCAAAGCGGAGAATCTCCGAGCATTTCTGCTCCTTTGTTCCCCCTCCTTTGTTCGTGGAGGAGCGGATTTCCGACCCGTTCCCCTTGCTTGGATATTCTTCTTTTTGCGTTGACACGCGCTATTCCAACTTTCCATGTCATGCCATGCGAGCATTGCGTTGACATAAGAGCTGGATCTTGCAACCAAGACATGCAAACAGAGGCGGAGCCTCCCTATAGGCAGGGTGGGGCGGCTGCCTCAGCTACCGGCGGGCGCTAGTACTAGTACCCCCAACTCCTCTTTCATCGTCGAGCTTTGAGCACATGGCCGTAGAGTGCCGCCGGAGTCAGAGAATGAAGAAAACTGATCTCAAGTCTCAACTGGTTCTACTCTCAACATTGTCTGTCGGGAAGATGAAACGAAACTGGGTTGATGGGTCAAACTGAATAGAACGAGTAGATAAAAATGCTTTCTAGCCCCATGGCACAAACGGATGCTTCCTGTCCATGTCAGCGGGCAAGGGTGGTAATTCATGGAGGACAGATTGTCACCTTGTAGTTCTCTACTAGTAGTGGTATGTTAACGTTTCATCTTTCATGGTCTTACTCATGATATAAGCAATTTTTGAGGCTCACGATCTTTGTCATAACGACACGTTGATACATTTATTTAATTTTATTTTTTTGTGTTATATGGAGTCAAATTATTATCGATTCTTCAAAATAGAAGTGTCATCTTAATATTCTTTGTTAATCTCGTGTGGGAGTTTAGTGCATTTGTCCAAAATTTCTTTGTTTATGTTTGACGTTCGTAGTTCAAATTCGCCCCACCTAAAATTTGAACCTGGCTCCGCCATGCAAACGGCAAGTATTGAGACCGTCCGTTTGGGCGCACTGAGAACCCGAGCAAGTGCCCCTCGAAAGCCCGCGCACTGTGACCTTCTGACATGACACGTCGATGTAAGGCTTACGGTGTCAGCCTGCCTACCTGTTCAAGAAAAGGCGGCAATGGACGTGATGCTTGCTTGATATCCGGACGTCACAATGGGTCACCCCTGTTGAGACTTTTTCTCCTTGGCTCAGCTCGCTATACCAGAAAAGCCAGGCCAGTCCGCATGCAGGCTGCACTGAGAGACTGCTAGCTGCCGTTGCACGCAGCCTTTGCATGATTGATGTGCGAGGGAGAGCCAGAGGCTTGCGATGAACATGGTGGGCAAAAGGAGTTGCCCTGGACATGGAGCAGGCCCCTGCGTCGACCGGTACTAGTGCTTGCGTATTATACTGTATTGCGATGGTAGGCTGCCACGGATCCTCCATGCATGCCCCGTGATCTCCTCATCTCCACGCCCAAGCGGATCCCTGTCCCAAGTACAGGCCTTCGGTAGCTTTGCTGTGCCGCCGCTGCTGCGTAGGAGTACAGTGAATGAAGGCTTGGCGAATGGAGTGTGCAAAATGCGCTGCTATAACTGTCCATTGCCGACCCTTGATCCCGGTTCACTGGAGGTCGGGGAGACAAGTTATGGACACGGTGAGGAAGGCACGGACAGCTTGCGCGATTTGCTTTGCTTAACCCGCCCGGACGGCCCGGACAGGAGAGGGGAATCGGAACCCAAGCAGAAGAAACCAAAGCCCCCCAGGCTGCCCGGCCTCTGCGCCCGGCGCGTACTTGACGGCCGGGCCACCATGGATTGATTGGCCACCACCAGGCACCACCACCACTCGAGTAACCATCTCTGCTCGGGCCCGCGTGTCCGCGTCGGGCCGACCGCTCGCCAGGCGCAATCATTGGAAACGGTCCCCGTCGGGTCCCGCAATTATTTCCCCGTGATTGCCCCGGCTCCGCCACCGCGAGCTTCGGCTTTCCTCCCTCCTGGGTCCGAGCTCGCCCGCCCGGCCGGCGCGGTCTGGAATCCAATGCCCGCCTGCTCTCCCCTGCTCTATGGTGGATGCGCTTGGCGAGCACGCGACGCTCGGCCAACATTTACAGCATCTCTTGCAATACACTTCAAAACAAAGGGTGCGTTCATTGAATGGGGTCTAAACTTTAGATGGTTTTTGTACGAATATTGTGATATAAATAAAGTTAATTACAAAACTAATTTCAGTACTCCGCTCGAATTCGCGAGACGAATCTAATGAGGGTAATTAAGCAATTAGACGATGTTACTGTAGCATCAATGTAGCGAAACTTAGATTAATTAGGTTCATTAGATTCGTCTCGCGATTTAGAAGAGGGTCGTGACATAGGTTTTGTCATTAAATGAATAAAAATATTTTTAAATAGTAAGATTCTCTTTGATGTGACAGGTCTAAACTTTAGAGGGGGGTGCAACGAGCGCACCCAAAGCCTTACTTTCACTTTTCAAGCTGGCGTGAAAAAATAAAGGCCTAAAATCTAGCTTCAACTCCAGCAGCAAACTGGTTCAAGACTGTTTCTTGTGAAACCCAGTAAAAAAACGGTGTGACCCACGAATGAGAGAGATGATAGGAAGACCCTAAGAATGGAGGCTTGTAGATGAAGTTTGAGAGAGCATGTAAAATAAGAACCCAAATAGAGTCTCTATTAGAGATGATTTTTTGGCTCAAACTCCTAATTCTATACCTAATAAGTTTGTAATGCATGTTTTGTCAGCCCTCTAACTTTTCGTTAATCGGTCTGCTTCGTACCTCGTCCTGTGCGTCCGTCGTTCGGCGTGCCAGGTTTTTTCGCGACGAGTTCAAATCGAAACCGTTATTTGCTCTCCCTATTCGCATCGATTTCCAACTGTAGCGATATTTTTCTCCAGGGAGGTAGGAGTAGGACCCCACGAATCCATCTAATATGCAAGCCTTGTATTTTGGATCGTGAACTCGGGACCTGCCATCCATCCACATCCATCGGCGATTTAGCCTACCCTCGCAGATGATCTGCACTGCCGGCGCCGAGGTCTTGGCCACCGCTGTGGGCTTCTCTTGGCGATCGTCATCATAAGTTGTAGTGAGCCATTGCTTGGATGTCGTCTGCAGAGACGCTGCCGTGAAGAAGCCGGTCGCCGGTCTCATCAAGAACGGGTGCCAGCTGCCCAGCTGCGACGACTTGGACGACGAGAGGAGGACGCCCTGGGGTTGAGGAGAAACCTGAAGCTCGATACAACATCGATGTGAGAGGCCACCATGCCGCGTCCAGCAACGCTTCAAGTTTCTGCAACTGCCTTCCCGACGTAACCTGGGCAGAGACAACGTCGTCCTTCTCATGATCCTCCAAGGCCACAATCACCACTTACCAGTAATCGTCCGGGCTAACAACCAGGTACGTGCGTGCATTGTAACATGTCCTTTGTCTTCTTCATGCATGGCCTTTTTCTTGCAAACAAAAACATCTTACGCAGCAGCTGCTGGGCGATTCAGTTGTAACATGCCGATTGACTTTATTAGTATTAGATTAGATACTTTGGTTTAGCTCTAGCCGAACTGGATTAGATAATTAATGCGATATATGTTGCATACAGCCACAGAATGACAGAAGCCTCAACAGGATATGAAATTATGATCTTAGAATTAAGTTGTATAATGTCATTTCTTATGCAATAATTCTGCCCGTAGCAACGCACAACAAATTACTAGTAATAGAGTAAAGACCCAAGTAGAAGTTTTGCTAAAGATGCTCTAGACCGCTGCTCGGCCAACACCTACAATCACCGTCTTGTCTTGGACTTGCCCGATCACCGCAGCCAGCGGTCACTCGCCGCGCGCGGGGGCCCCGGCCGGCCGGCCCGGTGCGCTCGCCCATGGACCCCCAACGGAGCGATCGTCCTGCGATCCGCGCGTACCGCGCCGGGCGGCCATGATGGCCCTCGTCATTCGTCGCTCCATCATGCCTCCTCTCCTGTCTCCACTCTTTTGTCGATCGCTCGCATTGCCTCGATGCGGCAGCGGCACGGCCTGGTCGGGGGGAATTATTGGGAGGGGAGGACGAAAAGGACATGAGCTTGCATGCCTGCGCCCGGGCCGGCGCCTGATCCGATCCACCCGCATTGCCTGCTGACTGCTGCAGTGATGCGGCCTCGCTTCCTTCCATTTGGTTTACAGCCAAATCAAGATCTTAGCATTCGTACAACTGTTGGTTCCGCATGTACGGTACGGCCGTATTATATCAGGGACCGGACACGCCCATGCCCACTCAAGTCGATCCACTTTGTTTGTTCCATCACGAAAGCAGGACGCATGCATGAATGACTTATGACTGCATGGTTTATCTCCCAACACGAGTATAGTAGTAGTACTACAAGAAATTACTGCACTTGGTGTTGTTGGTACTGTGGACACTGTTGGAATATGTGTCGAATATTGTATACAAAGAAGGTTACGTATAGGATTTAGAGTTGTATTAACAGTATAGGATAGAGTTGGAGTCGGACTCTTATCTCAGCCTCCTCATAAATATGAGAGGAGGGCTGCTGTTGTAACCATGACGACATAAACGCAACAGGCTCGCGGGTGGCGGTGGCGGCTTGTGCCGACGCCAGGGTGGCCGGTGTTGCAGCCATAGGGAGGAGCGCCTGCAGTCATGCCTTGGGGATGTAGGCTTCGGCTGAACCTCGTCAACAAACATCGTGTCTCCGGTGTCGTCTGTGACCTTATATTGTTTGTCTCGGTAGATCCATGTTGCTTCTGCGTACGGATCGGTGGGTAGCTCCTCGCCGCAAAGGGCCGATTATTCTAACAGACACACACGTACTTTCTTCACGTGACACGGTGACAGGAACAAAACGCTCTCTGTACTCCCGATTATTCTGTAACTTAGGAGTATTGCATTGGCGCAAGCAGGGTAGGACATGGCCTGGTCCTGGCACGAGAGGTGATAGATAGGGTGGCCCTAGCTAAATTCTGCTTGGAAATCATGAGGAGGATATGCATGCAATCACTTCAATCACGACGCCCTACCCCTCGCGGCTGCTTCCGTGTCGTCAGGTTAGTCATGACAAACGGTGGTAGGACTAGGAGTACTAATCCGGCAGCGTACGTAGAACAGCACCTGAGCCTGGCACGTACCGCAAGAAAGCTTCAAGCTTAGGGATAGATCTCTCTTCCTTGCACAATTATCCTGGCGAAGCCAGCGCGAGTGGCCGCCGGTGTCAGCGAGTTTAGCCGACGGGGTCAGCGCTCTTGCTGGCAGCCATGAGCTCTAATTATCCATTGATTTCGCCGGAAGTTATCGGTGTCAGCTGACACCGATAAGTCCACGTAGCTTCGCCCCCTAATGATGCCGGGCAGGACCGGGTGCAAGGATAGCGATGAGAACACAGCGATTACGTCGGCATGCAATGATGGCCGCCGCTACGGATGTAACAGAGGTTGTTCGACAGTACAATGGCGACGGAAAAACGCACGGCATGCAACATGATACAAACACCTAGCGCAGTACTACGTGTGTCGTTGGGTTCAGTAGTGGAGGCGAAACGAGTCGTGTCGCACGCTGCATACATGAGCTCTCCACGCTGTCACTTCAGTCCGCAGGGGTGACGATGGTGCTGCTTGCTGGCTGAATCATTTCTCGCCAAGTCGAGTACGTGACACGACCAAATCATCATGGCGCCATGACGTACACATCATCCTTACGAATAAGCTAAACAATGAGGAACAAATGATTGCGGAAGTCAGACCCGAGGATTAGGCGCAGGGCGAGCGTGCAGCTGAACCATCATCTGGGTCTCCTCAAAGAAGGAAAAAAGGAAGCAGTGAAAAGGAACGGAAAGCAGAAGCAACGCCATCGTCAAAGCGAGCGAGCTGGTTCCCCCCGTCCCCTTTCGCTTCTGACTCGCGCGCTTCGCTTTGACCCCAATTGGCGCACCACGGAGCAGAACTGCAGGAGGGAGGGCATATGCATGCACGGCACGGGCCCTTCCCCTTTTCATTTCGGAGGTGTGATTTGGCTGGCCGTGCAGCGAACAGTACGTGCTCGTTCAGTCCGTGCTGGGGATGCAAAATGCGTGATCACGGAGGGGCTCTGTGTCAAATGTTCAAGCCCACCTCTCCTCTGCTTTATCCAGCTTTTAATCTCTCTTTCTGGAAAAGCAAAGGACTTTTTGCCTGTGTTGATAATATGACGCAAGTAGATACGGTTCAGAATTATGTGTTCGGCGAAGTTTCCCATAACGTCTAGATTATCGTATTCTTAGATCAGACACATGCAAGAGCATATGGATTTGAGATAACCGAGTCTCGTTACATAATCAAATCTCAAGTTAAATCTCAACCTTACAACCTTTTTTTTTTCATTGCAAGAGTAATCCATTTGGTTCGAATACAATGCTCGCAGGACTTTGTCCAAGCCCTGTAATCAAGAGCAGAGCAGCAGAAACGACCAGCCACACTGCTACTGCATCATTTCATCTACGAAATGTCCCGGATGGATGCAAAGTTCGGCAAGGCAAGATGCTCTGTGCGAAATGAACTTCTTCTTCACCATATGCTTGTTGGCTTTGAAGCGTGCAGTAACTATTGGTATTTCTTCCACGGCTCGGTTACTTTTTTTTTTCCGCCGATCAAAGGGTGCAAGCAGTCAAAAAGACCGGTGCCTTTCTGTTTACCTAACACTGATCATGACCTGGTTATGAAAAACCAGTGCCGAATCCAGAGTAAATCCATATGTTTAACGTGTAATCATGAGTGAAATCATGGCATTATACTTTCCCACCCAAAGGTCCATGGTGATTACATTTGCACTACCGCGCTTTTTGTGAAAATTTTGGCAGGCTGCTTAATTTGGATGAGAAGAGTTGAAGCCTGTGGCGTTGAAGTGTTGAACTAACCATGGGGAAATAGAAACTACTCTACAGGCGAGAGAAAATGGTCATGCAATTTTTGCTAGAATTTTGTCATAAAATGCTTTTATTTTCAACAGTGATTTTTTCAAGACAATTCTTTTCATACGCTGGCAGTCTCAGATATGTAGATACTCATTCTTTTGGGATCTAGGTTCCTAGTCACGTGGCACCAGGCATATATACTGACCATCTTCTTTATCTTGTCTGAGAGGAGTATACGCTGTCATACAGATCCTGGTAAAACACTTTATAGATCTTGGAAAGAGGCTCAAAAGGTTGCGTCTATTTATCTACACGTTTTGCGTCGAAAGGCCGGAAAGGCCGAAAGCAACCAGCCCAATCACTTGTAGCAGCATCTGGCGGGCCTGGCATGGGCTTAAAGAAGACCATGGGTTTCGAATCAGTTTGCCATTTCCGATGACCAGTTTGATTTAGTGTATCTTTCCTTAATTTTGCTCACTTATGACATTATCTGGAGATGATGATGGGAATATGTGAAAAGGAAAGGAAAACAGACGTGTGCCATGCTACCACAGGCAAGAAATGGTATACTGTCATGTCTGTATATATGGCAATCTCGCGCTGTTTCGCGTGAGAATTTGGTGAGTACGTTATTTTGGAATGTGCAGGACGCTGTGCAGAACAGCTATAGCTTCGTGGAAACCGTGAGCTGGAAATTAAAAAGGTTTGCGAGAACACGAAAATTGTTGCCTTAAATTACCTAAGAAACGCTCATTGTACAAACTACAAAAGCGCTCTATATCAACAACGTTCAGACGCTAGCCTGTTTCAATTAAAGCATGGACAACCACCCCGCGGTTCTTTTGAAATTTGAACTGGTGAAATCATGGAGTATTAGATTTTCTTAACCAGGCATTGAGGTATTATACGCTGTTATTACTTGCCTTTTGAATGTATGAACTGGAGCAGCAGGCAACAGGGATGCATGAACTGCAATCCTTCAACGGTCATATCAGATGAGATGACGAGAAATCCCTATAAAAACTCCCCTTCCCATCGTTTATCTCTCAGGCTAACCTGCCCTCGATCTATTTACAACAAATTTCTTCAGCAATATCGCTAGCCAGTCAAGCTGATGGAAGGAACCAGCAGCAACAATCGCCGTGAGAGGAGAGCCCCTCGTATCCTAGACTTCGATCTGAACAAGGAGCCTGAGCCCAAGCCAGAGACAGTGGCTGAGCAGATGGACGAGCTGCATCTACATGATGAAGCCCCCGAGGTTCTCAACACAGCTTCGCCTCGTATCAGGGTATGTATGTGGATGCATGAACAAATCAATTCGTAACCGGTTGTACAATTTTTATACATCTCGTTTATTTTATGCGTGCGGCTCAGCTCCAAACTGCTAGCAAGATTACAATAATGTGTGTTGTAACAGGTGATACATAATTGGATGGAGGAAAACCCAGAGGCAGACGTGCTTGTTGATACGAGTAACGTCGCGCAGAATGAGGTGGACGTGATTGTGAACACCCGCAGGTTCGCTCGTGAGGGGAAGGAGCTGCAGGTGCAGGGCGTCAAAATCCATGAGGATGGCGGGGTCAGCGTGAATCTGAGACTCGCCAAAATCTCTGAAGTTGATGGCGACAGCAGCTCCGCCGCAGCCAAGAGGTGTGGATGCTGAACTGTGCCTTTTGTCATCGCAAGTTCATAGATGCATATAGTTGTTTTGTTGTGTTGGTCATGTATTCATATAGTTGTTTTGTTGTGCTGGTTTAGATTGAATCGCATACTACATACATATAGTTATTTTGTTGTGCCGGTTTAAATTATTAACACATGTGTTTCATTGATCGGGTGTGCTTTCATTTTTCTGTCAGTAGTACTGGTGCAAAGGAGTCATCAGGAGGCGCAGGAGGAAAAGGGCAAGGAGTGGCAGTAATCAAGACCACCTCAGCGACCCAGAAGATGCATGGTCATCCACTGAAGTGCGATTTGGCCCACCCAAGATAAAGTGGAAGTCGCAGCACGAGGAGGGAGACGTACAGATAGAACGTTCGTGGAAGCAGCTAACTGATCTAAATGATCGTTTTCAAGCTTGTCGCTTTTTAGATCCTTCTTCCTGATCGAGCTGTCAGGAAGCTAGCTATATCCCAGTATCCTGTTTTATCGATTTGCTTTGAACTTTAGATTGGTGTGGTGTTTCAGTCTTGGTGCAAGCAGCTAATTACTCATGTAATGTGTCCCAGGCAATCGCTTGCTATAGACGAAGTTATGCTACATATTGAAATTCTTATCTTAATATTTGATTCCATCGTATTCCTATCCTTGTTGCTTTTATGCCTTATGTGAAAAATGTGTAGCTTATATGTGTCGATCAAAGTACTCAGGCTGGCGAATTTGATAATACCATCATTTAGTGATAACTGGCAACATGGCCTGCGCGGCTAGCCACACTACTGTTATTAGTTTCACATGAATTATACTATTTTTGAATGTGTCTATCCATTACATGTTTCGCTCTGCAGAACTATATATAATGCTTTAACTAATGGTTATTCGTACATTAAACCACATGTGCGATCTGTTTGCCTCAGAAAATGTACATTAACAATCTAGATGTTCTAAGCTATTTTATGTTCCCTGTTGTTAGAGCCATATATATTAACTCCGGATATGTTCTAAATAAATAACCACTAATTAATTCCATATTGTTTAGCTTCTGTGAATACACGCAAGTAACAATGTGATAGGGTGACCTTCTAAATAATTCAGGGTATATTTTCTTTCTCGCCACCTCATATATATATCGCATCAAAATCTTGAGGCTCAAACTTTTCTTGTGCTCGACTAATTTATGAGACTCCGTGCTCCGACCTTACTTACATTCGACTAACATATGGTTGCGGTATGGTTGTTCCAAGTCATTTTTCATGTTATCTGCAAAAAGAAGGATCATTATCCTACGTAGTAAATATATTTGTGCTTAGTTAATTTCTTTTTTCTTCAAAGGGTCTCTGTCGTCTTCCTAAATTTCTTACAAATATTAGTGAAACGATGACGCACTTTTCATACGTTTTATACTAATGATTTTGACATGTGCTAGTGACATTGTACTCCTGGAGAGCCTTCACCATTGTGTACCCATTTTTTGATTTTGCATTCTTTGGACCGTAAGAGGTTCATTTATAGGGCTTGATACTTAAAGTAAACGCCATTAGTTATATAAAAATATATTGATAATCTATTTATTTTATGACTTCTAGTGGGTCAACAACATAAAGATAAAGGGAATTTTATAGTTTCTTGTTAAGAAATCGACTTGCACAAAGTATTTTTAGTCACAGAGTAGCTCTTTCCTTAGAAAAGAGAACTCCCAATTCTATCACCCAGGCTTCCACGCTTGTGAAGTCATTATTAAACTTTTTGTTCAAATTTATATCAAACAGAAAATAGCATAATATTTTGTTGGACAGAACCGCTAAGGCCTAAGGATTCAAGAACTGAAGGATTAGTTATCCTACCTTTGCATGCACTTCTATAGGGGCTGGTAAACTGATTACTGTAGATTATGGACAATTACACTTTGGTAAGCTTGACTGATGTGTAAGCCTGAAGTTGGATGGCTTGATTCTCTAAGTGGTAATGTAGCTTGCTTCTCTAGTTCAGAAGAGGTATGATGTTCCTCGATTCACCCTTCTCACTACGTACTGAACACCACATGATCTGTTACCTTCGTTGAAATCATGTACCGATTTTTCTTAGAGAGACAATGTGTATTCTCCCTTTGCTCTATGCTAGGCATGTGGTCAATCTTTCCATGAGTCATGTGCCTGCAGTGCTTGGAGATATCTCAGCTTCCCTTGCTCCAGCAGCAATTTTTCCTGTTGTTTTCTGTCTCCAAGGGTCCAACAGTAGATGGTTAGACGGTTGGAGACGCAAGATCAAGCAGCCATCATCGTCTATGTTCAGATGCAAGGATCCGCTTCCACGCATGCTTCGTCACCAAACTCCTATCCAACCACACATCACCTCGTCCTTCTCCGGTCAACGAACCACGTTGTTTGTTGCTTGCTCTTCCTTCCCAACAGGGAACCAAAGGAATGTTCAGTAGCTCCCAACCAATCTCACGCCCGGTAGAGAGGCTGGCAAGATCAGCTCGAAGGCCATCAAGGTTAGTGCAATATTGCAGTTGCTGTGTTCATTAACTTCTCAGCATGGCTTTTAGATGCACATATTGTGAATGGCTATATAGGTCCGAAATAATCTCATCAGGTTGGCATGTTAATCACCGTTGGCCGTTCTCCTCATCCAAAGCAGTTGGTACTCCTCAGAGCGTCCCCAATGATAGAGGCAGCTGCTAGCTCTTGCAGAGAATCTTTCTTTGTAGGGGCCATGTGATAGTGACTCATTTATGCTAAAAGTTAACTCTTAAACAAGAGGTAACAACACACTTTCCTCACCTTTTTTATAAAATATTATATCAGCTAACTCTTAGCTGCCCCATTGGAGACGCTAGTAGTCCCTAACCTTGTGCACCTATCTAAATTACCCACCCAGATCGCCGTAGTCACCGACAGGATCCTGATGCTTTTGTTCGATTTCGCCCCATCGTTGCTTTGTTGTCGGTTGTGGTTTCTTGCCAACGTACCCTCTTCTGATCTCTTTTCTTTATATGGGAACATTGTTCATGTTGTTTCCCTAGATAGAAAGGGCATGTCACAATTCGTGCCATGTTTAAACTCCATATTTGATACGGCTGACTTGTTTATTGTGGACTGTATGTAATTCAGTACTTTTTTGTTTTTATTCTTTTCACCTTTTATTGAATTTGACACAGATTCATTTGAATTTGACCGTCTTTGAGTCATGTTCATGGAGGACACTTCCTTTAACCTTGGTAATTTTGTGACATTGAGAGCGAACGTGGTGGCTTTTTTTAACCTTCAAATACTAAGATAATAGATAGATGTTCCATGGCCTTTAACACAATGAATTTATCAAGAAGTTCACTTGTCGATGAAAAAGATCTTGGCCTTGAAAAGGATAAAGGTCAGAGAGAGAGGTTGTTCTAATATGTTTCATCCTCTCCTTTAGCATGAAAGGATTTTAATTATATATCAGGATACTTATTTGGGCTAATTTGATCAAAAAAGTTCTTTTTATTTTTTATGCAAACTTATTTTATGGTGTAAGATGATATAAGATATGATTATTAGAAAAAAATAGGCATTTGCGGCACCAGCTTGTTTCGTTACCCTTTTCATTTACACTATAGAAGCAATCAATGGCATGATGTCGTGCTGTTGATGCTAAGTTATGTGCGCAATTTAATACCGCAAGCAAAAACGACTCAACGTAGCATTATTCATTAAGAGTATGTTCCATGTTTATATCAATCTCATGGAACAAGTGGAACTTAAGTAACTATTGAGTGACTTCATTAATAACTATGATGACCGACTAATATGTGTGAATGAATGAGTGTACACAAAAGGTTGTGAAGATGTTGTTACTACAAAGGTTGTCTCCCCATAACTAACGGTTCACTTGCATGCAACTTGTACTAAATATTAACGACACATTCTCTTAGATGTTACGCTTGCAAATGTTGAGTTTCAACCTAATCATACCACTTGATGTCCAATCCTTGAATGCAACACAAGTGTGATATGACGATCAATATTATTGGTAAAAGGGTGATCCAAACAACATGTTTACATAAATCCTACAAGAATCTAGTGATTATAGATAGCTATGCGAAGGACATACGGCATACATCATAATGGAATATTTTATTACATAGAAAGATTTCCATGAATCGAGGAAATAATAAAGGGATTAGCATACCGTGAGGATATTAGCGTTACAGAGATGATAACCGACTGATCAAGTTAAAGGAATGGTTGGCCATCAGAAGCCCTACTATGCGATCTGATGGCAACCAACTTTAACGAGCGATCACCTGCTAATGCCTACTACATTTGTCCCGCAACAAATGGCATTCTAGTTTTGTCCTAATTAAGTCAAACCATTTGAAGTTCGATCAAACTTTGAAATGTACCAATATTTTTAGTGTAAAAACAGTATCACTGGATTCATCGTGGAATATATTTTCATGTTATGCCTTATTTGGTGCCATAATTATTGATACTGTCTCATAGAAATTTGGTCGAAGTTAAGATAGCATGACTTGGGACAAAACTAGAATGCCGATTTTTGAGATGGAGGGAGTAGTAATTTACGTAGAGTCCAACTAAGTGACAATCTTGTAAATATGGCAGGGATGCCCACAACTATCTTTTGATCTTATCATTTCGTTTATGGGCCTCCAGCTAAGTGACAATCTTGTAAATATGGCAGGGATGCCCACAACTATCTTTTGATCTTATCATTTTGTTTGGGGAGCTTTTGTATTACTCGGTGGTATCTTTCTGTGGGCCAACTGAGTATGGAGAACCCACTTCTCGTGTTACTCACACGATTCATCTTCCCCCATCTTCATTCTCTAGTCCTTTCCAAGTGTAGGTCACCTCTTCTTCATATTTCATCAATTTCCTATGGAGAATGAAGATGGTGGCTCGCACGATTCAACATAGCCGTGAACAATAAGTTATCTTGTGAAGGGGAGAATAGTGCAGGTGTGTGTGTGTGTGTGTGTCACCTATTCACAATGATTTCTTAAACGGGAAATGCTAGATAGTCGGCGACCCATCGTTTAGTGTTTAAATGGTCTACACGCCATTAGACGGAATTTAGATGGGCTAAATGGTTTGGTACTGTAGAATAGCAGAAGAGGAAAATAGGGGCGAGTGGTAGGAAAGAACAAGGGAAAAATAAAATAAAAGCAAAAAAAAAAAAAGGAGAAGGGGTTGTACGCCCAACCCACACCCCTTTTCTCGTAAAACCCACGTTTCTCTTTTCCATCAGATCTAAGGGAAATAGGATCGCACTTCCATTTGTTTCATTTAACTAAACTGGTTGTACAGATTTCATTTCATGCAAGAGAGCCTTTGTTAGTAGCGTGCTCCAGCAGCCTCCCAGCAAATCACGCTGCCACCACCATATATATCTCGACTCCCCTTCTCCCTCCCTCTCCCGTGCGCCACCAACCTAGCCCTCTGCCCTCACATGTCCTTGCTCCTCCTTTCTACATGGGCCTAGCGGATCTGCTGGATGGCCTGCACGGCGTTGCTTCTCTCTCTCGCTCTCTCTCCTCTCTCGCTCTCTCTCGATCTCTCTCTAGGCTCTCGCTCTCTCTCTCTCCGATCTCTCTCTCTCTCTCTCTCTCTCCTGTGTCTGTCTCTGTGTCTCTGTGGTGTGTGGGTGTGTGTGAGCCACATATTCTGAGACATTCCCCTTTTTATGAAAAAAGGAAGGCAAATGTTGCCGCTACAAAAACAATCACCTCATAATAATAATGACAACAAAATGATGATAAGACATTTAATCAATATAATACAATACTAGACACGCAAATGTGGGAGACACCATACTAGTTCAACGTAGTTCTCCTAAAGCAGATGAAACTAGAACAAGTTCTTCAACCGATCACACACATGTTGGCACATATAGGGAGGCTTATGAGCGTACCTGTCAATTTAGGTAAACTAAAGCTACATGAACTAACTGCAATAGCTAACACAAAATGCATAGATGACGCAAAGGACACATAACGAAAACCTGAGGTGTCTTTGGTGAAAATCTTGACATAACACCATGACTTTCAAGGTAGTTTCCATCACGAGTCTTCTATGGATTTTGATTGTTTTCTGCAACATTCCAAATCAGTTCTTTCTCCTGATCTCCAAACTCCACCTACTGGCATAGCTTGATAACATGTTCCACCGTCATCCCTAGTGGTGTCTACTCTTCTGTGAAGGAGGATGCAACAGTCGTCTTCACTTCCTTCCCTATCTCCTCACAATTAACATTGGCCTCCCTTTCTATTTTCTTCATTGCACTCTCTTCCACGTTGATCCCGTTCGGCTGTTCGTAGCCCTTGATATCATCCTGAGGTCAACAAGCATCGTGTCATTTTCTGATATGGGTTGTTGTAGGGATCTAGCTGTCTCAGTGGAAGGAGTGGTGGAGATATGGATCCTCCAATGCTGTTAACCTGCTTTCTTTTTGTGTTAGTATTAATGACTTTGGTATAATTGAAATCAAAATTGAATCAAATTGTGTGCTCACCACTTGGTTGTTCTTCCAAGAAGAGACTTGATTTATAAATATAGAAGGCCCCTCCTCGGTAAAAAATTACTTGAAAGGCATGTTACTGTGGAGTTCATTATTATATAGTTCAATATATAAAGCAAAAAAAGTTAAAACTTGATTCTAATGTATATAAACTACATACATGTATGTAGTTTATATTTACATTTGTATGCACTGTGACCATATTTAAATGCTTAAAATAATTCGTTAAGTCACATATGCATATAATATCATGTTCACATATCCAAAATATGTAGCATATGAGGTAGTCAGGTAGAAATGAACCTCTAGACCGTGTCGTATTTACGTAATTTAGTTTAAATGAAACACATTATTGGTTATGCCATATGTATGCATAAAGACACATAAATATTTCTAGGAAATAAATTAGTATCTTAATACGTAGGAATGTGTTCATATGCATTGACCACATATAGCCTTATTCAACATCAGGATCACCTTATGATTAATTATCTGGAAATGTAGTTTATTTGCGCATGTCACCTTAAACAACCTCATGTTGTTTAGTAGAAATAATTTATAATTTACATAATAGATATGCATGCAAACACTATTAATAAAACATATGCATCTCACTGTTTCACCATAGACCTCATACCATTTTATCATTTTTTTAGTTGCTTATGCATGATATACATGATTTCATTTGAAGTTACAAAATAAATATACATAAATTGGAGGTTAAAACAGCAAAAACTGCAAGTTATTATGTTTATGGCATAATTTCTCTTAATATCGAGGTGTTGTTTACGACACAGTATTAACAGAAAATTTCTAGAGACTTTGGGGTCATATTTACAAAAAATTTGGGTGCAGTTTTTGAAAAAATATGGGCTATATTGCTAAAATTTTAGATTGCGGGCTCAATTACAAAAAAGGTTAGGGTGTAAATTGCAAAATTATAGGGAAAAACCACAATTTATTGCTCTTTAGGATTTTTTTTTTTGCAATGTATTCCAGATATTGCAGATTTTTCCTCATTTTATTCTTCGATTTATTATGAAATCGGGCCGGCCTTTTGGGCCGGATGCGGCCCATCCCAGCCTAACCCAGCGATGAAAAATGCTGAGTAAAAAAGGAAAAAGCCAGTTGTGGACGTGGGCCGCGAAAGTGGATGCAAATGGGCTGGCCCGGCCCAGCGATGGGTTTCGTCACGCCCGCCTCGACCTCAGCCGTCCGCCGCGATGGACGGCTGAGGTTCGTCGACTGCCGGTATAAAAAAAGGGAAAAAAATGGGGCCGCTCCCAAAACCCTAAGTCATTTCTTTTCTCTTCCTTCTCCTTCCTCGTGGCCCAATGTGGTTTGAGAGAACGCACGGCACGCGCGGTCGCGCGACGACGCGGGCCAGCGGCTAAGCGTCGGATCTGAACGCGGAGCGCGGCGGAGTGGCGAAGCTTTCGCGGGCCTGTTGGCGGTTCTTATGCGATAAAATTAAATTCATTAATTCCGCAAGCGCACGGATCACCATTGTAGCATTTCACCTTGGAGTATTCCAGGGTTATCGTATTTATATTTCCGCAGGGAAGTAGAGCAAAAGGGAGCTGAACAGTAGCAATGCACTGGATAATTTGGAGAAAGAAATAATGTATCAACTACACTTGAGTCGGGGGTAAGATAGGCATGATATATATGGGTGGCACACACATCCTCAAATCCAAGGTAATAAAAGAAAACTGTAGTATACATTTGGGAGAGCAACGAGATAGAGCTAAGGCTACCTGTACGTTTACCTAGTATTTACTCTTTCTAGTAGTCTAATCTACAAAGGTTATCTACTCTAGTTAAGATCACACACATACAAGTCATGTCGTTTCGGGGCACACACGTGCTAGGTCAACCGATGATGCTAGTTCAAACCTAGGGAACTGTTGGCGGTCATTAAACCATGTTTTGACCGCCACCCTACCGGTAAATAAATACATAACACCAAGATTTTGTGCATAGTAGATAGGAATAATGCTACTCCACAAGTTTTGGTGGATATTTGGATGCAGGAGTGAATATTGGAGAAAAGTGGGCCCAGTCAGGGAAATTCCCTGGCCGGCCGGCCCCACCCTAGGCCGGCCGGCCCCACCTGGTGGCCACAGGCCCCAGGCTTCCTCCAGTGGGCTGGAAAATAATCTTCAACGCACAGTTCAAGCCCAGCTCGGCAGAATTCCACCGACATTCTAGAAGGTGGGCTATTTGGGCCTTTACTTGGCCCTCAATCCAATTCTGCCGACCCCAGCAAGAAACCGACCTTCAGACCGCCTTCAGGGAGTGATCTGGAGCGTCCAGGAGCAAGTCGGTGGCAAACCGCCACAGGGGACGGCCGGCCGCCAGCCCCTCGGCCGGCCGGCCGACTTTGGCGCCACCGCCTCTCCAGCTTCGGCCAGGGTGCTCCCACCGCCTTCACAAGCTATAAATTGGACCCCTCGGCCTCCGAAGCAACTCGCACCATCACACTTCATCCAAGTGTTCATTAGTTTAGTTGAGTAGTAGCTTTGGGAGTTAGAGTAGAGTAGAGTAGAGTGAGAGCTCTCTCGGGCTTCCGGAGTCTTCTCGGAGTTCGGTATAGTTCTTGTATCGTTACTCTCTTGAGATATTATTTTATTTATTATATAATTAGTTTTATCTTTATTTATTTATTTTAGTAGTTCTTTTCTATTTAGTTTATTTATTCGTTAAGTAAGTGCTCGTAGAAGTCTTGTTGTGGGATTCGTGATTGTTGGAATAGCGAGTACGAGAGAGTGCCGTCGTCGGAGATGACGTCGTGTGAAATCTGTGCTTGTTCATTCTAGATAGGACTGCTCCGTTGATCAAGAGTAGCTCCTCTAGGCGGGTTGTAAGCGTGGCGCTTAGATCTTGGCCTATGCACGTTTGGCACCCAGCCCCACGGAGGATGGTAGCCGCGAGTGTATGTGACAGCTGCACCGGTCTCTGTAATCCACCACGTCCGGGTTGGACTCAGCAGGGTCTTAATTATAGCATACGATTCCCTAGGTTTGAACTAGCTTCATCGGTTGACCTAGCACGTGTGTGCCCCGAAACGACATGACTTGTATGTGTATGAACTTAACTAGAGTAAATAATCTTTGTAGACTTGACTGCTAGAAAAGTAAATAATAGATGAACATATAGGTAGCCTTAACTCTATCTCGTTGCTCTCCCAAATGTATACTACGATTTATTTTATTACCTTGGATTTGAGGATGTGTGTGCCACCCATATCTATCATGCCTATCTTACCCCCGTCTCAAGTATAGTTGATACATTATTTCTTTCTCCAAATTATCCAATGCATAGCTATTATTCAGCTCCCTTTTGCTCTACTTCCCTGCGGAAATATAAATACGATAACCCTGGAATACTCCAAGGTGAAATGCTACAATAGTGATCCGTGCGCTTGCGGAATTAATGAATTTAATTTTATCGCATAAGAACCGCCAACAAGCATCTCTGGCGCCGTTGCCGTGGGAAGTAGCAGCTAGGAACTGAATAAATGCATTGAAGTTTGTGAGAAGAATAATTATCACTTACTTTTGCGGGCTTACCCTTGTCCTGGTTTTTCTTCTTGTGAACATTTGAAACAGGACTGTGCATGACTGGTTTCGACCTACCAGAAAACTTCCACTCAGATCCAGAGCAGTTCTTGAGGAAAGTTCGAGCAAAACTCACCAAACAGATCCGCAAGAACGCTCTGGCTCTCGAATCGTCTCCTCCACCGGTTGTCAGGGCCTCCTCAACGAACAACACCATGGCCGACCCCGTTGTTGAGAAGACGATCAATGATTTCTCCGCGCCGACTACGGAAAACATCCGCGTGGGTCCCAACCCGCGCATCACCAACAAGGACTACGAGCTCAAGCCAGCCTTGATCAACATGATCTTGGCCAGTCCTTGCTGTGGGAAGCCGTCGGAGGATGCAAATGCTCACCCCCAAAGGTTCCTGATGACGTGCAACACTTTCGTCATAAAGGATGCACCTCAGGACGCCATCCGACAACAGCTTTTCCCATTCTCTCTGTTGGGGAAGGCTCTCCAGTGGTTCTACGCGAACCAAGAGTCCCTCGACACGTGGACGGCATGCTCCAATGCCTTCCTCGCCAAGTTCTTCCCGCCGGGCAAGACGACTGCCCTGCGGAACAAGATATCGGGCTTCCAACAGCTCGCAGATGAGTCGACCGCGGAAGCCTGGAACAGAGGATGCAGGAGTACGTTCTCTCATGCCCACACCATGGCATGGAAGAATGGCTCCTCATACAGAGTTTCTACCACGGTTTGAGACCGTCCGCTCGAGAGCACTCGACGCCGCAGCAGGCGGCTCCTTCTTCTCCCTTAGCGTGAAGAACGCTAAGAAGTTGATTGAAAAGGTGGCGGCCAACCAGACTCATGGTGAACGCCAAGCGGCGAGCACCAAGACCCGTGGAGTGCACCAAGTGGAGACGATGGACATGCTCGCCATCAAGCTCGATCAGCTACTCCGCAAGGTGGAGTCTCCGCAGGACCTGCAAGTTGCGGATTCCCGCATGACATGTGAGGAATGCGGCAGCGTTAGGCATATGGGCAGCAATTGCCCGAATACGAGAGAGGAATGCAATTTCCTCAACAATGGCAATGGGTACCGCTCCCAGAACAACTACGGATGGAACTCAAGGCCTGACCTCTCCTTCAACAAGAATCAGGGAGGTAACAACGGTAATCTTTCCCGTTATGAGCCCTCTATCAAAGATCTAGTTCTCGGCCAGGTCAAGATCAATGACAGCATTAGTAAGAAATTTCTTACTACGGACAAGGCTTTAGAGAGCATAGATGCCAAGTTAGAGTCGTTCAGCACTGCTCTGCAGAACCAGCTAAGCCATAACAAGATGCTAGAAACGCAAATAGCGCAAATAGCTTCAGCTGTGCAGGCTCCTCATACGAAGGAGAATGTTAGTGCTATCACCACCAGGGGAGGAAGAGGTACTGTGGACCCACCATACCCCAAGGGTGCAGAGAGAAAGACACCAAATGCAACCCCCAAGGAGAAGGCCGGTAAAAAGGTTCCAGAAAAGAAGGTCCCTGAAGAGGAAGACGCCGAGAAGGAGAGCTCCGAGGAGGAACCAACGACAGATCCTCCCGTTGAGCAAGCTCCACCTAAGGCAGCACCTCATGAGTATTTTGACACTACAGGCCGGCCTTACCCCGACCGCAGGAAGAAACTCACTGTGGATGAGCGCTTTGATAAATTTGTTAGGCTATCCGACATATATATGTGCATATTCCGCTGCTTGATGCCATGCAGGTACCTACTTACACTAGGTACTTCCGGGACATCCTCAACAACAAGCGCCCCATTCCAGCAATGGAGGTAGTGAAGCTTACAGAAGAGTGCAGCGCAGCCATTCTGAACATTCTTCCGGAGAAGAAGAAGGATCCAGGATGCCCTACGATCCCGTGTTCGATTGGCAGCCAGCACTTCTCTCAAGCGCTTTGTGACTTGGGTGCAAGCGTGAGCGTTATGCCTAAGGCGGTATATGACAAGTTAAACTGTACATTATCGCCTACGGCTATGTGCTTACAGCTCGCAGATCAGTCCGTTCGTCATCCTGCTGGTATTGCCGAAGACGTCCCTGTACAGATCAGAAACTTCTTCGTCCCCGTCGACTTTGTTGTGCTTGACATGGAAGTAGATGTCAAGACCCCTCTCATCCTTGGGAGGCCATTCTTGAGCACCACCAACGCCAACATTGACGTGGGGGCAGGAGAGATCCACTTGGATTTCAACGGCAGGGAAGAAACGTTCAACTTCAAGCCTAAAGTTGAGCAATGCAAGCAAGTACGGGTCATATATGGAAAGGACCCAAGGAGAGTGGAGAAGATTGAGATTACTCCACCCATGCCACAGCCAGACAAGCTCATTGCATATATGAGAGACTATCTGGAAAGAGAGAATGCAAGAAGGCTAGCAAAGTACTGGAGGACTCCAAGGAGGATGCCTCAGCCGCCAAATACACCTCAAGCCCCTCTTACTCCTCCGCAAGAAGGAGTAGGCGAGTCACAATCGCCTAAGAAGAGGAGAGCGAGGCGCTCAAGAAAGAAGAAGGCAGCTACGGTATCGACCGATGAGAGTACAACAAAGGCGCCTATTAAAGAAAAGGTCGCCGCCACCAGCACAAAGAAGACAACCAAGGTGTGGCGGAAGAAAGAAGGGAACCTCTACCTCGCCAGATTCTCCAGCGAGCAAGGTCCAAACGAGTTGAAAAGACATGGAGAACGTCTAGCTCAAAGACGTAAAAATGAGAGCCCTCCGATTGGGGAGGCCATCCCAATCGTTATCCTAGCTAGGCCTAGCACTTGTTTTTCTTTTCATAAATCATAAAAACAAAATAAAAATTTGAAAAAAAAAATTTAACAACAAAAATAATAGGATTCCCGGTGATGCCCATTAGGGGCTAGCCACTTGTATCATCCTCACCCTTTTTGCAGATCAAGAAGGAGGAGGAAGAGCCTGAATCAAGCTTAAGTCTTACAAAGACTCAAGCTTGGGGAGGGCATCCCCAGGTAAGAAGGAGTTCAATACAAGCTCGAGTCTTGCAAAGACTCAAGCTTGGGGAGGACCCCCAGGTAAGTATCCCTAACTTTCTTAATAAATAAATAAACTCCCTGTTTCGAATAAATGCTAGAATCTTGGTGTTATGCTACGCTTAAGGGAAATGATGATCGAGTTACAAATTAGCTTCCCATGTGTCGCATAGATGCAACCTCTACTCCTGACATATGTGTTATTTTTACTTGAGCATGATCACATCATGAGTCTTGCTTATTTCCGTGGGTTGCATTTGTTACACCAAGACTGAGCATTGTGGATTGTGATATGGCATGATTAGGACTTGTTGCAATTTCTTAGTATGGTTTCATCCAGAGATGTTTTTCTTGAATTACTGCAAGTACCTAAAACCCTTCTGTTTTGGCACACTTCTCTTAGTGTGAGGATTTATTTACCTACCAGAGCCATATCATAATATTCGAAACAGCCCCATTCATAGCCAATTGTTTATGCATTGAGTTTTGTTAAGATTTGATGTACTCTTGAAACTAAGCACTCCTAATTTTGGTCATAATTCCTTCGCGTGTGTTTTCGAAAATTTCTCTCCACCAAATAAAAAGGGGAATGTTTGGATAAATCAACCAAACATTTGTCAGAATTTGCAAAACTTTTTGTCCATCCAAAATGCTCAAGAATATTTCAAAATGTTTCATTGAACCATTCAAAATTTTTTGCCCCTTGCACCATGGAGTAGTCAAAAAAAAAAAAAAACTCCATGGTTGCATGACAAAAGTCAATGGCTATATGGTTCTTTTCATAAACATCTTGAGCAAAATAAAGGACCAATGTTTTTCAAAATCCCCTTCCATAAGTGTGAGTTCATTTTCTCCCCCTCCATCACATCATTTACTATGACCAAAATAAATGGAGTTGCTATGTTGATTGAGACTCATTCTTTAGCTTTACGATATATGCATGACATTTGTGCATTCCTTACCAAGCTCCACATACAAAGCCCCATTTGGTAGAAGGTAGGATGAGTGAAGCTTGTAGGAATAAAACTCACATTGGTAGGTAAGATAAGTGCCTACCAAAACGAAGGAGAATTTTTGCACCTTGCAGCACATAAGAACTCTGGATGCATACCTGCTAGAATTGTGTACTTGTCCGAAAATGCCGTTCTAGTCTTCAATGCTGCATGACAAGGTGTGACATATAAGCCCCACGATTTTTGCAACACTCATGAATATTTTGTGCTCTCGTAAACTTACCACTTAGGGAGTATGTTGTTGCATCTTTATTATCCATGGGGCGCTTCTTTGTAACTCCTGATCCGCCGGTACCCTGAGTTGAGTTTGCTCGGGACGAGCAAAGTTTAAGCTTGGGGAGGTTGTTGGCGGTCATTAAACCATGTTTTGACCGCCACCCTACCGGTAAATAAATACATAACACCAAGATTTTGTGCATAGTAGATAGGAATAATGCTACTCCACAAGTTTTGGTGGATATTTGGATGCAGGAGTGAATATTGGAGAAAAGTGGGCCCAGTCAGGGAAATTCCCTGGCCGGCCGGCCCCACCTGGTGGCCACAGGCCCCAGGCTTCCTCCAGTGGGCTGGAAAATAATCTTCAACGCACAGTTCAAGCCCAGCTCGGCAGAATTCCACCGACATTCTAGAAGGTGGGCTATTTGGGCCTTTACTTGGCCCTCAATCCAATTCTGCCGACCCCAGCAAGAAACCGACCTTCAGACCGCCTTCAGGGAGTGATCTGGAGCGTCAGGAGCAAGTCGGTGGCAAACGCCACAGGGGACGGCCGGCCGGCCAGCCTCTAGGCCGGCCGGCCGACTTTGGCGCCACCGCCTCTCCAGCTTCGGCCAGGGTGCTCCCACCGCCTTCACAAGCTATAAATTTGACCCCTCGGCCTCCGAAGCAACTCGCACCATCACACTTCATCCAAGTGTTCATTAGTTTAGTTGAGTAGTAGCTTTGGGAGTTAGAGTAGAGTAGAGTAGAGTGAGAGCTCTCTCGGGCTTCCGGAGTCTTCTCGGAGTTCGGTATAGTTCTTGTATCGTTACTCTCTTGAGATATTATTTTATTTATTATATAATTAGTTTTATCTTTATTTATTTATTTTAGTAGTTCTTTTCTATTTAGTTTATTTATTCTGTTAAGTAAGTGCTCGTAGAAGTCTTGTTGTGGGATTCGTGATTGTTGGAATAGCGAGTACGAGAGAGTGCCGTCGTCGGAGATGACGTCGTGTGAAATCTGTGCTTGTTCATTCTTAGATAGGACTGCTCCGTTGATCAAGAGTAGCTCCTCTAGGCGGGTTGTAAGCATGGCGCTTAGAGCTTGGCCTATGCACGTTTGGCACCCAGCCCTACGGAGGATGGTAGCCGCGAGTGTATGTGACAGCTGCACCGGTCTCTGTAATCCACCACGTCCGGGTTGGACTCAGCAGGGTCTTAATTATAGCATACGGTTCCTGTTGGCGGTTCTTATGCGATAAAATTAAATTCATTAATTCCGCAAGCGCACGGATCACCATTGTAGCATTTCACCTTGGAGTATTCCAGGGTTATCGTATTTATATTTCCGCAGGGAAGTAGAGCAAAAGGGAGCTGAATAATAGCTATGCATTGGATAATTTGGAGAAAGAAATAATGTATCAACTATACTTGAGACGGGGGCAAGATAGGCATGATAGATATGGGTGGCACACACATCCTCAAATCCAAGGTAATAAAATAAATCGTAGTATACATTTGGGAGAGCAACGAGATAGAGTTAAGGCTACCTATATGTTCATCTATTATTTACTTTTCTAGCAGTCAAGTCTACAAAGATTATTTACTCTAGTTAAGTTCATACACATACAAGTCATGTCGTTTCGGGGCACACACGTGCTAGGTCAACCGATGAAGCTAGTTCAAACCTAGGGAATCGTATGCTATAATTAAGACCCTGCTGAGTCCAACCCGGACGTGGTGGATTACAGAGACCGGTGCAGCTGTCACATACACTCGCGGCTACCATCCTCCGTAGGGCTGGGTGCCAAACGTGCATAGGCCAAGCTCTAAGCGCCATGCTTACAACCCGCCTAGAGGAGCTACTCTTGATCAACGGAGCAGTCCTATCTAAGAATGAACAAGCACAGATTTCACACGACGTCATCTCCGACGAAGGCACTCTCTCGTACTTGCTATTCCAACAATCACGAATCCCACAACAAGACTTCTACGAGCACTTACTTAACAGAATAAATAAACTAAATAGAAAAGAATTACTAAAAGAAATAAATAAAGATAAAACTAATTATATATTGAATAAAATAATATCTCAAAAGAGTAACGATACAAGAACTATACCGAACTCCGAGAAGACTCCGGAAGCCCGAGAGAGCTCTCACTCTACTCTACTCTACTCTAACTCCCAAAGCTACTACTAAACTAATGAACACTTGGATGAAGTGTGATGGTGCCAATTGCTTCGGAGGCCGAGGGGTCTAATTTATAGCTTGTGAAGGCGGTGGGAGCACCCTGGCCGAAGCTGGAGAGGCGGTGGCGACAAAGTCGGCCGGCCGGCCTAGGGGGGTGGCCGGCCGGCCGTCCCCTGTGGCGGTTTGCCCTCGACTTGCTCCTGGACGCTCCAGATCACTCCCTGAAGGCGGTCTGAAGGTCGGTTCCTTGCTGGGGTCGGCAGAATTGCAGTGAGGGCCAAGTTAAGGCCCAAATGGCCCACCTTCTAGAATGGCGGTGCAAATCTGCTGGGCTGGCCTTGTATTATGCGTTGTGGATTAGTTTCCAGCCCACTGGAGGAAGCCCGGGGCCTGCGGCCACCAGGTGGGGCCGGCCGGCCTAGGGTGGGGCCAGCCGGCCAGGGATTTTCCCTGGCTGGGCCCACTTTTCTCCATTATTCACTCCTGCATCCAAATATTCACCAAAACCTGTGGAGTAGCATTATTCCTAACTACTATGCACAAAATCTTGGTGTTATGCATTTATTTACCGGTAAGGTGGCGGTCAAATCATGGTTTAGCGACCGCCAACAACCTCCCCAAGCTTAAACTTTGCTCGTCCCGAGCAAACTCAACTCAGGGTATCGGCGGATCAGGAGTTACAAAGAAGCGCCCCATGGGTAATAAAGATGCAACAACATACTCCCTAAACAGTGGTAAGTTTACAAGAGCACGAAATATTCATGAGTGTTGCAAAAATCGTGGGGCTTATATGTCACACCTTGTCATGCAGCATTGAAGACTAGAACGACACTTTTGGACAAGTAAACAATTCTAGCAGGTATGCATCCAGAGTTTTTATGTGCTGCAAGGTAAGGTGTAAAAATTCTCCTTCGTTTTGGGTGGCACTTCTCTTACCACTCCGATGTGAGTCTTATTCCTACAAGCTTCACTCATCCTACCTTCTACCAAATGAGGCTTTGTATGTGGAGCTTGGTATGGAACGCACAGGTGCCATGCATATATTGTAAAGCTAAAGAATGAGTCTCAATCAACATAGCAACTCCATTTATTTTGGTCATAAGAGATGATGTGATGGAGGGGGAGAAAATGGACTCACACTTGTGGAAGGGGGTTTTGAAAACATTGGTCCTTTATTTTGCTCAAGATGTTTATGATAAGAACCATATAGCCATTGACTTGTCATGCAACCATGGAGTTTTTTTTTTTTTGACTACTCCATGGTGCAAAAGGCCATAATTTTTGCATGGTTCAAAGGAAACATTTTGAAATATTCTTGAGCTTTTTGGATGGACCAAAAGTTTTGCAAACTTGAAAAATGTTTGGTTGATTTATCCAAACATTCCCCTTTTTATTTGGTGGAAGGAAATTTTCGAAAACACACGCGAAGGAATTATGACCAAAAATTAGGAGTACTTAGTTTCAAGAGTACATCCAACCTTAACAAAACTCAATACATAAGCAAATGGCTATGAGTGGGGCTGTTTCGAATATTATGATATGGCTCTGGTAGGTAAATAAATCCTCACACTAAGAGAAGTGTGCCAAAACAGAAGGGTTTTAGGTACTTGCAGCAATTCAAGAAAAACATCTCTGGATGAAACCATACTAAGAGATTGCCACAAGTCCTAATCATGCCATATCACAATCCACAATGCTCAGACTTGGTGTGACAAATGCAACCCACGGAAATAAGCAATACTCATGATGTGATCATGCTCAAATAAAAATAACACATATGTCAGGAGTAGAAGTTGCATCTATGCGACACATGGGAAGCTAATTTGTAACTCGATCATCATTTCCCTTAAGCGTAACATAACACCAAGATTCTAGCATTTATTCGAAACAGGGAGTTTATTTATTTATTAAGAAAGTTAGAAATACTTACCTGGGGGTCCTCCCCAAGCTTGAGTCTTTGCAAGACTCGAGCTAGTGTTGAACTCCGTCTCACCTGGGGGCCCTCCCCAAGCTTGAGTCTTTGCAAGACTTAAGCTTGATTCAGACTCTTCCTCCTCCTTCTTGACCTGCAAAAAGAGTGAGGATGATACAAGTGGCTAGCCCCTAATGGGCATCGCCGGGAATCCCTATATTTTTGTTTTGTTTTTAATTTTTCATATTTTTATTTTGTTTTTTTTATGATTTATGAAAAGAAAACAAGTGCTAGGCCTAGCTAGGATAACGATTGGGATGGCCTTCCCAATCGGAGGGCTCTCATTTTTACGTCTTTGAGCTAGACGTTCTCCATGTCTTCAACTTGTTTGGACCTCGCTCGCTGGAGAATCTGGCGAGGTAGAGGTTCCTTCTTTCTTCCGCCACACTTTAGTTGTCTTCTTTGCACTTGTGGCGGCGACCTTTTCTTTAATAGGCGCCTTTGTTGTACTCTCATCGGTCGATACCGTAGCTGCCTTCTTCTTCCTTGAGCGCCTTGCTCTCCTTTTCTTAGGCGATTGTGACTTGCCTACTCCTTCTTGCGGGGGAGGAGTAAGAGGGGCTTGAGGTGTGTTTGGCGTCTGAGGCATCCTCCTTGGAGTCCTCCAATAATTTGCTGGCCTTCTTGCATTCTCTCTTGCCAGATAGTTTCTCATATATGCAATAAGCTTGTCTGGCTGTGGCATGGGTGGAGTAATCTCAATCTTCTCCACTCTCCTTGGGTCCTTTCCATCTATGACCCTCACTTGCTTGCATTGTTCAACCTTAGGCTTGAAGCTGAACGTCTCTTCCCTGCCGTTGAAGTCCAAGTGGATCTCTCCTGCCCCCACGTCGATGTTGGCGTTGGTAGTGCTCAAGAACGGTCTCCCAAGGATGAGAGGGGTCTTGACATCTACTTCCATGTTGAGCACAACGAAATCGACGGGGACGAAGAGATTTCTGATCTGTACGGGGACTTCTTCGACAATCCCCAAGGGCAGGCGTAGTGACCCGTCTGCAAGCTGGAGCTTCATAGTCGTTGGGGACAACGGGTGGTTTAACCCATCGTACATCGCCTTCGGCATGATGCTCACGCTCGCCCCCAAGTCACAGAGTGCCCGAGCAAAACACCGGTCATTGACCAAACACGGAATGGTTGGCCATCCAGGGTCTTTTCTGACCACATCCTTGGGAAGCGCGGTTTCCACGTCGCTCTCTTCATACCTGATGGTTATTGCATTCACACTCTCCTTGGGATTAACTTCTGGTTGCCCAGGAAGTTTACCCGCACGAGGAGACTGCACAGCTGAAGCTATTTGCGTGATTTGCGTTTCTAGCATTTTGTTATGGCTTAGCTGATTCTGCAGGGCAGTGCTGAACGACTCTAGCTTAGCATCTATGCTCTCTAAAGCCTTGTCGGTAGTAAGAAACTTCTTACTAATGCTATCATTAATCTTGACCTGGCCGAGAACTAGATCCTTGATAGAGGGCTCAAAGCGGGAAAGATTACCATTGTTACCTCCCTGATTTTTGTTGAAGGAGAGGTCGGGCCTGGAATTCCAGCCGTAGTTGTTCTGGGAGCGGTACCCATTGCCATTGTTGAGGAAATTACATTCCTCTCTCACATTCGGGCAATTGCTGCCCATATGCCCTGTGTTGCCGCACTCTTCACAAGTCATGCGGGAGTCCGCAACTTGCAGGTCCTGTGGAGATTCTACCTTGCGGAGTAGCTGATCGAGCTTGATGGCGAGCATGTCCATCGTCTCCACTTGGTGTACTCCACGGGTCTCGGTGCTCGCCGCTTGGCGTTCACCATGAGTCTGGTTGGCCGCCACATTCTCAATCAACTTCTTAGCGTTCTTCACGCTAAGAGAGAAGAAAGAGCCCCCTGCTGCGGCGTCGAGGTGCTCTCGAGCGGACGGCCTCAAACCGTGGTAGAAACTCTGTATGAGGAGCCATTCCTCCATGCCATGGTGTGGGCATGAGAGAACGTACTCCTGCATCCTGTCCCAGGCTTCCGCGGTCGACTCATCTGCGAGCTGTTGGAAGCCCGATATCTTGTTCCGCAGGGACTCTTGGTTCGCGTAGAACCACTGGAGAGCCTTCCCCAACAGAGAGAATGGGAAAAGCTGTAGTCGGATGGCGTCCTGAGGTGCATCCTTTATGACGAAGGTGTTGCACGTCATCAGGAACCTTTGGAGGTGAGCATTTGCATCCTCCGACGGCTTCCCACAGAAAGGACTGGCCAAGATCATATTGATCAAGGCTGGCTTGAGCTCGTAGTCCTTGTTGGTGATGCGCGGGTTGGGATCCACGCGGATGTTCTCCGTAATTGGCGCGGAGAAATCATTGATCGTCTTCTCGACTGGATCACCCATGTTGTTGTTCGTTGATGAAGATGGAGGGTGCTCGACAGTCGTCGGAAGGGATCCTTCAAGAGTCAGAACTTTCGATCGAGCGTGGGTGGGAGGAGGGGTAAGCCTGGCCCTCACCCTTCTCAAGAACTGTTCCGGATCTGGGTGGAAGTTTTCTGGTAGGTCGAAACCAGTCATGCACAGTCCTGTTTCAAATTTTCACAACAAAGAAAGACAGGACAAGGGTAAGCCCGCAAAAGTAAGTGATAATTATTCTTCTCACAAACTTCAATGCATTTATTCAGTTCCTAGCTGCTACTTCCCCGGCAACGGCGTCAGAAATGCTTGTTGGCGGTTCTTATGCGATAAAATTAAATTCATTAATTCCGCAAGCGCACGGATCACCATTGTAGCATTTCACCTTGGAGTATTCCAGGGTTATCGTATTTATATTTCCGCAGGGAAGTAGAGCAAAAGGGAGCTGAACAGTAGCAATGCACTGGATAATTTGGAGAAAGAAATAATGTATCAACTATACTTGAGTCGGGGGTAAGATAGGCATGATATATATGGGTGGCACACACATCCTCAAATCCAAGGTAATAAAAGAAAACTGTAGTATACATTTGGGAGAGCAACGAGATCGAGCTAAGGCTACCTGTACGTTTACCTAGTATTTACTCTTTCTAGTAGTCTAATCTACAAAGGTTATCTACTCTAGTTAAGATCACACACATACAAGTCATGTCGTTTCGGGGCACACACGTGCTAGGTCAACCGATGATGCTAGTTCAAACCTAGGGAACCGTATGCTATAATTAAGACCCTGCTGAGTCCAACCCGGACGTGGTGGATTACAGAGACCGGTGCAGCTGTCACATACACTCGCGGCTACCATCCTCCGTGGGGCTGGGTGCCAAACGTGCATAGGCCAAGCTCTAAGCGCCATGCTTACAACCCGCCTAGAGGAGCTACTCTTGATCAACGGAGCAGTCCTATCTAAGAATGAACAAGCATAGATTTCACACGACGTCATCTCCGACGAAGGCACTCTCTCGTACTTGCTATTCCAACAATCACGAATCCCACAACAAGACTTCTACGAGCACTTACTTAACAGAATAAATAAACTAAATAGAAAAGAATTACTAAAAGAAATAAATAAAGATAAAACTAATTATATATTGAATAAAATAATATCTCAAAAGAGTAACGATACAAGAACTATACCGAACTCCGAGAAGACTCCGGAAGCCCGAGAGAGCTCTCACTCTACTCTACTCTACTCTAACTCCCAAAGCTACCACTAAACTAATGAACACTTGGATGAAGTGTGATGGTGCCAATTGCTTCGGAGGCCGAGGGGTCCAATTTATAGCTTGTGAAGGCGGTGGGAGCACCCTGGCCGAAGCTGGAGAGGCGGTGGCGACAAAGTCGGCCGGCCGGCCTAGGGGGTGGCCGGCCGGCCGTCCCCTGTGGCGGTTTGCCACCGACTTGCTCCTGGACGCTCCAGATCACTCCCTGAAGGCGGTCTAAAGGTCGGTTCCTTGCTGGGGTCGGCAGAATTGCAGTGAGGGCCAAGTTAAGGCCCAAATGGCCCACCTTCTAGAATAGCGGGTGCAAAGCTGCTGGGCTGGCCTTGTATTATGCGTTGTGGATTAGTTTCCAGCCCACTGGAGGAAGCCCGGGGCCTGCGGCCACCAGGTGGGGCCGGTCGGCCTAGGGTGGGGCCGGCCGGCCAGGGATTTTCCCTGGCTGGGCCCACTTTTCTCCATTATTCACTCCTGCATCCAAATATTCACCAAAACCTGTGGAGTAGCATTATTCCTAACTACTATGCACAAAATCTTGGTGTTATGCATTTATTTACCGGTAGGGTGGCGGTCAAATCATGGTTTAGCGACCGCCAACAGGGCCCTCGCTGGCGCATGTGCTGTCGTCGAGCGGTTTCGCTTCGGCTTTCTTAGCGTCGGCTACGCGGTCCAGCGGCGCGGAGTGCGACAGACACTCGTCGGCTTAGAGGTGACTTCTTAGGGTTAGGGTTTGCTTTTTTTTCCTGAAGGAAGGATGTGTAGATCTAGACTTTTTGGATGTTCTCCGTTGTATTTTCCTCTTTTTTTTTGGAACTTATATATCGTCTTGAGTACTGTAGCAGCTCTTCCTTGGGTACTGTAGCAGATCATCCTTCTCCGTACTGTAGTCAGCCTTCCGCCACGATGCACGGCTGAGGTTCGTCGAACGCCAGTACAAAAAAAGGAAAAATAGTGCCGGTCCCAAAACCCTAAATCATTTCTTTTCTCTTCCTTCTCCTTCCTTGAGGCCCAATGTGGTTTGAGAGAACGAACGGCACAAGCGGTCGCGCGACGGCGCGGGACAGTGGCTAAGCGCCGGATTTGAACGCGGAGCGCGGCGGAGTGGCGAAGCTTTCGCGGGCCCTCGCTGGCGCGTGCGACGTCGTCAAGCGGTTTCGCTCCAGCTTTCTTAGGGTCGGCTACGAGGTCCGGCGGCGCGGAGTGCAACAGACACTCGTCGGCTTAGAGGTGACTTCTTATGGTTAGGGTTTGCTTTTTTTTTCCCTGAAGAAAGGGTGTGTAGATCTAGACTTTTTGGATGTTCTCTGTTGTATTTTCCTTTGTTTTCGGAACTTATATATCATCTTGAGGACTATAGTAGCTCTTCCTTGGGTACTGTAGCGGATCATCCTTCTCCGGTACTGTAGCGCATGATCTGATCGTGTTGTGATTGATTTGTCTCTTCGTGATTTGTATCTTCTTTTTTTTGGTGGTTTTTTTGTCGGCTGAAGGAAGCATTTGTAGACCATTACATCTTAATCCAACGGTTAATAAGAGATTAGTTGACGTAGCTCAACGTGGTTTGAGATTCCTGGACGCAAATGGGCTGGCCTGGCCCAGCGATTGGTTTCCTCACTCCTGCCTTGATCTCCGCCGTCCTCCGTGATGGACGGCTGAGGTTCGTCGACCGCCGGTATAAAAAAAGGAAAAAATAGCGCCGCTCCCAAAACCCTAAGTCATTTCTTTTCTCTTCCTTCTCCTTCCTCGTGGCCCAATGTGGTTTGAGAGAACGAACGGCACGTGCGGTCGCGCGACGGCGCAGGCCAGTGGCTACGCGTCGGATCTGAACACGGAGCGCCGCGGAGTGGCGAAGCTTTCGCGGGCCCTCGCTGGCGCATGCGTCGTCGTCGAGCGGTTTCGCTCCGGCTTTCTTGGCATCGGCTACGAGGTCTGGCGGCGCGGAGTGCGACAGACACTCGTCGGTTTAGAGGTGACTTCTTAGGGTTAGGGTTTGCTTTTTTTTCCCTGAAGGAAGGATGTGTAGATCTAGACTTTTTGGATGTTCTCCGTTGTATTTTCCTTTTTTTTTTTTGGAACCTATATATCATCTTGAGTACTGTAGTAGCTCTTCCTTGGGTATTGTAGCAGATCATCCTTCTCCGGTGCTGTAGCGCATGATCTGATCGTGTTGTGATTGATTTGTATCTTCTTCTTTTTTTGTGCTTTTTTTGTTGGCTGAAGGAAGGATTTGTAGATATAGATTTTTCTGAGTTTTTTTTTTGCTAAGCATATATAGACCGTTAGATCTTAATCCAACGGTTAATAAGAGATTAGTTGACGTGGCTCAACGTGGTTTGAGATTCGTGGACGCAAATGGGCTGGCCCGGCCCAGCGATTGGTTTCCTCACGCCTGCCTCGATCTCAGCCGTCCTCCGCGATGGACGGCTGAGGTTCGTCGACCGCCGGTATGAAAAAAGGAAAAAATAGCGTCGCTCCCAAAACCCTAAGTCATTTCTTTTCTCTTCCTTCTCCTTCCTCGTGGCCCCAATGTGGTTTGAGAGAACGCACGGCACACATGGTCGAGCGACGGCACGGGCCAGTGGCTAAGCGCCGGATCTGAACGTGGAGCGCGGCGGAGTGGCAAAGCTTTCGTGGGCCCTCGCTGGCGCGTGTGCCGTCGTCGAGCTGTTTCGCTCCGGCTTTCTTAGCTCCGGCTACGAGGTCTGGCGGCGCGGAGTGCGACAGACACTCGTCGGCTTAGAGGTGACTTCTTAGGGTTTGGGTTTGCCCCTTTTTTTTTCTGAAGGAAGGATGTGTAGATCTAGACTTTTTGAATGTTCTCCGTTGTATTTTCCTTTTTTTTGGGAACTTATATATCATCTTGAGTACTGTAGCAGCTCATCCCTTGGGTACTGTAGCAGATCATCCTTCGCCGGTACTGTAGTGCATGATCTGATCATGTTGTAATTGATTCGTATCTTCTTCTTTTTTTTTTTGTGCTTTTTTTGTTGGCTGAAGGAAGGATGATCTAGATTTTTCTGATTTTTTTTGCTAAGCATATATAGACCGTTAGATCTTAATCCAACGGTTAATAAGAGATTAGTTGACGTGGCTCAACGTGGTTTAAGAGAACGCACTTCGGACACGGCGTTTCTTGGCCAAGTATTAAATTGAGTAGGATGGCTCGCACATTTACGTGGCTTGCACAAACAGTGCATTATCGCGCTATACGAAATAGTTCTTATATCACGTCATTTTTCCTTGACTTCTATTTTTGCGCCATCACTTTGTTCTATTAATGTGGTAATTTTTACTCTTGAAAGCGAACATGATTGTCCTTTTGTTGGGAAAGTATTAAAATATTTCTGCCTTCTGCGGTTTGTGTTCGTGTCAAATTCGTGTGTTAAAAGATGAATTTGAGTTTGTTTTCTACGTGTGTACGTACGCTTCTGATCATAAACAAATTCAAATGTCTGGTCCATAAGGCAAGAGAAGGTGGGATGGGCACCAAACACTTGATAAGGGACATAAATCAGGTCGGATCAGCACCAAAATGCAAGATCAGGGAGAGAAATCAAGATATAATTAATAAACGGCCTGATATATTAGATGCTCAATAAGAATTAGCTGCTCTGGTCGGGGTTCACCAACGACGTGCCACCATCGTCAACGATGGGCGCCATCAAGTAATCACTCGACGAAGCCTCGCGCAAGCCAACACTGCACAAGAGCTCCGGCAATGAGGATCTCAATGGCGTTCATGCTCCTTCTGCATCCTCTGAATCATCTTTCTATCTCTTTCTGACTAGTTGGCTCACGTTTTACCGCTACCAAGAGAGAGGAGGTTCACATTGTAGATACTCTTAGATTGATCTAAAATATGCTTTTGGATTTATTCTAGCATTCCACACGAGTGTCTTATTACTCATATAATATAAAACTAGCTTAATGGATAAATGTACAGATCTGTACGGAAATCTGCTTCGTTGAACGTCATCAGTTGGGATTGTGTTTCGTACACACATGGAAATCACAGAGCCACACTGCATACATAAGCCGTGGCCGGCCAGGACATCGGCACCGGCACGTTATGGGCGCGACACCACCGGCACGGCCTTGAGCGGCGTGACCATGTTGAGAGAAGTGCCGAACCGGTCCCTGACATCGACGTCGCCCGGCTTCATCCCCTCGGGCAGTCTCCACTCGAAGGCGTGCAGTATGGAGGCCAGGATGAGAGTGACCACCCTCGTGGCCATGGGCGTGCCGGGGCACGCCCTCCGCCCGGCCCCGAACGGCATGAACTCCATCCGGTCCTTGCCCCGGAAGTCCAGTTGGTCCGCGCCCTCGAACCGCTCCGGCACGAACTCCGTGGGCTCCGCCGGCCACGACTCCGGGTCGCGCATGATGGCCCACAGGTTGACGATCACCTTGGTGCCGCGGGGCACCGCGAAGCCGCCGATCTCCGCGCCGTCGGCCATGGCCTCGTGCGGCATCAGCATCGGGCTCGGCGGGTGCAGCCTCATGCTCTCCATGACCACGGCGCGGAGGTACGGCAGCTTAACGATGTCCGACTCGTCCGGGTGCGCCTTCGAGCCCAGCGCGTCCCGCAGCTCGGCGCGGACCTTGGACATCACGGCCGGGTGCCGGAGCAGCTCGGCCATCGTCCACTCGATCGTGATCGCGTTCGTGTCAGTTCCTGCGGCGAAGAGATCCTGCATGCATGGACACAGCACAATGAGGACGTGTTTCGTTCAGGACCATTTATAGATCGATTTGCAGGTATGTACAAAAAAAAGGTGCGACATGATAATATGGCCATGCGAACGTTCAACGTCCAAAGATTTGTCACAGTTACAAAGGTGGAAAAAGACTCATCAAGCGGGCCCAACTAGTCAAAACGAGGACGTGTTTCATTCAGGATCTCAAAAAGGTCTGCAGGTACGTACAAATAAAAAGCTGATAGGAACTCGTCAATCTCAACTATAGTAAGCGATGCAATAATCTGGTGACAATATATATATAGCGAAAAATTAGAACTGATTGAGTTTGCAATAATTGTACGTGTTACGTACCAAGAGAAAAGACTTGATCGTTTGAAGGCTGAGCTGATCCTCAGAGTGAAGCTGAAGCAGAACATCAAGGAAATCCTCCTCCGTTTCATCGCCGGAACCGCCGTTGAGACGGCGAGCGATGATTGGGTCGAAGAAGTCGTAGAACCTCCCCAGAAGCTCAGCGGAGCGCCGACGGCGGCCCTGCAAGTCGAGCCTGGAGAGCACGGGGAAGAGGTCCGACAGGTTGGGCTTGGTGACCTCCTCGACCGTGTCCCTGACCAGCATCTCCAGCTCCTGCGCGCGGTCCGAGCTCAGGTCCGCCACGTCCTCGGAGAAGAGCGCGTTGGACACGACGTTGAGCACGCACGAGAACACGACGCGCCCCACGTCCACGGGCTCGCCGGCGTGGCGGCGGTCCGCCAGGCACGCGACCAGCTCCCTCACCTTCGCCTCCCGCACGGCGCGCGTCGCGTCCAGCCCGCGCGCCGAGAAGAGGCGGTTCGTGCACACGGCCCGGAGCCGCTTCCACAGCGGGCTGGTGCCCGGGAGGAAGATGACGGAGCGCTCGTGGTTCCCGAGCGCGCGGCAGGCGTCGGTCAGCGACCGCGCCGCCAGGATGTGGTCGTACCTCTGCAGCACGTCGCGCGCCGCCACGGCGGAGGAGACCACGACGGCGGAGGCGGTGCCGAGCTTCAAGGACATGACGGGCCCGTGCGCCGCCGCGAGCCTGGCCAGGGCGTGGTGCGGCTCCCCGTGAAGCTCGAGGATGTTGCCGAGGAGCGGCAGAGGCTTCGGGCCCGGCGGCCGCCGCGCGTTTCCCGTGGTCGCGGCCTTTGGGTTGCCGTTGGTGGAGAAGAAGACTTTGTAGAGGAGGCAGGAGGCGAGAGAGATGTAGAGAAGCCATAGCAGATTTGAAGCCTCCATTCTGCTCAGTACCACCGTATGCTAACTAACAGAAGGTGGAATGTATTCTTTGGATCCTAAGGCGGTCTTATATAATGGCGCACTCTATGATCAAGATTGGTTTGTGATTTTTTCTGGAGAAAACTAGCCTGCATTAACCTACAATCCAAAAAAAACTGGCCTAATCAGCTGCCTGTTGAAAACAATTTTCGGAAGGAAACCACGACGTAACTCCTCGAGATCCGAGCTAATATCCACATGCATATTCTAATGCATGCTTTTGACTTTCCTGCGGGGTGCATTTTTCTCCAGTCCAGCCGTCCATCAACGGATATATGGGAGTGATTGGATGGTGTCGTCCTGTGATTTGTTCAATTTTCTTGAGCACGCGTTCGATCCGGTGGAAATAAGCTTTGGCTCCCGTTGCCTTGGATCTCTACCAAACGCTGGTTTCATTTTAAACTTCGCAGCATACCCAGCCATGGTGTGTGCTGTATCACGTACGTCCTGCCGGCCTTTCCTCACGGACGTCGCCTCCCGGAAGGTGGATTTGTTGGCTCCCAGATCTGCGTGAGCTGCTTGCACTCCAACTTTGACGCTCTTCCGGCTCGGTTTGGTGATGCAGCACGGTGGCGACAGCACCGCCCGTGTCGCGTTGCTGAGCCTGACGTTAAACAAATCCAGTGAATCAAGGGGGCGGCTTGGCTGCTAGCCTAATACTATGAGCTATCAATTGTGCTCGGTCAGCGTTCGGACCTGGGCATTGCCACGCACGGATGGCGTGGGATAGTGATAGTAAAATCTGCAGACGCCCTGCCGGATTCTGCACCACCAATCAAGATGGAACACCTTCCGCCGGCTATGAGTTAGCGTTGCGCTGGATGTATAAGGATATTGTTGTGTATGGCATACTAAAAGACTAAATTATTTGTCATCACTGGTCCAACAACGATGGAGGAGTATGTGCATATAATTAAGTACAAGTCGATAACTGTTTTTCGAATCACTGATGACTGATAGAGCGTCCTTGTTGGGCTACTATTGCCACATCATGGACTTTATCTTTTTTTTATTTGAGGAAACATCATGTGGACTTTATCTTCTTTTTTTGAGGGGGATGTGGACTTTATCTGTTCTTCGGAGTTTTTCAGACCCGTCGTTCGGGGGATTTTCCGTTTTCTCCCGGGGCCCAGTAGAATCACATCATCTGGGCCTCCAGAAGCCGAACCAAGAGCCCACGAACACGATGCTAGGCCAGAGCGAAAGCATCTACGCGTCGTCTCCGAAGGGCGCCGGCCTATGATCCTATTGGATCAACGCGTAGCAGCGCAGCCCGGCGGGGGAAAGCCGGGGGGGCCGCGGCCGCCGCGGGCGTCTCCTCCCCCGGCCTCTTGGCACGGTCGCGGCGCTATAAATATAATGCTCGTGACTCATCAGCCGCGCGCCCGTGCAGTAAGTCAGCAACACCGGCACATAGGCCGCCGGCGCCCTATTCGTTCAGGTTCCGCCCCTTGGCGGCGCGGTTCTCCGCATCGCTCCAGCACATGGCGACCAGAGGGGCCCACGTGGAGCTCGATGTGGACCGCCTCCAAGCCCTCGGCCCCGGCGCCGGCTGCCGCGGCGGTGGCCGCCCGGCCGCCGATTCCGCCACGGGCAACCAGAATGCGGAGGTCAGTGCGCTCGCGGTAGCCTTTCCTTCCTTACCTGTTTTCCTTTTATTTTTCGACGAACCTGTTTTCCTTTCGTTTTCGCTTGAGTTGTCCGGATTTATTTTCCGATTTGGGAAGCTCCTGTTCGTAGTTTCGTACTATGCCCTTTGCCAGAAAAAGAAGCTCCAACTACTCCCTCTGATTTTTATTTATTTGACGTTGGGAAATAATCCTTGTAGTGAAGAATTGAACTAGAGACACTGTCTGAGCGTCCATAAAAAAAATGCCGAAGGGAGTAGTACTTACCTAGCTTATAGTATGTTGGTTTCAGGCATAAACATGACCGTGTGGTTTCACTGTTTCGTCTCGTGGTAGTTGCATCAAAGAATAGGAATCGAATTTTGCTGTATGCATACAGTCAATACTTACTGACATTTAGTGTGGGCAATCGAGGTGTATGGACCTGCATGGTAGTGATCCTACTGGATTCTTGTGTTCTGACGGTGCCATGGAGAATCGAGACCCAGCCATGCGCCGCCGGTGGATTGTGGACCATGAATCTAATCGCGGCAGCTCTGCGCGCGGCTTTCAAAAGCCCTACGTCTTCTTTTCCCCAAAGTGTCCTGCGCGGTTGACAGCTGAAAACGAATAGTGTTATCGCCTTGCAGTGAGTGGCTTTGCTTTTTCGTCAACGTTTTCAGGGACGATAGACTGTAGGAGAGTATTTTCCCTATTTTAATTGCAAATTGATCCATCTATTTGTCATGGTGCGTGGAATCAGGGGAACCTCTTGTTTTTCTTGCTTGTGTTACTTGTGCATGATAGACTTTGTGCTCCATCTTAAATGGACTCTTTCTCACATTCTGAAACATTGCAATAATGCCAAGTTGCCAACTATGTGGACTGTATGCAAAACAGGGAAAAGGCCAGATGTTTTTCCCTTCTTGGAAAAAATTTACTTGAGCATGATGACAAGTCAGTACCAAACATGCAGAATAAGTCCAATATTACTAGTTTTGGTCTTCTTTTTCTGCTTAGCGTCAACGTCTCAAATCAATTAACTTTGTCATTGCCTCCAAATCGAGGACATGATGAGAGTTTGAGCCTGCAAGAAAAAAAAATACTTCTGTTAAGAGTAAGGCATGATTTGTGATGTTGGTTTCTGGATCTAGATTTATGTTCTTTAGATAATGGAGGAGAATCATATAAAATACACTTTTAAAATAGATTTACTAACCATGTTTTATCCACTATGAATTCATTATCATGGGACTTTTTTCTGTTACCTTTGTTTTCATGTTGGTGTTTCGTGATTCATTGAAGCTACTCCCAGGTTCTTGAAGTTCTTTATGTCAAAGTCTCTGGCCAAAGCTCAGTAGTAAAGGTGAAGTAGATCATACATAATAAAAAAGGTGAAGTAGATCATGCATACGTCTAGTTATCGATAATTTAGCGTCTTTATTCTCAACGTACCCGCTCCACATAATAAAAAAGAGAGGCTGATGCTTGGGTAGGGACGTTTTGGCCGATGACAGACGTATTCTGCTGCATGATGTGACATTTTTCCATATCGCTGAAGTCTCCAAAGGGGTCAAACCGAAAGGAGATCAACAAGATACCTCTTAGAGTCTCACATATCTCTGAGTCTTGAGTCCCATGCATTCCACATGGCCCCAAGCCCGGCCCATGCTGCTCAGAGCGTAATAGGAAAGTACTTTGGATTTTCCTTCACTCCATCTATTAGCTACGTGTAAAGTGTACTAAATGCGGATTGCTGTATAGGAGTATGATCACTGTGATACAGTGCATCTCTCTTCTTTGGGTTCCAAGAGGAAAGATGAGTTGTTATTTTTGTAGTTCATACATACTAATAGCATCCCTCAACTGTGACCAGGCTGGCAATTTACGCAAAGATTTATTCCTTGCTTACAAGACTCTCGGTGTTGTATTTGGTGGCCTTGTTACTTCTCCCCTCTACGTTTATCCCTCAATGAACTTGGCATCTCCCACAGAAGAAGACTACCTTGGAATATACAGCATCATGTTCTGGACACTTACATTAATTGGCGTGGTCAAGTATGTATGCATAGCTCTCAATGCCGACGATCACGGTGAAGGTAACCACCTAGCTTTTGCTGCCTTTCTAAATGATTTTGGACTTTTGGCCAGGTTGGGAAAATTTTTAGTTATTTAACGATTTGTATACTTCGTATCTAGCCTCTCCCTTTTATCAATCTCATGTCGTTTATATATGCAATTGTCAGTTAATACTATGCCAATGCAGCATCTTTGTTGATGTGAGGAACTAGGAGTATTATCAAGATGAACAGAGTTACAATGATCTATTATAATTCATTCAACTTTCTTCATATGCTTAACTTATTAGTTGATATATGAGATACTGACAGTCAAAAAAAAATATGAGATACTAATGATCTATTATAATTCATTCAACTTTCTTCATATGATTAACTTATCAGTTGATATTTGAGATACTAATAAAAGGCTAATTTCGTGTTTCGTGGACAGATCAAATGTTTACCTTACAATATTATGCGTTTCATGTAGAACGTTGATGAGAACAAAATTTTCTGCAGGTGGTACATTTGCCATGTATTCTCTGCTGTGTAGGCATGCTGATATAGGCATACTTCCTTCCAAAAAGGTTTATTCAGAAGAAGAGGCTCTACTTCATGGCCAGTCTGCACTAGCAAGAAGACCTAGTAAGCTAGGGAAGTTCTTCGAGCGAAGTATAAGAGCAAGAAGAGTGCTGTTGTTCATGGCAATTATGGGAATGTGCATGCTCATTGGGGATGGCATACTCACTCCTGCCATTTCAGGTGGATCCTCTGTATGCTTAAGCTAGTATTTTTCATTGTCCTTTTGTGATTTCAAACATATCTGACACCAATTCCTTACCTCTTTTCAGTATTATCAGCTATTGATGGATTGAGAGAGCCATTTCCTTCTGTTAGCAAGTGTAAGTAGTTTGACGTAACTAATTATTAATGTCATCAATCTTTCTGATAATTACTTTTCTGATTCATCAATGATCCTTTTTTAACCTCGCAGCTGTTGTAAAAGCCGTATCTGCAGCAATTCTTATTGGCCTATTCTTACTGCAAAAGTATGGGACCTCAAAAGTGAGCTTTATGTTTTCTCCAATTATGGCAGCATGGACATTCACCATTCCAATACTCGGCGTGTATAGCATTATTCATAACTACCATGGCATATTCAAAGCAATTTCACCTCATTATATTGTTCGTTTCTTCCTAAGAAACAAAAAGCAAGGGTGGCAGATGCTCGGAGGGACTGTTCTGTGCATCACAGGTATATGCCTCACATAAACTTTTACTAGTTAATGCATTGGCATGTCCATTATGATTCCACTTACATACTGTTATGCTTTCATGAAGGTGCTGAAGCTATGTTTGCAGATCTTGGCCACTTCAACAAAAAATCTATTCAGGTTATTTTCATCAAGAAACACTAGCTTCAAAGCCTTATCCCTGTGCATTGGTCACGACACATATGGTTACACTTGTTTGTTTTTTTTACCAGATAGCATTTCTGTCCAGCATATATCCATCTCTCATATTGACTTATGCTGGGCAAACGGCGTACCTTATTAACAACGTCAATGACTTCAGCGATGGCTTCTACAAATTTGTCCCTCGCCCTGTTTACTGGCCCATGTTTATCATTGCAACGCTGGCATCAATTGTCGCAAGCCAATCTCTAATATCCGCGACGTTTTCTGTCATCAAGCAATCAGTTGTCCTGGACTACTTCCCGCGTGTTAAAGTGGTGCACACGTCTGAGCACAAAGAAGGGGAGGTTTACTCCCCAGAAACCAATTACATCCTCATGATACTGTGCGTCGGTGTCACACTTGGCTTTGGTGATGGAAAGGAGATCGGAAACGCATTCGGTAAGAAAATTATGCTTAATGCACAATTTACTAGTGCGCAACTACTTGTCACTGAAGGCTAGATGCATGTTTGTTCTGCAGGTGTCGTTGTCATCATGGTCATGCTGATAACCACGATCTTGCTCACTCTGGTGATGGACATCAAATGGAGAACACCACCTGTTCTTGTGGCGCTGTACTTCATTCCATTCTTCATCATGGAAGGGTCCTATGTCAGCGCAGTTTTCACCAAGATCCCCGAAGGCGGCTGGCTCCCCTTTGCAGTTTCCTTGATCTTGGCACTGATCATGTTCGTCTGGTACTACGGCAGGCAACGGAAAATCGAATACGAGATGGAGAACAAAGTGACGGTGCAGCGCCTCGGTGAGCTCCTGGCGAGTCCTGAGGTTCAGAGAGTTCCAGGCCTGTGCTTCTTCTACAGCAACATCCAGGACGGGCTCACTCCGGTAGTCGGCCACTACATCAAGAACATGAGCTCGCTGCACACGGTCACGGTCTTCGTCACTCTGAGGTACCTGCTGGTCGCCAAGGTTAACAGACGTGACAGGATCCAAATCAAGAGGCTGGGACCCAATGGGGTGTACGGCTGCATCATCCAGTACGGCTACGCAGACAACCTCGGCCCTGAGGGCGGCGGCGACGACCTCGCCGCCCAGGTCACGAGCTGCCTGCGACGGCACATCGAGACGGCCACCGATCATCGGTCGGCGGCCTCCACAGAGGCGGAGCTGGCACAGGTGGAGATGGCGAGGAAGGCTGGCGAGGTGCACGTCCGTGGCAAGATGAGGCTCTACGTAGGCAAGGACGCCGGGTGGTTCGACAGGGTCATGCTCGGGTCCTACGAGTTCCTGCATGGCATCTGCCGGTCCGGCCTGCCGGCGCTCGGCACGCCCCTGCAACGGCGTGTCGAGATCGGCATGTTCTACAAGATCGATTGATGACTTGCTCTGTTTACCCATGAAATGGGTTTAAAAACTAAGATGAGAAACGCAGCATGACGACAGAGTACCCATGTTGCGTAACAACGTATATAGGATATTGATATTCATAATATGAATGAACCTTGTCTGTTGTAATGGAAGTGCTGGAATTTGATCGAAGTGGAGTCCGAAACTCTGAATGACTGGTCACTGTGTTTTGTTGCTTGGAGCATCCTCCCGTTAATAACTTGTGTAATGTGTTATTGTTCGCTTAACTGTTCCGTTGGAGTGCAATTTGGTTGGGTGGTTCAAACTACAATAGTCGAGTAGTAGTAAAAAAGTTGGCCATCTGTTTTTTTTGTCATGAGGACAATTTACATCCCATCACCTTCTGGCAGTGCGGGAAACTAGCTTAGATCGTCCCTTTGGCGTCTATTGCAGAAACAGAGCAGTGTGGTTCTACTTCTAGGCACATGTGAACATGGAAGCTAGACTGAGATGCAAAGCCAGACCCCTGGCTAAGCACCTGTACAAACAGCGAGCTATGGACCTGATGCTCAAATCACATGCCTCCTCCTTTGTAGAGATCACTTCACTTTCTCATTTCCAAAATGGAAAATATTCGTTTCTGAACTCCAGTGACCAGCCCTGAGGTAGTGAGTTCATCTCAAACTGGAGGAGTTCCTGGAAGGTAAGAAACGTTCCAGTAGATCGATTAGGGGGAGGACAAATACTGGTACTACGTAGGCACGATGGCTGCAACAAAGCTCAGTAGCGTGATTGGAGCGAAATCAGGCTCCAAAAGTGACGGTAAAGTGAGAAAAGGCGCAGATACTGGCCGCTACTGCGCAAATTGTACATCTTTTCGTTGCTACATTGCACCGGCTGCTCTCGCTGCAGTGCTTTCCCGAAGGACAAAGAGGAAAAACGGTGAAAAATATGTCACTGTAGCCGTCTCCTTGTGTCGCTGCTATGTTGGGTGCAATTACGAGCTACGTCAGACTGATCCAAGTAGTATCACTATTCCTGAGCGAGTATACGTTAGCCCAGTGCAGTTCGAGAACGCTGGGGCCGGCCCGACGACTGCAAACCTGCATGCAGTCCGGCCATGGAGCTCAGCTCAGGAGAGGTACTGATCCTACGAATTTACATTTCCGTTCTCCATTCACAAGAATGCGCATTCAAAACGCAGATCACCAAGACAGTAAAATTCCACGATTCAAAACAGTTGGAAACGTGGTGCGGACTGATCAGAAGTATAGGGCCAATACGACTAGGTATGCTCATGCACGGTTGCGCCATCCGGCTACACGAATGATGGCGGAGAATCTATGCTCTTCTCCGTCGTTGACCCGATGACTTTGGGGCCGGGCAGCTTGGTTAGCTTTTGGCTGAATTTTGGAGCGCCCACTGTGCCCCGCCCTTGATTTTATTACGTGGAGCCCCTTTCCTTGGATTTGTCTCACCTAGACACATGGCGGGCTGCAATAATTCAGCCCACTACCACCACCTAAAAAAGCAGCAGCGGTGACGGTGAACGAGCAAGGGGACAATTAACCCACCAAACCCCTGGCTTTTGATAGTAACCTTGGACACTTTAGAAAAAGAGCAGCTTCTGTGGGGTAACAGAAGGGCTAAAAATCAAACCTAGGAAGTTGTTTGGTGTGAATGCTTTACCCCAATTTTTGCTTACCTTACATTCAGTGAAATTTTTATTACAATCCAGACTCGACTATCTTCAGTTAAATTTAGTCGAGTGTGCTCAGTTAATATAGTGCACGATTCCAAGCTACTAATTACACAATAATCCTTGGGTTAATCATAGAGAGTTCAAACTAAATGGAAGCAGAATTCAAAATAGGTACGGAGAAAAACCGTTGCTGCCTAGCTTCTCCGGTGCAGGTAATATGGGTGCTGGCGTTTTCAGGTCTCAGCGCCCTCCGCCGGATAGGGAGAAAAGCTGACGAAGCTGCTGATATCCTCCAAAGCCTTGGATCAGTGAGTGACCTCACCTCGCCCCGAGTAAGCGCTGCCTGCGTAGGTAGCTTTGACCTACTCGTAACTGACACAAAGATAAGAAAAACTGGGGAGTATAACAAACTTCCAAATTGACATATTGGGTGCGTTCGGCGCACCCTCTTTAATTTTTAGCACCCATCACATCAAAGAGAATCTTGCTATTTAAAACTACTTTTATTAATTTAATGACAAAACTATGTCACAACCCCTCTCTAAATCGCGAGACGAATCTAATGAGCCTAATTAATCTATATTTTGCTACAGTGATGCTACAGTAACCATCGTCTAATTACGGCTTAATTACCCTCATTAGATTCGTCTCGCAAATTCGAGCGGAGTTCTGAAATTAGTTTTGTAATTAAACTTTATTTGTAATTAGAATATTCGTTGCAAAAACCCTCTAAAATTTAGACCCCATGCGCCGAACGCACCCATTGGCATTCTTTTTTTTCAATGACATGAGTAGCATATTGGCATTCTTTAAACGACATTCGAACAGGAGACTTTGCGCCAAAATGCCCAAAAAGAAATGACTAGATCTAGTGACAGGTCATGTGTCGTGACAGGGGGAATAATGCGCTATAGCTGACTAACCAAGCCCCTAATTGCCTGCAGAGGAGCCAACGCTCTGCCGACAATTTTTCGAACGAGTGATTCCCAGGAACAAACCGATGGAATCAGCACGAAAAACAAAAGCAAATTAGAATCATATTGGCGAAAGTAAGGCGTCGAAAGAACGATCCAAGAGGGGGGTCGAGGAAGAAACATAAAGAAACGGAGGTGAAGAAGTAGGGGAGCCAAACGGACCAAAGCGGCGGCACGAGAAGAACATAACGAATCACGAGAAAGAGAGCCCGGCGGCAACCACCCCTATCTTTTGCTTTCGTTGCTTCATTTGGACTTTGTACTCGTATTCAGCCCCCCATCTTTTCCTTATCTTAACTGACCGCGCCCACCTCACCAGAGAGAGCAAGTCGCCCCGAGAAAAAAGTAAACGGCAAGTACGTACCCCATCACATATACTACTACTCCAAGTGAGTTGAGTGACACTGCTGCACAGCGACACGAGCATGCCACGATGGAGGAGTAGAGAGTGGTGGACTTGACATGCTAGGCGAGCTAGGCCGCGCGCTTTCGCTTTTCACGCCTCTTTGGAAAAAAGCTTTAGCCCTGCTATTTAAGCACGCGTTGCTTGGTCTGGTCCTCGCGATAGCCGCTCACTCTCACTCACGCTCACAGTCTCGCATATACCGCTAGTGCACTGGAGTACGCCTCGCCATGGAGACAGCCGCCCACGAAAGGGAGGTGCAGCTGCAGGGGAGGCAGGCGTGGCCGTTCCACATGATGGCGGCGACCACCACCACCGGCTGCTTGCTGGACGCCGGCACCAACTACAGCTACAGCAGCAGCACTAGCTGCAGCGCGAGCGCCGGCGACTGCTTCGTGCTCGGGTGGGAGCCGCCGCCGCAGCTCGGGTGCTTCGGCCTCCTCGCCGCCGACGTCCACGAGCTCTTCCCACTCTGTACGTACGAATTAACCGGCCGGCCGGTCACACTTGCAACACCTAACCACTCTGCTCGGACTTAATGAGCAGGTGATCTCATCATTTTTTTCTGTCGTGCGCAGTTGCGGACATGGTGGAGTCGTCACCGTTGCCGGTGATGTCGTCAGCTCTGGCCGTCCCCCCGCCGGCGCTAGACGCGGTGGCGGTGCCCCAGAACCTGGACGACCTCCTCCTGGTACGTGCGTGACGATCCATCGAGCACCAGAGCAAGCTTCCAGTGTTCCTCTGCTCACTTCGTCTGAACGGAAGAAGAACGCCGGAGTAGTAAATTAAAATTTCCTTGCTTCCTTTGTCTCCTGCAGAACTTCTGGGACGCGAGCTGCCACGACGGCGACGTGGGCGCGCAGCAGTTGCAGGTCGCCTTCAATTCCAGCTCCTGCCTCCCGCTCCCGCTCCCGCTCCCGCATGAGACGAGCAGCAGCAGCGCCACCACGACCACCACCAACTCGTTCTTCCCCTGTGACTGTGAGCATCCGTTCCAACCCCTTCCCCACCAATTCACTGGTGGCTTCGTCTGCAACCGGCAAAATTTTCTGCTAGCTATAATCAGCTACTAGGACGACGCGACGGGTCTGCTTGTTTAGGTCTTCTCTTCTCGATCGGCCCCGCGTCTCGCTCGCATCACCATGACAGGCCAGGTCACCAGGGCATGGACGAGGCAAAGGACAAGCCAAGTCGTAGAGCTCAGCATTAAACAATGGCGCTTGTCAATGCATGCCATGCCATCGGGGACATGCCATGGGGGCCCCAGCTGCGGGTGATTAGCCGCACGTAATTGTCATTGCCACAGGCCCATGATTTCCGCTCGATTGATGCATGTGTTAGTAGATAGTATTATATCATTACCGGATTATTATAGCCGTGGTGGGAGTGTGAATTATGAGAACGCAGATGAGCATGATGCCTGCGTCTGACTTGCGAGGCGCGCGCACACATATACATAGACATGCAGACAGGGCGCGGCTTTTTAAGTAAAGACAGATCTGGGTTTTACGTGTTTAAATTGTGCCGGTACCGCCCAGATTCTGCTAATCTTCTTCTGTACTACTACTTGTACTTTTAAATTTGAAGTCCAAATAGATTCCTTGATCGAGTTTTCATAGTACGACCGAACTGGTTAAGTAATCGAATCTCTTCTCTCGTGCAGATGATGATGATCCCTTGAGCTCGATTTTCTCCACGGGCCGCCCCGCGCTGGGGGAGAACAACAACGCTCTGCTCCAGGCCCCGGCGCCAGAGCCCCCCAGCTCGTCCTCGTCCAACTGCCACGCGGACCCACGCGGCAGCGACGCGAGCCGGGCCCAGGTGCAGTGCACCGCTGCCACGCCAAGTGCCGCGCGGGCCCCGCCGCTGCCGCCTCGCTCCTCCTCCTCGCTGAAACGCTCGACACGCGAAGGTGCGTCTCCGTCATGTCACGACGCGAGCTGCACGCGGACAGTTCGCTTCGCTCGCACTCGAGAACCGAGTTAGTAGTACTAATCATTGATCGTTCTGCCCCGTGCTAACAATCTTTGCCTCGCGTACGTGCAGCCGAGTCGTCGGACCAGGCGGAGAGCAGCCAGCAGAGCGGCGGCGGCAAGCGGCGGAAGGCGGCGTCAAGGGTGGTGTGCCCGTTCGCGCTGCTGAAGCCGGACGGGCTGGACGGCGGCGCGACGCTGGCCGACATCAACGCGCGCATCCTGATGCGGCCGGCGCGGCCCGTGCGGCACCCCGTCGGCGAGTTCGCGTGCGCGCCGCGCGTGTCCGCGGACCAGCCGGGCATCTCCGGCAAGGCCGTCTCCAGCTTCACGCGGCTGCACACCCCGGGGCGCGGCACCATCACCATCATCAGAACGCGAGGCTGATGCCTCCTGGCCTGGGACTGTCTAACTAGTACTACTAGCTCGTTGTACTGCTGCTGCTGCTGATGATGATTTAGATTAAAACTATAGCTCGTTGTCCAAGTTCGAATGCCGTGTAATTATACTTACTATGTTCGTTCGATGTATCATAATCAATAAAGCTATTAGCCCCCAACCTCTTTATATTTTTCTGCACCAAAGAAAATTGGTACAGCATCTTTTGCTCAGGGAGTCATCAGGCACTGAATCGAACTGAGAACTTTCACTGGATCGTCTCCCCTGGCGTTGGCGGGGCGCAAAGCTGGCTGCTGCCGCGCTCTGTTTTCCTGCGCTCATCGACAAACAGGTGGTGCTACGGCTGCTTACATTCCCGAAAGCTGGAGGCAACTAGCTTTCCTTCTGTCTGTACATCGCGGGGCCCTGCTCCCGCCTGCCTGCCTGCTTCGAGCTCCAGCCAGCTCCGTCTCTCTAATCTCCATGCGTGTACCTTAAACAAACAAAAGAAAACCTCCACGCATGGCTTGGCTCGTCGATGCCGCGCGCGGAGCGAAGACAAGAATGAAAAGATTAAAAACACTTGGACTTGACTTAATCGCGCCTTGCATTTCGTGAGAACAGAGGTTGGGACGAATGCGTAGTCCATGGAAGTTGTTGGCAAAAGCTGACCACGTGAGCCCGTATCCGAGTAGGTCCATGCGTATAAGGCTCTCGCCTCCCTTGTTCTTTTGTTTTAGACATTATCGGCAAAGAGAATATACGGCGGGGTAAAGACGGGGAGAGCAGGACACAACAAAATCATCAAACTAAAGCTACAAGTAATAAGGCGAAGAGAAGAAGAATGGGAAAAAAAAGGAGAGGCAGTGAGAGAGGCTGGACCGCTAGAAGAGCATTTGATTTGAGGGAGAGCATCAGGTGCACTCAAAGTCCCAAAGCAAAGTGTGATGGCTTCATCATTGTGGCCACGCAAAAGCACGGCAAAGCATGGGCACTGTAGCGTATACGGCAAACGCATGCGACATTGGAACAGAGCCGTTTCCAAAACAGAAAATATAGACGAGGTACTGAAATTGTGTTCTGTGACTTCTGCCACAGTGCCACAGGATAGAGTCAAGTGGCTGGTAAAAAAAAAAGACAGGCTGCGTGCGCGAGAGCGCGATGCACGAGAAGCTGGAAATGATGCTACGACGAACAGGCGCAGCAAGTCAACACGACGAAGAGTGAGTGAGATACTACTACTGTGCCCACGCGTGTCCTGTCCGGAAGAAAACGGGTATGTCTGGTCCTGGGGTTCGTAAAGAAGGCATGTGTGTTGACACGGGTTTGGCGATCCGGTATGGGGATGTCATGAATCTGCAGTGTAGTCAAAGCAGTTTTCGTGGTTGTTGAATTCGTGACATCGATCAAACGGTGCTTGTCCTTGGTGAAGGTGAACGGGTGTGGGGGCGTTGTGGTGTTTGTTGCCGAAGTTAGGGCAGGCATGACTTGAATTAAAGGCCCAGCGACTGCTGCTCTAGCGCTATTCATTTGATGGGCAACAACTCCACCTTGGCAAGACATTGGGCATCTTTGTGATGAATCCAGGGAACAAGAGTTATTTAAAAGACTCGTGAACTTGCATCTGGATAGCGACGTTGACGACTTTATGTTTTATGATTGGTTTGGTAGCTTGCAGAATCTGTACAAAAAAAAAATGGCATGCCTTCTAAAACGGAATAAAGTGCTTACAAATCAAATTGCTAAATGCATAACGGGTATTACTGCAAGAGGCTACATGATAATCATGTTTGCTATTATAGTGCTTTGTACTCACAGTAGCACTGGCATTCCTAAAGAAGAGCTAGAACGGCCAAGCATAATTAGTTTTTTTTTCCAAAGGATCAAACATAATTACATCTGAAATGTAGATTTGCCTTTTTAAGGTTGTGACCTAACTTTGAGTTTGTTTTCGAAAGATTCTGACACGATATGCACATGATTGCCAGAGGGCAGAAAAAGTTGAGTTCAATCGCTGCTTGCATGCACTGCTGATAGCTTGTTAATAATGTGTTGACAAGCAAAAATATGAGCGATACATGGAAGGACATCACCAGTGGTGAATGAATTAGGAGATGCTTAGAGTTACACACTTTAGTGCTTGGTCCCAAGTGAAAAGTTTCATAGTTCGAGATTGCATGTCAAATAAATTCAGAGTTTTCAAATCGCCAAAAAAAAAAATCAGAGCTTTCAGGACGGAAAAACAAAACAAATGGCCGAAGCTTAGTGTGTCGACGTAGATTTTTCCCTTTTTACATACTCCATCCTTTTTAATTATATGACACTATTGACTTTTTCGTTGAACTTTGATCAATAATATAGATTTAAATAATTAAATTTCGAATGTGAAATGAATATCATTGGATTCATCATTAAAAATACATTAAAGTTTACTTACACACTTAGCTATTTACATAAATATTTATAGATAAGATTAATGGTCAAAGTAACGAAAAAAGTCAACGGCGTCATATATTAAAAAACAGAGTGAGTATTTCCGTTCTTTTTATACCTTAACTGGTACCGACGCCGACCGTTCAAATCCGGAGGGATTAGTAAACGCCTTAAGACAACGCAAGCAGGGGACACTGTTACAGTCACTGAGTGACCACTATCTGGCTGTCCATCAGAGCCCGCCCGGCTCCCTCCTTCCTTCACACGGAAAGTCAAACCACAGCTTTTATCCTATAATCCGGTGCCCACACCTTGAAATGGCGCGTGCCAATTAATCATTTGCCAACAAAGCTCCCCGTGAGAAGCAGACAAGGACAACGAGCTGCGATGCTTACAGGGAAGAGAGGCGGCAGGCACGCACGGGAGCCATCGCAAAGTCAAACGGTATGATTGGAAATTAAACCCCGAAAAGAAAGTTTGATTCAAAACTGGATTAGCGCTGGTGGCGAAGATGGTCTCCGGTTTGGTCTGGTCGGTGTGGTTCATGCGGATGATCAATGCGCGAGACAAACGGATCGGCATGGCATAGGCAGATCGATTGGATTCGGCGCCAGCCGATCGTATGGGCCTTCCCACGCCAGCGCGCGATCGCCGATCGGTTTGGGCGCACAGCGATGGCGCGCGTGCGGAGCGCGGACGCCACCGCGTTATTTACTTCTCGTGACAGCATTGGCGACGCGCGCCTGCTGGGCTACCGCGGTTGGTCGCCGCCGCGTTAATCTCCGCGTGAGCATGTACCTGTCGCTGCTGCCGTGCTACCCCACCCGGAGGCCGGAGGCGAGGGTAGCTCCGTCACTGATCCATCGGCGCGGCAGGGGCAGTGAAGAAGTGTAGCCTGGTGATTACATTGCATCTGTACGGGCCTGTTTGGTTTCCGCCTGGAGCGATATGCCTGGGCTAGGCAACACATCACAGCTTCAGAGCATCTCGAACGGGGCGTGTAAAACTGAGCTCTTAAAAGGACATATATAGACAGAGCTTGTCGGGACAAGGCGCCGAGCAGCGGGTCGAGGAGCAGAGCGCGGCGAGGCTCGGCACGCCGGCGTGGTTCTGATCCGCGGATGGCCGGAGCAACTCAGATCCGAAGGGGAGGGGCGGGGCGGCGTAGCGGATGGCTGGAACGAAGGCGGCGGGAAGAGCGCGCGAGAGGGAGGAAGAGCGCGGAGGGGGGGGGGGGGTGCTGTAGGGCCCACACCATATGTACTTTAGGAGCCTGAATGTTGGGCATGAAAAAAGAGTAGTGGAAAGGGTGATTTGAAGGCCCATTATTTAGGGGCTCTATAGACGACGCCTTGGTGGAGCTCGTTTTTTGGTTGGGCATGTAAAAATAAGATAAGGCATATGTTTAGAACCTTGCTGGAGATGCTCTCAGGCACTCAAAAATGAACGCTTGCGATGGATGCCTGGCTTTTTTTTTTTTTTGAGTTGGGATGCCTGGCTACCCAGCTGCCTGGCAGGTCTGAAGCAAACAGCCGATCGTATTGCGTTGCGTGCCATTAAAATGTGCTTATTTTCAGCGCTCGACGACTGACCATGGGCGGCACAATACATGCACAGCGAACTTTGCCGCGGTGCGTGACCTTGTGGTACTACTACGGTCTCTGCTTTTGTGTCTGATGAAGCGGGGTACTACACTCCATAGCACTGTTCAGGTCGCCGTATCGCGCCTCGCTGTTTCGGCAGTTCCGCCTGCAAAATCACAGTTTTTGAACGAAAATCTCAATTGGCCACAGAGAACAGAACCATGGGTCAACTGCCCGGCGGTGCATTGAACGCACAGCTTAGTAAGGTTTTCCGTCGCTTATCAAGACGGCCACTTACCTGACATTTTTGAAAGCGTGACATGCACATGCAACGTACCCGGTCGACGCTATCGTCAAGCACAAGTGGTGAGGGGAACACGGTTGCCGAGCACGAACGCAGGCACGCATCACGAATTCACGATCAGTGAACGTAACGCATGCTTGCAGCCAGCCCGTACGCACCAAAGACGTCAGTGCTGATCGATTCGCAGATCATGAACGGTCACTACTCTAGCGTGGCCTACAAACACACATGTCGTCTCGCGAGTACGTACTGTCTGAAGATCGGAAGGAAACCTTTGATGCTTCGATCGACAGGTGACCTCGCATCGAGAAAAAAGATGAACAGAACGGACTGCCGGATCGAGACGACGGCCAAGGCCGGAGACAACGACCGGTGGGGTTACTGGTGAAGCCCTGTGCCTCCGATCCATCTCCACGCACGATTCGATGCATGCATGGGTGGGCTGGGCTGGATCGACCGTGTCGGCCGGCGGGGTGTGCGCGCGTGGCTGCGACGTCGGTCGTCGCCGCAGAAGTGACGGCACGTAACCGCGCGCTCGCGCACGGAGACGGAGGCCATGATTGCGTTCCCCACGCACGCAGATCACGCGCAAGCGCGCGAGGCAAAAGCGGCGGCGACGAGGGAGGTGGGTGTGGACATGCACGCGCCACACGAATGCCGAGGCATCCGTCCGTCTCGCCCGATATACTATCGACATGCAAGTAGACGGAGGGACGGGGCGCACGCCGTCGCGGCCGCACGAAAAGGCCACCATCTCCGGTTCGCGCTTTCCGGGACCGGCTCGGCGGGGCCCGGCGCGTGCCACCGCGGCCGGGGGACGTCTGATGGGGCGCGTGATGTGGAGACGCGTCGTACGTACGTCGTCGGTGCGGGCGGACACGCACGGCACGGGCCTGGTGAACCGGCTTTGCTTTTTTCTGTGATGAGACGATGGCACTGACAGACACGGTCGCGCGCTGATAGCAGTCGCGCCCAATAATTGCGTTCTCTATCGCGTCGAGTTGCATGTGTGTTCGTCACGGCCGTACGTTTGAAGCTCGGGGCAGCGATGCACGCATCGTGCACACATGAACCGGTCGATCAATGGTGCGTGATCGAGCCCTGAATTACGAACTCGCGCGCGACCCGGCCATGCATGCGCTAGCTTTGGACCCCCGGCAAGGCTGGGGCAGCCCCGCCGCTGCGACGCGACAAGCGACAGAGGCGACACTATTCGTGTGATTTCAAACGATCAAGCGACAGTCGAGAGCAGCACGTACGGCCGACCCATCCGACGTCCCTGGCACCCTCTCTCGAAGGCCAGCCGTGGACCTCCCTCCTTCCCTGGCTGGCTAGCAGTCGGGCTGCCTGCCGACCGATGGTGGCCGCGATTCTGAGAAATCGCACGCTGGCAACGCAGCCTTTCCCTTCCCTTTTTCGCTCCGCATGCAGACACGTGCTGCCCGTACAATTATTGGCGATTCCGCTCGCCGCTGCGCTGTAGGGGAGACACAGAGGTAGCAGCGCCGCTGCTTTCACGGCCGTCGATCGCTTCGCTGCTGACTGGGCAACTCGGCACTGTGCGGGGGAGAAAGAGGGGCCGCGAGGGATCCAAGCTGTAATGCAACCGTGCCTTGCTCTGCTCTCACCTCTCTCATGGCGGTCATGGGCCAGGCAGGCGATGCTTGGCAGCAGTCTGGGCGCCGTGAGACTGTAGGTAGGTATGTTTGCGTCGTGTGCAGGGCAATTCTTCAGGAAATACGGTTGCTTTGGATTTTGGAGCGAGAGCCTTTTTCAGGAAACACCTTTTCTGCGACGCTGCGTTGCTGAATGCTGGCTCGATCTTCAGAAATTTGTTGGAGCGGGAAACACAGGTGTTTTTCGTCGGCTAAAGCTTTTACTTCCACCACGTACATCATGTGCTTGAATCGTTACGGCGCATATGCCATGCCATGGCCATACAAAATGTCAACTAAATGTTGTACTCCTACTCCACCAATTAAGCCTTTTCTGCCTTAATGTTGATCAACGAGCAGTGATGACACCGAGGATGGTAAACACACTCCAATGATGTAAGGAGTAGATGGCTGGCTGCATCAATTCAGTTGCTAATTGTTGCACTATAGCCCGCCCTACTCACTTTTCCCCTTCTCTCTTCTAGATTGCTGACACTAAGAAGACGTGCCGCGACAAAAGAGGCCTGTCCTCAACAAGTCCTGGTGCGAGCGATTTACCAACTCGGAGTGTACGAACTGAACAAGAGGACAACATTAGGGGGTGTTCGGCGCACGGGGTCTAAACTTTAGAGGGTTTTTCCAACGAATATTGTGATTACAAATAAAGTTTAATTACAACACTAATTTCAGAACTCCGCTCGAAATCGCGAGACGAATCTAATGAGGGTAATTAAGGCGTGATTAGACAATGGTTACTGTAGCATCACTGTAGCAAAACATAGATTAATTAGGCTCATTAGATTCGTCTCGTGATTTAGAGGAGGGGTCGTGACATAGGTTTTGTCATTAAATTAATAAAAATATGTTTAAATAGTAAGATTCTCTTTGATGTGACGGGTGTTAAAGTTTAGAGGGGATGCGCCGAACGTCCCCATCAACCTTTTCCTTCTTTTGAAACAAAGGTCTTTAGCTTTTGAAAAATGTACTAATTTGTGTACTATATGTTTCTTTTGAGGCGAATGATTGATGCGATTTGAAGCATAGGGACTGCTCATCTGCGGACTGCTCATCTGCACCCTAGTAAGACTCGATGAACAGTAGCGATTTGTTATACTGCAGAGGTAGCTGTCGGAGGGATAGTTGAGTTTCAGTGTACCCCTTGGCCTGATTTCGTATGGGGTATAACAAATAGTTACTGTTCATCAAGTCTTGAACTCTGATTTCGTGAAACCCTGATCCAGTTAGCAATTTGTAGATCCCTGGATTACCTGATACCTGAACTTGGAATAGACTGTGCATGCGCGCGTATATGAGAGTAAGTGCGTCATTGGCACATGAAACTCTGTTTCTTCTTATAATATAATGCCGGAATGTTCTAGGTCTTTCGAAAAAAAAACTTGAAATAGATAGTGCATGCGCGCGTACATGAGAGTAATAAACTTAAAAAAAAAGTTTATAACTAGTTTGTACTTATTTGAACAGTTCAGCCAAAAAAATTGTATTTAAAAAATTGTACATGAAGGTTATCTACTAGACTTTCTGGCCTTATCTGATTACGTGGTAGACTAATATTATTTTCCACTACAACAAACATGATATTTTATGATGGCTTAATTATGTCAAAAAATTAATAATTTTGTTATAAATAACCTTCACCAACAAACTTATGACAAAAATAACTCCGTCATAAAATATGCGTAGCTAAGTATCTTCTATGACGACGAATCTTTAGATTCTGATACTCCAAAACGTCGTAGATATTATGACGATTGTTTTCGTAAATGGTTGAGCAAAAATTGATATGGGTCAGATATGGATGTGACGTGACTAGTCTACTTTCAGCCTGATGTGAGTGATGTGACTGGTCTATTTTCAGCCCATTCACTTCGGCTTACTCAATAGCAATGCGACAGTTAGGAAAGTTCAATTTATGCTAGAAAAAGAGAATACTTGGCAATAAGTCTTTTTATTTCCCGCATTAGCTAACAACACAGTATTTTTCTACGATGGTTCTAAAATAATTGCATATTATGAAGTCTTTTGGTGATGTTGTATGCTTCAACAAAACGTGCACAAAACTAAAGAGTAAATTTCAGCAAGCTACTATTATTTGCATTCAAGTAACAAAAACTACGACGTTTGAGTACAGTTTAGAAAACCAAGAAATTTGGACTTGGACCCACATGTCAGCCACACATCTTCATTTTGCTGAAATGAGTACTCCCTCCACCCTAGCAGGGCGGAGCTTCATTGGGGGCCAAAGGTGGCCATGCTCACCCCCCCCCCCCAGCTTTTGCAAAATTTCATTGAAGTCCTTTATTTTGCTATATAAATGAGAGAAAAGAAGCAAATTTGCACCCCCCCCCCTCCCTTTTTAAGATGTTCAAGCTTCGCCACTGCATCCCAATATAATTGTAGTTTTAGCTCTTGTCACGGATATTAAATAAAGTTGGTAAAGATAGGTGCGCACGAAATGAGGAAAAGAGAGATAGAGATAGAGATGTATTGAAAACAGAGAAAGTTGCATTAGGAAGTGAGAATGGCAATTATTTTGAGAAAATTTGATGGACCTACAGTGACAATTAAACTGGGACGGAGGGAATAGCTGAAAGGTGGGGTTAAATCGAAAAGTCGTAACTTTGTGTTACAAAAGGTGCAAATAGTCGTAATTTTCTAAAATCAAACTAAAAAATCGTTGTTTTCTGTTACTCGGGTTAAATACTCGTAGTTTTGTGAAATTTACTCAAAATTAGACGATATGTGCCCATTTGAGTTCTTAGTTGGACTGAATAATCATAAGAAAAAAATTATTTTGGGAGTTTTGTTTGGTTGTTCAAACCATTTCTAACTATATTCGCAATGTTTTTTTATCTCTCCTTTTTTCCATCTCTTTTATCTACAAAACAAAATTAAGATTTGGACTTAAAAAATTATGTATGCCTGTCACTGTCTCATATATGTTTATAATTTTTTAGGATTTTTAAAACTTATAAAACATACTATATATTATTAAAGAGGTTTTATGAAAAATCTCCTTAAAAATCGCAGCTGCGGAAGTTCATGATTTCTGTACGGCCGTCTCTCTTTCACAGGCTCTCCAAGAGCCTCGTCGCAACTTGATCCGGGGCCCTGGCCCCATCCGCGCACCGGACGCCGGCAATCGCCGCCGCCGCCAATGGCCGCCGCTGCTGCCGTGCCGCCGAAACACCTCCTATTCCTCACCGGCGCCAACACCAACATCCTCGTCGCGCGGTCCTCGCTTTCCCGCCTACCTTCACGGCGGTCGAGCTCAACATCCTGTGCCTGTGCCGACCGCCGCGTTCCTGCGGTCGCGGCCACTCTTCGTCCTGGTGGTGCCCGCATGGCTCAGCCCCTTCGGACGCTTATCCCTCCCCGCGCAGCTTCCTCGTCATCCGCCACCGCAGCCGCAGAAGGTAAGGCGCGAACTAATTGGTGCGTTGGTGGGATAATGGCTAGATGTCGCTATATAACCGTGTCGCTTCTGAAGGCATGTCTGACCCGGAGCTGAGGCTGGTGCTTGAGCTCGCCACCGACGAGGAGCTGATAGAGTTGGAGGAGATCCTTTACGGTACCAGGTTGGAACACCGCTGAACTTGATTAGCTGATGCAGGGTAGTGATGTGCTGATTTGAAGACAAAACTGATTGATTTAGCATTTTGGTAACGTTATTACAGTGCGTATCTGTAATTAGTGCTGTGGCATGTGTCCAGCAAGCAAGTGCAGTTCGATAGTGGTTGTTTTGGTTGGTTATTCTTGTGCTACTACCGGTCGACATGCTGTTTATGACAGAATATGGCCATAATTTTATCTGTGTGCCGATTTACACTGCCTAAAACTTTGACAAGCACAAGGGGATCTCCACTCTCCAGTGGTGATATGTAGCTTAGCTGGAATAAGGTTATAAAAATAGGGCAGTAAGAGCCTCTCACTACTGTATTTACCTAAAAAACTTATATAGCAAAGTTAACCAATTTGTGCATTTTAATAATTTAATCTGTTAACCAATGATGACAAGGCTTATGACTTTATTATAGCATGTATGCAACGAAAGTTCTTCATATTCGGTGTGGGCTTACTATTCTGAAGAACAGTATATCACCATGGTTAATTTTCTTCTTATTTTTTATTTGCTCATTTATTTGGTTATAGAACTACCTGCCTCCCTGAGTTTGGAACATAAGAGTGCCATAAGCTGGTGTCGCACTAGATGGACTCATTGTATTACATTCCTTTGCAGCTATTTTAGCCCATTGCTAAAATCAATTGCCAAAAGGCCGAATTCAGACTCTGTTGTTATTTTGGATGACATCGAGGAGAGAGATATGTTCATCTCAAAATTGGAGTCGAGGTTCTTGTATCTTGCTGCAGATGCCCGCTCAGTTATAAGGTCAGTGTCTTTGTTCCCTCTGTCTCAAATTAGAAAGAATATATTGCACATTGCACCACCGAAATCGGTTGCCATGAATGTTAACTTGCTTTAATGTTGCATCTTGTTCGAGCTTTAACTAGAATGTTTTGCACTTTCACCAATTGTTATGCATAGGGGATGGAGACCATCTTACAGGGATGTCTTACTTGGAGTAAGGAAAAAGCTTGGTGTTCAATGCTCTGGCAAATTATGTACTGCAGACCTTGAGGCAGAGATATTTCTTCACCTCCTGAATGAATATTCAAGGTACAAGTACATGAAAGTAAAAGGAAACTAGTTAACTAAATGTCCTTGCAAGTTGCAATGAATCAACATAGACACATTGTGTACCACATTTACAAAATTTTATGGTGGTAATCATTGGATAACTTCCAAGTCTGCTACCTGAATGTAAACTTTTTTATTGCCACGCCTCCAGACATAATCAGAAAGGCGACATCTCATTTCCATGGGGTAAACAGAAATCTTCAAAAGAAAACTCTAGCCTAGCAGTAAACAATTGGAAAGTGGTTACTGATGCTGCTCGGAGGATTGGAGTGAAGGGACTAGAGAGTGCATTCTTAAAGGTTCTTTGCAACCTTCATTTATTTTCTTTTTCTTTCCTATTCTTGTGTGATTATCTAATTGTTATTCTAACCCCCACATTTCTTGTTTATCGAAGGGTGGTAGTGCATTAACTGTGAAAACGATCTATGAATCGGTATGGAATACAATTTTTTTTGTTGGTTGTGGGTCAAATTCTGTTCTTCTTCCTCCATCATTGATTTCACTAATGTTACTTACCATTATGGTAGATAGCCAAGAGGTTATCTGGAAAGATGCTGATGGAGGCTGCTAATTATGAGATCAAGAAAGAGATTGTTAAACAGGTAAACCTAGTTTAATTAAGTATTTTGATCTAGTGTTCCTGACTTTTGTGTCCTTAGCATTGTATATATTTTCACCCTTTGGACTCATCATTTTTTTCTTGGACTCATCATTTTTTTCAGCTTGAATGTACAATTGTGTTTCTTATCCTGTTATAAGCTTTTGCTTTCAGCCTGCATCTGACAAATGCGCTGTCAAAACTTCTTGACAGCCTAAGTTGCTATTGGATATCTTACAAAGTACTAAAGCTTTCCATCTCTAGGGTGGACGATTGGCTGCTGTTAATCTGGAGTCAAGAGCTGGCTTGCTTGCAGCTAGGCAGGTAATATATTTGCTAGCTACTGTTCTGTCCATCGTAGATGTTATTTCTGTAGCTTCATCTATGATTTCGAATTTAGGATGTATTCTGATGATCCTCTTGAATGTTAACAGGGTTTGGCTCGTGCAGCATCCAGATATGTCGGTCTTAGGAGTATAATGACGTTTCTTGGACCAATGTATGCTTTCTTCTGATAGTAAACTTTCAGTATATTACTTATGCATTTATTTAAAAAAGGACAATGAATTTATAATACTTTAATAATTCTGCAAAGTTTCTGACATTGCTTTTCTTTCCTTGACATTTTCAAATTTCAGTTGTAACTTTATTCCCTGGATGAATGTTTTGATTGGTTCTTAAACCTGCAGTTCTGAATTCATGGCTTCATTTGAAACCTTGGATTCATGGCTTTTTGATATCTATCATGGGTCATGACTTATTTGAATAAATTCCCCTTCTCAGGCGTGATATTTCCTGTTCTTCTGTTGAATATAGTGCAGACCTCACAAGTCGTGCATGTCAATAATGTTTCTCTTATGCATTTAACATTACACAGAATGTGGGGAACACTCTTAGCGGATATTGTGATTCAGATGCTGGGGACGGATTATGCTAGGATTGTGCAGGCAATCTATGCTTTTGCTCAGGTGAAGTTCACGTTATTGCATTATCAATTGGTGTCCATAGCTGCATCGATTCATATTTTGTTCTTCTTAACAGATTCGTCTGACTCGAACGAGTTATATTGAACCTCATGAAGAATGACCAGATTGGTCAAGTATAACTGTCATTCTGATCTAGCGGATCATTATCGCCCATAGTGTACATTCTAACCATGAAGATTTTTTTTTTCTGCAAATTGTGGTGCAATGCTCCATGGGACAATGAGGTTAGACTTTTGGTCTTTCCTGAAGCTCTGCTGCTCATGGAAGTATACTAGTGACAATGACTACCAAATGTTAGGTCTCTGGGACAGAGCATAATAGGAATAGTTTGTGCCTGGAGTTTTCGCTGCTAATAGGCTGCTTAGTTTATAAAAACTCCATGTAAAACTAAGCAAAACTGACTTTTTTGTGACAATGGAAATAGAGTTGTATATAAATTAACTAGGAGTTCACAATGGCCATTTGGGCGACCTACTCTCTGAATGCGGAAGTTGTGAACGAATTTACATTCGCTTCACGCTTCCACGGGGGCCCGAAGTTGTAGACCATGCGTTCCGCTCTGCCCCAGTTGAATAGTGTAAAATATTGTTGTCCTGATCCTAGACTATTCCCTCCTACCGTTCAGTTAGGCAAGGCATACTTCATTGGCACTACCTGATGCTCATACCAGCCATATAGCAAGACACGCTTTTATACAAACTACAGGGTAGAATTTGCATGTGACTCCCTACTTGTTTCCTATGTATCAAAAGGTACTACACGATGATCTTGAAAATTCATCAAGTGCTTATTTGCTAGTGGCTGAAATTTGAGTTTTTCTTTTAGTACATTTTCCTGTTTTTCTCAACCACTTAAAGTTTTTGAGTGCATGAAACTACTACTCCCTGCGTCTTAAAATTCTTGACCTAACGACATGATTTTGAAGATGGAGTACTAGTGAAAATTGCTGGCTGCAGCTCCTCAAAGGTAAGCCATTACCTTGATCAGGACTCGTATGCCGTTGAAAGATAGGCGCGTATCTATATCTGAACAAACATGAGGCTCTGCGCGCAAAAATTCTAGAGCAGAGGAACCATGTTGTGAGCGCCATGTCTAGAAGGATGCCGAACCGCATTGTTTACAGAGCTCGTCGTGATCACGCGCGCACACTCCTTCACCAGCCCGCCGAAGCTTTCTAAATCCCGGGCACTTACCGCGTGAGACGCCGATGGACCGGAACCACTACGGGCTGCTATGCTAGCTGCTACGGCCCCCGTCACGCTCTGCGCCATAAAGCGCCGGCGCTAACACCTGCACCACCGGCTAGCTTTGCTAGCTCTCCCTCCTGCCGAACGGGAGCATGGCGAAGACGACGATGGCGATCAGCCTGGGCAGCTCGCGGCGGCGGAAGCGCGGCGAGATGCTGTTCCCGTTCGAGTCCTTCTGCCAGCCCGGGTACCCGGCGCCGCTCGGCAGCGGCGGCGCCTTCAGGGACAACGTCAGGGCGCTGCTGGGACTCGCGCACCTGGAGGCCGGCGCGCAGGGCGAGACCAAGTGCTGGTCGTTCCAGCTCGAGCTGCACCGCCATCCGCCCACCGTCATCAGGCTCTTCGTCGTCGAGGAGGAGGTCGCCGCGTCGCCGCACCGCCAGTGCCACCTCTGCCGTCACATCGGTACTCACCATGAAGTCGTTGCTGTCTCTATCGACCGACGATCCTATCCTAGTATTTACGTTGAACGTTTGCATGCAACCAGTGCCGAACGTACGTACGTGCACAGAAAGTTAATTTGGAGCCATATCTGAAAAGCACACGGCGCCATTTATTTGTTGAAGAAATTTTTCTCTACTGTTGCTAAATTCAATCCTTGACTTCAAGAAATCAACACTGAAGTTCAACAACAAAAGTTGTGTTTCCGATTAGCAGTGCAAAGAACGAATTGCGATCTTTAGAAAACCATAGAACAAGCGGCAGTCTTCACAACACCACACCATATATCCTCACTACGAGGAAAATCAGAATCCATTTCGTGGGGATTGTTGCAGGTTGGGGTCGGCATCTGATATGCAGCAAGAGGTTCCACTTCGTGCTGCCCAAGAGGGAATCGTTGGTGGAAGCCGACAGCCTACACTACGGGATCAACCAGGCGCCGGAGAAAGCGCCGAGAGGGACGGCGACTTCCAGGGGCCACCTGCTGCACGGCGTCGTGCACCTGAACGGCTTCGGCCACCTCGTCGGCCTCCACGGCTTCGAGGGCGGCTCCGACTTCGTCTCCGGCCAGCAGATCATGGACCTCTGGGACCGCATATGCTTCGCCCTGCACGTCAGGTGTGCATGCGCGTGCCACTGCGCAACGCTCCTAATTACGTCGACCCATCCGCCTCAAATGAGCATGACACGTGTTTGGTTGCGCACTGCAAGGAAGGTGAGCGTCGTCGACACGGCGAGGAAGGGGCACATGGAGCTGAGGCTGCTGCACGGCGTCGCGTACGGCGACACATGGTTCGGGCGGTGGGGCTACAGGTTCGGCCGGCCCAGCTACGGCGTGGCGCTGCAGTCGTACCAGCAGTCGCTGCACGCGCTGCAGTCCATCCCGCTCTGCGTGCTGGTGCCTCACCTCTCGTGCTTCAGCCAGGAGCTGCCCATGGTGGTGAACAAGTACCAGGCAATCAGCGGCCACAAGCTGCTCAGCCTCGGCGACCTCGTCCGCTTCATGCTGGAGCTGCGGACGCGGCTCCCGGCCACCTCCGTCACTGCGATGGACTACCGCGGCATCATGTCGGAGGCCTCGTGCCGGTGGTCGGCCAAGCGCGTGGACATGGCGGCGCGCGCCGTCGTGGACGCGCTGCGCCGGACCGAGCCGCCCGCGCGGTGGGTCACGCGGCAGGAGGTGCGCGACGCGGCGCGCGCCTACATCGGCGACACGGGCCTCCTCGACTTCGTGCTCAAGTCCCTCGGTAACCACATCGTCGGGAACTACGTCGTGCGCCGCGCCATGAACCCGGTGACCAAGGTGCTGGAGTACTGCCTGGAGGACGTGTCCAGCGTGCTCCCGGCCGCCGTCGCCGGCGTGCCGGCGGCCCACGGCGGCAAGATGCGGGTGCGGTTCCAGCTCACGCGGACCCAGCTCATGAGGGACCTGGCGCACCTCTACCGCCACCTGCTCAAGGAGCCCAGCCAGGCGCTCACCACCGGCGCGTTCGGCGCGATCCCCGTGGCGGTGAGGATGGTCTTGGACACCAAACACTTCGTCAAAGATTACCACGAAGGATTCGCACCGATCGACGATGGCGGGGTTGGGCACGTCCACATCAACCTGTGCTGCACGCTGTTCGTGAAGAACGGGAGCCCGGAGCTAGCCGCGCCGTACGAGATGGTGACCGTGCCGGCGCACGCCACGGTGGGCGAGCTCAAGTGGGAGGCGCAGAGGCTGTTCAGGGAGATGTATCTGGCCTTGAGGAGCTTCACGGCCGAGTCCGTCGTCGGGGTCGCCGTCGGCCAGGACGGCAGCCCCGTGCTCGGGGTGGTCGACGTTGGAAGCACCGTGGTGGTCGAAGGGAGCGTCGGTGACCAGCAGGACGAAGCGGCGGTGCCCATGACCGAGGGGGGAGGCGACGGCGAGAGGGTGGTGGACTGCGAGTGCGGCGCGGACGACGACGACGGCGAGCGCATGGCGTGCTGCGACATCTGCGAGGCGTGGCAGCACACTCGGTGCGCCGGGATCAAGGACACCGAGGAAGTACCGCACGTCTTCTTGTGCAGCCGGTGCGACAACGACGTCCTCTCGTTCACTCCGTTGAACTGTTAGAAGCCACTACCCGCCGCTGCGGTGCTTAATTGATAAACGCTACAACAACTTTGATTTCCCCGAGTCGCTATCGTATATAGCCGTGTATCTAATTATTAACAAGAGACAAATATAATCGCGGTATTTTCACCAACGTTTGTCTACAGAGGGAGTGACTCTGATTCCTTCTACCAAAGGGAGGATTTGGAAACTGATGGATTGCCAGGCCGAGCTGGTTAAAACAAACAAACGAAACGGCCTTTTCACAGGGCCTATTTGAGATGGGCCGTAACGGTCTTTTCTAATGAAATCAGTGGACCCAAAACGCAAGTTTCTAATGAGAAATCACAGGGCCTATTTGAGATGGGCCGTCTAAACTTATGTTTTCTATAACTGGCCAGTGAGGAGTGATTCAATTTTTTTCTTTGCGATTAGCACTGTTCGCGGGAACCTCGCCTCAACTCCTACAGAGAGTCAAACCCATGACCTGAGATACTGCAGAAGCTCATGTAACCTCTAGGCTACAGACCTTTTCGCCATATCATTGCATAAACTGGCTTATTTAATTATCCTGGAAAGGAGAAAGGAAAGAGACACTGGGCTCAAAACCGTGCATGGCTTCAAAAGCACTAGAAACATATAGTTCGTCTCTCCATCTCATGATAACTCATCGAAATAAAAAGAAAACTATGTGTTCGTAAGGCAGTTCATATCAGAACAAGCCGCTGGCTAGCTAATGCTGCATCCGCCACCTAACGATATGTAACGGTGACCAGCAAGCAACGCTGTAAGTATTGAACTGGCGAGTGACCACCTGCGAGAGTGGGACTCCTACTTACCAAGACCAGCAAGAAAAAGGTGGCCAAAACCAGCCTACAGGCCGCCATTGTTTTGACCTTACGGCACTACAGCAACGACACTCACATGCCTGTTTGTGGGCTACCTACGGTCGGTGGTCGCATCTCATCGCTCATCTCTCGTGAAAGAGCTTTTCTGGAAGGGCTCTCCTACACTGCTATACACCAGTCCCTATTCAATTTGCGTTCCCAGGGGAGAAGAAGTTTAGCAGTAGCTGTGGCCAAAGACAATGACTGTAGTCTTCCGCTCCCTACCCCAATGCTATGCTCGCCTCTTTGCTGGCCTGCGTGAAGACGCCGAGCTGGGCATGTACGTAGGCTATCGCCGGCTGATCGGCAAATCGTCCAAGTTTGGACCTCGATGTTCCACTCCTAACCCTCCTCTGTAATCATCTCGAACGACATGTAACATCCTGCTCCCCTCCGAACTACTCAAAAAAGACAATGACTGGGTTGGAAGGATCTAACTAACCTCCTGAATTATTCGGGCGGGCGGGCCTAACTTTCAAGAGAAGATACAATGCATTAACCGACGGAGGTGTCTCCTTCTCAGGTGATTGAGATTTTTACTAATTTTTTAGTCACTTTTTTCAGTCATTGGATTTATATCCAACCACCCAAATTTTTCATTCACTTATGCAAAAAATATTCTTCGAAAACACGAAATTGTTCCACCTAAGAACTAATTGTTTCAGCAGTACTTTTTTTGTTCCAGCGGTGCAGTTTCATTGTTCCAGCATTATGTTTTCATTGTTCTGAAAATGTGATGGAGAGATATACGCAGCCACCTGAGAACTAGCAAATCTCTTAGCCAACCACAAGAAACTTAACCAATGCAACAACGTATAACTTTCGATAACGTCATCTTAATTATATAATTTTGTTTTTTGAGGAACCAACATTTTTACCAGCAGGGGTCACGTCATCCTAGTAAGTTGTACATGCATAAATTTATTGACTTAATATTTGGCCAAAAAACGGAGCCAACATGTTCTCTCTCAACGGCTAGAAATTTTCCAATTAATTAGAGAAAAAGAAAAAATTACCCATCATTACCATTATAACAAAATTAATCCAGAATGCCATCCGCATGTTTTAAAATTGCCCACACTGCTATTATATAAAAAAAAATAGTTCAAAATAACCTGCATACATTCTAGAAATTACCCACCTACCAATATATATAAGTTTATGACTTACCTGCTTTCTTAGCATTGGAAAGAGTTTAGATACACCGAAGTCCTTAGCCATAGACGGTAGATCCTGGTTGAAAAAAAAAGAGAAGAGGATAGTAGCAAACAAATGACTTATCGCCGAAGTAAATGAAAAAGCCTATAAAAAAGTTTTCTTGCTTTTCCCCTCTCTCCCAGTTTGTCCTGCGTCCCTAGTGAGACAACCAAGCTAGCCTTTTCTCCTTGTTGCACTCAGATCCTTTGCGATGCAAGCAGGAGGACCATGCTACAGGGCTCCTTTTTCTGCAAGCGACCTCACCTTGTAGGGTTCTTTCAGCCTGAGATGCCACTCCTCTTTCCTGTCCCCATGCATGGCCATCTCCATCTTTTCCCTGTCCATGATCTCTTTTTGTTTCATTAATCTGTCCCTGACATCCCGAGCTGATCTGTGCCACCATGGTGTGAGGGCGATGTGGGCACATGCGCTCCGGTGGCTCACGGCTGAAAAGGGACTCATCAACCAAAAGGGGATGAGAGCACGCAGGCGGCAGCAACTGGCCGTCTGTGGTCACTCACTGGTGGTCGCTGATGAACTGATGATAGGAAGGAGAAATGAAATGTGGAAGTGACTAGGGAAGGGCATCTTGGGAGGAAGTAGGAGTGGTATCTGTATGCTCGTTTGCTTCGTCTAGACTGAAGATTCTTTTTGGAACGTTTACGGCCTCTAGCAAAAAATTGGTAGGCATGATGAAGGCTTTTCGTTGATTCGTCGTACAGCTCAAGGAGCAGCAGGCATATGCTTTCCAATTCATCATCATTCTGTATGACTAAAGCAGTATATGGGCAGAATCATGGAGGCTTCCGGTGTCATCGACAACACTGACAGTTGCAAGAGTCGTGTATCATGATCCATTACTCGTCACGTAGAGATCGCGGATAGGGGCGGCGTCCTAATCCTGGGAAAACTGATCCATTCGATTCCAAATTACATGAGTACAAACGCAATCTCTTATATAGTACTCCGTAGCTAATAGACACGAGAAAAACAAGCCCGGCGCCAATCGTTTTCTCTTCTGTGTGTGATCGTGTGATTGTGCTCGAGCATCATCTATCTCCATCACAGCTAGCATCTCTGATGAGGGGTTGCATCGGAGAGCAAGTCGTGGCAGCACTGCACCAGCAAAATGTTCTCTCGCGATTGGTAGTATGTACGTGGTCTTTTCGTCGTCTTATGGCAGTAGGAATATTGTTCGAAACAGTGGGGCCTACATGCATGGAGTTGAGGCGTGCAGTGAGTGGCCGGGCAGGCCGGGTACGTAGAGCTATCTCGCCACTATCCAGTGTCCACTACCACCTGCCAGGGCCCAGCTCGCATTGTGTTTTTTCAAGTAAACGCCCGGGGTCATCGATGATATGACAAGTTCGGCCAAATGATGTGGAGCAGCAGGGTGTGGCTGGCTTTTCCTGCCGCGTGTACCGCAGATCGTTTTGTCCCGTTATACTATACAGATGGGACAAAACCGGTCCAACGTGCGACGCTGAAACTGCAAAGGCAGCGAGGTGCACGAAATTTGTTAGCTGAAACCTATACTACTGTCAAAAGTCAGGTTAACAAATTTCGACGGACAATGTAGCTCCAGACGATCCTAAAAATATCAGTCAACTGGCTTCACATTCAAGGGAAAAAATAGTGAGAAAAAAGCAAGAGAAAAGGTGCAATGCTTTTTTCGAAAGTCAGGTTCGACTCTTCTTTTCCTACAGTGCTACTCCGAACGTACGCACAGCCCTGTTCCGTGGGCGCGAGGAACAATCTTGCTCGAATCATCAAATGATATTTTCAAACTATCGGACACAGCTACAGCTTGGGCCGTCCGAGATGATTATTGCGGTGGTGCTGAAGATGCCTACATCTATCATGGTTGCGTACCTTGCGTTTATAAGGTCGCCGTGGTGACCATCGCGGTGTGGTTCTCGGTACGGTGGAACTCACGATCACGGTTTCCAAACTATTCCAACAACTTCACGCACATATGTAGGAGCAGTCAGCTCGGGCAGAATCTTTGTTTCTCACTTTCGACAGAGAAATTTCGGACTAAGCCATGCAACGATCATTTCGCGTTAATCATCAGCGAGCGCGGTCAGGCGAGCTGAGCCGGCCAGCATCATGCAGCTATAGAGCTAGACGCTGCGTTTGGCGCCAGCTCTCCCTGGCCGCTCCGGAAAAGCTACACTTCTAGGCAGAATCCTATGGCGCCCAGCTCGCACGTGTAAAAACTGAAGAGGATCGATCCGAGACGTCCGTGTATAGCCAAGATTGGTACGAAAGCCGTCACTTTTTCTGCGCGAGTGGGTGCAATGCAATGCGAGGGCGAGGAGGGAGAGACCGTCACGTATGAGTCGGAGAGTGAGTGAGCGAGGAACACGGACAGAGATGGATATGTACACGACGGCCGGCCCCCACCGCCCACTCGCGCGTGTCCAGTTAGTGCGGCACGTGTAGCTGTCGCACTTTGACATGCGTGAGTCCAAGCGGGCGGTAAGCGATATGCAGACATCGCAGGGGTGAGAGACAGACTGAGGGTGTTGGGACACCATTTATCACTTCGTCATGTATCGAGGCCAGTGGCGAGAGACGAGGCCGACCGACGGACGGACGAATGAATGAGGTGTGCAGTGCGCCGGCGGGATGGCTGGGGAAAAGTTAAAGCGAACAAAAAAACGATGCGATTTCTCTGCCGGGGAGTGAGGACAAAAGGATTTACTGCTGGCAGAGCGCACCCAAGAGCTCAAGAGTGCTCAAGAAGCTAGCAAGGCGGACGGGATTCACGTGCTTATACGTAGTACCATGCATGCAGCTGCAAAAGTTTCACCTATGCTAAATGCTTCGTTTTTCCTTTTTTGAGTCGAACGGCAATGGTTTTGGCGGTAGCAACGTTTGGCACATAACAGTAACTGTGGATGCTGTACGGCCGCAGTGGACCGAACCCTGTCCATTCGTCTGTCGATACATACGCGTCCTGCTTAACCCGCACGTACGCGCTCCCCGGCCACGCCGCGACGACGCACCCGCTGCCGGCGGGGCGCTGCCTGCCCGCGCGCGCAGACACGAATTAAAACCCGCGCTTAGCTAATGGCCAAAGGCGCAGCGCGGGTGCCGGCCCACGCGGCAGCGAGTGAATGCACGCTGGCACCGCGCGCAGCGCAGCGGCACGGATCGATTCGCCTGCGCCTGCGCGCGTCGCGCCCGTGCGCCAGCCAGCCGGCGCGGACAGCGGCCTTGCCCGTGTCTGTCTCCTCCGTCCGTCCAGCGGCCAGGCGCGCGCGGGGCCGGGAGGCAAAAACCGCGTTGGAAATCGGAGCGGCCAGCGGCTTGCCGAGCGAAGAGCAGGCCGGCCGGGCCGCGCCCTGGCCGGATGTGCAGCGGAGCCTGCACCGGCGCGCGCGTCGGTCGTGTTGATTCTCACTCTACGGCCGAGCGCGCGCCGCCAGGTCTGCCGCAGCCAGGAGCCTGCTGCCGCGCGCTGCAAGCGTCCGTCCGTAACATTGACTCACGTGGGCGGTCTAGATCGGGTCGGATCTGAGGCGACGACGGAATCGGAGCGCTGCTGATGGACATGCTTCTGAATCCTGATCGAACCGGGGGCCCTGGGCTGGGCATCAGCAGGATTTCCTTTTCAGGTCCCTTTTCAGGTCCTAAAACGTCCGTAACAAAGACATGGTGCGAGTTATCACTGGTCCAGGACAAACGTACTTTACAGGTCATTAAACCCTCGGTGAAAATGACACGCTAAAACTGGCATCATGCGCATAGACGTGAGTACCCTAGCTAGATGCCACCACCCCTGGCTCATTTCTTTCCGTGCCTGACTGCCTCCTGCAAAGAGAAAAGCTGACGGGACCCCAGCCAAATTTAACGCCGTGTCACCCACCGTGGTCCTGGGCGTCGGAGTAGATAGAGTAGAGTAGCATCAAAAAGAGGCCGGATCATTCTTGTCGACTGCCTCCGTTTCTTGCGTCAACTTGGCTCATCTCCTACAGCTCGATCGTAGGCCCGTCATTGCGACGCAAAAGCCTGGGGCGCTACCACCGACCTCGCCAAAAGCGAAACCCAGCCCACCCAACGTGTGCAGCCGGACGGTCGATCGCGACTATAGAAGGAATCATTGCGCGATCGCGACTATAGAAGGAATCATTGCGCAGGTATCCTGATGCATGCAAGTGACCTGTAATATCTGCAGCCGTAAAGCTAGTTTCTTTTTCTCTGTAAATTGAAATGAACATGTAATTTTGTTTCCATTTTTCTTGGTTAGGAAGAAGGAGCTGTCCGGAATGGCACACACGGGCAATAATATAATCTGAAAAAGTCTAAGAGATAAAAGAGGAGAAGATCATCCATTACTGCGTGACAAAGTCAGAATGCAATGCCAAGTACATATGACAAAGTTTCTTCTACTTGTTGTCTTCTGGCATACACTCCGAAACATTCCAAACGCTACACGCCATGCACTACATATTTGTACACAGCGATAATGACCCAACAATGACAATGCAACTGGGTGAACATCGATCATATGGGCACACACTAAACTGGCAGGACCACAAGAGGCACGAATCCACAACCTTACATGTTCGAAAAGCATGGCATGCACTAGCTCGTTGCTTCAAGACCACTCTGTAGTTGCCATGCATTGCACATGCCACCACCCCTCATCCATGATAATTCTCACGTTCAGTTAACATGCATGCATGCTAATAGTGTGAAGTATGACAATGAGTCATTGAAACCAATAAAACTACCGTGCAAAATATGTGACTTTCCTGGCCAATATTCCCATGCAAAAATGACAGACAATGACTGCATGTTCAGAGATCACAAAGATATGCTTGTTTACTCAACTGCTACTAGGAGCATACTATCTGAACTGTGTGTGCTGAAAGCTAGCTCAATCTTTGTGGGGAATATTTGACGATCGAGATCGCCTTGAAGTTTGGCAGGATCTCTCGGGAATAAAGCCAACAAAGAGAGACGATCCGGTATGCGCCGCTGCCAACTCCGATCAGCACCAACAATGATTAGCATATGTGCGAGGGCATGAAGGAATCATGGCCGGCGCTGGACTTTTCCTCAGCTGAGATAGAGGCTCGCATGTGTGCAGCAGCGGCAACGGCAAAGAGAGATTTGTACTTGCCTATACCCTTCCTCTCCCTCCCTCGCCCATCACTGCCCCATCACCATTAAACTAAGCCGGCTGGGAGTGTACGGACACGCAGCCGCCATGAGACCACGCACATGTCCAGCCAAAGCTTCTCGCTGAATCTTTATGGCCCGAGTGGTGGTAGAGAAGCTGGGAGAGAGTACGGGTACAAAACGTCGCCTGCTTTTTGTGTGTGCTTATGCATATATTCTTCTTCTTCTTCGATCGATCGATCCACTTGCTGGACTTTTCTGAGAAAAAGGATCGGGGGCGTCGTGGGCGCCAGGTTCCTCCGAAGATCAAATATCAAGCTGCCCATGATGAACACACATGCATGGTGTGTGTCATACTGTCATGGGATAACAATTTAAAAAGCATGCTTTTGGTTACCTAAAGAAGAACGTAAATACTACGTCTTCAACCTACTAACAGTGAATCAACAATTACCACCCAGTATCTGAACTCTATTTCATTTGTACAACTATTCGTCGATCGTATATCTTGCACAAACCTTAAGTTTGCGAAGTACGTACGGGTACGTGTACCTATCTTGCTGTCACGCGTATATATCTGCCTGATGAAAACCTTGCCTTCGTGCTTACACGGCTGGTACTGTAGATGTGCATGCATGGCGCCCTGTGCAAAACCGCATCACTGACTCGGTTGCATGCATGTGACGTGAGACCCACAGCGGTTGTCTTTACCACCAAACGCTTCAAGTACGTCACGACTGCTCCATACGTTCTGCTCACTGTCCGCCCGTCTGCTGATCGATCGACGACACGAGTAGTACAAGCAGCCTAGCTATACGTACGTACGTTCATGCAGGCAAGTGAAGCTAGTACTACTACTGTTCACGATCTTGTACTCTAGCAAGCGTATCCACCGCTCATTTTGGCAGTATGATCGGTATCGATCATCGAATGGTCGCCCATATGCGCTCCGTATGTTCATCGAGAACGCGGACCGTGCTGTCTAAATCACAGCGGCAAGCACTGTGCTGGCGAACTTGGAGATCGATCGACGCGATGCGCGGTGGCCGCTGCTCGTATGGTCTGTAGCGCGCGGCCGCCCCATGTTTCATGTTGCTGCAGCCGTTGCGTCAGTGGTCTCGTCGAGCCGAGGACCGCCTCCTCATCTTGTCATCGATCAGGTATGCTGATGAACAGTAGTGTGCATGCATGCACATTCAAGCTGGCTACAGTCTTGGGACAACTTAGCCAGTCGTCATTAATTGATGTTTAGTCATTAGTCACACTCGCACTCTCTTGCATGCGTCTTTTTGATGTGTTGCGGTGAATTGATCTATGCTGCGTCCTTCTCTTGAGCATATATAACAAGCCACAATCTCTTATAGAATGTCACTTGATAGCCAGCGCTAGCTCAATTAGGCTCTTGGTTCCTAGTTCTAAAAAAAATGACATCCAACATAAGAGGAGGTAGGTGGTTTTTCATTAATAAAAAGAAATAACGACCAAATAGGCACCGAAATTGAGAGTACGTGGACTCAAAACTTGATGGTAGGGGGTGCATACCCATACCTCCGCCCCCTAATATATCAATTGAGAAGGTCAGTTTCTTTTTGTTCTTGGTTCTGACATTTACCTTCTTTTTTACGCGCCTCATATGGCCAGGCAATTTTCATTCGGTGCCAGTGAACGTGCAACGCCAGTGAGTTTTAGCGGTGATGCATGTGAGGTTTTGGGGTGTTTCAATGGCTGACGGGCTTACAAGAGGGCTATGGGAGGGGGGCAAGAACGGTAACAAGTGGGGTGGCTAGGCAATGACTATATATGCTAACCATGAGCTACAGGAGATTGTTGGTTGGGCCAGTGTAGGTCGTGCCATGTCAGATTAGTGTTGTTGGGGCACGGTGTAACCCGAAAGTAGGGACAGAGGCAAGGGGTGCGGCATAAGCGCGCGTGTGTGAGCGAGAGCTGGGTAGATGCGTGTGAGGAAAAAGATGAGCCGGCCACCGGCGAATGGAAGATCGACAACTACAGTGGTCGGGGGGGGGGGGGGGGGGGGGGGGGGGGGGGGGATCAGGCGTCTAGAGTACATTCCATCCGTTCCACTTTGAGTGTCATTCTAGCAACATACAGTTTTTCCAGTTTAAGTGTCATTCTCGCTTTTCAATGCAGTTCTCTCTCTATCTCTCTCCTCCTTCACTGCTTCTCATTTTCAGTGCACTCTCTACTTTTTCATCGTTTTGCTCTATTTTTTTTTCGGACGTTTACTTGGTTGTTAGCTGCAATGTTGCAAGGCTGTCCTATGCAAAAAGTAGTGCGTTGTGAACTTCAAGATTAAAATGATTGCTTGATTACTGATCTTTAACATGCACGTGCATGATATGGTACTTGCCACGGCGTCCTAGTATATATCTATGTTTGCGAGTACAGATGCTGCCATCATTTACAGAATATTTGTAACACCACCCAACACAGTAGTATGCAATCCAACTTTCACCATTTCTCTCATTGGTCTTACAGCTTAACTACTAGTATCGTGGTAAAAGTAGTTTTCATCTCCTGTCTTGGATCATGGCAGATCAGATTGGTAAGCACAAGAGACAGATCGAAAAGGAGAAAGTAAACGCACATGCATGCAGGGACCATGCATGGTCACCATGCATCTCCAAGCAACTAATCCACTGCCCGACGGGATGGAATTAAATACATCGAGGAGGAGACAAGCCCATGATGCGTGGCGCGTGCTGCATGGAGGCGGGCGGCCAAGAATTAACAGTGAAGCAACCCCCGTTTGATCGCTGGGGCGCGCTCGGTTCCTTTGGTTTTAAGCTTGTAGCTAACTGCTTAGCTTGACAAATGACAAGGCTCGATCGCTTTATGCATGTGTGGAACAGCAGTTGTGGCGGGGAATAATTGCGTTAGCCCCTCCTCTCTTATTCGAGTGGGCCCTCACATCGCTTTTGGAGTTACCAAACCCAGCACACAGTGCGTGCCCCCCATGTCTGTCGATCGGCCGGCCGGCCATGGTTGCGTCAGTTCGCCGGAGGACCCGCCGCGGTTGTTTCCCATTCATCGTCTCTCCCGTCTCGACTGCAAGTTCGTCGATTCAAGCGAGCTGCGGCATGGAGATCTGCGGAGTGGTTCGGGTTTGTACGCGTAGCTAGCTAGAGCATACGATCGATCGGCGTTGCTCTGAATCTGTTCCTGGCTTCTTGTGTTTAGCCGGGACTCGCTGGGCTGTCCCGGAGCTATGGCGCAGAGATCACTACGCATGGGCGATGAGCCACTTGTGCCAAGCTTCTCGTTTCATCGCTCTCGAAGACAAAGGGGATGCGTGTCCCGCAGCTGGATGCGAGACCATGTCTTGATCCGGCCGCTGTTTTTCTCTTCCTGCTTGTATCGATCCACCCCAAGCTTCTGCGTGCCCTACAGCCCGTACACAGCCAAAAGGCAAAAAGGATGGGAGCCCCACACAAAAAATAATTAAATGATTTCGTTCAAAGAATTATTAAATGACCTAGCAGTTTAACATTTGTCTGCATTTCCACAAAAATATTATGTCACATACTAACTCGTAGCTGCAAACTGCTGTACCCCCCATTATGCAGAAGTAGACGCTTCAAGCTCGAGGTGATTGCCATTTGCCCCTGCTGCTACGCTCATTGTTCTCCTGCTACTTCTGTTGTGTTGCTATAGCAGCATGCATGCATGCTGGATCGATCGATCAGCTGGCCTTTAAGTTTGCATGTACAGACACATACTACTGTATTTGGTCAAGCCTAGAGGTGTCACAGGAAGCGACAGTCAAACCCACCCTGTTTTTGATGCACCTATATTCAGCCAAAACTTTACAGCATGCAGGAGCAACTTTTCACCGGGAATATGCATGGATGGCAACTTTGCGTGCCGTGCGCTGCCTTTATTTTGGCTCGTCTCCTCCTATTTGTGGTGAGATGACGCAGTAGTCCTGTGGTTTCCGTAGCGGCAATCATTGCAATTAGACTTGCTATGGTGCGGTAAATATGTGTCCTTGAACATCAAACGAATACTTCTGCGTGCATTTTGTAGATTTCTTTTCAGAGAATGTGATCAAATTCACATGTCGGATACATAAATCCCGGCAGGGGCAACTGTACCTAGCCTGCAGCTCATCAGCCTCATAATTCTCTGGTCCTCTGATTAAACATTGTCTCTATTTGTTCTGACAGGAATTAATAATGCGGTTACCTTTGAAGCAGATCAGGCTGCTGGTAGGTGTACAGGTATAGGACAATCTTGCTCTACAAATACTCCTGTTAATCAATGACCCCGCATGTGACGGAACTCTGAAGAAACTTACTCCATGAAACCAAGCGTGCTTGGTTTGGTTTCAGTAAACTAGCAGTATTAACAAGTTTACAAGCATTTGCGAGCCAACTCAATGTATTCTTCAGTATGCTTTCTACTATAACATCCTCGATCTTTCTTCGCAAAAATTTTCTGGATGTTCAGTTTTCCTTTTTTTTTTCTGACAAAGTTTACAACATTTGTTGTGGGTGTCCTCACTTTTTCCAAGAAAAGGTACAGTTTTCTTTTTTCTGAAAAAAAGAAAGGAAAGGAGAAAGGAAAGAAGACATTTTAACAGCAACCTAGGTGGACGCACACATGTACAAGTAGACCTAGGAAAAAAGGCTACTCTATATATACTTCCAAGGGATCCTGTTGATTGCCGAAATAATTGGACTCATATACGCGTATGAAGAGTTTGAGACCATGTATAATCAAACATAACACAAAAGACAATTAAACAACTTGCTTTCTTCATCTCAAAGGATTGAAGGGGCTCGTAAGAAGCTTCTGGCCTAACCAGCCGTGTGGGATGCAAAAAAGGATAAAGCCGTAAACCGGAGCACATTAATAAATCCCATTCCTTGGCTCATGCAGAAGCTCGGAGAGATCACTCTACCTGCAGGTGCTGAGAAATCCTTCCATTTGGAGCCTAGCAGAACCGTGCTTAACTGGCATATATACACATGGCAGACGATATCTTATTTTTGTTGATCAGTTGGCACTCTATTATCAAATCTATAAGCATCCAAAACAACATTTCTGCCTCGTACGTAAGCTCTAAAGGACTTGGAATCCTTTCAGGGAAAATGACAGGTATATATAGTTGGATCTTAGGTGCTGATCAAATTAGCAGCATTTTCTATTATAACTAACATATGACTATATATAGTTTAACAAAGTACTGGACCTGTGTTGTACGTGCCTACGTCACACACGAGGCTCCAGCAACATCTGAAGCCTGGTCAATGCACTCAAGTAATAAATTATATACAATACAGAAAAAAACATTTTTATAAGGGAAAAACATATTGTTGAAGTATCGAGCTTTTGTCATGATACATGATTAGATTTTTCTTTTAATGGAGAGTTCAATTTTTGTGTAAAAAAATAAATTACATAAAACCCAGTAGTTTGTGGCACCACAGTTATTTTGGCTCGTATTACTTACCCCCATATATTCTTGTGAAATTGTTTCATAAAATTGCATCCTTATCAAAACAATATGAATCTTATCTATGTACGTTACTTTAACAGTAAATTTCAGAAATGTACGTCAATTTGCACAGAAAAACTAATACAGAACTACAATTTTTAGATCGATTTTAGAAAACTACGGCAATTTACACCTTTTGTAAAACAAAACTGCAACTTTATGAGATATGCCCACCTGTTAGTTCTAAAAGTTGTAGTTTTATATTACAAAAAGTGCAAATAGTCGTAGTTTTTGAAATTAAGCTCAAATTAGAGCTTTGTGTTACTCCAGTACAAATAGTCGATGGTTTCCAAAATTTTCTCTTACTTTAATTTCAGGAGGTTAAATAGCCGTACATCCAACTAAATGACTTCATTATCTAATTTATTACAGCTGATGCATCATGCTAACACAAATATATAGTTCAGATTCACAGTTATTTTTAGAGAGGCGGGGTTTTGTGAAACAATATTATGATCATAAAACATGAGGTTAAATGACACAAGCCAAAATACGAGACAAGGATCGTAATACCTGATGTTTACGAAATTTACTCGAAAAAAAAATCTCTGATCAATAGTGAGTCAGGGGGGCCACCAACCTGAATCCATGTAAGTAAGCCGCAGCTGTACTAAAAAGGTTTCTGGAAAGCATAGTAACGCAACCACAGAATGATCACTTACATCTTTCTCTAACAAACATAGTTTGGAGGCTCCGGCTTTTTGGGTAGGGAAATCCCTGCAGGTCAAGCTCCAGTGAAGCCATGAATTACAGTTGACAGTTTCTCTTGGACCACCTTGGAGTTACTTGATCCGATAGATAATTTTACATGTGTGATTCTCTCTTGCTTGATCAACTGGACTCCTACACCAAAAGATATTATGAATTATATTCTAGCAATTGAAAGAATTCACCTTTACCCCACGCTTGTATACTATATGTTGTTTTTGTATTGCCTAGCTAGAGGTAAGTAGCCAACAACTGCGCTTCCGTCCATTCAGTCCTCCCTCGTCCCACTCAAACAAACAAACAAACATGCATCCATGATCCATGTACCTAAACACCCTTTCCTTGCTTCAAAATGCCCTTTTTCAGTTGGGACTGAGATGCCAACAGCTAGCCATGTCTCCCCCATCATCCTCTCCTACTAGCATCTGCAATGGCAATTAGGACGCAAACCCACAAGTACTTACCAACTCCGGCTCTCCCTTTTCATCCCATATAACCCCAAAGAAAGCTGCTAAAACGTAAAGCCGATGGAAAGCTGCCTTCCTCCTCTCTCTCTTTCTCTCTCCCCTCCCTCTGGTGTCTGTAGCAGCGCACAAAAGCCAACTCCAAGACCCCTTCTTCCCACCTCCCACCACCCCATCTCCTTTAATTCCTTCCAAGCACAAGCTGGGCTCTTACTCTTATTATTATATGATCCAGTTCTCTCTCTCTCTCTCTCTCTCTCGTTTGCTTCCCATCTGATTGTTGATCTCTTCTAACCCTCTACGGCTATATATACATCCAAATCCCATTCCGTCTCCATCGCCTGATCAAATCGAGGGATAGGGAGGAAAAAGGGGAGAATTTTTCTTCTTTTTCTTGTTGCTGTTCCGTACTACTGTTAGTGGGTCGTTCGCAAGATCAAGAAAGAAGTACGTGGCATCCATGTTGGGCTTCTGCGCTCCGGCGGCCGGGCCACCTCCGGACGAGGCCACGCCGGAGCCGTTCCGCTCGCTGCAGATCGCCACCACGACCTCCGCTGGCGCCACGACGAAGAAGAAGCGCCGGCCGGCGGGCACACCAGGTACACGTCCAGAAACGCCACCCAATGCTAGCCGTTTCCAGTTTCATCATGCATGGCAGCTAAGGTAGCTGTAGACGCCAAGATTCAGTTCATCCTGCATGTAGTAGTTAATTAGTAACACGCTGGTGCGGCGGCAATGGTGCTGAGTGGATGCAGACCCGGACGCGGAGGTGGTGTCGCTGTCGCCGCGGACGCTGCTAGAGTCGGACCGGTACGTGTGCGAGATCTGCGGGCAAGGGTTCCAGCGCGACCAGAACCTGCAGATGCACCGGCGGCGGCACAAGGTGCCGTGGAAGCTGCTGAAGCGGGAGGCCGGCGAGGCGGCGCGGAAGCGGGTGTTCGTGTGCCCGGAGCCGAGCTGCCTGCACCACGACCCCGCCCACGCGCTGGGCGACCTCGTCGGCATCAAGAAGCACTTCCGGCGCAAGCACAGCGGCCACCGGCAGTGGGCCTGCGCCCGCTGCTCCAAGGCCTACGCCGTCCACTCCGACTACAAGGCGCACCTCAAGACCTGCGGCACCCGCGGCCACTCCTGCGACTGCGGCCGCGTCTTCTCACGGTGAGTAGATAGGAGATCCTTGCTGTTGATTAATTAAAGAACCAGCACAAATCTTTTTTCTTCTCTTTCTTTTGTTGCTTCTTGATCCGATAGATTTGTGGCCCAAAATTTTTGAAGTTAGATGGATTTCTCGACGGGATTTTTACGGCCGCACGGCCGGCCGGGACTCATATCAAACCGGGCCGGCCGGCGTCGGCGCCGGTCTCCTTTTTGGGATGTCTGGTACCAGTAGTATTACTGTGGCATTAACGGGGAACGGAAAGAGAGGCCGGGCCGGGCAGATCAGGCCACAATTCCCGAGGGCAGCGCGCCCTCCTCTGTGTGCGTGCGCGCGTGTTCGTGCGTGCGTATCCGTTTGCTTTGGGCTTTGCCTTGGGCAAGTGTGTTCCCGATAGGGCGCTAGCCGCCGCTGCCTTTGGCTTGGGCGGTCTTCGGCTTTGTGCTCGTGCTGCAGCGGCAAAGGCAGCGCCTATGCCAGCAGCGGCGCGCCGTTCAACGCTCCCTCACCAGGCAGCTCCTCAGGGCCCGGAATTCCACGCCTGACGAGCTGCCTATCTATACGAGACCCTCTTTCTGCTTGCGCGTTTCGCCGCTGCACGTACAACCTAGCTCGGATCCCCGCCGCCCGACCAGCGACGTAAATTCGTCGGCTCGACTCTCGCTCGCATACAATAAAGCCTCCTCCTCCCTGGTTCTTGGCCTTTTGTTCTTCGGTCCACGCGCGCGCGCCTGCAGCCTTTTTACTTGGTCCGTGCACCGAGACAGTAGCGAAAATGTTCTTTGTACTGATGTGAGATTAGCAGTGGTCTAATCTGTTGCGCGCGTGCAATGTGCAGGGTGGAGAGCTTCATCGAGCACCAGGACACCTGCAACGCCGGCCGGACGCGGGCGGACTTGTCGCCGGCGTGTGGCGGCGGCGGGGGCGTACCGGCAGCCGGGTCGCTGCAGCAGGCGCCGGCGCCGGCGTCGCTGTCACGGACCGCGTCGAGCACCAGCCCGTCCAGCGACATCGTCATCAGCCCGGCCGCCTGCTGGCCCGGTCCAGCGATGCCGAGCCCTACCGCCGCGTTCCACCGGTTCGAGAACCAGGCCCCGCCGCCGCCGCCGCCCGAACGCTGCGGTGGCGCGCATAACCTTGAGCTCCAGCTCATGCCGCCGTCCGGCGGCAGCAGCGCGGGCCGTGCCGAGCCGGGCACGACGGCGTGCTGCGGGTCGCCACTCTCTCCGGCTCCCACTTCGCGAGGCAACGACGCCTCCATGCACCTGGGGCTGTCCATCGGCGTCTCCGCCGCCAGCGGCGAGTTCGCGCGTGGAGGCGAGGCGCTGGCCGCGGCGAGGGCGAACGAGGAGGCGGCGCGGGAGCAGCTTCTGCAGGCGATGGCGGAGAAGGCGGCGGCGGACGAGGCCCGCGCGCAGGCGAAGCGGCACGCGGAGCTGGCCGAGCAGGAGCTGGCCAGCGCCAAGCGGATGCGGCGGCAGGCGCAGGTGGAGCTGAGCCGCGCCCACGCGGTCCGCGAGCACGCCGTTCGCCAGGTCAACGCGACGCTGCTCCAGATCACTTGCCTCAGCTGCCGCCAGAAGTTCCGCGCCAGGCCGCCGGCGGCCGTGAGCGCCGAGGTGGTCTGCAGCTACGTGTCCTCCGTCGTGACCGATCAGGGTGGCGACGCCGTGGTCGATGCGCCGCTCGACGACGACGGCATGCGGCGGCGCCAGGCCGCCAAGCTGATGGACGTTCTCTAGCTACCTACTCCTACCTTGCTATACCATGGTTCAATGGCTCCTCCTTTTGCAACGAGACGGCCACGGTTCGCGCATGCATGCATGCATGATGTGATGTAATCAGATCGATGCAGCCTGGGTGTGGGAGATCGATCCATCTAGTGCTGCCTGCCTGATGCGTTCGAGTCTTCTGAGCAAGAAGGGAGACGAAGCTAGGCTAGCTTGCAAGCTGCTAGCTAAGTGTGACATGCATGGAATCTTTCGCTGTTTGCTTCCCATTGGATCTACTTGGAAAGACATCACTCTCGTGGAAAGCAAGTTGTTGACGCCCTTTGTAAAGGCAACTTGCTACCAAAGGATAAAGATCACGGCATGATCTTTGTCCCAAGTACTAAATGCAGCTGCAAATCTTTAGCCATCCTAGCTAAGCAACGTGATCTTTTTCTTTGGGTTAAGAATCTTTTCACACACCATACAAAACAGTGAAATCTCTCTTATCCCAACCGTTTTTTTGGCAAAGGCCGGCTTAAGTACAGTACTCGCCGTTGCCAATTTGAGCAGTGATTCGATGGAGGGGTGTGGGCAATGGTGACATATGGAAGCGGCCAGGGATGGTGTTGGAAGTGGGGAACCGAGTGGAAGAATCTGAAGGGGGACAATGAACTGCTGGGCGCTGAAACTAAGGGGAAAATACACAACACGCACTAGAGATAAAATTTCAAAACTCCCAGGCGCACTGTTGCTGCTCAGCAATGGCACTAGTAGTCCAAAACAACACGCACAACCATGCTTGTACGCCGAGACAGGGCCACGAAGTCTGCCTCTCTCTCTCTTCTTTCTCTCTCTGCATCGACGTCTGCAACTGAAATGATGAAACGCTTCTGTGGGAGACCGGCTGGAACACAGATGCGGACGCGCGCATGGGTTTCAGCGCCTCGATCGCTTTCTCAGCTCCCCTCTCTTGTCTGTCTCGCCTAGAGATGCCCCAGTCCGATCTGTACCGTCTTGTAGCACTGAAAGATGGAGTATGCAGAAAGCTCACACAGAGCACTTCTGCCATTGCCACGTTTGCGCTTGCGCGCATGCATGTGTGTCCGTGCGAGAGGAGGCCCGCGGCCAGGTGAATAGTACAAGCCGGAACGAGGCAGCAGGTTGGTGTTGTGCGGCTCGTGATATGCTGCTTGCAAGTGCGTGCGGCAGCTGAAAGCTGGTGAAGCAAAGCTCTTTAGCTGGCTACGGAGCTGCTATAGCTGGAAGAAGGTTCATGGGTGCGTGCGTGCATGCGCCCACATGTAGACGTGTATCCGTAAATGTGTTGCATGTGATATGCGCTGGGGCTGCACCGAGAAGAATATACGCGCCTTGCGTAACGCATAGCGTTGTTTATTGTGTTGCATGCATGTGGAATTGAAGCTTTTAGTGGCGAGTCTTTTTGGCCTCCATTGGCGGACAAAACTTCCGCCAATGCCCTCACGCCACTAGAAAAAAGGATAACCTCAGTGACGTATGCGACGCCCGCTACTGGAAGATGAGAGGCACAAATTAAAAAAAGACACGGGCCATGGCAGTCTACGTCGGGAGATGTTGCCGCGTCTTGCCGGAGCTGCCTCGTCGTGCCGTTGTCTCACCAGTGCCACGAGCGCCTGTTGCATCGCCTGCGACCCGCCTCGCCTTGCCGTTCCATGCGATCGAGCCATTGTGCACGTCGAGCCCCAGCCTCTGTGCGCGGTGGAGAAGGGGAGAGGAGGCAGCGCACGCAGCCGCCCGCTAGGTGTTGCCCTAGATTCGCCGCCAAGAGCCGCCGCGCACTAGGAGTTGCCCTAGCTAGATTAGCCGCCAGGAGCCGCCTCGTCACCACCCTATCTTGTGCCTGGCAAGCTTGATGACGGGGAGGAGGCGTGTGAGGCGGGGATGGCGGAACGCGGTGGTAGGGGATGCATGGCAGTAACTAGTCTAGCACCCGTGCATTGCCACAGCACAAGAAATCAAATTTTCTAAATGGGACCTAGGATGTGTCATCAAATTTTTCTAAATGGGACCTAGGATGTGTCATCATATTAGACAACAAAACTAGTAGTAAATGTACATTCAACCCTTGCATATATTTATATTAAAGTGGCAGTGGTATGTAAATAAGAGATAAGTGCACGATTAGAGTCGGGTGATGGCAGATTGACCATCAGCACCAACTTAAGATAGTATAAGTAAAGATGATTTATGACAATGAATCATCAAATAAGCCAACGAGCTATCATGTTAATATGTAATACAACGAGCTATCATGCTAATATGTAATACAACGAGCTATCATGTTAATATGTAATACAACGAGCTATCATGCTAATATAAATGGTGCAAGTTAGTTTACGTCCAATTATATTGGTGGATGGTGTAAAAGTTACATCCCGTTCTCACACTTGTTTACGGGTACTTCCTAAAAAACCAAAAAAAAAACTTGTACACGTACGGTATGCTACCACTTAGGCCACGAAACTTTTATTTGTATATTCAAGTCTTTGAAACTTGCTAAATGGTTCACGTGCTTAGGTTCAAACTTCTCGTAGTGTTGATCCACCAACTTGGCGCGTCCCTGGCTTCCAGAGTTTAACAACGACATGTGCACTTTCCATGGAAATAAACCCTGCTTCATAATATCAGTAGTACTATTTTATTTGAATATATTCATACTGATATAATATCTTTTTATGCCACTGGTGTCATGCATGCAACGCTGAGCCGCTAATTGCTGGTGGGCGTTCATTCTCATTCATGTTTTTTTTCGTCAGAGGGCAGACTAGCTTTCCCTCAAAAAAAAAAAATCTCAGGTGCCAAGTACAGGGCCGCTGGCACCTAGTACAGGGCCGCTAGCAGCCTGGCACCTCCCGTGCGGGTTTCGCATAGAGTCGAGTCAGCACCGACCCGTGGAGGAGCAATGGAGCCAGCAGCTGTACTGCGTACCCTGCATGTCGCAATGAATTCAGAGCCAGATCGTGGGGTTGGCAGGCAGGGCAGGTAGGCATTGGTTTCTTGGCAGCTAGCTGCAGCCATGCCTTTCTACGGCTCGTCTCTACCCTCTGTCTTTGGCGTTTGGTTGCGTCGAGTCAGCATTGTTTTGGTTTGACTCAAGGGGTAAGTTGGTTCGCTCTGCTCATTACCAGCCTTCATGCTTGGAACAGTGATGGAATGAATGGCCAAAAACCAGCGGATCAAACATTGTTTCCCAACTGAAGGACACCAGGACTGCCACTGATCGAAGAGCTCCATTTGGTTACCCGGCAAGGATATCTCATGTGCTGGCAAATTGCCGCCCAATAGCCAAAACCACCAAGGCTGCTTGCCTGTTTCCAGGGACAAGTCAAGATCGCGGCAAAATTAGAAAGCTTTGACCTGGTAGCTGGTCGCCTTCTTGTTGTCGAAGCAAGCATCCTCCCATGCATGCCGGCCAGGACAAAAAATCCTCGTGTCACCAGTCCTGGTTTCGGCGCGCCTCTCGTCTCTCCCTTGCCTTGCCAACCATGCAAAGACCGCGATAGCATGGAACTGTCGTGGACCGCGTTGACCGGGCCGTGCAACAACCACGTGGCCGGTGACGATGCGCCTCTGGCGCCGAGAAGAAGACGGCAAGACTGGTCAGGCACGGCGAGATGACATCCTTGCATCAGTGGTGGCGCCGCGCCGGCGCGGCCCTCAAGGACTGGAGGAGCCTGCTCCTGCCCTGGCGGCCCGCCTGCAGCCTCGCAACTCGCCGTGAGACGGTCGTGATCCGCACGACGAGCCACGAGGACCGATGAGTTGACTACCGCTGCACGTCGCACGCCAACCCATCAATGGCGCGCGGCAGAGCTAAGCGCGTAGACTCCCAGCGGCGTTCGACCGACTTCTGCACGATGGCGTACGAAAAATCAAGGTATAATCATGGACGTTGCAAGACGATGCTGCCAGTGACGTGTCCGAGGAAGAGGGGTCCGCGCCATGGACATGCCTTTGAAGGACAGCATGGAGTCGGAGTCGACACCCACGCCCACGGTTGTGACAATGGATTGGGTGACGTTTTAGAAATACAGCAAAGGTGTTGTTTCCTAGGGCCCAATGGACACCATGCGTGCGGTACTGGGTACATACCGCGCGCATGGTTGTCTTCGACCTCAGGTCGCAGTTGGCACGACAAGTCGCCATCCGCCGTGCCTCCTATTCTTGCGGCTGCATCCGGCTGCTCAGGCCGTTGTTCGCTGTGCCTCCTCTTCGCACATCCGCACCCATCACTTGTGGCCAGTGCTTCTTCAACCTGGCACTGCCAATCTTCCGCTGAGATGCGACTCCACCTCCACGACCTCTGGCATCGGCTTCATCCGCCACACTAGCTCATCCCCGTATCCATCGGCGCCACAGCAGCCTCCGCGTAATTGATTGTTCCAGGCATGGAAATCGATTGTTCTACAGCTGGGAATTGATTGTTTCGGGCCTTAGGGTTGATTGTCCCGGCATGGGGGTGGGGGGGGGGGGGGGGGGGGATTTGTTCTAGATGAGGGTGCGGTTTGTTCCAGACAACGGGGTCAGATGTTCTCCGACTCGGCTTGATGGCACTCCCTGGCGGCGACGACGGTGGTCAAATTGGAAGAAGCAGAGGAAGAAGATGACCGATCGATTTCATCCTCAGGTCTTCGAGGGCATCGTTTCCTGAAGTGAAGTCGCGTAGATATATAGTACCGCGCGCGCGGGGTGTATAGTGTTTCCCCTTGTTTCAAGTGAGGGGTGCGTCGGGAGTCACTGGAGCCCATTCATCGCCGTGTCGTTGGACATCAGGAGGGGCGGGAAACTATGACCTTGTGCAGTAGTATGGCGTTGCCGGTTGTCAACGTTTTTAATTTCTGGATCCATCCTTTGTTCGTTTGCAAGACACTGCCATTTCAAGTGTAAGTGAAATGGCATTCCATTTACTGGAGATCATTAACTTCTTTTTTATAGGGGAAATGAAAAATCAAGGGTAAGTGAAACATAAATTTATTCACTTGCACTTGATTTTCATTTTCACTAGAGCTTCAAATTTATTCAAGTTCTGGATCCAGCCTTTGTTCTGATTTATCAGAAATTTTTTGACCTTAGATCCATATTTTTCTAGAAAGAAAATACATCAATATAAACATGAAACTATTGACGTTCCAAATGAATCGAACTAATGTCATTTTCTTTGGATATTTTATTTATACAGTTTTATATTTTCGGATGCATTTGAATTTCTGGAACTATATAATCGAGTTATCATTAATAGGGGGGAGTGAAAATCAAGCTTTTTTATAGGGAAAAGGAAAAATCAAGTAACTGTGTGCCATGGGCCGGGCAGATAATGCGATCCAATAGCAGTTACGATCCAAACTTCAAAGGCCGGACGGGTGGCGGATTTATCTGCGGTCAAACCTTTGTTGTGGACCGGAACATACACGAGTCTGCGCAACCCGTTGTTGTGGGTAGTAGAGCAGGAGAGAACCGCCAGCCGCCGTCCGTCTCCTGCTTGCCATCGCCGGACAAGAACGACGGCTACCGCCCGCCGCAGGACCTGCCCTTGTCCGATTTGCCTCGTGGTGAGCAGCGGCGGAAGGCGGCGCATAGGTTATCTTCTCGGCGCCCAAGCATCCCGTCTCCGCCGGAGCGCCTGTACAGCTTGGCATCGAAGCTCCCGGCGGAAATGTCTGGCCCGGCGGCAAGTTGCCGCGCGCTGCGTCCGTCCGGAGGTTGCAACCGCTCACCACCCTTTGTCTCTCACCTCCTTGAGTTATCATCCCTCTCGCCCTTTTGATTGTCTAGGTTCCTGTCCACTCAAATCTCCTTTCTTAATTCTTCCAGGTTGGTTTCTGCTTCCAAGCTGCAACCCGGCATCTGCCTGCGGCCAAAGGAGACCTCCAATTCTCAAGGTGCTGTTTCAAGGGCCATGGAAATTGGAATTTTAACGTCCTGTCAAACTGTTTTTCTTGATTTTTATTGTTCGCTTGCGACTTCAGGTTACCAAGCCGCAGACTGTCGTTCGCCCGTATGCTTCCGTCAGTATTAAGAAATGTGCGGCTGCGTCCGACCATGGACGTCAGGAGCTTCGGGCCAGTGAGTACCAGTTTGATGATGATGAGCCGCTGTGGCTGGCAGTGGTCAGAGATCTCGCTGCGTAAGTGTACATTTGCCCCCTTGTTGCCCGTTCTTGGTGGGTAAGATTTAATGTTTGATGCTTTCTTTTGTTAGGGGTTTGAGGGGATTGGTAGCTTTCTTGGCTGAGCAGCCGAGGCAGTTGAAGTACTTGGAGTGGCCGGGCTTCCAGAACACGGTATGCAACTCGCATTGTACATTGTTGTGCAGGTGTCCTTAAAAGAATTGCCTTGTTAAATTGCTGAACGTGATGTGTCCATAAAAGAATTTCGTTATTAAATTGCTTAAATTGATGTAATGTGGTGCTCATGCTAGTTCATCATCAACAGAGATAGGGAATGTGCAAATTTTGAACTTGTCAGGATGTGTTGAATTTACAACATATGTCTGTGCAGGAATGCTTGCCAAACCAACAGATGAAGAGTGGCTCAGTAGGTTTGCATTGCAATGAGAGTGCACAATCTTAATAATTTTGTAGAGCAAACAAACAGCAATCTTGATGAGGACTAAGGTGTTTAGAAATTTGAGTGATAATCTGAATTTCAACCAACAAGTGACAAACCATCAATACACATTTGTTTCATTCTAATCTTCATTGCATGTACATGGCCAGTTTTGTATATGAATTTTTAGTATATCATGTGCATCCTAGCTGGACAAGGGGAACAACCCCCCCCCCCCCCCCCCCCCCCCCCCCCCCCGGCTAATTGTTTTTCGATCTTTCTTGTTAGCTACTTCTCTAAGAGTGTTACCCTGTTGTGATGATTTTACTGCCTAAGTTTGCCAGCTTTATCGAATTTGCTACATCATCAATCTTTGCTTAAACTTACCTAACCAAGTCATCGATATTTTGACAGTTGAAGACGGCTACGCTTACTCTTATACTTGTTGCTGTATTTATTGTTGCATTATCAACTGTTGATGCTGCCCTCTGCTACATGCTGGCCTGGCTGCTCCGGAAATCTGCCTAGAATAATGGTATGGTACTTGATTGTAATTGTTGACAACTTCCTGGTCCACTGTGCATTGGCATCAGAATGGAGATGCTTTAGTCTCTTTTTTTTTCTTTTTGGCATAGAGATGCTTTAGTCTCTTGTAAAGGTATAAATGCGCTGATTACACCCAGGGCATTTTTCCTTAGCATTTTGTATCGCCAATGTAGTCCCTTACCCTTTATGTTATTCATCTGAAGAAGTAGTGATGAATTTGAACGCTTCCTTAGTGCCTTATATTGTACTCCATCATACTTACAGCAACAAACAAAATAATTTATAAGACATCTTGCAGTGACAATGACATTTCTACTTACATGAATTAACGTTTTATACTGTCTGGCGCACTGTTAACTGACGGACAAAGTTTTACCATCTGGCACACTGTTGATTGACTAACAATTAGTTCACTGATCAGCAGGGAGTATCTGCATATTGCTTCAGTTTGATTTAGCTGGCAAGGATCATAGCAGCACTGCAGCTGTAATGCAAGCTCTTGTTGTCAAAGGGGTCAGTGATGTTATGCAGGACGGAGCTGTGGTGGTACGGTGGTTATTATAACAGTATACCATGTTTTTGAGAGGACTGAGAATATCGAATCAAATGCTTTGCAGCTGATGTTAATTGGTTTCAGATGTATTTTTTTAGTCACTCACAATAGCATTGAAAAGGTATCTGGTTTCGAAATAACAGACACAATGACTTGTCTCTGTGACATAAGAGTAAATAGGCCTGTGAAATTGGATGTATCTGACACAGATTTTTTTTTTTGATAAGTACGAACCATTCATTGGAATTGTATTAGCAATTCGTTATCAGGATTCAGGTCCGTGGTTGAATTGCTGCATACGGTTTACTTGCTTTGCTCATCAGGAGGGCTGTGAATTTGGATATTGTGCAAAAAAACTCATACAAGACATTGAGAATGATGTAATGTTTAACACTGAATGAAATAGCAATGTTGCAAATTGGTACCAACTAAACTAACAGTCCCTTGAATGATTGGTCCCAATACCTTTGCAAAATGTTAGTTCGGAAACACGCCACTTGATTTCCGACAAAATGAAGATTAAAGACTACATTATGATATGTAAGTCCTCTAAAGAAAGTTTAGTTTTGGAAATATTAACTAAAGATCACCCAGGTTAATGTTCTGTACAACTTTCTGATTATTTCCTGTGAACAGTTCGCCGATGAGGAACAGGAAATATTGTGGAAGTTTCTTGGGAATCAACCTCGGAGCAAAAAGCCTTTCTCTTCCCGCTCGAGGTACTCATCATAATCCTATCCTTTCCACTATTGAAAAAGAATTGAATGGTGGCAATTGCTTTTAAATTTTGAGGGTTCAAGAAATTAGAAAGCGATGGTAAAAGATGCTGCCATTGCTAGAAAAGCTTATGCAATGCATGTAATCATCTCGAAGTTCACATCATCCATCCTCATCCTCATCTTATTGAGAGCCATCTGATCCAAAAAGTGCATTGTCCGATGCCTAGGATCACACACCAGATGAGCATAAAAAATGCACACACAAAGAAACAAGTCACAGAAAACAAATGCAGTGACTCACAAAAGAAGCAAGACTGCATGTCAAGATTTTTCACAAATTGACCTCAGGATCTTGTCCTTCACGAAATAATAGCTCAAAGTGCACATCGGGGCACAAAAGGAATAATATAATCTGTACAAAAGATTTTCATAAGGTTGCAGCATACAAGCAGATCTCATCATAAGTTATGATATGTTACAGCTGATTTCCCAAATCCAACCACTCCCTACATTTTCACCTAAACGTCAATCTACAAATCCAACAACTAGAAACACTTCAACTCCAACCCAAACCAAGTCAACCAATCCAGTGCGTACTAGTCAATACCTTCTAAGTACATGACATCGGGAATGCACATACTATTGCAAGAACCTCGTAGTATAGTGATGCATTTACAATACTGATCAGAGTGATCATTCTGCCAAAAAAAATGGAAAAGTTATTTAAAGAACTTAAAATTGCCTGAGCTTTTTAGAAAGATTGGAGTAGTACCGGTGGTTTGTGTTCATCCCAGAGAATGGGATTCTGGTTCAGAGCCACTGATAGAAGTAAATGTTGACAGCGAATCATCGCCGAAATTCAAGTGGCTGGTCGATAGCCGCCTTAAATCACCGAAATATCTATTATGGCCGGAATATGATCTGGGTGTCAAAAGCTCAGGAGTAGCACTGCCAAGAGATGCTCGCCGAGGAGTTGGAGTCTTGAGTCCATTGCTGGTTCTGTTTGACCGGTATCCATTTGCATTCCTGTTTAAGCTGCTTGTCCTATTTGGGCTTTGTTTAGAGCCAAAAATTGCTTGTTTCTCTGCCAGTAGGATGCTCTCCAGCTTCTTTTGGTCCTGCAAGAATGCAGAAGTAATATTATAAGGCCATATCATTTTACTATTTTCCAATCAATAAGGGTGACTGGGTAAGCAGTTCAACCCGGTATCGTCGTTTTTCTTCTTCTTTCTGCTCTCTGTTATGTCTGTACTCCTCTAGAACAGATATTAGGCGCCCCTACGAAAAGTATACAAATCAATGTATCAAATAACTATAATGTGCACACTATTGGTCATCCAACTGGTATACTTACCCCATCATAGAGAAAGGGCTTATTTCTTGCGTTTTCCCAAGCGAAGGTCCGGTTTATCAGGTTATCCACCATAGCTGAGAAAAATCCAGGTCAAGCTTTGAAGTAATGGAAAATCTATATATAATTCTCTAGCACTCCAGTTAAAAACTTACTTGGGATTTTCGCGACTAAAATCCGTGCCTTCTCTGCCCTTCTAAGGTTTATATGGGCACCCCTTCCAGCACTATACCTCTTTGGGTCCTGCAGAAGACCTTGTGAGTCATTTTTCATGATTTGGATTGTTACATGATTCTCTAGTGGGTATACACGGCATGTGAAGCATGCCAGTTCCATTCAAGAGATGCTTATATTACCTGGTTATATTCTTCAAGCCAAGCCTCTTCATCACACGCAGCAATCCACTTATTTATCCTGTCCATGATATCTTTCCGGCTAAGGGATTCTTCTTTTGCGTTTACTATCTGTGATTCTATATTTGCCAGGAGCTCGGAAGGGTCTATGAGACCTGGATTGAACATGGAGAAGGAAGTCACTATTTGTAAGAAACATAAGAACAAAGGGGGGGATAGTAGAAGAGGCAAGAGGCATAATGCACTACCAGATTCAATCATAGCATCAGTTTGCTCAGGGGCTGTGCTGACATCAGGTTCGATGTGTGCGTTCTGGCATATCTCTTCTAATTCTGTCCTCCTTTTCATGACGATTTCCTTCAGCCTGCTTGTTTTTAGTTTTGTTAGTCTCTCAACTTCAGCTTCCATCTGCAGACAATTCAAAATCTGAAATTAAAATGACTATCCTTTTCAAAAGATAGAGAAAAGAGAGGGGGGGGGGGGGGGGGGGGGGGGGGGGGTTGTATATTGATCTATGGATAATGTATATAACTAAAAGAAGAAGAAAAAGCAAATAGATAAAACCTTCTCAATAATTTCTTCAGAGATAATGCCAAGTGATGTGATTCCCTCCTCTGGTAAAATGAGAATGCTCATTACTTTGTTGAACTGCCTCTTGTCTTCTTCAGGAGAGTCCATTAGCTTCCAGAGTTGACACAACGATTCCATTGTCTCTCTCATCTACAAGTAACCGAATGTTTGAAAATGCATTATGCGCATTTAACAGTAACTTCAAATGAGGATAATGGAACCTCGAGAAGACCTTATAGATTCTAGACTTGCGTTCTTTTTTTAGATTGGATATGGTACTAGCAAGGCCCTCCAGTGTGCTATTGCTGATGTTTCTGGACTGCTCAACACCGTTCTGATATAAACTGGGATGAACTTCGTTCACAGTCTTTCCAAAATCAATTCCAAGGACCCCGCATAAAGAATGCACTTCATTTATGTACTCCAGGACTTTGTGAAGGCGCTCAGACTGAAAATATGCAAACAAGAATCAGAAATGCATATCAAGCACCAACAAATAGCTAATAGCATGATGGTGGCTGGCACTGCAAGTTAAACATCTCGTCTATGTCCGGAAAGCATACCCCAAAAATCTTGAAATGATATTATTTTCATGAGTGAACCATGACCAATTTTTAAATGATCAAGCATGGTTTAGCACCTGTTCGGCTGTAATTGCTCTGTTTACCACAAATCGTGCAATACTAATATCAAAATCTACGTAGCTAGCAGATTCCGGATGGATACCTTTTCTTTCTGAAGGGCTCGAAGCTGTGCTTGGTAATTGTTGAGCTTCCTTGTCGACAAATCATGCTCCTCATTGTCAAGACTGCTCGCAGTATCCCCCTGATCACTGTATTCACTTAATTCAAAGCGGATCTTTTCAATCTGCTGTCGAATATCAGAGAACTGCTTGATCCTTTCCTCTTTTTTGCATTTCAAGTTCTCTAATACTGGAACGATAGCAGCCAGTTGTTCCTTGAGTGGTAAAACGCCCTTATCTTTCTGCACAAGTGTTTGTTAAATTATTTTTCCGACACAGTTCATCAATCAGTAAGGTGCTGACTGTCATTCTCACAGATGACTAGACTGTAAAACAGTGTGATCCAAACCACTGCATGGCATTTGTTGTACTAAGATCTATGCCATCTTTTTGGGGACAGATAAGGCATGGCTACTTTTCTAACCTTTATTTGAAACTTTAGCATTTTTAAAAATCAATTCTCGTTAGATTAGATGTTTCATCTATCTAAAATTAATGTCCACTTCAGGAAGCAACAAACCATGCATGAACCACTCATAATAATCCATAACTTGAATTAAGCATGTTATCAGCAACAACAACATTCCATCATTTCCAGGGAACTGGACAGAACTCAAAAGAAAGGCTACAGGTAACCAACCTATTTAGTGCATCATCATGACATGTATAGTCGTATAATATACCTTCAGATACAGCTTGTGCTCCCCTAGAGTAGCAATCAAAGATGCAACTTCTGCTTCTTTCGACGCCACAGACTGGTGCAGCTGGACCCTAGTCCGATTGGCATCGTCCAACTTCCTGCGGTACACTTCCAGGCATTCCCTTTCAATCTCCAACAGGACCTTGTTCTTCTCACCCTCACTTTCTCCTACCTCTGCCCAGATTTGCTGATCATTTTCGGAGACGAGTGCATGAGTTAGGAGCAATAAAACCATATGCTCAAAATAGTATACCCAAATACAGATAAAATAGCAAAGACAGTCCTTGATTAACCATTCTGATTAACTTGGCCTGATTCATGTACTCCCAAGGCAATTGCACATAAATTTGCAAGGATGTACAATAAAGCCCAATTAGGTGAACAGGTGTTACTATTTACTACAAAAAAGAGCTTAAAAAAAGGGACATATTAACTTCCTGCTGCACTTAGCCCAACCATAATTGCTTTTTGAGCAGCCGAACCGCTGAAGAACCAGAAAGGTGAAAAGGTTAAAAGGAGGAGCACCATCCACAATAAAGCTATTGCACTGCATCAAGCAATTCACCTGCCAAGTGGTTCACCAATCACCACCCAGCAAAAGGAGATGATACATACACGAGAAATCCTCATGGCAAGAACACGAAGCTCTGGAACCGAAATCATAGAAGAGACTTAGAACAGAGACTGCAGACAGTGTACGAACTCGAAGAAACAAAAAAAAACAAAAACAAAAAACAATTTGTAGAAAGACACGAAAACCTGAAGAAGCTCTCAGAAGAAGAACAACCGAGAAAAAGGACACGAAAGAAACCAGGAACAAGAAGATAGCTGAAGCATTTAGAAAAGCTTAGAAGGAAAAAATGGTTGAAGCCAGTTATGGCAGCCTTTTGAGCGCTGCTAAGCTAATATGCCCCAGAGAAAGAAAAGGAGGTAACAGTTGGGTCCAAGACTATACCTGAAGCTCTCTGAGCAAAGCGCCACAGCTGGTTCCTTCCATGGCCAAGCCCAAACCAGCAGCTACGCCCACCATTGAACCAGTGGAAGAGGAAGAGATAATCCGAGTCTGGAGACCAGCAAAACAGAACAAAGAAGCCGAAGGAGAGAGAAGTGAAAGGACAGGACAGGAAAGGTCAGAAAGATTCAGACTTCCTGACCCGTAGGCATTCAACTACGCCGTGAGCTAGCTAGGCTCCAACGGCTGCATATCTAGCTGCTTATCACCTCTTCCTCCAGGGGTTAGAGAAAGCAATGCTAGCAGCAGCAGGTAACGGAAAAGTAGACACCAAATGCCAGCAACTTAGGGGCCAAAGAAGCTCTTTTTGCTGGTGATTTTGGGAATTTCAAGCTACCGTTGCCTCCTTTTTGTTGCTTTATGCTACTCGAAGGAATCCGAGGTGAGGAGATTGCCGAGAGGGATGGAACGAGAAGAATGGCGAGAGAGCGCGCTTGAGGATTTTGATTCTAAAAGCTCTGGTAGGTTGGGTTTTTTGCGAGGTGGTTAGGGAGGTTCTTGTTTTTGTTTGGGATGGTTGGGAGGAGCGAGCGGAGATGGCCTTTATTTTCATTTATTTATTAATGGTGTGGTAAGGAATGTGCCTGTGCATTGAAGATTCCCTCAAACTTTTGTGTAAACTACTACAAATTGTTTCAGTTGTGCTGAAACCACTCTTGAACAAGGAAGAGAAGAAAATTATCCTATTAGGGAAAATGGCAAATAAAAGCATCATCATTTCTATGTTCTATCCAATTAGGGAGCAGACAAAAGTATATTTTCCCCCTCATTTTGGCTCAAGCAAAAACTGGCAGAGGAATGAAAGTAACCATTTTCCGGCTCGAGCAATATTTTTCTATGGTTGCATTTATGGATGCCCTCCTTACCAGTTCGTATCTTGACTATAGGATCCTAGGTAAACAAAAATACCTAACAAACCTTAATTTTTTTGCGACTAAAATAGCTACTCCGTACACATCAGCATTACCGCGACCTTTCCGTATCTTTGGCTCTGTGAAAGAGAGGGCAAGTTGCATCGAGGGTCACTGAATTCACCTGACTGCACCCGCCGCTTTGATGTTGCGACGACACGCATGGGATCATGTGATGCTCCTCTTCCCTACGGTATCTTTCTGTCTTTGGGGCATGCAAAACGGTGCGTCCCAAAAGGTTTAAGTATATCCACAACATTGCCATGCAGTGGTACAAACGTAACCACGTGGTAACTACACATTTTCTTTCATGAAAAAATCCTTGCAAATTCCAGGTACCTCTCTGACATCCTGCACTTGAACTCATACCTACTGTTTACAGGTATAGAATCACTATCAACTGCATTATTGAACCTTGGTCGTCAAAGCCTATAATTCATCAGTTCATCATTCGTCCGCTCTGCCACAAAATTCTCTGTTCAGGTCAACTCGCAAAAACCTTCATAACGCACGCATAATTCATTCGGTTAGCACAAAGTACAGAGCAATTCAGTATGTTTTGGCTGAATTGCAGGGACATTTGGAGGTTTGTGGTGGGCATGCGTTCCCGATTAGGTCTGCTTAATCAATCAGGGTGTCTACGTCAGATTAGAATAAGATTGGATGGGAATGAATATAGATTAAGCATTCCAAAGTGATCAGAGCAAGGGCGGGGCATGAAGTGGACGTCAGACCGAACGCCACCGCGACTCGGTTTTCAGACGAGTCCGCGTCGTACTGTCGTGTGCTGTACTGGTCGTCTACTGTCGTGAGTTGAAGTGGTACGTAGGAGTGTAGGACCGTATCCTGATGTTTGTATCTTGTTTTAAACTTGGACATTTCTTCATCATTTTATTTCATTGTTTTCATTTCCTAATACTGATAAGGTCATGGATTGAACAACCAGAAGTTCTGAACACCTTTTGCTGATGGAAAGACAGATTGAAGTTCTCTCTGTCTGCTTCTGCTTTGGTGAAAAAAACAAATGTCATGTCTGTCTGTTCGGTACCTGCTTCTTTCGCATTTACTACCATCTAGGCAATTTTCTTTTCTTTTATGAGATAAAAAAGATGAAAGATACTAACTGAACATTAGGTCAATTAGGATGACATGATTAAAGGTCAAACCACTGTATTCCTGAACGGATCCCTTTCCCCAAAACAGGAGAGGAAAAGATGAAGAATAGGAACCAAGAAGACGCCAAAGCCCAAATTCAGGGGAGCCGACCGTGATCTGAACTAAAGAACGGTGTCCCCAGGCTGCCCTTAGCTAGCTGCTAGTAGTAATGGTCTTTTTACGCAGGTATGGTGCCGAATCCCGCATTGCTGCTTCATTATGATGAGTGTTCTCTCTTATCCACTCATGAACTGGTGAGCTTATCTGCAGAGCATACCAGTATCAATGATTGACGATGCCCACAAGCCACGGACGGATGAATCGGACAGAGCTCGCGCACGAACGGGGCGATTATGATTAGGCAATCGCGGAACTGAATGGACCATTCATCTGTACTTCCGTACCTTGGGGTGCCTGACGGGTAGTGATCCTGAGTTGTGCAGTTCGCACGCACTGTGCGTACGTAGCCATCGGACACAAGTTTGTCTGTTCGTTCGTGTCGTAATCGGCTGGTAAAATGTTGAGGTTTAAAATACTGTTTGTGCGATTTCTTTTTAAATCCCTTTGGGCTAATTTTCTTTTGCTTGCCCACCTTCGGCACTAGAGCTCCAAGGGGAGTGACGTGTAGCCAGCGGTTTTTGTTGGCGCGCACGAAGCAAGCTAGCAGTGACACTTTGCGTATTGAATCCGTGGCCCCCAACCCAAAGCTGGCATTTTTAACTGTCGGTGGCGCTGCGAAATCCGGTTAAGGAACGGAAGGGGGGAAGTCTACTTACCAACAAAAAGGAGCCGTGCACGCACGGTGCGAGAGAAGAGAACCAAACAGATGAGCTCTCACGTCCGGCGAGGTCACCGGTTAAGCTCAGCGTCCCCACTCTCATCACATCCTCCAAACAGCGTGCCAACTGCAGCACCTAGCGAGTTAGCGAGCGGGCACGCCGATCTCCGTAGCATCATGTCGCTGTGCGCCGCAGCGCCTCGCTCGCTAGACCCACCGCCGGTGGGCTGGCCGTCCTGCTGCTGCTCGGTCGAAGCTGCCTGCCTGCAGCTCGGTTCTTGGACGTACTAGTACGTCGGCAGAGCACGACGTCAGGACGAGGCAGCGTTCCCAAGTGGACGTGATCCTCAGCGCTCCAGGGCAGGGCCAGGCTGGCGACGTACAGAACCCGCACGAGCCGGCGTCGCCGTGCGGCTGCGGACACGGGGAACCAGTGGTGGGGCGCGCGCCGCACGCGCACAGTACCCCCTCCCTCCTCGAACGATGGCGGCATGCCGAATGCCCGATCGATTCGACGGCCTCGTCGCGGTGCATGTACGTACGTACGAACGAGCCCCGGGCGGTGGCCGACTTGGGCGTGGTAGGTGGTACGAGCATCGGGGCAGGACCCATGGGATGGGAGATGCGCCGTGCTTTTGGCTGGGGTCCGCTCGTCCGGCCGTCGTCACGTCCCCGACGTGACGGCCCAACCGTACGAAACGCGAGCGAGGAAGAGGTGCGTGGTCTCTTCTCTGGCTTCACGCAGGCTCGATCGGAGCAATCCTGGAACGCGACTGGGGAGGAGGCCACGCCGTCACTACTGGCAAAGTGGCAATGCAAGGTGCGGGCTGCTTTTCAGGCTTCGTATTGTATTTGTATTCTCTTGAGCTGCACGGCAATTGACATTTAGTGCGGTGCTGCAATCTATATCTATATATTCTTTATAAGTGCAACCAACTAAAGGTCCTTAACTCCTAATTCTCTCAACCCATAGCCAGCCACATCTCCTTATATTTTTTGCATCGTCAGATCATTGTGTCTCAATTCCATCCATCCGTCCGTGAAGGTACGTGCCATCTTCCTCACCATGCACCCAACCACCGGCAGCATTAGTTCTTCATCCGTTAATTCCTAATTAATTATTCCAAGCGTGCTGCAGAAACTGCAGCAGCTACTACATCTATTTTGCTGCATTAGTGTCCCTTCTTCCTCCCGTCATGAATGAAAATACTTGTCGAAACTGCCACCACTATAAAGCACACAGGAGGTCCTCTTAATGGTGCAATTTCTCCATGAAGATGAAATTGCCGTCACTATGCAGCAATCAAGAGATCCTCTTGAATGGTGCAATTTTTCACATGAAAAGAAAACAATTTTGACACGCCAGACCTCAATTATGCCTACCATCTGACCCGAGGTATATATAATAGATAGTACACCAGATCGCTCAGCATCACCAAGCCTAGAACTCCGAACCAGCCATTAGCTAGCTGATTGTTCGTCTCCAAGATGCAAGGTATCATCCTGTATGACACGAGCCACACCATGCAAGAATATTTGTTTGAAGTGCAGGAAATGATTCATCATCTGGTATGCAGCCTTAAGTTGGTTCAAGATATCTCTTTATCTCTATGCGCCTTTTCATGATTAAAGGTTGTATTTGGACTATTGTGGACAATCAACTCAGGTCCTCAGATTGAAGTATAGTTGAGACCCTTCTAGACATGGGATTCATTCCTATTGTGTGTACGTAAGCAAAGCTATTTAAGTGTATAATTTTCATTTAGGTCAGTATGCCCATGCTCATTGTATTTTACATACTCTGTTTCTGTGGAGTTCGGATATGTATATTCATAAACAGGAGGCACGGCATGAACGGTGCTGTATATATTAATGGAGTGCACAAATCATTCAAACGACCATTAGATACCCAAGTAAACTCTACACATATCCTATTTAAAATCTCAACAAAAGGTACTGGTAGTATTTTTACAAGTTGTAGATGTACACCGCTGCAGTGAACTGGTTAGCCAAAACCACAATACCATGTATGTACGAGACAATAAAAGACATTACTACATTAAATGTGAGCTGAATTTTTACATATTCTCCCGCTATTTCAATTTGTTATTTTTGATGTTTTTATTCTCACAATGAGAGGAAGAGGATAGTCATAATCACCATGCTTTCCTTTTGTTTTACGACCATTATACACCACACAAATAACCGTTCTTAAGCGAGATCAGTTATAGTATCATTTTTTAGCTATGTTGCTATATATATACATACTATTTTTTGGCCATTTCTAATATGATGATTGAAATTTGTAAGAAAAATCTGCCACCGTACCCTTTGCTATCCCGCAGCAACGCGCGGGAAAATCTATATATACTATATAGATGCAACCCATTAACAGTCATAATTGCTATAAAGCTGCTCTCACGTTGCGCCACATCATCATCAAAACCATGTACGTTCGATCTTAATCTTCATTTGATCATGTCCGTCGGATCTCCCATTGTGGAATGCACTACTAATTGTCGCATCCCCACTAATAAACTCAATTAGTATTTAACAATCCATATGCGGCTACAGTACGTTTTTTTCTCTCCCACGAGTTGGTACTTCCACTAATGAAAATCCTCCACTCTATTACCTTAGTAATTACATGCACCCGTTTTCTTGATCCTGTTTGTCTTTCATTACACTAATTATGTCGTTCGGTAACTGATGGACACTTGAAAAGGGATTAACTTTTCTACGAACATTACATAAGACCACCGAACATACATAAGGCACTCCAGTCTCCCAGTTTCATCACGGGTTCTGCAGCTCCGGAATTTTCACGATGTGAATGGCATCCAAGGACATTTCGGTAATCAGACCCAACTGCCCATTTCTTGATCCCGCAAGAACCAGCAATCTGTGGACACTCGTTCTCTCGCGAAGCCTCTCCCCAGCTACAGTTGAGAGAGGCGACGCGAGTGGATCCCGTCCCCGCCGGCGAGGTGGGTGGTCTCCTCGGCCTCCGGTGCCCTCCGGGGCGTCGCGAGGCGGCAGAGACCACTGGTGCCTCGCCGGCTAGTGGTAGTTTAGGTCCTAGTATAGTATCTAGGGTTAGGGTTTCGGCGACCGGCGGCGAGGTGGCGGCGGCGGCGGTCAATCGTCCGATCTTGTCCCTCCGTGCTTGGCCGTGCCCCGTTCGCGCTCCTCTCCGGCGTCGACGGCAAGCGTGTGGGGGTGGAGCTCTCGGTGAAGAGCTCCTTTTTAGGAGTCAGGCGGCGGCGGATCTGCGTCTTCCTCTCCGGCAAGATGAGGTACGCCCTGCTCTTTTGCGTCAAGGAGACGGAGGCTGGGGCTTGTGGAAAGCTGGGTGGTTGGCTCGTGCTCGAGGATCCCGCGGCGGCAGTCGTCGCCGTCGGCGAGCGGCGGGTCAAGCCGGAAGGTGCTTGGGGCGTGGCCCCGACCGTGTGCGCGTTCAGCTCTTGCCCATCTTGCCGATTTCGGTGAGTGTCTTTTCTGGTTCGTTGAAGCCTGTGGGCGATGGAGCATCTCCCGGCGTTGGATCTGTGGCGGCGGCGGGTGAAACAGGCGCCGGCGGTGGCCGGCGATTGTGGATCTTGTCGGCTTCGTTGTGTTGGAGGTCCAGGGGCCTGTTTGTAAATCTTGCTTGTACTAGGGGCCTCTTTGCACTTTGTGTGGGACAGCTGTCCGTATCCTTGTATAATGTACCTGTCTACGTATGTATGGTTGTTTTCCTTGAATGAAATACAGGTATGTTTGATCAAAAAAAAAAAGGACATTTCGGTCCCTTGACATTCTCCTCGATTATCATTGCAGAATACAAGGCTCCTCTACTTGTGCTCCTTCTGTGTTTTCGAAGCAAATCTGCTTTGTCCCTGACATAGATTTCATTCTTCAGGTTTACCTGGTGGACACCTGAGTCTATCAAGGCACGCTTAGGTGAGCATTTTCCGCCTGCTCACTGCCCTAGGCTATTTTATGTTTCTGTTGTTTGTTCCCACCCTCCATTCTGAATAGTACAACAGCAAGCTTCTCTCATTTGTGCCATGATAGATCATGGTTAGCAACATTTCTTCTTTTCTGCATCAAATATGGTGCTTATTAATTTATCTCACTCCTTTATTTTATCCCCCGTGGATGAATGTTTTGAATACATTCCAGATGAAACTTTTTGGTGTAATTTATCCCCCGGTCATCCATGATGTAAGAGTTCATGTAGTTCTAATGTTTGGTGTAATTTTCTCTTCAAATTCCTTGCCCGACGTGAATTGCCAATGATGTTGACATTTTTAGTCTGTTTTTTTTTCTTGAAGACAGCCTTAGTCTTTTCGACAATTGGTCTCCCCTGCTTTCTCAGTGCTTTGTGCAGGCCACTCAGAATTTGTCGTGCTCAGATCAATCTACACAGATTGACTTCTATAACCACATGATTCATCATGATAATCATGCAGTGTTGTCATCCTTTTTACCCTCTGTCCGCATTTGTTGAAAGTTTTATATCATGTCCCGCTGCAACGCGCGGGGTGTCAACTAGTTGTTTTCGTTTCCATGCGCCAGCTACGGAACACTGAACGCACGCACGCGTGACGCGTTGTAGGGTGGAGCCACATAATGTCTGCCAGGCTTATCATTCTCGTCGGCAACTCAAGTACGCGTTGGACGGGGCATAACGCACGGAACGGAAGATGTTGAGGCAAATGATGACAAGGATTGGGAGGCGTTAGATTCGAGTCCACCAATTCCGATCCCTACCAATCAAGAGGTTACGTACGAGCCATATAATCACTGGAGTTAAGCCGGTCGAGGCGTCGAGCTTCAGATAGAATCGAAGCTGTTGTTTTTTCTCTGCCGTACAGCCATGCCAGCTCGAACAATGATGCAGTACAGCGGAGATCAGCGCCTTTAATCATGACCGCATCTAGCTAGTTTTTGCATCTGCCGACATGCTTAGGAAAATAATGAGCATACGTGTCCGTCTGCTGAAGACATTCATGCCAGGCAAAGGATGATAGCAGGATCCAGACAGGTTTGAGCTTCCTCCCAGTACTGTATTTAGTTTTCTTCATATTCCTCTCGCATTCATTCAGATAAGGGGACCGGAAACTCTTATACGTGCGCGAGCGACTGAAGTCGCGTCTCTGTCGCGACGCGGTAGGGAGGAGGAAGGGAAGAAACTGAAGCTCGCCAGAGTGGAGGAAGAAGGAGGCAGTTAGGGTTCGGGGTTTGGAGGGGGGACTTCATGGTCGCCGGCTGTAGAGGAAGGGGCCCGGGGCCAGCTATGGCGCCGCCGGCCACGGGTAGGTAGGAGGGCGGTGGGCAAGGTAGGCGGCGGGGGCGTCGTAGTTGGAGTGGTTAGCGTCGGCGGTGGTCGACGGCAGCGGATCCGACGGCTTAGGTCGGTGGAGGGGAGCGGATCTCGAAGAATTTAACGGCGGCGGCGGTCATGGGCGGTGGGGGAGCGTGGCCGGAGACGGTAGGGAGGTGGTCGATCCTAGGTGAATCGTGACGGGAAGTGAGAGGGAGGAGGAAGAAGACATGCGCCCGTCGTTTTGCTGTCGGAAATCATGCGCGAGCGGGCCTCGCCGCGTGCGCGGATCAGCACGGCCGCAAGGGGACACTGCTCACGGTTGTGGAAGATGGGACTGGAAATGAAAGGAGAAAGAATATACAGAGACAAGGTCCAAACAGTAGGTATACGGAGTAAAAGTATGGCAGAATGTGATGCCTGACGGTACAAAGTTGCCTTGGGTAGACTTGACTTAGGCACTTGTACTTTCTCCCCTCTAACAACTGGTTGTTCCATCTTTACATGTCGACAAATAAACAAATAGTCTAGTGCTGATGGCGGAGGATATCTCACTCCCTATGGCGTTTTAGCTGATGTGGCTGCCTTTCCGTTGTGACACGTCTCCTCTAGCCGGTGCATACAACGTCCGTAGCAGCCACGCCGCTCCTCCGTACGTTGGTGCCTGCACACGGATTGTGGGCCGCACCATGTAGCTGGGTCGACGCCGGCAGTTGGCTATGCCTAGGGTGGATGCGACATCTGGCCGGCCTGTGTCTAAGCATGGTTTTCCAAGAAAACGTATACAACACTTGAGTGTCCCGAGTCACCGAAGATTCGTGCGGGCACTGCTATGAATAATCATGTTTGCGCATGCTCCATTCCATGATGTGCCACACGCGTGCCCTCCCTCAGACGCGGCTTCTCTAACGGTCACTCGTGCCCCTTCTCGCTCCGTCCTACAATGCCCACCCACAAGGATTGAAATATCGTGAAAGGGGTCTTAGCCTAGTGGTTAAGGATTCTGAGTAACACCTCTTAGGTCCTGGGTTCGACTCCCCGTGGGAGCGAATTTTCAAGGATTTAACGGCATTTGTGCTTTCAGTGCTAGGCGACGCTCCCGTCGACAGCGAGGCGCCAGTGGTGACTTCGTATCTCTGGATTTGCCGGCTCAGTCTTCGAAGATACTCATAGGGGTATGGTTTGCGTACGTGTGTTCATAGGGGTGAGTGTGCGTGCGTTGTGAGTGTCTGAGTTGTACTGTGTAATCTCAAAAAAAAACAAGGATTGAAATATCGAAAAAACTAGAAAAATCGAAACCGACGAAACCGACCGGTTAACGACAAAACTGATCGGTAACCGAATATGCTATAATACATATGTTCGATTTTTATCCATAACCGAACGTTCGATGAAACCGAACCGGACTGATAAGTCCGGTTATTGCGATAATAGATCGGTTTTCATTGGTTTTGAAAACCTTGCCGCCCTTCCTCGCTGCACCCTGCGTGCCCGGTTGCCCGCGCCCAAACACCACCACGTCGCTACTCTTTGTGCTTCCTCCGTCGTGCTTGGGCAGAGGAGAGAGTCGGAACAAAGTACTCCCTTTGTTTCAAAATATATGTAGTTTTTTTACTTTCAGACTTCGCGTTTGACCTTTCGTCTTATTAAAAAAATTTGTGAAAATATAAAACAAATAAGTTATGCTTAAAGTATATCTAATGAAAAAACAAATCGTAACAAAATAAATAATTTTTTTATAATTTTTTTGAATAAGACGAGTGGTCAAACGTAATGTTTAAAAGTCAACAAGGAGTGGTCAAACGCAATGTATTTTGAAATGGAGGGAGTAAATCGATAGCCAGAATAAAATCTCTTCATCTGGAACAACCGACGAGAGCGGTCGGAACAATCAGAAAAAGAAGCTGGAACAATTCCAGACGGCAGTGGGCTCGTCTATCCGAACTGAATGAAAATCCAACGCTCCTCCGTTCCTCTAAGTTCGGATCGACGGCCCAAGCGCAGCCCCCCTCTTGTTTTTCTCAAACCAACGTTACCCTGTTACTCCGCCGCCAGACAAACTCAGATCCCAGGCAGCAAGGACGGCGCCGAGAAGAAGGTTAGAGCTGAGTACTCCTCCCCAATCCTATATTCCTCCTGCTTCCATTTTTTCCCTGTCGACATTTAGGCTGGAGATCCCTGCCTCCCTCTGCGCGGGATGCTGATGATGACTGACGAGCAATCGGAGGCGCCAGCGCCTACTTTGGTTACAGGTTTCGTTGGCAAAACTAGTTCTTAGACCCAATATGTTGCTCAGGTTCACAAAACCTGAAGAGTGCAGATTATGACATTAGGGATGTGCCAAGGATTGTAGTTGATACAACTCATCCAACGGTTGATGCACATGCAATTGCTGTTGTGGGTTTTGTTAGGTCTCATCTTGGTTGTAGCGACTAGGTTTGCTTGCTCTTAGTTGTTGCCAACTATTTTTTGAGGGTTCATATGTTTGCTATCGCCTTATGAGAGACAAAAAACTAGTGTGAGTCAAGCATCAGGTTAAATTTCTGTTATACACAGCTCAGGGGTGCATTCACACCTTTATTCTGTAAATTGATTCACCCTTCCCTGGTGCGGATGTTGAATCTATTTACCTCCTTTCTTCTCTAATGTAATGAAATGCGAACCTCATGCATCCTTGTATAGAAAATAAAGGAAGCAAATCTGCTTAAATAGGAAAGTATGCAATGCTATTTTTGTTCTGAAAGATTCTTTACTCTTCATTTTGGTGATTCACACATGATTCATGTACCAGTCTTTAAGTCACTACCATGTATTGTTGCCCTTGATATCATCCTTTGAATTCATGTACTATAACCTCTGCAATATGTTATCATCTTTTGATATCTATACTGCCAAATCAGATGCAGTCAATCTTCTAATCTTATTTATGTGCTTTATAGTGTAATTTAGGAGTGGTCATTTGTTCTACCTGTACTGACATTATTTCAGTTGCTACTTTACGAACCAAACTTGGTGGTAAGAGCTCACCGACATTTTCGTGCTATGATTTCATCACAATCACAGCTCAGCTATTCTGAATTTCTGATTCCAGCTGTGGAACTTACTCCATTAGTAGTGGATTAGTGATGGAACAATGCATTGTGAGTTTTAGATTTTCTTTCCATTTCTGTATTCTTGATGAATTACAGAGGTCTGATGAAATTCCATTTTACGGCAGCGTTTTCTCTTGCATTAATAAAACAGCCATTTCCCACAAAAAACTAGAGGCTTCAGTTACGTCCTTTATCTGAATATATGATTTTTTCTAGTAACCTGATATAACATGACAGTAGAAAGCTTATAGGCCAAGCAAGTGCAGGTAGGCTAGGCTAGAGATGGAGCCCTAAAGATACGTGGAATAATGTGGCAATATAGAAAAATTATTCTCAAAAAAACACAGCGTTCTGATTACCATATAGAATAAGTAGGTTTTAGCGATCTGCTGGCCTTATTTACTGGTGGAAAACAGTGTGTAAATAATCTGCACTCTTCAGTTTTAGTGAACCTGAGCAACATATTGGGTCTTAGAACTAGTTCTGCCAAGGAAACCTGTAACCAAGTCTCTGGATACCTAGCATGTCGTTCTTGCTGTGCAGGGCTTCAGAAATTGGACAACAGCACTGCATTGATTGATACTCTGGTTAATAACTAGTTTGTAACTTTTATAGTTACAATCTGGTAGTTCCTACAGCTGTTTCCTAGTTTCTTGACATTCTTGTGGTGTTGAAAAACAAATCACATTCTTGTTTCTTGTGCAAAACTTCATGTGCCTGATATGATTCTCCTGTTTTTGTGTTTCAGTAGTAATCAGTACTAGATGGCATCTTCTTGTCTAAAACCAGGGTTGCCTGTTATTTTGCGGGAGCTAGAGCCATCCTCGGAGATGTTCAAGCAAGGTGCATCTCTTCGAGTAACAGGGAAGTATGTGTAGGCGGCTCCTTTTCACTTGGTTCTGAACATTTGTAAGTTTCGGATGAGTTACTAACCTTCTTGCCTTTCTTCAGACTTCAGTCATATGATCTGGACTCTGCAACTGCTATCATTCAAGACGGCAGCGTGAGCTTGAAGGTTGACACTCAACACCTGAGGGACATCAGCTTCCGGACGAATTCGATGTACCAGTTTATTGGCGAACTGCTGATCCGCGCAGATAATGATGTACAGGGTTCTCCTTACCTCAAGCTTTGATCAGCTGTTGGATAGAGCAGAAACAATAATGCTTTGACAATCCACGTTTCTGCAGGCAATTCTACAAGCGCGCATAGGAAGGAACGTCGACGGCCTAGACCTCAACCTTTACCAACAGTCCTTACTCATCCGACGGCAGCACGAAGCCAAACTACGGAGCTCCAGGAGAGCATGATCTGTTGCAGTGGAAAACTGGGCACATGATCTGATGATCGTTCCTGACTTTCTGGCCGATTTCTTTGTTCGGCTGCAATGGAGCTCCTTCGCACATGGGAACAGAACTGGACCAACTAGGGGCTGGATTTGGTGATGAGAATTTAGTAGAAACAGATGTACATTATTTGAGGGTCCACACATACCTGTTTCTGGCAGTTTTGTGGCATGGCATTTCTCTTGCTCCTGAAAGAGCTGCCTTGACAAATGAAATTCAATGATCTGATCTTATTTGGAGTGAACATTTTAATCCCGTCCTTTTGTTGTAAAATGATGTCGTCAGATGACATCTTAACGGTGGTTGCGAGCTGCATGGATGATATCTCGCCTCGTCAGATGATCTTTCGTCAGCTGATACTGATTGGAGATGTATACACCGTCAGGTTCGGTAACTTTTGACAAGTAGTATTTCATTTTTCAGGCAGTCTTTCTTTCTTTTTTTTCTTCTTTTTTTTCTTGGTTCTTTTTTTTTCTTGGTGAGGGTGTTGCCTTTGTACGTGACGGACGTCGTTGGGCATGGAAATTAGCATTGGCCTGGAGCCCTGGACACGCTGTGATCCCATGGAAAAGATCCTGCCTGCTTGAGTTTCCTTGGAGGTTTAGGGCCCAGTGGAATTTGACAAGTGCACTCCCGGGAAACAAACGGAAGACCGCCGGCCTCGTGGAAAGACGCGGGCGGCACGTGCACCGTGGTCCGAGAGGGGAACAGCTAGGCCATCCATTCCATTTTCACCACGCAAAGGGACGATCTGGTCGGGTCAGGGCGCGACCCAATCTTGGACGCCACGTCCAAGCTAGGCACCCGATGCCCCCCATCATCGTCGCGCGCTTCCAGCCTCGGGGCCGGCTACAAGTATAAAACCGAAAGAAAAACTACTCTTCCCCACAAGTCTCCTCGCTCCTATTTCGACCAAGTTTGCAGCGCACGTAATTAGGATCGGGGAAAGAACTCCGGGAAGATGGGCAAAACTTGGGGGCTCATCACCCACCTCCACGGCCTTGCAGGGTACGTGCCTCTAATCTTTCACTTGTCTCTGTCGTCTGGTAAACGATGTTTAATTCGCGTGTGGTTTATGCTATGTGCCATGGCTATCGGTGTGATTTCTCTTCTTTTTGATCATGCGCAGGCCGACGCTTACTCTGATTTACCCTCTGTAAGTGGACCATGATTAGACTGCCTGCGATTCAAAAGTTGATTTCTATCAATGGCGTGTGCACGCGTAGTAAGCTGACAATACGCATGGCATGGATCAGGTACGCGTCGATCTGCGCGATGGAGAGCACGTCCAAGCTGGACGACGAGCAGTGGCTGGCATACTGGATACTCTACTCCTTCATCACCCTCATGGAGATGGCGGCGCAGCACGTCCTGTACTGGTAATCAACCACAGCCGCTCTCTGCTGCAAGATGATGACCGGGCCGGGGCAGATAAGGACGCGGATAATTTAATTCCTCCTCGGTCATCTGCAGGATCCCGCTGTGGTACGAGGTGAAGCTGCTGTTAGTGGCGTGGCTGGTGCTGCCGCAGTTCAGGGGCGCCTCCTTCATCTACGACAGGTTCGTCAGGGAGCAGCTGCGGAAGCACGGGGTCAGGCTGCACGACCGCCACGGCCACGGCCAGCATCACGCCCTCAAGGTATGCGCTCTCTTGTTCACGCACGGCGCGCTGAGCCAGCCGCTGAAATCGCGTCGCGGTTCTTTCGCGAACGCCGGCTGATCCTCTTGTGTTTTTACCTTGTCGGATGAACACGTAGGCTGAGAACAGCGTGCGCTGAGGACCACGCCGAGGAGAATATGGGTTGCCGCCCTGAGAAGTTACCAGACCGGCCGGAGCAGTGATTTCGTCCAATTACAGAGGGCTGGCCAGGTTCCTGGGAACCGATCGAAGGGCATGCTAGCTGATTCCGGTACTCGACCCCTGATCGTTCAGCGGGAGGAGTCCTGTTCTTTCTGGCGAATAAACTTGAACAGAGATTGTATTGTTGTGCATCTCAAACTGCAAATATACTACTGTGAGATTTGCTAGTTCTCATGTGACTAAAATTTCGTATATCTCTCGGTCACATTTTTGAAACAATAAAAACATAATGTTGGAAAAAAAAATTGCACTGCTACTAGCAGATCCGTATCTCTTGCACGTAGGCTGCTAATTTGCTCAGCTCGTATATGGGTCAGAAGAACGTGCTATGATGACAAAACATGTACTCCCTCCGTTCCAAATTATAAGACCCCTTTCTGCCGTACAGTTAAACAGCTTCCAGGTTCACTGCCACCTTCATGACGTGCTTAACGTACCTCACGAGGTAGTCCGTAGTCATTTGGCTAGAAACCGAAGATGACTAGGCTCGTCAGGGATGTGAAAACCCTCTCGAAAAACTTATTTAGAAGTTTTGAAAAATTATAAATCTTGGCATACGTGTAGAGAACATGATGAGAAACCTGTTCCGTACAAAATCTCAAATTCTCTAGCACTAGAGGTGTGTGACTTGTGAGGCCGGGAAATACGTCCGGACAAGCGTAAATGAACACCATAAGCTTCCACCCGTAATCGAGCCGATCGATGTCTTCCAGCTCGTCGTCAACCACGTCCGTCAAAATCGTGAATTCAGCTGTGTCAACCGTGATCCGTGCCAAGGCGCGGTGCTCATGGTCTATCAAAAAGAAGGTGACGGCAATGGAACGGATGGCGTGGCCGTCGGGGGTCCCTTCGCGACAGCATGCTCTTCGTCGTCTCGACCACGAGGGCGTTGGGATATCGTCAACGGGGTAATGGGCCTCGCTGGCGGATAGGAACTGAGAACAATACTACATACAGAGCCGAGAGTCCATGGCGGGGAGCTGCCTCCATCGCCTGGCGAGGATGCCGGTTCTCGCGGCCTCGCGGATATCGAGCTGGTTGAGGATGGCAAGCTGAATGTCGTCAGGTAGCTTGCTGAGCCTGTTTTTACCAAAGGAACAGGAAGGGTCCTGCACTTATCTGAATGGAAACGTGTTATTGCACGACTGGCTCTTTATGGTAGCCTGTTGTAGGATGAAGAAGAATGTTTGCTATAAGTATTACTCTGACGTAATTATCCCAAACTCTATTTCAGAAGGGAAAAAGCAAGCAATCTTAGACTAGTATTACACGTTGTATATTGTTCGTGGCAAATGGGTTACAGCACGACACCGAGAACTGCTTGCAGCTTGCTAGCACGCCAACATAGAAGATGGACTCAAGGCGGGCAGATAAAAGCATGCGACAGTACGCCAGAGGAATAAACAAGCATCCTACGTGACGCGATATAGCTTTATTCAGGTCGAAGAGGTAGCCAGACATAGGTGCATGGCCTAGCTAGTTGGAGGTGCTTAATTAGGCGATGGCGACGCGGTTGGAGCTCTCGGTCTCCATGGACTTGAAGGCCTGGAACCGGGGCTCCTTGGCCTCGAACTTGTGCCGCACGTACAGCGCCATGTAGTCATCGAACACGAACTTTGGGTACGCCCCCGCGGCCTCCTCCGCCTTCACCAGCGCCGGCGCCGGGAAGATGACCGCGTCGCCGCCCGGGTTGTAGAAGGACGCGATGGACATCCGGTTCCCGTCGGGCTGCGCCAGCACCCGGTGCATGACGCTCTTGTAACTGCCGTTGGTGATCACCTCGAGCTGGTCCCCGAGGTTGACGACGATGGAGTGGCGCATGGGCGGCACGTCCACCCACTCGCCGTCCTTGAGCAGCTGGAGCCCGCCGACCTGGGCGTCCTGGAACAGCAGGATGATGCCGCCGGCGTCGGTGTGCGCGCGCAGGCCGTTCACGAGGTCCGGCCGCGGGCACGGCGGGTAGCTGCTCACCTTGGTGCCGAACGTCGGCGCGCCGCTCGGCCCGCGGAAGGCCTGGGCGAGGTAGCCCTTCTCCAGGCCCAGGTTCTCGCACAGCAGGTCCAGCAGCCGCTCCGCGAGCTTCTCCAGCTCGCCGGCGAACCGCTTCATCACGGCCCTGTACTCGTCGTCGAGGTCGGGGATCTCGGCGATGTTGGAGTCCGGGAGGTGGCGCACGAAGAAGGTGCTCTCCCAGTCCAGGTCCTCGGCCTTCACGCCCTGCGCGTCGGACCTGTCGACCTTGAGCGCCCTGCTCGCGAACTCGAGGAACCTCTGCTCGCGCACGCGCTTGTAGTGGTCCTTGGTCATCTTCTCCACCTCGTCCATCAGCTCCGTCGAGATGCCGTGGTTCGTAACCTGGAACGCGGGAACAAAACAAAGCAGAGGACACGTTAAACACATCAACAAGAAAATTGTATGCAGCTTGCTTTTTCTCGATATCAGTTTCGTTAGGCACGGTACGTTGTCGTTCCATTGCTACATCATGACATGACATGCAGCATACCTCAAAGAAGCCCCAGTTCTCGCACGCATCGTGCAACAGTTCCATGGCCGCCGGCCTCTTCTGCCCATCGAGCAGACCCATGTCGATGATCGGGAACGACAATGTCGACGCCATGAGTACTCTCGTCACTCCCACCGGACTACCGGACTATATAGAAGCTCTGGTCCCTCGGAGATAGATGACGTATATACGCAACGGGCTACCTCTTTCTTGCGCGTGTCAAATGCTGAATGCTGGAGTGCAGTGAGTGGAATTGCCAGGGATCGGCCTCAATTTATAGGCTCGGCAGCCTAACTTTCTAGCCTAGCGGAGTGGAGACCCGTGCTCAACTGACTTGTAATCCCGCAATGAAATTTACCGAGGCCGAGTTATTTCGGGGGTTGCTGCAGATAGACGCGGCGGTGGACAGTGTGGGCACCCCCATGTGGACGGCGCGTGTTGGCTCGTGTCACCCGGCGGCATCCATTCCATGAACACGGAATTCTCATGCACCCCACCATGTTTAACTCTGGTCGCTCGCGTCCGCGGCACATAGGAAAGCTGCGTCCTGCTGGGCTCCAGCGCCGCAGCTTCGCCCGCGGGCGGGCCGGCCAGCCGTCGGCGATGGGGACGCGGCGCTTTCGTGCTCGAGCCGGGGATGGCACGCCATGTGGCGGTGCGCTACATGTCATTTTGTCGCCGCGGCGGCAAAGATGACGCCCCCTGAGTCCTGACCGTCATGGAGCGCGCCATTCCGGCCGTCTGCGCAAGAACCTCATTCGATGGAACGGGATTCAGTTCAGAGCAAGTAGTATTTCCAATTTAGCGTGTGCAGAAAGAAGTGCACGACTCAAATGCTTCCATGTATGCGGCGCCTGTTCCGATTTAAGGACGCGTTAGTAGAATGGCTTGGGTAGTTGGGTGGCGAGGGTACTCGTCTTGAAAAGTTCACTCAACTCAGATTTGTCACAACTTTACTCAGCGCCACACCGTTTGTCACAACTTTATTGATAGGAGATTCTCAAAAACAAAAACTTTATTAAGGTTCCTAGCTAGCATTGGCACGTTAAACTTTCTTTGCAGCATGCTCCATGTGTCAAAGGCATATTTTTTCATGCTAAATGTTGCCAACCATTTCTAGAGCAAGGGAAAATTTATTTTATCAAGCAAATGAAAGTATATTGGAGTCAACGACTATTTGGCGCGTTCATTAATACAGAACATTTGACGAGAGATTTTCCTCACAAAAAAATGAACCCTCAAAACCTATAGTACAAAACATTTTTTTTTGCGAGGGATATAGTACAAAACATTTCTCTGAAGAAAGTTCGGCGGCACGCTGTCCAACTTTGTTCTGATGACGTTGATTACTTCAAAGTTGAACTAGCATCAAAATAAAATCGAAGGGAGTAAATTATTGCTTGCGACCAATAAGTGTTGAAGTAGAATATGGAGAGTGGAGTCCCTTGCACAGTGTTGTAAGCAGTAAGCAAAGTTGAAATTGGTCGACTTTTAACTCACATCTACTATAGCTCGTCACTTCGTCAGGGTTAGTGGTAGACAATTCAACACAAGAGTTTGTGTCCTAGCCTAGTGTCTTGAATCTTTAGGTTTCTATCAACATCCAGCAATCGTCTTTTACAATAGTGGAGAAGGCTAGCAAACGAAAAGAAGAGGAGACCAAGCTTATGTGGTAAGGCGTGATGGAACGGTGCATTAACGTGACAAAGATAGCGAGATGCTGTGACTATGTCGGCAACTTGCAACTTTGTGGTTCTGATTTTGTCTGTATTTTGAACATGTACCTCCTTGTCTTACTCCAGAAAATTTAGGAGAGCCTCTTATGTAATGTGAAAGGGGACCTGAGTTGCATCAATTAGCAAGCGCATATTGCTCCATGAGGGTTCTTTCTCTTTCTGGATGCTATTTTCAGTAGTAATTTTCCTTTGTAAAGTTTACATTATTTGGGAAATAATGAAGATAATTTACTTTAAAAGGTTCATTCCATGTAACCGAAAAACTAAAGGATATCTGCTTTATTGTTGATGTGATCCGTACAGTATAAGAACTAGTGTTGAAAACATTTGTGGTTTTCTTTCGAAACCTAGTTGACTGTATTCAATTTTTTATACAATAATAGAGTTTATGCAAATACAAATATAAATTATTTTTCCGAACCCACAGGTTGTGTGGTTTCAATGTGAAACATTTCCATTTGGAGCCTAGATGAAATGAAAAGCCATTGCCAAACACTAACAAAACTATCCACCACTGCTGGTTTTAGGTGTGCCGTCAGTGAAAGTTGTGCACACGTTAGTAGCGTATCACAATGCACCTCAATACGAAACTGAGCCTAAGTGGCAAAATTTGAGCCGTCCCAAACGCGGCATAGAAGACCTTTTGTAGGAATCCTTTTGTTCGAGAAGCGATGATCAAGCCTTTCTAACCATCTTATCTGAAATGAAAGCATGGCTTTCCGTCTTTCTAAAGGGGCCTGGGGCATGTTTTCTGCTTCTAAAACTGAAGTTTATAATATCAAATTGAGAATTTTGGAGGCGTCTAGACTCTAGACTTTGCACCCAACACGGCTAGGGAGTAGCCCTTCTGCCCTTCTGGTATGGCTGGTGCAGCATCAGTGTCCAGGTTGATTGGGCCCCGTTCTGTATGCAACCATGTCGGCCGTGAAAAACAGTCAGGACAGGATGTCCCAGTGCTACCGCGGGAGAACATTTCAACATCGACGATAGAAAAGCATGACATGGAACGAGGGGAAAAAGTTTGCAGCCACCTTTGGAATGGATATCTTGACACGTAACAAAGCAGAGAACGCTTTGGAGTAGCTTTCAACTTTAACAATCTAGCCATACTGTGCTCATCTGATTGATAATGGACATCCAATTTTAATCTGTCCTTGAATTGGACTATGGAAAGTTCTGTGCTAGTACGAGTTACCACTGTCACTGCGATGGATCTCCATTTTTTTTTTTTGCGAGAGATCTCCAAATTCGTCTAATCTGCCGACACTCTGCATGGTAATTGTATGGGGCCAGAGTGACTCTGAGTCTCTGAACAAGAGAAGCTCTCATGAGAATGACTCTGCATGGTAACTGGCTTCTAACTGACAGCCAAAGGCCAAAGGACCTAATGTAATATACGGCCAGCCATATGCAGCGGGCCCAAGAACGTCTCCCAGTCATTCGAAAAGAAGAAGAACGTCTCCCATAATTTTTCTTTTGTCGATCGAGGAACGTCGTCTCCCGGAATTTGGGAATCGGAGGGGTCTGGTTGTTACATCAACTAAACCAGCAGACCGATTAGCAGCCACTGGATTCTTTTCTCTTGAGAAGAGACGTACATCCGCTGATTATCTTTTTTCTTTTTTAGGCAACATCCGCTGATTATTGATGGCAACTAGCTAGTTCAGCGTCAGCATGGCAGGTCTATTGCACCCAAACCCAACTAATTGCGTGGACCATGACATGCGCTTGGGTCCGCCACGTTACAATTACACGCTCAGCTCAGGATACCTTCGTTCTTGCTCGTGGTTTTTAACATCAACGCGCGGGGGTTTGCCTTGTAGGAGTACTAGTATGCAGCTGCTCAGAGACGAACGGGTACGTGTACACTGTTTGTCGCGTTCCATCCAGATCCAAGCGCGACCGACCACCCCGCCCATGTCCCATGCAATGTTCACGACCGCGCGGCGTGACGACCAGGTTGAACGGGTCAAAAAGCTGCTCTCCCGGGCATACATGGCGCTAGCTGCCGAATCCCGGGCATCCATGATCGACGACGACGACGGGGGGGGCGCGCGCGCGGCGGTTGGTCGGGCGTACCGTGGGAAGGACCAACCAATCATGCCGCCGCGCGCGTCGCGCTCCGACGACGTACGCCCGGGCTAGCGGCCATGCCATGCCTTGAATTCGCCACGCTCTCACATGGGCGCTCGCATGCGGGCCCCGTAAAACGAAATGCACGGCATGGCACAGTGGCTGCCTGGCCGCCTGACTGGCACGGCACGCGCCGGGAGGGGCCACGCGCTGAGACATGGTGACGTGCTGGGCTGGCTCTCCCGGCGCGCTGCCGCGGAACCCCCACGTTGTTGGCCTGCCGCTGGGAGACGCGGCGGAGCTCGGCTCGGCAGGACCAGCGCGCCGAGCACGACGGGCCCGTACGGGGGCTGGTAGGAGCACCGGGGCGGCGCCGTGTTTCGTTCGAGCTTGGCACGGAGCGCATGGAGGACAAGACTGGTTTCGTGTCTCTGCTCCGGTGCGATGCGAAAACTGTTCAGGACCAGTGGCTGCCGGAGCATACGAATCACACTGTGAATTGATGAATTTTACCGTCCGTAGTCAGTTCTTTCAATAGGAGAAAGCTTGCCTCGCCTGGCTCTGGACGTGGCCTTCTGGCCTTTATGAATTCTAATCAGTACTTGTGAATGCGTATACCCATCACGTACACTCACACAAGTTTTCACTAAATACTCCTAGCTAGCAACCACGACGACGCCAAAGACCAGGGCTGAAAAGCCTGTACATCGTGGGGTGGACCGGATGGTCCGGATGTCAGGCGTAGGATTAGGATTGGCATATGAGTCAAAAGTTCGTACCACTAGATTGCAAGAAAGCTGATCTGGACATGTGCGTAGTCTGTACTAGATTGCTCGCTGATCCGGACATACTATGCAGTTTCCTAATGTTTTGTTGACGGGTCATCCGTGCACTGATTTCCTGAGAGCAGACAAAACTTCCATGTTATGGCTACACCTACAGCTCCAAGCGTTGTACCAAGGCCAGCTCCGCAAACGAATAAGCGTAGTACGACTCACCGGTGAATGACGGAATTTCTCCCCAGCTGATTCACTGGATGAGACCTGCGACCGAGAGCAAGGGCTCTCCATCTATCACAATTGAAGCACCGTGCTGCTTGCTGCAGGCTTGCCATCCCCCGGTTCAAGAGCGTGACGACCTCAGTGTTTTATCGGGCAGAGAAGCTAGGACGTGCGTTTCCTTCAGACAGAGTGTTGCCTGCGGGCGCTCGCCCGAGTGGCCAGAGCCTCCAGGCTCCGGAGCGTTGCTCCGTCGGCCTGGGTTCGCGGCACCGCGGCACTGCAGTGAACAGTGCCTGAAATATGGTACTGTTCACTGCAGTGCAAAAAAAAATCTCCTCGCTTCTTCGTTGGACCAAAGCACGGGTTAATTACTCGCGTCGATTCTCACCGGCCTGCTGAGTCTCTGTGTATGATGCGGAGGAGGGTTTGGAGGTTTTCTCGATCTGTGTGAAAAGATCGTTCTTCTTAACAAAATGCCCGGAGGCCGTCATACCCCCGCAGGTAGAGTTTTTTTCCCTTCAGACAGAGTGTTTCAGTTTTTGGCGACGCGGCACCGGGCAGCCGGGCTCGGGCAAGGACGGCGGCAGCAGCTGGAACAGTGCGGGGCAATGCCTCCTGTCGTGCCCAACCGTTACAGCGCTCGGCGCCAGACCGACCACGTACTACCTCCGTTCCAGAATATAAGCATTTCTGGGTTGTTGAAAGTCAAACTTCTTTAACTTTGACTAACAATATCTATAAAAATAAAATATATTAAATATAAAATGTTACATTAAGATAGTTGCTTTCATGATACATCTAACAATATCATGTATATATAGCATCAGATGATGGTCAAAATTAAAAAAGTTTGACTTTGACTAAACCTAGAAATGCTTATATTCTGAAACGGAGGGAGTATCCCACATGGGGCGGTCTCCGTGGATCCTAACATGAGTCAACCACCGGAGCAGGTTCCAAACTTCGATTCCTTCAGTTACAGTTGCAGAGTGAGTACCGGTAGTAGCGTAACTGGCCGCTCTATAAATGGCGCCATGCCGAGCGCAGTTTTTCTCACAGCCAGCACTTGCAAAGACCAACAGAAACCAAGAACACATCGGCATATAGTCGAGTCTTGCGAAAGAGACTGTGCGCTTAAAATGGCACCGACGTCATCGTTCCCCATCATCAACATGGAGTTGCTCGGCGGTGAGCAGAGGCCGGCGGCTATGGAGATGCTGCGTGATGCGTGCGAGAACTGGGGCTTCTTTCAGGTGGACCGTGGGCACAACTAAACTAACAACACTACTTGCAATAACAAGATCGATCTCTTAACTAACTTTTCTGTTGGTGTGCTATACGTGCAGACTCTGAACCACGGCATCTCGACGGAGCTGATGGACGAGGTGGAGAAGATGACCAAGGATCACTACAAGCGCGTGCGCGAGCAGAGGTTCCTCGAGTTTGCGAGCAGGGCGCTCAAGGTCGACGGGCCCGACGAGCAGGGCGTGAAAGCCGAGGACCTGGACTGGGAGAGCACCTTCTTCGTCCGCCACCTCCCGGACTCCAACATCGCCGAGATCCCCGACCTCGACGACGAGTACAGGAGCGTGATGAAGCGGTTCGCCGGCGAGCTGGAGAAGCTCGCGGAGCGGCTGCTGGACCTGCTGTGCGAGAACCTGGGCCTGGAGAAGGGCTACCTCGCCCAGGCCTTCCGCGGGCCGAGCGGCGCGCCGACGTTCGGCACCAAGGTGAGCAGCTACCCGCCGTGCCCGCGGCCGGACCTCGTGAACGGCCTGCGAGCGCACACCGACGCCGGCGGCATCATCCTGCTGTTCCAGGACGCCCGGGTCGGCGGGCTCCAGCTGCTCAAGGACGGCGAGTGGGTGGACGTGCCGCCCATGCGCCACTCCATCGTCGTCAACCTTGGGGACCAGCTCGAGGTGATCACCAACGGCAGGTACAAGAGCGTCATGCACAGGGTGGTGGCGCAGCCCGACGGGAACCGGATGTCCATCGCGTCCTTCTACAACCCGGGCGGCGACGCGGTCATCTTCCCGGCGCCGGCGCTGGTGAAGGCGGAGGAGGCCGCGGGGGCGTACCCAAAGTTCGTGTTCGATGACTACATGGCGCTGTACGTGCGACACAAGTTCGAGGCCAAGGAGCCCCGGTTCCAGGCCTTCAAGTCCATGGCGACGGAGAGCTCCAACCGCGTCGCCATCGCGTAGCAAAAATTCCTCGTTTCGGTTAGCGATAGTAGCACACGTAGCGGTGCTCCAGCCGTGCCGCTACTTGCCTGTAGGACCGCACTACCGCTGTGGTGGTGTGTGACGAATAAATGTGCTAAATGTGCCAGATAAGCCTATCGGGCTTAGCTGAGCTTGTATGTTGTGTTCGGCATCCTCGCTGTGTTGTTCTTGTTCGCGACCAGCGCGTGTTTTACTTGTGCCAGTTATGGCTTGCACTTGCCTATCAATAGTGAGTCGCCTTGTGTCTTTGTAATATTCCTTTTTTTATTAATAAAAAGACAAAGGTTCATTACAGAATGTAAAAGAAAAAAAAAGGAAAAAGGGGAGTCAGGACCTACTCGTTGAAAGAACTGAGTAATGTTAGAGCTTTGAACACATCCTTTTTTTTTTTTTGAGGAACACATCCAATGTTAGTTGTGTTCGAAGCTTAGGTAATTCAGCATGATGAATGGCGATGATCTTCGCCTGAGTCTCCACCTCGTCCCATTTAGAAAAAGCCTTGTTGAAAAGGGAAAAAACTGAGAGACAATAATGAAGCTCGGCCTTGTTAGATGACAACTAAAAAAAAATCTTAGTCATCTCAAAAAAATAAAATAAAAACATCTTAGAACTCCATCAAGAATTTGTATATCTACGCTAGTTTGCTTGAAAACTATAATGTAAGCAGGAGGACCCGAGGTCGATGTCATGTCTTGCAACCATGGATTTTAACTGGCATCCTGACGTCATGTTTTTTTCTTTTGGCATTTGCATTTCTACTCCTGGTTTGCCTTCTAATTACGATTTATTCTTTCTTTTTCAACTTTGCAATTTTTACCTTTAGTTTTTCGAACTGAAGTCAGAAATTACCCTTGTGATTGCGATTTTACCCCCGGTTTTGAAGCAAATCAGGGGGTAAAATCGCAACCACATAAGTAAAATCTTGCTTCAATTTGAAAAAACAGAGGTAAAGTCGCAATCGAGAGGCAACCTAGGGGTAGAAACGCAATATTCTCTTTTTTTGGAAAGAAATATTTTGCTTCAAAACCCTATTTTAACCTCTAATTTACGTTTGTCTTTTTTTTTGAACGTGCCACTTTTGTCCCCATTTTTTCTTGGAAAGAAATGGCATGTGTCTCTACAATTACACATTTTTCTTTTGCGAATGTCTAAAATTACGCATTTGTCCTAGACACTATCAATGCAATATTTTGCACTAGTAGAATACTTTTAAATTTATCATCATTCAGCCTGTTCGGCTGGAGGTTTGGCAGCCGGCTTCTTTCCAGCAGCTACAGTGTTCCAGTTATTTCTTCAGCAGCCGCTACAGTGTTCCAGTTATTTCTTCAGCAGCAGCTACAGTGTTATCAGCCAAAGCCTCCAACCGAACAGGCTGATTATCAATACAGCTCTAGTTTATTGTGAACTAAAACTGTTTTCTAATATCAATAATTTAAGAATCAAGGGAGTATAGTCATAAGTGAAGTAGTGAACACAGCGAATCTGCACACACAAATACAACGTCAGAGCGATCTATTGGTACGTCACTGCACGGTGGGCCCAGATGCAAAACATATCCAGCTCCAAACGACAGCTCTCCAAGTTTACCAGTTACATACTCCCAACCAATCGCTTCGCGCCAAGGAAGCGAACAACTCCGACGTGGACAAACACCTGACGTGGAGGCTACCAATTGGTCCGCACACGCGTCCCAGACGAGCAAAACTTAAATCAGAGCACCACGACGAGGCCGATCCCTACTGCCGCCTCCTCTTCCCCGCTTCCAGAAGCTTCGCGACTCCGCCATGCGTCCCCTCTTCCTCGCCGCGCTCCTCGTCGCCGCCGCGGCTACCACCCCGGCGGCTGCACTCTACTCCGCCGGCTCCCCTGTCGTCCAGCTCAACCCCAGCAACTTCAAATCCAAGGTATTGTTCTCTCGTCCGACTCCCCAATCGGCAATCCCCCCCACGCCTCCAGATCGGCTCCTTCATTTTGGAATGAGGTGATGTGACGCGTTTTGCTTGTGGTGCAGGTGCTTGAAGCGAACGGGGTGGTACTGGTCGAGTTCTTCGCGCCGTGGTGCGGACACTGCCAGCAGCTGACTCCCGTGTGGGAGAAGGCCGCCGGCGTGCTCAAGGGCGTCGCCAGGGTTGCGGCGCTCGACGCAGACGCGCACAAGGCGCTTGCGCAGGTGAGCGTGCCTCCTGTTTGACCCTCTCATTTACTTGGGATTTGTCCACGTGTGCGCGTGCGCGCTGATCTGCTTGTTCAGTGGAGTGATCTCACCGTCAATTGCTGCAATGGAGCTATTTGGTTTTGTTATTGTTAGTGACAACTTATTTTCTGTGCAAGCAGCGTACCAATGCTAGTTTTATTCATATCCAACTGTTGAACCTGAACCTGTGATTGGGTCATTGCCATTGTCAGCAGTACAGTATTGCTATTATTTGATGATCTATTGCCAGTAGTTGCATCTAGATTTTGTATACATCAAAACACTGTGTATGAAGTTATGAACCTAATTCGTGCATGCCAAACTGTTTTAACTGAGAAATATGTGAAAAGTGATTTTCATGTAAAACTTCCGATCTGTGATTAACAATGATACTGTTTAATTGGTCCTGGTGAGGATTTGGTCTTTAGTTTCTAGGTCCATCGAAACGCATTAGCAGTTTGTGTGTGATTTTTTTTTAACCTTTATGCTTGATATATGAACTGAGGATGGACAACTGTAAGAGGTAGAAGCCATCAAACTGTGTAGTTTAATTGTAATCATATGATGCCATACTTTCAATGGCTACAATTTAAAAGGGTGTGATCGCTTGAGCTATTTGCAGCTGCGGGCTGTAGCAAAAAGTGCAAAATGATCAAGCGATTGCCGCAAAAGCTGAAGTGATCTGTGGTTTGTTTTATATTTTGGTTCTATAGTTATATTTATAGTTTGAGAGTTATTGCTAATGTAGCTCGTAAAACACTTATCAGATGATATCCAAAAGTTATCAGATTGGGTAAGCACAATCCTTGAGGAAAGCAAACTAGACTGCCTGTGATGCATATACATATCTCTCCTGATGTACCTATAATGGAACACTTTCGACATTATATTACAATAATGGGTAATAATTGGATTGAACTAATTTTTGGTACCATGCTTGTAGCCGGTATTATTATTTTATATAGGATAAATATGTCATTTGTTTCACCTCTGAGCTAAATTGATGCTTGACGACCATTAATTTGACCTTATTCATATTGACATCGCTGATAGATGTGTTTAAGGTTAATCTATTTGGCTGGTGATCTCCTGATTCATATTTTCTTTTGCAGGAATATGGAATCAGGGGATTTCCAACTATAAAGGTGTTTGTACCTGGTAAACCACCAGTTGACTATCAAGGGGCAAGAGATGTAAAGCCAATCGTGGAATTTGCTCTGCAGCAGGTGTGTTGATGCGAGCCCTATTTTTATCGCCATATTTTTTTCTTCCATTAGATTGTTTCAATCGCATTTTGTCAAATGTCCAAATGTTACTTGTGAAATTCTTTGCTGCCCTTTTATTTTCTGAATAAACTGTCTGCTTTCTGCAAACCCAACCTTTTCTGAAGTCAATAAACGCTTTCGGTAAACCATATGTAGCTTCCTTAGGTCAGATAGTTAATTGATATAAAAGACTTTCTATTTTTACAGGAAGTCATACTATGAGAACGACGACTGTTATATTTCTATTTTCTGACAATAGTTTCATAGAGTTATAGACTAAAAAATTCTTTCCATGATTTTACAGACGCTTCTGTCCTAATCAAATATTTTACTTCTAAAGTTCTTGTCTACGAGACAGCCAGTGTATCTCTCTAAATCTGTGTATGTTTTGCATTACACAGGTCAAGTCCCTTCTCAGAGATAGGCTGAACGGTAAGGCATCCGGAGGATCAAGCAGCAAGTCATCTAGTGGTTCAAGTGAGAAAAGTGAACCTAGTGCATCGATAGAACTGAATTCACACAACTTTGATGAACTTGTCATCAAAAGCAAGGATCTTTGGATCGTGGAATTCTTTGCACCTTGGTACGTAGCTTAATGTATATATGTACTGAACATGAGGTTACATGGTTAGTTTTGCATTATTTACTGTCTTCAGGCATTTAGCACTTCTCAAAGATTTTCTAGAAAACAAGGAAAAATAGCTGCTCAGATTTGTTTGCTGTTTAGCCATCTCTTGTAAGGTGCATTTTAGGCTTCTATCTGAACAACATGTTACATAGCCTTAACTGGATCTTCTATCTGGACAACAAGTTAAGGCTTATAAACATATACATTCCATATAATGTATATGTACTGTTTAGCCATATAAGGATAATGTATATGTACTGTTTAGCCATATAAGATCCAGTTAAGGGTACACCTTAGATATCTTTTATTCAATCTGAGCAGCAAACAAATCTGAACAACATATCCTTGCAAGTTTGAGATCTGTGAACTGTTTCTACCCATGTTATCAAAGATGGAAAAATTTAGTGTATTGGTTTGCTGATGTTTCAAATTCCCTTTTGCAGTATCATGTTTACTGAAGACTCATGAACTGTCTTGTTATTTGTCCAGGTGTGGACACTGCAAGAAATTGGCACCTGAATGGAAAAGGGCTGCAAAGAACTTGAAGGGCCAAGTGAAACTTGGACATGTTGATTGTGATGCTGAGAAGGTATGTTTTTATTTGCTCTTTGATTGTAATGTTTCGTTTTTGTAATAACTTGTTTTAGTCTCAACTCCAATCACTTCTCGCCAAAAAATCTATTTGCATTTTTTCAATGTTTGTTCAATAAATCACTTAAAACTTTTACTGGAATGTGGAATTAGTTTTTCAAGCTGCTAACAAATGGAAAATGCCTAACATATATTCTTCATTTGAAGCTCCTGGTGAGCTCGTGCCATCTGATTATGACCAATTGACCACGACTACTGCAATAAGGTCACTACAGTTTAGTTGTGAAATATGTTGAGCGTTAGCACTCTAGAATCACAATTAAAAAATGGACAACTTTTGGATTTTGCTGGCAAGGTTCTGTAGAAAAACGGTCAACAGAAAGTTTCAATGACCTTAACTTATCCATATGCTGTTTGATTGAAGTGCTACTTATTGATGCTGATAAAACAAATGGTATTTGGATGTCTGAATGCATTTTGGCAAAACTTCGGGCAGTTCCAGTTTAGAAACTTGAAAGCTGACATTCAAAACCAAGAATGTTGGCATGTACCTCCTTTTCTTTTGCAATGTATTTCTAATTTACTATTATTTTTGTACTTTGCAGTCATTGATGAGTAAGTACAAGGTAGAAGGCTTTCCAACTATTTTGGTATTTGGAGCTGATAAGGAGAGCCCATTCCCCTACCAGGGGGCTAGAGTTGCGTCTGCCATCGAGTCCTTTGCACTGGAGCAGTTGGAAGCCAACTCTGCTCCACCAGAAGTTATTGAGTTGACTGGCTCAGTAAGATTAGGCCTTCACGATACTAACAAAATTTCTGGACATAAACTTAGTTTATGATTGATGTTTGATGCGAGGGCTTGGCTTTTGTAGGATGTCATGGAAGAGAAGTGTGCTTCTGCTGCTATTTGCTTTGTATCATTCCTTCCAGACATACTTGATTCAAAGGCGGAAGGAAGAAACAAATACCTTGAGCTCCTATTATCTGTAGCAGAGAAGTTTAAAAAGAGCCCATACAGGCAAGTGTCAGCTGAACTAATTATGTGGACCTACCTAAATTTTAATTCAATAGCTTTCAGAAAAGGAAACAAAGTCAACAGTTAAACCAACACCTCAGTTCCATTTATTGCATTTGCAAAAAGAAAAATGAATATTGGCATTCAACATTTTCTGGAGTGTACTTCAAATACCAAAACATAGCCTTAAAATAAGATATCCAATTACCATGCATGAACAAATTTGCAAGTTGACATTTCTAACTGTGGTAGCATCTCTGCAATGGTGCAATGCTCCATGAAGAAAGCAGCTTCAACATCAGTATCATCCTATGCATTCACTTCAGTCTTGAAGCTCTCCTGTTGCTTGAAGTAGTTCACATCCTGAGCTGGGATACTATTACCTTTTGCAGTTTCGTATGGGCAGCTGCCGGCAAACAAGCTGAACTTGAGAAGCAGGTTGGAGTTGGTGGCTATGGCTACCCAGCCATGGTTGCTCTCAATGTAAAGAAAGGTGCATATGCTCCACTTCGTAGCGCCTTCCAGCGCGATGAAATAATGTAAGTGCCTTGTTTATAACTTTGCTTGTTGTTTTAGGTGCATTTGCTAGATGTTGAACCAAAAATATCGTTCCTTGTGCAGTGAGTTTGTGAAGGAAGCAGGGCGCGGTGGGAAGGGAAACCTTCCTCTGAATGGTGCCCCTACGGTTGTTCAAACCGAACCATGGGATGGCAAGGATGGAGAGGTCATCGAAGAGGATGAATTTTCCCTTGACGAGCTCATGGGCGATAGCTCCCCAGTAAATGATGAGCTGTGATTCTGATGATTCTGGAAATGATATAGGTGCCGATTAGGCAGGCTGTAAATCTGAAAAACACTGATGTTTCACTTGTTTCTGGTGAACTGTACAATTTGAGTGGGACACTTTTCGGTTTTCGGATGCTAGAATCATTTCGAGTTAAAGGGAGACGTGATAGGCGTGCCTCCTTTCTTTTGGTCCCTGAAATAAACAGTTCTGATACGGATTGTTGTCTCAAACAAATGGTTTCCAGTTCCGAGCATGACTGCATGTTCCCTTCGGGTTGACGCAGATAACAAAATATGTTGGTGTAGAAGCAGTTGGATAAGATTGTTGTCGTGGACGTTACTGTTTTACTCCACGAGTAGGAAATGTCTTCTGTCAAGCTGCGTTGAAAGAACAGAATGCATTGCTTCAGGTCCACTTTCCCATGATCTTTTTACTGGAGCTCTTGCGTCAGATGACAATACGACACTAAGAAAAACAAACTTGCAAGTTGCTAAAGTCTCACGCAATGTGCTGTGCATACAGGGACTCACTTAACAATTATCTCGACTCAACGTGTTGAACTATTTGGGAAAGCGACCTATCAAATTGGGGATGCCTGTGGACTCTCCACTTCAGCCTGCAAGACAGTACCAGACGATAGTAATTGAACAAACAGCATAGCGGTTGGATGATACGACCAACAGAGTCTGCTGTACAAAAACCAAACCAAAGTCACTAGTTATAGCACGAATTCCCTATGCATAAACTCGCCTATATTCTGTGGGAGGACATTTTTGAAAAACTGACACCAAACCAAAGCCACTGGCCACGGCATGATTGGCATCATTCCCATGAGAGTACTTCCAGATGCTGGTAGCAGCACCACTGAACTCGTACGCCTAGCAAAAGGACGATTCCCTTTGGTTAAGACTTGCGAAGAACGTTCAGTGTGTTCTCTTTTTGTATTTTTTTAGAAAGAAGAAGAACATTATCCAACGGTTCAACGCCACGACCCTGCGCCGCGGCCAGCGGCCAGGCGCCTCAGGAGTCAGGCCTGCCGCTCCGCGCCGCGCCTGCCGCTCCGCATGCCAATCAAACACCAGCGCCGCACTGAACGAACTCGGTTCACGGTCACCGAACCCAAGCCCCCACTCCGCGTCTCCGCCCTTAAAAATCAGCAGTATAGGAGGTCGCAGATCACAACTCCTCCAAATCACAACACCGCGACGGGATCGAGGAGCCGAACTACCCCCCAAGCAAAGGCCCTAGTCCCCTCCCCTGCTCGCCGCGCCCCGCATGGCACCGAAGCGCCCGGCCGCGGCGGCGGCGGCGGCGTCGGGTTCCGCGTCCGAGGCCTCCGACGCGGAGGCGGACGCGTCCCACCACCCGTCCTCCCCGTCCCCGTCCAAGACGCCGCCGCCGCCCAACCCTAACCCTAAGCCCGCGCCCGCCGCCGTCGCCCCCGCACCGGCGGCCGAGGACTCCGCCGCCGCCGGATCCGACTCCGGGGCGGCCTACGACTCCGACGCGGACCACCGCTCCTCGCCCCCGAAGCCGGCCGCTTCGCCGCCGCGCAGGGCCGCCAGGAGGAGCCCCAAGCCGCGGTCGCGCTCCCCGACCCCTGAGGTCAACTCCGACTCCGACGGCTCTGCGGCGCCTGCGGCCTCCGACGCCGACCCCGCCGCGGGTGACGGCGCCGACTCCGACGACGGCAACGCCTCGCCGCTCCCGCCCCCGCCCCAGCGCGCGTCACGCGCCGATGCGGCCGCCATCAAGCCGCTGAGCTCCCGTCCCATGGACCCGCCGCGCCGCTCCGTGCCCTCCTTCTCCGAGCCGCGCTCCAAGCGCCCCCGCAGCGCCGCCGTCCCGGCCGCCGTGGAGCTGCTCAAGAGGCCGTCGCGGCTTTGGAGCCCTGAAGACGAGCTCGTCATCCTGCGCGGCCTTGCTGCGTACCGCGCCAAGCGTGGAGTGCTCCCCGGCTCCATGCATGACATTGGTAAGCTCCATGGCCACATCCGTGATGAGCTCAGTGTTAAGGTGACCACCACGCAGCTCAGCGACAAGGTACGGCGTCTCAAGCAGAAGTACCACGTACTTGCAGCCCGTACCAAGAATGGGCGGGAACCAGACTTTCCCTCCGAGCAGGACCACAGTGTCTATGAGCTTGGCAAGAAGGTTTGGGGGGCAAGTGCTGGTGGAGGTAATGCTATTGCTGAGTATGAGAATGCAGGCGGTGGTGACAGTGAAGAGGAGCATCAGAGTGCTGAGAGCGATGGGGATATGGATAGTGGGAGGGATGACCGTGACCGCAAGAAACGGAGGCTGAAGCCGGTCACCATGGCCAATGGTAATGGAGCTCGGGTTGGGGCTATGACTGCCTTTAGTAGAGGGAAAGCTGAATTTGAGAAGGGAAAGGACGCATATCCATACCTCTGGGAAACTGTTGAGGATCTGTCCAGGCAGCACCCGAATGGGGTGGCGTTCAAGAAGGCCTTTGAGATGATCGAAGGCCCCAAAGCGCGTGGGATGGAGGAAAAGCTGCGCAAGTTCAGGGTGACAGAGGTCAGACACCAGCTCCGCCGGATGGAGCTGATGAAGGAGACCGTGAAGATGGTGCTTGATGCGCTTGAGGGTTGATTGAGGATCAATGGGTGATCTCCGGTGAGTAGTACACTATTAGAAGGAGCAAACAGTGCCTTTTGTTTCTAGATAGAATATCTGTGGTTAAATTACGTAACTTTTGGAAAAGGTGCACTTGCCTCAGTCAGTATCTAGGCTTAGGACAAGGAGTGGACCATATCCTCCTTGTTCTTGGTTGATCACTGTGTTTTGTGTCCCTTAGGTGCTAACTTATGCTTTATATGGTATATCGTTTCTCTGTTAAGTTGGTGTTTGCATGTCCATTATGAATTCTGTGTTCAACTTTATTTCTTGTGATATTTTCTATCATGCAATTGGTTGGAATGCTGTGTTATGTAATCAGGTTGATTGTGAAGGTTACCTCGTTTACAAATGATTGGAGCTATAACGTTTTTTGCCAGGATGGGATATGGACTGGGATATATATTTTTTTTCTCCAGTTCATAAGTGTTTTTCCCCACTTATGGTAAAGGAATTTTCTTTCTTGTGGTTCTTGATTGGCCATTGAATTCAAGTATATATCATGTCCTTTGTTTGCTAGTAACTTATATATGTTGGATGGAAAACTGTGAATTTCACCTTCACCCTTGTTACTGATGAAGGTGATATTCTCAGGACAAGTAGCGGCGGTGTGAAATTATATGTTGTAGAGAAGGGTAAGTTCCTACTGAATGAAATGTAGTGCCAGTGCAAAATGAAACATTGATCAACCCAAGTTTTCCGTCGTAGCCTAGTGACCACTTTAGTGGGCACATGAAAGAGTTGCATAGTCTTTGAAGTATTTGAGTGGTTAGTTGGATTTGTCGTAACAAGACCTACCTTTTCAGGGGATCAAACTTTGTCTGCTCTTTCTTTTTTTGTTATGGTTCATGCTTGGGATCTTATCATCCCTTGGACAAAGCCTCATCTACTGACTTAAATTCAATAGGATGATTAGTTTTACATATTTTTGTGGTTGATAAAAAACAAGGGAGAAGCTTTATCAAAATTTAATGAAGCTGTACCCAAATTTGGTATTTGCTGCTATCGTGGAAGTGGCACAGGTTCAGTAGATAGTATTTTTCTGGAAACAATGGTTTCTCGTGGTGACGGATCATTGGAATTTATTCCTGTTTAAACCAGTCCTGATTATTACTCCCTCTTCTTTTTCTTAAGGCGTTAATAAGATCAGAATGGAGGGGGTGTTTCTCAAAGCTTTAGTATGCCGCTTTAGTTTGTTCTGTGTGCATAGTGTATATTTGTATTTTTAGATGTTCGTTGCCTCGGTGATGTTAAGTTAGACCAGATTGGCATCCATGGATCTACCTGAATGGAACGATGGTTTATAGTCTGAAATCAGGCTCCTTGTTTCTTATTTCTTGTCTATCCATGGCTCGAGGCTGTATTTTCCTTGTTGAGCTTTCCTTTTAAGTTCCTTAATTGGAACTAGTGTGTTATCGATCAGTGTATGATTCATGTGTCTTGGAGGAGGCTCTCTTTCCTCAGCTTAACGTCACCATTCAATTTCCATGTGTTGTAGTAAACGGTTGCTGATGCCCTATTCTACCAAGTAAGCATATAAAGGGCCTTGAGGATGAGTCCAAGAACAAAATGAGTATTGTCGTTCCATCTTTTGTTCTTTAATAATGTTAACGTAAGTACTGGTTCTCAATCACGGTTAAGACTGCCATTTGTGCTTCATCACTTCTGATATTAGGCGAGGTGAATACGTAAGTTTTAAGGGAACAGGACAACAGTCACCATGGCTCCTATTTATGAGATTTCCATATGATGTCGTGAACTCGTGGTTGTTCCTTCGGACCAGTGGCTTCGTCCTTCAACCTGGTCAATGCACACACATTTGGAACCCAGTTGTCTCTCCTTGCCAGGCAAGGCTGTGGGTTTGGTTCTCCCAAACGATCAAGCCTGCACTGTTCGGATTGAAGTCGCTGCAGCCGAGCTCGAGGTTTCTGTAGCTCAGATTGAGCTCCTTGCTACCGAATTCAGGCTCGGCACTGGATGGAGCTCGATTCAGCCAGTGCTCCTAAATCGAGTATCTGAAGTTCTGAACATCAAATCGCAGAGGATCTGGGTGAGTGCCTGTCCATGTTACGGAGCTCCATGTGAATCGATGCCCAAACGTCTCAGCAATTTCTCGCTTTGCCAGGTGGCCGCCGACCAAGCTCCTTGTACGGTTCGATTCGACGCACTAACCGCGATGGAAGAAGAAACCCTTTCATCGCACTAGAATCTCAACACAAGTATGCAATGGCTAAAACAATATCTAAATTTCCTGATTTTACCGACTCTGCAAAATAAAATGCCTCCAAAAAACAGCGTGAGATCCAACAGCCTCGCCAAAAATATGTGAATCGCTATATTCGAATTGGACACGTACGTCACATCGTGAGTTTCCTTTTTTTCCTCTCCAAGCACCGATCCACTCCATAGTCAGCCAGCGCCGTACGTCGTCCTCCCCAGGCTCCGCGTCACCGTCGTCGTTGCCGCGCTCGCGGGCGCGAGTGTGGCGCCGCTGGACCTGCGGCAGCTGCTGGTGCTGCACGCGCTCGACCACGGCGCGAGCCACAAGGCGGCGTGCGTCGACATGGGGATTTCACTGAGCATTCTTGGACAACGAGCGGGATTGGACATGGCGATTTCATCGGCAGCTCGACCGGCCATCGAGATGTTGATTTTCGCATAGGATGGATGAGGTGGCAGCGCGATTTGGAACAATTTTGGGCGGAAGATGAAGCAGATGGCGGCGCGGTGGAACTGATTTGGGCGACCGGAGGCTAGAAATTGGCTCAGGCGCGCGGGAACAGGGTACCACACCGGGAATGCGCGTGGGAGGGATCGATGGCGAGTGAAGTTGCCTCGCCAATACTGGCTACCGAGGAATGCAGGATGGCGACGAAGCTATTTTGCCGATGCCGTTGGCGAGGCTGTTGGACAAGCGTTTTCCCTAATAATAGCCAAATTTAGCTAAATAGAATGATTTGGCTAGGCTGTTGCGGATGCTCTAATCAGAGAAGCGACTTCCGTGTTGGTCGGTGAACCAAACAGTGCAATTCCTAGCAAAAAGACAAGCAATGGTTCCTTCTTCCCCTCACCCAGATTTGACCGAGCAATACCACATCATTTGGTTGTTGTCGGCTTCGTTGTAGAAGCACGCGAATTATTTTACCAATTCTCGCCAAAGTTGCCAGTTGAATTGGAATTGTGCTTAATACAATTTCATTTCTAATAAACTTGACTGCGCAAAGAGATACTTGAACAAAGTTTGAATCTACTATTGGTTGAAATTAGGACCCAAATCAGCGCCTACAGCTCAATCCTCGTGAATCAACACGATATTCAGGATTTCAATTTTCAAAACTTCTGCATACAAAACCTGACTCCAAAGGGGACAGATTGTGCATTTCAGAAGAGAGTTACGTCATACAATGGAGAGGGATGTAAGGGACAATGCATCACACGACACAAAAGAGGCTAAACAAGAAGTATTAACAAAAAGCCCCAAGTCGCTCCACCAACACAACACATAGTCCGGGATCCCTGCAAGCCTAACAGTCTATCCTTCTGAAGATGACCATTCATATTCCTTGAGAACAGATCAACTCACGTATTGCTTTGTCAGGTCGCAAATCATGGATTTGCAGGTGTCAAGTCATGGATTTATGCATGAGTCTCTGAATCATCAACACAGATTCTCATATTTTTGCAGAGGACCAGAGATCATTGGTCATGGATCATGAGAATCTGCAATAGCACTTAGCAGTGAATTATCATTGTCAGCACCATGAAGATTACCATTTTGACGCCAAACAGATGCCATATACTCTTCGTATTGCAACAAAGCAGACAACACCCTTCTCACCACTGGGGAACTCGTCAAACAAATCATATCCTGCACTGAAGTGCGAAATAAAAGCCTATTCCACCTGACTGCCTGTTGAGGGTCCACAGCACGAGGGTTTCCAGAAGGGTGCTTCTTCGTGACATGCTTGCAGAGCTGGTTGTATGTGCCCATGTATGAGCAACCATCCTGCATGCAGCTTCTCCGCTTCTGATTCAGCTGCTCCCGAGCTGGCTCAACCAATGTATATCCCTTAACTGCACCACGGCAAAGGGGACATGAAAACTCTATTGACTCTGGATCCTTAGAGGTTACGCTTTTGCATGATTCCACAAGCTGGTCAAGGCAATTTGAGAGCTGGAAGTTGGTAGCACAGATATATGGGCGACAACCATTGTCATGAGAAGAACAGAGTAGAAGAACCGCATTGTGAGGAATTTCCATGCACACTGGACAAGTTGCATCCTTCCACGCACATTTCTCTGCTGCTGCAAATGTTCGCTCCTGATTGACAACTCTCTTGAAACTGCAATGGTTCCAGAGTTTCTTATGACGTGATGATCTGAGCTCACGAGATGAAATTTTCTTGTTCCTTGCATATTTGACCATCTTGAAAAGAACTGAAAATGCAAGAGATTATCCATATCAAGTCAGATGCCCCAAGTCTATCAGGAGAAAATAAAGTCAAAAGAGGCAGGCTGACAGTATGATATCAAGAAAATAAATTAGATAACACTTATGACATGTTTAATGCCAACTACGTAAACTTTTTTACCCTGACGGTTTTGTTAATCATGGGATACAAGTTAACATTCTGATATCTAGCTACTTCATCCATAATATATTTGATCTTCTTTAAACTACCACACAGTTTAAACACTTCAGGTCCAACAGCACATGCTGATCACAAACTCAATGGAAACCTTACTACCAAATCCTAAACCTCTAGCTTTTCGTCACAAATTTTAGTGCTATTCAATGGAAAAGACCACACCGACCCAATGACCAGTTCATGACAGAAATGCATAACCATTTTCACCACACACATCACAAAAGGCCAACTACAACATTCGTAGCAGACCAGGAAGAAAGGGGAACTTGGATTCCAAATGCTGCTAGTTGAGTAAGCCAACAGCAATTCACACAGATCAAATGTAAGATAAAGACTAATACTCTAACATCTTCACCATGTTTGAGTAAGCCTAAATGCTCGACATGTATTCAAATGCCCTGGAACAGTGGAACTTGATGGAATATAGAGACTAAGGGCAAGAAGATCATTAATCCAGAGAAGCTTCTTAAGGATGATCACAGAGATATGTATTTTACTATGAAAACCTACATAAGTATCAACATCAGACAAAACAGAATCATCAAGTTCCCAAGACCAAGAATAAAAGGCATGCGTACAAGTAAACATAATGTCTCCGATTTCTTATACAACCTTTTTACAGTAAGCAAGTGGAGTACACTTGCTAAAACATAGTTAGTAGCTACTTAGTACAGGAAACACCACAGTGGAAATCAGATAATGCTAAAGGACTAAGCTAAAAACTATATAAAAGATTTATAGAAATATCTCAAGTATGGTTGGCTCATTATAATAAAATGGATTTTTTAGTATGATACCTACATCAATATCAACAGAAGCACAATCACTGCCCCGGAGTCCTAACACACAACATATAGCCGTACAGGCAAGTGTAATCTACAAAATTCCTAAAACTTCTTTGCACGACCGATCGCAAGATGCAATCTAGGCAAGCTATCAGAAACTGGTGAGCAAGACCCCCTTCCAAACCCTAGGTTTGAGGAAACATAAGACAGCAAGCATATCCAACAAATGCTAAACGCGGTAGTCTTTCTAGCCGAGGCGATCGATTGGTCGGCGTCCAGAACAAGGGCCACCAGATCAACAAATTACATCTCGAAACGGAAGTTAAATCACACATACCGACCACAGGAACGCAAAAAAGGATCCCTTCTCACCGGTAACCGCGGAGGTGGCGGCACCAGAAGCCACAAGAACCGCGTTGAAGGTACGGAGATTCAAAAAGGAAATCACCGATGGTACCTTGCTGCTTCCACGAAGCGGAGACTGGCAGCCGGTCGGCAGCGGCACCGGGCGGGGCCGGAGGAGTGGAGCGGGGGCGCTCGGGAGGCCCCGAATCCGAGCGAGGCCGCTCGGGAGCGCGCGGCGGGGCGTGGCGCTTTTGAGAACCTCCTCGCCGGGGGGATGTGTGGTGCGGTGGTGGCTGCATCGTCGTGGGCGGGCGGCTAGGAGGGCCGGTGAAAACCTAGTGCAGCGGCCCACGGCCCATTCATAGTGCCTCGATCCGTCCGTCCAATGAATGCGACGCGAGATCTGACGGCGGCTGGCCGGCAGGGGAAGACAACGCTTTCGTCATGAAAGAACGTGGGGTCCACAGAATCGCATGCGTCTTTTTCAGGCACTTCCCGACTGCAGCTGGGGCGGGCCTTCGCACGTACGCCAAGATGGAAGAAAGCCCTTCTTCTATCTTTTTTTTTTAGGAACGCCCTTCTTCTATCTAGGCTGCTCATATGGAAGCAGGCTGAGCTGTTCGAGCGGGTCCAGCGGGCCTTGGGCTTAATTTTTTTTTCCTTCTGTCACGAAAACAAGGCTCAATTTGTACTTCAGGGATAAAATAAATGTTTATCCACAAACTGGTTGATTGGCTATTGCTCATATTTCTAAGTAATTTGGATTAGGTTTCTCAAAAAAAAAAAAGTAATTTGGGTTAGTGCAATCACTTGGAAATTATTCTTTTTCATTTTAATTTTTATTTCCTGGCAAGGGGTAAATTCCATCAAGGTTTTTTTTCCTCTTCTTATTAACAAGCTTTTGGAGTGTACGTGGACTTCGAAAGTTTAGATATCACCGAAGAACTAGCCATGGATGGATAAGTCAACTATTCACGTGTCAGAACATACCGTTACTGTTATCGAGATCTTTTGGGTTTACTTTCAAATCTACCCCAACTTGCTAGGGACTAAAATGGTTTATTGTGTGTTGTTGATGATGCAAGCTTCTGGAGAGATTTGAAATGTAAGAGATGATTTCAAACTTCAATGGAGTCGAGTCTTGTTGAATTTGGTACTACTGCAAAACTATCAAGGGTCGAGATAAGATTGAGAAATTAAAACTAGGTTCAGTTTGTACGCTTGGAGTGTGATCGCTGTAGGCATACTAAGAAAGTGTATGTCATGACTATTCTAAAAATAAGTCTCGTGATATTAATCTATATTAATTTCTAGAAATTAATGATCATAATTAAAACAATTTGACTTAAATCAAATCTGAAACTGTAACATTTTTTTTAAAAAACGGGTGGAGTATTTCATCCGCATTGCTCTAGAAGGAAATACTTGAAGGATTGATAAAATAATGATCTACTACCATACTATATATGTTTTGGATAGAAGCCTATAATTTACTACTCACTCCGTTCACAAATAGTACATGGCATTCTAAGACTATCAACTTTTCTCCAATTACATGTCATTCTCGCTTTCTAATACAACATCCAACACTAATCTTCCAATACTACCACTAATAATTTCCCACACGTCAGCCAACCCACGTGACCCTGTCGCCTCCCTTCCTCTCTCTTCTCACGCATCGCATCAGGCACACCTCCTCTCTTCTCTCTCTTCTTTATTCCTCATCACCAAAGCAGTCGCGCCCTCCTAAAGAGGAAGATCCACAACGCTCAGTGCAAAACACAAACTGCATAGGCAAGGTGATGTTTCTTGCAGTGTTGGGGCTGCCATTGGATGATGACCATGGAAATGATTTACATGGGACTTTGCGTACCCAATGGTTGGAGGCTGCTTCTAACTCTTCCAGATAATCTTTTATATGTAGGGATTACGTGATAATGTTTTATTTATGTTAAGAATAAACTCGTGAACAATATCTAGCATGACTCTCTCTCCTTACTTTTACAATAAAATACAATATTTGCTGACTCTTAGCTCTTCGTTGGGATGTTCTTAATCGTCTGCGCTTCCCGAGCCATCAGCTTTTCCAGTTGCTCATTGCGCATTTCGCCGCTCAATACAAGGGCATCATGAACCCATAATTGCTGGCACAGAGCATAGCTAATTCATTTCTTCCACGCCAGCAAGTTGGCAGGACCTGCACTGGTGGTGACCGGGCCCCGTTTCACCGGCCGCTGGATGCGAGTTTACATCGAACCCACGTTCGCCTGCTCCGCCCATTGTAATTGAAAGGAGGGTTGTACTCCATTGTTGGGGCATTCAGATTTCACAGTCGACGTTTAAATTGCATGTATACTCTAGCACTGGCGGAGCCACACGAGGGCCAGCCAGGGCCATGGCCCCCCCCCCCCCCCCCCCCCCCTGGTGCTGTCAAAAGTTTGAAGACCCGAAGGCCAGAGGCATTGATATCTGTAGAATTAGGCTGTTTCGCTGATAGAATCAAGGTGAGGGGGAAAGGAGAAGTGCCTGAGACAAAAACATTTGAGAAAACAACGCTAGAATGCATCTTCGATTTCCTTCCTCCTCATATATTGTTTCAATTGATTTGCTAGCAGGGGCTGCTTGCTCAATCTCTCGACAAAACGCTTGCAAGGGATAGGTTCAGATCAGCAAATTCTAGCTAGGGTTCGTCTCTGTACACTGCTAGCAGGCACTCGGCTCTCGCTTAGTGTCGCAAATAATGTTAGTCTAGGTCCTTTTGTACGTTTATCCAACGCGTCGACAGCTTTCAAGGTTGTCTCGCCGGACTCTCCTCCGCCATGGCGATTCCGACTCTAGTCACCTACTAGTCATTTGCCTAGTCTTGTTTGCTCGGACCCCCTGGGATTTGATCCTGGCTCCGCCACTGTAACTCTACTAGTACATCCTCCAGGACGACGAGTAAAGAGGTGCAGCTGGTATGTACGCATGCTGTATGCACTGCTTTTGCTTTGGCCGAAAACTTTCAGTTTCACACGGAAATGATTCACTTAATCAGCACACACGCACGGCCACTCTCCTCATCTGTCAGTCAGTTGTCACACACGCTGACACGCCGCACAAGCTCGCAATAACGTGTGCCTACAGCGGCGATAAGTGCAGTGCAGTGCCGCTCGCGCTCCTCAATAAATGGCAATTCAGTGCCCATCCAACTGAGGACACACTCCTTCACTCCCTCTCCTTCAAGAACGCCAGCCCTAGCGTTCCCCTTCTTGTTTATCTTCATCCTCTACGAGCCACAGCCAGTAGCCCATGCTCTCCTCTCTCTCCCCTTGTGCTCTCTTCTGCTGAGTTTCTTCTTCTTGCTGCTTCCCGTCTGTTCATGAACCTCATCTCTCTTGCCTCTTGGTGAGTTTGATCTTTGTGCATCATTTTTGTCCGAGCTGAAGGTTAGGTTAAGGGGGTTGTTGTCTGGTTCAAGGTGTCCAACATGCATGCCATGCTTGCACAGATTGGTGATCTCGGACCAGGCTTCAATCCCTTTAACCGGCGTCTGCATTACACTTGCCATTCCGAAGCTCTTCATGCAATTCAATTCGCCACCGGATGAGTATGGTAAGCCATCTGATTTATTTAGCTTTTCTTTGATCTACAGATCTAGTCCACTGTGACAAAAAGAGGGGAAACAAAGATTACGGTGTACCTCCATAGGCGATATGTCCAAAAAAGCACACGTATTCTATTTGCTTTTCTGCATTATATAATGGATCATCGATAGTCTATACTATGAGGACGTACCCCTGAACTTATCTGCATAACAACTTAAAACATGAACGCTTAAAAAGACATGTATCTTCAGGATGTGAACATCATTGGTTCTGAACAAGCTTCTGAACCATTTTAATTTCATGCAGACCGACGCATGCACATCTGCTCTGCATTTTGCGCCACTACATCATCCAGACAGTTCAGCATTGGTACATGCATGCATGAAAGTGACAATAAATTTGAATATGTATGTTTTGTTCGAAGAGAATACAATACGTACAACTTTTCATCCAAGATCACGCATACACATTCATTCCAAAGTGCACTTGCATAGAGCATAGTGACAATCCCTGTTTATACATGTGAGCACACTGACGCTAGAACAAGAGGTATAGTACAACATAGAACCGGAGCATTTAAGCACGTCTGGCCAGATAAAGAAATAGCAAGCCTAATTACTTCGCTCACGTGGTCGTCATGAGAGAAGTATGCCAAATCGCCATACATGTGTACTCTGTACATGTCTTATAACTAGTTCTGGCGCTTTCAAAGGGGAACCGTGCAATTGTCTGCAGCTACGTACCGACCTTAAATTTGCAAATTTTAATCTGATGGTATACTGTGCTATACTGTAGATTGAACACACATATAGGCGTGCATTGTTCGCAAGAGAAATGTGCATTATCAACATATATGAGTGTCGTTTATTAATGGAATTGTGCACTGCAGAACGAAGTATGTGCATCAGTGCATGCATATATATGTATACACATGCTGCAAAAACCATACTACTGTTAGCCCTAATAGTAAACTTAATTACGTGCATAAATCAACCTAGCTACGATAACGCAAGACTCAGTTCATGACACCGCAAAGCACGACATGCTTTGACATTGGTAGTTCTACATGCGGTTTTTTAGTTTGTTTCCTTTTTTTTTTTGAAAGGAATGAGATAGTGTCAATTTCATTAATTAAAAAAGGAGCTAGTTCTACATACAGTTAATTTATACTAATAGCCAAAGGGGGAACTATGTATCTGTGCGTGCATGTGTCCTTGCTCACTGAGATGGCATTTCGTTACTGCTACGTGCACTGATCCTTCTCCTTAATTATAACTGGTAGACAAAAGATAATATAACTGCAAGAGTAATATCATTGTAATGTTTTGCAAAATAATAATAATAATATCATGTAGTGTAATGAGTTTGTAAAGAAAATAGTACTCTAACATTTCCTGCCAGATGTTCATAGTATATTTTTCCCAGATAAAGTTTCCTGTCGCCTACACTAGCTAGCTGATCGAGCTCTCTCGAATTATTGACGACTAGAACTTCTTTGAGGCTTTCGGATGCTGGCTAGGTAACATGCAGCAGCACTTATAGATGCTTTTGAAAAATGAAGAACTCCAAGACAAAATTCTACCACTACCTCCACTGTCCGTAGCTCATTGTGATCACTGTGCAACTGATCGACGCACAATTCCTATGTGCACTGTCTCATTGTGTTGCACAATGATGGCATTCCAAACTTGCACCTCCAGGTCGAGCCATATTCGTCCGGCACACACACAAGAGCGAGACGAACTGATGTTAAGATTTCATTTCAAATAGTAGTACAGCTTCAATGATGAACCTTGTACGTGTGCTCTTGACTAGTGCCGCGAGGCGCGAGCTGGCCATGCCATCCCTCCATTCCACGCATGGCTCCATGTGTACGTTGATTGGCTACGCGGGCGCCAGGTAGTAGCCGCATGGCCGAAGGCCCTGGCCTCTGATAAACTGCCCTTGATTGGCTCTTGCTGCGAGCCTGCCTACGTGTGTGTGGCGCGTACCGCATGTATGCGGTATGCCCCACTATAGCTTGAATATAGCATTATAGCTCGTCCCGTCCATGTGTATATTCTGTGACGGTGGAGACAAATGTTTTTACTTACTTGTTAGTGCTAACCACCAGTAAAAATTGATGACGGCATGATGCAATACTAAGTTCCAAAACTGTGATAAACAGCAATCTTGGATAGGAGGTAGACGCCGTGATATTTTCTTGATGGACAATAGCGTTTTGACCATAATTTTAGACTCCAAAATTGTGAAACAATCGTCGATTTTCAGATTTTGCAAGATCACCACATATTTTCTTCACATTTTGCAAGATCACCATAGAAATTTTTTTTTTTTGAAAACTTGTGGTGAAATCGCAAACTATTTTGCAGGATCGCCATAGATTTTTCGAAAACTATGGTAAAATCGCAAAATCTAAAAATCAATGGTTGTTTCACAATTAGACTTCAAAAGTGTGGTTGATTTGCGATTGCTCCTTTCTTGATTGCCTGATGTTACATTTCCCTTTATATCGCACGCTTTGATCTTTAGCATTGTTTTCTGAATTCGGATCAGATTACCTGGAATTTCCCTGATGAGCTGAAAAACGTCATGCTATGTGTGACGGCAAGGGCCTGGAATTTGTTTTTTTTTTTTTGGCAATAGTAGGAAGGGGGGAAAAGGAACATGGCAACACAGTAGCAAAGTGCTCAGGCCATCTCCTGGCACTGTGGTCAAAGTAGACCGTGGCCGTCTCCTGGGGGCTGGCGCGTCGTCAGATGAGAATGGCGGCAATGGGCGAGGCAAGCGCATTCTACGTGCAAGTTATCGGCATTTTTTTTTTTCACGGGAAGTTGGCAACCGCCGTTGCCCGGATCCGACGGGCGGCGGTGAAGGGCCGGCGCGCGCTGGATCTCTCGCAAAGAAACACAATAAGCTATACGCTGATGAATGACGAAACGTTACGTGGAGAGTTTGAAGTAGCAGTTGACAGTAAGCTGGTACTCCGTATCACCGTATCAGAGTTCGTGACACAGGCTCTCCAAACATCAGTTCAACGAGCACTGAATAGTATAACGATGCCATGCAGGCTCAGAAAACAAAACGAATAGGCCACGCCATCAAGTCACTGCACGCCGATCTGGATCCTCTATGGTTTGTAGGACAGTAGGAGCAGTAACACACCGTAAGAATGGCTCGAACATTATTGCTGGGTTATTCTCCACTTACACTGTTAAGATTGGCTGTTTGCAAACAGTGTTGCTAGATTTATCATGAAACCATCTATCATAATGTGTAACTTTTTATTTAAAATCATTTATTTATACATATTATATCAATATAAGTTTGACTTTGACCAAACCTAAAAATACTCATACTCCTGGATGGATGGAGTATACATAGGTGATGTTCGTTTCTTTAGGCTTAAATGTCACATAAAAAAGAATCTTGCTATTTAGAGTATTAAATAAAGTCTAATTACAAAACCTTTTTACAGATCTGTGCTAATTTACGAGATGAATCTAACGAGCTAATTAATCTATGTTTAGCTACAGTGATGCTACAGTAACCATCGTCTACTTACGATTTAATTACTCTTATTAGATTCGTCTCGCGAATTAGCACATAGTTCTGCAGTTAGTTTTTTAATTAGATTTTATTTAATATCCCTAGATGACGAGATCTAGCAGGCCTAAATTTAAGCCTAAAGAAACGAACAGCCCACAGTGATTGAATGGCGAGAATAGAACTACTCCCTCCATCTTATTATCTCTTGCGCATTAGGGAGATGAAAAAATACCACTTTCTTCTGCGCATTTGCTTCTGACGCCTCGGGTTGGATGATTTGGCCGTTCGCATTCCTTTGCTAATTACTCCGGCGCATGCATCCAGCCTGTTCGCATGTAGCAGCCGTGGACACCCATCAGTTCACATGCACGCAGCAGCCGACACAGGAAGGTTGCGTTGCTTGACAGCCCGAACATGGCGGCTCAGCACGGTCGCCTACGATTAGATTAAGATGGTTTGTTTGTAGGTTTCTCACAAGGCGGTGACGGCGGGGAGGATTAAGATGGTTTGTTTGTAGGTTTCTCATAGCGGGATGGCCGCGCTGCATAGATGTGATATGGTGAGGAGGCGGTGCTCCCGCTCGGGATCGGCGGCACGAGCGCAGCGGCACAGCTCGGTGGCCTACGCGCGGCAGGGCTCGTCGCCGCTGGAATCTAACTAAAAAACTGGCATTTGGACTCCATATTAGGCAAGGACAACTTAGACTATTCACACACCCTTTCTTCTTTACTCTTCTTTATTTTCCATCTGAGTCTGCGTGCGTCGCGCCCTTCCCTCCGTAAAAACTCGGCGCCGACAGGTGGGCCCATCCGCTCGCACGCGCATCGATTTTTCTATTCTTCTTCAACCGCGCCGTCCCTCCTCCCCAGCCCTCCTCGCCTCCTCCGTCTCCGCGGCCCCGCCCCACCCCGCCTCCCCTCCCATCCCTCCACGACACCGCCGTTCAGGCCTTTCGTCCCTGCCGCGCCGCGTTCTTCCCCGCCGCTCCCAAGATCGACTCTTTCCCCAGCGCCGGTACCAGCGACTGGCAGATCGAGATCTACACGACGGCCCCTCCGCCGCACTTGGCGCTTCCTCCGGACCACATGTTGGCGCTTCCGCCGCCGCCCTGGTGGAAGGAAGGGCGAATGGGACTGGGAGGAGGAGGAGGAGGAGGAGGTGTTGGGGATCGGTATTTACGATAATAGCGGCACCCCCTTTTTTGCCTTAGGTTCTTTGACTGCAGGTGCCCTAGCTGCCGACGTTTCGAGTTCCCGGCCGAGAATTGGCGACAGCCTAGGGAGCTGCAACATCGGGTTGCCGACATTGTTTGAGGAGAAGTCTCCCCAATCGCTGAAGATGAATCGGCGGCGACCAGGAAGGGTGACCAAGGATGGCGGCAATCCCTGAAGGAGATGAAGCCCGGCGTGACGACGTCCGAGAGTCGGGCCGGCGAATGACGTCACCTAGCTAGGGTTTCCGTCGTCGAACGGAAATGTCATTTGTACCCTTATGACGATGTTGAACAGAATATTCCGCGAATATAGTGGGTGGCCAAGGGTAATTTGGTCATGTCGAAATAACCCTTGGCCTTCCCTATAAATACCCACCCCCGAGCTCCGTAGAACGGGACGGAGAAAAGATTACACCCCTGTAATGAAATGTTGCTCCGTTGTTCCTTGAGTGTCATTTGATTGTCCGTGTCGGGATTCTTTGTTGTTACGATGAAGAATTCCCAACATTGGCGCCCACCGTTTGTGTTGCTCGAAAATACCACCCGTGATGCCACAAAGAAATAAAAAAGCACTTAGTCCAAAAACCACCATCAGCTCCCACCCGTCGGATTTTTAGGAAGAAATTCTCCCTCCCAACCCGGCATTCTCGGAAGAAGAAATTCGTTAGGCATTCATTCAAGAAAGGCAAATGGCCGACGAGGCCAACCGAATTTCCGACGCGGCGCAAGCAAGCTTAGTCGCCGGAATTCGGCCAAGTGATGAGGACATCGCCGCCAAAAGCTCTATCGACCTCATTTCCAATGAAGAAGCAGAAAAGTCGAAGCAGGTAAAAGCCGGCAAGCAATGGGCGGAACCACCGTCGACAATCAACCCTGAAGAAAGTGATCCAGAGGAAGATGAAGTTGACAAGCAAATGCGTCAGCTCTCCAACTTGCAACAACTTGGAAAAAGACTCAAACTGACAAAGGAGAAGATAATCTCGGAAGAGAGGGCTAGAGAGAAAGAAAGGCTCCGGCTGCAGATTGAACAAGCAAAGGCGGCAGTCGCCGAACTGCAAAAAGAGCTCGATGAGATGACAAGCGCCACAGGGCAAAATAGCGAAGCAAAGAGAGAGCATTACCGGGTGACACCCGACCTTGAAACAAATAACAATGGCGAAGGCCATCATAGGCCTCGGAACGTATACCGCCAATCTCTACCTTTCCTTAGTAAATTCGACAAGAGCTCCCCCTTGTCAGAGGGCCTTCAGTTGACCCCATGGCCAGCAACCTACAAGCCTATCTCCTTATCAAAGTACAATGGCTCAACCGACCCAAGGCAATTTTTGATGTCATTTGAAGCTGCAGTAGCATCTGCTGGAGGAGATGATACTGTACTGGCCAAGACCTTTGTCACCGCAATTGAGCATCAAGCCCTCGAGTGGTACTCTAGGCTGAAGCCCGGATCTATATATTCATGGGAGAACCTAAGGGACAAATTGACGACAAACTTTAAGGTTTTCACAGAACATCTATATCTGCAGATGAACTCAGAGCATGTGTTCAGCAAGAAAAAGAGCCCCTGCAAGACTATTTTCAGAGATTTGTCAAGCTCAAAGCCCGAACGGATGATATTCCAGATCAAATTGTCATTGATGCCGCAATTGGGGGGTTGCGAGCCGGCCCCTGTGCCACTCACTTTTCCATGCATCGCCCTTCAACACTCGAAGAGCTCTTCTCAACGGTCGATCAGTTCTGTAGAGCCAACAACGACCACAGAAGAAGATTAGAGCTGCAGAGCGCGCAGCGCCAGGCGAAGAAAAACCAATCGAACCAAAGGCAGCAGGATTGGAATTCGTCTAGGAGAGGTGGCAACAACAATCAGAGCCAGAACTCCAACCTAGTCAATCATATCGAAAACCAAGAAGAAAAAGCCGACACAAGCAGCCCTGCCGGCAATTTTCAGCACAGAGGAGGAAGAAACAATCGCTCTCGAGGAAGCGGTCTCGGCAATTCGCACAACTCGCGAAACCAGGAGCCAAAAAAGCCATACTGTCTGTTTCACGGACTTGACAAGGGTCACACCTCCAAGGAATGCCCAGAAACAAAAGACGCCATGGAAAGAATGAAAGCCAAGGAGCAAAGAAGCGAAACACAGAGAAGTGTCAACCACACGGCTGCCGCCAATTCTTGGAACAACTCACCTTTCGGTGCCTCTTACCCATTCCAATACTTCCAGAATTCTTACAACCCCCACCACGATTTCCAAAGCCCATACCAACCACATCCACCACCCTCGCCGCAGATTCAGCATTTGGCGACATCCCAAACAAGTTCATACACACCACAGCCTCAAATCCCCAGAATCACTGCCTCTGAAGAGCCGCCTTTACCACCTCCGCCGCCTTTCCCAAAGCAATCAAACCAAAACAATACCTCTCAGAACCTTCCCACTTATGGAGTCGTCCTACCAATCGTCGGCGGATCTACATCCGACTTTGAAAGTAAGAAACAAAAGAAAAATTACTTCCGAGCCGTCAATGCGGTGTGCAACGGGCCCGTAGTGAAATCACGGTGGTCGCACATTCCAATCACATTCACAGAAGCCGATCTAAACCTACGCTGCTACCCTCATACAGATGCCATGGTCATTCAGGCAAACACCTATGGTTGGTCAGTCACCAAAATACTTGTTGACAACGGAAGTTCGGCAGACATCCTTTTCAAAAGAACATTTGACCAGCTCAACCTTGATTCATCTCTACTTCAGCCCTCAGAATACCCCCTGTACGGTTTTGGCGGGAGAGAAGTCCGCGCTCTCGGAAAAATAAGCCTCCCAGTATCCTTTGGCACCCTTGACAATGCAAGGACAGAGCACATCACCTTTGATGTGGTGGATACGCCCTACCCCTACAATGCAATTTTCGGACGAGGAGTCCTCAATGCATTTGAAGCAGTTTTACACAGCTCCTACCTCTGCATGAAAATACCGGCACATAAGGAGGTCATTTCAGTCTTTGGCGATCAGCAGGAAGCCAGAAATATTGAAAGGGCGGCAGCCCCCGGCCAGAAGAATGTACACTTTTTGTATGCTCACCTGAACGTACATGTCTTGTACCCGGCAGGAAGAAAGCCAGGGAAAGAAGTCCTCCAGTTGGAAAAAGAAATGGACAAGGAAGAACCAGCAATTGCGGCTAATGAGGAAACAAAGAGAGTTCCATTTGACAAGCATGTCTTAGGACAGGAAGTGATAATTGCGGCAGGAATGCCGAAGGACATGGAAAAAGCTTTCATCCAGTTCCTTCGCAAAAACAAGGATGTATTTGCCTGGTCCGCAAGTGACCTAAAAGGCGTCAGTCGGGACGTAATAGAGCACAAGTTGCGAATTGATAAAAACATCAGGCCAAAGAAACAGAAACTCCGAAAAATGTCCGACGACAGGGTCGAGGCAGTCAAAGCCGAAGTGCAGAGGTTGCTTGGCGCAAATGTTATTAGGGAGGTGAAATATCCAACCTGGCTGGCAAACACAGTACCAGTAAAGAAGAAGAACGGAAAGTGGCGAATGTGCATTGATTTCACTGATCTCAACAAGGTCTGTCCCAAAGACGATTTCCCACTGCCCAGAATCGACAAAATTGTCGACGCAGCGGCGTGCTCAGAACTCCTATCACTGCTGGATTGTTTCTTCGGGTATCACCAAATCTTCATGTACAAAGAGGATGAAGAGAAAACAAGTTTCATCACCCCTTTCGGAACTTATTGTTTTGTCAGAATGCCAGAAGGCCTAAAAAATGCGGGACCAACTTTCTGCAGAATGACATCTATCGCCTTTGAGAATCAGTTAGGCAAGAACTTGTCAGCCTATGTCGACGACATAGTGGTAAAAAGCGGCAAGAAAGAAGATCATATTTCTGATTTGGCCGAAACATTTGCAAACCTCAGAAAGTCAAACCTCAACCTCAACCCTGAAAAATGTGTTTTTGGAATTCGCAAGGGAAAGGTTTTGGGGTGCTTAGTGTCAATCAAAGGCATCGAAACCAATCCTGACAAGATAAGTGCACTAATCAATATGCGAGAGCCCTAATGCCTCAAAGATGTGCAGAAGCTCACCGGTAGAATTGCGGCACTCAACAGGTTTATTTCCAGATCAGCCGAAAGAAGCCTTCCTTTTTTCAAAGTCCTCAGAAACGCAAATAACTTTCAATGGGGCCAAGAGCAGAAAAAAGCTTTCGTAGAATTGAAAGAGTATCTCAAGGAAATGACTGCCTTCGCAAGTCCCAAACAAAATGAAACTCTGCTAATGTATGTATCAGCATCGCACTCAGCAGTATGTGCCGCACTTGTGCAAGAACAGCAAATTGAGAAGAAGGGCAAAGTGATGAAAGTTCAAGTGCCAGTATACTATGTATCTGAAGCTCTTTCAGGTTCAAAAAGATTCTATTCCGAACTAGAAAAGATAGCTTATGCAGTTTTAATGGCATCAAGAAAATTGAGGCATTACTTTGAAGCTCACACCATCCGAGTGCTGACAAATCAACCACTGAATGACATGTTCAGAAATAGAGAAGCATCTGGAAGAATCACAAAATAGGCTTCGAAATTATCAGAACACGTTGTTGACTTCGAGGCAAGAAGTGCCGCAAATTCTCAGGTGTTGGCTGATTTTATCGCAGATTGGACTGAGCCTTCATCGTACACCGAGGGTCCAGTCTTTGAAGCCCCATGGGAGATCCATTGCGACGGCGCATGGTGCCATCTTGGAGCAGGGGCTGCCGCAATTTTGACTTCACCATCCGGCATCAAATTGCGGTACGCCATCAGATTGCAGTTCAACCATGACACTGACAAATGCACAAACAATGTGGCGGAGTATGAGGGCCTTTTGCTCGCCATAAGAAAGTTAAGAGCATTAGGAGTAAAAAACTTCATCATCAAAACAGATTCTCAGGTCATCGCCGGACATGTAGACAAAACCTATAAGGCCAGAGATGAATTGTTGGCAAGGTATCTGGATCATGTGCGGGGCTTGGAAAGGCACTTCAAAGGTTTCACCTGTCAATACATTGACAGAAACCTGAATGGTGAAGCGGATCAGCTAGCAAAAGCGGCAGCCAGGAAAGACCCTTTGCCACCCGACGTCTTTTTTGAAACACTGACTTCTCCATCCATAAAAGCGGTAGAGAAAGAACCCAAGATGATACATGCCATCTCAAGTGAAGATTGGCGTGCCCCCATCATGGCATATCTCCTAGATTTTTATGAGCCTGAGTCGGAACTAGAGGCCAAGCGCATGAAGCAGAGAGCAAGAAACTACGCATTTGTAGATGACTTCCTGTACAAATTCGGCACATCCACTCCATTCTTGAGATGCATAGATCAAGAAGAAGGGAAAAAGCTCCTCAGCGAGATTCACCAGGGAATCTGCGGCTCCCATATATCCAGCAGAGCTTTAGTCGGCAAGGCTTTCCGGCAAGGTTTTTACTGGGCACGACGCCCAACACCTTGTCAAAACATGCGAAGCATGTCAGAAATTCTCAAGAAAAATCAACAACCCAGCTCAGCTCACCCAGCTCATTCAGCCAGTGTGGCCACTTCAGCGGTGGGGAGTCGACATTGTCGGTCCCCTACCTACGGCTGCCGGAAATTACGCACATGCCGTAGTGGCTCTCGACTATTTCACCAAATGGATAGAGGCCAAGCCACTGATCAACATCACTGGCCCAGCAATCAAGAAATTTTTCTGGCAAAACATAGTATGTAGATTCGGAGTCCCTGCCGAAATTACCGTGGACAATGGAAAACAGTTTGACAACCAAGAGTTCCGCGAATTCTGTCACTCCATAGGCACCAAAGTGAATTTTGCATCTGTTTATCATCCAGAGTCAAATGGCGCCGTCGAAAACGCGAACAAGCAAATCTTCGAAAGCATCAAGAAATGCCTCGAAGGGCAGAGAAAAGGAAAATGGATGGATGAATTGCATAAAGTGATCTGGTCGCATCACACAACAGTTTCAAGAACCACCAAATTCATACCCTTCAGGCTCTTGTATGGCGAAGAGGCCATGTCACCAGAAGAGATAAAGTACCGCAGCATGAGGGCAACTCTCGGGCGAAATTGCCACGAGTTCGACGCCGTTTCAAAGGACATGTCGGAACTAGACAAAGACCAAGCCATCCTTAACTTGGAGAGGTATCAGGAAGAAACGAGGAAATGGCGGGACGCCAGAGTAGTGCCAAGAGCATTTAAAGCCGGCGACCTCGTTCTCCCGCGAAGCCCAAAAACAGAAAACACTGGAAACCTAAACTCTAAGTGGCAGGCCCTTTCATTGTCATCAGGAGCAATCGTCCGGGATCTTATCACTTGGCAGAGAATGAAGGCAACGAGCTCCCACATGCCTGGAATGTGGACAACCTCAAGAGGTACTTCACCTAAAATGTAAGGGCTAATGGCGACGCGCAGTTATATGCGGAGCCTTTAGTCGGCACTTAAGTTGTAATTTTTCTTTCTTAGCCTTCAAGGCCCATACTCTTTTCCTCACAGGGGAACCCCACATCGGGGGTGAGGTTTTTAACGAGGTGGGACCTTTGTAACCCTTGCAGTTCAATATAATGCTATCTTCCCCACAAACTAAACTTTCCATTTCTTAAGTAGTCGATGCTATATTCGCAACAATATCGCCACATCGACGCAGGAGTATTTAACTCCTGAGCCAAAGCCACTCAAAAGGAAGCAAAAAAATTTCGGCTCCTTTCTCCTAGGCTTCCTTCTCTATAAAGCACTCAAGAGAAAAAAGCGCTCCAAGGGGCCACACCTCCAATATTTCTCACAAAATCGAGAAATAGCGGCATTAGAGAAAAAAGCGCCTCAAGAGGCCATCTCTTCGATTTTTCTCACAAAATCGAGAAATAGCGGCATTAGAGCAAAAAGCGCCTCAAGAGGCCATCTCTTCGATTTTTCTCCTAAATTGAGAAAGAGCGGCACGCTAGTAACCCAAGGGCTCAGCCATACATTTCCTTAAAGGAAAGAGGCAGATTTCAACCCCCAATGGGCTCCGGACAAAATCCGACACAACAAAAATATATCAGTAAGATCGAAGTCTTAAGGGACTCAATACAAACACCCATCCAAGGACGGGACTCAAGACCATGGAGGTAACACAATCTTGCAAAAGAAAAAGCAAGAGGCCAAAAGGCCACATATTATCAAGTGCCGCTCTTTCGGCAAGAATAGCGAAAAATAATCAATATCTGACTAACATAGGAGCTGAACGCAAAAATGCGGCGTGCCAAGGCACCACTCGCAATATTCTCCAAAGGTACCGCCGCACGAGTCCTGCCCCGTAATTTCAACACGCTCCTCGTCCCTCGATTGCTAGGGGGAGGGGGGTGACGTTCGTTTCGTTCAATCAATCGAGCAACGATGAGCGCTGTGCATTAAACAAAAAGCGAAAATGCTTTTAACCTGTAAAAAATAATAAGGGCGCCAAAGGGCCCATATAGTCAAACGACGATTTTTAAGCCAAAATAACGGCAACTACGAAACAACTGACAAGCACCAGAGCCAACTAAAAATAGCGGCAACTAGTGCATGCTCCGCAATTCGCATACAAGAACGCCATACGACCTGTGCGTCGCAAATTCAGTGCGCCCTCCGTCCCTCGATCGCCAGGGGGAGGGGGTGACGTTCGTCTTATTTCGGCAACCGAGTAACGGTGAGCGTCCTTCACTAAGCGAAAAAGCGGAGGCGGTTTTAACTTGTGAAAAAATGACAGTCATCACCGAAGTCACCTGCGCAAATAAAAAGCAAAACAAAGAACGTTTTATCTGGGCCCCTTTGTCAAAGTCGACTGCCCAGCTACAAATCGAGATCAACTTCTATTACAAACCCGGGACCATCAGTCGGGTCCGCGCTATCGTAAACACACCTAAAACGATCCAAATAAGGATCAAAGTTAAGGTCTTCAACGCTTTCTGCCTTCACGACCGCTATGGAAGAAGAATGCCGGCGGTGAAAGCAACGAATCAAGCATTCCCGCCCTTGAAAATATTGAGCCATCATTTCCCTCCAGAAATGCCCGAAATCATGACGCGGATATCGCGAAACATAACACAAATGCGCTTCGCCAGAAACGCGCAAGCCATCATGTTCGTACTTCAAAGGCGCAATGTTCAACGCGGCGCCGCAAAAACAATCCTGCGCACAAAGCGTATTGAAACGTATATTATTACAACCAAGTGTTTTTGAAAACTCTCTTCCTCACGCATAAGAGCCTAGACCTCTTCAGTTGCCGGCGCAGTAGGAGCGGCAGGCGTAGCACCAGGCGCCGCGGAGCCTATCGCACTTTCCGGAGCGGCCGCCGCTGAAGACGAAGCAGCTGCGGGAGCCGCGCTTGGGGCAGGAGTCTCAACTGCGGCAGGCGCATTGTTGGCGGTTCTTATGCGATAAAATTAAATTCATTAATTCCGCAAGCGCACGGATCACCATTGTAGCATTTCACCTTGGAGTATTCCAGGGTTATCGTATTTATATTTCCGCAGGGAAGTAGAGCAAAAGGTAGCTGAATAATAGCTATGCATTGGATAATTTGGAGAAAGAAATAATGTATCAACTATACTTGAGACGGGGGTAAGATAGGCATGATAGATATGGGTGGCACACACATCCTCAAATCCAAGGTAATAAAATAAACCGTAGTATACATTTGGGAGAGCAACGAGATAGAGTTAAGGCTACCTGTATGTTTATCTATTATTTACTTTTCTAGCAGTCAAGTCTACAAAGGTTATTTACTCTAGCTAAGCTCATACACATACAAGTCATGTCGTTTCGGGGCACACACGTGCTAGGTTAACCGATGAAGCTAGTTCAAACCTAGGGATCCGTATGCTATAATTAAGACCCTGCTGAGTCCAACCCGGACGTGGTGGATTACAGAGACCGGTGCAGCTGTCACATACACTCGCGGCTACCATCCTCCGTGGGGTTGGGTGCCAAACGTGCATAGGCCAAGATCTAAGCGCCACGCTTACAACCCGCCTAGAGGAGCTACTCTTGATCAACGGAGCAGTCCTATCTAAGAATGAACAAGCACAGATTTCGCACGACGTCATCTCCGACGAAGGCACTCTCTCGTACTCGCTATTCCAACAATCACGAATCCCACAACAAGACTTCTACGAGCACTTACTTAACGAATAAATAAACTAAATAGAAAAGAACTACTAAAATAAATAAATAAAGATAAAACTAATTATATAATAAATAAAATAATATCTCAAGAGTAAGATACAAAGAACTATACCGAACTCCGAGAATACTCCGGAAGCCCGAGAGAGCTCTCACTCTACTCTACTCTACTCTAACTCCCAAAACTACTACTCAACTAAACTAATGAACACTTGGATGAAGTGTGATGGTGCGCATTGATTCGGAGGCCGAGGGGTCCCTTTTATAGCTTGTGAAGGCGGTGGAAGCACCCTGGCCGACTTTGGAGAGGCGGCGCCGATAAAGTCGGACGGCCGGCCTAGGGGGGTGGCCGGCCGGCCGTCCCTTCGGTCGGTTCGCCACCGTCTTTTGCCTGAACGCTCCAGATCATCTCCTGATGGCGGTCCGAAGGTCGGCTACTTCGTGGGGTCGGCAGAATTGGATTGAGGGCCAAGTAAAGGCCCAAATAGCCCACCTTCTAGAATGTCGGTGGAATTCTGCTGAGCTGGGCTTGAATTGTGCGTTGAAGATTATTTTCCAGCCCACTGGAGGAAGCCTGGGGCCTGTGGCCACCAGGTGGGGCCGGCCGGCCTTGGGTGGGGCCGGCCGGCCAGGGATTTTCCCTGGCTGGGCCCACTTTTCTCCATTATTCACTCCTGCATCCAAATATTCACCAAAACCTATGGAGTAGCATTATTCCTATCTACTATGCACAAAATCTTGGTGTTATGTATTTATTTACCGGTAGGGTGGCGGTCAAAACATGGTTAACGACCGCCAACAACCTCCCCAAGCTTAAACTTTGCTCGTCCCGAGCAAACTCAACTCAGGGTACCGACGGATCAGGAGTTACAAAGAAGCGCCCCATGGGTAATAAAGATGCAACAACATACTCCCTAAACAGTGGTAAGTTTACGAGAGCACAAAATATTCATGAGTGTTGCAAAAATCGTGGGGCTTATATGTCACACCTTGTCATGCAGCATTGAAGACTAGAACGGCATTTTCGGACAAGTACACAATTCTAGCAGGTATGCATCCAGAGTTTTTATGTGCTGCAAGGTAAGGTGCAAAAATTCTCCTTCGTTTTGGTAGGCACTTCTCTTACCTACCAATGTGAGTTCTATTCCTACAAGCTTCACTCATCCTACCTTCTACCAAATGAGGCTTTGTATGTGGAGCTTGGTAAGGAATGCACAATTGTCATGCATATATTGTAAAGCTAAAGAATGAGTCTCAATCAACATAGCAACTCCATTTATTTTGGTCATAGGAAATGATGTGATGGAGGGGGAGAAAATGAACTCACACTTATGGAAGGGGGTTTTGAAAAACATTGGTCCTTTATTTTGCTCAAGATGTTTATGATAAGAACCATATAGCCTTTAACTTTTGTCATGCAACCATAGAGTTTTTTTTTTGACTACTCCATGGTGCAAGGGGCCATAAATTTTGAATGGTTCAATGAAACATTTTGAAATATTCTTGAGCATTTGGATGGACCAAAAGTTTTGCAAACTCTGAAAAATGTTTGGTTGATTTATCCAAACATTCCCCTTTTTATTTGGTGGCGAGAAATTTTCGAAAACACACGCGAAGGAATTATGACCAAAATTAGGAGTATTTAGTTTCAAGAGTACATCAAACCTTAACAAAACTCAATGCACAAACAAATGGCTATGAGTGGGGCTGTTTCGAATATTATGATATGGCTCTGGTAGGTGAATAAATCCTCACACTAAGAGAAGTGTGCCAAAACAGAAGGGTTTTAGGTACTTGCAGCAATTCAAGAAAAACATCTCTGGATGCAACCATACTAAAAAAATTGCAACAAGTCCTAATCATGCCATATCACAATCCACAATGCTCAGACTTGGTGTAACAAATGCAACCCACGGAAATAAGCAAGACTCATGATGTGATCATGCTCAAGTAAAAATAACATATATGTCAGGAGTAGAGGTTGCATCTATGCGACACATGGGAAGCTAATTTGTAACTCGATCATCATTTCCCTTAAGCGTAGCATAACACCAAGATTCTAGCATTTATTCGAAACAGGGAGTTTATTTATTTATTAAGAAAATTAGGGATACTTACCTGGGGGTCCTCCCCAAGCTTGAGTCTTTGCAAGACTCGAGCTTGTATTGAACTCCTTCTTACCTGGGGGTGCCCTCCCCAAGCTTGAGTCTTTGTAAGACTTAAGCTTGATTCAGGCTCTTCCTCCTCCTTCTTGATCTGCAAAAAGAGTGAGGATGATACAAGTGGCTAGCCCCTAATGGGCATCACCGGGAATTTTTGTTGTTTTTAATTATTATTTTTTTCAAATTTTTATTTTGTTTTTATGATTTATGAAAAGAAAAACAAGTGCTAGGCCTAGCTAGGATAACGATTGGGATGGCCTCCCCAATCGGAGGGCTCTCATTTTTACGTCTTTGAGCTAGACGTTCTCCATGTCTTTTCAACTCGTTTGGACCTCGCTCGCTGGAGAATCTTGCGAGGTAGAGGTTCCTTCTTTCTTCCGCCACACCTTGGTTGTCTTCTTTGTGTTGGTGGCGGCGACCTTTTCTTCAATAGGCGCCTTTGTTGTACTCTCATCGGTCGATACCGTAGCTGCCTTCTTCTTTCTTGAGCGCTTCGCTCTCCTCTTCTTGGGCGATTGTGACTCGTCTACTCCTTCTTGCGGAGGAGTAAGAGGGGTTTGAGGTGTAATTGGCGGCTGAGGCATCCTCCTTGGAGTCCTCCAATATTTTGCTAGCCTTCTTGCATTCTCTCTTTCCAGATAGTCTCTCATATATGCAATGAGCTTGTCTGGCTGTAGCATGGGTGGAGTAATCTCAATCTTCTCCACTCTCCTTGGGTCCTTTCCATATATGACCCGTACTTGCTTGCATTGCTCAACCTTAGGCTTGAAGTTGAACGTTTCTTCCCTGCCGTTGAAATCCAAGTGGATCTCTCCTGCCCCCACGTCAATGTTGGCGTTGGTGGTGCTCAAGAACGGCCTCCCAAGGATGAGAGGGGTCTTGACATCTACTTCCATGTCAAGCACAACAAAGTCGACGGGGACGAAGAAGTTTCTGATCTGTACGGGGACGTCTTCGGCAATACCAGCAGGATGACGAACGGACTGATCTGCGAGCTGCAAGCACATAGCCGTAGGCGATAATGGACAGTTTAACCTGTCATATACCGCCTTGGGCATAACGCTCACGCTTGCACCCAAGTCACAAAGCGCTTGAGAGAAGTACTGACTGCCAATCGAACACGGGATCGTAGGGCATCCTGGATCCTTCTTCTTCTCCGGAAGAATGTTCAGAATGGCTGCGCTGCACTCTTCTGTAAGCTTCACTACCTCCATTGCTGGAATGGGGCGCTTGTTGTTGAGGATGTCCCGGAAATACCTAGTGTAAGTAGGTACCTGCATGGCATCAAGCAGCGGAATATGCACATATATATGTCGGATAGCCTCAACAAATTTATCAAAGCGCTCGTCCACAGTGAGCTTCTTCCTGCGGTCGGGGTAAGGCAAGCCTGTAGTGTCAAAATACTCATGAGGTGCTGCCTTAGGTGGAGCTTGCTCAACGGGAGGATCTGTCGTTGGTTCCTCCTCGGAGCTCTCCTTCTCGGCGTCTTCCTCTTCAGGGACCTTCTTTTCTGGAACATTTTTACCGGCCTTCTCCTTGGGGGCTGCATTTGGTGTCTTTCTCTCTGCACCCTCGGGGTATGGTGGGTCCACAGTACCTCTTCCTCCCCTGGTGGTGATAGCACTAACACTCTCCTTCGTACGAGGAGCCTGCACAGCTGAAGCTATTTGCGCAATTTGCGTTTCTAGCATCTTGTTATGGCTTAGCTGATTCTGCAGAGCAGTGCTGAACGACTCTAGCTTGGCATCTATGCTCTCTAAAGCCTTGTCGGTAGTAAGAAATTTCTTACTAATACTGTCATTGATCTTGACCTGGCCGAGAACTAGATCCTTGATAGAGGGCTCATAACGGGAAAGATTACCATTGTTACCTCCCTGATTCTTGTTGAAGGAGAGGTCGGGCCTTGAGTTCCAGCTGTAGTTGTTCTGGGAGCGGAACCCATTGCCATTGTTGAGGAAATTGCATTCCTCTCTCGCATTTGGGCAGTTGATGCCCATATGCCCAACGCTGCCGCATTCCTCACATGTCATGCGGGAATCCGCAACTTGCAGGTCCTGTGGAGACTCCACCTTGCGGAGTAGCTGATCGAGCTTGATGGCGAGCATGTCCATCGTCTCCACTTGGTGTACTCCACGGGTCTTGGTGCTCGCCTCTTGGCGTTCACCATGAGTCTGGTTGGCCGCCACCTTCTCAATCAACTTCTTAGCGTTCTTCACGCTAAGGGAGAAGAAGGAGCCGCCTGCTGCGGCGTCGAGGTGCTCTCGAGCGGACGGCCTCAAACCGTGGTAGAAACTCTGTATGAGGAGCCTTTCTTCCATGCCATGGTGTGGGCATGAGAGAACGTACTCCTGCATCCTGTCCTAGGCTTCCGCGGTCGACTCATCTGCGAGCTGTTGGAAGCCCGATATCTTGTTCCGCAGGGCAGTCGTCTTGCCCAGCGGGAAGAACTTGGCGAGGAAGGCATTGGAGCATGCCGTCCATGTGTCGAGGGACTCTTGGTTCGCGTAGAACCACTGGAGAGCCTTCCCCAACAGAGAGAATGGGAAAAGATGTAGTCGGATAGCGTCCTGAGGTGCATCCTTTATGACGAAAGTGTTGCACGTCATCAGGAACCTTTGGAGGTGAGCATTTGCATCCTCCGACGGCTTCCCACAGAAAGGACTGGCCAAGATCATGTTGATCAAGGCTGGCTTGAGCTCGTAGTCCTTGTTGGTGGTGCGCGGGTTGGGTCCCACGCGGATGTTCGCCGTAGTTGGCGCGGAGAAGTCATTGATCGTCTTCTCAACAACGGGTTCGGCCATGATGTTGTTCGTTGAGGAGGCCCTGACAACCGGTGGAGGAGACGACTCGAGAGCCAGAGCGTTCTTGCGGATCTGTTTGGTGAGTTTTGCTCGAACTTTCCTCAAGAACTGCTCTGGATCTGAGTGGAAGTTTTCTGGTAGGTCGAAACCAGTCATGCACAGTCCTTTTTCAAATTTCCACAACAAGAAAAACCAGGACAAGGGTAAGCCCGCAAAAGTAAGTGATAATTATTCTTCTCACAAACTTCAATGCATTTATTCAGTTCCTAGCTGCTACTTCCCCGGCAATGGCGCCAGAAATGCTTGTTGGCGGTTCTTATGCGATAAAATTAAATTCATTAATTCCGCAAGCGCACGGATCACCATTGTAGCATTTCACCTTGGAGTATTCCAGGGTTATCGTATTTATATTTCCGCAGGGAAGTAGAGCAAAAGGTAGCTGAATAATAGCTATGCATTGGATAATTTGGAGAAAGAAATAATGTATCAACTATACTTGAGACGGGGGTAAGATAGGCATGATAGATATGGGTGGCACACACATCCTCAAATCCAAGGTAATAAAATAAACCGTAGTATCAATTTGGGAGAGCAACGAGATAGAGTTAAGGCTACCTGTATGTTTATCTATTATTTACTTTTCTAGCAGTCAAGTCTACAAAGGTTATTTACTCTAGCTAAGCTCATACACATACAAGTCATGTCGTTTCGGGGCACACACGTGCTAGGTTAACCGATGAAGCTAGTTCAAACCTAGGGATCCGTATGCTATAATTAAGACCCTGCTGAGTCCAACCCGGACGTGGTGGATTACAGAGACCGGTGCAGCTGTCACATACACTCGCGGCTACCATCCTCCGTGGGGTTGGGTGCCAAACGTGCATAGGCCAAGATCTAAGCGCCACGCTTACAACCCGCCTAGAGGAGCTACTCTTGATCAACGGAGCAGTCCTATCTAAGAATGAACAAGCATAGATTTCGCACGACGTCATCTCCGACGACGGCACTCTCTCGTACTCGCTATTCCAACAATCACGAATCCCACAACAAGACTTCTACGAGCACTTACTTAACGAATAAATAAACTAAATAGAAAGAACTACTAAAATAAATAAATAAAGATAAAACTAATTATATAATAAATAAAATAATATCTCAAGAGTAAGATACAAAGAACTATACCGAACTCCGAGAATACTCCGGAAGCCCGAGAGAGCTCTCACTCTACTCTAACTCCCAAAATTACTACTCAACTAAACTAATGAACACTTGGATGAAGTGTGATGGTGCGCATTGATTCGGAGGCCGAGGGGTCCCTTTTATAGCTTGTGAAGGCGGTGGAAGCACCCTGGCCGACTTTGGAGAGGCGGCGCCGACAAAGTCGGCCGGCCGGCCTAGGGGGGTGACCGGCCGGCCGTCCCTTCGGTCGGTTCGCCACCGTCTTTTGCCTGAACGCTCCAGATCATCTCCTGATGGCGGTCCGAAGGTCGGCTACTTCGTGAGGTCGGCAGAATTGGATTGAGGGCCAAGTAAAGGCCCAAATAGCCCACCTTCTAGAATGTCGGTGGAATTCTGCCGAGCTGGGCTTGAATTGTGCGTTGAAGATTATTTTCCAGCCCACTGGAGGAAGCCTGGGGCCTGTGGCCACCAGGTGGGGCCGGCCGGCCTAGGGTGGGGCCGGCCGGCCAGGGATTTTCCCTGGCTGGGCCCACTTTTCTCCATTATTCACTCCTGCATCCAAATATTCACCAAAACCTATGGAGTAGCATTATTCCTATCTACTATGCACAAAATCTTGGTGTTATGTATTTATTTACCGGTAGGGTGGTGGTCAAAACATGGTTTAACGACCGCCAACACGCATCAGTCTTCGAAGCGGCCTTCTCTGCCTCGGCAGCGTCATCAACACGGGCAATTTTTGCCGGCGGCGTCTCACTGGCAGGAGTAGCCGCCCTTTTCTTCGAGCTCCCCACCGCTGTTTCGACGCCAGTCGTCGCCTTGTTCTAAAAACAAGCAACATTTAATTAACCCATTTCTCGCAAAATAAAATAATCTCCAAAGAAAATATGCACCACCTCCTCAAGCTTGCTCTTCGCGTATTGGCGGCAGGCCTCCATTCCATGCACCCCCCAGTACCTTTTCATAAAGCGTTTCACAGCCAAACGAACGCCTTTGCTGTCGCTCGCCGCGTTGGCTTCATCAAAATTCGAGTCAGAGTAACTAGTGCGTGCCAAATCATTGAAGTGCTTGCACTGCCGTTTTTCAAGCAGGTCCAGGAGGGCAGAACACGCCGTGCGAGCCGCGAATCGGCTGACGCCCTCGAAAGCCTCAGGGAGATCGCCAAACTCCCCCTTCAGCCAATTGAAAAACATTTCCGGCGTCAGCGAACCTTCGACGCCCGGAAGAGGATTGGCGGCGCCGCCAATCGTGGCCAGTGCTGCTTCAAAAGAGGCATGAGCACTAACGGCGCCGCTAGAGAAAGTGCGGGCAAAATTGCGGCCAGTTTTTTTTGGCGCTCTCGGCATCTTTCTCTGCCGCAGTTATCCTCTCTTGCGCATTTTTCAATTCTCGCTTTAGGCGAGCAACCTCATCCTCGCCGCTCTGGATGACTTCCTGAAGCACACCCAACGCTTCATCTTTCTTTCGAATCTGATCATTAAGATCAGCCTTAACAGCTTCGAAAGATGCGCGCTCCTCCTTAAGCGCCCGCCGCAGTTCTAGCGTATCACCAGATGAAGAGGCGGCCTCGGACCCATAAAAGCGCCGACTCAGAGTGCGAGCCGCCGCAAGAGTCTGCACAAGAGCAGCAAATTCGCGCGTCAGCGGCAAACCCATTCAAAGATACAATAAAAAGCGACATAGACAAAAAAGCGAAAAATTACCATCGTCGCATTTTTGTCCAGAACCTCGGCGACCGAAGCATTATCGGCCCTGGCCAAGAAGTCATAAAGCTCTGCAAGTTAAGCGAAGTCAGATCGATTGTCAAGCATTAAATAAATGAGAAATAGCGGCAAGGTCAAAGAACCTTGAGGATCCACCGCCTTCGTCATCTCAACAAAAGCGGCCAAGGACGGATCGCCGGCCTCGCCTTCTTGCATCCCCGCACCAGGAGATTTTTCACCTGCGTCAGAGGAGCTAGTCTCAGAAGAACCGCTAGACATACTCCCGTTAACCGATGAACTAGAAATATTATCATCGATTCTAGTCACGGGAGAGGAAGCTGCCGCAGATTCTGTCTCCCTCAGGGAATAGTCGGCACCTTTATCAGAGCCACTCATTTCCGCAAACGCGGCATCTAGCTCATGACCAAGCTCGGCGCGCGAATCCGCGGAGTCGTCCAGCAACTCAAGTTCTTCATCATCCGACAAAGCCGGCAGGAGTGGTTTCCGCTTCATCGGCGTAGCAGTCACAGCAGGGCTCTGTGGCAAATCAAATCCGCCAGAGGGAGCAGCAGTACTATCAACTTCAGCTTCGCGTAATGGCGAAGGCTGCTCCCGGGCGTTTCCCGAGTCACGCTCTCCAGGCTCGTCGTCGAGAAATTCATCTTCAGAATCGCCAAGTGCTGAAGCTAGTAATTTCCGGCGTCGTTTGCACTCTTCCCGCACTGACACCTCTTCAGCAAAATCAGCGACACCCGCCGCGCTGGAACCAGTCTCCATCTGTTCAGCAGCAGGGACTGGCTCTATGTCCTCCCGCCGCCGTTTTACAGCGGCACTGGCTTGCTGCACGACAGCAGCTCGAGAAGCAGGCATCTTCCGCAGACTTTGGTGTTTAGCTTTCTCTGCAGCCTTCGAAGTCCCAGCAGGCGTCTTTATTATCCCGGCAGCCTTTCCGGACGCCGCAGATTTTTTGGCGGCACCCTTGGACGAGGAACCAGCCACCGTTTTTGGGGCTGCCACAGATATCTTGACAGCAGCCGTGGCTGAAGGGCCGACCGCAGCTGTTGGGGCTGGCATATCAAGTACATAGTATTGGGCAGAACCTGCTTCCCAACCACGCTTCTCAACGAACGTTGCTCCGATAACAAGCTCGCCTTTCTTTCGCCGCCCTTTCTTAACGGACATCACAGCACGACGATCGTATTTCACTTGCATCTCGTCAAAAATACGATTCACACGCTGAGGGAAAATCAGCATGGTCTCGCACTCTTGCTTCTCCAACACAGTATAAGGTCCGCAAATAACTGCGGCAGTCAGCTCAACGTAGCGAACAAAGTCCTTATCTGATATCCCTTCGGATTTCTTCACTCCAAAGGACGGCACCTGGTAGTTAAGGTTTAGCCTGGAAAGCCGCTTGGTCTTCAATTTCAGCGGGCTCCAACCTTTCCGAATGGGCCAAATACGACAGGCCACAAACTCCTCCACCAAATCTCTAGCGCTACTCATCTTGATCGCGGTCTGAAAGGCGTCACAACACTTCGTAAAACCTTCCGACTCCACAAATTCCGGCGACAGCACTAGCCGTAGGGCACAAGAGCGACTAAATAGAGGAAAGTACGAGCTACCGTCGTCTTTCTTCCCCTCGGGAACCTCGGCATAAAACCAATGGTTCCGCCAATCCCCAGGCCTATTCCGGCGACCACCAACAAGTTCAACATTTTCATACTTCGATTTCTTCACGAAAGTGCGGGGCTGAAAGCTGCAACAGCCATACTGGGGATAATACTGCACCCCGTCGAAACTCACGGGTTTCACATCATGCCTCAAATCAAAAAAGCGGCAGAAGGCATCAGAATGTAGAGCCGAGCCATAACTGCGAACAGCCCATATAAACTTCGACACCGTGGCGACGGCGTTGGGAGTCAAGTGGTGCAGATCCAGTCCATATCTTTCCAGCACACGAGATAGAAAGCCAAAAGACGGCAGCCTAAGGCCAGCTTCGTAGAAGTCACGAAAAACTATGGCTTCATTGTTTTCGGGCCGAGGAATCTGCTCTCCACCAGGAGCACGAGCCTTTCCAGATTCAAAGTACCCCAAGGTAACGAACCTCTCGATATCAGCGGGAGTGACTTTAGATGGCCCAAACCGAAAAGTTGGCTCGATGCCGCTTTTCTCCCAGGAGTCTTCCCCTACCAGCTCACTAGGAGAGGCCGGCACCCCAAAAAGATCTTCGCCTTCGTCGTCGATGTTAGCAAAGGCTTCCTTTTCACTAGAGCCAGTATCTACTGCGCCTCTCGCTCTTCTGGCTGCAGACCCAGCAAGAGCAGACTCACGATATGCAAGAAAATAACACGACTCCCCCAAACCCATACCCAAAAAAGCGGCAGATTTAGTACCTCCGCTGGCGCCTGAAGTTCCGGCTGCTTTGGAGGCAGCTGTCGCCAAAACCTCCAGATCTGCGGCGGGGTTGGGCTCCTCCAGGGAACCCTTGGGAGTCGCGGCAGGATTGGAATCAACCTCAACCGGCTTGTTCGCTCCGCCAAGGCCGGCGTCTCCCTCAACATTAGCGACGGGTGAATCGACAAGGAACTCCTCGTCGGACTCGTCAACACGACGAGCGGTTTGCTTAACGCGAGGCATCTAAAATGAAAAGCATGACATTACGAACAATCTCAAAAAGAGAATCACACAGCAGAAAGTTCGTAAACCAACTCACCATTCAGCAAGGAAATGGCGACGACAGAAATTAGCGACACCGAGTACTCGCTGCAACTCGGCCCAAAATCCGGAAGGCAACAAATGCGGCGCAAAGTTTTCAGCAGAAAATGCGGCAGCAATTCGACTCGAACAACGAATGCACGGGGCTCTCCGGCCCCCCGCCCCCTCCATATATATAGGCATCGGCGCCGCAGTTATGGCGTTGCCTCGGTTCTCGAAAAAAAAAAACTTTCCTCGGGAAACTTTCGGAGGGGGGTGACGTTCGTAAATTTCCTATCCTGCGTCGCGGTTTCTGCCCATCGAAGTTGGCCCTCGACCGCGAGGGGCTACTGTTGGGGATCGGTATTTACGATAATAGCGGCACCCCCTTTTTTGCCTTAGGTTCTTTGACTGCAGGTGCCTTAGCTGCCGACGTTTCGAGTTCCCGGCCGAGAATTGGCGACAGCCCAGGGAGCTGCAACATCGGGTTGCCGACATTGTTCGAGGAGAACGCAGTCTCCCCAATCGCTGAAGATGAATCGGCGGCGACCAGGAAGGGTGACCAAGAATGGCGGCAATCCCTGAAGGAGATGAAGCCCGGCGTGACGACGTCCGAGAGTCGGGCCGGCGAATGACGTCACCTAGCTAGGGTTTCCGTCGTCGAACGGAAATGTCATTTGTACCCTTATGACGATGTTGAACAGAATATTCCGCGAATATAGTGGGTGGCCAAAGGTAATTTGGTCATGTCGAAATAACCCTTGCCCTTCCCTATAAATACCCGCCCCCGAGCTCCGTAGAACGAGACGGAGAAAAGATTACACCCCTGTAATGAAATGCTGTTCCATTGTTCCTTGAGTGTCATTTGATTGTCCGTGTCGGGATTCTTTGTTGTTACGATGAAGAATTCCCAACAGGAGGCGCCCGCGGCCACCTGTGCGCGGCGGCGCTCCTTCTGGTCCTGAACGACGAGGACGGTGCCTCGTGGGAGCAGAGACGCTGCCTCTCCGAACGTCTCAACGGCGTCATGGAGGCGGAGCTCCGCGAGGCGTTGTCGGCCCCTTCGATGTGCTGATCCGCTTCGAGGGCAAGCCGCGCGCCGCGCTGTCCGAGAGACCGTGCTCGGCTGTTACGGCCGCGGAGGATTGCCGAACTGGTGCCGTTGCAGCGCCACGCACACCTTGAGGAGTGCTTCCGGCCGGTAATCAAGGTGGAAGCTAATCGCGTCCGGCCAGTCGCACGCATTGGCGGACAACGACGTCGGCCAAGATCGAGGTAAGGTGCAGCTGCAGGTGCAAGTTCGTGTTCTTTCTTGCTCAATATTTTTATTTTGCCTTTGTTTCTCTAGATACTGTATTATCTGAGGGTGTACAAATGCGAAAGGCAAGGATCAAGCGGATTGATTGAGTTCACAAATTAACATGATATCAATTCCCGTTATTTTACTTTTTCATGATCTTGTTGTGATGGCAGGAGCAATAAGTGAGGTCTGGAACTAATCAATATATGTGTCGATTAAATACTTTCACGGTATTTTGGAGATGGATTTGTTTACCTGAAACTAACTGATTTCCAGGCATCAGATGGCAGGTGTCCTGGAATTGAATAATGGCCTACTTGCTCATCGGTAGCTTGGTTTGAATCAATCATCCCAGGTATATTTAGTTTATTCTCGAATACTGCTTACTTTCTGGGTTACATGTAAGGTTACCTATGAGGTTACAGATACATATGCTATTTTGATCTTTTCTTGTGGCCTGATTTTAAGCCCATGAATGCCACACAAGTTATGATCGATAAAAGTAAAGCTAATTGCATTGTCTGAAATAGAAGCTGCTCCTCATTGGGGTGGTGAAGAAGGAAGAAGAAAGGAACCTGCTCTCTCTTTACCACAAACAAACAAGACAAGGAAAGGCTGTATCTGGCTGGATGTAAGTAGTCCACATGTTCCTCTACTTGCTCTGTCATTTTTGGCATTTGTTTAGAGCTTTCCTTTTAAATCGTTTCTGCTCCTTTCTTATCTAGATTGCATTAGTGATTTTTATTATAGTGCATGGGGACAATAATTATCAGTTGTTGGGTAGCTCAGCTCCTGTATGTATGCATGTATCTATGGATCGTGTCAACTACGTACTATCAGTCTTGGTGATGAAATTAATGGACAAAAATAAGAATGAATCTTTCCATTTTATCTTCCTGTATACTACTACGGCGTTTGTTTGTTGCTACGTCTCTGTCTTGCAAATTACTTTTGATTGTTGGTAGTTTATATTCCTATCGTCTTGTTATTTATGAGTAGTGCTCAGTGCATGACCTGAAAAATGTTAGTTCAATACATGTTTTTCAATGTTTATTTATTTCTTCCTGGAATTTTTACTTTCTACTCGATATTTTTTTCCTGGATTTTTTATTGGATGAGTAAGTGGATTGGATACGCATCTGAAACATGAAGACCCACCATCTGTAGTAGTCAGGTGCTGCTTTGGTGTTTGTTTTGTAATTTGTTTTGTAATTCGGCATCTATGATTTACCTTTTTCTGGGGTATTTGGTGCTGTCAGTTTATCAATGATATGCTTATCTACTGCAAACAAATTCGAATCTACCTTGTTGTCTTCTAAGTTTTTAAGGATTTCTTGCACACACATATTTTCTGTCTCTAAATGAAATGAACACTTTCTTGGCGTAAGCAGATTCCTATATTGTCATCTACTGATGAAATAAGTTCTGAATATAGCTTCAGATAAGCATGTTAATTCTCTTTAGGTGGTGTCCAACTTTGAACGATTAATAGAATTGGCATGTGCATGGCTAAATCACAGTTTATTTGTTTGATGCAACAAGTTTTAGAAAGCTTTTAGTTCTCCTTTCTTTAGTTGAGTAAACAGGACAGGGGTGTCATTTTTCAGAAAGGTGACAGAAGCTGTAATAGTATAGGTATATGTTCTGATTAAGTGTGAAAAAAAATAATTGATTCAAAATTATCTTTGTATTACAGGCTCTGACAATAAGTGCATAGAATGCATTCTAATCAGATGTTTTTCCTTCAGTTTATTTTGACGACAAGGGTGATTGTTTAGTTTTACCTCATACTCCCTCCTGTACAATGAGGGTTATGTGAAAATCAATTGTGATGCTGCTCATTCAATGCAATCAGGAGCTGGATCATGGGGAGTATGGTAGGTGAAGAGGAAGTAAGTCTGATTGCTGGACAGCTGGAGGTATGGGCACAATAACAAGAGTGCATGCTTTACATGCTGAATGCTTGGCAGTGATGAAAGGGAATGAACTTGCCATGGACTTGGGCATAGAACATGTAGTGTTCGAAATCGAGTCGGCAAATTTTTTGACAGCACTGAAAGATAGCTTTGGTCTTGTAGACTGTGGTGTCCTGATACGTGAAGCCAGAAGCATTATCTACAACTCTTTTGCTGAAGTTTTAGTTAATCGGTGTCGTAGATCATGTAAATAGGGTTGCACGTGAGCTTGCAAGCCATGTTGTATTATTGGGTTCAGAGGAGCTTATGTTTGAGGATTCCAGTGCCCCAACTTTGTTAAGGTTCTCGTGAGTGGCGATTCTGTCTGAGTACTATCACTGTTCAAATGTCTCATCTTTTCAGAATAATTGACTTTCAGTATGTTGAGTTCTGATCATGCAATAATGCAGTCCAGGCAGGCAAACATCACATATTACTAAATGTGATCCATTCATTTTTTTTTGTTCTGCCAATATTAAGTGATTAGTTTTGATGTTCATTTGTGATTGCTCATCCTTTATTCGTTGTCCACAAGAATGCATCGCTGCCAAAAACATCACATATCAGCCCGTGGCAACGCACGGGCACTTTTGCTAGTTTATCTTAATTACTTTCTCTGTCCAGAAATATAGTGTACATTTAGTTTTGTCCTAAGTCAAAATTTTAGAACTTAGACCAACAGTATATATAAATATATATTGTTTCAAACTAAAAAATTTAAATATTACAATAATCTATTTCACGATGAATTCAATGACATAATTTTTGTGTTGTCAATATTTATAGTTTTATCGATATTGTTGGTCAAAGTTAAAAAAGTTTGACGTAGGACAAAACTAGATGGACACTATATTTCTGAACAGAGGGGGTAGAAAGTGAATAGTCTATGTTCTTCGGTGTCCAGAGCGCTATTTCCACAAAGGAAAATGGGTCAATTCCACATTTATAGGATGTCCTAAACCAATTTTGCCCTATAAAACGGGTCAGAAATCACTGTGGGTTTATTCTTTTATTTTGAAACAAAAAAAAACTCTATACCTATACGTATAGACAGTGTAAGTTTCACAAGCACACATTATTTTACTCAAAAGGCTGATTTTACAGGTCATAATTGTAACATTTCTTGAGTAAACACGTTAACATTGTCGTTTTATTTGGTATATCAACCATTGTAATCCCAAAAGCATATATATGATCTAATATATTTTGATTTTCACCCTTTTGACCCAATGCAGCTCGTTCTACCTACCAAGTATAGCTGCTACCTCGACTGGCTTGGTTTAGAAATATTGGAGGCACTAGAATGTTCTCCATTTAGACATAATATTATTGTTATTCCGCACCAATTGGTTGGGTTCATCCCTTATTTTTAATATTTTTCATAAAAATTGCTGCATCTGCATCGCTAGATGAACATTGTGTCTGAGTTTTGAGCCAGCTTCAGTCTCGGTAGCTGAAACTCTGGTGAAAATGCAATGCTTCGCTGACTTGAGCTTGCTCTGCAGTGGTTGTACTTTGTACTACAATATATTACCACTCCGAGGTATACGGAGTTGTAAAGTCCCGAGTCCGTACTCTAACTCGACTCGACTCCAGACTGGCAGTCGCAGAGGATCCTGCGCTGAGCACACCGAGCACCGGCTAAGATCCAAAGCCCCGGGCGGAATCCGACGCCACCACCACACCACTCGCAGTCTCGCTCCCTTCTGCTGCCAGTCGCCGCCCAGTGGACACAGGCCGCTCACTGACCCACGCACGCGGCCGCACCCGAGCTCGTCGCACTCGCCGCGTCCCCCGACAGCAGTCATGCCACCGCCGTCCTCGGCAGCACTCCACCTCCTCCTCCTCCTGCTCGCCGCCGCCGCCTTCGCCTCCACGCCCGTGTCGTCCAAGTCGACGCTGGAGTCCTGCGCCTCGTCCACCGCCTGCCCGGCGCTGCTCTCCTACACGCTCTACGCCGACCTGAAGCTGGCAGAGCTCGCGGCGCTCTTCGCCGCGGACCCGGTCGCCATCCTCGCCGCCAACTCCATCGACTTCGCGGCCCCGGACCCGGCCGACCGCATCCTCCCCGCGGGGCTCCCGCTGCGCGTGCCCGTCCCGTGCGCCTGCTCCGACGGCATACGCAAGGCCACCTCCGTGCGCTACGTGTCCCGCCCGGGGGACACGCTCGCCTCCATCGCCGCGTCCGTCTACGGCGGCCTCACCACCCCGGACTGGATCCGGGACTCCAACGGCATCCTCGACGCCGACACCGACGCCGCCGTCGACGCCGGGACCAGGCTGTTCGTGCCGCTCCACTGCGCCTGCTTCGGCGGCGTCGACAGCGGCGTGCCCGCGGTGTACCTCACGCACGTGGTGGCCGCGGGGGAGACCGTGCCGGCCATCGCCAAGAGGTACCGCACCACGGCCAACGACCTCATGAGCGTCAACGACATGGCCACCGCCGACATCGCCGCCGGGGACATCATCGTCGTCCCGCTGCCCGGTGAGCTCACTACTCTGCTTAGTGCTTACACAAACAACTTGCACGTTTTCTTGGATCTGGATTTCGGCATTGCTGGCTTGGACCGTTGCCGAGCCTGAGACGCACCGCGCGTGCACGAACCAGCGTGCGTGGTTGGTAGGTTTCGCTCGATCCGATGGACAAATTTGGTTGGTAAAGAATAAAGATTCGTTCACGTACTACTAGCTGACAGTGATGCCGATGCGGATCAAGTGTCCTCTGCATCTTTGTCGCGTAGTTTCTGTCCACATTTAGCGCGACATCAAACCTGTTAGATAGAAAACGTTAGCGCGCAACTGACATTAAATCAGCAGCATGAAATAGCTTGACTAGAATTCACCAACAAAATTACACTCGAAGTGTTGCTTGATCGTGATACATTTCAGCAATGCTACAGTAACTGCCAGGTTGGCAGATGCATGCATGTTGTGCTTATATATTTGGATTGGATGGTCCCGTGCAGCTTTATGCAAGGGGCCATCGGTGTTTTCCCTTGCAAATGAAAAGGGGGCAGCAAAGCGCAACGCATGCAGCATGAGTGCGCGGCGCATTTCACTGTTAAGGACGTGCAAAAACAGAGCCCTGATCTGTTGCGCAGAATTGTGGGCTGGTACTCTGTTTTGAATACTGAATCAAAGAAGTGCGCGCAGCATGTGTCTTTGTGTGTTATAGGCTGCAATTGTTAACGGAGGAGTACTTAGATCGGACAGATGAGCCTTTATCCGTAAACTTCATTCTTGCAGAAAAAGGTAGCAGTAGTGCTTTGTGTGTGGAGAAAAGGGGTAAGATTCACAGCCCTCATTGTGTGTGTCCGGAATCCCAGATATTCTGTCTGGTCACGTATGAACGTGATTGTGGCAGGATCTATGATTGCGTAGTGAGTGACCAGTATCGTCCTCATCATCGCGATTCATCAGTAATCCATCATCTGCGGCTTCATCATTTTTGGCACATTACTGACACCCTTCAAATTCCTCTCCGTTTCAGCCTGCGCCTCGTCGTTCCCTACGTACACGTCGGACGTCGGCCTGACCGTGGCGAACGGGACCTATGCCATCACCGCCAACCGCTGCGTCCAGTGCAGCTGCGGCCCGGGCAACCTGGAGTAGGCGCCGATCTCGACTCCCTGCTGCTCTCCATCTCCTTCAGATTTTTTTTACCTCCCACATCTGACGCCGCCGCCGCCGTCGCCCGTTTGCAGCCTGTTCTGCGTGCCGGCGCCGTTGGCGTACTCGACGTGCTCGAGCATGCAGTGCAGCAACAGCAGCATGATGCTCGGCAACTTCACGCTCGTGATGACCAGCGCCGGGTGCAGCGTCACCTCCTGCAGCTACGGCGGATACGTGAACGGCACGATCCTCACCACGTAAGCCGTCGTTTAAAACCAGATTCACCTCCATTATTTTCAGCTTGACTTTCTGAACCGTTCTGTGAATCACCAACAATCTTTGCGTCTTCTTGCAGGCTGACCACGTCGCTGAAGCCTCAGTGCCCAGGTAAACGACTCGTGCCTAGCTCCGTTATTGGTTCCCGCTCATGGTCTCGTGAACGTAAAACAAAAGATTGTGTGAACTGTTCAGTTATCGTTCCTTGAATGTTATGCCGTTCCTGTGCAGGCCCGCACCAGTTCCCCCGGCTGCTGCCGCCACCGACGTCGTCCTTCTTCGAGACGTACCTCGGCCCGTCACCGATGCCGATGCCGTCTGAAGGAGGTGTTGGTCCGCAGATCTCTGGCATGGCGCCGATTAGCAGTCCACCGGTGAGCTCAGGTCCTCCTCCGGCACATCGACACGTCGGTGACGTTCTTCCGCTGCTCGCTCTCTGCCTCGTCGCAAATTTGCTGTGGTAGCGGAGCTCTACTATCCGAGCAGCAATGCATGTCCAGAAGGAAACGCTTGTACAGGAGCAGTCGGCTATTTTTGTTGGGAGCTGAATTGTGCCAAATTTTGTCGTTCCTCATCTCATTGGTCATCCCTGTAAAATCACCAGCACACCTTAGCATATTTGTCTATCACGATAGCATCGTTGTTCCTGATTGAAAAAAGTCCATTTTACTCCCCGGATAATTTACTTTGCCTATTTCACTCTCTAAACAAAATGATGGCTCACTTTCAATCTCCTAAACAATTTTACCAGGCAAATTTTGAGCTTCAAATTCCACTTTTAGCCGAGAAACAAAAAGGACAAAACTTCAATAGGTTGTGTATTGCATCAAATGGAATTATTTGAGGCGGTAAAGTGAGCTATCATTTAGTTTAGGTATTGAAACAGACAAAGTGAATTGTTCGGAGAAGTAAGATGTCACCTGAAACGAGAATGCTTGTCACGTTATCCATAGGTTCGAGAATAGTATAAAGACTTTCGAGTTTGGATGACTTAAGGGCTCGTGTGGCATGGTTCTTTATGGCTTCGGTTCATGCATTGTAGATGCATACAAATGATTTTTATGGGCTGTTGAAACCAAAAATACTAGCTTCATCGAAGAGACAGAACAAACAACTTCATACTACAGTACGTGAATAAGCCCCTAGTGAAGGTTTGATTCATGGGGCGACGAGGCAGCCGGGAGACAGGGACGCCCTTGGCTAAGGCGACAAGGGACAAGAGGTGCCAAGTGGTTAGGGTATGAGTGGGGAAACAGGGATGACAATGGTGATGGCTCGAAGCGATAACGAGGAAGGTCACCATAGGCATGTTGCTTCGACGAGACCGTAGTAGCCTTAGAGGCAAGGTGATCCATCGAATGACAGGATGAAGACAATCGAGGGGCCGTCCGATCCTGATCGAATATTGGGGGAGCACATTTGTGCAGATACTTCCTGCTAGGGGAGCACATATCAGCAGGGATTGCAATATCGACGGTTATCGATCGGTAACCGCGATAACCGGACTTACCGGTCCGGTTCGGTTTCATCAGACATCCGGTTATCGGTAAAAACCGAACCTGTATACTGTAGCATAATCGGTTATCGCTTGGTTTTGTCGGTAACCGGTCCGGTTTCTTCGGTTTCGATTTTGCCTGGTTTCTCGATATTTCCAGTACCATATCACGAGCGTCTCTACTTTTTGCACCCTGGTCACGGCACACACTAAAACGAGGAAACTTGGTTTGTACACTTCGGATCCGAACACTGGTACTACTGCTACTTGATCTCACTGAATCTTGCCCACGCATCCACGGCACGAATGTCTCCGTGCGCCACGGCGCCAGCGCCAGCTGCACCCAGCACGCCAAGTTGCGAGCGAGGTGCCGTGCCCATCACTCCCGGGCGCTCCACCGTCCGAGACGAAGAGAATTCTGCGCAGAAATCGGGAGACGAACTCGAATCGAAGTTCAAGTTGTTGCGCATTCCGCGTGCGCCCTTGCTGCCTCCCATGGACCCGATCCCGGAGACACCCGTTTCGTTGGCTGCTGCACATGGCAGACACTCCGTTAGTCTGAGGCACGTCCATTCCGAGCCTTGTCCAAGCGCTGTCATTGGCCACACATTCCCCGCTCGTGCGCCTCAGCTGCTGCTGCACTGCACTGCTTGGTTGGAGCACGTCGTAGCGTATACTTGTGATGCTTTGTCCGAACTACATACTCGATGGCTCACAAAGCGAGTGAGAGAGTTTTCATTCGATGGTCGCTTTGTGAGCCATGAAAACTCTCTCACTCACTTATTCCAGAAATTAAACTCTCTCTTCCGTTCCTTTTTCTGGAGAAAGAATTCTACATGGAGACTTAACTCTGCTGTTCGAAGTTGTTCACATGGAAGAGCTGCATAGCATGACTGGAAGTCCACTACTTGGATTGGATACTGGATGTATAAACTAAAATGTCTAGTTCTAATCCGTGGAATAAACACATATTAACGCAGATCTCTAAGCCTCCTCCGCTAGAGCTAGCGTTGATGTTAAGGGACGCAGAGCCGGGTGGGAATTATATTTTACAGGGACGCATCATTGCATGGTTCCTCGGTTGCATGCCCGAATTCCCCTGCTCCATGACTGGACTCCTTACACCAGCTTCCCCGCGCTTATTCAACTCTTCCACCAAGCAGAAAGCAAGGCCTCGCTTCCTCAGGAGCTGGGTCGAGTGATGCACACATGCACGGACACAGTATATAACACGATCCATGAAAGCCTTCTTGCTCACAACATCCCTTTCACGGTAGTGCGTAGAGTACTTCACTCGCTACCCACTGCCAAAATGCCAGAATCGGCAGTAGTGCCCCTGCTCGTCGTGCTCCAGCTGCTGCTGCTTCTTTCGCCGGCTGGCGCCGCACCGCGTCCCGACGGCGGGTTCAGCTTCAAGGCCACGCTGAGGCACGTTGACGCGAACAAGGGGTACACGGACGCGCAGCTGGTCGCCCGCGCCCTGCAACGCAGCAATTCCCGCGCGGCCGCGCTGCAGTCGCTGGCGACGTCGGCGCCGGGGGACGCGATCGCGGCGGCCCGCATCCTGGTGCGCGCCGGCGACGGCGAGTACCTGATGGACATGGGCATCGGCACGCCGGCGCGGTACTACTCGGCCATCCTCGACACCGGCAGCGACCTCATCTGGACGCAGTGCGCGCCGTGCCTGCTGTGCGTGGACCAGCCGACGCCCTACTTCGACCCGACGCAGTCGGCCACGTACCGGGTGCTGCCCTGCACGGCCTCCGCGTGCAACGCGCTCTACTACCCGCTCTGCTACCAGAAGCAGTGCGTGTACCAGTACTTCTACGGCGACGCCGCCAACACCGCGGGGGTCCTCGCCAACGAGACGTTCACGTTCGGCACCAACGCGACGCGGGTCGCCGTGCCCGGCATCGCGTTCGGGTGCGGGAACCTCAACGCCGGCTCGCTTGCCAACGGCTCCGGCATGGTCGGCTTCGGGCGCGGGCCGCTGTCGCTGGTGAGCCAGCTGGGGTCCCCCAGGTTCTCCTACTGCCTCACCTCCTTCCAGTCGCCGACGCCCAGCCGGCTCTACTTCGGCGCGTACGCCACGCTCAACAGCACCAACACCAGCAGCGGCGGGCCGGTGCAGACCACGCCGTTCGTCGTCAACCCGGCGCTGCCGACCATGTACTTCATCAACTTGACGGGCATCAGCGTCGGCGGCTACCAGCTGCCCATCGACCCGGTGGTGTTCGCCATCAACGAAACCGACGGCACGGGCGGGGTCATCATCGACTCCGGCACGACGCTCACCTACCTCGCGCAGCCAGCGTACGACGCCGTCCGCGCGGCCTTCAGGGCGCAGATCAAGCTGCCCCTGGTCAACGGTACGTGGTCCGACGTCCTGGACACGTGCTTCAAGTGGCCGCCGCCGCTGCGCCGGGCGATCACGTTGCCGGTGGTCGTGTTCCACTTCGACGGGGCGGACATGGAGCTGCCGCTCCAGAACTACATGCTGGTGGACTCTGTCTCGGGAGGCCTGTGCCTGGCGATGGCGCCGTCGTCGGACGGATCCATCATCGGCAGCTTCCAGCACCAGAACTTCCACGTGCTTTACGACCTCGAGAACAGCTTCCTGTCCTTCGTCCCTGCGCCGTGCAATCTAGTCTAGTCATGCCTGTAGTTTTAATATGTTTCCATTAATTCCTGCTTACGCATCAGACGTGTGCCTAGTTTTAACATGTTTCCACTAATTACTGCTTAATTACGCACGAGTAATTCATCCTCGAGCCTTCACGTCATTTATCCAGCGGTTCCATTTTGGATTGTTGGTCTTTGCTTTAACCAAGTGAATTCAATTGATGCTTTCTCTTCCTTACATGGATCGGCTTTCTTTTTCGAAAGACCCGGGGCAATTCCCGGCATTGTATTAATAAGAAGAATAGAGTTTTTACAATGTGCACGTGCACAGAGTACTTCTAAGACGTGACCTAAACTGACTGAATAGGCCCGTCGCTAGTGCTAACATACTACTCCCCACCCCCTTGGTCACCGGTGGTATGCTGTACAATAGGTGTTAAAGGTTGCAATATGGCTGCCAATTTCTTTGCCCCTGCGTCCACCCAGTTTCTTGCTTCATCTTGCAGTTGGGAGAGGAGGACTCTCTCTGGCTGCAGTTTGTCTTGGAACACCCGTCTGTTACGTTCCTTCCACAAGCCCCAGATTACCAACATGGCCATGGTCCGTGTACCGTGGCCGTGGCTTCCCTGGCCGGCCAGTGCATTGTACCAGTCCTCGACCGTGCCATCCTCCTTCCATATGAGCGGGTTAAGCGAAGGCCTATTGCACCAGCTGCTCATTTCTGTCCAAATTTTTCTGGCGTACGGGCACTCGACGAAAAGATGCCTGACTGTCTCCAAGTTCCGATAGCAAAGGGGGCAGAAGTATTCATTGGGCCATTGTCGCTGCATAAGGCGGTCAGCAGTCCATACTCGATTCTGGAGGATGAGCCATAGGAAAGTCTTGCATCGAGGCGGTGCCCAAACATTCCACACTGTCTTCCTGAGTAGCGAGTGCGTACCTCCCTCAAACTGAAGGTCGTATGCCGAGCGCGCCGTGTATTCACCATTTGCTGTCCTTGTCCAGGTGATGGTGTCCGGCGAAGTGCAGGTTGGATTGTAGCCACTGTCATCCACCAGCCCCGAGAGCACAACCAAATCTGTGAGCAGCTCAAAAGTGAGATGGTGGTTGACATCGTCCACCCATCGGTCATTGCTTATGGCATCTGCAACAGTTCTATTTTTGCGCCGACTGTGTGCGTACAGAGCTGGGAACATAGCAGCCGGCGATCGTCCATGAAGCCAACTCGATGTCCAGAATTTCGCCGTGCGGCCATTTCCCACTGTGACACTAGTAGCTGTGTCGAAAAGGGCCCTGTCTACCTGATCAACCGGCAGCTCTGAACCGTGCCAAGGACGATCCGAGTGTTTCCATTCATACCATAGCCATCGCAGACGGAGAGCCCTCGCGAATTTCTCCAAGTCGTGGATCCCCAGCCCTCCTCTGTCTAGCGGCCTTGTTACCCGCGCCCAGCTCACCTTGCATTTACCACCATGAAGATCCTGGTTACCAGCCCAAAGGAACTTCCTCCTAACTTTATCAAACTCTTTGAAAAACTGTTTAGGAGTCTTGATCACTGTTAGGACATAAGTTGCAATCGAGGTCAGCACTGCCTTTACTAGCTCCCTACGTCCAGCCATGGACATGAGGTTGCCCTGCCATCCTGCCATTCGAGCTCTGGCCTTATCTTGTAGCGGCTGAAGATGCACCAAGCGCAGTCGACCAAGAGTCAAAGGCAGTCCAAGGTAGGTCACCGGAAAGGATACCCGATCCCCGGAGAAGTTGGCTAGGACCTGATCCATATTTAAGTCTTGGCATCTGATTGCGGCCACCGTACTCTTGTCCATATTCATTTTGAGACCAGTGGCCTCTCCAAAAGCATGCATAATGCTCATGGTCATATTGACATCCGAAGGAGTTGGGTTGGCGAAAATTACTGCATCGTCCGCATATAAAGATACCCTCAGTTTTGCATGCCGGCCTCTCAGTGGTGATAAGTGTCCCTCTTCAGTTGCTAACTCAAAAATGCGCTGGAGGGTGTCAATGGCCAAGATGAATAAGTATGGTGACATAGGGTCACCCTGTCTCAGCCCCCGCTTGTGTTTGATCTTTGACCCCGGAGCCCCATTAAGCATGATCGAGGAAGAGGATGAGGTTAGGATCAGAGCAATCCAATCTCGCCATCTTGGCGGGAAGCCTCTGTGTTGCAGCAGCTCTAAGAGATACTCCCAGGAAACCATGTCAAAAGCCTTTGTGATACATGGATCGGCTTTCGCACAGTACTTGGTTTATGTCCCGACGGTGTGGCCGTGTGGGGTGGCAGGATGGTTCTTTTGGAGTCGACACAGTTCAACAAACCATCAATGTCAATCTGAGGTCCGTTCGAAAAAAAAAACATGACGATCTGAGGTGCAAGATGGAGACCCTTTTCTTCCTCCTTTTTTTTTTCAGTTTTTTTTTGTGCATCGGTGTTTTGTTTGTGTACTTGTGATGTTTAATGTTGGCTTATTTATGTGCTGGTCGAAACTGGTTATGTCTTCCTTTAAATTATGGGGTAGAAAGATAGTTATATACTAGTCATGCAAATGTGTGAGGCATCATATTAGTTAACTTAATAATGAGGCAAGAAAAAGACTCACCACGTTCCCTCTAAAAGGCTATTAAAATTAGAGAAAAAAGGGAAAAAATACCCACCACGATTATTAAGGAAAAAAAATCCTCCTAGCAAGATTTTGTTTGGTGCTCTAAATGATGTGATAATAGAAGCATGGACAAAAATGTGGGACTCTCAGATCCCATTGAAAGTAAACATTTTCTTTTGGTTGCTAGGATAGGATCCCACAGCTCATTTATTAAATTAACATATTGCTCAAAAAAAATTAAATTAACAAAATTCACAATATTGATTCATGAGTAATGTTAGGTTCATTTAAATTAGTACACACGGATGGATCAGTGTATCTATGGATTATATTTCTTCTTTTTTTCAGGTTTTTTTTTTTTGTGCATCAGTGTTTTGTTTGTGCACTTGTGATGTTTAATGTTGGCTTATTTATGTGCTGGTCGAAACTGGTTGTCTTCCTTTAAATTATGGGGTAGAAAGAATGTTCTTCTCATCTATCTACTCTCTCCGTCCAGAAATACAGTGTACATCTAGTTTTGTCTTAAGTCAATTTTTTTAAACTTTGACCATTAATATCTAGAAAATCGTAAAGGTTGACAAGATTAAAATGTTTTTACTAGATTTATCGTGAAATGGACTTTTATCAATATATAACTATCTTACTTTGAAATAATATATATATTTAGATATTGTTGGTCAAAGTTTAAAATTTTTGACTTAGGACAAAACTAGATGTACACTATATTTCTGGACAGAGGGAGTATTAACTTAATATTTGGGGTTTAGGGCGCTCGAACGCAAGGGCCGGGTAATTATCGACTCCGCCCTTTTATTTTTTTTTTATTGGTCATAGCAGAGCCACCACGCTCGCTCTTAAGGCTACAAATGACAACATTAGTTAGATAAAAAAGAAATGAAAAATATCCATCACTGCCGTTGTGATAAAAAAAATAGTCCAAACTACTCTTCGCATGTTTTAAAAATTACATGTGATTGTCATTACGAAAATAGCCAAAAAACATATACATAAGTTTTAAAAATTAAACTATAGTAAATTAAATTATGCACTATTACTGTTACAAAAAGTTAAACTATAGTAAATTAAATTATGCATTATTACTGCACCCGATCCGAACCCGACCCATTGCCATCCCTACTCACATAACTTACTACACTCAGAAATTTCACACACACCACACCTTCCACTCGATGTACACCACCGCTCTCCGGAGCCCTAGCTTGCATTGACCCCTTTGTAAGCTCTTGAGCACCGATTCCGAGAAACACAAACTCGCAGCTCGAACTAGTCGTAAGGCTTCACCCGAACTAGTATTACTAATTCTTTGTGTTTTGTGTGCTATCATCGAACACCTGCGATTCCGATCCAAGTCCAGGCTCTCACAAAAGTGACCTTCGGCCACAAGAAAGCTTTCATCTTTTTCTCGATTGCACGTATCACCCATGGGGAGACTTGGATGGCGATTGAGATGTGGATCGGAATCGCAGTTAGAGTCACTTTTGTGAGAGCCTGGACTTGGGTGGCCTAGGTGTGCTTGACCTCACCACGTTTGGTTATGCCTTGCGCCTGCGCTGGGAGTGGCTACGACGAACTGACGAGTCCAGGACTTGGATTTCCCTGCCCAGCAAGACAGAACGCATTGTGCAGGCCATGTTTGACATCTCGATGACGGTTCAGATTGGGGAAGGGTCCAAGACTCAATTTTGGACAGACAGATGGTTGGATGGCAAATCGATCAAGGACCTTGCGCCGTCACTCATGCAAGCAGTCCACAAGAATGGGATCAAATCAACCACGGTAGCGATCGGACTGCAAAATCGCCGTTGGGTCCGCGACATCACAGGCGGTCTTACCGTCAGGGTTATCATCGAGTACCTTTTGATCTGGGATATTGTGGAGAACATCACGCTCAGTGAGGAGGCGGACAAGTTCATCTGGAGGTGGTCGGCGAACCAACAATTTTCAGCGTGCTCGGCTTATCGAGCTTTCTTCACGGGGCAGTGTGGCATCCCGGGAGCCAAGGAGCTAAGCAAAGTGAAAGCACCGCCAAAGTGTAAGTTCTTCTTCTGGCTCGCGTTGTTGGGGCGTTGCTGGACATCAGACAGGCTCCAAAGACACAACATGCAGAACAATGGGCCTTGCGCTTTCTGCAATCAGGCGACTGAAACGATTGAACATCTCCTGCTGGCATGCGTGTACAGTCGTGAGGTCTGGTTTCGCATCTTGCGACTGGCGGCTGTCCACCGTCTGGTTCCCCAACGAGAGATGCCGCTGGCAGACTGGTGGCTGCCGGCGAGAAAAGCGATCGCTAAAGACTGCAGAAAAGGCTTCGATTCGGTGGTGTTGCTAGTCGCCTGGCTGCTGTGGAAAGAACGGAATAACAGGGTATTCAACAACGCGCAACAGCAAGCCGCGACCCTGGCGGCCTGGATCAAAGAAGAAGGGCGCATGTGGATAAGGGCGGGCAATCAGGCGTTGGCGGATTTCATCCTTTGACCGCTGTTTCTACGATTGTCTCCCCTGTTTTAGTCGCTAAATCCCTCTTTTTCTGTTTTTTTCTCTGCTGCTTTTCCCTGTTTCCCCCCGTGTACTGATCTCTCTTCTAGCGGCTCCGGCAACCTTGGTTGCTAGTTCACGCGATGGTTGTACTCTTCACTCTTCGCGAAAAAAAAATCGAACACCTGCGAGGCGCAACATATCTTAATTACTTGCCGGTTATCAAAACACTGACAAACTCTGTCTTAGACAAGTTCCTACTTCAGCTTCTAAGTCGAGCCAGTTGAACTCCTCCGTTAGCTCTTTATTTTCCTTGTTGAGTTGGGCAACTACGTTAGCCGCCCACCTTCTCACAAATTTTGGGATTTTAGGTTAGCTCTTATATAAATTAAAACTATGCACATGAACCAAGCATCTTGCCACGACAGCTCTCATGTTAGGTAGCAAACCTTCGTCTTCATGAAATGCTGACAGGCTGACTGGTTCGTTGTTGTCTTCTTCGATGGCCAGATCTAACCTTCAACATCTCTGTAACAAGCATCAATCTGTGTTGCAGCTGGCAGGCATTGTACATTTCATCTGATCGATCTTGCACGTTACGTGATTAATAAAAAAATAATATATTCCCACGTTCTGAACGCGGCTAACTGACATCGATCAACCAATGTCACGCCACTAGTAGTTTCGTCGAGATGCTAAGGAAGCATGGATTTCAAAGGGATTCATCGTCGTGGCCACGCTGTTCACCGACCACCTCGGGCTGTGCTGTTTGACGGCAGCAGGTTTCAGTTCTTCTTTCAGGATGCCTATATATAAGTCATTCATCACTCTCGCCATTGAGAAAAAACGAGCCAAGGTCACCAACTGATCGACCATGGCGCATGCCTGTGCCGCCGCGCCGCTGCTCGAATCGTCCACGAAGGCCGGCAAGCCGCAGCGGAACATGTACTCTTTCTTCTGCGCGACGCTCGCTTCCATGACCACCGTCCTTATGGGCTACAGTACGTTATTATACTCGACCATCTCAATCCTCTAGTAGTATCACTGATTCACTATAGCGCCATGAGCGAGTATTCCGTGCCGTTGCAGATATCGCGGTGATGAGCGGCGCGCAGCTCTTCATCCGGGAGGACCTGGGGCTCTCTGACTCACAGATCGAGGTGCTCGCAGGGTCCATCAATGCGTTCATGCTCGTGTCCATCCTCGCCGCCGGCTGGGCGGCCGACGTGCTGGGCCGCCGCGGCACGCTGCTGCTCGCCAACGCCTTCTTCATGGCGGGCGCCCTCGTCATGTCGCTCGGCGGCAGCTACGCCACGCTCATGGCCGCGCGCTTCGTCACCAGCGTTGGCTCCGGGTTCTCCGTCGTTGTCACTTCCGTGTACAATGCCGAGATCTCACCGGCCTCCATGCGTGGCCTCTTGACCTCCATTCTTGAGGTATGGACTATGGACATATGCACCAGCCAAAGCTAGAAAAAAGTATTTTTAACCAAAAGCTCCAGCCTAAGTAGACCCTAAGCTCCAGCCTACTTGAGAATTCATACATGGTTGTGCAGATATTTATCAACGTCGGCTTGTTACTCGGCTACGTGTCGAACTACGCCTTCGCCGGCTTGCCCGTGCACCTGGGCTGGCGCGTCATGATCGGCGTCGGCGCGCTCCCGCCAGTGCTCCTTGCCGCCGGCGTTCTCGCCATGCCAGAGTCGCCGCGGTGGCTAGCGATGCGCGGGCGCCACGACGACGCGCGCGTGGTGCTCATGCGCACCTCAGACAGCCCGGTGGAGGCAGAGCTCCGGCTCAAAGAGATCAAGCTGGCCGTCGAGGAGGCGCCGCCGGTTAGCGAAGGAGGCAACAGCGTCTGGAAGGACCTGCTCGTCCGTCCGTCGGCGAGCGTGCGCCGGATCCTGATCTGCGTCGTCGGAGTCCATTTCTTCCAGCAAGCTTCCGGCATCGACGCCATCGTGCTGTACAGCCCTCTGGTGTTCAAGGAGGCCGGTCTGTCGTCAAACAGCACAGCCCTGGTCGCCACCATCGCCATTGGGGTGTTCAAGACGGGCTTCATCCTCGTGGCCACGCTGTTCTCCGACCACATCGGCCGGCGCCCGCTCCTCCTCGCTAGCATGGCCGGTGCGGCTGTGTCGATGCTGTCGCTCGCCATAACGCTCAGCGTCGGCCCAGCGTCGTCTCTAAGCGCGGCGGCCGGCGTCACGTCGGTGCTAGGCTTCGTGGCGGCATTTTCGGTCGGGATCGGGCCGCTGGCGACCACGTACGGCGCGGAGATCATTCCCCTGCGTCTGCGTGCGCAGGGCGCGAGCCTTGGCATAGCGGCGAACCGGTTGACGAGCGGGATGGTGAGCATGACGTTCATCTCCCTAGCGTACTGGATCACCATGCCCGGTTGCTTCTTCCTCTACGCCGGTGTGGCGGTGGCTGGGTGTGTCTTCTTATATTTGCGCCTCCCGGAGACAAAGGGCCGGAGCCTAGAGGACATGGACGTGCTCTTTGCTAAGTGAGATCATCCGTGGTTGTATATTGGTTGTATTTTGGTTGTTTCTAATAGTCCTTCCAACCATCGCACATGCACGGGCTAGAAATTAAGAAATGTTTCCTCGCAAAAAAAGAAATGTTGATAAATACAAACCTTTCTTCGGCACAAAGAATAATATAAAGCAACAAAAGCAGAAGTTATTCCACAACTTTTTCATATTATATTCAAAGCTGGAAATGACTATAGTACTGGTGCCGGCGGTCGGGTACAAACACCAACTAGGCATCAATCAGCTCGTTACTTGGTTATTAATCCATCAAAACTCGTAGCACAAATAAATTCTTTGGGTTCTGGTCGACGCCGTCTTTCAGAAAAAGCAGGGGAAATTCGATAAGTCCTATGTCACATCAGTTCTTGCGATGACCGTCTTTCAGAAAAAGCAGGGAAAAAGCAATGGAAATTCCATTTCCACTTTTCAAAGTTCCTTGCTATTTTTTTTATTACACAATACAACCAGACACTCACAACGCACGCACACTCACCTTTATGAAACGCACATACGCAAACCCTATTCCTATGATCATATTTGAAGACCGAGCCGGCGAATTCACCACTGGCGTCTCGCTGTCGACGACCACGTCGCCTACCGCTGAAAGCATAATGCCATTAAATTCTAGAAAATTCGCTCTCACGGGAAGTCGAATCCGGGACCTGATGTTCTACTGAGACTCTTGTATCAATTAAGCTATAGGCACTTTCGGCTTGCTAATTCAGTTTTGCAGGGTGTTCGGACAATTTTTTATTCAGTAAACATTATGTCTCACGCTGTTTTCTTCACCTGGTCCCAACTGATGTATAGCCGGGGCCTTTCTAGAAGAGTTTGCCAAGACCCGGCATCGGTTTGTGTCGGAACAGAGCATATACGCAGGTGCACATATGTATGTGCTCTCCTGCCTCAACCAGTGGCGAAGCCACATGTTAGGTACTAGGTGCAAATGCACTCACAAAATAAATTTTTTCATAATTTTTTACCTGCACCCTCTAAATTGAATGTTATGCACCCATAAACAGCTAAATGAGATGTTTTTCTCTACGTAGTATTGTGAAGTAATGCACTCCTACAATTTTTGCTCTAGCTTCCCCACTGGCCTCAACCTTCATAGCAACCTCATTGCATGCAAGCCCCTCTGAGTCCTTGCTGCATGCAGCCGTGTACCGCACGTGCGTGTTGACCAATCGTGAAAACTAGGAGTGTGGCGGCACCCTTGCAGTCACGTTACATCATACCAACCGGAACTCCATTATGTAAAGGAGGCCAGCATCTGCAGATGAAGTTGGCCGGCGTTTGCACTGGCAAGGACATGTACCACGTATAACCCTTTGCAGTGCCCTACTGCTTTAGCTTCACACCGGAGTCCGGACTGCAAATTAATCTGAAGATGCCATGTCACGTCCACTAATTTTACTCCGAGCGCACGATGATCGCAAGAAGTGGAGGCACGTCCGGCAGGGCGGTGATTCGCTCGTCGAAGGAATCGTATATATATGTTGTGACATCATCTTCCAATGGATCGCTTGCATCATCCATGCACCTTTTGTTAATTACTTGCCGTGTTGATGAACTTGGATTAGGTCCGTGTTAGATCCACACATGGCGCCTCATATGGTTTAATTAGAATATTTGATCCCGGCAGCGATGCCTCTTTTCGCCGGCAGGAACATATGTGCGAATTCACCTCAGAATTCGGCGGTCACGTCAAGATTTGTAGCCAGGGCGATCAATCTAGCTAGTGCGAGCGCAGCTGGTGAGTTACAGGTCGCCAACTTTTTTGGGGGTCGTCGGAGCCGAGTGCCCCAAAGAGCATTCCCGACTTTGGTGCTTAGACCACCATCGAGAAACGAATTTTGTAAAGCCTCATGGACCATCTTGCCCGTTGCTTTCGTGCGCAGCTTGCGTCGATGCGTTTGCATCAAGACGGTGCAAGAATATGCATCTCGTGTGTGTGTGTGCGCGCGCCGGCCGTGTGCGGCATTGATCCCCGCGGCATATATAGGCCGCCTTTGGGCGCGCAAGCTGGTGGTAAAACAGGGGCACAAGCTAGCTAGAGAGCCGAACATGAAGATCAGCTTGGTAATGACGATCGTGCTCGTGGCAGCGTCGTCGGCGTGCGCTTCTCCGGCCGCCTCGGCGGCGTTCGTGGGCGACGTCCGTGTCGCGCTGAAGCATGTGGACGCCGGGAAGCAGCTGTCCAAGCTCGAGCTCCTACGCCGCGCCACGCAGCGCAGCAAGGCGAGGGTGGCCGCGCTCTCCGTGGCGAGGAACGGCGGCAGGCGCTTCTCCGGCGAGAGCGGCGATCAGCAGCAGCAGCCCGGCGGCATGCCGGTGCGGCCGTCAGGGGACCTCGAGTACGTCCTCGACCTCGCCGTGGGCACGCCGCCGCAGCCCGTCTCGGCGCTGCTGGACACCGGCAGCGGGCTCATCTGGACGCAGTGCGCGCCGTGCGGCAACTGCCTGGCGCAGCCGGACCCGCTGTTCGCGCCGGGCGAGTCGGCGTCGTACGAGCCCATGCGGTGCTCCGGCCAGCTCTGCTCCGACATCCTGCACCACAGCTGCCAGCGCCCCGGCACGTGCACCTACCGGTACTCGTACGGCGACGGCACGACGACGATGGGCGTGTTCGCCACCGAGCGCTTCACGTTCACGTCGTCGTCGGGGGAGAAGCTGAACGTCCCGCTCGGGTTCGGCTGCGGGTCCATGAACGTCGGCAGCCTCAACAACGGCTCCGGCATCGTGGGGTTCGGCCGGGACCCGCTCTCGCTGGTGTCGCAGCTCTCCATCCGCCGCTTCTCCTACTGCCTCACGCCCTACAACAGCGCCAGGAGGAGCACCCTCCTGTTCGGGTCCCTAACCGACGGCGTCTCCGGCGCGGGCCCCGTGCAGACGACGCCGCTGCTGCAGAGCCCCCAGAACCCGACCTTCTACTACATCCGCCTCGTCGGCCTGACGGTCGGCGCGAGGCGGCTGCGGATACCGGAGTCGGCATTCGCGCTCCGGCCCGACGGCTCGGGCGGGGTGATCGTCGACTCCGGCACGGCGCTCACGCTGCTCCCGGGGGCGGTGATCGCGGAGGTGGTGCGGGCCTTCAGGACGCAGCTCAGGCTGCCGCTCGCCAACGACAGCAGCGCCGACGACGGCGTCTGCTTCGTGGTGCCGCCAGCGCGGAGGCGCGCGTCGTCGCAGGTGCCGGTCCCGAGGTTGGTGCTCCACTTCCAGGGCGCGGACCTCGACCTGCCGCGCCGCAACTACGTGCTGGACGACAACAGGAAGGGCCGCCTGTGCCTCCTGCTCGCCGAATCCGGCGACGAGGGCTCCACGATCGGCAACATGGCGCAGCAGGACATGCGCGTGCTCTACGATTTGGAGGCAGAGACGCTGTCTTTCGCTCCGGCGCAGTGCTGACGCCGGCTAGAGCAAGTAGCAAATTCAAGTCAGATGCATGGGTGTTTCAAAAAAGAAAAAAAGAGAAAAAAAAAAGCTACACACGCATCAAAACGAACAAAGTCTGTGGGCCTGTTCGGCTGGTGCCTGCAACCAGCTGCAGCTGCAGCTGCTGGCTGTTTCTCTCTCACAGCTACAGTAAAAAAAGAGAAGGAACAGTATGTTTTTCTACCAGCCGAACAGGCCCTGTAATAAATGATCATATGGGTAGCCCGAGCGTAGTCCACTGGGTTTCCTATTTGGGCCACCATCAGACTCGATGTTGGACGCGGCCTACTTAGGCCTAAATTAAGGCCCAGCTAATAACGGAAAGAAAAAAATACGCCACGGCTAGAGTTGAGTTGGCACGAAGAAATGGCCTCAAATTTGCATGTCAGCTCTCAAAAGCTCAGATAGTGAGGGCATGGGGCCCAGTCATGATCCTCACTCGTCAATAGTAAGTTAACCTTCATCCAAAAGATAAATCAGTGAACCAAAAGGTATTAGGAATCAAGAAAGAACAGTGAATCCAAGGGTATAAATTGAACTTTGATGGCACATGAATAGGAATGTGAATCAAAATGGGTAAGTGTGAAAACTATATGTATCTTATCGATGCAGAGGCTGGAATATCAATATATTCTTCTAAAAGAAAAATAGATGATTATGTGTCCAACCTCTAGTTCTTGCTTGATCTGCCAATATTAATAGATACGAGTTTTTGGACCAACCAATGTATCCAAAAAAAAAAATGGGTATGCAAGGGGATTTCTTTCTACTTCAATGGTTCTACCCTCCTACCTCGCAAAAAAAAATATGCGGCGCTTTTTAGCACCTGCATCCCACACTATATGACATATATAGCCTCCCTTACATCCCTCGTTTCTAGTTGACCTCGACACGTCCAACTTTCTTCTCCACGTGTATGAATTTTACGCTAAGATCATACACGTGCTCGAACCCTACACACAACCGTGTCTCTAGTGAGATCAGCGGCACCGACATGTGCTCCTTTGTGGTCGACGCACACGTGGCGTTCCTAATATGCACACACCTAGACCCTAGACATCATCGTATCGCTAGTGAGATCATGGAAAAATAAATAAGGACTGCATGCGATCGTGGCGCACGCATGAGAGGCAATTGTGAATTGTCCTCCTAGACATAGCGCTTTATGGCTCCTACACCCCACACTGTTACATAGACTCCCTTGCGTCCCTCGCACCTAGTTGACCTCGACGCTTCCAACTTTCCTCTTACACGTGTATCAATTTTACGCTAAGCTCAACACGTACCCCGGTACCCGCAACCTACACACAACCGTGTCTCTATTGAGATCAGCGGCACCGACATGTGCTCCTCCGCGGTCGACGCACACGCTGTGTTCCTAATTAATATGCACAGATTCGGACCCTAGACACAACCATATCGCTAGTGAGATCAAGCAAAAATAAATAAGGCCTGCAAGAGATAAGCATGTTGTTTCTCTATTGTGTCTGCACGCATGAGAGGCAACAATGTTTACTTTTGACGGGGCTCAAACACTCGTGGGTAGGAAACAGTGAGCAACTCCTTATTAGGAGGGCTACAAGCTCAAAAATAGTATATATGAGATTGTATTTTAGGAACAGACCTTAATCACAGTTTGCACAGAGATTTTATCACCATTCTTATTTTCTTACGCATATTTTTTTCAAACTCTCACATGACTGATGTAGTGACTGACTGGTGTTTGGTATGTCCTCAAATATATACGAGACCCTGCAGAGGTCTCGTGCCTTTTCTTCCCTTGCCAAACAGCCTTGCATCACATGGTCTAAAATTTTTTTTGACAAAAACAGCCTTCCATCACAGCAAACAGGGTCCTGGTGGGCCGGAGCCAGCGGCCAGCGTTGGGGACGTCAGCTGCTTCGGTTTCTATGCTCAAAAAAAAAAAGGAAAAAAAAAAGAAGCGGTTTCGGTTTCAGCCGTCCACGTTCACGTTTCCCGCACCGCGCCTGCAGGGTGCAGGCCTAGCGCCGGACGCTGCCTATATCAGCACCCGTTCCCCGTCCGCTACTTCGTCACACTCGCGCAACTACTCACAGGTCGATCGTTTGGGATGGACGGCGCCGAGCCTGACGCCGACGCCGACGCTGGCGGCGCCGGCGGCGAGGTGACCGCCCCGGCCCGCTTCACCGAAGACCTCGTCCTGGAGATCATGTCCCATCTGCCCGCCAGATCGCTCTACCGCTTCAAGTGCGTCTCCCGGCAGTGGCTCGGCCTCATCTCCGACATCATCCACCGGGCCAGGATGTCCCAGACCCTCGCCGGCTTCTTCTACATCGGCTACAACATGCGCCAACGCGCGGCATTAAGAAACGCCCTCCACTTCACCAGCGCGCGCCCGGACGACGACGACGGCCCGCCGCCCCTGATCGACCCGTCCGCTCTCTCGCTCCCGCCGGCGGCGCGCAGAAACCTCCACCGCGTCGACTGCTCCAACGGCCTCATCCTCCTCCGCTGCTGGAACGCCACGCCGGAGGACGGGTTCAGCCTCACCGTCTGCAACCCCGCCACCGACGAGTGGGCCGCCGTGCCCGACTCCCCGACCCGCGGCGTGGGCACCTACGCCCGCCTCGCGGTCCACCCCACCGCCGTCTCCCCGTTCCGCTACTTCGTCTTCCAGTTCCGGGCCGGCTCCGGCCCCGTCTCGAGAGGCCGCGTCGTCTCGGCGGAGATCTACTCGTCGGAGTCGGGCGAATGGACCTACAGGGAGCTGGGGTGGGACGACGTTGAAGCCGGAGTATCCCTGCGCGACGAGACGAGCGGCGTCTTCTTCGGCGGCATGCTCCACCTGGCCCCCCTCGAGCCCGTGATCGTGTCTGTCGACGGCGGCGGGAACACGTGGAAGACCATCCCCAAGCCGTCGCACCCGGCCGACGACGACGACGAATTCGGCGTCCAGGCGCCGGGGTTCATCGGCGTGTCTCAGGGGCGCCTCCACTTCCTCAACACAAGGGAGTACGACTTTCTGACGCTGTGCGACTGGGAGCTGGACGACGGCGGCGGCTGGGTCATGAAGCACTGCGTCAGCCTCCGGGACCTGTTCGCCGGGAGGTGGGACTTCGGGGAAGGGTTCAAGTACAGCGTCATCGCCATCCATCCGGACTGCAACATCGTCTACTTGCTCCAGAAGCAGAACAATACTCTGCTATCCTACGCCATGAACAGCGGTGAAGGCTGCGTAATTCGTGACCTTGGGTTAGACAATTTCGTGCCCTATCTTCCGTATGTGCCCCGGTTCGCGACGCCGTTAACCATCAGGGGGAGTGAGAATTGAGAGTGCTCGTTATCAGCAGTTTAATCAGTGCTCCAGTGATCTTGGAATAAGCCGTTCATGGATTTAAGTGGATGTCTGTTCGATGCTCTAGCTAATGGAGCAACGAGATTTGGTTACCGATTTAAGTTTCCTGTTACTAGCTGCTTGTGTTTCTGATTAATGTCATGTGTTGGTGTGAAATTATGTAATGGTTTTTCCCTTTAAAACTATGTAATGGTTTCGCAATTTCAATAATTCAGTGAACTTTGTTATTCCCCTTGTTTTTGTCTGTTGATGTCCATAGATGTTTTCTAAGCTCGTGTTTATGAAATTTTGCCATAATTCGTGGTTGCTTGCCAGTTCTTTTTAACCCCCTTCCTTTGAAGTACTGAACGTTCAGGTGGATGAAGCTCACAGTCTGTACCAAGTACTAGGAAACGGCTCTGCTGTGGAGGAAGCTTCTCTGCTGGCCTGATCAGCAGAGCAACACTACTGCTAACTTATCCTTTTAACTTTTGACATGACACGGCCGAGACAAGTGTTGATTTTTCAAAGGAAACAAATGAACCAATCGAATATGTTCTGTTTCTGCACTGACTGAAAACAGCACGCATATATACCTGGCCGTATGGCTGTATCACCTCTATCTCTTAACAAAAGGAAAAAAGAAGGTAGAAAAAGGAAAAAAACTGGTCTATCCCCTTGCTTCTCCAATCTTCATTCATAAGATTCCCTTGTTTTCGTATCTTCTTCCATTTCCGTTGTTGATCTCATGCAAGGTGAGTGAGCTAGTCTTCCACGCAAGGAACAGGAGGCAGCTGTGATCCACGCAACGCGTGTGTATACCTGAATGCAGCCTCATAATCATACTCTCTTGTCAGCCTGTGAACTCTTATCAGCATCTTGTCAGAACGAGGCGCTCCAAATTGCATCATCTCCTTCACTGCAACTTGAGTGCACGTATTTTAGCCTCTCAACTGGATTGCAGACCCCACTGCACTTCCAGTCGAATGACGCGACGCAAACGTTGCCTGCCTGCGCCTTCCACTCGCAATCTGTGAACCCATTTCAGAGAGCATACATGGGTGAGAAGTGCCATTGTGATATTCAGGAATGGTGAATGGTGCACGGAACAACTGAAGAAACTCACCCGGTGGTGTGCCACAGCACATGTCCCTGTCGTCTATGTGCTCCACATCCAGCCCAATAAACCATGCCCCGAGTGATACATCTTCGTTCGCATATTTGTGCAATATAGGCCTGGTGACATGGTGAGCACAACAGTTATCACAATTGTATATGCATCAGTGGTTGAGAAACAAAAAGGCATCTGAATGAGCATAACAGTTCTCTAGTCTTACTGGTTGATTGAGATGTAGGTGGCAAGATCCTTTGAGATGGCATATATCTGCCCAGTGGCATGGCGGAAGTACTTGTTCCCATCTTCTCCGAACTTCCAGAACTCTGGCTCGTGGTATTTTACATTTCTGATGAAAGAAGGCGGTAAGATGGAATTTTAATACTAATAGACTTTGATGTATTAAAAGAGTATATATGCAGTTTCTGAAGAATTACTTGTCAGAAAGGACAGGTCCAGACTTCATGCAACCAATATAGACCCGCGGTTTCAATTTATGCCGGCCAAGGGTCGTGACGAGCATTCCTGCACATTTTACACCACTTAATGATTACGAAACAAATATCTCCATGATGATCGACGATTATAGAGGTATATATTGAAGAGTACCTAGGTTCACATGGACATCATCATCCACCTTAACATAGAAGTCAGCATCCCATAAGTCCACAGCGGTGGAGAAGAATATCTTGGTTTTTGCAGAAAGCTTGTGATACCCCTCAACATGGTCCTACATGAGTATGTGGTTGCATCCGAGTCAGAATAAATTTTAATCTGAATGACAGCCCCTTAATCAGGGGCATAGAACAGATAAAATTGGCCAATTGCCTTCTAATAGGAGGGGGGAAATAGTAGTGCAGTTCAGGGAGAAAATGACAGTACCAGCCTCAGAAAGTCGTGATGAATTTGATCCTCTGCGTCTATTGCCTTATCAAGGACATTGTTTGCTGTAGCACTGAAACATATAAATACAAGTTTATAGTTCAGCCAATGCCTGCACTTAATACTTGAAAATGAAAGCCGAAGATGTATTTTGCCATCTCTAGGCTTTTATAAGCCTTTTTGATATTTAAGTCATAAGAACTAAATGAAAACCGAAGATGCATTTCACATTATAGCAACTTTTTTCTGCAATTTAGTACTGAGTGTGCAATGTGCTGCTTCTGGACTGAGTTTATACAGTTTCAAAGCACCAGCAGTAGGCACCAATAGAAAGGTTGCGATGTGAGTTTTTTTAACTAAATGAATTGCCATGTCAATTCTGGCAGGCATTTTTTTTTAGGTTCCCATTCTATTTTACTAAAGAGGCACTCAGGCACATATGTTTGCATTTGTGAGAAATTGAAAGGCAATGCAATTTATCCTACCTGTGTCCTATAGTAAACCGAATGATGATTCCCTTTTCCTCCAGTTTCTTGAGTTTCTCGCCTGATAAATAACAGAGTTGGTCAAAGTGTTTCATAAACAAGGGTACAGCAAGTACTGTAGAATAGAAATAACAGTCAGGCTAAATGGAGATTCCTGAGCTAGGAGCCTAGGAATAAGGAACACACTAGTAAACAATAGCTAGCGAGAGTAAGAAAATCATTTTGCACAGCAGATTATGAACCTTGAGGCATCCAGGTCTGCCTGACAGAATCCCGACGCCTCCTGCTACTGAAGGCGGTGTTGATCCCAATCACCACAAAAGCCTTCTTCTTTTGCTTCTTGACGGCATCTGCACTTCCCCCAAGCAGCTCATTGGTACTGCGCTTAGCTGCCAGCTCCATCTGTAGAGTGGCAATTGACTTATCTAAAATCCTATGGACAGAATGATGCCCAAGTTAGTCCAGGGCTGATCATCAGAGTCAGAGATATGTTAGTAGATGAAGAACACTTTTCAGAATTCATGCCAACGTACTGTATGGCTTCATGAGTCTTTGCCACCTCCCCCATTACGTCCCTATCTTCAGCTGGTTTCTGAAATCGAAAAGGAGAGTCAACATAATTACTTTTCAAACGGGAAACCAGGGAAAGTAAGGAGACTCAGGTTTATAAATCCATGTTAATTGTTTATATCTTAAGTCGTTAAAAAACTTCTTTTTCATTTTGTTTGTAAAAGCTAACTTATTTTATCAAAAATTAAAATGCAGGAATTTTTTTTTCCCAAAAAAGGAGGTATGACGATTCAAGAGTACAACAATTGGTTTATTTTTTTTTACTGATGCTTGAATGGTTAGTGGCCATTTTTACATGTTCCCTGAAAAGCTATATGTTTTCTGATTCAAGTGCCTGATGGTAAGTGTATATATGAAAAACGTGTATGCATCATGAATCGTGACAATAATAATAAGTACAACAATATTCCAGACTATCAGAAGGGAAAAAAAAGGAATGGAAGAATAGTGCGTGCGTATTCATGGGTGAGACCTACCGGCTTTGCAACAAACTCCTCGGTGAGGCTCTGCAGCTCCCTGTCGTGCCGCCGACGCTGCACCACGACGGGGCTCTGCCAGTCCGGCACCGATCCTAACCTGGTGATGGGAAAACATTGCCAACCGAGTAACCGTAAGCATTGCACCGAACGCAACGAAAAGCAAGAAACCGGAACCAATCTAGGAGCAGGGCTCACCGGTCGGTGAAGAGCATGCCGAGGCAGAAACTTAAGGCGCAGAGGACGAGGAGCCGCCGCGACAGCATCTTCCTCTCCGAGGCGGCGGCGGCGGCGCCGTTCTTGGGCTTCATCTCTGTCTCGATCCTTCTCTCGCTGTCTTCTCTCTTCACGCCTAGTATGCCTTTGTGCGTATCTATCTATCTATCCTCGAGAGCCGGCGGGGGGCGAGGCGAGCTCGATCGTCCTATGCGTTTCGTGATCACGGCAGAGGGCGGGGAAGCGGAGGCCGGCTTTATGAAGGTTTTCGACGTAACCGAAGCAGAGGAGAGGGAAACACCAAGAGGGAGACGACGACTTGTTTAATGGGCTCGGAGCAAATGGTACGTTCACGGCGTACTACTGGCGTGAACGGAGGAAGGAAGGCCTGTTTTTCTGGACCAGAAAGAGAGGGAACGGAGGGATGACTGCGATGGTATTCGCTCTTTCTTCCTGTGCTTCGGGTAAAGGTTGTTGACTGTTAGTATTTTCTCAGGTCAGTAACACAACACCTGCCGAATCTTCAGCAAAAGGAAGCTCTCTGCAAAGCTCGGGATTTCAGATTAATGACAACTAATTAACAGAAATGTGGGGAGTCTGTTTTGGGTGGCCGCCTGGCCGGCACGCCGCGTTGGCAAGCAGGAGTTCCGTATCTCTCTCATCCGGGTCCGCGAGGAACGCGGCGGGGGACACGTGAGACCGCGCGCCTCGGCCATGTGGCGCCCGTGGGCGCTGCGCGTTCGCGCTTCGCCTGGCCTTGTCGCTCTCGGCCTCGTCGTGCTCGCGCCCGCAGCCGCCGGCGACGGCAAGGTGTTCGGCCCGCCTGCGGTGCGGTCTTCCCAGCAGCAGCAGTAGCAGTACGTTCTCATGGATTCACACGCATCGGAAGGTGATTTACCGAAAGAAGCAGGTAGTTTCACTTTTTTTTTTTTTCGCGAGCATGCCTGAGCATGTATTTCATTAAGAGGAAAGAAGCAGGTAGGTAGTTTCACTTTCACCGGAGAATCCACGTACGAGTACGACCCCACCCCACCGTGTCAACCGGGTCCTGCAGCTCTGTTTAATTACAACGCGTAAATTCTCTTCATCTCAAGGGGAACTGAACTGTTTTTGTTAGCTTCGTGAACGTCATATTGGCTGTGTTCGGCTGGAGGAAAATCCTCCGGCTGCTGCTTCTTCTGCTGCTACAGTCAACTGAATTGCTACAGTGCGCGAATCCTCCGCTACAGTGTTCTCTCTCACTATTCAACTGTAACTGCAACTGCATCCTCCAACCGAACACCCTGAATTTCGTGAACGTCTTTTTCACCCTTGTGTTGCCACGGATTTTGTTGACATTTAATACGGGTACCGATGCTGAAAGCTTTTCCCAAGTCGTTAAGCTACAAGCCTACAAACACACGATTGGCATTTCCAAAGCACGAGTTGCCCGGTCCAAACGCACTGCAACTTCACTAGGGAAAGCGACGAAGCTGAACCAGGGTCGCGAACAAGGGGCCACACGCCAACGGGAACGTTGTTCCTTTTAACGGTACGGCATCGGCGGCTGGAAGCAAGCCTGGAACTCATTTTCTACAGCGTTACAAATCTAGCAGAGCGTACTGGATTAGGAATTTAAGATGGATTCGATGGAGACAACACACGAGCAACATCGACCTGGTGCGCAGCAGGACATCGTCTAACACAAGGTGCCAGGGCCCCGGATGCTCCCAGAAAATTTAACTACTACCGTTTGGTGAACAAATACTCCAGTGCAAAGAATAGCTAGGTTCCAGTACACAAAAATGGTCTTTTCAGGCAAGTTCAACAGCAGCAAAAATCTGCTGCTTCGAGGTGAGTAGATGTACTAGATGGAAAGTTGGATGCTGACTTAGATCTCCCACAGATGTCAATGCAAGAGTAGAATCAACTGATGCAATTCCCAATGGGGGAATAGACCACGAGATTATTTTGGGGTTATGCAATGCAAGCATTGTTATTGTTTCTTTCCATGTGGACGTGCTGGGTAGTTATAGCAGTAAAAACAAAAGAAGAAGATGCCACAGCATCTGGATTCAATGAAGTCAACTGAAAGGGAGTAGGAGCTAGGAGGTATATGGCTCGGAACGGCAGAAGACCGTCAATTGCAACAGAACAACAACTTTCAAGCTGGCAATTGATTGTCAGTTTCAGTTCAACCAGAAGACATGCAAGGCGCATCACAAGTCTTGGAGACGGCACTAGTGTTAAGCATCATTTCAGACAGCAGATAAATATGCACAGATGAAACATCCGATCAAGTCCACACTACGGCGGGCATGATTTTTGTTCACACAATATCGTACACTGGTCAAATAATTCCCCCCCTGCAGGGTTCAAACCAACCTTGCACGTCTGCCAGAACATTTAGAGCTTTCGGTCCTTAATATTCCTCAGAGTGGCACGTCCAGTATATTAACCCACTGCAAGAATGATGAGAAGTCAGATGCATGCTGGACAAGTGAATGGAGTAAGCGAGCAAGAAAGTTGATGAAAATGCAGATATACCTTATTAACACAAGAACGCATTGCAGAACACCAGCAACACCAGTCCAAACAGACGGACCCTTGTCTGTTAGGGCATCTTGAACCAACAAACCAACAGATCCAGCTAGGCATACAAACGAAACGACATAGGCCACGAACAGCCAAAGTTTCGCTCTGCAAATCAAGAAAACAATGTTAGAATGGTTCTACCAATATCCAAAGAAAATACTCAGTGGTATATTAGAACCCCCTTATTGCTCATCTATTAAATACTTCCGCTAGAAGCAAAGGAGACTTTTAGATGTGCCAGAAATTTATTTTTGATTTGTCAACACTCAACACTAACAGGATGTTGCAATGAATTGCTCAGCCTGAAGAAAAGTAATGCACCAATGCACAGAATAATGCTAGAAACCACAAAGCTCTTTGGTCAAAAGTACAAAGTTAGTTTGAGGTTTATATTGTTTAGCACAAATGATGCTAACCTAAAGACTTGACTCCCCTCATGAACCTAGACAGACAAACCACTAGCTCTTGGTTCATCTGTGGCATTCATCTTGAGTTTAGCTCAATGCATATTTATTTAGCCCGTTCTCAAATTGGCATTGAGAGGAATGGCTAGTATCAGTGTACAATTTTGGTTCATTGTGCAAGCATGAGGAAAAGTACACATTGTTTCAAAAATTCAACTGCCAAGAGCCTAACATATGGTTGCTTTCAACAACTGTACATGTTTCAACATTTCTACATCTCTCGACATACTGTAGAAGCGCACAGGAATTAGTTTACAAGCTTTATGTCCACAGTACAGTCAATAAAACCAGGGATACAGAAGCAGAGACCAACAAATGAGCATTTGTGACACTGGAACCAATGCTAGATATACAAAAGTCATTTAGTTAGTAAAACAACCAAAGAGAGGCCCCACATGTTGACTTGTCTAAGTAGTACCATAATAATATATTCGAGAACAGAAGTGGAGCATTCTAGACTACTCTACTTATAATTTGATTAACCAACCCTTAAAATTTTGTTTACTTCTAAACTCTATAAGAAATTTAACTTAGATTCATCATAGGACAGGACCAACAAGAATTCCTAGCAAGGAAGCTATTTAAAACATGTCATTAAAGATTCAAGTATGTAATCGATCATTCTATAGGGAGTTGGAACCTCTCTGCAACTCTACAAAAACTATTTTCATCTTATAAACACATAGTGCCTTCCTCTACACTTCTTTATATTAATAACTCCATGTTAGCTCCTGAGAGAGACTAGCATGACCATGACATGCCAATAGTTCATTAAATTGTTGTTCAATAGTCAAGGGCTGTAATTCTGGATGAACGATTCATGCAAGCATTCAGAAATTGGTTAAGAAACTACAGTATACAACTAGATCAATACAGATATTGCAGGCACTATTACTACCATGAATTGCCCCAATCAGGGTCTTATCCAACCATCTGAATTCCATCTTAATTTTGTCATGAAAACTGATCAACACAAAACCAATCGCCTGATAACCTCACCTCCACTCGGAATCGTCTCCGTAGGGCGAGTAATAGTCGTATCCGATCTCATCCTTGCTCACTGCGTTGAACATGAGGGCCGCCAGCGACGCGAAGATCCCTGCACACCCCTCACATGCAACGAAGTCACACAAATCAACTCCGACCTCAGAGCCCGCATCAAGCGAAAGGGCAAATTCACCAATTCCGGGGCTTAGGGATCTCGCGCTCACCAGGAAGGTAGTGGAGGAAGGAGACCTGGACTGCGCTGCAGACGACGGCGTCCACCCAGAACCACCAGCCGGCGCCGAAAACCGCGCCGGCCACGCCCGGCCCGATGATCCCCCACAGCAGCGCCAGGTTCTCCATGGCCGCGACCTCTCCGTCCTCACCAACTCCTCCCACCAAGCAATCTCCCTGCTTCTCCCTTCACTTCTTTTTTCAGACTTTTTTCCCCCAAATGGAGACACTGGGGAGTCGTAGTTTTTGGGCCAATAAATATTGGGCTTTAGTGTATTGTCCAATTAAAGCCCATCACAGTTTACGACAGAGTTCATGGGCCTGACGTGTCGCTTTAGAGATCGACGCTGTGGTACTGGTACAACATCCGGGACTGGGCAAGCAGTAGGAGCAGCCGGAAGAAGAGGCGATGGCGCGAGTTGGCGCGTGGGCCGCGGCGGCGGCGGTGGCGCTGTGGTGGATGGCGGCGGGGGCCGAGGCGGTGTGGCTGGAGATTCAGCCGTCGGCGACCAAGTGCGTGTCGGAGGAGATCCAGTCCAACATCGTCGTCATCGGTGACTACTCCGTCCTCTACGAGCACCACCACGCGCACCCAACGGTTTCCGTCAAGGTATTCCATCATCTGGGTTGGATTAGGATTTATCGCGGTGTTACAATGCGAGAGGTGATATGGGAAGATTAATGAACTACACCTAGAAATGGTGAGGCTTAGTCGCAGATGAATGATCCGTTGCATTGGAACCGGATTAGTACATTTGGAAATGAAAGTGGGAAATGCATTATCGCGTTGCTTCGGTCTGTGCCGTCGATTGATTGCAGTGAGGATACTCTTATGTTGATTACCAAATAAGAATAAGAAGAAGAATGATGACAATCTAGGTACATTATGTGACTACAGATGCAGGCATTCAGAATGTCATTGGGAGAGATCCTTTCGTCGAGTTTGTGCGCACAGTTTATGGGGTATGCTAAGATAAATAAAGTTAAAAATTATTCTGCTTGCTGAAATATGTTGCAAAATTTATGAACTGTTGAGAATGATTAACAAATTCCGTTTGGCTCTTCATCATCGTTTACCTTTGAACAGTGGGTGATACTACGAAAAATAGGACACATTGATGATTTTGACCGTGTACCTTAGGTTTTTATTTACTTTTCTATATAGTTGAGTAATTCACCTTTATTCATGTTCTCATAAAGTTGTGACACTGCTGTTACAAAACTAGTTTGTCTTGCATGGGTCATAAACATCCCTTTAATCTCATGCAGTCATGCTATTGATGCTTTACCTGAGTACAGTACACGACATGCATAAATAGAGGATCTACAAACAGACAAAATTGATGGATCATGTCGTAATCATGAACTAGGTTGTCTGGAATCCAACCATTCTTCTACTGTTATTTTTATCTGCGAGTGAGTTTCCTATTTTCATTCATGATAACCTATTTGTTCGCTCGTGAGGAGGGGGCATGGGTTCCAGCAATTTTCATCCTATTTGCACTTGGAGTGGGGGTTTATCAGTAACATTGAATCGGTACATTTTTACAGGGAAGGGAAGTGGGGATTTACGATAGCATGTTGTTCCATTACTATTTTTCTCTGTCCTGCTAACTTGTTTAAATTTCGTACGTGTATCATTCTGGTAGGTTACATCCCCTTTTGGAGATATTATGCATAAGAAAGAAAAGGTTTCTGTGGACCAGTTTGCGTTCACCACAGCTGAAGCCGGGAACTACCTGGCTTGCTTCTTGGTTGATGGAGATGACAGGGGCTTAGTGGTGAAACTAAATCTTGAGTGGAAAATTGGAATTGCTGCTAAAGATTGGAATTCTGTTGCTAAAAAGGAAAAGATTGAGGTAAAGTAGACGGAAATGGGTTGTATTGTTTTGTTCCTCCCACCCCCCACCCACTTTCACATAGCACTTTCAGCTAACATGGTCTTTCATAATCAGGGAGTTGAACTAGAGTTGGTCAAGCTTGAAACATCTGTCCAAGCAATCCATGATAATCTGCTCCTTCTCAAATCCAAGTTTGTGAACCCACTTCTTTTTCTAGATTAATGTCTCGGTCATTTATGCACTGTCTAATACCAGGGCATATAACCATTATACTTGGCAAAATTGTTCTTGATGCAGAGAAGCTAACATGAGTGATGTCAGCGACAAGACGAATTCCAGAATCACATGGTTGAGCATGCTATCACTTAGTGTTTGCATTATAGTCTCTGGTTTGCAGTTGTGGCATCTACAACAATTCTTCCAAAAGAAGAAGCTCATCTGAATGACATATTTGGGGCTTTCCTCTGCAATAACCATACTTCTATATTGTTATATTCGTTGTATATGAAACCTGATAATTTGTCCATAATGAAACACATTTTTGTAATTAAATTGGTGGCATTTTAATATATTACAACCTAGAATCTCAAGTTCAGATTACAAGAAACTGTTGTTCTTGTTCAACATACTTTGGTAGCATGCAAGAACTCGGATTCCTCTGCTTCTGACTTCATGATGTCGCGGACCCTCTGGCCACAGCCACAAGAAAATCCCTGTAATCACTCTCGGGCAAGCTTTCATGGATGAAGTCTGCAAGGTTCCTTCCATAAGTACTCTTGAACACTGTTTTGATATCGCCGATACCAACATCATCGCTGCCCAAGATAGCTCTTGTAAGCAACCTTTTATCTTGCGCTGCGCATTGCATACTTCTTTGCAGTAACTGAAAAGACCATGAGCAGAAGATTGAATCAGACCAGGGATGTACGAGGGACACCAAACCTCTGCTTTGATACTGAAGCAATGGTCCGTCTCACCTTAGAGTAATACTTGGAAGGACTGTAGATGCACTTGACAACAACTCTCAGAGATTCTTCAAACTCACCAGACCCATTCTGCTTCACAGCCTGCACAGATACAGAGTCGCATGAAAGCCTAAGAACAGAGTCATTGAGTAGATGATATAAGGAATTGGTTGAGTTTGCTTGCCTTGCTATAGTCATGCCCATATATGTGCTTGTAGCTGCAGAATGCCAGTCTGAGCTGAGGGATGCTCCTCTTGCTGAACATCTCAAGGATCACAGCCTCGTCGACGACCGATCCTGCACCGCTGTTCTTCGTGTCGTACAGCCTTCTCGCGTCACATTTCGCAATGTGCTGGCTGAGTTCGTCGTGGTGCGACTTGTGGGAGGTCGCAAGGGCCACCAACAGCTGCTCGAACCACCAAGAAACAGTAATGTCAGAAGCTAGTTGGTAAACTCCATATCAGTGGAGAACTGGAGGAGAATAATGAGAAGAGAAGCAGAGTTGCGTGCCCTCTGATAAGGATGAGATGGCTCCGTGACCATGTCCTGCTCGAGGTTCCTCCTGAACCTGGCCTGGTACGCCTGCTTGGTGAAGAAGAGCTGGTTCTGCTTCCGACGCGTGAAGACCTCGACCAGGGTCCGGTAGCTGGCCACGGTCATGCCGCCGTCGACGGCCTCCCGCGCCATGATCGCGTCTCGATCTGCCGGCTCGAGCGTCCACAGGTAGAGCAGCTTGCAGAGCTGGAAGTGGAAGAAAGAAATGACTTGATCACCGTGAAGGCTAAAGCGATCGGTAAGTGTGCCGAAACAAATCACCGTGCACTTTACCCCGTTTTCCTGGTTGGCCATGAGGGTTCTCTGCAGCGTTGCGGCGAGGTCCTCGCCGAACGTTGCACGGTACGTCGCCCTGATCTGCTGCTTCTCGGACGGGCACCGGGGAGCCAGGAGGAGGCCCAGGCGCCGCGGCTGGCTGCACGCGCCGTGGATCTCTCTGCACTCCTCCTCAAAGCCCGCAGCACCAGGAGGCCGAGAAGCCATGGTCGCCGTGCGCTGTAAGTGTTGATGCAGAGAACTCGGCTGGCTACGCCGGCAGACGTGTATATAAAGGACAGGCACTGCCCATGGCTCCTTTTGGAAGAAATATCTGAAATGGCGAAAAAAGTTAGTTGGAAGGAAAAGGGAAATGGATCTTTGTAATACTCAGTGCGGTCTTTCAGGTCATTCAGGGCACGGAGCAGGATTTCAGAGATTATGATGTTGTAGTCAGCCCTTTCATCAGCTGCTGCTTCTTATCTTCAGTGATCGTAGATGAGTGCCTAAATCCTACTAGTATGCTGTTTACAACTATCCTTATCGCAGCGGCGTGGTGCAGATAAACATTGCGCAACTCTTTTAGGTCCCGTTTGAAACGCAAGAATTTCACAGGAATTTTACAGGAATTTCACAGGAAACAGTTCAATTCCCGCAGGAATGGAGATGAATTCCTCCATTCCAAACGGGGCCTTACTAGTCTGCAACGGAGCGGAGGCGTGCCACTGTGGTCCGTCCGTGGAAGCTCATTCATCAGTGGTTGCCAGGCGAAAAAGATCCTACTCCGGCGTGCCAAACAAGAAACAATTGCTGCAAAGGTACTAGTAGTAGCCCACTAAACTGTTAAAAAGGGGTTAAGAAAGCTGGCACCTTTCAGCGAGGAATTCACACTACTGCTACATTCACCTGCTTTTGCGGCTGGTGGTATATTAGTGGCACCCGTTCGTGGATTCCCAGTAGGCTCCGAGTCAAATCCCCCGTCTTTGCTGCTTGGTCGGTGGCTTTGCCTTTTTTCCCTTGCTGGCACCCGTTCCGTTCCCCTTGTACCGAACCGAGATGAATCGTCCAGAAAACTCGATGAGATTTCTCGGAGTCCTCTTCGGCGCAAGAGTCTGTGCGCATTAACCTTTGTTTTATGTCAACAAACAGTGCATGGCCCCACCCAGGAATGTACTATCCTCACGATTGTCTCATGTTTATTGCGTCTCTTTCGTCAGTAACAAAGAGTGCTTTCAAAGCGAGCTCCTTCATTCTGCAGTTGTGCATGCAGGTGGCCAAGTGGAAAGCAGACGGGAAACTGTGCTGTGATTTTGTCTGACAAGAAACATCAGTCGAGCCGGGAGAAATGTGATCTTCTAGTAGTATTAAGCACGGTGAATGACGGAGAGGATGACGAATCGACGAGATGTTTTGCCGCCCGGGCTGGAGCGTTTTTAACTTTCGGTTTCAGTTTTCGCCACGTCTTGGAGTCGCATTAGGCTCTGCAATTTTGCAGGACGCACCGGTGCTCTGCTCCCCGGATTCATGATTTTTTTTTTCTGCGAATTTAGCGCCTCAGCTGTAGTATAGCCAAATAACCGGATGGATGTTGCTGCTTTGGAACGACGAGCAGGCTCCGCTGGTTAAGAGCGAGACACGCGACGGCGAGGAACGGACGGCTGGCGACGTGCAGTGCTGGGAATCGCACCGCGCCTTGACGACTCGACGAGCAAAATCACCTCAACTCTCCTTGGTAACGAGATGGCTGGCGCTTGTTTGGTTCTCGCAGCCCGTGGGGCGCTTGTTTGGTTCTCGCAGCGCGTGGAACGCGACCGTGCGCGATGGGGAAGGAGTCTCGCGTTGCGGATCGTAGCGTCTGGTGGGCCGTGCAGCGGCCTCGGGTAGTCGGCTCGCTCGCACGGCCGAGGCGCGGGAGGACTGCGGGAGACGAGAGACATGTAGGCTAGTTTGGTTGCTACCTCATGCTATTTGCCTGGCCTGAACGTGTGCCTGAGACAACCATCGATGTGTGTTTGCTTGCTACCTGAGTTTCTGCCTGCTCAGGCAAGTCGATCAGGCAAGTCGGTCCGCTCAGGCGCTCAAAATCGAGCGCCTGAGCGAACGCGTCGCGATGCCGTCCATGCCTGCCGCACCTCCCCGCCGTCCCTCTCCCTCCCGGTCAATTGCTCCCTCCCTGTCTCTCCCAAGCTCACCTCGAGCGGCCATGGCCGCCACCACAACGCCCCGTCCCCGTGGCTAATTCAAATAGCACCACACAAATTGATGGCTCAAATTGAACCATGCCACCTATAGGATCCCATTCCACCCCTTCCCGACCGTCCTCTTGCCTTCTCCCCATGCTGATTCGAGCTCCCCAATCCCATCCATGGTGAAAGGAATAGAGAGGCACGAATAACTCCCCTGTTCGATCCCTTTCTCTCTCTCTTCCCTAAGCACGAAGCTACCTTAGGAGACTCGTGGTCGCATCGTGGTTCCATTTTGATGGTCTCCTACAGCCAATAGCTAGAGCCACACGCCGGCGGCGAGCTCCGTCGTCCCTGTGCGGTGGAGGCGGGCTACCTTCTTTATGTTTTGTGTTTCGGAAGATGTGTTTCTTGGATTACATTTTCGCTCAGGCAAATGTTTGCCATCCAAACAAGAAAACCGAACGATGCCTGACCAGGCAAGTGTGTCGTGCCTGACCAGGCACCATTTTTGCTCAGGCACATTGCTCAGGGGACCAACCAAACTAGCCCGCGCGTGGGCGTGGACGGTCCGCCCGGTGATCCTCGCTCGCGGCAGGTGCGCGACCGAAATGACCACGGCTCGAACGAGTCGCTTGGATAGCTAGCGGACTGCCGAAAGCAGGGCAGAGTGCGCGGATGGCAGCCGCGGACGGAATCGTGGTGGAGGGAAAGCGGGAGCGCGAGCAGTGGTGACCCCAAGTGCCGGATGCCGACCGCATGGAGGAGTGACAGGAGGACAGGGCGCGCAAGGCTGATCTCCAACAGCTAATCCTCAGTCAAGCTACCATGAGTTTCATGTGAGAGCTCAGGCCCAACGAAAACAACACCATCATCAGCAGATGCAACTCGGACGACGGTTCCGTTTAAGCAGCAGACTACTCATACATCATACACCAAATCGCAGGATATGGAGGAGGGATCCATGTTTCAAACGAATTAAGTTTGAGCTTCACCACGTTTGGCTCTGAACTTGCAGTCGCCACAAGACTGGCCGTAATACAACCATACAAGTCCTTTATACTTTGTTAATAATACAACAGCATAGCTCCTATCTGGAACTGGAAAGCGGAAAGAAGGCACAAATTAATATTTACAATTTTTCTTGCATTAAACAAGCATCTGCCAATAGGCAGGGAAAACAAATGGGTCAGCAAAAACGGAATTTACATCCCATACTCAGTACACAACTGTTTTGACAAAAAAAAAAGGTGGAGCTCCGCGAAGGTTTTTTTTGCTGTTTTGTTTTGTTTTCTTCTTTCTTTCTTTTTTTTTCTTTTTTTTCTTTTTTCTTTTTTTGCAGGAAACAAGTGGAGCTCCACGAAAGGTTATTACACACAGGCTACACAGCATTGCTGGAGGAACTACTACAAGGAAGGCACAGCGTAGCGCGCTGCATCAGGCTCGTATATTGTATCTGTTATCTTCGACGGTGGCCAGTACCGGAGAATTGATCTCCCAACAATGCTCCTTACTGGAAGCGGACCCCTGAAATGGCAAGAAATCCAAGACAAGTCAGGCCTACGTTCTATCATATGAATCCTTTACGTTATACAGATCGAATTTGGTTGCAACATATACCAGTTATGTGAGTCAAAACTGTTGTTACGGTTGTCTCCCAGCACAAATACATAGCCGTCCGGTACAAGCTGCAGCAATGATCAACAAAGAAAACGCGAAGAGTTAGGACTACCACCACACTTGATGAACCATCATGCGGAAGGAAATGTAAAATGCAAACCAATAAGCCTAAATGAATAAAAGGTGCTCTGTGATACATTAGCTCTGCTGGTTGTAAAGTTTGATAATCCGATCAATTATCAGTCAAACGCCAGAAATCCAGCCAGTCGATACTTCTGTCATGCACAATCTATAGATCCGCATTTTGAATTTGGGTGAATTAGGCGAGACAAACCAAACATTTTGGTCCTGATCTCCCGGACCTAATTAAAACAAGCAAAACATAATCACAACACAGTACATAGTGTACGGATAGCATATAACTTACCACTGGCTCCAACTCGTAGTTGTGTGGCTCCAGCACAAAATCTTCATCCTGAACTACTCCATTAACCAATAACTTGCCATCACGCACCTATCAAATAACCAAGAGTAAGAAACTAACATTTTGCAGCATAACAACACCACATGCTGAACATGGTACTACAATTGGGATAAAAGCTTACTTCAACGTAATCTCCTCCCTTAGCCACAACCCTCTTGATGAACACATCACCCGAGCTGTAGCCAAAAGCCTGCAGTAGTAACATTGCAAATCAGACATCATTTTCACTAGGAAATATGAACAAAATAAACTGTGGAGCAGGAAAATGCACCTGAAGAGCCGGGGGAGCACGGAAGATCACGATGTCCAAGATTTCCGGTTCCCGGAATATGTACGAGACCTGCATATCACCAACGACATCAGGACATACAGAAATATCACAGTACACCACTAAGTACCAACATATATCATCATGATTACAAATCTTACCTTCTCCGCGAGAATTCGATCACCAACATCGAAGGTCGGGTACATGGACTTGGACGGGATGGACCTTGGCTCGGCAAGGGACGAGCCATAGAGCAGAGGCACGGTCACAGCTGCAAACGCTGTCTTGGTGTCATCGGAGCAGGAGTTCACCCACCTCGACAGCCAATTGCTCCAGCTCATCGCCGCGCCACCAGTTCGCGCAATCGCGGCAGAACTAGAAGCACCAGCGCTAGCAGCACCTAGCAACGCCTTCTTGGAGGGAGCCGGAGGCGCCGGCGCTCGGGGAGGGGAAGATGGAGCTGAAGACGTCGGCGCGCGGGGAGGGGAAGAGGGTGCCGAAGAAGACGAGGTGGCAAGGTCGCTGCAGGGGAGCCACTTCGCGGTCTGCAAGAACGGGAGGAAGGAGGTGGGGTTGAACCCAAGCGAAATCGACGACGAGCCTGACAGGGACGCCGTGCCGCCGATCCCAGGCGTCGACCCCGTTCGCTGCGCTAGCACCGAGAGCAGTCCCACGGCGAGAGACGGTGGCGGAGACTTGGATGAAGACAAGCACGCCCGCGTGAGCAGAAGCGAGTGGCCCGTGTCGGCGAGGGACCGGTGCTTCGGGTGGTTGCGGTCTCCGCCGTCATGGCGGTCGTTGCCGCTGCCGACGGTGCTGTGGCTCTGCTCGGTCTGGCGGGTGGAGGTGAAGATGCAGAAGGGGCGCCAGGCTCCGTCGTGGAGGAGGCGGTAGCCGCTGGCGGAGGCGGCGGAGGAGCCGCCTCCGCCGCGGATTGACGCGGCGAGGTTCTGCGCCATGTAGCCGGAGTACGACACCGTGATGCGGATCGCCATAGCGAGAAGGAAGAGTAGCCGTCGGAAGAGCGAGAAGGGGTGTATCGGGTGTTCGGGGTTACCGGCGAGGGGGCCTCGCCGGCGACGAGGTCAACGGGGTTGGTCAATGTAGGAGGCGGTGAGGTTTGGGAGAGAAAATGGGAGGGCGACGAGAGAGAAAGCTTGTTTTATAGACGCGTGGACTGCCTCTACTTTTCCGAAGACGTGGAGGCCTGCAGGCCCCCTGGATTTTGGAGATATTTTATGTTCCTCCCTGTAAATTTGGGAGACCTTCATTTCGGGCCATCCATTCGGGTGAATTTTTTGTGAATTCAGCCAGCGCGGTAGCTCATTTCGGAGCAGAGCTCTATTCAAATCCCATTTTGCAATGATTCAAATTACAACTTTTTTTTCGATGACCCAAATTACTACTTTTGATCTTTTGGTTTCCAAATACACACCTAGGACTATTCCCATTTCAAATCAAGGTTGTAAAAATATATCACAGCTTTTAAATGTAGGCTTCACCAATCCTAAAAGGTGGCTATGTGCATCTCAAAAAAAAGGTGGCTATGTGTCTATTGTTACATTCACGTGCATTCTTAAAAAAAAAAGAGTACGATGTAAAATATTTTAAGAATTGCAAGAGAAGAAACAAATTTTCCTATCCGTCACAATTTACTCTGATATTGATTTTTTAGGATCAGATGATCTAATGACTAAATCACTCGAGTGATATATATCAATCAAAGCGACTACATCACTGGATTGAAATAAAATCAGATAAATAGACTGTACATGAAAGATTTTCCTATTATTAGTTAATAATTTTATATTCATTGGTCGTTAGGTAAGGAGCAGCACCGTTGCTGCCGGAGAAACTGAGAGGGAGACTGCAAAATCCATGATTCCGAACTCGGAAGGAAACGCAGACAAAATAGACATCCCCACAAAGCGATGAAAACGACCCTGTTCACCCCACACCACTAGTACACCAGTACTCCCTCCATTTCAAATTACTTGGCGTTTTTTACTTTTGTAAATCAAGTTTGACCGCTCGTCTTATTCGAAAAATTTGTGCAAATATCATTTATCTTATTATGGTATGTTCTATCATTAGAGATACTTTAAGCATGCTTTATTTGTTTTTATATTTGTATAAAATTTTTGAATAAGACGAGCGGTCAAACGTGATGTCAAAAAGTCAAAAACGTTAAGTAATTTGAAATGAAGGTAGCAGTTCGAACGCTACCGGGTTGCTTCGATGTAGCTTCCTCTGTCTTCGATGTAGCTTCCTCTGTCCAAGCTGTCTCAGGCCACGTCACAACTAACTGACGAAATAACATCAGTAATAAAATCCTCAAAGGAGAAATCCAAAGGGCATAGTGAGCGACTCAACGAGTGATTTTGAAAATAAAATAACCGCCGTCAACGATCTGAATCAGGAAAACAGAGCAGGGCATTCACATTCCGGAATCAGTAGGGTGGCTACGGGAACCGAATAGGCTCTTTGCAGATAAACAATCTGTCTCAACGATTTGGGTCAGGAAATACAGGATTACTCATTCATACAAGTAATATTTCACTCTAAAAAAAGTAATATTTCCTAGGAAGTCAGAGATAGTAGTAAAACATTTGTCCATTATACAGGCAGAAACATTGAGTGCGGTTAAGTAAGGCCGGTCAAATACACGTCAGTGCTAGAATGATTCAAGGAACAGCGTTAGCCACTAAATTTTGCACACTGGCATGTGGGTCCATTGACGTGTACAGACGACTGGACTGCCCGACCCTAACCACCACCAGCACCAGGCAACAATGGCTTCAGCAAAATTCAACCGTTAAGCAATTGACTGAATATAAAACCAAAAGATTCATTATATTTTTGGGGAATGATGTCTGGGGTGTCGTAAGCACTTACGTTTCAGACTTTAGAGGCAAGGATATCAATCATATGCTGAGGATAGGAATCTCTATTAGGACAAAACAAAGGAAGCCACCAAGAACCATCACAATCTGATGACCTTAAAAACGTGCTTTATCAGAACTACTACTGCCAAGTTAGGCCCGACAGTTCGAGGTAGTCTAAACAAATGAATAATGGTAAACTGGCAAAGACAAATCTCAAACTGATGCAGTAAGGCTTCTCCAGGGATGAAATTGTATATAGTACAGCAGAACTTACATAGAAGGAACTAACCTCCCCGTTGACAGGTTCAGTTCTGAATTTGTTAAATCCTACGTGACTGCAGCCAGGGCCAGTCGCGACACGCGTTAAGCTTGTGATGCAGACAAGAACTGAAAGCAACGAAGTCTAAACCGCAGGTGCATCTATGGATGATGTTGAAACTTCAATATCATGCCGAACTCTAAATAAACAAAAAAGCTGCATGATTTCTTGGACCAGAATGAGCGTTCAACCCTGTTGCAACTCATTGCATGGCCATGGCATTTACAGTTAATGACACAAATTTTGTATTACGAAACATTCCATCAGTACTTGCTTAGTATTGTGCAACACTGCAACGTTAACTTTTATTACCGACCTCAAAATCATGTTACAGTTTAAACAACACAAGGTCACATTCATATTTCTGCAATACCTATTGGTTAATCTTACTGTGCCAGTCTAATGTTGGGTGAACCGAAAATCCTTTCATCACTCGAGAGTTCAACCATGAACCCAAAAGTGTTTATTTCCAAGGTTACCAAGAAATGCTTCAAAATATTGCACAACTAGATGTAGGTTAAAAGCCTTGAACACTACATAGCAATTCCTAAGTTGCAATGGAAAACTCTGACAAGACTGTTAAGGGCCACAAAATATAACAACCAGACAACCAGTAATATTCAAACAAATCAATACTACATCAAGCATTCCAGGGAATTACTTAAGTCTCCACTAGAATCACTAAGGCAAATTAATTACAAGGTTTTGGAATAAGACAGAGGAAGAAGGAACAGGGTGAAAAGAGAAACAAGAGCACCCACATTTCACACTGATTTCGTTACATCTAGCGCCGGCCCCGGGGCTTAGACCTCCCTTTCTGCACCATGAAAATGGTACATGATAAGGTGAAAAAGGAAGCTTGACAAAGTTATATTTCAGTTAAAGGATATGAACTTTAAAAATAACGCCACACAAACCAAGGAAAAATTTACTCACCGATGCAAAGCTGGAACCTGAAGCTGTAGCTCCACCTGAAGATACAAAGACATGTCATGGAGTGTCATGAAGTGCTTTATCATGATGAGTAGCAATTTATATGGAACATTGAGCTAAATCTCACAGGGAAAAGAACAGTGCAATGCTGTATGGTTGACCTAAATAAGTGAGAAGGCGAGTGCCCCTCCAAGTTTGGCAAATTTCTAGCATATAATTGACAGCAGATAGTATTGTGAGTATTTGTACCTCCAAATGGTGTAGAAAATAGCGATGTTCCACCCAAAGCAGACGTTGAAGCAAATGGAGATGGTGTTGATCCAAGTGTAGGAGTGGTGGCTGTCCCAAATGGCGTGGTCAATTGAGCCTGTCCAGATGAGCCAAAAAGGTTGCCAGATGGAGCTGGAGTTACTGGAGTTGAAAAGAGACTTGAAGAGGATGGAGCTGAAGCTGGAGTGGCAAAAGATGAAAAGGCACTTGACGAAGTTGCGACAGAGGGAAAAGATTGCTGCGGTTGGCTTGTTGCTGGTGCAGCAACTTGTGTTGTGGGCTGTGCAGGAGCAGGTAAATGCAAAGTCGGATGGACCCTTCTGGCAGCAGCTTCTTGTTTAGCTGCTTCTCTTCTGTTTGCCTCAAGAAATGGATCATTCCCATTACCCATACGACGTTGTTCATTAAGATAATCAGTTTTCATTGATTCAACATATTGATGAAGATTTTCCACCTGAAAACCATGCAACACTAAAACCCCTTAGAATCAATCAAGGCAACACAAGATCAAGTAAATGATAATTAAATAAATGGTCTCTCATTGCCCACATTTCACAGCATATTGCTGTTGCCAAATCGTTTATTCAGTTTAGAGTTTTGCAATTAACTCACTGAAAGTAGACACAATTGCTTGATATGGCATCAGTAACTTTCAAAATATGAACATAAATACTTTTTGGGCAAGCAATACCTTAGAAGCAACAAAGATGAAGTAGTCATGCACATTTGACATAACTTTTGGAAGAGATTCCAAAGAATCTGATGATCTTTTATTATTCTCCATTCGAACCAGCTGCTCTAGCTCATCAATCCATTTGCAGCATTCTGCGAGATAACACTCAAACCTGTTGACAGTTTGCTGCATAAAAAGGGAAGGGCGCTTTGGGACCCCACTGTAGAAATCAATGGTAGGTGCGACTGCCACAGGCTGATTGGATGCAGTTCCAGCAGAAGGATTCGAAGAACCACCATTTGCAACTCCAACACCTGGACGGGTGAATCTTGGCCTCAACATCATATATGACCGAATAGCAAATTCTGTGTTCCACATCATTTCATTGACAACAGTCATTAACTCTTGAATGGAAGCCTTCTCCCTCTCCATCACAGTAGTGGTCCCTCCAAGCTCCTGTTAGAACAGCAACAAAATTTACTCGTGAATCTAAGCTCCTGCTGGAGAAAAGACCTATGCAGCTGCCATTATGGTACGATAATAGTGTAACAAAGAAAAATATTCAGCACTTATTCATAGCATTTCGGCTACCTAAGAAACATTATGTCATATATGAACCCCTTGAAATGGTACCAAGTTGTCGGTACCGTTCCAAGGATATGCTAACAAAGCTCTTTCCATATAGCAAAGCATGCTTCTGTTTACCGTCCTAGAAGCATGTCAGCATTCAAGTTGGGGTAAAGCCTAATGATCTCATCAGATATATAACTTCAAATATCACAAAAAAAATGTCTTTGCCCAATGATGAACTTCCCTTGTTACAAGCATGAGTTCAGTTGTGATATAATATATTTAATCTGTTCTCACTCAGGAAACCATGAAACATGGCACATGTCACATGATGGCATCTAGACAACTTCTACAGTTCTACTAAGGGCCAAGATTATATCCCATATATAATCAATCAAGTATTAGTGAAAAATGGAAAAGAAAAGACGTTGCAGAGATGGAGTTCTGCAATTGTTTAAGGCGAGTGACACTAAACATATATTGTCTAACATACAGGTCATTAGCTCGTGAACCTTCAAATTCTTAGAAGATATACAAGTAACGATTAGGATTAGCAGTTCGCAAATGCATATGATAGGCTTGATAGCATCTAGAAAACATTCCCTACCCTTTCAAACCGCCTACTGGGGCATGACAAAACCAATCAATCACGCACTACATACCAAAGAGAACTCCTGAGAAAGTTAAGCCCATTAAAAAATAAAAATTACCCTAACCTGAGCAATGCGACTTGCGTCAAGCTCGAAATTGACATTCGAGATTGAGGAATCATAAAGGCGACTGCATTGATCCAACCTCTCGCTTTCATCTCTGTATTCCCGTATCTTATCCCTGCAAAACCGCACATTCAGAAAAAATAATTGTTTAGCACAACTTATAGCAAACAATTCGAACATCAACAGCTAAAACAATCCCAATGTACGCTCAAACAGGTTACGTAAAACTTCTTTTTTGCGAGGCAGGTTATGTAAAACTTGAAAAATGCAGAAAGTGCGCTCCTTTAATCGTAAGACTAAGATGCTAATTGAACATCAACTCATACAGAAGCCTACCCTGATATAACAGCTAGAAATACATGCTTCTAGGAAAAGAAAATCATTCCCCAAAACGTCTAATTCAAATCACAAAGTCCAAAAAACCACTCTTTTCGTGAATCGACAATGAACGGTCCCGTCTGGTGCGTCGTACCCAGATAACCGCACTAATTCAGGAGAAAACAGAAGAAGAAAAAGTAGCAGAGAGAAGGGAAAACCGACTCGATCTGGAGCAACGCCTTCTGCGTGTCGGCGTGCAGCTCCTCCCATTTGGTATTGTACCCCGCGGGCTTCCCGTCCTTCATACACAGCGTCAGCTGCTGCTGCTGCTGCTGCTGAGGTTGCGCCGTCTGCTGCTGTGGCTGCGGCTGCTGCTGGAAGTTGAACTGGAACGGCGAGGGCGATGAGGACGCCGCCGGCGCCGGGGCTGGGGCGGGCGTCTGGAACGGGTTCTGCGGCGCCGGCGAACCGAAGGAGAACGCCATTGCCGCGCGCGGCGGAAGGGTCGTCTCCGGCGACGGCGGCGCGGGGGAGTTGGTGGGCTCTAGCTGGGCCGGGCGCGCGCCAAGCTCTTAAACCCTAGGAAATCGAAAGCGGTGGAGCGTGAAACTGACGCTTTTGCCCAGTGGAGGAGAGTCGCTGGAGAAAGCGGTGGGCAGATTGGGATTCAAGCGACGGAGAGGGGTATTTCCGAAACTCTGTAGCTTTTGGAAAGTGACCCAAAAGAACTGTGAGGGAGAAATTACGACAGAGTTGGGTTGGACCATCAGGATCACTGAATCAGTGTCGGACTCCAGCTCCTGCCTGTGCCGGTTCGCCTTGCAAGGAGCTCAACGATATCATCGTAGCCAAGAATGTCATAGGCAGAGTTTATAAAAAATGCCATACATATGATTCGAAGTACCGGTCTTTGGATGGAACTAATGCTAGCGGCAATACGTTTTTTCGACATGGGCCACCCCTTTCCATTACTTTCATAACGGAAAACATTGTTTAGAGTTTACAACTCCCAGAAAGCATCTAGATAGTTCAGAGCATTTGGTACAAGAAGCACATATTACATACAGAGAACCATTCTAACAGAAAGCACGTTAAGGTAGCGAAAAGAGAAAATCAGATAGGCTAAACTTCTTGAACGATCACATTGCTAGGCAATTCATTTGGCCTTCTTCCTCGCCACCGTCTCCTGGAGGGGTAGAAGTATTGCTTGGATTAGAAGAAGCGGCTGAAACCTTGTGGTACATCTCCTTTGCGCCGCGTTCACATGTGACACCGTCTGGAGCATGCCTTCAACACCTCGCACAGGCAGGAGCTCGTGATGGGAAAACCTTCGCTGATTTTGACGCCACTTGTACCAATTGACTGCAAACCTTGAGTCGCTGAAGATTTGAAGAATGATAAGATCTGCTCTCTATGCGCAGCATCTTGCCTAGAGCAAAACCCAATCCTGGAGGCCCTCAAGAGGTTCTCCCCTAATGACGTTCAACAGTACAACATACATGCTCACATGGACGTGCAGTACGATCCACGTATAGAGCTAAACAACTTCCATGTAAGACATAAAGTTCAGGTGATCAGATGTTGGTGAAAATCTTTGATGTAATGTTGACAAATTGAGAATGACGCAACAAATCTAGTGCAGATCCCATGGGCATCATCTGTCTTTTCACGAACGGGCATTAATCTTGTAACAAGGAAATTATGTAGTTACTAGTCCACAGGGGTACCGGTGTATAAATAAAGGAAAGGGGTAATAAGGTATCCAGATGACAACTCCACAGGTTCTATACTTTTTCAAATGTACAATAGGATCATGATGTCAACCTTGCAAGGCGTCAAATCATAGCTAACCAAAACTGCACCTTAAGACATGGAAACTCTGAGCATTCGGCAATGATATTACTTAGTACAAATTTAACTTCACTGATGAAAAACAATAGAACCGTGTTTGAGCCATAGATCCACTTCCATTAGATGAATACCGTCCAGCCAAAATCTCCAATGTATTGTGCGTCATGTTTGCAAATACTGCATTTGTTCCATCCCTTTCTTTGTAACATGAAGTTCACTGTCTCCATCCTTATATCCTGCTATAGGTATTTAATAAAGGATCTCGGGAGTTTCAGGATTGAAGGATGAAAGAATAACGTGTAGCTGCTGCTATGACATAGTGCGTTCTGTTCTGGCTATGCCAAAACAGCGGAGGTGCATGCTCCATGGCTTTGTCTGGCAAATCAAGTTTGCTCCACATAGTTTCCAGATTAGTTATAACAGCTCTTCAAATACTTGACGGTGCTAATGACTTGACACAGCAATCAGTGTACTGAGTACACCCTGGGGCCATTTTCCAGCGCCACATCTAGTCACAAGAAACTTGATGTCAATTCCCACGACTGAAATGATGAGGATAGCAAAGACTGACTGGATGATGCAGTAAAATAATCAAGGGTTGAGATACTCCAATCATAGCAGCCTACAAAAGGTAAATTTCAAGTCCAAGGAGGCATGTCAATACTTGGTAGCATTGTAATGATTTTTTTGTGAGCTGGCCAGACATCAGAGGTTAGTAGATAACCGAAATCCAAATTCACCGATCTATCAGTATACCATCATCAACCAGAAATGGTGTCAGAAGACCAAATAATTTGGGCACTGATTGCAGGTATGGAGCTATCACGCATGATTCAGCGATAAACATATACAATTTTTCTGCCAAAAAATTATAAGAGTAATTAGGTATTCTATACAGTAAATGTGACTGAAATAAGTTATATATAAGTCAGTAAAAAGTGCATGGTGATAAGTACAATACCTCATAAAAGCTCCACATAATAGAGTAATACTTTGATTGTGTTGGTGAAGAGGACTCGCATCACAGCCTGAGCTTCCCATCTTAGGGAAACATGGTTCGATTCTGATCGATACAACATGCCGTTCACACACCATTTACCATTTTAATTAGGAAAGCAGTCTCCAATGCTAATTCCTTAGTCTGCAAATACTTGCTTTCTTCCACAACATCTGTTGTCAAGTTGAGAACTACAGGCCTCTCTGGATCATACTGAGTTAATTCACGGACTTTTGCAACCCATTTTGCTGCTTCCCATACGCCAAACCTATAATTTTCAAATGCAACAAATTGTTGAGTTCAAGCGTTTGTTTGAAAGTAGAATGAAGTACAATGTAATGTAAGGAAACAAGCATTGTCTAAGAATGTAATAAAGTAAAGACTAAAAACTAGAATGCTGAAATGTGCGAATGATATGTAAAATGATGGAAGATTCCTTCAAACAATTATTGTTCAGGCGGTCTGGAAAGCAGTAACTTAGCATTCAGATAAAGCATAGTTTACCTTGTATTAAATGATGAGGTCACAAACACAGCTGGGTAAGGAATGTCCTTCTGAATGTTATCGTAAGGAGAATACTTCCTGATTGCAAGGAACTCTTCATGGTCCACAGGGAATCCAAACTCTTCATAATCAATGGCTGTAAGAGGTAGAATAGGATGTAGAAGTGTGTTGCAAACATCCAAAAAAGGGACCTGGAGGGCAGAAAATGAAAGCTGAGTTAATGGACCATCAGTAGAAATCACAGAGTTGATGATATAGTAATTGCAAAATCGGAAAAAGTGGATTTGCTTTTGCCATGCACGGTTCCATACGAGCATTAACAATTCCTTACTTGTGTAAAGCCACTCTTAGCATCTGAATGTTTTCTATCTGTATCAGTGCAATATTGGCCATATGGGAAGTTGGGAATAGATCATGATCAAGGTGATTAGCAATATTTTCCACATGCATTGATTAATTACTAAGGTATTTCTGAAAGGCAGCACACATGATTTGTAGACCGCTATCATACATTGTTAATTCTATATTGTATACCTTCAAAACAGCAGCACGAAACAAATCTGGACGAGAATTGATTGCCGCAGCCACCAGAAGTCCTCCAGCACTATATCCCCATCCAGCAAGCTTACTTTCTTGTATGATACCTTTTTCAAGAAGAAACTCTCCGCAAGAAATAAAATCATATACAGAATTGGTTTTTTTGGTACGTGAACCTTCTTGGTGCCACTTCTTACCATAACCTCCACCACCCCTGAATACACATTCTTTAAGTGAATAACCGAATTTAACCATCAAATTCTAAAAAGACAAAAGACATAGTGACATACCTAACATCAGCATATGCAATCACCCAGCCGCGATCCAGTAGGCTCTTTAACTCACTTCTCCAACGTTTATCCAAAATCTCACCGTATGCACCATGCCCATGAAGTAATCCTGGATTCCCATCTTGCTTGTGCTTCCGAGAATATACTAATGTCAGTGGAACCAAAACACCATCCTTTGATGGGACATCATAGTACTCACAAGCATAGTATTCAGAGAGCTCATTCCAAGCATTATCTCCAAAATCTTCATTTGATAAATCTGGTCTATCTGAAGATGACCTACGACTTACAGCAAAAGCAGTCCCATAAAGCGCTTTAGTTCTCTCATGAAGCAAGTTTTGTTGCTGCACTATTTGCCACTTTCCATTCAGCAAGTTGTAATCAACGACAGCATCAGGCATCTACAAGATGATATAATTAAATGGCAAGAAAATGCATAACAAAAAGGTAAAAAATTATAGCTCCACAGAACAAAATATGAAAATAAAACTAGCCGAGAAGAAACATGACAACAGCTGGATGTTATAAAGTATGATCTCACACTTTCACAGGTGATTCATTCAGAGGTGTAGCTTTATTACAATGTGCAGAATTGTGTGGTAGTATGGTTAAAACTGAATTGTTAATTTTATGAAACATTAGGGTAAAATTCACAGTAAGTTTGATATTAGAAACCAAACGCAGATCGCATTGATGACTAGCATGTAACAAAAAAATGTGCAACTGAAAAGCGAAACAATGTTGAAAAGTTTATTCCACATGGTTATGAATATACTACTGACATGATAATCAATAGATTCATTATTCATGACACCAGTGAGTCAAAAGACACTGGCATAATCGACATTTAATCAATTATTAGATCAGCACAAATTAAATATATAACTAAATATCATGATGCACGATTGCATATACAGATTATCAGAAGAGATATGAGTTGTTATCAATCTGGGACCACATAAAGACATGGCATCAAGCTCCGAACGATGAGACAAAAGTGTTACTATTAAGGGGCGATATGAATCAGGAAGCAGATGAACTGTAACTGATCGTGGTAAGACTGAGTAACAAATATTATAAGTTACAGGTGACAGATGCTAGATGTGAAAATCAGCATACAGGGATAGCTTCTTCCATAAGACCATAACTACATCATCCATCCAAAGAATTACTTTTAAAGCCGAAAAACATCTTCAATAACTAAGCGAAACAGCAGACAAATATGCATACCACAGGTGATGATATTGAGAAACGCATAGTTGACGAATAATAATCATAGTTCGGCCCAGATAAAATCTGGCACACATCATTGGGAAGAGGAAGGTCAAATGGACAGAAATCTGATAGACGAGCAGGCACCTGAGAAATTAAATGAATGGATATATTAACATTCTGTAACAGTACATGCTTTTATTCATAAGAATCATGATTGCAGCATACATGTAACCGACAACGAAATTTTTTAAGATATGATAACAGTTTAAAGAATAGCTGTGGATTGATTAAACTAATGCATATACTTATAATATTATCATCACAGAGAAGTGCAGAGATTGTGGAAAAACATCACTAACAAATTGTAAACTTTCTCAACTTGGTTCTCGCATAGATGATGACAAATAATGCACTTACTTTGATGTTTTCTGGTAGAGGCAAATTAACTGAACAAAGTCTGAGTTTTCTGTCTTGTCTCAAAGTAAGCACCATATGAGTATCACAAAAATCAACATCTTCAAGAATGACACCAGATTCCTCTTGAAAAACATTCTGATTCAAAAATCAAAAGTAAGTCAAACAGAACGTACATATTCATTCGTCAGTAGTCTGTACTAGTTTTGAGCAGAATTTATTTATAATCAGTTATAACAAAGTTAGCCTAGTTCACATATGTCATCCTTTAAATGCATCTGCCAAGAAACTTCTATAAACTAGATCAGTTATTTCATACGAAAAGTACTTATATATATCTTATGAAGCGACTCCCCATGTATATCTAGAGAGAAAATATTGACATGGCAATTCAAATGCATAATCTGCACCTTCCAACACTTTGGCCCAGGACATTCCACATCAGATTCCATTAGATAATGTGAATCAACAGGGACACCTTCTCTTGCAGCATCCGTAAATAAATAAAGGCGTCCACGATGATGTTCAACAATGCAATGAACTTGGGATTCTCCTTCCCATACGAGTTTCATTTGGGACAAGGGGTCAGAAGCATTTATCAAATACACCTGTGAAAGAAGGCATAAGCAGCAAACAAAAGTCCAACTAATGGTAGCACAAATAAGGTGTGCAATAAACAGTACCCTTGAGTGAGTGTCTGAAAAGACATTTAACGTTATATACCGAAAATCTTTGGTATGCCTGATATTTAGAAAAATATTCTCATCAGGTTCTTCCAGCATGAGAATGTCATCCTTATTGGATCCAATAATGCTGAAAAACAACCTAACCACAATGAAAAATTCAAACCATTAGTGCGATGCAAGAAAGCACATATTATCAATTCAAATGATAAAAATATCACTAACCGATAAGGTCTTCTATCCTCATTTGTAACAATATAAACCAATGCTTTGCCATCCATAGCCCATGAAATATTTGATACCCGATCAGCACGAGGTTTATTGAAAAGTGTCCCTGTTACCAGGTCCCTGACCAATAAAGTGAAGGAGTCTTTTTCTTTGTCGTACATAGTGTATGCAATGAATCTGTGATCTGGTGACACTTCAGACAGTTCCTCATATGAGTATCCTGCAGATAAATGGTCGGTTATAATCGAGAGAAAATTATGTACAACTCTCTGCCTCCAACAATGTAATATCGAGTACGTGCAGCTCAATGTTCTGAAAGTACATGCGTGAAAATGGGCAAACCTGAATGGAATTGATTAAACTGAAATTGTACTAACGTGCAGCTTAATAGATGCAAAATACCACAAGATCAAGTGACAAGATCAATTCACAGCATTAAAAATAAAGCTGAGAACTGTTTCAGAAAACAATAATGTAGGATGCATCGACCACAGTAGCATAGTACCACCGAAAATTGAAAAGGTTAAACAAAACTAACCAGTGCCTAATTTCCAGATTGTCCTCTGACATAGGGCGCATTACTGGAGATTTTTTTTCAGATATGCAGGAGAGCTGCGCATCTTTGTAATTAGAGAGAAAAAGGTCCCCATAACATCAACACATCCTCATGCGGGAACCAAATATGAGGGGCGGGATCATGTTACCATGTTACAAAAGAACTCTAACATGATAAGTACATGAGCACTACCGACCAAGGACTAATTATCCTAGCCCACTCACACGACCAAGGCCAAGGGCTTGCAGCTTTTTTGACCCGTCCAAGCACAACAAAGTGTGCTCATCCCTAAACGCACTCATAATCAAATTGACAGAAGGAGTGGCTCCGTCAAACACACAGGCATTCGTATGCTTCCAAATAATCCAAGCACCAAAAATGATAAGCGTATTCACCCCTTTTTTGTACTCCTTCACTCTTCTCATGGTTTTGCGCCCAATATCCATCCAATTTTCTTAAACTCTTAAAGCATCTATCTCATGCAAGAAAAAATCAAACCAAGTACTAAAGCAGTGCACCACATAAGTTGCAATCATCAGTAAGAAACTATAACATTGATGTGAAACTCAATACTTTGAAAGACATCTCCAACTGTTCATCATATCCATTGCATGGCCCAGGTAGAACAGCAATATAACAGTGATATCTTCTAGTGGTAAGAACAACTTTATTATTTGAAATGGTGAATAAACAAGTCAGGGAGAGGCAGAAGCCTTAAATGTAGTACTAAAATTATAGCAATTCCAAACTCTGTTTCAGCGATTACCTCCAAAGCGCTCGGCCTCCTTGTTATAATCTACCAATTTCTGCTCGATGCGCTTCCCCGCCGTGAAGTCGAACCCCGCGGACGGGTCACTGTACGAGACAAATTCGCTGTGGAGGGCTGCGGAGCGACGGCAGAGCACGGGGTACTGCTTCCCCTCATCCGCGCGCCGGTAGTACAGCCAGGGCCCCCAGCGGACGGGCGGGGTGCACGCCTCCGAGGCGAGGCGGGAGGCCATCTCGAGCTGGAGCTTCCGGGCGAGGCGGTCGGCGCCGCAGGCGGCGAGGCAGGCCTCGGTGTACTTCTCCTCGGCCTCCATGTGGACGTCCATGTGGCGCATCGCGGCGGCGTCGGAGAGCGCGCCCATCCAGGCGTAGCTGTCGTGCCACGTCTCCCCGTGGATGGATACGGGCTCGGGCTTCTGCGGCGGGCGCGGCGGGATTGGGTGCGGCGGCGGGGCCGGTGGGGACGAGGGTTTGGAGCGGCGGTGGGCGTGGCGGCGGAGGAGGAGGCGCGGGAGGAGGTCCAGACGGCCGCGCATGGTCGACGCCGACGAAGACACCGGTTGAGGGGTGGGTGCCGGCGGCAAGGCCGGACGGCGGACGCCGGAGGAGAGGTTTTAGTTTTTTTTTTTTTTTTTTTGAGCTCCAAGGAGAGGTTTTAGTTGGGTTTTACTTCACCGGAGACTAGAGTGGTGAAGGATTTTTCATTTTTTTGGAGGATGGTGCCGAAGTGGGCTTGGGCTCATGCATTGATTGGGCGCGTTTGCATGTCCGTGCAGCAAACATGCAACGGGTTGATAAGAATGTGTTCAGTTCAGAAAATAAGCCCAGGAACTAGATGCAATTCTTACTGGCACATGGCATGACTCACGCACGCCTAACGATGCAATTCAGTTCATGCCGCGCAAGCTACGGTATTTTCTTCTCTCTTTTTTTCAGATGAGCTTCGGATTATTTTCACAATCTTTTCAACGGAAATTTGTCCCGTTTCTCCAAGTCAGCACAACCAGTCCAGATCCAGTGGAACACGACGGAATATGTTACGCACGCTCTTGGTCACGAGGCTCCGCCACGCCCGCCCACGAGCGGCGCCTGGCCTGACACACCCGGTCCTAAACAACAGAATACATTCCCACACCAACCTCACCGAACTCACATTCAATCCCTTCGACTGACAATCGAACCCACATTTTCTTAGGCCCAGCTGTCATCAGCTCTAATCCATCGACGTCACCTTCGTTTCCCCACTGCATCTCGGCCCCGCGCGTCTCGCCACTGCAGCGGTAAGCGAATCCCGCACCGCACCCCGCTGTGACCGGAGCGCGGCGCGGCCACGACTGGACTTGGACACACTACCAGGCCTGCACACTACTGCCTCATGAATCTGGCCGCTTTCCCCTCCCTTGCCACGCCTGCCACCGCGACCTTCCCTCGCCATGAGATGCCATTAAAGCCCTCCCCCGGCGCTCTCGCCCCCTTCAGCTCGCCCGCGCTCCGCCGCTCGGTCGTCGCGTCCCTCCGGAGGATCTCCACCATGACCTCCGCTGCGGCCCCCGCCTCCGCGCCCTCCGCCGCCGCCGCCGAAAACGGCGCCGCGAAGCCGGCGGAGCAGCAGCCCGTGCAGGTATCTGTTCCTGGTAGCTTGTTCCCTATTCTGTTGGCTAAGATTTGGTCACGATCCGCAAGCGTGTTAGAAGCAGGTTTTGATGATCTGGTCCTGGTCTGCAAGCGTGTCAGTAGCAGTTTTGATTAGTGAAGCGTGTTGCACCTTGCGCATCCTTGATCGGATTAGTTCAGTTACAGAGAACCTGAGAGTGCGATGCTTTATTTGGAGCTCTCCTTTTACTCACTTCGGTGCAGTAATTACTGGCTTCGGGTGTGAAGCGACCGCAGTATATCTTGATTCGTGCCCGTTTTGTTTTGCATTAGCTTAGATAACAGAAGAGCTTATGAACAGTGTGGTAATTAGAAACTCACGCTTATGAATTTATACAGTCCAGTGCGGATCGTCATTCCGTTCTCCTGTATCCAGAACATTACAACCAATTCAACAAAATTTGCATTTCCAACAGTATTGTGAACCGTTTAGTCAAACTATGTTGGTAATTGCAGTTTCATCTATGCTCTCAGTAAAATTAGTCAAAGACTCACCAAGTTGGTTAACGTGTTTCAATTAGTTGCTTACTACTACTCACCAAGTTTTTATACATGCTTTACCATAATATCTTGCTGTTCACAGCCGCAAACATATTACAGAGCATTGCTATTTCCACACTCTTTTTGTTCTGTTTAGATCCCTTTTATATGGTCATTTTGTTCCATGTATTGTTGTTGTTTCATCTTTTACTTTCTCTGAAAAACATCTGACAAAACCTTCATTTAGTCTAGCAATCAGTAATTCTTCATAATGTATAATAAACCTAACTGCTGATATCAGTTGATAACCATGTTTTTGAGGCGTTGTCGCGTCCTGTGGCGAGCCACCCGCCTCACAGCGCCTAGGCGACGACTAGGCGTTGTGGCGTAACTAAAACCCTATGGCGTCCCGTAGCGACCCACCCCCCTCACAACGCCTAGGCGACACCTAAAAAACAAGGGTTGATCATCTGAATCGACTTCCCTATGCATGCCATATTCTATGCATTTAACGCTCTTAGTAAAATGTTGTGTCCATTTGTTGCATACTCTTCTCTTAAGTTCTAGCCTATTTGGAGGTAGAACTGTGGTAGTAGCACTTTTGGTCGATGTTTACGGTGTTCTTTTTGCTCCGACGCCTCAGCAGCATAATGCAAAGCCATACCCACCCCCCCCCCCCCCCCCGGGGCGAAGCCAGCACAAATGATCATCGGGGTCTCTTTAGTATATTGTTAGGTTTTTAACGGGGTCTTAGCCGTGATTTAGAAGAAGTTTACACTGATTTGCCGGAAATCGTCGGGGTCGGCCGACCCGACGAGAAGCCTTGGCTTCGCGCCGCCCCCCCCCCCCCCCCCCCCCCCCCCCCCCCCCCTCCCCTCTAAAAAAATCGGGGCGGGGGATGAGGCATGAAGGTGGGCAGTGATGCGCCTTGTAGAAGTTTCCGAATTTCATCATGGCCATAAGCCAGCTTATCTCTGTTCGTCTGTGTAAAATCGAGCAAGATACTTGAAGCACGATACTGACTGTTAACACTTTCTGGTCTTTTTCTCAAATCCGTACCTGAAAACTTGCTATATGATGATAATGAGATTCTCCTAGAATTACGAAACTTCCATATATCACTTAATTCGATATGAAGGCAATGATTACACCAAATCGTGCTAGGCATTGTGCATGCAATTTTGGAGTTGTTTGGTGTATTGTTTTAAGCTTTTTGACAAAACACTTTGCAATGGTTTATTGATTTATGTTTTAGTACACCTAGCTTGAAAAGCATTTTCCTTGTGAGCATGTCTCAGCTTGATGCGTTCGAAATAATTCACCACATCAAAGGAAGACAGATTAGTATGATAGCTCCAGGCTGTTAGCCAAGATTTATTTGGATTGTCAAAAGAAATAGCTGATGTGAAATAACTTTGATCAGGAACCAATCCTTTTCCTACAAACTTTTGGCAAAAGATTGCAGCTAAAGCTAATAATATAATACTGGATTCCTAGGTAGTAGGATCCTCTATATGGATACCATCCTTCGGTTGTGGTTCTCCTACATAAAATTGTGTCTTGTTGTCACTAGCTAACCTCAATCCGAGCTTGGTCTGTCCTTACAAATATGAAACCAAGGCCGTGTTTGAGATAGCACCTGCTTGTTGCAAAATCAGCTTATTTGAATAGCTGGTGAAAAGCAGCTTCTGTTTTTTCAGTTCATTCACACAATCCTGATGTTGGGCACAGCTTCAGCTTTATTTTGTTGAAAAGCTGAGAAATAAGTTGTGCCAAACGACACCAAAGTGAAAGATCATCTGCTCTGCTGTGACCAGATTGCTGCCTTCCGATATGCCTTCTTATCTTTCCATTGATCAACATGTCACGATGGTGTCTCCAACCTAAAATATCATATATATTTTTTATTGTCTTCAACTTGAAACGATAGTACACTATGCATTTCGAGCAAGATAAGACTGATAAGTTGCCTTTAGCCCGAAATTGTGGTTGAACATTATTTGCTCAATATTGATAAGGCATGATGAATGATTAATCTCATCCCTCACTCGTCAAAGTAGCTACATTGTATACGTAACTATTTAGACTTACCAACTTTGATGCTTCCTACAGAGATTGTGATTGACTTTTTTTTCTTTTTTTCGTCATAAGAGGTACCAAGGGGAATTATTTATGTTAAGATGTTAATATGAAGGAACACTTGGATCTTTTGAAACAAATATATGATGCAGCCTTGTATACTCCAAGTGTAGCTACTTGTATTTCCCAAAACAAATAGGTGATGCAGCCTCTTGTATACTTCCACTGTAGCTACTTGTATTTCCCAAAACAAATATGTGATGCAGCCTCTTGTATACTCCACTACTTGGATCTCTTCAAACAAAAATATGATGCAGCCTCTTATAAGTAAACAACACTGACATAACCTTAGTGTCTTTCCCTAAAACAAAAATCAGTTATAGTATGGTCAAAGGAAATTTCTCTTTGAACATGAAATTTTTGTTGGAATGCATGCCCTTGTTTCAGCGTTGTTTACTTATAGTCGGAATACAAACCACCTTGTGCTTTCAATCTGATCCTTTTCTGATTCCTACATTACAGGTGGCAAAGCGGTTGGAAAAGTTTAAGACAACAATCTTCACACAGATGAGTATGCTTGCCATCAAGCATGGAGCGATAAACCTTGGCCAGGGCTTTCCAAATTTTGATGGGCCAGATTTTGTAAAAGAGGCTGCTATTAAAGCTATTAATGCTGGGAAGAACCAATACGCAAGAGGGTATGGTGTGCCTGAACTTAACTCTGCTATTGCTGAAAGGTTCCTGAAGGACAGTGGATTGCAAGTCGATCCTGAGAAAGAAGTTACTGTTACATCTGGGTGCACAGAAGCAATAGCTGCAACAATTTTGGGTCTGATCAACCCTGGTGATGAGGTGATACTGTTCGCCCCATTCTACGATTCATATGAAGCTACACTGTCGATGGCTGGTGCCAATGTAAAAGCCCTTACTCTCCGTGCTCCGGATTTTGCAGTACCCCTTGAAGAGCTAAAGGCTGCAGTCTCTAAGAACACCAGAGCGATAATGATAAACACACCACACAATCCTACTGGGAAAATGTTTACAAGGGAGGAACTTGAATTTATTGCCACTCTATGCAAGGAAAATGATGTCTTGCTGTTTGCTGATGAGGTCTATGACAAGTTGGCTTTTGAGGCTGATCATATATCGATGGCATCTATTCCTGGCATGTACGAGAGGACTGTGACTATGAACTCACTTGGGAAGACATTCTCACTAACAGGATGGAAGATTGGCTGGGCAATAGCTCCGCCACATCTGACATGGGGTGTAAGGCAGGCTCACTCATTCCTTACATTTGCCACCTGTACGCCAATGCAAGCAGCTGCAGCAGCAGCTCTTAGAGCACCAGATAGCTATTATGAGGAACTGAGGAGGGACTACGGCGCCAAGAAAGCTATACTTTTGGAAGGATTACAGACTGCCGGATTTATTGTTTACCCTTCAAGTGGAACATACTTCATCATGGTCGATCACACCCCATTTGGTTTCGACAATGATGTAGAGTTCTGCGAGTACTTGATCCGCGAAGTCGGTGTTGTTGCCATACCACCAAGTGTATTCTATCTCAACCCTGAGGAGGGGAAGAACCTGGTGAGGTTCACCTTCTGCAAGGATGAAGATACACTGAGAGCCGCAGTTGAGAGGATGAAGACAAAGCTCAGGAAGAAATGATTTGGGCAATTTCATGTGGCCGTTGATTGCTGAATAATCTGCTTGAGTTCAACTGCAAGCATGTAGTACTTTTCTAGCTATAGTTATCCTGTCAGTGACTTCATCTGTAGTGTCTTTACTGTTTTGTCTTTGTAAGCGGATGCTCGTGGATCAGGATAGCTGCAGGTACACTTTTGTAGCCTACTGAACAATTTGCGGCCGCCATTTGATCATCCTTTTCAACCTGTCCTATCACCAGCCAAGTAACTTACCAAAGCAAATCTTCTCAAATAGTGACATTGCTCTCCTACTATTCTACAAGGTGCCCTCAAAATGTTACCGTAACATCGAAAATTTACCTGATGGGCAAAATATATAACAAACCATTTTTGTTTCACCTTTGCAACGTTAAATCTAGTTTTTGTGGTGTCATGTTCCGCTTTTCAAATCCCAGAAGTAAAAGGCTGCTTGCCACTGTTAATCGGGGTTAGACCGGTGAATTCAAGAGACGGTCACTGAACCATGTATCTCCAGTATGCATGATTTTGTCCCAGCCGAATCGTTGTCTACCACACATGATATGATGATAACCTGCCGGAGAAACTCGTCGCCGCGAACCCTTCTGGACCGGACGCTTTATCGCCAGCCATCCTCCACGAGCCACAAGTTCTGGTGAAATTAACATCACTTGATACATCCACGGCGCAAAATTCTGCACGTCAGTATCTGCCGGCTGCCGTCACTATCCAGCTCGGTCTCGCTCTAGCAAAACTGTTAGAAAAAAAAGGATCGAAAAGATGATAAGAACGAGCGCGACGAAAAAAAATCATCCAATCACGGGAGGCTGATGTGCCCATATTCCTCTTCTCGATGCCTATCCCTTCCAGGTTCACACCGCCATGTCTCTCGGCAGCGACAGGTACACGTACAGCGAATGAATACATTATCTCTTCCGTTTGGCGCCATCAGCATGTTGGCCCTCGTCAACCCCACTGGCCTCTCATTTCCTTGGCAGCATCTCTCCGACTAAACCCCGATAAAGGGAGACTGATCGGAAGCCATCAGACATGACAGTGCAATTGAAAATTAAATTGCCTATCGCTGCGTAGCCGCATATGGGCGGGCGAGGCGAGGTGAGGCGAGGCTGCATCATGCGAACCCTGTCTGCCCCCGATCGATGCGCTGGTTTGCCGATCTCGTATGCTTAAACAATGGCGTGGATTAGCAGGCGCGGTTAAACTGGAAGGAAAACGGTGTGGGTTTCCAAGATCCTGGAGTATTTTTCTCCCACGAGGAGTGCGGTTCCCGACCAGTAACTTCAGCAAGCAAAAATTAGTGTGCAGGTCCCGAGAGCCTGCTGCATCGAGATGCAATGATCAGCTGCTTAAGTCGGCCGTACTCCGTAATGTACTGGAGGAGTATTGTTTAACGGAGGTGCTTGTATGTATATGTCACTTACAAAAAGGTAGTGCTAGTACCTGATAGGTGTTCGTGTGGCGATTTGTGATAAGTACCTGTATTCGCAAGCAATTGTGTGACCTAAGAAACAGTCTAAATGCTAACAAACTAGTACTACTCCAGTAGTTTGATTTGTCCTAAGAAAGCATCAAAAATCTCTGTTGAGTTTGCTAAAAAAATCTCTGTTGAATTCAGTGGTGCTTGAAAACATCTCTTCAGCATAAGCGGCAACTACTTCCGCACTTGGATGTCAACCCAGCAGAACCGCTCAAATTCAGCTCTCCTGCCGCCTTCCTCTTGTCAACAGTCAAAAGTCATCCAAGATTTCAGATATGAAAATGGCAGCACAACCAGACCAGTCAGATAAACACATCTCTTTTTAGGTCGCGGAGAAGCCCGTGTTACCCGGCTCCATGATCCGCCACCCACCAGCACCAGCGCACCGTCCACCTACCGTGGTGAACCAATGCACCACCAACAAACTGAAAAACGAAACCGCGCGCCGGTCAGCAGGTCCAACCTGCAGCGTCACCACATTGACATGAGCAACGTTCAGATCAGATTTCAAACTCCAAACCCATGATTCAGACCGAATCCTCGACGTTTCCCACATGATTTTCGAAGGAAAGGAAATTATGTGAGCAGCAGAACGTACCCTCACACCTAATCCATGAGACGGTTTTTCAGTGGAACTGATTTATGCCACCTTACCCATGTTAGAAAGTTTGTATGATGATATGCATGTGTTACATTGCTTTCGTTCTTCATGGGAGGGGAAAAAGGACGCAACACAAAAGTGATCGATCCTACGAAGTGGTTGCGTTTTGGCGATATCACGCTTGGCGACATGCGAGAGCTACAAGCCAGGCGATTCTTTCCATGCCCGGCTACTGTAGTCTTACTTCCTTGTCGGAGCTCGCCTTACGGCGTTCCCCTTTTTCTAATTGGCAATGTTGTATCCTAGCTCATGAGTGATGTATCATACACACAAACGCTATCGAAAGAAAACATAAATCTTGTAGGATGGCTACCTCACCTGAAAGCTACTGAAAGAGATGTTTATTTTGCAGCGTCGCCATCTTTGAATTTGAAATCGCGAGAGGGGACGGCACAGAGATTTTGAGCCTGCAAAGAAAGAAAGGGTCTCTGTATGTGACCTCGCTTCTCACGCAAGCGAGCATCATGAAGCATGGCCGGCTTCTTTCAGACACGGGAAAAATCACACACAAAATAAATAAATTAACATTAGTAATTAGATTATGAAACGAAATGATCATCTCTGCTTTGCTGCCTTCCGAGATGCCTATCTTATCTTCCGATTGATCGACATGTCACCATGATTGAACACCTGAATGTAAAACAAGCAACATGTTCATAATATAATGCTTTGTTAGACCAGTACCAGGGCTTAATAAGCTTTATGCGATGAGTGTCACCAATTATTATGTCTCGAGCCTGTTGCCCCTGTAGGAAAAGAAAAGGAGGGAAACAAAAGAGAAGCACGCGTCTGATTTGGATCCTGCTTTTCGTATTTTTCATACATGACATGAGAAGCTGCTTCTGTCAGAAAACCGCTGCCATTTCTTCAACCAGCCCTTCTTTTTGCTGAACAGAAAGGTCTTGGTCTTGCCACGAGTTTACGAATTGCGGCTGGTTGAAGGTGAAAATTGCAATTTGAAGGCCAGCTCCGTGAACAATGCAAAGCTCTTCAGCACATTTCTGAACAATAATATAACCGTAACTTGTAAGCATGCTTTGTAAACTGCAAAACGTAGGAAATTAAGTATCACAGGCTCCAAGATTGCCTCCTGTTCGGTCTCTGTCCTTGTGGCCACAACCAGACTGTTGATCCTGTAAGATGTGTTTAGGATAGTACAGTTTCTAGGATGGAGCGGATGCCGGATGGGCCATATCTGCATGTTCTTGGTTCTGAATTCGACAGTTTACAGGTCAAACCATTTCATCACCACACTGTTCCCCAAGTATACAGTACATTACTCACAGAACAATGATCGATAAGAACATACGGCGACAAAACGTTCAGAATTATAACTAAGTTCTGACATTACGAAATGAGTGACATATCCCCCACATATGCAGTGGAACCACTGATTGGCATGGCTGTCCTGATGCAAGAAACTTGAGGCAATGGCGGCTCCCAGCAACCAACAATGCATGGTGCCAGCTGAACATTTCTGGAATCCTTTCCTGGCATTCATGCCTCCGATGCAAAAATCTGGAATAGCAAGTGGACCCAAAGCTAGCCATGAATTGCCCAAGGTTTCAAAAACAAGAGTGGGCTCAGGCGCAGGGATTGGATCGACAACATAAGGTAAGTAGTGGTACTTAGGGCTGCGTTCGGATGCAAGTTTATAGGGCTCTAAAGTACTGTAGCTTGTCACATCAATAATTCTGGCACGATTTAGTGTACTAAACAAAGTCAAATTACAAAAACTAAGTCCAGGACCCCCCTCTATTTCGCGAGACGAACGTAATGAGGGTAATTAAGCGGCGATTAGACGATGGTTACTATAGCATCACTGTGTCAAAAACATTGATTAATTAGGCTCGTTAGATTCGTCTCGAAAAATAACGCCCATCTGCAAAAAGGTTTTGTAATTAAATTTTATTTAGTACCCCTAAATCGTAAGATTTTTTTACTTTAGAGGGGTAAACTTTAGAGGGCACTTTAGAGGGCTCATCCAAACGGGGCCTTAGAAATTATTTATAGGGGGTGTTCGGCGCAGGGGGTCTAAACTTTAGAGGGTTTTCCAACGAATATTGTGATTACAAATAAAGTTAATTACGAAACTAATTTCAGGACTCCGCTCGAATTCGCGAGACGAATCTAATGAGGGTAATTAAGGCGTGATTAGAAGATAGTTACTGTAGCATCACTGTAGCAAAACATAGATTAATTAGGCTCATTAGATTCGTCTCGCGATTTAGGGGGGGGTCGTGACATAGGTTTTGTCATTAAATAAATAAAAAAAATTTAAATAGTAAGATTCTCTTTTTTAGAGGGTCTAAACTTTAGCGGCAGTTCAACGAACACCCCCATATGTCATGTGGCCCTACATCACAGCTGCTACAAGTTGTAGGACAAGAGAAAAATTTACAGTCCCCCATGTGCAACTCCAAAGTACATTTGCAAATGGAGAATCACTGCACATGGAGTCCAACCAAGCAGTCAAGGTTTTAGGTTGGAGCAATGAAAATGCAGATGCAAACCACATTCATATGTGCAATGATCACAGGTAAGTTGAAAGGGCACTGGAAAAACTCACTCTTCCATTGATACACTTGGATCTATGTACAGTTACAGCTTGCAAGGAGGAGGAAGGGGACCGCCTACAGCGATTTCGATATCGCAGAACATGAGCCGTTCCGAAAACGAAAGTTCACAGCTCCAATCTCCAGCGGCGGCTCCCGTTCGTCGCTGAACTCTGACTCGGGACATGCGGTTGTGCTGCCCCGGTCGTCTGGACTTCACTGATTAGTTATTGTCCTTCACTACCCTAATGTACAGTTAGAAGGAGAAAAAAAGCATTTGCTTCTTAGCGCAAATTCACACATAGGTATCACAAAATTTGCCATCCATCCTGTTCTGGACAGCCTTGATTGCCGCCACTCGAGCAGCCGTGGCGGCCCTGTTCGCGGCCATGACCGCCTTGTGCACCTGCTCGTCGACTCTCGGCAGGTGAACGGCGTTCTCCGCAGCCCGCTGAGCAGCCTAATGTTGAATGCAAAAATTAGAATTGGAGCAGAAGCAATTGCGTGGAGAATGTGCAGAGGCAAATTGCTGTATACCTGAACGGCACGCTGAACAGCAGGATCGGCTGGAGGCAGTGGGGTCTTGAGAGTCCCAGAATCCCAGTCCCCCGATCGCCGGTCGCCATTCCGGAACGTGTACATCCCATATCCCTGCTTCTTGCCTTCGTGCCAGGAGCCCTCGTAGCAATGGCCATTGGCGAAGCTATAAACACCGAATCCGTGGATCTTGTCCCCGAAGTACTCGCCCGCGTAGCGATCGCCGTTTCTGAAGCAAGTCAGGGCCGAAATTAGCAACCCATGTTCGAATGGTTGTCAGGAATTTGATCAAAAGTCAAAGCGAGGGATTTCGGCAGATGGGACACCTGAAATGGTAGCTCCCGAGGCCGTGCTTGACGCCGCACTTGAATTCCCCGACGTAGGAGCTGCCGTCGGAGCAGGTCTGGGAGCCGATGCCGTGGCTCTGGCCGCCGGCCCACTCGCCGGCGTAGCAGTCGCCGCTGTAGAAGCGGTAGACGCCGTGGCCGTGGCGGAGGCCTTGGCGGTACTGGCCGCGGTAGCGGCTGCCGCGCGCCCAGCTCTCGATGCCGTAGCCGTCGTACTTGCCGTCGACCCAGTCGCCCTCGTACTTGCCCTTGCCGAAGAAGTTGTAGACGCCGCTGCCGTTGCAGCGGCCCTTGTGGAACTCGCCCTCGTAGCAGTCCCCATTGCTGTAGAACTCGACGCCCTCCCGCACGACGCGGCCGTGAGCCGCGGCGGCGGCCTTGTCCCGCTTCTGCGGCTTGTCGTCGTCGTCGCCGATGAACCACTGCACGGAGCCGGAGCCGGGGGAGCGGCGCAGGCGGAGGCGGCCGCGGAGCAGGCGCGCGGCCCCCGCGGCGGCGCCGAGCGCGGCGGCGGCGGACGCGGCGAGGAGGGCGAGGCGGTGGTCGCCGCCGCCGCCGCCGCGGAGCAGGAGGAGGAGGAGCAGGAAGGCGAGCGGGAGGGCGAGGACGAGGAGCGGGTGCGCGGCGGGGCCGAGGAGGAGGGCGGCGCCGCCGGGGTGGTGGAGGTGGGGCGGGGCCTTGGAGGCGTGCGCCTGCGCCTTCTTGTCGTCGGGCTCCGGGTCCTCAACCACCACCGCCTGGAACGAGGAGCAGTTGCGCACCGTGGGGGAGCGCAGCAGCGACGACGGCGTCCGCGTCAGCTTCCCCCCGCCCCCGGCCCCGCCGTGCCCGTCCATCCCTCCTCCGCCTCCCCGGCGCCGCCGCTCCCTGTCCTCAATCGCCGGCGGATCTCCGTGTTTTCGAATCCCTAAGCAGCGCACCACGCACGGACGCCGGGCAGATCGATGTGGGCGGGGCGGAGCAGAGCGGGAGTGGGTGGAGCGGAGAGAAGAGAGGAGAGGAGGGGGCGGAGGGGAGCCTCTTATAAGCCAGCGAGCACACAACACAACACAACCACCGGAAGGGGGGGAGGTGGTGGTGAGTCTGAGGTGACCAGCTCCGCGTGCGCAGCGCCGACCTGCCTCTGCCCCCGCTGCCGCGTGGGGCCCGAGCGGCAGCAGGGGGATGTTGGCGGATCCCGCGGGGTCGACTCGCGTCCGGCGCGGCCCGGGCGGGGTGTCCCGCGCGCGCTCTGGTTGGATGGTTGGCCCGGGGAGGAGACGGAGAGGGCGACCTGGGTTTGGATTGCCGCTGGGAGAAGGCGGAACGAGGCGGGGCGGTCAGTTTGTTTGTGAGCCCTTCGCTTCGTGCGAGAGGTGCTGTGTGGGTGGCGCCCACGGGTTTCGGATCTGGGCGTGGTGCGGAGACGTGAGTGCGTCCAAGCTTTGGGCACGTGCCGCGGCGGGGCGCTTTTGGTACGGGACCAGGCCGGCGCGGGCGACCCATCGGTGGTTGCCGGGTTGGGCTGAGGGGCTTGCGACCGGGTGGTTCCGTGGTCTCGTTGCAACAGTCACCTGTGTCAGCGTCACGTCTCCGGGCTTTTTATAAAAAGAAAAGGTTTCATCAGACTCCGAAAAATATATATTGAGTAGTAATACTTATTTTGGAATTAAATGACTTTTTGCGTAAAATGATTGATGACCTTTTTTTGTCTTGTGTAAAAGTTGATCGAGAGGGTTTTGATTCTATTTTAGGGTTGTAACTTTGATCGAAAAAAATGTAAGGTTGTACGATAAAAAAAAGTGTAAGGTTGTGACTTTGTTGTAATATGTTACATGTAAATGCCTATGATCCAACTTTTATATGTACTCATGCTAAATATCACCGGGACACCTCAATCCCGCACAACATAGTGTAGTGTGTGACATTTTTAACTTGTGGGTTGTTGTCAATTTGTCATGTATGCATGAACTTTTTTCTTCTTCTGTTTATAGTGGTTAATGTGGGTGGCCAGCACGGGCTAGCTTATTAATTCACCATCCAAAAGTGTGAACCCAAACTTAAACCTGGAACATTTTTTTTTCTTCTATGATTTGGATTCCTGGCAGACTTTAGCTACAAACATTGAATTCGAGTGCCATCATTTGCTGCGGTATTTTCTTAAAAGGAAATTTGATGGGTATTGTGCTGCCTTATAAATGAAAGTCACATCAGCTTTGAAAAATTGTTTTCATGGCGTCATCATTTTTTTAGATTTTATTAAACATAACAGAGTTGTGATTATAGTACGATTGTGTTCGACCAGAAGTTTAATGATTTAAATCATTTAAGTGGTAGTTCATGCGGTTTTTGAAGCATTAGATCTCTCGTTGTAGGAGTATAATATAATCGAACAAACCATAAGAGTGTCTAGAGTTATTGTTGCCTCTTCACCTCGTTTAAGAGTCAACATATGAGTTTATTTGGTCGCTAAAGTAGTTGCTGGTCTTGCATGTTTTTCTCTCTTCTCTTCTTCTCTCTTTCATGTAAAACAAAGTCTTTCCTTAGCTTTGCTTCGAGGATGCTCTAAAGGTGTGTTCGTTGCATGGGGTCTAAACTTTAGAGGATTTTTGCAACGAATATTGTGATTACAAATAAAGTTTAATTACAAAACTAATTTCAGGACTCCGCTCGAATTCGCGAGACGAATCTAATGAGGGTAATTAAGCAATGATTAGACGATGGTTACTGTAGCATCACTGTAGCGAAACTTAGATTAATTAGGCTCATTAGATTCGTCTCGCAATTTAGAGGAGGGGTCGTGACATAGGTTTTGTCATTAAATGAATAAAAATATTCTTAAATAGTAAGATTCTCTTTGATGTGACAGGTCTAAACTTTAGAAGGGGTGTAACGACCGCAACCCTAAGTCGAATATGGGGTGTGTTCGTTGCATGGGGTCTAAATTTTAGAGGGTTTTTGCAACGAATATTGTGATTACAAATAAAATTTAATTACAAACTAATTTCAGGACTCCGCTCGAATTCGCGAGCCGAATCTAATGGGTAATTAAGCAATGATTAGACGATGGTTACTGTAGCATCACTGTAGCGAACTTAGATTAATTAGGCTTATTAGATTCGTCTCGCGATTAGAGAGGGGTCGTGACATCGGTTTTGTCATTAAATGAATAAAAATATTCTTGAATAGTAAAATTTTGTTTGATGTGACAGATCTAAACTTTAAGGGGGGTGCAACGAACGCAGATCTAAGTTCCTTCTGGAGACCTTTTCAATGCCATCTGGTATTCGACAGAGTATTCTGAAGGCTCGCCGGCCTGTGCCACCGTCACCCCTGCACGACCTCGATGTCATCGACGTTGTTTTGCGCTCACGCGGTCGGGCGCATTGACGCAGCGTGCCATTGGCGCCCCCAACGGCCAACGCCCAGGTCGACCAAGCCAAGGTCAAAGGCGTCCGCTGAAGTCTGCTGCCAACTCGCAGAGGCTCCGCGGCCCATCGATCGGCCTGACCAGAGACCCCGCCTTGCTCGGGACTCGTCTCGTCACGGCATTCCTCCGATTCGGCAACCCAGGCGGCCGGTGCAGCCGCCCTACGCCGCGGACGGCCGGCCAATCCGTCGCCACCTCCTCCTGACTCCTGAGACACAGGAGTCACCTGGTCCGGTCCCCAAGCCGACGCGCTCGCTCGCGAGCAATTGAACGGGGCGCGGGAACTGGTTGGCGCGCAGCGGCAGGGGTCCGCGCAAGTGACCCCAGCAGGCAGGCGGCCACGGCCACCGGCACGTCTGCCGCGGCGAATCTATCCATGGGCGGGGCTCCGGCGTGCGTGCGTTCGTGGCCGCTTCTAGGCCGTAGCACCCGTATAGCCTTTGGACTTTGGGAGGATTTGTAAACACGAGCCGGTGATGATAGTACGCCGAGCCTCGTTCTTCCGTCGTTCTAGAACGGCGTGGGCGCGGGCGGCAGTACAAATGTTCCGGACCTTTTTCGGGCATGGCGTGCAATTATTGATCGAGTAGTAGTACGTGCTGAGACTACTACGTAGACCGTGGTTTAGTACTAGTGCCGTGCCGTGGAGCTACGTTTGCCTGGATTTTCAGCTCAGTTTTTCACCTGCTCAGAAAAATTCCTTCACGGTGTCGACAAGGTCCTGACTCCAGACTAAGACTGGCGCTTTGGATCGATAGGTGATCGTGGACGAAAACGCTCCTTGTATCACGGGAGCGAGAAAACCATGGACCGCCGCACCCGCACATCGGGTGAGCAGGAATGGTCCACAGCATATACCTGGATTTTCCGAACTTCACTCATTTTGCGCACCAGGCGAGAAGAAAACGCGCAGCGTGTAATCTTTCTACGCCCTGGTGCGTAAGCAGATGGCCCTTTTGTCCCCGTGGACCATCTTTTCACTCTTTTTTTTTTGCGATGACCATCTTTTCACTCTTTGGTGGCCATCCAGCTGCACATGCTCTCACAAACAACCACTCCTACTACTGTAGCACGGGGAAAAAAATCCCGAGTCACTGTACCACATTGCTGTTCTTGGTGAAAAAAAGATTGTGAATGGTTCGTTCAAAAGAATTGTGAATGCAGACTGCGCTGTGCCCTTTTGGATCGAAGAAGAATGCACCGCGTATAAGAGGTAATGGGACATCAGCTAACCGCCAAAAACCAGTAGAAGCTACAGTATGGGCAACGCGCAAAGGAAACTGCACTTGTAAGCAGAAAGGCGAGACAAAGGGGGATCGCACTAGCATTGCCTTTGTTTGCCCAATTCAACGATGATAATTTAGGAGCCGGCACCTTGAGTAATGACGGACCATCCAAAGCTCGCCGCAACGCGACACACGCGCAATGCCTCGAGCTCAGAGGATGGAAAAAAAGAAAAGATGCATCTCGAATTGAACCAACGAAAGCATCATCATCAATACTGCTAATTGCAGACAAAAACAAATACTGATTTTAACCCGCACTCGTCACTCCGTCGTCGTACGTACATCTAGCATCCAACACGGCTGCTGTCCTCATAGTGTTACAAAGTTGGGAAAAAAGGCTGCCTTTCGGTTTGGTCTGCGCGACTGTGATGTGAGCTCTTGTCGTCAATGTCACATGTTAACGCATTTTCTCTCCTTTTTTTTTTCGTTTTGCTGTTTGTCTGGGGGCTAAAAGAGAAATCCAAGTGCATGGAGAAGAAAAGGACGCGTCCTCCCGTGGCCCTGACGCTTGCCGTTTCGTTTACGAAATTTTGGCGTCCGACAGAGAGCAATGCATGGACCATGCAGTCGCTGCCTGCTTTCAGAATATCTGAATATGCAGACGTGCTCTGTAACGTCAGCACTGTTCAGGGCTCGAGGCTCACTAATCTTCACCATGAAGCTCCTCTTACGTGATCGTAAATAAACAAAACAATTGTTTTTGGAGCAAATTAAAAAATAAGAGAGAGGAAAGAAAAGTCGGCAATGCTTGTGCAAAAGTCAAGCCATACCTGTGGGCGAAACCGGCGCCGAGCAGGCTGGCAAACTGGGGATGCACGAGCCCAACTGGGCGCTGGTGTTCTGGATATGAGCCATGAATTATTGGCAGTGGGTGGAGACGGCGCCAGTTCAGTCCCAGACAGAATGATGAAGCCGTGATCGAAGTTTCCCCGTCCTCGAAAGGGCAGAGCCAGGAATTGACTACGCGCAGAGGCGGGAAGGGATGGAATTCCTCGGGAAAAGGCCCGCCGGCGGCGGCGGCGGCAGCACGGCCTTTCAGGTTGCGTAGGCTCTGACGCCGGTGATGCGAGCCGCGTAGACCGGTGACCTCGGCAGCGACGGAAAAGGGGTGACGGGTCACGGCTCACGCACGAGTCGGTTAGGAGACGGTTTTCCTTCGCGCGCGGTGGATTCGAATGCAACGCCTCACCGGTCGCAGGATCAAATTTCGTTGTGCGAGAAAGAGAGGGAGGGAGAGAGATGTTCTTCGTTGGTCGGTCAGAATATTTCGGAGAGAAAAGTTGTTAAACTGTGCCTAGCTTTTCACATGTACTGACTCCTACCCGCCTTGGTTTGGGGTGTTCGTTTATCTAGGCCTAATTTTACGCCGTCTAGAATTTTGTCATTTAAGAATATTAAATAAAGTCTAATTAAAAAACTAACTACAGAATCTTGTACTAATTCGCGAGACGAATTTAATGAGAGTAACTTAATTAGGCTCATTAGATTCGTCTCGTAAATTAGCACACATCTGTAAAAAAATTTTGTAATTAAACTTATTTAAGACATCTAAATAGCAAGATTAGTTTTGATGTGACCTTTAGGTCTAAATTGCCGAACACCCCCTAAAGTGAAGCCGAGACATGACCCTGCCGAATCGACGGGGCGAGTTCGTGAGATTCTCTCGCTCCCGCTCTCCGGCCGGTCCATCGCTTCGTTGGGACGTGCACACCATCGCGGAGATCCTCCTCGCAACTGCACCCCATCGCACTACAACGCTGTACAACTTGGTTCCACTACCCATTGTCACAGCTTCCTATAGGAAATTTTACAATCGCTCCGAACTGTCGTTGCATCGAGACGTTCCATTCTGCTTCCGCTTCTGATTCTCATTTCTTCTTGATTTGCTTTTCAAGTTTTGTACTCTTATATATACAACCGAGAGGCTCATCGCAATATAAGCTACTCATTATACAACAATATATTTTCTTACATTCGGGTCACACACAAATGCACAAAAAAAAAAGAGGTTTAGCAGACAGTTTGTGTGTGGTCGCATTTTGATGCCAATATATATACGGGCCAGGACAGACCGTAAATCAAAATAAAGCCCAACCAAGAATCGAAAGACCTCACTATTGGGCCGGTGGACAGCCCCACGCAGCCCAGGTCCTATGCCGCCTCCCCAAGCAAAGGGAGACGATTCCCTCAAAAAAAAAAAAAAAAAAGCAAAGGGAGACGAAAGCTCAAAGGCCTCGGTTCGGCGGGGTCCACGCCTCCCATGGCGTCGTGGCTGCTGCTCCGCCTCCCCTCCTTCCCGTGGCTTCCTCCGCCGCCCCCGCCCGGCTCCTTCTCCGGCCACGGCGGCGGGGGCGGGGGAGATGGCGGCGATTGGCGGCCGAACGTCATCGCGGCAGTCGCCGGCGCTCACCTCGGCCGTGCCCTCCGCCGCAGATTCGTGGGCCTCCTCTGCTCACCGGTATCGCTTACTGCCTCGCCTTTGTCTTCCATTTTTTTGCTCTTCCGGGATGCAGCCCGTTGGATTTCCACTGGCGAACGCGCGGAAAGTTGCTAACCGCGTCGGGACAGCGTTTACTTAAGTGTGTTGTTGCTTGGAGCCTGTTTCGCTTGTTACTATTGATTGGATGAAGAATTTTCGTGCTTAGTCAAACTGCTTAATCTGAAGTGAATCAATTAATCTCTAGGAGGTGAGGAATCTCGAGGCCCTGCCGAGGATAGGTGACATTTTGTCCGGAGGATCACAGGCATTTGCCGCACACGCGCTTCTTGGGGCACTGGGGAACGTGTTCTCTGCATCGTACGTTTGCAGCTTTGCTCTGTTCGATGGGAATGGTTCAAATGGGACATACATAGGCAACAGAAAGATGCTTTCCAGACGGCCTCGTGGGATCAATTCGAAGAAGAGATTGTGGACCAATATTCTTCTTGCTGTCAATGTCCTGTAAGTGGATGTGTTCCATTTAAGTTTGTGTGTCTACTTTCTGACTGAGTGTGTTCTTATGTTTAACGCCCTTTCACTTCACAAAAGGGCTTATCTCGCTCAAGTTGCAACACAAGGGAAGCTTCTTATGTGGGGAGCCAAGGTTTGTGTGCCGCTTGGAATTTCTAATTCAGTTCTATGCTAGTGTTCTATTTCAATCTAATAGAGCTGCAACTATGATGTACAATGGAAGATCAACAGCCTGATTGACAGAGGACAATTTTGGCGGTTGGCAACATCATCTCTCCTTCACGCAAATCTTACTCACCTTGCTGTATGTGTCCATGTTTCGACTAAGTTTTGTACTTTTATAGGAAAGGATATTAGCTAATTTCCACCTGTCTTCAATGATCCAGTTCAACTGTTTCTCTTTGAATTCAATTGGGCCTATGGTGGAAATGCTAACTGGCCCTAGGAGATTCCTTACTGTTTATTTCACTTCAGCGCTGGCAGGTATTTCCTAACTCTTCTGGATGATTGTGTGTTTCTGACCAGTGTCCTTAAGTTATTTGTTACTTTGTAATGATTCTTGGAATTCTGACAGGTTCGCTGCTGAGTTATCGCTGTTGCGAGTATCCTGCTGTTGGTGCATCGGGTGCCATTTTCGGATTGGTATAACTACTCATATGCTAATAATATAGTCATAGAAAACTTGTGGCGCATGCCCAGTGCCAAAAGCATATTAACTTTATATTGTGGCATAATAAACTAACAATGTGATGGAAATACAAAGTAATTGTTCACTTCTAATTGGTTGGTACTTGTGCTTTAAGTCCTCAGAACCATGATTGATTTTGTAGCTCACACTTCAGCCACTTCAGATTTCTCCTACTTATGATTGCCACATTTCTATTTTGTGACCACGCATAGGCCTAGTTCTACTGAAAAGAACTTCATACAAACCTCAGTGTCATGACTTTTATCTGCATGATCAGGTTGGCGCCTATGCTGTTTATATGTGGAGACATAGAAGGTTTTTTGGTAATGGAAAGGAAAGTTTAGAGCATATCGGGCGTGTTGTTGTCTTGAATATGGTATTATTCTACTTTTTCACATACTCTATTTCACCTTTGTGTCTGCTACTTGTATAACACCTGCAACTTTCTGTTTGCTAGGGTATGGGCCTGCTTACAAGGGGGATTGATAACTGGGCTCATGTAAGTCCCCTGCTATTATTTACTACTCAATTTAATTCTATGTAATTCAGTTTAGCTCATGTGTCCTTTTGAATAAGCGTAGTTGGGAGGCTTGCTTGGGGGAGCGGCTATGGCATGGTTACTAGGTCCGGCATGGCAATATCAGTATGTTGCAAAGGATGGAAGAGTCGTATTCAAAGACAAGGCTCCAATCCTCCTACTAAAAGGGGGGAGAAGATCACGATAGCATTGTATTATGATGTGCTTATAAATTATATCCAGGCCTTGGCCTTCATGGCAAAAGGAAAAAAAAATGGAAAATAGAAGTAAAGAGAAAAGGGCGAATGTTCTAGGCACCGAGCGGAGTAGACGTGCTGCTGCGGAGACAATTTTGAAGAGACACCCGTTAAAAGTCTTCCAGAATCTCCGGTTAATTGATTACTTTTGAAGTGGCCCAGAGCTCCTTGTTGCTTTGTTTCGATCGATTGAAATTGTTAATTCAAAACTGTGTATAGAGTCACCCGTTGCGGTTGTATGTAATGTATATGGTGTCCCACAAAAACAATGTTTATCAGCGTCATCAGCGCATGACAAACGCATTTGTTGACCATTCTTGTTGTCAATCCATTTTCTTACACTCCTGTACAGATCACCAAATGCTCTATTTGACTTACGGTCCGTTTCTGACAACATAAATTTAAGCGCCAACTAAAATTCAGAATTGGTGCGCTTAACACAGCCTCGGCTTTGGTAGAAGCAACGAGAGGTATATCAAAGTACACCGATTCACAAAGGAAAACACAACATGCATCTCAGATAAGCATAATGTGTACATTCTTTTTTTTTTTCCGTTTCTGCCCAGACTAAATATTCACATCATTTGAAGCTCAACGTACAACAAATAGAATGTGAAAGATGTCGCATCAAAGTTGGACGTTGTATTATGCTCAATATGCTACAAGAAAATAGTTGCCACATAACTAGGACACCAGTTACGGGACTCATTACATTCTCCTCTGCCAATAAGCCTCAAACCCTTCGGTGAGAACATACACTTTGGCAGAGGCATAGGGCAGCCACCTTCGTGACAAAAACCCTGGTAAATTAGCATAATATGGACCTATATCTACAGTTAATCCCGCCTCAGAAGCTCCAGAGTTCACCATAGAGCTCAAAGTTGGCAATAAAACAGAACCCGACATTTTGGAGTATCATAACCCATGATCACGACTCATGATCATATTTAAAGCAGCAAAATTGCCCCAGCAGTCAACAATCCAAAACCAAGTATAGCTTTAGGTATGAAGCAGACCTGCGTTTTTAGACACAAGTCAGATCTATTTAGTCAAAGGAACTACAGATTTATGGAAACATAATTGATAACAAAACTTGATTTATCTCAATGTACGGAGACATTTTTAGAGGCACATGGACTAATGAAATGTTTAGTCGCCTGCTGTAATGCACATGTACCCACATGTTAGTACTACCACTGACATGGTCATTGAGAAGCATGTAGATGTAGTGCACATCAAACATAGGCCTAATAATATTACAAGCAAAATGAATCCAACTTTTTTTTTTAAAAAAAAATGATACTCCCTCCGTTTTTAATTATATGACACCATTGACTTTTTCGTTGAACTTTGACCAACAATATAGATTTAAATAATTACTTTTCGAATGTGAAATCAATACCATTGGATTCATCATCAAAAGCACTTTAAGGTTAACTTATACACTTAGCTATTTACACAAATATTTATAGATAAGACAAATGGTCAAAGTAACGAAAAAAGTCATCAATGTCATATATTAAAAAACAGAGAGAGTATAAGAATAAAGTAGATCATGAAGTGTGATCATATACATCACTGACAAATAAATTGATGCAACAAATTTTTTTAACTAATTATTCAAATGCCTTAATCACCGCATAAGAATTCGAATATGAAGTGCACAATGAAGACGAAGCAGTAAAAAACTTACCGTATGGTGATGGAGCAATGGTAGGAAACTTAGATTTTCTGCTATTACGCTTTTTCCTTGGGCGCACTGACGGCGAAGGTGTTGGCATCATCTGAGAAGTTGGTCCAGGGACTGTTTTTGGTAAATGATGAGGAGCATTTATATGAGCAGGAACCGGTGGAAACGCTGGAGAAGGAACAATGGATGGCTCTGGTGAGTGCATAAATGGGGGAAGCTTAGGGTCTCTATGGATGCAAGGTGGTTTTACCGTTGGATGACCAGTCAGAGGAAAGCGTTTACAATTAAAACATGGTAGGCAAGGGTGTCTGCTCCATAAAGGGGGAGAAGCCTGAGGAGGGAGACTTGGTTTCGTATATGTTGGAGGTGCAGGGTAGGGAATGCTCCCAAACGGTGACATAGAAGATGGCACACTTGGAGAAGGTGAGGGTGATGGGGATGGGGATGGAGACGGCGATGGAGATGGTGAAGGAGATGGACTAGGAGACATATCTGAGATCGAGTGCTGTAGGTATGATGACAGCTGAACATGTTTTACTTTACCAAACACAGAGTGATTAAGCCCCAGGTTCTTCTCATCAGGTTCTGTGATTAGCATAGCTAGTTGTTTCAATCTATCTGGTAAAAGAGTACTGCTTCCATCCAACACAGATGCCCAAACAGTAGCTGGAGCTTCTACTGAAGAGCCAATCTCATTATTGAATTGCAAGTATATTTTCTGCACAAGTGCACATACATGGAAGACTATTAGAATAAGAATTGGAGCAATGACCCCATTCAAATATGAATCACTATCTCCTTACAGACAAGTAAATCAATAATACCTCATAAGATCTCAAGTTCAATCCAAGCTTCAGCTGATCCTTTAGCTCTGTAAGATTGCCCAAGATCTGATAAATGGAGCTGTTGAGCACAAAGTTGAATAGGGGGTCTGTGCTAGCCCATACAGAACCAGATTGCGCAGGAATCACAGTAATTCCTCCGGGGAATCTTAAAAGCTCAACAGAAGATGGACGGCCGAAAAGTGATGGTGTCAACGATAGGTTCAGCTGCTGGAGCATCATCTCTATTAAGGATGATCTCAGCACACTGAGGGCTGGCAAACTTATTGAAGCATCGTTTGGATAAGGAAGAACACCAAAAACAACTTGTGTGGAGTACTTAGAAGTTAAGGGGCGCATTGAAACAATGGAGACCTGTTCAAAGCATATTTGAGTAAAAAGAATGGATGCGCAAGCAATTAAGGATAAATGAGAACAAGCATTAGGTACCTTGCTATTAGGTACACCGATCTCTTCAAATATGTCACTCCCTAGTTTGTCTATGTGAGTAGTAAGGAATGATACTGGCTTTTCCAAAGTGAAACCAACCTTGACTTCAGCTGAAAAAAAGAAAACACATCAACATTTGGTTGTTATTCTAAATTTAGTAAAGTATATACACATAACAATTTTTACACAAAAAATTAATAAGCTACAGAAATCTAGTGAACTATCTGCTAATAAAAAATGAATAAAGTTTAGTGATTAAGTTAATCTATTGAAACACTGAAGTTTTTAGCAAACAAACATCCCAGCAGCAAAACAGGAAGCAATCTATGAAAAATGAAAAATGGTTTTGGGACATATTGAGCTATCTACGAAAAATCACTAGCGTATTTTGCAGATGGGGGTGTAAATAAGCTATAAATGCCATGAGAGAACTATGCTAAAAGATGACGGCAAATGGAAAGCCTGCCCGCACAAACAATGTTGAGATGAAGCAATTGACATGTTTGTCAAGCATATATTCACAGTATAAAGATCAGAAGAACAAATTTCAAAACAATAGATTAATATGGCATTTATCCAGAGAGAAAATGACGAAGTACTAATAAAATGATGAAGTATAAAGATCAGTAAGACAAAATGATGAAGTACTAAGAAATTCAAACTAGAACAATATCTTTTTCTAGAACGAAACTAGAACCATATCCAGAGAGAATGAAACGAAGTAAACTAAAATCGTCATCTCGCAACACCATTGTTAGCTTATGTAGTAGCCATAATCATATGATCTATAAGCCCAATACTCTTGTTATAACGACAAGCACATCTAAATCGACAAGCACTATCCTGGGAGCATACAAGCCGGAACAATTGAAAACAGTTGAGAAAGAATTACATGGATACATGGTATAAACAAAGATGGAATGTGCTCACGTTATGTACTACGTGACCCCTAGGGAGTAGGGAGATGTTCTGAAACAATGGAATATAATTCAAAATCTTACGACTTCTAAAGCTGAAAATCTATCCAAACAGGTCGAGTCCTGTGCAGAGACTCCACATCAACTCCAAATCAGAAGTTGTCGTTAATGTAAGATTATGATCCTATGCCTCAAGATATAACTCAAAATTTAAAGGCTGCAATACGGACGAAGACAAACAATAACCAACGCCACGTCCTCACGGGGTCGCAGTCGCACTCTGGAACATCCGAACATGACACGACAAAACTGAGCAGTAAATCGCTCGAACCTTTGTTCAAGTTAAACGGAATCGTAGAATTCATCATACGGCCTAATATCTGGAAGCGGTAATTGCTGGCCCAACCCATCGATTCGCCACCACTCTCTGACCCTAAGCGAACTCCCAATTTTACGAGCGGTCCCAACTAAACCCACGAATCCCGATACCCCCGATCAATTTAGACCAAAATTCAGGTCAAATAAGGGCCGAAAGCTCACCTGCAAGCACGTCTGGGTCGTCGGAGAGGTATCCCTGGTGGCGCGACGGCACGAGCAGGAACAGCACCGGAACGAGGACCCCAACCGCGAGCAGGAGCATGAACACGCACCGGAACGACACCGCCCGCCCGATCGCGCCGCAGGCACCCGCGCCCCCTCCTCCTCCTCCTCCGCCTCCGCCGCCGGCGATCTCGAGGCCTCCCGCTCCGCCGAGCTCCACATCGACGGGCTTCCCCATTCAGAGCGCATCTGACTCAACGGGTCACACCCTCTCTCCTGCTCCTCGCCACCGCCGTGGCCGTCGCGAACAGCAACACAACCAGCCTGCGCCTGCGCCTGCGCCTGCGCCTTCTCCTCGGAAATCCTGAGACGGCTGCCGCGGCGGCGGAGCCCCAGGGACCTCCTCGATTCTGCTCCCGGCTGCTGCGACTGTCGGTTGCTGAGTGGGAGGTGCGCTTCGCGTTTTGGTTTATTCGCTCGTTTCTTTTCCCGACTTTCCCTTGCGCCACCGCTCAACATGGGCCCCAATTGTCAGTCGTGGCAAGAAAATGCATGTGGAATTTTGTATTTCCCCGTCTGCGTTTTTCCGCTTGCTTAGCGCGTAATCCAAGTGCCATTTCCGCGAAAAAATATTCTTTTTTTTAGATAAGCGGAAAAATATTCGTGCTCGGCTCGTTCGGGCGTCGGGATCGGGCCGCTTTCCCAACCAACTGCGAGGGGAAATCCCACCGCTCCTTCCAAACCGGCCGCGCATGTGCGGACATGTGGCTCGCGACCTCGCCTGCCAATTTTTATTTTACGTCGTTGCTTTATTATTAGGTTAGATAGAAAAGAATCGGGTCACTTGTCAATTGGGAGGGTTCGTGCACAGTTGCACCGCACTGGTTGGTGCACCTGGCTCTGGTTATTTTTTGAACTGGTTTCCAATGGCCCGGTCTGATTAGATTTTGAGTTGGGTTTTTTTCGGGGTCGTGGCCGTTTTTCTTCTTCTTGTGAGTGGGTTTACGCAGGGTGTGTGTCACTTTCGTTTGGTGGCCTAGGTTGGTTTGCCTGGTCCAATCAGTTAGTTGGGACGTGGTTGTACTAGAGTTTGTGAAAGCCTTCTCCCTATTTTTTTAAGTAGATGCGCAGTGCAGGCATGCACATTGCACAATACTCTACGATATTGGTATGAATCTATCGATTTACAAGCATTTTTACATCCGATATATAACACTTTCTCATATATAAATATATTGATTACAGCTAGTTTTCACAAAGAAAAGATACACCAGCGATGCAACAGAGAGAGAGCTCTAGAACTTGAAGGAAGAAAGCGTGTTGCCTTCCAGAAGGAAAAATATCACTATCAGATGAAGTCAACAATTCATGCTGATATATTGGCTATAAAATGTCATCTTCGCCGCGCATCATCTATAGTTTGAACTGTCAAGCTCTGGAAGACCAAGGTGGCTCTCAATCCTTGCATAACGAGTAAGACCTTGTTTGCGTAGCAATAGCTGCTCATACTAGCCCAATAATTCCAAAAAACTGAAGTTGTGAATGGATTAATGGTTTTTGGTCGAGTCATCCACTCTTTATTTTAGACAAGAATAAAATATAAAATACTTTAGTCCTTGTTTGAAAAAAAAGTGCAACGTGTGAACTAAATGAATTCCTATTGATTTTGCATTGCCAACTGAACTATCCTTTTTCATTTCACCCCACGGATATTCTTAAGGCATCTAGCCTAGTCACCATTTGCGCGGGGCTTTGCCTTTTACCACAATTGCTCTAGATCAGGCTTATTTGGAAAAAAAAAAAGGGCAGCTTCTCTGAATGAGCTCAAGCTACTTCGAAAAACCCTGGGCAAACAGGTTCTCCTAATTTTTAGGAAAGGTTGAAATATGTCATCAAAACAGCCTACGACTACATTGATGCTACTCTCGTTGTCTAAAAATTTTAAAGGATTGAGAGTTTGGTCAAAATCAATCTTTTAAACTTTACTTATCAATAACAATATTAAGAAACATTAACAAAGTTTAAATTATATAATTATATTCACTATATAAAAACATCTATCATAATATGTAAAATATTTTATTTTTATCGATATTATTGATCAGAATTGACAAAGTTTGACTTTTATCGATATGTTGAGACAGATGAAGTACCGGGCGCTGCAACATCAAATCAACGCAGAAACCCACGAGTAACCTTAATTCCGACAACTGACAACCAATCAACGGCCCACGGCCCAGCCACCTGAATCCCACATCTGCGCTGCAGCGCCGCCAGCCAACGCTGCAGACCAAAGAAAACCCTCAGAGCCGCGCCTCCCCACGTTTCAAACCGGCCGAATCGCAGCAAACGGTCGCAGAAATTCAAAATTCATCCTCCCAACGAGCGGGATCCTCCCCCGTTTCAAATTTCAAACCCCCCACTCCAGCACGAGCCGAGCGTGCCGGATCCCTCTATGTATCCACAGTTTCCCACCCCACCGCATCGTATGATTTGCATCGCGTGAGCTCTCGTGTGCGCGTGTTGGGGGGCATCTCGTCGAGCACCGCGGATGGAATGGGACGGCGACTGCGGCGGCGCCGGCATGAACTCCGTTCCCGAGGGCGTCTTGCAGCACATCCTGTCGATGCTGAGCAACGTCCGCGACGTGGCCGCCTGCGCCTGCGTCTGCCGCCGCTGGCACGACTGCGTGCCGTACCTCCCGGCGCTCTTCTTCCCGCGGAACGCCTTCGACGCGCCGGCCGCCGCCATGGGCGCCGCTGACGACGCCATCGGCCAGATGGTGGGCGCCGTCGAGCGCCTCAGGGAGCTGGTCATCTACTGCCCCTTCTCCATTGCGCGGCTCCCCGCCTGGCTCGCCGCGCGGAGCGCCACGCTGCGGGTGCTCGAGCTGCGGATGGACGCCGCCGCCGACAAGGCGGCGCCGGACGGCGGACACCTCGACTGCATCGGCCTGGTGCCGAACCTGGAGGAGCTCAGGCTCTGGGGGGTGTCGCTGGTGACCGCGCCGGCGTGGGGCCGGCTGGAGCGCCTCCGCGTGCTGGAGGTCGTCGGCGCGCCGATGCGGGACGGCGCGGTGAAGGACGCCATCGCCGCCTGCCCAAACCTCACCGACCTGTCGCTGCTTGGCTGCGAGTGCTCCGGGGCGGTGGCCATCGACCTCGCTCTGCTCGAGCGTTGCCGGCTCGACTTCCTCTGCGCCAGCAACTGCTCGCTCCTGCTCGATGCGCCGCGCATGGAGTCGCTCGAGGTCCAGGGCTTCACCTGGATTTCTTTGCGCGGCGGCCACAGCCTTCGCCGGCTCTCAATCGCTAAGAGCATCGGTGCGTCACTCATCACGAATTTCAAAGTTTCACCTTCACAATACAGTTCTTGTTGTTTCAAAGTGATGATGGGCAATTTTGCGACGAATTGATGCAGGGACGGTGTACAAGGTGGACACTGGGAATCTGCCACATCTGGACTACCTCTCGCTGCGCGGGGTCCAGTGGAGCTGGGCCGCGGTGAGCTCTGTGCTCCGGTCCGCGGGCGAGGTGAAGCATCTGGTTATGAAGATTGAGTTCTGCGGTGAAATGAACATGCTCCAGCCATTCCCGGAGGTCGATCTGGTTGATTTTTTCAACAGCCACCCAAAGCTCCGCAAGTTTGAGATCCATGGTGCCATGTTCGCTGCTCTGTGCCAGAAAAACAGCCTCAAAAACGTGAGTGTACTGGCATCAGTTGATGTATTGAATTGTTGTGACTAGTTCGTCTTTGACCGTATAGGATATGGCTAATTCGTGTGAGTTGTGCATGCAGTTGGATTCCAGATTCCTTATCCCTTGTTTGGAAGAGGTTCTGATCACAGTGCGCTCGCCTCTCAATGCTGAACAAAAGCTGAACACTCTCGAGTCACTCGTGAAGGGCAGTGTTAGGCTGCGGACAATGGTCATCAGAATCTCACAGATGAAGAGTTGCCATGATGCTGCTGATGATTTCTTTGAGGACATATGCAAGTTCAAGTATATGAACTACAAGAAAGTGAGGATAGAATAAACGGAAATGATGGTTGATTCCTAAGATAAGCCTGATTGAAGACTTGATTTTTTTTCTCTCACAGAATTGCATTATTGTCATTATTGATTGAGAATGGCTGTTTAGCCCTCTCGAGTAGCTTCATAGGTTATGCTTTTTGTTTGTTTTTCCTTCTAATTATTTGTTTCAGGATTAGCTTGAGTTTTTGGAATAATCTTGATTGATATATTGATTGTAGAAACTGTTTTTGCAAGCTTTTGTCTCTGTTCCCTTGGTGGAAATTTCATCTATGATTCTTTTTCTCATGACTAAACGTCAATGTTGTCTACTGTTTGCAACCATGAGTATGCGACTGTTGTCATGTTTAATTAATTCATTGACATACATCAAATCGCAACAATGATATACTTTCCCGATACCTGTTTAACTTGCACAACCCTTTTTTTTTGGATAAGGACTTGCACAGCATTTTTGAGTGCTTGTATGGCCCATGCTGATAAATTGTCTGCTGATTTCATACATTCCTGTAAAAATAGATTAGAGCACAGCTCTTGTTGTGCATAAAAGATTCATCAACTAAACAATTACATTGTCAGTTGTCAGAGCATTGAAACTCCGCTACTTATGTGTTGAAAAATCTTTTTGAGCTGAGCCGGAGGAGTTCGCTCAGGTGAAGCTACCGATTCTGCATCCACGAACATTTAGTACTCCTAGAGTTGATTTCATCGTCCTCTGTGATATGTGGTGTCTGCGGTGCTCAAGGAATGCTCTGGACATGACTAGGAAACTGATCATGTACCAAATCTGACATCCAATAGTAACAAAAATGATTTCTACGATTACTTATACTTCCGATGGTAAGAAAAATGATTTCTACAAGGGTCTCTTTGATTTCACGCTCGAGTTATCATAGACCATCCATTTCTTTAGCCTGAAAATCAAATTAGTTGGGAAGATATAGCTGTACCCTATCATCAAATGTTAGGTTTGATTAATATACTTTCTCGAGATTAGTAAGATTGTAAAAATATATAACTAGTATGGCTGCCCGCGCATTTGCGCGGCTAGAGTTGATTGTTTTCACAATGATAATAGTATAAAATTTGTTAACTTGTATGTAGGTATTTTATGATATTTTGTAATAAACTTTTATATGTTCTCTCCTATGGTCGCATCCCTCGCCTGCTCGTAATGATGCTCAGCTATTTGTCATCTTGGCTTGTTGTCCGGCTCACTTGTTTCTCTAGTACACTTCTGCCAACTCATTATCCGTCCCGTCTATTCGTCGCTCACTCCGGTAAGGGCTACTACCTTCACGTGTCACCTTCCCCCCTCGCCTTCATACTGCTATGTTGGTCATCTTGTTGTTCAGATTGCCTGCTCGTCGCCCTCTCGTTCAAGTCTCTTTCCGTCCTCATTTCTAAATTGTTTTTGCGGTTCTCTCATTCATCCTTACTCTGTTGTCATCGTCATAGCTTGTTTTTCAGCTTGCCTACTCATCACGTCATAATTTAGCTATTTTAGACTCATAATGGTATGGTGAGAAAATTAGAATAAGAATTAGGTATATTTTTAGCTATCTTTTGTAACCCAAATTTAGTTATTTTTGTGACTTATAATGGAATGACGGGTAATTTAAAAATAGGTGTGAAGTGTATTTTTATTTTTTTATTATTTCGAATTTTGCTATTTTTTGACTCATAATGGCATGGTGGTAATTTAGAAATAGGTTCGAGGGGTATTTTTTGGCTATTTTTTATTATTTCGAATTTTGCTATTTTATAAATATTTGTAGGAAGTTTTGTGACTAATTTTTTCATAATGGCAGGGGTGGGTGATTTTTTCTTCTTATTTTCTCGGATTAACGTGAGAATTTCTAGCATTTTAGAGCGAACGTAGTGGCTCCTTTTTCTCGTCAATTATATATATAACTAGTATGGTTGCCCGCGCATTTGCGTGGCTAGAGTTGATTGTTTTCACAACGATAATAGTATAAAATTTATTAACTTGTATGTAGGTATTTTATGATATTTTGTAATAAACTTATATATGCTCTCTCCTAGGTCGCATTCCTCGCTTGCTCGTAATGATACTCAGCTATTTGTCGCCTTGGCTTGTTGTCCGGCTCACTTGTTCCTCTAGTACATTTCTGCCAACTCATTATCCGCCCGTCTACTTGTCGCCCACTCCGGCAAGGGCTACTACCTTCCTCCCTCGTCTTTATACTGGTATGTTGGTCATCTTGTTGTTCAGATTGCCTTCTCGTCGTCCTCTCGTTCAAGGTTCTTCCCGTCCTTGTTTCTAACTTGTTTTTTTATTATCTCACTCATCCTTACTCTGTCGTCGTCATAGCTTGTTTTTCAGCTTGCCTACTCATCACGTCATAATTTAGCTATTTTAGACTCATGATGGTATGGTGAGAAAATTAGAAATAAGAATTAGGTATATTTTTAGCTATCTTTTATAACCCAAATTTAGTTATTTTTGTGACTTATAATGGAATGACGGGTAATTTAGAAATAGGTGTGAAGTGTATTTTTGTTTATTTTTTATTATTTCAAATTTAGCTATTTTTTTGACTCATAATGGCATGGTGGGTAATTTAGAAATAGGTTCGAGGAGTATTTTTGGCTATTTTTATTATTCCGAATTTAATATTTGTAGGGGGTTTTGTGATTAATTTTTCATAATGGCAGTGGTGGGTAATTTTCTCTTCTTATTTTCTCGGATTAACGTGAGAATTTATAGCATTTTAGAGCGAACGTGGTGGCTCCTTTTTCTCGTCAATTATATATATATAATAGATAGATTAATAATAATAAGTGTTTGAAAGTTTATGGAGTATATAAAGCTGCTACATGATCTGCCTAGTATAGAAAACACAGGCTAACCCTCCCAATTCCGTGTCCAACGTATATTTGCTCATGAGTCATGGTTTCCTCAACGTGCTAGCTGCTGCCCTTCTTGGTCCTGGCACGCCTCTCTCTCTAGCGTGCCCCTTTCCCGTGGTCCATCCCTAGCTAGTTGCAACACCTTCGTAATAGCGAACAACTCGGTTGTTGATTTTCTGAACTGGTCGTGCATCCGGTTCTGGTGTCTGCATTAGCAAAAAGGGAAAAGAATGTAGAAATAAATAAATTATGATTAATCGTGGCTTTGTTCAGTGCCCGCTTCACCACCTATACATACCTTGGTCACTGACTGGAGCAAGTCGACCTGCTCTTTTGATGCATCCGCAACCTGGCACACAATTAGGAGAAGCTTTAGTTAACATTGAACCCATCACATATTTAACAAGCTCGACGTCCTACTGTAAAGCACAGGCACGAAGTACAGACAGAAAACATGACCACGTTGTAAATTTGTCTTTTGCATATGTGTACCTTGCTCATGATCGTCCAAATCACTCCTTCAGTGCAAGGCGGCGTCGTGAGAGAGCCCTCGTACCTGTAGTAGCCTGAGGCTTTGTCTATCCAGGCTGCTGGATCAATGCTGCCCTTCACTTCCTCTTCGGCATTCTCTTTGCCAGCAAGCCTCTCGAAGTATTGCCCTAGCTGTACATTAATATCAAAGCTCACTGACCAGCTTCAGAAAACGCAACATGTGCTCCATCTATTACGTATCTACTCCAGAAAGCATGCATCTTATACGAGAAGTGAAATCCTAGAGACAACTGTTGATGAACGCACATCGCTCAACAGTTTGCTGGGCCTGCCTGCTTCTGTGCTGAAGAGCAAGGAAACGACGGCCCTCGCCTTGCTGGGATCCTCGTGCACCATGTGCATCTCTGCATCGAAGCTGCATGCATGCGCCCCATCGTTCGATCCGTCAGACATGCGAGAAGCACGTGTAAGCTAGTGTAACCTCTAAGAATTGAATTTGAGTTTGCATGAGGAGTTAATTCGTTATTAGATCAAGAAATCTGGGGAGTCTAATCATGGCAGATCGGCATGGAAGCTTTAAGCTTACCGAGTACCATTGATGGTGTGTTCAGCGGGCGCGTGCCAGTGCACCTGCTGGAGCGTGTACTCCTTTTCTTGGATCGTCAGGTTGCCATTCCCTCCTTTGAAATTGAGCTAGATCAAAATTGCGACAGGCAACACATCAGAATGACACATGAAAACACTGATGATTAATTACTTAGGTTTGAAGAAATTCTTATATCTTTATCTGTTATATACAACAAAAAAAATAGAGAGAACCATGTGTATGTATTGCTGGTCTTAGCTGACCATGAAATCGTGGCCTCGGTTCTGCACCGTGCCGGCACTGGCCTTGTAGGTCTGCTCCAGTGGACCCAAATCATTCGAGACCTCCACCTTGGTGATATCGATAGGGGACTGTTCGGTGCCATTGCCACAAAGTGCCCAGTCCTTCTGCAATGTTGCCCATTTCAATGGCCCGGTGGCACTATCCGTGTAGCCATACATCGAATGCGGCGTGTCTGTGGAACCAAAAGAAAGCGCACATTCCCAATTTAACACATATTTTCGGAAGCAGTGTACTCTGGCTCAATTTTGGACGTTTGATACTAATCTCGAAAAACAAGGGAGACCTAGACCAGGCAGATGTGTGCAAATTAATTGTCTTGATTTAGGATCACTGGTTGTATATACATGCATGGAAGAATTTCAGGAGAAGAAACGCCAATCTAGTGCTCGAGTATGGATTATAACGCCATGCCTCGCGAGAAACTAACAGTGAGTGTACTTACTGCCTACTGCGGCTGCATATCCTGCACAGAACGCGAAGATCACAAGGAGGGCCGGTAGCGCAAGGCTTCGAGACGCGCGAGCGTTGTTTCTCCGCGGGGCCATTTCTGAAGATGAATCGTTTGCTTGCTCGAGTTTGGCACCTCGTGGGATACGGAGGCAGGCAGGAATTCAAGTCATAGGGCTGTAGTACGTGAGGGCCGCCTTCAAAGTAGGGAGAGGGCAGCTAATGGCCTCTTATGTTGCGGCCTTGTATCTGAGAGGACGGCAAAAATCTCTCAATGAAAGGATTTTTGAGATTTTATTCGAAGATCAGCTGGGTGAATTGACCACGGTCAACACGACCTGTGCAAGCACCACGAAATTTGTTCGTTACAAACTTCTCAGCCAGAAGAACCTGTACTATGGGTTTCTGAAAGAAGGATCACATGGTGCCAAACTCTGATTAAGAATGAGAAAAGTAAAATCAAAGATTCTGGAGCGTTTATGTGTTCAGGTGCAACTAATCTGTCACCACGCGATGCGACTGGTTCCAGGAAAGAACGTGCAGTTGAGCTCGGCACCAGTTCCACACGACACGCCTCGCCCGCCGGCCGCCGCCTTGCTTCCCAAGCCGCCGCGCGGTCAGACTCAGACCCCACGTCACGAACCACGCGAGCGATGCTTTGCTTCTCCGTATAAAACGGCAGCTGCCTGCGCGCACGCAGGCAACCCGCTCCAACAGACCGGGAACCCACAAAGTCGCAGTGAATCGCCGATCACAAGCTAGACCGGGGAAATTAACCGCGCGACGAGCGAGCGATGGCGCCGCGGCAGCCGCTGCTCCCGAGCTTCCTCTACGCGCCGGCGTCCGGCGGCGGGGATCAGGCCAGGGCGCCCGCGGTCGTGGCGGGCGCGCCGAGCGAGCCGCCGTTCGGGAAGATCGAGATGTTCTCGCCGGCGTACTACGCGGCGTGCACCTTCGGCGGCGCCGCGGCATGCGGGTTCACGCACGCCGCCGTGACGCCGCTCGACGTGATCAAGTGCAACATCCAGGTACGTGCGTGCGTAGCTGACGACCTGCTTGCTCTGCTTTGCGTTCGAGCGGCGGCTGCGCTGCGCACTGCGTGGCAGGGGAACTGTCGCTTTCTTTGACGGTCTGATTGGAAGTTTGTGTGGCTGCTATCGCAGTTCGTTAGGTTTCTGCACGTTTTGAACCGTGAGTTATGTACGTGTTGCAAAATTTTGTTTTGAGACCTCCGCGGAGGTGGATCATACGAATACTTTTCGCTGGACCTAAGTCGTTAGCGTAGGCTTTCCGTGAGCGAATTCAGAGACCATCTAAAAAAACGTCATCAGTGACGGAATCCGGAGACGACAGGGGCGATGACCTTCTTAGAAAACTGTACTAGTACTACCCAGCCCAACATTTTGTGACCAAATCTACTTTTTCCCGGCATCCCAAAATATGCTGGGCCGGTAGTACAATTTTTATAGTAAGAAGTTCAAACTGGGCTGCCCAGTATCTTACAGAACTATTTCCCTCCTCTCCCAAAAAATTTAAAAACCTTTTTTCTGCAAGGCTAGGATAAACAGAATTTACACTGCATATACTACAACTAAATTCCACCAATGCAATGTGTATTGTTTTGTCGATGCTTGCCTTTACAAGAAAATAATAATAATAGAAGTTTGGGATCGTAGATATACTGCAGGTTTGGTCTTTCTCCCGGTGTTCTGGTCTCTCTCAATCTCTCTTGAGGAAACTCTTGTCTCTTTTACTTGAGATTCTGAGCACAGCTCACCGGTTTCTGATTTCTGACTGAACAACGAAATGCAACGTGACCTCTCAGATCGACCCTGCCAAGTACAAGAGCACCTCATCGGCGTTCGGCGTGGTCCTGCGCGAGCAGGGCATTCGCGGCTTCTTCAGGGGCTGGGCACCAACGTTCCTGGGCTACAGCGCGCAGGGCGCATTCAAGTACGGCCTCTACGAGGTCTTCAAGAAGCAGTACACCGACATCGCCGGGCCCGAGTACGCCGCCAAGTACAAGACCCTGATCTACCTGGCCGGCTCGGCCACCGCCGAGGTGTTCGCCGACGTCGCGCTCTGCCCCATGGAAGCCGTCAAGGTCAGGGTGCAGACGCAGCCGGGGTACGCCAAGGGCCTCAGCGATGGATTCCCGAAGATCGTCAGGGCCGAGGGCTACTCTGGGTACGTAGGACATCAGCTCGATCGGACTATATGTTTTTTGCTGTTTCGAACTTTTTTCAGTTAAAATACGGGCTGCTTAACATGACTGATGCTGTTTGTGAACTTCAGGCTGTACAGAGGATTGGTTCCTCTGTGGGGGCGACAGATTCCTTGTAAGTGGGCCATTTCAGATATTTGATCTTTACTGAACAACACAACCAGTTCACTTCGCCATTGTACATGAGCTTTACGAACCGAGCTCTCTATCCTTTCTTCTGCAGACACCATGATGAAGTTCGCAACGTACGAGAACATCGTCGAGATGACTTACAAGCACCTCATCCCCACACCGAAGGATCAGTGCAGCAAACCTCTCCAGCTCGGAGTAAGTTTTGGGAGCGGCTACGTCGCCGGAGTCTTCTGCGCTGCCGTTTCGCACCCTGCCGACAACTTGGTCTCTTTTCTGAACAACGCCAAGGGTGCCACCGTTGGAGACGTAAGTCCACATTTCAGAAGAACACGGATTAACTCCACTGAACTTAGTTGCTCTCTCACCAATGTGTAATGTTGCATTGCTTGTTTCATCAGGCTGTCAAGAACCTTGGCCTATGGGGCCTTTTCACGCGCGGCCTTCCTCTTCGCATCCTGATGATCGGCACCCTGACTGGAGCTCAGTGGGTGATCTATGATTCGTTCAAAGTTATGGTTGGACTGTAAGTATATCTTATCCTCCCGTGTAAACCATGATTTCGTTGTAGGTTTGGTTTTCCCAGTTAAAGACGTCTAAAACAACTGCACTTTTTCAGGCCAACGACCGGTGGAGCACCTGCCCCTTCTGCTATCCAAGTGGAAGGACTGGCAGAACTGAAAGCCTCCGCTTGATTTTCTAAAACATTGAAAGAAAATACATTGCTTGTATCTATACTAAATTGGTGAATTTTTATTATATAAAAGCACAGTCAGAAGGTTGAAATTGCTAGTTCCAAAGCTGATAAATCATATTCAATAACATCAATTGAGTTTGTACCGAATTGACACCCCTATGGTGATTCGAAGGCACCATATTGTGCATTATTATGTGGATTTATAAAAGTTGGATTTAGTTTTGCGTGCAAGATGTTGTCAAAATATGAATCTGAACTTTGAGGTTGAGGCCACGGCTATTTCAGTGTGTTTATTCCAACCGTTCTAGCTTGATGCAATTTTTGATTACACATTTATCATACTGGGAGCATTCACAGTTTACAAAGCCAGTTAGTTATTATAGTTGTGACCTAACGCCTCTCCATATCGGTTGCAATTCATCCTTGCAAAGAATCGCTTGTGGCTACGAGTGGACAAAAAAACTCGTCAGCTCGTTCTTGGCTTGTTTTGATGAAAATTTTAACTATTTTTTTCAGAGCGCGTATTTCATTAAGAAGAACAAGTTAGGTACAAGGTCTAGCCTTAAGGCCAAAGTACAAAGACCGGTACCAAAGAAAAAGACAAAACAACCCGGCCCCACGCACGCGGGGGGGGGGGGGGGGGGGGGGGTGGGGGACCAAAACTAACTAGACGCACCACCGAAGTTCCAATGGAGAAGCGCCCTTAGCTTGGTTAATCTCGTCGACACCCATCGCGTAGCTTCCTCCATGATCTCCTGCGCCAAGGCGACCGGTTGTAGGGCTTGAAACTCGAAAACACGCTTGTTACGTTCTTTCCAAAGCTTCCATGCGACCAATAAGACGAGTGTCGAATCTTGGACGCTTGCCTCTATCAACCCTTTTCCGCGACCTCAGCCGTCACTCCACAAACGGAGGGGACTCACTATCAGGGGATACGTGATGAAGGCCAAGCCGGCGAAGCACTCGGAACCATGTCTCCCTGCTATGCACTCAGTGTAGCAGGAGATGGTCCAAAGTCTCCGATTATTGCGCACAGAGCGCGCAAATGTTATCATCTCTATTGGAGGTCCAACATCTCTCATGTAACACCAGCCAAAAGAAGCAACGACAGTTGTTGGGTGCCTGTGTTTTCCATTGGAGACGAGCTCCAAGGACCTCTGTCTAGCCAATGAAGAAGGCCTGGTAGGCACTAGTTGTAGTGAAGCGACCATGGGTTGTCCATTTCCAAACGAAACTGATCTAGTTCGTTGGACAGTACGACCTGTGACGTGAGACCTAATATTTGAAAGAACTTAAGGATGACTCGCAATGGGAGGCGCCCCCCGATGTCTTGGATCCAACGATGCCGGTGCAATGCTTGGGAGACCAATCTAGCGTTTTGGGTCCTTTTAGGGACCTCCGCGACCAGGTTAAGGGCAAAGGAAGCAACAGATCTACCTTGGAGCCAATTATATCTCCAGAATAGTGCCGACTTCCCGTCTCCTAAAGCAACTGACATGGATAGATCAAATAGGACTGAGCGCTTGTGGGGATGGGGCATGGCGGCCCATGACTTGTCTGGCTCGACCCGGGCCAGCCAATTCCATCGCAACTGGAGGGCCCATCCGGACAATTTAAGGTCTTGCAGGCCTAAACCCCCAAGTGCAAGAGGGCGGCAAACTTTTGTCCAAGCGACCGAACGGTGTGGCCTCAAGAAACGGCTCCAGTGCCTCTCCACAGGAATACCCTTCTGATCTTCTCGATGGCCTCCACCGCCCATAGGGAGAGACAGATGGCAATGACGAGGTAAACCAGGACATCCGAAATGGTGACCTTAGTGTGAATTAGACGACCCCTCTTGTTCATTAAGCGACCTCTCCATGCGAGCCGTTCAGCCACCCTATCATCCAAACTGAATATTTAGCTTGTTTTATTAACAAACAAGCTCAACCAAGCAACATGTTCTATTTACTACATAATCCTGATTTCTGAGCTTGCGATGTCAACATCCCAAGTTCAGAAATATGACGTTAAGTGATGATGATATCTACTTGAAGCATAATTAACATGGTTTCTCATGGATAGACACCTCCGACTCGGTCACGACGAGATCGATGAGCCGAGCAACAGAGTTGAGGTCTCTCATCTAAGCTGTGAGCTTGAAGGAGAACATGCCACACTTGACCTCTATAACTAGATTTAGGCGGTCATTCCAGCAGAGACAGCGTAAAGTTAACATACAGTAGTTATGCCCTAAGCATACAATGCACAACGATACTTTTTTTTAAGGGCAAACACGAGAGCTTTACTCATTGATAGAGGCAGGATTACAGTCCTTGGCTGCCACCTCCGAAAGCCACATTTGAAGATGATCAGACCAAGAATACACACGATGATCATAGGTAGACTTACTTGCACAACAATGAAGTACACAGCTTGCCTCCCTTCTAACAAAAATAACTGAAAACATACTAAAATTCCTGCCTAGCTCTTTTTTTTTTTTGAGAATCAATTCCTGCCTAGCTCTTGGATCTCATGCCATAAACCAGCAACTACAGACCTATCCATCGTAAAATATTTGAGGGATTCTACAAGTGTCAGGTTACCAAGCTCCAGCACGCCAAAGGACTTGTGGCCAGTTGGCTAGGAGCTCCAGCGGCACCTCCTCAGATCTCGAGTTCGATTCCCAGTGGGGGCGAGTTTTGGACTGAGGTTAAAAAAATTCCCTCGTCTCTCCCAATTCCCAAAGCATGGTTGAAACCTGGCCCAGCTGGGCTACGGTGCTTTGCTCCGACCCAGTCTCACCTGGGGAACGGGTCCTGTGTAAGGGTGTGAGAGAGGTTCAGGAATTTTCTCGGTCGGTGTGAGAAGGCTTTCTTCTTCTTAACACAATACCGCGGATGGAGGTCAATCCCCCCGGCCGTGTTTTTTTATCAAGCTCCAGCACCACTCTTTCAGAGGCCACATGCCTTCGCTGATGCCAGAAGGAGGCCATCTGCATACGCCAGCCCTGTCCGTAGCTGAAAGGGTCACGGTACCGAGAAGGGGGGGGGGGGGGGGATGAATCGGTATCTAATTAATTCCTCTAAAACTATGAAACAAGCTAGACTATGATGGTGATGACAAGAAGCTAGCCAAGCGCGCAACCAACCTAGTCTAGCAAGGAGCAACACCTTAACAAGCAATTTACTAAACAAGCAATTCTAAGCAACAAGAGAACAACCTATCATGCAATTCTACTAGCACATAAAGGTAAATGCGGAGACGTAAATGCTAGTAAGTAAATGAGATAGAGAGAGGAATGCTCATGATGTTTTCCGTGGTCTCGGAAGGATGGCGCCTTCCCCTACTCCACGTTGGGTCACTCCTGTCGGAGTCTAGACCCCGTCCCTCCGCTCGAAGGCGATCCCTCCTAGAGCACACTTCACCCCCCGAGTTAAGTCGCAGGCATGTCCCGCCGGGCTCTCTCCCGGGTACTCTTCCGGAGGTAAGGCTCCACACTTGATGCGTGCCAAAATGCGCTCCACTATTGATGCTTCCTTCGCACGGGAAGCTCCAAGACCGTGTACAAACTTGTTCGGCTTCCACAATCTCCTTGGACAGCTCAACACTGACGCCTAACCGATCTAGGCCTTGCTGTAGACCAAGAGTAACAGCTCAACTTGACTCTTCAAGCACTCCCTAGCCTAGAGATCAATAGATGCAACTTGTTACTCTCTCAAGCACTAGGATCACTCCAAATCCTTCTCAAGTGCTCTCTCTTTTTGCTCTTGGCTTCTCCCTGGCTTCCTCAACTATTCAAACGGCTAAGAGACCCCCAAAAGGGCAGGTAACCAGCTATATATAGGCCTCCAACCTCAAACTAGCCGTTACCAAAAGCAGTCTGTCGACACAGTCGCCGTAGGAACCACCGTATCATATGGTGAATAGGAGCACCGTATCATACGGTGACTGGTCTGTCACTGTTGACGGCTCTTAGAACAAAAATAAACCTCAACTAGCTGCACTTTTGACCCTCTAGTCAATCCAAAGATAGACTTAGGTCTTGAAACTAATGATTTCCACAAGTCTTGGTGAATTTGTGAGTGCAGCTGCATTTCATAGAAAAACAGGGAAAAGAAAGCATAAAAGCTCTACTTTGCAAACACCGAATTTCCCCGACATAAAGATATCTCCTCATGAAGCCCAAAATCCCAATAAAAGGCTTCAAGTCCACCCATAGCAGGTGGATCAGAGGAAGAGGCAACCAGAGAGACCCACCAGAGGAAGCCCAGGCCCAGGGGGGCCAGCCACAGGTCGGCCGACCCCAAAACCTAGGTCGGCCGACCCCCTGTGATGGCCCCACTGGCCCATCTTTCCATGGCGGTTTGCAACCGACGTTCCAAGATCGGTTCCCTCTACAATCAATGCCATCAATGACGGGAACCGCCTCAAATCAACCGACCTTGGAGAGCTATATAAGGAGGGGTACCCCCCCTCCCTTCAACACACACCGAGAGGAATCCATTCTCTAGCATTAGTCTTAGTCTCTAGGCCATAGAGGAGTAGAGGGGGGAGAGAGCTGACTAGAGGTCCTTGACCTAGTCTTGGGGAAATTTGGGATAGATCTACTCTATGCTCCTCTTGTAAGATCCTCTTGTAAGACTTACATCTTTTATCAAGAGAATTATCTTCTTTATTCCTTATGCTTTATGGTTGTGCTAGTGTGATAGCTATGTACCTTCTATGTGGTTATTGCCTAGTCATGTTTGGTTGCTTGATGCTTCATATACATATACTAGTTCTTCTATGCCTTTGCACTCGTTCAATGCATAATGAGGTTAGACATGCCTTGGCCCATGACTTGTTAATCCGTAGGGTTAGAGTTCTACGTGCCATAGTATGTACCTTGTTAATCCGTAGGGTTAAAGTTACGCATGTCTTCCCTTTACTTGATGATCCGTAAAGGTCAAAGTTATGCATGCTTGGGCACTTGATCTGTTGATCCGTAGGGTCAAGGTTAGGTGTACTCTTGTTCCCGACTTGATGATTCGAAAGGTCAGAGTCCCAGAGAATTGAGATTACTGTTTAGTAATGTAAGCGTGGTGCCCAGATTGGTGAATAGCTTTGAGCGTTTGGTTACCTCCATGAACAGGAGAAGGTTTGACAGTGAGGACTTGACTGCCTCATTGTCACGTGACCTTAGGACTGGTATAGGGACTTGATAGCCCTAGTGTCACGTGTCCTAATAGAGGGTTGACGGTAGGTGGTGACAGCCCTGCTGTGTTTACTCCTCTCTGTTCCAGAATAACATAGGACTTAGATTTGTATGTGATGCATGTATAAACAATAGACGGGAATATAAAAAGTACATAAGGGCCTAGCTCGACTCCTCTTAATCCCTCTTAACCTAGGCTTTGTATTGATGTATCATACGGTGACTGGTCTGTCACCTGTCAGAGGAACTTTCTTCTCTGGACTTCATCTTCAGGAATCACCATATCTATACGGTGACCCTCCACCGTATCATACGGTGGCTTCATCTCTTCAGCTTCTAGTAACTGCCAACTCTCTAGAAATCATACGGTGACCACCATATCATACGGTGACTACCTCACCGTATCATACGGTGACTCCAGATCAAACCTGCCAGGTCCTATTCTTCTCTGGACTTTCTCTCGCAGTCACCGCATCATACAGTGACTGGCACCGTATCATATGGTGGCTTCACTTGAAGCTGATCTCGATCTTCTCCCGATCCTTGACTCCAACTTCATCCTTTTTAGTTCCTTCACTTCTTCTCTTCTACTCCAAGTGGCCGAGAGACTCACAATGCATCTAAAGATCTCTACACTATTGAGTACCTAAGAGAACTAACTTAAACCCTCTTGATAGTCCGGTTTTTCCTATTGGACTCAAACTAACATCTAACCAAGTAACACTTGTTTGGATCTAGCATGTCGTTAGCCTTGATCCATATCTTCTCCGCGACTCCATCAAATCCGTTCTTGTATTGATGAAGACAACCAATCATCCTTGACAATAAAAATAAGGTGCGTTGGCGTACACCACCAACAAAGGAGCTTTCTTTATATGTGACCATGATCAACAACCTACATAAAAATGTTAGTCACATACGAAGGTCATCCAATCACTAAAACATTTATATCTTTGGGTTTCTAAACACTCCAATGACTATGAAGGTTGCTGTAGCTGGGGAAGACAAGTGCGTTTCCACGGATGGGGGCGCCGCCAGCCCACATTAGCGCGGTAGGTCCCATCAATTTATTGAGAGAGAGCGGCATCATGCATCGTAGGTGGCCCTCGATGAAAGGTAACCTCTAGTAAATTATTAGTTGACTCTACGTGCGTGCATATGAGTGGATAAAAACCATGTTTTTTTCTGGCAAAGTAAAAAAAAAATATGCTCAAGGCTCCTGCCAAGAAAGTTAATGATCCAGAGGCTCATGGTCAAATTAAGAGGTCAGCTAATGTCTGAGTTCCGCTGCATTTTTCAGTATAAAAAATATCATGTCTTCAGTTTTCATTCGTGTCATGATATGTACATCATGGAACTGTACATCTCTAGATCAACCGGCCTTTCCTACCAGGCTACCTCTCACCATTTCACCAAACTCAACCCAGCAGTGCAAATGCGTCGCAAGCAGACCATATAATAATCGGATTGAGCTATAATAATCTGAAGCCGGCGCATCAAGCAACCAACTGCGTATCTAATCTTATATTAAACCAAGTGCGACTCGTCTCTTGCGACCATTACATTGTGCTGCTCTACCTGCCGTGTCCCTTCTATCAGCTGGCATCCCGTCGTCACCTTGACCAAGCACTGATGTGCCGATGCCACGTGATTCAGTGTCACATCGACGCCATGTCACAGACTCACAGGAGCTGTATCTTGAGCGGCTCGGCCCGGCCCGGTGCTATCTTGGCGCTGACGTGTCTTGCAATGAGTGGTTCAGCGGCGAGGCGCCGGGCGACGACGGCGTGCCCGCCGCGGAGCCCGACGTGCCGGCCATGACGCCCATGGAGGTCGGCACGGCGTAGCCCCTCCCGTAGAGGCGAAGGAACCCAAGAGCCTGCACGCGCGGCTCCGGTGCCGCCACGCTGCCTTCCAGCATCCGCACCACGGCGGCCATGCTCGGCCGCAGGGCGGGGTCCTCGTGCAGGCAGCACAGCGCGACGCGCACGACGCGCGCCGCCTCGGCCTCGTCCACCCGGCCTTCCAGCCGCGAGTCGACCAGGTCCTTGTACCTCCTCTGCTCGTGGAGCTCCAGCGCCACCATCGGGAAGTACTCGTCGCCACCACTGGTGCCGCTCGGCGTCGACGCCGCCGTGCTGCTCCACCCGGACGGCCAATCTGACCGATCGCTGCTGCCGACGACGATGGCCACGTCGTCGGCCTGCTCGCCTCTGTTCTTCCTCCCGTGTATCAGCTCCAGCAGCACCATGCCAAAGCTGTACACGTCGGCGCGGTCCGAGATGGCGGCGTTGCTGAGCCACTCCGGCGCGAGGTACCCGCGGGTGCCGCGCATGGTGGTGAACAGCGCCGACTGCTCCGGCGACATCAGCTTGGCGAGCCCGAAATCGGCGATCTTGACCTGTCCGCCGTCCGCCAGCAATATGTTCTCCGGCTTCACGTCGCAGTGCACGATCTTCTGGTCGCACCCCGTGTGGAGATAGGCCAGGCCGCGCGCGCCGCGCCGAGCGCCACCCTCCATGCGCTCCCCCCACTCCAGCACTGGCCCCGTGCGGCCGAACAGGGACCGGTCAAGTGAGCTGCGGTTCATGTACTCGTACACGAGCAGCCGCCGCGAGCCCTCCGCGCAGAAGCCACGGAGGCGGACGAGGTTGACGTGCCGGATGTTGCCGATGACCGCGATCTCGGTGCAGAACTCCCGCTTGACCTGCGCACCGATGGCCTCCAGCTTCTTCACACCGCGACGAGCCCTTCGCCTCCGGGGAGTTCCCCTTTGTACACGGAGCCGAACCCGCCGGAGCCGACTTTTGTTCCGAAATTGTCGGTCATCGCCTCAATCTCCGAGTAGCTAAACCTCGCCGGCATGCCCGGGATCACGACGTAGTCATCGTTCTCGTCGTCGTCAGCGTCGGCATTGCCTCTGTCCCTCGACTGCGTCTTTTGGACGGCCCACATACGTCTGCTTCATGCCCGAGCTCCTGGTCTTCTTTTTCTTGCTCTTCTTGCTCATCCTCTTCCAACACGCGTACCATACCATAACGGCGACGAGAAGCAAAGCTGCGACGGATGGCAGGACTATTGGAACAACGCGGTTAGCCGACGACGAATTCCCCTTGTGTCTTGTAGCATTGTGTGCCGAAGCGAACGTCTTGATGTATCCCAAGGCTGTGCTAGAAGAGCTCGAGTACAGCGAGCCCAGCTGCTTTTCTTGCACCAGGTAGCAACTCTTGGAGGAATGGTCATGGAAGTAGGCGAGGCAGGCGCAGCTTGCCGTGCAGAGCCCTCGACAAGCGGTGTCGTCGACGCCGGTAACGGTCGGGGCATCGAACTTCGTGGCAAAGTAGGCAGTCTGCGACATGAGGCCCAGGTAAGAAACGTGGGTCGTGGAGATATTGCTCCGGCACGAGGCCAGCGACGCGAGCGCTGAGCCGTCCCCGGGCGTGCACGCGCCAGGGGTCGATGCGGAGGCGGCGAACAGGGGCGGGCAAGTGCAGGTCGAGCCGTTGCCCGCCGGGGAGCAGAGTCCCAGGGATGGGCACTGCAGCGGCAGGTCGCAGTCCACGGCAGGCGCCACGAAGTCGCCGCCGAGCGGCTCCGATGAGTTCACCATCGCGTAGTTCGTGATGCGGAGCCGGCCGTCGTATCCCAGCTTCACCACGCGGAAGTCCGCCGCCGCGAGGGTCGCGCGGAACACCAGGCCTCCGTCGGCGGCGAGCGCGAACAGCCCCGACGCGTTCACCGACACGGACGCCACCGCGGCGTTGCGGTCCCTGTACGACCGGACGTCGTTCGACATCCGCCAGTACGTGGAGCCCTGCCACGTCAGCGCCAGGTCCGCGGCCGTCACGGCGAGCCGGTAGTCCCCCTCGGCGAGATCGGTGGCGCTCCTCGCCGCCGACAGGTACGCGCCGGCGAGCAGCTGCTGCCCGGGCAGCAGCGTGTCGGTGGCGTTGTCGAACGACTGCCACAGCGTCGCGTTCCCGGCGTCGAGCAGCTGCAGGTTGCCGCTGTCCTGCAGCCGCATCGCCGCGACTGGCGCCCGCAGCGGCGACGGCGTCGACCACAGCACCGTTCCATTGGAGCCCGACACGGTGAGCCCCTGCGCCGAGAGCCGGACCCTGCCCGACGACGTCGTCGGCGCGCCGCGGTTGGCCGACCAGACCACAGTGCCCGACGGCTCGTGCAGGACGGCGAGGTAGAAGCTGTCCTGCTGATTCCCGGGGTTGAACAAGGCCGCCCGGAACGCGGCGTTGCTCGACGCCAAGAACGCGCCGCCGGTGTCGACGTACTCGAAACTGGAGGCTGTGAAGTTGGGGCGCAAGAGCTCGGTCGCCAGCGGCCCCGCGTCAGCACCACGAGCGGAGAGGAGGATCAGAAGCAGGCCCAGGCACGCGAGCGAGCGCGGCGGAGCGATGGGCAGCGGAGGCATTTGGATGGCGTGATGAGGCGGGCGCGGCTGCGCCCATGAAGCGTGGGAGTGCACGGCACGAAGCGAGGCGTAGGCGATTGGGGGTGTTGACCGGCTCAGCATTTGCGACAAGCTAACTCTATGGCGGGAAGAAACCGGCGTCTGTCAGAGTCGTTGGGTTCAGACTGTTCGGCTGCCGCGGGTTGGAATCTAGCGCCGCATCTTTCTTGGATTTTTATGGAGGTTTTCAGCGAGGTTAGGGTGGATCAGATAAACAATTCAGCGGGCCGAGCTGTTGGACGACCGGTTGAAAGGGAAATCTTTTGAAGAACAGATGCGACTTCTTGAGAAATCGTCAACAGACTTGGCTTTGTGGCTGTAAACCGCTACTGTGGTGCGTGTTGACTTCTGTTCGTGATTAATGCTAGTTCGTCTGTGCGATGGAAGTCAGCGGCCGATATGACGTCTAAATCAGAAGAATTAATAGGCGGATGAAGTCCATGCTGGATCTACGCGGTCAGAACTTGGGGAGAAAGGGATTCAGTGTCAAGGGCGAACAGTGGAGCAAAACCATGGATAACGCTGCGCGCCCCATGTGGCAAGTGTGGCGCGTCAAGATAAAACAAGTTCGTTGAGACTGTTTTCTCATTGACCATGGCCAAGTGAAATTATTTGAGAAAAAAAATCACTGAATGGATTACACGCAGTAGTACAAAACTAGAATCATAAGAAACGAAAGGAAAACAAGCGTAATCAAACTAAGCAGTACTATCTTGCTTGTGCAAACTACTCTGCGATTCTTCCTTTGGTGTGGCCGGTTCAGTTCCAGGGGCCGCCGCCGTCTGCTGCTGACGCGCTCCGGCCAGGGACGCGTTGATAGAGGCCAACGCCACGAAATGGTGCTCGGCGTTCACGTCACTCCCCGCACTTCCAGCCCCGGGCGCCGCGGCCCGTGCTTGATCGCCCGCCTCCTGTTCCATCGAGCTGCTGCCTTTGTAAGGGTTGCCGTTGTAAGCAGGCGGCCACGTAGAGGCGAAGGCTCCTCCAAAGTCGTCAGCGTCGAACCGATGCTGCTGCTGCGGCGACGGCGGTGGCGGCGCGAACGCCATCGACCTCTGTTGCTGCGGCATCCCGTAAGCCGCCGCCGCGTTGCCCGGTTGTTGCACGGCCCCGTAGTTCTGGTCGTAGTGGCATCTCAGGGACACCTGCGGCCTGAAGCCCGTCGCCCCCGGGAAGCCCGTGTTCGGAGGCCGCACCATCGTTGTCATCCGGCCGAAGGAGTTGTGGTTGCTCGTGCCCGCGCTGGGCTGAAACTGCGTCCGAATCGGTGTCGTCCGCGGCACAAGTTCTGGCCGTTGAAAGCGCGGCCCGGCTGCTGCGCAGCAGCCAGGCCGTTGTGCACCCCAGACGGGCGCTGCTGCATTGGTGCCAGCTGGACGTTGTATCCGTTTGGTTGTGCCGGTGCGCGGTAGAACCTTGCCGGTACATGGCTGGTGTGCTGGCGCCGCTCGCTTGTGTCCGTCCAATGGTTAGGCTTCCTTGACCACGGGCCTGCTTCCTGGGGGCGGCGAACCCGCGCGTCGACTGCCCCTCCTCCAGTGGCCGCTTGCCGGTCCGTCTCTCCGAAAGCTTGGGCGCTTGCGGGTCTTCCTCCTCGTCGTCGTTCGCTTTGTTCACCGGCGACAGGTAGATCTTACACATGACGTACTCATCCAGCTGCAACAACACAGCTCAGCGATCAACGACGACTGGAGTTACGTGACCCGCAGAAATTGAAAGGTCTCGATCGGAACTCACCGTTTCGTTGGCGCCGCTGTTGCCGCGCTTGATCTCGTACTCGGGGATGGTGAGCTCCCGCATCAGCCACTTGGTCCTCGTCTCGACCTTGGTGGAGCCCGCGAAGTAATTGAGCACGTTGTGGCAGAACCTGATGCCGTCGCAGACCGTCTCCCTGGTCGCCGTCGACGCCTTCCACCGCCCGCGGCCGTCCTCCGTCTTCCGCGACGGCCGCACGCCGTTCTGGTACATGCGCGCCCGCGGCGACAGGAAGAACCACTGGTCCCCGCCCCTGTTCCTGTGAATCTCTGCGACAAAAATCGTGAAAAACGATCAGCCAATACTTTTGCAGTTTTGCGCAATGACGTCAGTCGACTGAAATCACGCAAATGGCTCGGCCAAATAAAATCGAACTACGATCCGTTGGAATTTAGGGGTTAGGTTTTGTCAGAGACATAACTTTGACTACACTAGAAAGCGAGGTTACCGTTGATGAGCGTGTCCGGGTTGAACTCGTACACGTTGGCCTCGATGATGGCGTCGTTCGGCACCGTCGGCCTGCCCTGCAGCCTGGGGAGCAGGTAATACTCGATGATCTCCAAGTCCGTCGGCTTGAACCGGAACCCCACCGGAAACTTGACCTTTCTCTCGTCGTGGCCTCCTCCGCCGCCGGCGCCGGCGACGCTCTTTTTCTCGTCGCCTTCCGCCATAACGGCAAGTCGGACGACGTTTCACGAAGCTCGTGTAATAGCCGAAAGTTTGTGTTGTGATGTGCGCCGTTCTGAATTGGACTCGCCGGGCCTTATATTCACGGGCCAATTTGGACTTCCCATGCCGGTACAACACGAAACCGACCGGGTAACCAACTGTGTTCGAGTCGAATTCAGTTTACGCGAGTCGGTGGAGTTTGGGCTCAACCTGCCTTCTACGGCCACTACATACTAAACATATTTGACACTTCCTGTCCGCTCGACCGAGGAAACCAGCTCTCCATTCGTTTGTCATGGCCCCGGCGCGGCGGGCGTCTGACCACCATTGAAGGCGCGCATCTATGGTTTGGGTACGCCGGGGTCGGGTCTTATCATTGCCTCGCCTTGTTGTTGCAGCATGCGGCTTGCAGGGCAGCAGCAGCAGCATCTTTCTCCCGTAGCCAGGCCATGGCCAAAGCTCGCGCAGCCGCACTGTTGCGAGATGGTGCGCAAACTGTTCTTTTGCCTGCCGCCACATTTGCATCGATCACGGATGCCCTGCCACAGTGACCATGCCTGGGCCGGCCAGGGGCCGTGTCTATCTATTGCGGGAGGCTGCGATAAGAACGCAACTGTTGTTTGTATCCATCGAATTCAAGGTAGCACGAGCGCACAATCTTGCGAAGTTATTATTTTCTGAAACGAGAAAAATTGTCCAGATATATATATGATTGGTGAAGCACATGAATGGCTGCATTTGACCCTATTCTCAAGTCTTGGTTACAACAGTTAGAGTACGCATCTGAAACGATCTAGTATACCTCATCCGATACAGCTGCTGGCAGAAAAATTCCCAGCGATGCTTTACTTTCCCTGCACTTTGATTGACCTTTCATTTTTATAAGTAGCAACCTTCTGGAGCTGCTTTTGCCTTTGAACGTCCTTTCCTTCTCTCTCATACCTCTCACCCACAGGCACAAGGCAAAAAGGGCAACGAGAGGGACATGGAGGGAGGAAGAAAGATTGCTCCAAAAGACTCGAAAGGCACGGAGCTAGGGCCGTGCGTTGCGTTAGGAAAGGCACTTGCTCAGCGATGCACGAGGAAGGGACTGACACAGCCTCGCAGTCAAAGGCTACTAAACGATATTCTTTCCGCTTTTAACCCCGTGAACTCACGCGAGCGTCAGATCAGGGAAAGCGGTTTTTAGTCACTGCGGATGGGATTTGACAAAAGATACTCGTACTAGCAGTCATTTGCATGTCAAAGCAGAGCTTCGTTTCCGAAAGCAACTGACGAGCATGGGAGAGGCAGCGAACAGTTTGGAAATGTTTCCAGGATTCGAGTCCATGCTGCAAACTGACAATGATTTCCAAAGCATTTTTTTTTCTATTAGTCCAAGAAGCAACTGACGAGCAGAGAGTCTGGATCAATCTATCTGCGCTGGATTTTATATCGAATCTATTTCTGATTCAGCTTTCGAAACCCATGCCTAAATTTTTTTAGCCTCGTTTGGAATGTCATTCCTCATTCCTAAGGAATTGAAATTGTTTCTGTGAAATTCCTGCGTTTCAAACGAGGCCTTAACAGAAAGAGGTAGCCAATGCATGCACACTTGCATGCGGCATGGTCTCACAACCACACTAGCCATCGATAGGGTCTCACAACCACACTAGCCATCGATAGACCAGTTGACAGTAGTTGCAGTTGCAGCATTAAGGTCTGGCACTAGTTCTACTCATAAACTCCTGGAAATCACGGATTTGCGTGACCCTGGCTGGCACCTACTGCTGCAACCCTTGATCATCTTCAGCGAAGCCGAAGCGAAGCAGGCCTGCGCGCGGCCGACCCCAAATAAAACGGCTACGAGTTCAGCCACCTCCACGGCTGGCGCATCGACAGCTTTACCTATGATCTGTTCATCTTTGTTCAAAGAGAAAAGCCTGGTTGGATGCATCCATCCTTTGGACTGCGCCAGAGCAGCTACAGGACACTGCCTCTACGCATATGCACCGCACTGTACTAGTAGCACACCAGACGGGTCTGCGCGGTCAAAGATCGCTTCGCCGGCGCCCAGCTACACGTAGCTCAGCTCGCCGCGCCCACGCATATACGCTGCACCACTGTGTACTGCTCCCTACGCGCCAGCTACAGAAAAAGCAAGAAAAGCCGGCGAAAGAAAGAATAAGCAGATGTCACGAAACCGGAGAAGGGAAACGCAGAAATACATGGAGGAAAACTCAAGGGAGGCTTTGCTCGACATAACCTCGGAAGCCGTGCACTCATGCCTTTATTATCAGCCAGTGGCCTAGTCAGTGGTAGGTTTATTATGAGAAGCGGTTGCTGCTGCAAGGAGGGCTCACTTTTCCGGCTGCTAGGAGGGCTCACTTTTCCGGCTGCTTGGATGGATTCGAGTGTTCATGGCAACGGCCTTGGAATCGCGGCCGTTGATTGTTCCGTCCTCTTCAGCTTCGGAGAAAGAATGGGACCCGCCAACAGCTCACCGCGTGGCAGAGCATCTTCTCTGCGACGGGCTGACTGGTGGGGTAGAGAGAGCCGGGTGTGGGGCCGCGTGGAGGTGATCTAGATTTGTTTATGCATTAAACAATTTTGTCTTGGACTGCTGTCTCCGGACAGGGTTTGATGAAGGGAAATTGGTGCGTTCACTCCAGCAGCTGACTCTGTTTGAGGTGCTATACCATCTTAAACAAATCTAGGATGAAGGTATATCTCAACTGCATGCATATCTGCAAAATCGATACCCTAAACCTGCCAGCTGCACTACGAGTACTTTGAGTGCAGCAATACGAGCCATTGATTATGGAAGATGTGTGGCTTAGATAGACCTCTCATCCTAGATACTTCTTAAAATCGATTCAATCTTTAACTCTTCATACGTTGTAAGAATGACTCCTAAAAGCTTTTCTTTGACTAGTAATTTGTAAAACCAGATGCTCCGACTCCGGATTCATTTGAGCTAGCAAAACGGCTTTGGTTTCATGCTAGTTCTTTGTTGAAATTTTGAGAGTTGAGCCCAATGCACCCAAGTTCTGTGTTGGGTTTTAAACTAATGGTGCTATTATAGCATTTTATGCACCAATGTAATATTCAAAAATTTGTAAGATTCTTTATCTTGTATCGGTACTTGTATTTATAAAGAAAATGTCCATCGCTTGATGTTGTTTTGAACTGCCCACACGATATATATATACAGTTAGAATGAAAATCAAGAAATTTGAACTCAAATACATAAACCATGTTATCTTTCTCAAGATTATCGCGCTATCAATCTTTATATCCAACGGTGAACATGACCAATCATTGAGTTGGAGTAAGCATTGCTTTTGTATCAATAATCAGTATCATCAGCCTCATCGAATTGCGCATGGACACCAAGGAACATTTTTTTTGTGAACACTAGCCCTAAAATCAACCCCACCTAATGATCTGGCAGTCTACCTTCAATATGGATTACAATGTTGCCGTCCATTGCAAAAATATAAAACAATCTTCACATTTGATCATTTACTTTGTGCTCCTAACTCGACACATGTAGAGTGGCTTGTGAGAGGCCTGCATAAATGTATCTTCTTCAATATATCTTTCTTCACTAGCACATTGTCTTCGCATCGTTGGCGTCAATGTAATTTTGGTAATGTGGATATGGTTCAATTTGGTGATACTGTTTCTTAACCAACCTTGCATGGAAGATTCATCTTGAAAATGAATGGAGTGAGTAAGTATAATCAATTTCATTGATTAGTTTTTACAGTGGAAAATTATAATTCCAACTGCAATGTAGCAACCACAATGTAAAAGAGTTGTTATTATAGTTTTGAATTGTTCTTAACTACTGATTGTTTTCATATAATGAGGATGTTTGTATGCCAGTCTTCACCTGCCACGCCACATGCAGCCACACTCAGTTGAAAAATCGATATGGCTGCCTCACTTTGCTCAGCAACCAAACACGATTTCTTCCGTAGCTGCCGCAAATTTGGTTTCGCAAACCATGACGGGCAACCAAACATGTCCAATCAAACAAAATTAGGACTAGTCCATGGTTGCACTAGAGCAGGCACTCGCGGCAGCCAGGGGCGAGGTGGACGTAGGGAAATAGGTGATGGAGAGAAGCGAAACTACTAGACATGTGGGGCGTTGGCCTGCATGCTGCGGACCGGGGGAATCTGGCAGAACTATCACGTTCCGAGGGAACGGAAGGAGGTCAGAGTCCGGACGCTCCCTTTTGGATTTTTGGAATATCGTGGGAACCCCGCGGGTGGCTGGTGCTCACTGCTTGCTGGCTGGCTACTGCAGCCACGGCAGCAGCCGAAGAAGAAACAGAGCCCAATGCCAGGCCACCCCACAACACACATGACGCCGCATGCATTCAAGCCAACACCGCACCCACCCAGAGAGGATCGATCGACCGAGATCTCTTGCCCGGTCTTTACGCTTCCGGCTCCGGATTAGACCCCTCTCTCTCTCTGAAGATCTGGCGCCAGAAGACCAGTAATCATCACGTAGCCGTTCTCTCGGTTCTCGCACACGGACAGCAGCTTCTCTTCAGCTGCTGACTATAGGGCTACCACTAGCTGCTGAACCTACGGCGGCCGGGCGGCAGGGCGGCCGCTGCTAAAATGTCACGGCCTCCGGGAAACGACGAAAGGTGGTGCAAGCCTGCGCAGCTGTAACTGCCTTTCACATCTTTGACTCGCATGAGCGCACGCAAAAGGCAACGAGGTGAAGAAGCACAGAAAGCGGTTTAAATGAAAGATCTCTTTCCGGACTCGGCGTCCAAAAGATTGTTCGCTCCGGAGTCTGATACTGCTGACCTGCTACTACTCGGCTTGACTACAAACTTCTGTACAAAAACTTGGCTTTGGATCAGCGTCGAGCATGACGGCACTAGTTCTGAGTGCTCGGCACAGTAGTGCAATTAGTACATGAACCCTAAGCAAAGACGGCAACAAAAGAACTCGTCCTGATCTACCGGTTGAAACGGAACACGTCGAACTTCTACTGGAACAACAAAACGGGCGCCCGCCGTTGCATGCATGCTTGGGCGCCAGGTGAGTGAGTGGTCTAATCTGACTGACTAGCTAGTGCTAGCTGGAGACGAGGCGGCGGACGGCGCCACGGACAGGCTTAGGTCGGTGCTATCGAGCTCCAGGCGCGGCTTCGTGGCAGGCGACGAGGGCGCCTGCTCGTCCGGGGAAGCCGGCCTCTTGGTCCCCGCGCCGCTCGGTGGAGCGGCGCTCAGGTGCACGCCGAACAGCTTGGTGGGCGCCGCCGCGGCGCAGCTGCTGCCGGCTTCCCCGCCGCTCGACTTGTCGAGCTGCTGCTGCTGCGGCGGCGGGGGAGAGGGCTCGTCGGCGATGGTGAGCGAGCTGCTGGACGTGGTGCTCCCGCCGGAGTTGTTGAGCACGGCGACGGCCGCGGGCTTCTTGCGCGCCTGCAGGCCCAGGCCCTGCAGGAACGCGGCCGCGGCGGGGCTAGGCGCCACGGGGCGCACGTGGTTTGCCGAACGAAGTAGATGATGTCGTTTGTAGAGCTTGCGCATGTGCGCCAGCTCCTGCAGCAGCGCCGTGTTGCTGCGCCGCAGCCGCTCGTTCTCCTCCATCAGCACCGCGGCCGTGGCGGCGCGAGCTGGGCCGCCGTTCCCGCCGCCCTCGGTGGCGGCCGGCAACTGCGTCGGCGGCGCCGGGCCGCCCAGCGCCAGGAACCGCGTGGCCACCGGCGGCGCGGCGTGCGGCTCCCGCCAGTGAGGGTGCGGGAACCCCATGCCCATGCCGTGCGCGGCGACAGCTACTCCGTCGTCCCCCATGAACTGGGGTGGTGTGCTGGACGCCCGGGTGGAAGAGGGGGAAGTGCGGCGGCGCGAAGAACGGCGGCTGCGACGGCGAGACCGGGGACGCCGACGACGTCTTGCGTCGGTGGATCTCGCACAGCAGCTGCTTCTCCCCCTTCCTGAAGAACTCGTTCGCGAACTCCCACCTCTCCGGCACGACCTTCCGGAATCCCTGCATTGCGACATCGCCGCCGACACCATCAGCATCCATCCATGCAAGAATGAACTAGAAATTCCACGTAGGACAGTCAAGCACAAGAAGGCAACTCACGTAGGTGTTGAGCTGGCGGGCGGACAAAGGAGGAGAAGTTGTTGTGCTTGAAGTAGTTGGGGAGGATGTCGCGCGCGAACTCCGGCGGCCTCCAGACGACGAAGGTAGACACCGGTCGTCCCCCCAGGAGACGATGTGGTCTGTGGCCGGGTCGTCCACCAGCTGGTACGTCTTGGTCAGGAACGGCGCCGGCACCGCCTTCTGCTGCGCCGCCGCGTCGCACTCCCAGCTCCCGCACCTCTCCACCGCCTCCATCCTCTCTCTCTCCCTCTTCCCCACAGGAGTCGAAGCGTGGACGAAGGTTTCTCGGGGTTTTAACTTCCTTTGGGTCGTCTTCCCTTTGGGGTCAGGGTGAAATGCTACGAGGCGAGCGAGCGAGGGAGTGGACGACTGGTATTTTAACTGGGGGGGCGGTGGTCGAAGTGAATCGGAGGAGGTGGTGGCCGAGCGAGCAGTGAAGATGGCAAGTGAGGTGTGTGTGTGCCCCTGCCTCGGGGAGCGTGCGGGCGGTGGGGGTGGTGGGAGGGAATATGTGTCGCTCTGTCTGTCTGGGTGTTTTGGAGAGAGGGATTGGAAGTTTTGAGATTCAGCTTTCAAGGTAGACCCGTGACACTTCCGCCAACCATCCCGTTCGTTTCCTGGGCTTTCTCGAGGATCTTTTGGCACCTCTTTTAACCCATCCGCCATTTTTCCCCACCGGGCCAAAGCTCTTTTTACAGCAACGGGAGATCGGTGTGCTGTGCATGGAGCTCGTCTTTCCAGCCCGCGCCCCCCAGCTCCTCGTGCAATTCTGGAAAGGTCCCCGACGGACAAGCTCTGCTACAGTTTTGGAAGCATCCCTCGAATCTGAGAATTCTTTTCCTGCTGCAGAAAAAGAACGGGCGCCATGCCGCGAGCCATTCCGATTGGCCGGTCAATGTTTGCCCTGACGAGCCATTCGAAAATTATAATGGGGCGTTACGCTGTCGTATACCTGGCTCAACTTGCAGGATAGGAAGACGATTTTTTTACCTCCAGTGTTGATGTGCAGTGCTTCTTGGATCAGAGCACCGTTCCATGTGGGCCGAGCGGTGCATATCACGTGCTGTCCCCTGCTTGCATGTCCAGGAAATTGTCCTTTGTACTCGTACCGCGATTGCTAGGAATACTTGTGTATACGGAATTACGGATCGAGTGAAACCTCATCCGATTAGATTATCACGTCTTCGCACGAAACGAAACAAAAGACTCACACGGTTCCCTGGCGGGTCGAATTCAAAAACTGATAAATGAGTATTTCCTTTTTTTCTTCTTATTGATGATATTGGAGCAACATACTCCCTCTTTCCCAGAATCATTGACGTTTTTGACTTTCAAATATCATGTTTGATCGTCCGTCTTATTAAAAAAAATTATGCAAATATTAGTTTTTTTTGGTATAAACATGTTTTATCATCAAAAATACTTTAGTAATGACAAGTTTGGTTTTAGTATTTATACAAAAATTTGAATAAGACGGACGGTCAAACGTGATGTTTGAAAGTCAAAAGCGTATGGCGAAAGCCATTACAGAAGAGTGCAAGAGAGAGGATGTAGAAGATATATTAGAAGTTTCTATGCTATGTGTATGAAGAAGCTAACCTTAAATCAAGCCCTAATTAACCTTCATTTGGCCACCTAAATTACTATATGGTTTCTGGTAGTTATATATTGTTTTTTCTTAGGCATTTTTTGCAACCTTTATTATTAATTATTTCTCAATATTGTTTATTTTGAAATTTTGCTTTTTCATAATCCATTGTTGTTGAGTTGATGGTCTTGTTTTTACGAGTTCAGGTATTAATGGATTGTGTCGGGCATGAATATTTTATAATAGTAAATTGCACCGGTGGTACAACCACTTGTTAAGTGAGTGCGATTTAGTCACAGAACTTGAAAATTGTTCAATTGGATCACAGAGGTTATTAGTCATAAACTAAAGAGAGGTTATAGAATAAGTTTGTATGGAGCAAACAAAAATCAAAATTCAATATATGCCATATATGGAGATGCAAACTAATTAAAGTGATTACACAACACACAATTCACGTGGTATACGCAAAAGTCACTTTGTTTTCTTTCTAATATTGCAAATTTTGACACTTCAACGAAGTCAAATTCTTCATTACCATTACCACTAGCTAATAAGTTATGCCATATGTGTCGATCTGGCATACTTTTGCCTACATGATGGTTGTTATTTGCTCTCATATCATCAATATATGCCGTTGTGGTATGCTTTATAACTTCATTTGCACCGCCGTAACAAGTTGACTCAATTGAGCAATTTTAAAGTAGTGTGGCTAAAAATCGCATCCACCTCACAAGTTGTTGTGCCACCAATGCAATTCTATCATATGTAACCTGTATATGTGAATAGTTTATTATGAGGAGTATTTAGGACTAATTTGTTAGAATGGGTGATTTGCGTCATGTTAGATACAAATGTTTGTTACACGGCTAATTCGATGGCTTGATGTATGAGAGAAGAGGAAATGAAATGCCAAATATAGACCTAACAACAAAGATATATACCAACAAAAGAGTTAGATATGGAGACAAGGTTTAATAATGATCACAAATAGTACTGTACATAGTATGAGAATTGTACAATGAATTATCTTAACAAAACTGAGGCACCGTTGCCTTCCTTACGAAAAACACTGAAACATCTAGCCTTGATGACCATTGGGCTGATATGAAGACAATTCAAATAGCACAATCTACCATCGCATTTCTCATCGCAAGCTCAGATTGAAGTTTCCATAGTGTGCACAGAGAGGTTGGTTTCCATCAGATACGTTCCCAACTTAGATATACATGTGATGTGTCAACGGTCGGCCCCTTCACCGGAAAAAGGCTGTGCCACAGGTGCATTCCTGTCAATGTCGAAAAACAATGCCACAGCGCATGCACTCACTTGGTTGCACGGGCGCCCCCCTGCCTTGTGCCTCGGTATGATGCTGTGCCTGTGGAGGCAGGCGCGCTATCGGATCACACGTTCGATCCACGGCTTCACGAGGTGCAAGGGTACACACAGACCAGAATAGCAAAGCACATGCACCCTGGAGCAAGCGTGTTTCAAGCCGAAACGGCTTGCCCAAAGCGTGCCTGTGCCCGGCTGGCCGTGCGGATCGACGAGTGCGGAGAGCTTAGCCCACGGCACGCAGCGCGGCAGCAGCCGGACCATAAATACCGGTTTCCACTCCGGGGCATCTGGCAGCGTCGCTTTCAGCATCAACGTGCCGCGCCCAGCTCGCCGATCTGATCTCTCCGGCCACTCCGCTGCAGCGCTCGCACGCCTGGCCAGCTGCGACGTCCCTATCTTTGTCCGCTGCAGTAGTTGTACCGCGAATGGTCACGGCTCGCGCGGCGGTGGTGGCAGTCTCAGCGCGCATGCACGCAGCTGGCCGCGGCGTTTATGGCCTGCGATCGACTGCCGCGGTCTCGTGTGGGATTCAGCAGCGGCGCAGAGCGGACCGATGTCCTTCGCCGCCGGGGCCGGGCCTCGAAACCGATCTCCAAGCGGCGCGGCGTGAATGAATGATCTACGCATTCTGTTTTAATTTGAACGTGGAACAGCGTTTGAAAACGTTCGGTAGCTTAGGACATTTATCAACTCGATCAGCTCGTTTCGTCCTGCTGCTCTCTCCCGGCCGCTGCCGCAGGGTACGCTGAGGAGACTGACATTAGACATTAGTAACGCCTGAGACGATATTATAAGCATCGCGACGTCTGGAGCCTCGCGTTTTCCTGCCGCCCTGGCCTTGAATATCGCTGTGCTCCGTGACTATGCGCTGAAACAAGTTTAATGGTGACAGATTATATATGACCTGACCGAGCAATGATTATTTTCGGCAGTGTGCAAGTGCAACCAAAAAGAAGTAGAGAAAGGAAATGCATTTTCAGCCCGCTCGACATTTTCCAGCAGTCAGAGCTCAGTACCTCACCGTCACCGCGGTACGTGTACGTCTTTGTACGTGGCATGCCTCCCACGTGTGTTTTCCTCTGGTTAAATCTCGGCTTATTGTTAACACAGAAGAAAAAAAATTCAGTTGATCGGGTGGGCAGAGCCTAGATGACATCGCCTAGGAGTGAATGAATTAAGAAATGCATTTTCTTCTCTGCACGTAGTAGCGCCCCGAAGAAGCATCTGCAGTAGATCGCACATGCATGTTGCAGCTAGACAACAAGGTACAAAAAGCAACGGCAAACGTGCCACGGAAACGAATCTTTGCCCGCCGAAGTTTGTTTACTCTCGTTACCTGCCGGGGCGAGGAATATTTCCATCGATCGCCGCGTCGGCGTCGACAAAGCATGGTTTAAAATGCATGGAAAGCTTCGCGGCGACCGAGAAGAAACAAAAAGAATGCAAGAAACTTCTGCAAAGCGCCGAGTTTTCTATTGCGCCGAAACCCGAGAGGGCGAGCAAGATGGGAGATCGATCGATCGGGCGACGACGAAGGAAAAAGAGGCGCTAGGATCCAGTGGCGACGACGTGGTGGGGGCTGCCCGGGCCGTGTACGTGCATGCGCGCGAAGGCCAAAGGCTGCTTCAGTTCAGATTGCTCGCCCGGGGACGGGAAGAGGGAGTGAGCGATCCATCGATCGGCAGGGAAAACGACGGGGGACGGGCGGAATCCCACCAAAAGCGGCGTTCCTCTCAGTCGTCGGCACACGAGCGGACGCATCTCGGCGACGGATCGGCCAGCGAGTGCTACACGCAGATGCATGGCGTGGCTAGCTGGTTGGCTAGAAGCTAGAGATGCAGCATCTGCCGATCTGCGTGCGTGCCCCGTGCCCCGGCCTCGCCTCTTCTTCAAAAGTTCCTCGCCTTGTCCATTTCCTGCGCTGTGCCTGCGGCCGCTGCAGCCCCCACCCGGTCTCACAATTCCCGAGAATGGATCCAGAAGCTAAAGCACGTACGGAGCATACCATGGCCGGAGCTACTGGTACTCCGTATCTGTACCTGTACGTGCGAGCGTGCAGAACGCGTACACGTATACAGTATACGGCCCACGGGCCCGGTCCCGTCCGGGACCCGTGTGCGAGCGAGATGGCTGTGGCCAGGCGTGGTCCACGGCACGGCGCGACACGAGCTTGTTCGCTTGCCCCTGACTGCCTCCCTGCGCCGATGCATCCCGTCTCTGTGCGCCGTGGACCGGGGTCTGGTCGGATCTGGCCGGTTTTGGATGGTTCGTTCGGACGGGGGATGTGTCATGTGTGGTCGCCAGTCGCCACTGGCCTGGCCGTCGTGGACCACCGGGGCGCGGCGCTTGCGCTGTTCCGTCCATCGGCAGCGCAATGCGATGTCGCTACGACCCAGATTTTGTCTGCCAGGAGCGCAGGAATGTGTTTGGCTGGCCGCTCAGTTTTTATCGCGGTTACACTTATACTTTCCTCCGATTTCAAATAATTGACAGCGTTAACTTTACTATTTAAAATTTGACCAAATAACCTCTAAAATACTTAGTTACATAAGATATAACATATGATAGATAGAGGGAGGCGTAGATAGCATTTTAATAACATGATATATTTATGAGTATCTAATTATACATTAACATAAAAGTAATGGTCAAAGTTGAAACAGTAAATGTCAACGCTGACAAGTATTCAAAAACGGAGGTAAGTACGTACGGGTGGAGCGTCTAGGATGACAGGACCGGCTAGCTTGGACTAGGAGAGCAGCGTTGCACGGTGAGCCGACTGGCTGGTCAATTCTGTTACCGTGAGGTCAAGTACATCCATTGCGGAGTATCATTTCACGATTAAACATCCATTGTCTTTCAGAGTTCACCAGCGGTACTATTTTCGCTAAAATGCATGCTCAAAAGGTCAGTTCCCACTTTTACCAAGTTACCTTGGGCTGCCGCCGCAGATGACACACTACTACGACGCGCACATTGAATGAACAATTGAAGAGACTCAACCGCTCTGTGGGGAACAAATCTATCCGCAGTTGGAAGCTCTGAATTATTTCTCCTCAGAGTCATCAAGAAATCTGCAGGACCAATCACTGCGCAGAACAGTCCTAGTCTGCACCACACTCGCACAAAACATCTGACAAAAGATTCCACTTGCAACACAACGCAAGTGTTTACTCCTAGCGCCAGCAGTACTAAGCACCTGCACTAATGATCAGCCAAAACAGGGGCACTTTACTTCTCATCAACATTACAGTAAAGGAAACAGGCTGTTCGTTAGCTTAGCACAGATCTCGAGGAAATGGTACCAGGGCTGGCTGTAATGCACAACCAGAGGTAAAGCCTGGACGGGACTCCACTTTATTTGCTCAATTAGAAGTGAGCAAGATATAAAGTCAGTCCCTACACACGCACACGACACATGAAAAGGAGGAGAGGCAATGTGAGGCGAGAGTCTAGCTTGCTTCTAATCTGTCCCTGCTGCCCCCAGGGCCTGGACGCATGCTTTCCCTAGGAAAACAAATGCGGAGTATGATAGGAGAATTGACTTGCTCTTGTTCTAAAAAAGCGACGACGGCTTTCTACCGTGTGGTATCATTGCTTCGGTCTCCGCAAAAGTGAAAAAGATAACGTATCTCAAAGGATGTTTAAGATCTTGCGTTAGGCCCTCAAGTAAACAGAAACTTCCCTGCTTTTCTACCGCTTTTGCCTCAGCTTTTGAGGAGCAAAGTTTATCCGCGCTGCCACTGCTAGGAATGTCGTCGTTGCCTCTTTTTCTTTAAAGATTCAGAGTAAATGTAGCGTGGAAATGGCAATTTCTCAGATGATAAGCACTAACGGTATCCTTCATCAACTGCGCGAGGTGTTCATAGTACGTAAATTATCCATGTGCAACCACCTACTCATGGAAAAAGACAGACAAAAACAGGTCCCAGCATCACTAGTGCAAAGATTCTTCGTCTCCGAAGAACACCACCAAATCAGGGATCCTAGCTAGAAGCTGTAGCTGCGAACAAGACCGTCAGATCTTTCCATATTTTTTGGTGGAAAGTGCACCGCCTATGCTCAAAGAAAAAGCGAAAGCCACATCTAGCTAGCCGCACATTTGAAAATCGAAATCGAAATGCTTTAAAGAGTTTCTGCTCATATGAATTAATGAATCTGTGCTAGTTACTGCATCAGGGGCCAAGTGAACTGGTCGAGTGCACCTTCGGGGGCCAAGTGAACGGAGTACGTATATATACAAAACTGTGCGCGCCTACAGCACGGATACAAGTACCACCGCCTAAAAAAAAAGCACGGATACAAGTATGTTGTGCTCGACGTAGAGTAGTATAGTATCTTCACGCGCCTTTACTGCTTGACTCCATGATGAATGGGCTCTGTCTCACTACTACTACTGTGTACTGTACCTGCAAGCATAGATCATCCATGATTCTTCTGCCTGCCTCACAGAGCTCTCTCACTTTGGCAGAGCAGTGGCAAGCAGTGGCCGGTGGCATATTCAGAGCCAGCCAGCCAGCCAGCCGGCGAGAAAAGCAAAGCCGCCGCAGAGGCGAAGAAGCGACGACGAAGACGACGTTTGCAACTTTGAACGAGCCCCCGATCGATTTTTTCAACAGACATCTTCAACGCACGCAACGCAGAGCAGGGATCGAACCGCAAAAAAGGCTGTCGCCCATCACATGCCACTCACCAGCAGCGCAAGCCAAGCCCCCGCATCCACCCATCCGTCCACGCCTGTACCATCCATCTGCGCACACATGAGGCAGGGGCTCCTTTTGTTCGCTTCTCTTCTTTTCATTCTGCTCCATCAAAAGAAGCTCTCTTTTCCGCTATCGCCTCCGCGGCTTTACCCCACCCCCCGGCCCTAAAGCCTGCTGCGAGCGCAACACGGGGGATTTTAATGGTTCAATCAAAGCCGAACAGGGCGAGATCTCTGGGGCAGCCGTGGCCGGCGACCTCTCATCATCCCTACCATCATAGCGCGGGGTTACGTACACGTGAGCGGCCGGCGGCCGTGCTGTAACTTCAAAGTTCAAACGGGGAGACGAAGCACGGAAAGGGCTCTCCTCTCTTTCCTTGACAAGCTGAAAGAGATATTACATTACCGTAGAGAGTTTTTAGCAACGAGGCATCGATTAGTTGTAAATCAAAATTTAATTCCCCCCCTCCTATGTGACTTCTACGTTCTGCTGACTGACTAGTACTTTCAGGCTACCAAAAACCGTCCATCGAGTTTCCAGCACAATCAACTATTCCTCGTGAAGCGTCGTCATTTAGTGCTAAATTAAAATGACATCCGTTTGCTGCATGAGCGGCATGGCTGCTGCAGTGCTGGACTCTGCGAAGAAGTTTTTTTTTTTTGAGCAATTTTAGCCAAACTCTGCGAAGAAGAAGTACTATCAGATTATTATCTGTGATAGCCGATCAAGGCCGAAAGGTATGTCGCTTTTCGATCCCGCGTCAGGCCTTGTAACTCCTGGGCCGCTGATAAGGCCACGTTATTGATACAAAAGTTTAGCCCAGAAAGAAATCACATGGGCTAAACTAAGCCGATTCTTCGCCGCCGAAGAAACATCAGGGGCCTCTGAAGATTGGTTATCAGCAAGGCATGGTTAGCCCACTTTCTTGATTTTTCTTTTTTTGAGCCTCGCCCATTTTCTTGATATAATGGACAAAATTTAACCCAGATCAGCAAGGCATGGCGGTTAGCCTCTAATCTTTTGTCTCAGGCCCATCATTCTGGTGCTAATTCTTCGGCAAAGAAACATCTGGGCCTCTAAACTCCTGGGCTGCTGATCAGGCCTCAGATAAGATGATGGGCTTTTAAAACGGATCGGCACCAGAATGAGCCCATTTTGTTGATATAAACGCCAAAAATTACAAACGTGCGAGAGAGCATAAAGCAAAAAATAAAAAAATAGACGGGTGCTACATGCGTTATTTACTCATGCCCATTTCAACCAAGATCTTTTTGAATTTTATAAAAAGAAAAAAACAACAAGATTTTTTATTAAAGGGGTTGGGTCCATGCCCCCCTCTATGCTATGCCCACTCCTATTGCTACATAGGAATTTACCCTCTAAATATATTTAAGAACTATATTTATCTCTCTCTACAAAAAAGCGTGTGATAATAGGTTTCTATATTTGATATCTTTCTTGCTCATTCCGAACTGACAACTACGAACATCTAAAGTTTTCAGAAAATCTAGGTGATAACCATAGCAGCCCAGATGATTTTAGAGCCTGTTTGGATAGAAGGAAAGGAAAACACATGAATACGAAAAAAGACATGAAAGAGGTAGGAGCGTCATGGCAACAGAGAAAAAGAAAACACAAGGAATGAACAAAATAGGTGTTTGGAATGCTAGAATCCAAAATAGAGGAACCAACACAAACACGAGAATGATAAAAACAAATGATATTATTGCTTGATAATAGTTAAATTAAGGGACATGTGATTCCAATGATGTCTTATGTTTATTTACCTTTTACACGAGGTCAGCGGAGCCCTCTTGGCGTCTTGGACCATGGATGCTTTCCTGGCTCTTGAATCAAGCTCCAAGCCTCTAAGTCTTCTTTTGGAAGTACTTTTAAATTTCGTTCTGATGGACTTTTTTATTTTTTCCCCTGTTCTCAACACATAAGCATCGTTCCTCGAGCTTCATTGTGAGCCTCGCGGCAAAGTTTTCCATGAGCTTGGACCTCATTTCCCCACTCGTCCCAAAGTACAGTACAGGTTTTCTCTAAAATTTTAGATGTCAAAAGTGAGTATACCAACTACGATCATGTAATGAAGTAGCGTAGCAGACAGACTAGCAAAATTCGGGCGTGAGATAAAGCTGGTGCTGTGATGGTTACTTTTGCTGTTGTAAACTGTCAGGTGTGTGCTGATGCTCAATAAGCCTCCGGTTAATGGAATTCCTATTCCATCTTAAAATAAAAAAAAGGTACAAGCGTTCTCGCCTTTCCTCTGGAAGTTTTTTCTGTGTTCATATTCCCAAACGCATTTGTACTTTTGGTAGCGAATCCTCCATTTTTCTTATGTTTTGTCCTCATTCCAAATGGGGCGTTACTCCTCTTATCCGGTGATCCCAGAGCCTGCCGTAATGTAGTCGGCAGCGGCAACACACAAATCTTTTGCGTCGCAAGATACCAGTACTCTGTAGGTAGATGTACGTGAGCTGGTTGTAGCAGGGTTTTTTGTTTGGAAACGATTGTAGCAGGGTTGAGTCCGGTGACAGTATGCATTTGTGCATTTTACGGTGGAAGCTTGTGCAGTGCGGAGTCGACGCCGGTAGCGTGGCCTCGTGGGAAAAAGGTGCCAAGGCGGCAAGCGAACGGAACATGCTTGTACTACCCCGGATCACTGCCACGTGGGCTACCGCGCTCGGTCGGATGGTGCGCGGCGGAGATGCGAGGCGGGTCCGGCCCATTTGTGAGCGAGGGACCGAACTCGAACCGACCAACCTGACCAAACGTCCTCTCGCCGTTGACCGTGTCGGAAGCCGACGCCCGACGGCAACCTGAAATTTTTGAAAAATAAAACATCACTCAAATTTACGTGATCCCAGTCTAATTAATTCACGACGCCTTTGATTGCGTGCGACAGCATGCAACACAACAAAATCCACACGAACTAATCCACAGTGCGATCGATCTTCACGCGGTGATTTTAGGGACTTTGCACGCGATTCATTGCACGTATGCGAAACCAGAGACCCATCAGTCCTACTCGGATGAGCAGGCTCGGCCCCGCTGCTCTCCTTTCCGGAGCCAGCTATGCTCCACGCGTCCATACGTGGATCGCAACGTGAGAAAAGCGATCGCCAACAATGTGCTTCCACGTGTCAAGCCGTGGTGAGTTTGCGAAGGTTCATCAGTGCCTCAGTGGCCGCGGCGGGATGCCGTTCTCTAGAAAGAAAGGGAGGATACAGAGGTTCAGGGTATCAGACGGACCGCGACGTCTCAACAAAACTTGATAAAAATTGGTTCGTTTGGGGGTGTTTTTGCTTGGGGGCTAGGTATTAGTCGGCATTCTTCGAGATATGCAGCAAGATCAGCTGATCATCGCTTTTTGAAATGTCTTTTTCATGAGAAATAGATAAAACGCAAGTTTATAAGGATAATGGACATGTTCAGTACGGTGTAGTTCGAGGAAGGAGCAGAATGGCAAGAGACAAGAGGGGGAAATAAACAGAAAAATAGAGAGAGTGCTAAGTGATGCTAAGAGGAAACAGCGTTTCAGTGCGTCACCAGTTCAGTGCCAAAAATGTAGAGTAACAATCCCACAGGCCCACAGCGACGCACCGTCCGTCCTTGGCGTCCTGCCTTTCCTATAAATAGGCCTGCCTCTTCACTTGCAGTTTGACAACAGCACACACACATAGTAGCTCGCAAAACCTCCAGCCCTTCCTGAAATAGCCACTAGCTAGCTCACCAAGCTCCCTGCTCTCACACAGTCCTTCCCAAGAACTAGCTAGCTAGCTTGCTACCGTTTCGTCGAAAGCCGTAGCCGATGGAGTTTGACTTGCTGATGAATTCCTGCCCTGAAGCCCAGCTTGAGCTGATGAAGACGATGCTTCAGCTTGAGCAGCTCACCGCGCTCGACCCGTCGCTGATGTCTCCCATGTCGCCGCCGATATCCCCCGTGCAAAGCCCTCCAGGTCATCAGTCTCACTGCTTCTCGTCGCCTCCGCCATACATGTCGAGTGCCACGATCAGCACCGGCTACGACCAGGACGGCCAGTACGCCGCGCCGGCAGCGTACCCATTATTCACCGGCTCCTCCGAGCATCCGCAGGACTACGCGCTGTCCCCTGGCGCCGTCGACGCCGCCGCCGGCGCGCTGCTGCTGGGTTCGTCCTCGCCGACGTCGTCGGCGGACGCGATGCGGGAGGTGATCTTCCACATCGCGGCGCTGCAGCCGGTGGAGATCGACCCGGAGGCGGTGCGCCCGCCGAAGCGGCGCAACGTGCGCATCTCCAAGGACCCGCAGAGCGTGGCGGCGCGGCTGCGGCGGGAGCGCATCAGCGAGCGCATCCGCACCCTGCAGCGCCTCGTCCCGGGCGGCACCAAGATGGATACCGCGTCCATGCTTGACGAGGCCATCCACTACGTCAAGTTCCTCAAGTCGCAGGTGCAGTCCCTCGAGCGCGCCGCGGCCGCGGCCGCCTCCAGCCGCGCCGCCGCGCTATACCCTGCCCTCCACGCGCCGTGGCAGTACGCCGTGCTCCCGCACGGTGAAATGTGACAACGAACCGTCGACTCTCGCGTAACTTAATTCACCACCGTCGGTGCCCGGTGTCGTCGTCTTCGATTCGGATGGTCTCCACCGCTCCCCTGGTGCTGTCGTCGTACGTCGTAGTGTTTGTGTGTGCGTCAGTGCATGATCGCACGCCTGTGTATACATGTAGTAGGAACCTGTTGGACACATTTATTGTTGTTGTAGCCGCATACGACGTGGTTGCTCCAAGCTTTTGTTGGACTTGCAGCCCGTGCATGCGCGTACCCGCTACTTAGGCTCTGTACATTTTCGTGTACCTCGATCTATCGATGCACTGCTTCTTCATTTTTTTTTTCGCTTACTACTTGCCTGCAGTACAGTGTGACCATAATTTTCGATCGTTGGACATGCACCGCATCCATCACAAGGATCACGCGTACGGTGCAAGCGATCCGGCAAATACATCGACAGGTCCGGCAAATACATCGACAGGACAAGTTGACCGCGCATCAATGGCGAAGATGGGCGTGTCTCCGGTCTCCGTTGCCGGCCGCTCCATCTGTCACGTCACGTCGACTTCGTCGTCGGCGGGCTCGATTCGTACGTGCTCTTGCCCACCATTCGCGCGCAGGATGGGAGAAAACTTTGGCCGCTGCTCCGTACCGCTGCCGGGTTGCCGGGAAGGAGATCGTCCGCGCCGATCCATGACTTGCATGAAAAAGGCAGGTAAGGTAATCTGCCCCGTGTTACATTACAAGTTGCTGCAACTGTAAGTACCGGCCGGTCCCCGGGACGCAGATCGATCGACGCAGGTGTGCAACCGTTTGTGTCGGGCGCTGTTTCGTCGCCGCATGTGGCAGTGTCCACCGGCCTTGAATGCGCGGCAACAGTTTTGGTGCCGGAGGGAGTGGTTGCAGTTGTTTCAAAACCGTTGCAGAATTATGAGCGAGGCAGGTCCACCATGGATAGTGTTCGGTAATGTTGGCTCACGGGCTCGCAGCATGTACGATCTATGATGCATGGAGGACCGGTCGGCGTTGCTAAAATTATATGCATCACATGGTTCTAACATGGATTATATAACCGTTTAAAAGATCCGTCATTGATCTTGCGGCTATAGTGGGGTTTGTGATGCTCAATCATTGTTCATCTCTCTTTTTTTTTCCTTTTTTTTTGCGACAATCATTGTTCATCTTTCTTGGTATATACTGTCGCTAAGAAAATAATTTAATTAGGACCCGTGCACGGAAACTTCAGTTCAAGCTTAATCTACTGCAAAATCTTTGGTCCCCATAATGGCTGAAGCAATATAGTAGTGGTTTGTACTGAGATGCAGGAGAAACAAAGGAGGCAAAGCTCTTTTTCGAACAGAGCATGTTTGCTGAAACAGAGTGGGCACCGAGAAGATGAACATAGCCATGTACCATGCTGGGTAACCCTACTTATGAACGCATTTACGCACATAAAACTTACGCGTCGGTTTGTCGATTTGGGTCAGCAGCAAGCCATGCTTCCGTCGTGCTCCTGGACCACTAGATCTATAATCTCCGCCATAAATTGTTTGTCCAGTCCAGTCGCCATGGATCGTATCTGTTTCACGCACATACTGTAGTTTCCTCCACATGAAAACGACAAGTAGAGGCATGCTACTGCACGCATCGATCCGGTTATGACGTATGGGCATGCGGAACTAAAACACTTACGGGTGACACGCAAAGCCGATAAATGTATAGTAGTTTGATACTAACCTCCGTTCACGAATACTTGGCAATGTGACTTTTACTGTTTACACTTTGACGATAATAACTTTTTAAATTTTTAGTTACGGTGCTAACAATATTAATAGATTTGTAGCAAAAAATACTTCAAACATGTATTTTGTTCCTATGTAGTTGCAAAAAAAGATGTAGAAAGACGAATGGTCAAATGGTGATTGAAAAAGTCAAAATTGCCAATTATTTGTGAACGGAGGTTTGTATCTTGATAAGGTAACTGGTTAACCAGAACCGTTAAATTTGTCACTTGTAGTACGTACAGGGTTGTTAATCTCCACGAACAAGAGGACTTCGCATAAGATGAACGACGATCGATATATCGCATCTTTCTTTAGGATCGTCGCGTGTCATGTCGCAGCGTAAATGTCACGACGATATATGCAGCTGGGACATCCTCGAGCTATAGATAGCAGTCGAGCCATCTCCTGTCGGCAAGACCAAGCGCAAATCAGCGTCAGCTCCCGGTCACAACCGCTCGGAAAGAAACTGAGACGACGACGACCGGTTGAGCATCCGAGATCAGCAGCAAGTCAACACAGTGATCCGCGATGCCGGATTGCTGCCACATGGAACGAACCGTCGCCGGATGCGCGGCACGTAGCCGCCGTCGCGAAAGCCGCCGGCCCACCTTCCGCCCGCCGCAGCGGTCGCCGTTGACACGCGTCGCGAGGACCGGACGCCGCGGCCCCGCGCGCGGGCCAGGGGCGGGGGGAGGTCGGGGTCGGAATAGGATTCGCGCGAGATCCTGCAGGGTCACGCCCCGGCGCAGGTGCATCCCTCCTCGCCGAAGCCATGGAACGGGCACACGGGGTCAGGTGGCAGTGTTGGAACACGGACTAGGAACAGCAACGTCTCAGCAGCGCACCACCACCAGGACGGACGGACGGCGCCGTATCTCCCTCCGACCAACCTGATCGCGGTCCCCTTGGCTTTGGTCGCCCCGATCCTTTGACGCTCGTTTCAATTTGTTTGCAGATTTGGTGAACGCACTTTGGCTGAGCCAATGGCGTTTCGCCGCACGTAAAAAAAAAAAAAGAAAGAGAACTCATCCTTTCTTGTTCGCTCGTTATCTTGTTCTGTATTCGAGTTGAGCAGCATTGATCTTTCCTAGCTGGAGTCAGCTGATCCGGTCCGTGTCCTAGAATGAATGGATGAGGAGGAACAAACATGTCACATCGACAATCTGTATAGTAGGGACTGTGATGCTAACTGATTTTTTTCCGGACACTGATGTTGTCTGATCTGGAATATGTGGTTTGGATATTAATCGAGACTCGAGGGCTATGACATGTGGGCAGTTCTACATAAGCTGAAGCACCTGTGGCTTTCTGATGATCCAATCCAAATAATGCCTGGCTTTAAGCGCCCGATCTATCGTGATCACCGTGTGGGGGCCGGCCCTTATTTGAGCCTGTGCACCAACCCTCCTTGGAAATGCTTGGGAGGAAGGCTGGTGGATGCTGCCCTCGCGAAAGGACGTGCTGGGCGGATGCATGCACCTTAACCACCAATGGCGATGGAGTGGTTAGACAAGTTTATATGTTGCTTTGAATAATACTTCAGGGAAGACCAGAGGAGATTATGACGCAATATAAACCAGGCCGAGATATACTTAAGCTTCTGTTTACTGTACATCACTCCAGTGGCGGAGCTTGGATCAGTTTAGAGGGGGGGTTAATTGGTTTAGAAGCTTAATAAGAGAGGCCTGATTATGATTTTTTTTACATCATGGTGGAATATAATCAAAGGTTCTTAAAGCATTTTTCCAAAACCGGGGGGTGGGGGGGGTGGGGCATGGCCACCTTTGGCCACAACATAGCTCCGCCCCTGCATCGCTCTGCATGACCGTCGGATCATCAGAATACAAAAGGATTATGAAATCCATGAGTACATATTTAATAATCTGGTCTGCCACGACGCTCTAATGTCTTGCAAATCGAGTGCAGTCATTTTACCTGCTAACATTCGCTACTCTCAGATTTATTTCAGTGACACTAACATTCAATCATGTGTATGTCTGTCTGAGTTCAGTGTTTCACAGTGAGGCCATACAGTTTTGGCCGAACACCTGGACTGTATACCATCATTTGTTCTAGCTATTTACACAGTTAACAGTTAATGCACATCCATTTCAAACCCAGTACTGCGGATCATAGCATTGAGCAGAACCATGTGGCCACCATGATAAGTTAGTTGTGGTGTGGTTTGTGACTAGCAGCAGCAGTAGTAGTAGTAATTTTTGTGCAAGAACATCACTTTTTTTTGGCGACCATGCAAGGACATCACTCGGCTCCCCGTGTTTCGTCCCTGCTCGGCACAGCCACTCGCACTGCTCGAGCGCAGCGCGTGGGCTGCGCTACAAGCCGCGACGCAGCAGTGTTGCCGTCCGACCAAGGCAAGGGCCACATGGGCCGGCTCTGCTCTCGCTAGCCTGGGCGGCTACTCCGCCGGCTGACCCCCACCAAAGTGCTCTCTGTCTCGAACTCTCGGCGACAGCGGCCGGCGAGACAGACATGCGAACGAGGGGTGCGCAGAGCGGCGCTGCCGGCCGACCGGCACAGCGCGAGGTCGCGTGCCCGCCCGGTCGTTGAAATTTTAGGTGCGCGCGCATTCAATGCCAACATATGCGTGCGTGGTGCCGATGCCGCCGGCGAGGGCTAACTGATCGACGTACGTTTCGACGGACGGGACCGTACTTGTGAACTGTTGGACACGCGCCTGCCTGCTGCGAGGGTGGTCCGGCGGTTGGGCGGTGGCATTGGTCCTGTGATCCGGTCTGCTTGGCTCACGGAAGCTTCGCCGCACGGGAGATTGTGCGAAGTTACACTCCCGGGCTGCCCGAATCAAAGGCACAAATGGACATTGTCGAATAACAAGCTGACAAGAACGACTTACTCAAGAAATCAGAACCGTCTCATTTTCGTTTTCGTTTCTTTTGAGATGAACTCCAGAACAATCTTGACGAACAATATACTAGCTGTTTGGTCCGAATTTCAGCTTCCTTCATCTTCCCGGCTAGAGCTGAAACTGCTTTTTTTTTTTGGAGCATATAGAGCTGAAACTGCTTGATCAAACAATGTTTTGGTCTCCGGACCACCAATAGTAAGCACATACCGGCACAGTGAAAATCCTGCCTCCTTATAAGGAAGCCCATGAACTACAGCATCTGTTCACCTCTGCCAAGAAAAAGCCCAGCCCACCAGTCCAATCATCATATATGGCCGCATCAACGAACCCTTTTGACCAGTTCTTCAAAGCCCAGAAAGCCCAACACACTGGACGCCGTCGCCACACGAACCGACTCCGAGGAAACCTCGCCTCCACAAAATCCCACACGCATCCGTCCCCATCTCTCGCTCCTCCCCCACCCAAATCGCCACCACCCCGATCCGGCGATCCGCCGCCGCAGCCGACATGGGCCGCTCGGAGCACCGCCTCGCGTCCGCGGTGGTGCGCCTGCCGGGCCGCTCCAGGGTGTCCGCCTCGCCCTCCCCTCGCCGCCACCGCTCCCCGTCCCCGTCGGCCTCGCCGCGCCGCCACCGCCGACGCGACCGCTCCCCAAGTCCCTACCGCGACCGCCGCCGCCAGTGGTCGCCCTACCACAACGACCGCGGCCGGGACCGGGACCGAGTGCGGGACCGAGAGTTCGACCCGCCCGTCCGTGGCGGCGGCGGCGGGGGCCGCGGCGGGGCCTGGTCCGGCTCCGACGACGACGACGACGACCTCAAGGGCCTCCCCTACTTCGAGTACCGCCGCCTCAAGCGTCAGAAGCTGCGTGACAGCAAGAAGCGGTGCATCTGGAACATCACGCCGAGCCCCCCTCGAGTGGACGGCGACGAGAAGGACTACGGTTACAGCGACGAGGAGGAAGAGAAGAAGGAATCCCCGAAGAAGAAGAGTTCGCCGGAGGGCAGCGAAGAGGAGAGCAAGGATGCGTCGGAGTCCGAGTCTGGTGAGTCAGAAAGCCCATCTGATTCCAGTGATTCCGAGGTTTCTAGGAGGAAGAAGAAAGGGAGGAAGAGCAGTGGTCGCCGGAGCAGCAAGCGAAGCCGCCGGCGCGGCCATCGCCGTCGGTCATATGATTCTGAGAGTGAGAATGATAGTGAGAGCGATGATGATTCAGAGGGCTCTTATGATTCTGAAGACTCTAAGGATAGGAAGAGCAAGAAGAGGTCGCGTAGGCACAAGAAATCTAAGAGGAGGGGTAGGAGCTCAAGGAGGAAGAAGAGGAAGAGCAAGGATACAGCATCCGAACAAAGCTCTGAGGAGGAGGAAGAGAATCCTGGCTCCAGCCCGAGGGACAGTAAGAAAATGAGTAAGAGCTCGAAGAGGAAGAGGAGCAAGCGGTCGGATTCTGAAGAAGCAATCTCTTCTGATGCCGATGCTGATGCAAAGGAAGTTGATGAAACACCGGTGCCAGAGATTGACCCTGAAGCAATCAAGTTCAAGGAAATGCTTGAGGCCCAGAAGAAGGCAGCCTTAGAGAATGACATGCCTGTTGGGCCGATGCCACTTCCGCGTGCAGAAGGTCATATTAGCTATGGTGGTGCACTGAGGCCTGGAGAAGGTGATGCCATTGCACAGTATGTTCAGCAAGGAAAGCGTATCCCAAGACGTGGTGAGGTCGGTCTGTCTGCTGACGAGATTCAGAAGTTTGAAGATTTGGGGTATGTGATGAGTGGAAGTAGACACCAGAGGATGAATGCTATCCGTATCAGGAAGGAAAATCAGGTTTACAGTGCTGAGGATAAGAGGGCGTTGGCCATGTTTAACTACGAAGAGAAATCGAAGCGGGAGCACAAGGTCATGGCTGACTTGCAGCGCTTGGTGCAGAGGACCATTGGCCATGAGGTGGGACCTTCACATGATCCTTTTGCTACTACAGATAGCTGAGTAATGATTTCTGGCTCTTATATAATGAAATGATAACCTGTATGCTTTAGCATGCTTTATCTTCCTACAGAGCTACACTGTACCTAATGATGTCGAGCTTTCTTTGTCGTGCTGCAAATCTCTCAAGCAGATATTGCACACAAGCTGTAGTAAAAGAGAGAGATTATTGTTAGCTTATATTTCGTATTGTCTATACTTCATTAATATGGCCATTCATCGTGCTTGTCTTTGCTGTTATGGTTGCTGGGATTGTAAGCATCTGGTGGGCAGTTTTGTGGTTGATATAGTACAAATTCAATTGAATAGTATGGTAAAGATAATCAAGATAATTGTAATATTCATACTGATCCATTTGCTATAAATCATTGAAGTAGCTTGTACTCATCATTTCCATGGCTGAATATTGATAGAGTTGCTTGTCCTTGTTTTTGCAATATGCAACAATAGGTTTTAGTAACTTCATTTTCCAAGCTATGAAAAACAGAAATTGTGCTGTTTGCCACTAATTTAAATCAATATGAAGTCACCTGGTAGGAAAATTTGGAAATGCCTTCCCATTCTGTTGTCCCTTGAATCAGAGTGGTTTCTTGAATCCTTGTGTGTAAAATCAGATAGCAAGCCACATAGGAATGTCGCTTTATAGAATGCTATATGCTAAATTTTACCATACATTGTAGATCGGATTCAATTCATCCAGGCACTGAGTTTGCTTGTAGTACTCATGTAGCTTGAGGTTTGAACTTATTCTTCTGCACTGATGGTTATGAACTTAGGAGGAAACTTCCTAACCTTACTTAGATAAGCTTGTTGTACAAAAACTTAGGAAGAAACTTCCTGACAGATAAGCATGTATAAGAAACTTCCTTAATACTAAGATAAAGCTTGTATTAGGAAGAAACTTCCTAAGCTGACTTAGATAATCTTGCAGTACTCAGTAACGTGCAGTTCATTTTATGGGCACTGGTTTTTTTTTCAAAGGTAGAATTTTCCTGCTTTTGTTGAAAGCAGATTATGTTTACAGCGTTGCCAACCGGGGATACCGGTTTACAATGTTCACAGCACACTACAAAAGATACCAACATCCAGTAGCCTAAGCAATCTAACACAAAGGAAGGAAACTTGAGTCAATTGAACTGCTAGGCATCTGCTAAATGAAGTCTTTTGAACTCCACGTTCGCTTCTTGTTTATGCTTGCAAAACCATTGCTTTAGCGCGTTCAGCTTCTCTGCCTTTCCTGTACTTTCAGCAGCGATCTCCACTTCTGCAGTGCAAAAAAGTTTTGTACAGAATCTCGTCAGTTGACTGCGGAAACTTCTTTTGGATTGCCTAGCAGTAAAACAATACGACCCCAACCCACCCCAGGCAGCAGCCAAGCTTAAAAAAAAATATTTAAGGCTGATTGGCACTCGCTGCTAATTCAGAGCTTCTCTAATCCATTCTTCTAACATGGATTGGTTAAGGTTTCTTCTTAGTTCTATATCATGATTGATCAGTCTAACCAGTGACGGAACCTTATGGAGACGCAACAGCTGCATTTCTGCACAACTTGGGTTCTCTTTTTTGTTTGTTCTCTGCTGTGTGATATTCATGCTCGCGGAACCATAGTATATTTTCATAGCTGTATCTAGGTTCATTGTTACCGCACAACCAGCTTATGTTTTATCAGCGCTTTGGCACGGATAATGGAAAAATGAAGTTGATGGGTACAAGCTGCACAGCACAACAAAAACCCATATATATATCTAAAACATCTTAGCTAGTTGCCATTCTCAGTAGATTTTGCCGAGTTAGCTGACACAATTTGAGCACACGAGGAGCGTATCAAGTAGCATCAAGAAACGAGCAGTAGCAAACTGGTTATGAAATGGTAATTGCTTGAGGTCAGCTAATGTTCGGCAACGAATGAAACAACTCGTTCCATTAGCTTAACTGCCTCCCGGCCGCCGGGGTTGGAGACGAAGAAGCCATGCCCTTCGCCGTGCGACTCGAACCACTCCACCTTCCCGCGCCACCCGCTGGCACGCACGGCGTGTCGGTATGCTCGCACCCTCGGCGCCCTCGGGTCCTCTGATGCCGTGCATACCGGCAGCCTCTCGCCGACCAGCTTCGCCAGGCTCGGCGCGTCAGCGGCCATCGGTTTAATCCTCGGATCGTCCAGTCCGTCCTTCGCGCCGGGGAAGATAGCTGCCCACCTGTTCTGGTTAGCTTGCCAGAACTCTTTCGCTTCTGCCTCCATCTTCTGCGCGACTGCGAAGGAAGGGTGCAAAAGGATCACGCCTTCTATACGCGCCGGGGCCGGTGTCGCAGCTTTCTCTAGGCCGCTCATTCCCGCGGCCATGGCCATGTTGTGGGCGATGTTCGCGCCTGCGCTCACGCCGGCCACGAAGACGCGGTCGCGGTCGCCGTGGTCGGACAGCCACGGGTCCGCGCCGGACGCCGCCCAGTTGGGAGCGGCCCAGGCGTCGTCGTAGGCCGCCGGAAGCAAGTCCTCGGGCGCCAGGCGATAGCGCACCGACACGGCGACGGCGCGGGCGATGGCGGCCAGCGAGTTCACGTAGCGGTGGTACATGGGATGAGCGGGCGAGCCGACGACGAAGTAGCCGCCGTGGAAGAAAACGAGGATCGGGAGCCGCGTCGCAGCGCCGCTGCCGTCTGACTCAGACGACGGCAGGTAGAGCCGCGCGGCGACGCCGGTGGCAGCGTCGATGACGACGTCCTTGGAGGTGACGCCGGTGTCTGCGTCGAAGCCGGCGGGCACCGTGTCATCTACCCAGCCAGGACGTACGACGTGGCCGTTCTTGTATAAGCGAAATTCATCGCAGTCGAAGACGATCTCGGCGCTGCCGGCGTCCATCGGCCCGGCGCCTGCTTGCAAAGCGCTAGCTGGTTTAGCTAGACATGAGGCTACCGAGGCTCGGGTTATCTATCCTCTGCAACCACATGACGGCATCGGCAGCGCATTCCGGTCAGGATCCGTTACTGTCAATCGTCAATTACACAAAACGTTGCTTGGCACTCTGCCACCAGATCACAAGGCCGTCACGGAAGCCAAACTTCACGTTTGGCACGCGATGCGTCACATTTTTTTCATCGTCTTGCCAGTTGCCATGCTGTTTCGATGAGAGGGCACATGGGCTGGTGCTCGAGCTCAACCATGACGCGCGAGCTGTGTGCACCTTTGTTTCGGAATACTGTTGCACGTTAGCTTCGCCGTGGCCGATGAGTAACTGATCCGATAAATGATCAAACGCAAGGTTTTTTTATGGCTGTTCATCATCGCCGGCACTACCGTGTTGCCGGTAACCAAAGAGTTTCGAGCTGGCTCGCTCTATGAATTGGAACGCTCTATTTGTGCTTAACATGCCATTAACCTTCTTGATTCCGCCGCGCAACCAACTAGAAGAACATGCCGTCGATATATCCCAATTCCCTCCGAAAATAATAATACTACTCCATTTGTGCAGACGAAGAGCGTACATAGCTGATAGCTCCATTTGTCCACAAGCACAAATCACATGATTATTTCTTCCATACTTAAATGAAGATAATAGCGATATCAAGGACTAGTGCTCGCTCAACGTCAATCTAATGGCCAGCGACAAACGCAACCACCCGGTCCATCAGCTTAACAGCCTCGGAACCGCTGGGGTCGAGGATGAAGAAGCCGTGTCCCTCGCCGGGGGATTCGAACCACTCCACCTCCCGGCGGCATCCGCTGTCCCGCAGGGCGTCGCAGTACGCCCGCCCCCTCGGCGCCCTCGGGTCCTCCGACGCCGTGCATACCAGCAGCCTCTCGCCCGCCAGCTTCGCCAGGCTCGGCGCGCCGGCCGCCATAGGATTGATCCTCGGATCGTCCAGGCCGTCCTTCGCGCCGGGGAAGATGGCCGTCCACCTCTTGTTGTTGGTAAGCCAAAACTCTTCCTCCTCCTTCTCTTCCATCCTCTGCTTCCCGGAAAAGGACGGGTGGAGCAGGATCACGCCTTGTACGCACCGTGGTTCCGCGGCGCGCAGGCCGTTCACGCCGGCGGCCATGCCCATGTTGTGGGCGATGTTGGCGCCGGCGCTGACGCCGGCGATGAAGACGCGGCCGAGGTCGCCGTGCTCGGACAGCCACGGGTCCGCGCCGGACGCGGCCAGTTGAGCGCGGCCCAGGCGTCGTCGTAGGCCGCCGGGAGGAGGTGCTCGGGCGCCAGGCGGTAGCGGACGGAGACCGCGACGACGCGGGCGCGTGCGACCAGGTTGTTGGCGTAGTTGTGGAACGCGGGATAGCCGGGTGCGCCGATGACGAAGGCCCCGCCGTGGAAGAAGACGAGGACTGGAAGCTTCGTCGCGGGGTTCTGGATGGTTGGCAGGTAGAGCCGCGCCGCGACGCCGGTGGCCGCGTCGATGACGACGTCGCGGGAGGTGACGCCGGTGGCGGCGTCGAAGCCGGCGGGCGCGGTGGCATCGGTGCCGGGCGCACGGTGGACGCGGCCATCCTTGTATAACCGGAAATAGCCGAGGTCGAAGACGATCTCGTCGTTGCCGGAATCCATCGCCGCCCCGGCGCCTGGTGACAAGCGCTCGATCCGAACACGGAGCAGGTAGAGCGCGCGTCGGCGTGCGGCAGGTTTAGCGGGGAGGCTGTGAATTCCCCAAGTTATCATTCTACGCCGCGGCAGGAGCGCGCTTCCGTTAGCTAGAAACATGGAACCTGTTGCTGTCAAGTTGAAACTTGCGCGACAATTGCGAATCACGACGGTTCGACGAGAAACGGACAGCGAGCTGCTGTTGTCACATCACGGTGGCGTCAGTGTCTTCACGGGTCGCTGCGGCGCCAAGACTGGTAGCTAGGTCCAAACAAGCGTGGTGCCTTTCTCGACTTCGGCATCCTGTTGCGCAGATTCCCTATGGTTTGGGATTAGCAAGAACCGTCCATTTCCACCATAGGTTCCATTGTTGTGAGGAGCACCACGATCAGTAGGAGCCATTAATTTTCTCGATCAAGTTGCTCCTATTTAGGAGTACTATCATCAGTCTGTGAATGCTTCCTCTGATATAAAACATAAGTTTATTTGATAGTGACATGGTCTTCAAGAAATAAACATAATATATTATTATATTTCAAATCAAAGGTGTTACATGTACTATGAAAGTATTATTTACAACGAATCTAGTAACATCAACTTTATGTAATCAACTTTGGCTTAGGTATGCATCAGTGGCTAATTCGGGTTCACTACTTTGGCTTATTTAGTAATCAACTTATTAAGTATATTTGATTCAAAAGTTACTCCCTCCATCCACATATATGCAAGACCGCAATGGGAGCCTCTCCTACTGTTTTCAGTTAACAAAACATGTATGCAAGATAGGACATTCAACGGGCATTTGGAGCCATGAAAGCTCTTTTTTTTTTTGTAATTTTGCGTCGACTGTCATGGGAGAGCTATAAAAAAATCGTTCTAGCTTGCATTATTATTCACGAACGAGAAAGAAGATGCTGTGAACTCTTGATTTGAATGAGGCATGAAGCTGGGCAGTCGTTCAACCACTAGAGATCCTAGCGACGATATTTTTTGAACCATTACTGTTCACAACTACTTCTCGCCCAACTCATTGGCATTTTGTTGAGCATATACGGCAAAAAGTTTGGGCGTAGACAAAATAAGTGGCTAGTCTTGGTGACGTTATACATCTTACAAATAATTAATTTATTTGTCGCATTATAAAATCATCTCCGTTTATATGTACTTATCAACAACTATACTTGATAAACACAAAACAGGTTGTCACCATATTGATACGATAAATTCGATCGGAAAACATGCACCCAATTAATTAATCTGGCTGTCACAAAAACAATGCCATACTAGTACATTGCACTCCAGAAAGTAGCATTCTTTAGTCTAAGGTGGCACCCTTTGATAACATCACCAAGATACTTCATTATCTTCGTCAGGTTAAGCAAAGACATATTCACCAAAAAGAAAAAAAAAGGTTAAGCAAAGACACAACTTGTAATATGTGCACATACGGTGCACATACCAGCTTATTAGTTGTTCCGAATTTGATCTGCATGTACAAATCATCAGTACTTTTGTTCTGCATGCAGATATCATGATAGAGTAACGAACTCTCAATGCCAATCTAATGGCCAGCAAGGAAACCAACCACTCGATCCATCAGCTTAACCGCCTCTTGACTGCCGTGGTTGGGGACGAAGAAACCGTGCCCCTCGCCGTTCGACTCGAACCACTTCACCTCCCGGCGGACCCCGCTGTCCCGCACGGCGTCGCAGTACGCCCGCCCCCTTGGCGCCCTCGGGTCCTCCGACGCCGTGCACACCAGCAGCCTCTCGCCGGCCAGCTTCGCCAGGCTCGGCGCGCCGGCCGCCATCGGGTTAATCCTTGGATCGTCCAGGCCGTCTTTCGCGCCGGGGAAGATGAAGACCCATCTGATCCTGTTAGCTTGGATGAACTCGTCTTCCTCTGCTTCCAACTTCTGTTCAGCGGCAAAGGAAGGGTGGAGCAGGATCACGCCCTCTATGCGCACCGGTGTCGCAGCGCGCAAGCCGCTCACGCCAGCGGCGATGGCCACGTTGTGTGCGATGTTGGCGCCGGCGCTAACACCGGCGATGAAGACGCGGCCGAGGTCGCCGTGGTCCGACAGCCACGGGTCCGCGCCGGACGCCGCCCAGTTGAGCGCGGCCCAGGCGTCGTCGTAGGCCGCCGGGAGCAGGTGCTCGGGCGCCAGGCGGTAGCGGACGGAGACGGCGACGACGCGGGCGCCGGCCACCATCGAGTTGATGTAGCGGTGGTACATGGGATGCCCGGGCGAGCCGACGACGAAGTAGCCCCCGTGGAAGAAGACGAGGACGGGGAGCTTGGTCATGGCGCTGTTGCTGCCAGACTCGGACGACGGGGCGGTCTCGATGGCTGAAGGCAGGTATAGCCGCGCGGCGACGCCAGTGGCGGCGTCGATGACGACGTCCCTGGAGGTGACGCCGGTGTCGGCGTCGAAGCCGGCGGGCACGGTGTCCTCTGCGCTGCCGGCGCGTTCGACGTGGCCGTCCTTGTACACTCGGAAGTCGCCGCACTGGAAGACGATCTCAGCGCTGCCGGAATCCATCGCCCCGAGGCCCCCGACTACCGGCGGGTGCTAGCAAAGCACTCGATCGGAACACGGAGCAAACAGAGCGCGCGGCGCGCGGGTGGTTAGCGGGACGTGAGGCTATGAATTCTCTCGATATATATTCCTCGGCAGCTCCGCATCAGTACTGCGTTTTGGTTAGGATCTGCTGCTGTCAAGTACTGACGCGGGCTGACGGGCTGAGCGAGGGATCAGATTACAATGGCCGTCGTCTCCAAAAGCTTAGCTTCACCTTCACGCTCTGCTCGCGTCGTACCAGAATGTTCCCCATCGCTTCCGCGCGCAATTTTCCTCAGATTGCATTTAGTCATCTGGGCAGATAGGACTGGGCAGCGAAGTTGTTGTCACGTCCTTGCTTGTGCGCTGATTTTCTTCATCGTTTATCTGAACGAAATTAAAGCCAGCAATGAATCGAGATTACTACTTTTGTTAGCAACAAATCTAGAGGATCCTTGGTATCAGGCAGTTAATTTCCAATTATAAAGCCACGAGGTAATCGTGGTAAGCAATACTGAATCAAGAGATTTCCATCTATAATCCAGAGGCAGATGGTGGTCTACAGTATAAATATACCCAGCGCATCACCAATTTCTTCATCGTTCCTCCAACCCCTTGCCTGCTGCGCCTCATCGTTTGGATCGGAGCCATGAGGAAGATGGAGCTGTTGATCCTCGTGATGGTCCTCCGCCTCGCTTCCTCCCGTAAGTCAATTAAAGGGCGTTACCCATTTCATGAGAATTATGTGTGTGTGGAGGCTACACGTCGTTTAATTTGGCGGTACAGGTCGAAATATTCATTCCACACACAAAAGCTGGCGTCGGGGTGCTTCCAGCAGCTATTGCTTGAGTAGTGGTAGAAACCAAAAGCTGGGCCCATGTTTGTTTGAAGAATAACTGCTGGTAGCTGGTATCCAAACAGCACCAACAGATTTTTGAGCAAAAGCTAGCTTTTGAAATCCATTCAAGAAGCTAGATTTTTGTAAGCTCTTCTAGCTCCCAAACGGGGCCTTAGCTTCACCTTCACGCTTTGCTCGCGTCGTACAAGAATGTTCCCCATCGCTTCCGCGCGCAATTTTCCTCAGATTGCATTTACTGCTGGGCAGATAGGACTGAGCAGCGAACTGTAGCTGTCACGTCCTTGCTTGAGCGCTGATTTTCTTCGTCGTTTATTTGAACGAATTTAAAGCCAGCAATGAATCAATCGAGATTACTTTTGTTAGCAACAAATCTAGAAAATCCTTAGTATCTGGCAGTTAATTTCCAATTATAAAAGCCACGAGGCAATCGTGGTAAGCAATACTAAATCAAGAGATTTCCATCTATAATCCAGAGGCAGCTGGTGGTCTGCAGTATAAATATACCTGGCGCATCACCAATTTCTTCATCGTTCCTCCTAGCCCTTGCCTGCTGCGCCTCATCGTTTGGATCGGAGCCATGAGGAAGATGGAGCTGTTGATCCTCGTGATGGTCCTCCTCCTCGCTTCCTCCCGTAAGTCAATTTATAGTGCGTTACCCACTGGCGGAGCCACAGCAGGGCCAGCCTGGGCCCTGGCCCCCCTTGGCCCACGAAATTATCTGAAGATTGAGTAGTTTTGAGCCCAGCCAGCAGCCCGTGCAACAATTCAGTGGGTGAGTGCAAGGAAATGAGGCCCAAAAACTACTTGGCAGATGCAAATTCCACTAGCAGAGCACAGGCCCATGTAATAAGAAGCCCGTCAAAACATATAGCTGCTCAGTGGAGACCGCACTACATCACCCGTGAATGTGCTTTGCTGCTCAGTGCTGCTGCTACCGCTTTTGTTTGCCTTGCTGCTGCTGGCTTATGACTTATGAGATGATTTAGCACCTCAAGCCACGCAAAAGCAGGACTACGGGAGTAGGTTGCAGTACTCAACGGTCAATTTTTTCGCCCGACGTGGTTGTGGTACTGTTCATGGCCACCCCTCTGGTTGACGGCTGGCTCCGCCACTGGCGTTACCATTCATGAGAATTATGTGTGCTTGGAGGCTATACGTCGTTTTGGCGGCAGAGGTCGAGATATGGCCCTGTTTGGATTCATGGGTTAGAGTTAGATTGAGTTAGATTAGGCCAACTAACCCTAAAGTATCCAAACAGGGAGGGTTTAGAGTAGGGTTAGATGCATCTAACCCACCTAAAAAAACTATCCTGGTGGAGAGATGCTAATTGGAGCTAGTTGGGTTAGTTTGTAACTCTAACTCTAACCGAGTTAGAGTTTCCAAACAGGGCCTTCATTCCACACACAAAAAATACTAGTAACTGAGTATGTATGTACGTATGCACGCAGAGGACATGGTGATAGCCAGTGAACGGTGCCCCGGATTAGCCAGACCCTGTGGCTTTTCGCACTGCATCACTGACGACAATTGCACCCCGTGCTGCAAGAGCAGAGGCTTGGGCGTTGGTTTGTGCAGCTTTTCCATCTGCTACTGCTGCGAAACTTAGGAACTGTTACTCGATCCACCATGTATATAATAATAAATTGATGCATTGTTCACTTTGAGATGTGGTTGATCTCCTACGTAATGTGATGATTGGTTGCCACCGAATTCGTCTTTGTGATCTACTCAGTTCTTCTGTCAGAATGTTCTAATACGGCACTGATGCGGCTGACTGGCTGAGTGAGGGATCAGATTACAACGGGCCTCGTCTCCGGAAGCTTAGGTTCACCCTTCGCTCGCGTCGTACCAGAATTTTTCCTCTCGCTTCCGCGCGCAATTTTCCTGTCGTCTGTTGGGCAGATAGGACTGGGAAGCGAACTGTAGTTGTCACGTCCTTGAGCTCAATCATGCGCGTGTCGGCTTCACGGGTCGCTCCCCGCGCACAAAGACTTGCAGCTCGCTCGGTCCAGACGCGCGTGCCGCATAAGCGTAGGCCCCTGTTTGCACCCTGCTGCACATTACTACTCCCTCCGTCCCTTTTTATAAGGGATCGGGGGAGTTCTCGAGAAAAATAGGAGAAAAACGAAAAGACAAAAATGACCTCATGAATGCTCTCCGTCCATCAGGACCACCAAATTTCTCGCTGCTCTCTGCTTGCCATGGGGCTCCGGCCGCCCCCTTCTTCCACCCCTCGCTTCTTTACCTCTCCTTGTGATTCCCACGTCGTCCTCTCCGGCCACGGCAGCCACGCACGAGCTACCTGCATCCCTGCCGACGCTCGCGCGACCTCGCCGCCGCAGCAGCTGCACAAGGTCGCAATCGCCCGCGCAACCGCGACCGCGCGTCCAAAGTCGCCTTGCCGCGCGCCAAGCCGTCGCGACTCGCGCCTCGGTTCGCCTCACCCGCACCGCGCAGCGACCTCGCGCCCTGGCCGCCTCGCCCGCGCCGCCGCGACCTCGCTGTAGATCTGCAAGGTCATCGATGGAGGGGAGATGATGCAGGGCTGGGCTTCCATTGGCCGCCTCACCAGCGATTGAAGAGAGATAGAAGCAACGGCGGTGGTCGACGACCCAAGACCACGACAAGAAGCGGCCGCGTGGCAGCGCCTCACCTACCTCGCCGCACTCAGCAAGCCCATGGCGGGAGCCGAGCAGCTGCTCCAGGGCCACATGTGCCTGCTCCTGTGCCGCAGCTCCAGCTTCGAGTTGGCCGCTTGCCATGAGGCCAGACCTCAATGCGGATGGAGATGGGAACAAGGGGAGAGGCAGAGGGGTGGAAGACGACGATGCGGATGGGAGGAGTACGGGAAGACCGGAGGAGCAGGTGGCCTGTACTTTTTCTCTTTCTTTTCTCTGTTGGATGGGAATCTGGGGATGATGGCGGGACCGTAGCTCTCCGATCCCTAACATTTCGGGACAAAGCCGAAACGCTTGGATCCCCTTACAAAGCGGGACGGAGGGAGTAGTAGATTAGTTCTGCCATAGGCCGCAGCTGACGAGCAAGATTCGTATATCCATTGCGAGAGGTTATATCTAATCGGATGTAGAACGATAAGATTTATACTAGTACTAGCACAAGTACTTTCACGGGAGGTTGCAGCTAGCCAAGTTCATTGCATCGATACGGCACTAGTTCTGATAGTTTTCTTGGCCGTGAAAGTTCGCAGGCACGAGCATGTGCTGCAAACCATTCAGTAGAGCTTTATTATACTTGTGCTTAACAACTTTCAGAAGTTGGAACTGCAGTTGCGCAGCGCGCGGCATCATTGGAACGTGAGGTTCTCCATGTCACGAACCTTCCAGTCTCCTACGCGCAACCAACGAGATGCCTGTAAGTACATCCTAAATCCACGGCACGTTCGATGAACCGTATCAACTCAGAAAATGCGCCATCTGTCGGCAGCTAACCTTGGGCTAATACTAGAAGACAAAGTGTCCAATTAATCACCATGTCCGCTGAGCCTGAGACTGCGGAAGAGGATAGGTTGGCTGCTCTCGCCCGCCCCATAAAACAGGACGCCATCTGCTCGGAGGAATGGTGCCTATCGAAGCCGCAATGGGGGGGCCAACCCGTAACCGTGCGGTGAGGACACCGAGAGGCGAGAGGCGAGGGCGGAGGTTCGTTCACGTCGCGTCCATGTCCATGTGCGGGGCGCAGCGACTGCCGCGGGGGGCACGGTGCCGCAGGGGGACCGCGTGCACGTCCGCCACCGACTCCACCGCATGGCCTTCGTCGTCTTGCTGAGCGCTGAATCCTCATTCTTTAACTCTCCACGGCGTCATCTGATGATGCCCATTTGTTTGTCGCGGCAGGGTAGTTGGCAATGGCATGCACCTCCCAAACCGTTTTTGGCTAAGCGCAATCTCAGACGTGGTGATTAGACACCGGATCGTAGTGGTTTCAATGGTGCTTAACGAGCACCAAATAACAGTACCATGCGTGCGTTTCGTTGACCGGCTGCTGGTGCTGGCAGATGTATAGTTGCTCGTGTTTCGGCAGTGAATGTTCCTGAAGAAAACTGTACTCCACCTAAGCAAAGTGGAGCGGTGAAAATCACGTAGCAGTACTCCAGTGTTGGGCTGTGCACATTAATCAGTGCCCGATCTACTCGTGCTACAGCCTGCTGCACTGTTCACGTGGGCGCATTGCCCTGCACCACGAGCCCAGCCAACCACCATTGCCACGCAAGGAACGAGAATCAGCGCCGCGGCACTGCACCAGCACGGACGGGAGCGGCGATCCAGGCGAACAACCCCTCCCAAATTAATCGGCAATCTATCAGTCAATCCAAATCGCCCCGCGACATTCTTGAGCTCAGTTCACCTCACCTCACTGCGCGTCAGCGTCTCTCCCGCCTCGAGATGCCCTGCTGCCCTGCCTCCACGTCGCAATCCGCGCCAGCAACCACCTCTCTATTAAACGGCGACACCTCCTCACGCGGCACCACTCGCTGCCACACCCGTCGCTTCCAATGCGCGCTGGCGTCGGCGATTGAGCGAGTTCAGCGCCTGAAGACTTCGCTTTTTCTGAGATAATGCGGGGCGGTGGCGGTGAATGCGGGCTTGATTTTCGGGGCGTAATGGATGAGGAAGAGGTGGTGTCGGCGCCGGAGAGGCCAATGCGGCGGCGGCGGCGGCGCCGGTGGGGAGAGGAGGCGGACGGCGGCTACTCGCCGAGTTCCACGGGCGGCGGCGGGAGCAGCTGCTGCGGCTCCTTCGACTGCGACTCGGTTGGTCTCGGTCCCCCTCCGCAAAGTTTCAGTATATTCATGATAGAGTTCTTTTTTCTTTGTCCTATCAAAATGATGCATTTGAGCACTACGAGGAAGAAAAAGCTCCAATTATTCAGCTGGCATCACCTTTAGGAATGAAAAAGATTGAAATTTGGATTTTGGAGCACTTAGATGTTCACCAGCTGGTGGCAAGTGGCATGACGGTGCCATGCAGATCTTGTTAGCCAATAGCCTGTCCCAGGTGACTGCAACCTTTTGAGAAAGAAGCTAGTAGTATTTTGATGCGCTGGAATAAGCAAATGTTATATAGCTGTAGATTAGTCGACTCTCAACCTAGTGATTGAGAGTCGAGGCAAAGGAGGAGGGCCCGAAACTTTTGAGACCTGAGCGAAGGCATCATCATCACCATCTGGGATCCTATAACAAGCAAAAAAAAGTGGGCCGCTTTTCTGATATGATGAGATAATGGGCGCCCTTGGATTCTATTCAAATTTCTTTGTTTTTTCCCTTCTGCCCGGGATTAGCTAAATCTGAGTGGCTAAGATGATGGTTGGCTGCAGCCTTTGGCCGGGTTCGTGCGCCCTGATGGTGACCCGGATACAGATCTGGAGACAGATGGGCTGGCCACCTCCTCCTCCAATGGTAAGCACGACGCTGTAAACAGCTCAGAGTTTGTATTCTTACTAGTGTCTCAATCGGTTTGAAAGCAACTTGACTGCCCGCCCTTTATAACGAGCTTGAGTTCAAAGCTTCTGCAGCCTACACGGAGCGGCAGGACGAGGAGGAAGTGCTGTGCGGGCTGAAGGAAGAAGAATGGGCACAAGTGCAAGAACCAAACAAGAATCCGGCAGGCCGTGCCACCCCAGGTATTTGTTCCGAGTTCTGCTTTTGGTTTATTTGTACAAGGTTGTCAATGCTGTATGTCTGCATTGTTTTCCCTCATGCAATGTATGCATCTATGTTGTTCGACAGAATGCCAAAACCATCGGTACCGGCCTGAGACTGCTCGTTTGCTTGGTAGGAAGGGGTCGAAACAGCGACCAGCCTCGCTCGACTTCGGTAGCCCTGGGTTCAATGGGGCCTCGTTTTCTCCCAGCTTTGTGGTTGGTGGTGTGGGTTTGATGAACAAGGGATTTCTATCGTCACGCATCAGATCAGACGTGTTTCACAGTCCTGGAACTCCGAACTATCCACGGCACCGTTCGTCAGTGTTGGGGTGCCAAAAAGGGTGGAGCTCTGAGAGAGTGCCACTTCCTTCTAAAGGAAATAAGAGGTACCCAGGGAGCAGCATGGCATTTCCTTACAGCAATGGGAGGGCATTGCCCTCAAAATGGGAGGACGCAGAGAGGTGGATCTTCAGTCCAAATTCTAGTGATGCACTCGGAAGAACCTCTGCCGCTCATGCTCGGCGACCAAAGTCTAAAAGTGGTCCCCTGGGGCCTCCTGGAAGACTTGGTGGACAATATTCATCCGTTTCTTCATCGGTGACATTGCTTGACAGTGGGAGAGTTGGACCATTCACAGCAAATTCTCCCTTTGTGGCAGGAGTACTAATGCCCGAACATGTTTGTGGAGGGAAAAATACTAATGGAACATATCCAAGTAGAGCAGCTGCTGATGAAACCAGCGTTAAAAGTGGTGGCAGGTTTTGTCCAGCAAACGGTGTGTCTCATGCTATTCGATCAACCAGGGTCCGCCGGCGATTAGATATTGCGGCCGAGTCATCTGCATCACTGCCTAGCACCCAGGATTCTATACAAGGTATTTACTCCTAGTCATTGTTTTCTATGGCAAAGTACATATCTATTATTGCTTTTTACCCCATTCTAGCTTATTATTAGTATCAAAGTATAGTTTGTAAATTTAGAAAGGAATCATCTCTGTTTGCTGAAGCTGGAAACATACTGTGAAACCCTCAAGAAAGAAATAGGCTTTTTTTTGTCGAAAATAGTTGAGTCATTGATAGCTGATGCGATCCTATGTTGAACAGAAGATATCTATGTAATTTATCACATTGTCCTGTCTCTGACGTATACTGATACTATGTGAAGTCTTTAACTTGGTACCTCTGTTTGATTTCTTGTTCAGATGAAAAGGTTGATTCAGCCAGCACTATTAGCCCTATAATGTCAAGGAAAGATGCTGCAACTCAAACTAGCCCAGAGCTGAGTAGGTCATCATCGCCCAGCAGCAGGCCTTCATTTACTAGTTCATTGTCGACGCAACAAGTCAAAGAGAGTGAGGCTTGTTTCTCAGATGTTGAGATCAGGGATGTGCAGATGGATGATCGAGTGACTCTAACTCGGTGGTCAAAGAAAAATGTAGCACGATCCTCTCACAAGAATTTAACAAACATAGTTGATGGGAAGGAAAAGACAGTGGAGTCGAAATCTTCTTCCTGGGACTTTACTGAAGTGAAGTGTGTATCCAAGTAAGGGGTCACTACAAACTCAGATATTTTGCTGTTTGATGAGCGTTTTCTTTGGACGTACCTTTATTCTTGAACTACTAGACTATTATAGTTACCCAAAGCTTAATTTCTAGAGTATAATGTGTCTCAAGTCTACTTCCATATATTCTAACATGCAATGTGTTCAACTATTTACCAATTAAAGATTTTTTATCTTTTACTGTATATTTACGCCTATCGTGAAAGCTGCTAACTCTACACAACACTGAAAGGGTTGAGAGAGAGGATGCAAAAATTACTGCATGGGACAGTCTTCAAAAAGCAAAAGCTGAAGCCACAATTCAAAAGTTAGTGGTATGTTATTCGCCCTAACTTCTTGTGAATTATCTCTATTGCTTGCTTGTGTACTATTGCTATCTTGATGCATTTCCAGTATAAGTCTGGTTGATGGTATATTATTTGCAATATGACGCTCCATTCTTTCCTAATTCTATCCGATTGACCCTGTGTTGCTTCTATCCTCTCAGATAAAGCTTGAGAAGAAAAGATCATCTTCACTGGACAAGATTTTTAACACACTCAGGTCTGCTCAAAGAAAAACGCAGGTTGCGCGTGATCATGATTCAGCAACAGCCAAGCAAGATGAAAAATCTTCTAGGAAGACAAAAAAGACACAGCTTAGCAAGAATGGTCAAATAAGTTCTCTGAGTGGCTGCTTTACTTGCCATGCTTTCTAAATATTGAGTAATTCAACAATTGAGTAAGTTGCATTCAGATTCTTATTGTGCACTAAAGCTGAAGTTTATGCAATTGATTTTCTGTTGTTAGTACACTGTGTTAGCTGCCCTATATACCGCGCTATCTCCTGCTGCGCTAGACAAGACTGTAGTATGTTGACAAGAAAAATTACTACCAATCTTTAGTTGACTGAGTGTTTGGGAAGTGTTCAAGATTGTTTCAACCCATTTAACGATCATGGTTACTGTCTCCCATGCACAGATTGAGTCAGAACCATATTGATGTATAGACAGTTTCACTTATCTCACATAGATCATCCAAAACTTCACGGCTACAGAACTTTCGGTTTCGGTAACACATGCCGCCGGTCAACTACTTCCGGTTCTATATGTTGCAAGTGGCCTGTTTACATTGTGTAGGTTACTTAAAACAGTCTCGTTTGTTCGGTTCGTGTGGTTATAAATTGCCTCAGATAATGCTTAATATATTTCAACTTCTCAGTAGATACAACGATGCAGCTTTCTAAGTCTTTCCAATACTAGCACTCCAATGTGATTTATCATGTTCAATTGCCTGATTTCAATTCTAGACTCCCTTTCCAAATGCAACTTTATAATGACCTTAATATCAAGACTTTGTCATGTTCAGGAATCAGGACCCGAGGTGATGATTCACGCTTTCGACATCAATTCCTGGGTAAAGTTGAGAGATCTATTGCTCGAAAAAAAAAAGTTCAGAGATCTATTACATGTCACAGCATAGTACTGGTACTCCGGCTAGAACTTATGGGCTCAAAATTTTCGAATATGCTGCTCCTACTATGGTAGGGACGATGCACTATAACAGCATGCAATTGCACATACCTGTGTGCTAGTTTCGATTATGCCAAGGGGACATAGGGACGATGCACTATAACAGCATGCAATTGCACATACCTGTGTGCTAGTTTCTATTATGCCAAGGGGACAAAAGAAAATGGAGCCACCAGGGAAAGGAGGAGTGCTTCTGCGTAGACTCCATGTGCCTGATTGGTGCCTCCTTTGTCATTATCTATTACCTGGCCAAACTTATAGCTAGGTACTGTAACCTGTTTATGCTGTAGTGGTGACTTGGTGATGCTGCCAAAGCTGATATGCATCATACGAAGCGCAGTTCCAATTGATGCGGACAACAAAGGAAAGCGGTGCCTGCCTGGCTGTTTGCTTTAAAGCTTGAGGACACCGCCGATATTAGAAGGGACGATGCTCCTTTGTTGCTTTTGTTTGTACAGTATTTAGAAACATGTGATAGTGGCCACTTTGCATATGCTTTCAGCATCACTGTACCAATTTGAGGAATTGAAACATTTTATTGGCCTGGAAACTCTGGAATATATTTACATATGTGTGTGTATATATTATGATGACAATGTGGGAATTAATAAACTGATTACTTCAGTGCATATCTGTTGGATCAGTGAAGCTGAAGCACATGTGCATGGCTCGGTCAATTTTTAATTCCACTCCACTGATTAGTGTTTTCCTTAGAACTGCTAGAATTCTCCATTCCGGGGCTGGCTGGCTAACAAAGTCATTCACTGAAATGTTAGTGGTTCTGGGGCATCCTTTTTCACTCGTCTGGGCTGGCATACTTTACATTATCTTCTAGTTGTCATTTTGTCGGATAAGATACTTTTGACATTACTCGTTTGTTGTGCGCTTGTGCTACGTGCGCGTGTACGCAGTTGACGGGTGGTGTTGCCGCATTAGGAGCATGTTAATCTGCGTTTTGCTTCCTCATCCGTCTACAGCAGGAGTGGCGATGTCAACCCCAACAACCCTACATATAATGCCGATTAGAAGCATAGGCTGAACACCTGTCACACTAGCCGACTTTGAATGGAAACTTACCGATTGATCGTCCACTTTATTGGAACACTTCAACAAAAAACTTGGCAACAAAAGCCACTGTTCTTGCTGATACCTTAGTGCATCGTCCAGTGCGCTTTACTGGAAAATTTCGGCAAAGAAATGACCAAGACTGTGCTAATAATTGGAACTAAGGTTTACTGAGCAACCAACTGCGAGAGTTATCTACGGTTTGATTCGAAGCTACAGCTGGTGCGAGGCCTGAGTCCTGCTGGATTGTGCAAACCCAATCATCCTCGATGCATGCATGCATAAATTGGTCAGTACAAGATGTGACTTCGAGCTGATGTTTGACCCGGGAAGCACATGGGCTGGACGTTTCATTGTTCCGTGTGTAGAATAGGGCCCGATGGTGGAGAGATGTCGTGCAATCGAATCACGCTGACACAAAGGGCATTGCGTCATCCACCCGGTGCGATACAGCACAACATTATTTGAACTTCACAAAAAAAAAATTACTTGCTGACTGAACACATCAGTTCGTTTCTACTACACTATAGCTCATGCATGAGTCACGAGCAACTTCTCTATCCAACATCAGGGGAAGAGCCTGACGATGTTAACCAGATCAAGACAGATTCAAGCCGGGCAAAAACTGTTGAGGTCGCCGTCTCCCGGTCTCACCGCCGTGCATGTGCCTACAGGTCTGACTCGGCACTGTTTCCGTCAAATCTTTATCGCTCCGTCGCTGTGGTGGTCATCGTCTCACCCAAAAAACTTGGGCCAGCGAAGCACTCTTAATTTGGCGGCGAGCGGCACGCCGCAATGACGAGTTCAGCTTCAGCGACATCTCCCCTGAACACGATCGGGAGACCTGTCCCATGTTCTCTGTCGCGCTGTGTCTCGTAAAATGATTACAGCACCAATTCGTATCAAACACTCGTTCTAGCTTTCTAAGTGAAGTTTGCTATCCATTTCTTGGAGAAAAGAAAAAGGTATACAAGAACAAGATGGAGCATTCGAGATCCTTAAATATAAGCAGAGGATTAAGTAGCATACCACATCATGCGAGACCACATCATCCGGCCCGCTGATTACAGCCCCTGAATTTCTTTTTTTCAGCACTGCCCACGCGCGAAACCTACCGCCCTGTTCCCATCAACGCGCCCGGGAGGCTGAACTCCGGGGCCCGCAATCCGGATAAGCCCACAGGGGTCCCGCATGGCGGCCGCACAGCACTCGCTGCATGCCTTCCGTTGCGCCGAGGATATTTTTGTCCGTATGCCGCCGTGCCAACAACTGACGGAGGCCGCGCCTCCACGTGCCCCGCCCTGGTTGGATTCCCGGTCGCGTGGGGGGAGACCACGACGCGCGAGCGCGCCACGTCTCGACTACCCGACGCAGCACTCCCACTCCCGCCTCCACCGCGCCCCCGCAACGTCCTGGATCCCCTGCGCCGCCTCCCGCCGTAGCATCATTCGCGGTCGCAGCTCGTCCGCTTCACACGCGCCAGCGCCGTTCCTCACCAGTCAACACTCGAGCGAGCCCTTTAGAAAGTCGAGGAGCGCATGTGACTGGCAACGATTGAGGTTCCGAGCTTGTGCTCCTTGGCTTAATTCGAGCTCTCCGGGCCGTGTCCTTGGATGCTGAGAGAGTCTGGCAGGTGAGGTGAGGAGGTGCGAGAGGCGAGGAGATGGAGTTCAAGACCGGCGGCTCGTCGTCGTCGCAGCGCCGGCCGGCGGCGGAGGAGGGAGCGCCGCTGGCGAGGCAGGGGTCGGTCTACTCCCTGACGTTCGACGAGTTCCAGAGCGCGCTCGGCGGCGGTGCGGCGGCCGGTGGCAGCGGCGTGGGCAAGGACTTCGGCTCCATGAACATGGACGAGCTGCTCCGGAGCATCTGGACCGCGGAGGAGACCCAGGCCATGACCTCCGCCGCGGGGGCGCCGCCCGCGCCGCTGCAGCGCCAGGGCTCGTCGCTCACGCTGCCCCGCACGCTCAGCACCAAGACGGTCGACGAGGTGTGGCGCAACCTCGTGCGCGACGAGCCATACCCGCAGGAGGGCGCGGCCGGTGCCGCCGGCGGGCAGCAGCAGCACCACCGCCAGTCCACGCTCGGGGAGATGACTCTGGAGGAGTTCTTGGTCAAAGCCGGCGTGGTCAGGGGGAACCCAACAGCCCCTGGGCTGCCACCCATGCCACTGCCGCCGCGGCCGGTCCCTGTTGCCCCCAAAAGCGCCGCCTTCTTCGGGAACTTCCCGGGTGCCGACGACGCCGCCGCTGCCGCGGCGTTGGGGTTTGCGCCCGTCGGCATGGCGAATCAGCTTGCCCTGGGTAATGGGCTGATGCCACAGAGGGCGACGGTGGGCATGGGAGGCGGCGCGCTGGCCGTGCAAACAGCAGTGAACCATCTTGACGCTTGCGGGAAGGGGAACAGCGACCTTTCGTCGCCGAGTGACCCACTGCCGTATTCGTTTGACGGGATGATTAGGGGGAGAAGGAACGGCGCCGGAGTGGAGAAAGTCGTGGAGAGGAGGCAGAAGAGGATGATCAAGAACAGGGAGTCTGCGGCAAGGTCCCGAGCGCGCAAACAGGTCAGGATGCTTGAGCTAAATTCATGCATGCATCGCTATTGAAGCCATTTGTTAGTACAAAGACTGTAGTCTTGTTGAGCTGAAAATAAGATTGCGGAAAAATTCATCTACATTAGGAACTCAACTCGTGACATGAAATTTTAGCAATTGTAAGTACAAGCAGCATTAGCAGAGTCATTGACCCGTGTACTTCTGCGCATGTCGTTGTTATTGTACTTGTGCAGACATTAATTTTTCATTTGAACAGGCTTATACAATGGAGTTGGAAGCTGAAGTTCAGAAACTTAAGGAGCAGAACAAGGAATTGGAGAGGAAACAGGTGAGCTTTCTATAAGTTCTGCTGTTCAATATTTTTTTTCTTTTGGGGGCGGTGACTGCTGCTCAAGATGTTAAACGTGCTACTTTAGTACATTCTCTCTGAGGAGGATTATATTCTCGTAGTCGTTCTGAAATAGGAAGTTTCAGATGGCAGACTCACTGTTTTCTTCTTTGCCCATTTTGTCCATGCCGATAACAGCTAGAGTTCCAGTGAATTTATACTAAAGTTCCATTTTCATATCCGGCACATCAAACTGCACCATGTATATTTTTGGATATACGAATATAAGAATCTGTCAGCACACATGTGGCACTTAATGACACTGTTCACCTGTAATGCTTCTGATATCGTTAATAACAAGCACACATTTCATAGTGTTAAGGATATAGTTTTCATAGTGTTAAGGATATAGTGTCATGGGAGTCCACATATTCATAACACACAGTACTGATCATTTGTTTCCTCGTCATGCAGGAAGAGTTGAAGGAATCACAGAAGAATGAGGTAATTGGTTTCATATCTCTGACTTATATGTCAAGTTTACGTTTCCTCGGTTTTGCTAAAATGTTTTTGGATTTCTGGAGTTTATGAAAAAAAAAATAGAGAAGCAGATGTGTGAAGAAAACCATGATTACTGCAGCTTCAGACAGATTCTGTTGGCTTTGATCTAAGCCAAGAATTTCAGAACTTAATTTCATCACCTTGTGGCCTGTTATTACTTGTCTTGCACTTTTATATTTCTGAAACAATACATGATAAAATTTATATACATTCCATCGTCATACTGCAATGTTGGTAAGTGCGGTGCTGTTGGTTTTTACTAGACAACTATTTGTTAAACTGTTGGTCTAGTAAGGTATTAGTCTGTGAGTTGTTCAATTCCAAGGATTGATTGTTTTATTATTTGTGAGTATCTTTCATTCCAGCACATTTGTTCAACATAACTTTAAATATGTTTCAGTATCCTTCTAAATTGCTCATTCTACGACTTATTCATATGGCTATGAGGATTATTTTCATTACTCGTCAATATATATAACACTTTTCTAAGCTGCGCACATGTCTGTTGTGCGTGGTCTAAATTTACAAGTGCAGTGAGACAATTACGGTACCAATAGCTCCCTCAAAGAAACCTCTAAAAACGAAGAATTAATTACCAACAGCTCGCTTAACTTGTCTTATTCTTTCTTTTTCTTGACAAAAAGGAAGAAAAAACTCATGGGGATCTGGAGTAAGCTGCATAAGTTGATCGGAATACAAAGTTGGATAAATAATTACCTGAATGGGTGATGCTGATTGCAATTTCATTTTACCGCTTGGCAGGTACCAGAAATGCTGAAGGATCCATTCGGACGGAAGAAACGGCTGTGCCTGCGAAGAACATTGACTGGCCCTTGGTAGGGATCCAAGAGTAGATAACTTGCCACAAACCTGCAGTAGCTTGTGTTCTGTACATAATTTACCTGCCGAAAACCAGTAGTGAGCAGTGTCAGCCGGACATCGTTGTGCTGCTAGTTTCGTTCTGCCGCTTGTGTAGTACTAGTCGCATCAAAAACTAACATTCCTGTAGAGGAGGGAAGCAGTAAGAATAGCTTTTAGTAGTGTCCTCCGAGTTGGTGTAGAGGTACATCTTCTGGCGCATCGGATAGAGATTTGGATGACTTGAGGTCTATGTAAGTAGTAGATTGATGGGACCCAATAAACATCGTGCACCCGAATTGACGAGGATCTGTGTATCTGATAGCTGTATGTATATGAAAGTATGAAACTAAGCGTTGCTCCTTGTGTGTACTTGGAAAGGCAGACCTTGTTAATTATAGTGGTGGCATGTTGTATGTTTTCTACTATGATTAATCTGACTCTTCAAGCTGTCATTTTCTTTTCGTTCTTTCCTTCTTTTTTTTTTATGTTGTTAGAAACCAGGGGCGGAGCCAGGACAGCCTTGCACCCGGTGCTGGGCTAGTGGACAGGTGCTAAATTGGACAAAATTGAGCAAAGTCTGAACGGTTCTTGGCTAATGTTTCCTGTATTTAGCACCGAGAAAAAAACAGGCGTTGGCCGGCGCTGCAGCCTGCCTCCACCCCCTGCTCCCAACGTCAACACAAGTAAAATCCGGATGCAGTATTTGTCACGTATTCCATTCACTCGGTTGAGATTTCTAGAGTATTTTCTGGTTTTTTTTTAGCTCCTAATTATTTTTCTGGTTGTTCTTGTTCAATCCCAAGGTTTCAAAAATCGTGGAAGGTGCAAAAACCACTCGGCCGCGGTTTTGCGGTTTTCGTAAAACCGTGAAAACCGTGACAAAAACCGCACGGATGCAAAATTCGAATTTGGACGAATTAGGGATGGAAACTGCATGGTTTTCGCGGCTTTTGTGCGGTTTCCACGGTTTGTCGAGGAGATTTTTTCGTTCAACAATAAAACACGCGGTTTATCGCGCGGTTTTCTCATGGTTTTCGCGGTTTTCGTGCGGTTTTTGAAATTTCAATTTTCTTAAATTTTTAAATATTTTTGCTGAAAACCGTCGAACCATCCAAACCGCTGGGTCGCAGTTTCAACGAAAACCGTTTTCGTCGGTTTTGTAAACCATGTTAAATCCATTAACTGGGGAGACCACAAAATGGAGCAAATGGGCCTAGTAGAAGTTGGCCCATTCTCTAGGGTCAACAACAGCTGCTGGTGGGCTGATTTGACAAATTGCACCAACAGTCCCCACCAGCCCACTCGACAATACCACCATACACGACCCATATCGGAATTCAGAAGCCGTCAAAGCAGAAACCTCTCACGGAGATCCGGAGGAGCTGCGTCCGCGAGTTCGTCCCTCTGCTCATCACCACCGTGCTACCAGCCTCCCGGTCGCCAACGATAAAATGTTCGACGACTCTGACGTCGCGCTGCGGTGAGAGTACGAAGCGAGGACGTCTGGACGTGACATCTCCTTTTGATACGCAACGGATCTTTGGCATCGCCGTAGCCTTGTTGTAGTACTGGTACTATAGCCTGGTGTGATGCGGAAAAGAAAGGCGGACGGAACGAGGGACACCGTGGCTTGATCGGGACGTCAGCAGACAGCAGGTACCGTTAATGGGGCGTTGGCATGTGGGGTTACCTGACACGAGAGCTGGAGGAGTTCCCGGCAGTGAGACGTTACTGCCTGGGCGAACGGCCCCGTACCGGCGAGGGAGGTACTACGCGCACGTGAGCTCCTGCCTGCGTCGGTGCTGTCCGCCCGTGCCACGGGTACGGCAATTAACGGTCGAGCCCAAGTGCGGAATCGCGTGCATTCCTCCGTTCACTCGATTCGTCTCTGCCTGCATCTGGCGATTGAATTTTGGTACTCCCTCACATGATGCGGAGGCCCTCAACAAGCCTTCAGTTCGCATATTCTCCGCCTACCGCACGCCACCATTGATCTCTCTTTTCGTACTGACGGGCAGCCGGTGATGCGTCAAGGGGTCGGTGCGCCATGACCGACGACCGTTGCATATGGGCAGCACGCTGTGGACTTGTCGCGCGGTGACCGCGTGCACCGCCCACCACTGCACCGCCGCCGCGATCAGTTTGATCGTCGTTCATTGACTTGACGGCGCAGTGAAGATTCTGCCTCCGCATGTGACTCCACGCGTAGCACGAACCACCGACCCGCACAGGCACAGGGATCGACCGTGTTCGGCGATTCACAAGAGAACTCCTCGTAGGCTTGGTACGTAGTTGGCGCAAGAACCGGTGAACGTGCACAAGCTAAGGTAACGTCAGAGCGGTGCGACCGCCCCAGTGCGCGGCTTCACGGGGGCTGTGGCGAGATTCAGGACGGATTGCTCCTCGTCTCGGCTGGGGAGACAAGCAGTGCAACAATGAACACGAGTCAGACGCCTCCCGGGCACGGCTTTCCGTCGCTACTACGGGAGCTGCATGCAGCCTGTCCTCGTGCCCGCGTTGAGGCGGCAGCAGCATCTTCCTCGGATCCGAGCAGCAAGTCGGGGAAGAGGAGACATATAGCGTCTGTATATGTCAGCGATCCGCGGACAAGGTGAGGTTGCCGCTCTTTGGGGTCGCAGATCGACGAAACGCGGCCCGAGACGGATACCTAGTTTACTGTACTCCAGTCTGTAGGGTACCCCTTTCAAGGGATTCCTAGTGTCCTCCGAGCGGACATGGCACAAGCCCTTTGGCAACGTCCAGTGCAAAAGCATTGATTTTCTCGAACAAATGATTCCTGGGCTCCGTTAAGCTCGGTCATGGTAGTTCTCAGTAGGAGTATTTGGCACACATGCGCGATCATCAATCAGTTCATCATCACGCCGTTTAGAAACTTCTGCGAGCACCGGCATCGGCAGACCTGCACCCCACGGCACGAGCGTTTGCCACGGACGGAATCACCCACCAACAAAAGAACCAGGTCGATCCGCCCCCAAAAGCTCGGACAAAGCCGCGCTGAGCTGTGACCGAATCAAATCGCACCTGCCGCGCCTACGGCTGTCGCGTGCGTGCGTGCGTCCTGGTTGTCATGCTCCGCTAGCTGATGCCGATCCAGTGACCAACCCGGCGCGGCGTCCATGCGCAGCCACGACGGCGTTGGTTATTGGCCACCGGGAGTACCTGGCATGTCCTCCACCAGCACGTGCACGAGCGGGCACGAAACGAACACACGAAGCCAACAAGCAACGACACGCCCGGAGGAGGAGTGCGTGGGAAGCATCGACGTTTCTGCATTTCTGGTAGTACGAGAGAGAGCAGCATGCTGTTCGTTACAGAAACGGGCGGGCGTGGGGGAGCTTGGCTGGCTGGCGCCCGTGTCGCGTCGATCGGCAGCGTCGTCGAGCCCCGCCGGATCAGCAGCAAGCGACGCCGAGCCAGAGAATCATTGTCTGGACGCTCGATCGTCGATGTCCCACCCGGCGGGAGCAAGCCGTACGTGCCAACCGCGAGGGCGCGTGCTTTACAGCGCCGCAGCGAGCGTCGTTATCGTCAGGGACCTACGAGTATCGCACGATCGGATCCCTTCGTCGCTGCACGACGCCGTGCGAGTGTCCGTGGCGAGCGTGCAACCCGGATCCCAGCTCCGATCGCCTGGCCGGCCGGCCAGCGTCTCCCGGCCGGGCTCGGGACCACACGCTTTACGCCCTCGAGACGCAGTACGTGCCCACGGTGTGATTCGATTTTATGTCATCCGTACCACGAACATATCACGGTCGTTCGTTGGGAAAGTGATGGCAAGGCGAATATTGTGGCAGGCACAGGCGATCCGGTGCTGTCCGTCCGAGATGCTTCCCGCACGCTTCATTCGCTCATTTCCTCCTCTCCTCGGCCAATAATTATAGGCTAGCTTGCAGACGATATTTGGGAATTAGCTGCGCTGCTGCAGTTAAGGGTGCATAATCGCATAAACAAAACGGTGTGGTCCGGGCATCAACAATGGCCTTTTTTTTGTTTATGTTTGCACATCACAAACCCCCCTCCACATCACCGTGCGCCCGCCCCCCTGGGTAGAGCCGGACGGCGGGGCACGTACCCGGAACCCGTATGCACGTACGGAAAAACGTATGTATCCTTCATGCACGTTTGTGCATCTTGCGCAGACGTTACCTGTACAAGCGTAGACGCACCTCGGATACTTTAATACTACGAGCTAGTGCTCCAGTTAGTACAAGATGCTGCTCTGCTTAATGATAGTGGTCCTCCAAGTCGGTACACTACACTGCGCGCCGACTATAATATCCCGTCTCATGCGGCATGCCAGCAACATTTGTACGTGCCGTTCTGAATGATACTACTAGTATTGATTTGTAGAGTACATGCAAGCTCTATGATATTGGTTCGTGCTCCCTCGCGAAGCAAATGAGCCAAACTCGAGCATACTTTACAGCCGAATGAAAACACTGCGCCCTCGCTTTCGTCAAGGATGAGTTGTTTGAACTGAGCAAGCAGCAGGACTTTGTCGAAGAAACCCGTAGGCGACGCAGTGGAAGAACCACAGAACAACATGGCCCTTGGTGGACTTTGAAATGAGCTGCAAGAAAATTTGTCGGTTGCTACAGGTGAAACCGTGGACTATTTTGATCAGGATTCAGGTCCACCGGGCTGGTTCTCAATTCCCGCGCGCGTGCATGCGTTCGTTTCGACGGTGGGTGACGGTCGAGGTTCGTGAGTTCTCGCAGAGTCGCAGGTGAAGCCATCTGCCAAGAGCTCGCAGACAAGCTGCGTTCAGTAGAGCGACAGCGTAACAGGGCCTGAAAATGTCTGCAGAAAGGCACGGAATCCTTATTTGACGCTGGGGCATACTCCTACTAATGATCGCGTCAACTAACCTGAAAGCTTCGCGAGTAGTTACTGCGTTAATTGTCATGTCCTTGCGGGTAGAGGAGATCTGATCAACTTGTTTGACTTTGTCGTTCCGAATTTCTTTTTCTTTTCCCTTTTCTTGGTCAGTGTCCTAAATGGCCCATCTACCACTATACTCCTATTTCACGACGAATCCACAAAACAGAAGACGACTTGTGATAATACTGTCCTGGTACTAGTAGTCGAAAGTTTTTAGTGTCAGTTTGACAGGCTATACACTGTAAAGACAGCTGCGCCGCAGAACCAGCGCCTCTTTTCAGAACTGAGCAGCGCCATGGGCACGGCTGCGCGGGAGCCGGACAGACACACGGGAGTGGGCAGGCGCCAACCGCAAGGCGACGCCGCGGGCTTTACCTGCTGCCTCGGCCACCGGCGGCACACCCGCCGGTGCATTGATGGCGCGCCACCGCCAAAGCTGTCGACGGACCGGGCGGATCACAGGCAAAGCGGGAGCTAGCGCCAGCCTTAGCTCACGTACGCCTCCACGGCCACGGGACGCCCGCGCGCGCTTACAACTGCATGCACGCGCCTTGCCCCGCGAAAGCAACGGACGGACAAAGCCTTTCTTTTGGGTGGGTATACCGTGGCGCAAGCAAAGGGGAGATGGAAATGGAGTGCGGTCCGTCCGTGCGTGGGTGCATGGGCCAACAACTGATTCCGCAGTTATCCCCGATGTTCGTTGCCTTTTGGTTACGGAAAGCAATCGTGGTTACGAGTTTGTTAATCCGTGTGACTTGTACCACACTGATGATCATCGGTGTCCGGGGAAGGAAGGATTAGGATCGCAAAAGCTTTTGTGTTCGTAAAGAAGGGAAAGCTGAAGGGACAGCAGGGGATGTTGGGATTGGAGGGAGGCAGTTGCACGTATGCTCATGCCGAGCACTGAAGCAAAACATGCTCTCATGATCCAGCCTGTGGAAGCGTGGCCACAACTCTTGGTCCTTCTCTACTGATCAAGCTACTAGCAGCTTTGCTATTGTCGGATCGAACAACTGAACGAAGGTTCGCTAAATATACAAACGGAGTAGGTGAGGAGCAGCGCACATCAGCACCCACCCGATGTGACTGTTAAAGGTTCGACATGCTAACGGTATCCAACAGTACGTACTGTTTTTAAATCAAGTCGATCAATCCATGGGAGAGTAGTATAATTTTGCTCTGCCAATTTAGCTCTCGTTACCGGGACATTGTATCTTACAATTAACGGTGCTTCGCGCACATGAACACGGCTTAATTTACTCTAGTGCTCATGAGCCAGAACATGGGCTAAGGCATATACAATTGCGGCTCGATTCAGATTCGAGGTGATCAGGGACGTCAGGCGCGCCACCGTTTCAGGCGGGACGGGACGGCGGGAAGATCACGGCCGCGCCAATGCCTGCGCGAGGCGCTGGACCTTGGCGGCGATCTCCGGCGGAACCCGCACGGCCCGCCGCGGCTGCTCCTTGCCGCGCCGCCGGAAGTCCAGCCCGAGCGCGTCCGACACGTCCTCCGAGGTCCACCCGGCTCGCCGGAGCGAGTCGGAGCACCGGTCCGTTTTCAGCACCAGCGCGTCGAGGACCGCCTCGGTGTCGGGTGCTGGGGCCTCCTCGTCGTCGAAGAGTCCGGATGCGGCCACCTCGACCATCTCGTCCACCTCCCTGTCTCTCCAGCCACCTTTCTTGAGCATCGATCCGAGGTTGTCGAGGTAGTTGTCCACCCATCGCGGGGTGGACCTCCGCGGTGGCGAGGAGCAGCCCGAGGAAGACGAGGACGAGGATGAGGCGGTGGAGGCTTCCGAGGAAGAGGAGTCGCGTCGGCGGCGGTCGGAGGCGGCGTCGCTCCAGAACTCGATCCAGCGCGGGGCCTGGCCACCGCAGACGGCGTCGAGGCTGCGGCGCGTGCACGACGTGCTCGCGCCGGAGACGGGGGACGCCAGCGGGGAGGAGAACTCCATCGGCTGGAACGAGGTTTCGCGGGTGAAGAAGTGGAGCACGTCGAGGCCGCAGCAGAGGACGCGGTCGTCGGTGACGAAGAACACGGGGTTCCCGGCGAGGCAGGGGCGGCAGGGCAGGTAGCAGCGGTCGAAGAGCGGGACGAGCAGCGGCGCGCGGCGGACGGCGGAGCGCGCGAGCCGGCGCGCGCGGTCCGGGTCGGCGGGCCGTGGCCCCCAGCACCGCGGCCACAGCGCGCCCCTGGCCGTCTGCAGCGACGTCGCGGCGAGGGGCAGGTCGAACGCGGCACGGAGCCCGGCTCGGCCGCGCCAGTCTGGGAACCCCGGTCCCGACGGGAGGCCCAGCGCCAGCACCGCGCGGAGGTCCGGCGGGAACGTGAACCCGAACTCGGCCTCCGCGCGCGCGAACTCAGCGTCGGAGAGACCCCGGAGGACGGCCACCCCGGCGGCCCGGAGGTGGGAGAGCACGGCCCCTGCCACGCCGTGGAAGGAGTGCAGCCCGTGGCGCGGCGACGCGGACGCCGACGCGTGGCCCGCCGCGGCGCGCGTGGACAGGCGGCGCAGACCCGCCGCGTGCGCAGCCGGGGCCAGCCCGGCCATCCTGTTATCCACGTCCACCATTGCCGCTGGCAAAACCGTCGTGCCTTCCTTCTCAGATGCGGGAGCGAGGATTCAGTGATGAGATGCCAACGGAAACTGCTGCTGCTTCGATGCGGAGGAGAGGAGACGAGGAGAGCGGATTATATAGGAGGGGAGGCGGTGCCCGTCGGGCGAAGGACAATGGTGGGGCCTACGGCCATGGGCAACGGGGGCCCTCTGGAGATCTGAGGTCATGCGGCTGGCTGGGCGTGGGGTGAGAAAGCGATGCCCGGCAGCCGTGCCCGTGCGGTTCTCCTTAACGTCAGGCGTCTCTTCGCCTGTGAAAATGCAAGCTCACGCACTGAAGAACGGTGACGCAGCAATAAATTCTTGTACTCGTCTCACGCGTCGTACATTTGTTTCACACAAAGACTTTCTCAGCAGTTACTGTGTGAATACGCAAACGTTGCGAGTACTTATTACGTCTTCACTGTATGAGCCATGTTAATATGTATCTAAAATTCTTGTCAGAAGGAAAAATAAGTAGGAGTACTCCACACTACCACTCCGTCAGATAATGGCGTTGCTGTCTCGCTACAGCCTAGGACGAAATGATATACTACTACGGACAATAATTTGGTTGCTGGGGCCAAGGACACCTGTGTTCATAAACCCAGAAGCAGAAGTGCGTATGGATAGCTCTTGCCAGTGATGAGATCATAACTGGGGGATGTGCCCCAGGAAAGGGAAGGGGGACTGCTTGCTTAGTTGGCATGAGGCGATCATCTGCTATCGAACTCAATAATGCCGTCATCAGAGAAATGAATAATGTAGAGCTCCAACTGTGTAGCCATGATTTTGGTCTCCCGCGAACGAAGCACACGTTCATGGGTTCTCCGGGGTAGGCGTAGGTCCGGCGCGGCAGGATCCAGGCTCCTTCCGGTACTCCTTGTACGGGCTTGTGTACGTCGAATAATTCGATATTGTATCTCGCTTGAAAAAACAGGTTGTTCTGAGCTAATGCGAAGTGTAAACACTGGCGTCGCCAACACTGATGAGACTAGACCGCGCGCGCGAAGTGGCCCGGGGCCGTTTGGCGATCGGATGGCGTGGACGATCGAGATGCTAGCTCACCTGCCGCGTTCACCTCATCCGTCAATCCACCAAAGCGACGGGGTATCTTTGCTCGATCGGTTCATCGCACACGCCTGACGGAAATTAGATCGGTGCCGTTCCGCGAAGAGACAGGCAGGGATTGTCCGCGCCTGCAGCCCTGTCACAGCTCGCGGTCTCAAAGTTTTTGGCATGGCGCTTGGCGGAGGAGCGGTGGCCGGGCCCCGTCAAATCGATGTGATCCCAGAAATCTTGGCCGTCGCCGCCGTGACTTTCGATGGCTGTCTGGCTGCGAGTCACTGTCGCGCTAGCGACTAGGCGCAGTGTAGGTAGTGAGGCAGGGACATTCCTGGGATGAAGAGGATTACTTGTTGCGATTGGATTCAGGAACTATTATTGCTCAGTTTTGCTGTCTTGGGTAATCTCCGACCTACCATTTGTTGGCCTGCTTGTCGCGTGCTTTGTCACTGTCAAAATGCGTTGGAGAGATAATGACGAAGTACAGTGATAAACGCTAGCTGGAAAATTAGCAAATCAATACTAATGCCTGTTTGCTCTTTCTGGATCACAGGTACTGGTCTTGCTTTGCTTAATGATTGAGGCCTTGCCCTCTTATCTTACTACGTTGTTTTTACCGTCCTTTGGTTGTAGGTCGGTGTCACGGTGTGTGAAATGAGTGCCACCTAGTATAACGACATGGTACACGAAACCATGGCCTGATTTCAGAGACAAAACAGGCAGTAGCTTTAGGGCGTGTTTGGGCATTCACGCCACAACTTACCACGCAAACCTTCGGCGATTTTGCGAGATGCTTGGTTCCGTGCAGGCTTTGGCTGCCACAGCACAGTGCCCTGTCGTTTTGCTACTGCAGCTCGTCGTTTTGCTCCTGTGGCGTGCGATGGCGAGTGGCGAGTGTGGCGCCCTTTTTGGACGCCACAGCGCGGCGGCGCCACGGTGTGGCGTGGCAACTGATGGCCGACAGAGTCAAAACAGGCAGTAGCTTTAGACAGTGACTGGGCCTTCACGCTCTCATCTCCAGCCGGCCAAAGCTGTAGCCCTCGCTGTGGAAACATGTGTGCATGTGAAAACTGCAGACTCAGCCCTGTGCCCTCTGGCCAGCCAGAAAATGAAAATCACATTGCTTAATGATGCCTGTTCCTGGAACATGCTGAAGGCTGAAGTTAACAGGTGAACGTATGCTGCCAAGGCAATTTACACTTGGTTCAGGTTTTCAGCTTTTGTCTCGTCGAAAATAACGACAGCTTTCAGGCCCGCAGTGAAAAATCGCCACCAGCAGGAGGCAGCCGCCATATTCTGACGCTGGAGAAAAAACCACTGCAATTTTTCGCTGGGGGGCGTCCGGGCGTGTTACACGTCCCGGCAGCTACTCCTACCACCCTACTACAGTTGAAGTTAAACCAAAGCTTCAAGGGAAGGGGCAAGTGGTGAAGTGGAACGGAAAGAGGGGCGGTTGGAGTCGAATAGTACCTCACTCGCATGTGCGAACAGGTTACAGGTGACTCCTGGTTCGTGCGGGAGAGCATGTCAACCCGAGCAGGTGCTCGGTGCACGTGCCACCATGTGCTTGAGGATTAGAGCCACGACGACGTGATGACATGCGTATATGTAGCACCGTACAAGTTTACTTTTTTTTAAGCACTCGATGGGTGAACTGCACGAAAAAAAGCTGCTGCGTACGAATTCCTTTTACACTCCAAGGGCGAATTGCACGAATTAAAACCATGTACTACCTGTGACCCTCGCAAAAAAAATGTACTAGTACTTGTGAAGTATGACGATTCTTTTGCTGGCTGGATAGAAAAGATCGATAGTAGCATGGAGGAACTGAGCCGTGGTGTTCTCAAAGAATACTAAAATTGAAACGCCTGGGCTGGAAATATACGAGTCGAACGGTTTTGTGGCAATTGTGACTTTGCTTGGGCTTGGGGCCTAGCTTTTAACAAGACGCTTCTGGAGGACACCTTTTGCGGATGAAGAATGGTTGGGCTTGAAGGATCAGCCTTTGTGTGGTTGTTTGATTCGGCCTTTGATAGGGCTTGCGGGTGAAGAATGTTGTGGGCTTGAGGCTCTTGGGCCTGGGATAGATTCTCTCTCTCTCTGAAAGACCCTTTCAATTTTTTCACGAAGAATAGAAACACACTAGTTATTGCTCCATGCTCAAAAAAAAAAAACCAACTCGTTATTGCTAAAAAAAAAAACACTAGTTTCCACTATGCTCAGCATCATCAATACCTTTATACCCTAAATAGTGGTGAATATTTGTTTTTAGATGAATTCCGGTGAAGGTTTAAAGCTAAGAAAACAAGGTAGCAGCAGCAGGAAAAAAAAACCTGTACAAAAGTTTGGAATTCCTCCGGAAGTCCGGTCCAAAAACTTCCAGTTCTGAAACTCCGGACTCACTGATTTGAATGGTTCAGCAGAGACTACATACAAGTACACAACAAACACATCTTTCCCAGTAGGCCTTCCAGCTCAGTATGCACAGTCAAACGAAATGAAAACACCAATCATAATCGTCTCTACCGCAGCACTAGTCCACCACAAACCCGTTCGCGTCCTCACATGAGGTCAGCAAAACCAGACGACCCTTGCTCGCCATCCAGCAAACGGAAGACCATATAAACGGAAGCGCGTCATCAACCCGGCACGCGTACGTGCACTCCATCGATCGCATCGCGGTATGCAACGCGACCGGTGCGGCGTGCGGAGAAGTAAAGCGGGCGCCGAAAAAGTCCGCAAGTTGTCGCGCGTCACCGGTCAGCGAGAGAGCCACGGCGCCACCTTCCCTCACCCCTGGCCGGCCCCGTTTTTCTCCGCTCGCTTTTGTTTCAGTTGGTGAGGCGTTTACTTGCGTGAGATCGCCGAGTTGGACAAGCAACCAACCCCGGGCCATCATCGGCCGGAAAGAAAAACGCAGGGCACGCTAGCTCGCTATAGTCCAAGTTGCCTCGCCATCTTGTTTCGCCTTTTACAGTTTGGCGGCAGCCGCCTGTACATACGTATCCATTGGAGCAGGGTGCGCGGGAGAAGAACGGCCATCTTCCCCGGTCGCAGTAGAAAGATGTGCTGGTCCTAGGATAGAACCTTCCATGGATGGTCTAGAGATGGGTCATGGATGGATAGGAACTGTGGATGTGGGGGGTTGGTGTAACAGGACTCCCTGGTTGTCGTCGTCCTGCAGATGCGCTCAAAAATGGCGTCTCGGAATCATTGCTTTATTACTTACGCGGTGCTATCCACACCGAAACTCCGGGAGATGATGGGTGGGAGGGGTCGAGGATCCTTTTTTTTCCTTCTTCTTTTTGAGATTGGTTTGTGATTTGTACTACTCCTACCTACGTAGGAGTATTTAATTAGCAGACCGAGGAATGAATATGAACGTGTTCAGTAAACCTGAATTTAAATTTCCCGTCGGTCTGACGGACGGCACACCACTGGCCGCATGTCCATGTCAAGGTTGATGGTTTGCACCTCTTAACGAGTGAGGATTAGTCGTACGTAGCAGTTGGTTTTCGCATTCCATTCCTCGCGCCGTGTCACGCCACAATGGAAGCGGCAGCTGGTCTTAACGATCTACGAGTAGTACTACTAGCCAACAAATGAGTCCAACGGAACAGAGGTCAGCTCCGTTCATCAGCGTACGCGCGACACGCTCTCTCTCCGACGATTCCGCGGCCGATCGACGGCCGGGCTCACGCGCGTCTGTGCCGTCCGGTTCCTCAAGTTGGGGTGACGTCGACGGGATGCGGACAAATCGGGCGGTGGTGCGGCGGGGGGGCACACGAGTCCGCTTTCGTTCGCGCGCGGCTTTTCCACGCGCCTTTGGTTTTACTTTTGCAGCAGCGCCTCTCTCTCTCTCTCTCTCTCTCATCCGGAAAGGAATTCCGCACCTGAAATTTCTGGAAGAAGCGATGCGGACCGGGTACGGTGGCGACGAGGACCAAAAGGACAGCACCTCGTCCTCCACCCTGATCGGGACGCGCAGCCCTCCCGACCTCGCTGCACCCGAGCCAACGACCGTCAAAGGCCGGCCCCACTCTGGCGCGACGGTTCACGGTGGTAGGGGTGTACGGGAGTGTGGTGGCGACGGGGACAAGCGCGGCGCCCACGACTCTTCTATACTAGCTATAGCTAGTACACAGGGGAAGCTTCTTATTTGGACCCCTGTGGCTCGGCTGAGCACAAACACTGACCCGAACGCCCACAAGCAACAAACCCAAAGCCGAAAGCAACAACCTCTCGCCTCGCCTCGCCTCTTCTCGCGCACGACGGCGTGACGAACCCCGGAAATCCATGTGTTCCTTCTCCGTCCTTTAAATCGAGCCAGGAGACTCCACGGACAAGCGACGCCGAGGTAGCAGAGAGCCGGCGGCCACAACCGGGACAGACAGGACAGACGAAGCAGAGAGCTCCATCCAGGTGGAGCTGGTACCCCCACCGTACGTGCTGGCCGAGCGCGAGGCAGCGGCGGCGGCGCAGGAGCTTACATGGGAGTAGAGGCGGGCGGGTGCGGGCGGAGGGCGGTCGTCACCGGGTTCTACGTCTGGGGCTGGGAGTTCCTCACCGCCCTCCTGCTCTTCTCGGCCGCCGCCTCCTACTAGCTAGCAGCCGCTCCTTCAGCCGGCAAAAACCTTAATTTCTTTCTTCGTAGATAGCTCAACCAACCTTTGACACAAAAGAACAAGGGATCAGTTACTGATCAGTAGGGAGTGTAGCAGCAGCTGAGAGTTGGTTGATCGGTGGTGGACTGGTGGCGAGATGGCCGACGCGGCGGTGGCGGAGCAGCCGCCCAAGGGTGGCGGGAGGGGAGGCGGCGGGCCGGCGCCGTTTCTGACCAAGACGCACCAGATGGTGGAGGAGCGCGCCACGGACGAGGTGATCTCGTGGGCGGAGCAGGGCCGCTCCTTCGTGGTGTGGAAGCCCGTGGAGTTCGCGCGCGACCTCCTGCCGCTCCACTTCAAGCACGGCAACTTCTCCTCCTTCGTCCGCCAGCTCAACACCTACGTACGTACACACTTCTCCCCTCTCCCCCAGTTTCTTCTTCTTCCCCTCTTCACCCCGTTCCTCCTTCTTTGTTGCTACTGCTGCATCATCATCATACAAAACAAAATTTCCGTTCGTCTCATCCATCGATCGTAGATTATCTTGTATTTATTTATTTCTAGAATTCCTGTTTGGGTGTTTATTTTGCCAAGCTACGGGCGAGCTTTCGTTGTCGCGGCCAAGCTACTTTTTTTTTCAGTGGCAACGCCAGGCTGCCCACTTCTGTTCTGCTCCTAGTTAATTTCCTGATTCAGCAGCTCGATCTTTCTAGAATCTCGCTGAACCAGCTCTTGTGACCACCTACGGCCGCGCACATGCTTCTTCCTTTTTAAAGCCGTGATGTGTCGATCCCTCCACTAAATTCACGAACGAGAAACATCTCGACGTAAGCAGCTGTGCGGACGACGAGTCTTAAGGAGGAAGATCACGCTCGCAGGCGATGGAGATAATAAGCTTCCCAAAGGCATGCAGCGAGAACCGTTTCAAAACGTAGAAACTGAGCAAGCGTTTCCTTGTCGTGTTGCGCAACTGTAAGTGTTGTCCGTGTACTGGTGTGGGGTACGTACCTTCTTCTCGAGACGGTACTACAGAGTCAAAATCAGATTAGGTGTGTGTGTCATCGTTGAAGCGTACATAAGTCAATCTCTACGACCTTCCTTTAATTCTTTTCCCACGCAAAGCGTGCTTATCGGTTCTAAATTGCTTTAAGAGTAATAAAGTGGAAAAAGATACAAAGAAAGATGATCAAAGAAAACCAAGAAAGGGGAGGTTCAACCTCCCGCTGATTGTCGCCTCCTCTTTCTTTTTTTACTACCTTTTTCTAGAACTCGATTGTTGATTGCGTGATAAGTTACTTACTTCCAAAAATCATACAGCTAGTATTCTTTTTCTTCTTCGTTGTGACCTTGTTATTAATTATTTCTTAAAAAAAATACTCAATCAATCGTATCTTTGTGCTGTATATGAAGTCTAGAATATGGATGTGCATGGCATCATGGTGACCATTGCTAATACTAGGAGTGGTTGGTTCATTTCGCTTCGCGAGGCACGTAGCAGCACGCAAGGAGTTGGGAGCAGGCAGTTCCATAAACGCAAAGTTAATTATGATAGTTTAGTGCTTGATCCGGTCGCTTGACACGCCACGGATATTAGTGGCGACAAAACCATGATAGTTTAGTGCGCCGGGGGGCGTGCGATCGATAGGAATAGGAATCTCGGTGGAAGTTTCGAACGAATGAGCTTTTCTGGGTTGTTCCGTGAGCTATCAGAACGTTTAGAGATAGGAACTGACCCGTGTGTTAGCTTTCTACTCCGTACTTGTTTTTTTTAGGGTTTTCTTCCAGATTTTTCTTTTGGGGTTTTAATGAAGATTTTCTAGAGTGAACATGCGTATGGGTTAGTCCTTTGTTGGCTCACAAGAATTTCTTGCATGACATGCTGACTTGTCAGGTAGTATAGTCGTCAAAGCTGATCACACCACCAACTAGCATGTGTCTCACTGATGATCCTTGAATTATTCTGATGAAATCAGAGCTTCTACGAATGTGAATGGCAAAGACGTTATCTTTATGGCCATGTTTATCGTTGGATGTGGATAGGCTTACGTCTCGCGTGGAATCCAACGAAATCCTTTTAGTCTTGCCATTCTGAAACTTTCCACGGTTTGGTGGTGACTGGAATTGGACACAAGAAAAAGTGACAATATCCCATAGCCACGTTTATTCTGATAAGCTGGCAGAGATATGATTCTTGTTTGACATCTCAAATATAAGTGTTATCTCTTGATGCTTCCCTAATTTATGTTTTTTATAATAGGGACGCCTTCTAGTTTCATTAGTCTGAAACCACGTGCGGTGCAGTGATCACTTCTGTTTCGTGACCTTGTGCCACCCCAGACAGAGTATTAGAAACAAGTGCTTTGACTCAGCAGATCAGCTGTCTAACTATATCAGCTAAACTCACCTCAATGCTTTCACCATTGCATGTTCTAGACTGTGAGCCCAGTTTTCTGACACCAGGTTGTATAATGACACATCAGTTTCTCTTCCACCTTCAAACTTCAGTGTAAGCTTGTCGATGCATCCATCCAGCTCCATCAGCATTGCTCTATCTCGCATATCTTCCTCCAGATCATGAGAGCGTGCTTCCCTTATTTACTACAGTAGATTCTTTTCAAGTACTAAGATCCTTTATGCTGGTAAAATGATAACCAGCTTGCTAGTGCCAATTCAGTACAGTGAGTTTAGCAATCATACAACGCCGAGTATTATAATAGCAAAAGAGCAGAACGCGTCATGAGTGGGTACGGGGGTTAGTACAACGGAGAGTGGATGTTGATGCCTTAGTTTGCGCGTAGCTGTCTGTTAAATATTCAAGAAGGGATAAAAATTCAGATGCAGCATACATGTTTTTTTTTTGTTAATTTTAACTGTATTTCTACCCTTTCTTGCTCCTGTTTTTGGCCTTGATTTGCATTGAACACTCATGACCGATGGTGACCGTCCATGCAGGGTTTCCGGAAAGTGGTGCCGGACCGGTGGGAGTTCGCGAACGAGAACTTCCGGAGAGGCGAGCAAGGCCTCCTGTCCGGCATCCGTCGCCGCAAGTCGATGACGCCGCCGTCCTCCAAATCCGGCGGCAGCGGCGTGAACGTCGCTTTCCCTCCGCCACTGCCGCCTCTGCCTCCCACATCGGCCACCACGTCCGGCGGCAACGACCGAAGCTCCTCGTCGGCGTCCTCGCCTCCTCGGACCGACCTGACCATCGAGAACGAGCAGCTCAAGAAGGACAACCACACGCTGGCCGCGGAGCTCGCGCAGGCGCGCCGGCAGTGCGAGGAGCTCCTGGGCTTCCTCTCGCGCTTCCTCGACGTCCGCCAGCTCGACCTCCGGCTGCTCATGCAGGAAGACATGCGGGCGGCCGCGGACGGGCTGCAGCAGTGCCGCGCGGCGGCCGACCGGGAGTGCGGCGGCGAGGAGAAGAGCGTCAAGCTGTTCGGCGTGCTGCTCAAGGACGCCGCGAGGAAGAGGGCGAGGTGCGAGGAGGCGGCGGCCAGCGAGCGGCCGATCAAGATGATCAGGGTCGGTGAGCCGTGGGTCGGCGTGCCGTCTTCTGGGCCGGGCCGGTACGGCGGCGAGAACTAATAAGGTCAGAAAGTGACGCGCGCCACGGCCGTGACATTGCCGGTCGGACAGAGCGCGCCCGCATGGATGCTTGCAAAGTTGTGTGCGCATGGACTGTGCGTGGAGGTTGATAGCGAGGATAATTCCATCGATCAACCAATCCCTATGCTGTGGAAAACTGTAAAGGCAGAACACAGGACAATGGTGTTACCCTTAACGCATCTGTAAGGATTAATCAAGAATTTGCTTTAGAGGTAGGAAGATTGAAGGTAGAGGTGCAAAAGGGTTAGAAGGAACCCGTTATCTTAAGTATTGAACACTACACTTTTCAAGTAAACAAAACCCAAATATTTATGAGATTTGCTCAATCACAGTTAGCTGAAAATGGTTGTTGTCTCGGTCGAATTTTCTGTCCGTCAGATTGTGATCCGAGCCGTGGTATTCTCCAGTCAATTTAGGTGTTGTTGGGTGGGCACTTGAGTAGCTGGGCTCATTGTGATGGCTATCATCAGGCCCAGCTAGCCCCCGCGCGCGCGCGCGCGAGAGAGAGAGAGAGGATCTGAGTGAAAATCGAACCCTGCGATTGCAGGGCTCTGACGGCGGATGGAACCATGCCTATTGTGCTTTCCAATAGCACCCGTCCTCTATTCGTTCCGCGAAATTAATTTCTGTTTTCTTGGACTTGAAGGTACAGTTCGAGTAAATATTTGAATGTGGATGTTTGTCTTGAACAAATTAGGTGTGACTATAACCAATTTCTTTGTTTTCTGCCTATTTTGATCTGTAAGATAGTTTCATTGGCTATAATGCTTAGCCATTGTTTGTTTTCGGGTTTGAGCCTTAAGATTTGACATTTATGGAGTATGTGCTCTGCAGGGACGAAGCTCCTCCAGGGTCAACATGACGCATACATAGCTCTCCTTTCCTATATACTAAATGTTAACATAGCCCAATTTTCAAGTCATGTAATCATGTATCACCTCCTCCCATATTCTCCATTCTCATGCGAGTTGTGACCTGATCATGCAACAATTACCTATGATCTAAGCAGTTTGTTTACTCGCAGTAGTGTTTGCTCGTCGATATGCACTCTGTTGGTTTCTACAATAGCAAAATTCGTTCAGTTTGTCACTTTTGTCACTATATGAATTCTTAGAAGTTAACAATGTTGGGTGTTAACAATGTTGGGTGTTAACTGCCAGACAAAAGATGTGGGTTTTGTTTGTACTTTTTCTTTTTGTACTCAGCCAATATTTAACTTCATATGATTTGATCCGTTTGTTTCGCAATACAACTTCTTACAAGGGGATACACTCGCCTTTTTCTTGCCAACACATCAGCTATTTGTAGAGGCGGTGCTTATTTGTCGTGAATAACAAACACTCACTGATGATTTCCCACCGAATTTTCACTCCGTGGACCGGCAACTTTGGGCCTTCATATCCGGCCCAATCAGCACTCACCTGCAATGTCATTCTCTTCATCGATGTAGGACCATTTTTTTTTTGAGGGATTCATCGATGTAGGACTTTATTGTTTCTTTTCCGACCCTAGATGATGCGTGAGTCTTAACACTGCCATCTATAATAGACCACGAACCACATGGCAAGAGGACTACTGCAAGACACATGGCAAGCAAACCGGCGAGCTCGGAGATCGTCCGGCCCCCATGCCAGCCCGATTGCATGCCAGAAGATATCGTACGCTTCCAACGACACCGCGATCGAGCCGCACTAGCTAGCTGGCCACATGGAGCCCCCAGTACCCGCCTCCTGTGCTCAGGACGCCCCGCAACTTCCGAGCCACACGCGGAAGCGATCGAACTGCAAAACGTACGGACGGGCCCCTTCGTGCGCAGATCGTGATGTGTCGCCGCTGCGGCCAGCCAGTGCAAGAGAGCGACGCGGGACGACGGGAATGTGGCTGAAAAGGGAAGCCGAACCACCGCGCGCACGACGAGTGACCCGGCCTGTCACGCGTGAGCTGGACTCCAGATTCAATCATGAAAAATTAACGGCGGCCTTGTCACGGGACGGCGGCCAGCCGGTGATCGATTAGGAGACGCGGCGGCGGACGGGTCTGGCGCGGGGCGCGCGCTAGCGGCGGTTCACTCGTTTCGTGATATAAAATCGTCGTTTCGTCATCAGCGCGTGTACGTATCGTGTGCCTGGCACCTGGGCGATCCGGCTTGTGCGATGATCCCTGTCCGGACTGGGAGTCTCCTGATCAGAATTAAGGATAGCAGCAAGTCAAGCTCGTGTTGGGATGCTCACCTCTGTGTGGTTGGGACGTACGTCCTCGCTATTGTAGCCGTGCACACTTCTCCTCGTCTTGGTTCATCCATGGTGAGCAAGGTCCAAGAAGAGGTCCAAGAAGACGGCGCTGTCTCAGCCAAGTACTTCAGCGCGTTCAGCAGTGGCAGGCTGACAGATATTAGAGATGAGGAGGGATGGTGCGGAGATACATATGGAAATGTGTGAACCTAGAAAATACTACAAGTATATATTGTGGTCAGAATATAACATGATGTGGTATCCTCGCAAAAGAAAACATGATGTGGTAGTATTAAATTTTGTTAGAGAAAAATATTATGAAGATGGAACAACGCCATTGTCGCTTAAAAAAAATCTGTATAGGTCCTCGACGTCGGCTCCACACCTGCGATACATTCTGTATAGATTTTTTTAAGCACTTGTTTTGCAACCTTCGCTGCTAGAGATAAGAGCATCTCCAGCAGAATTGCTAAAACTGAAGACCTAAAACTTGGTTTAGCAATAGGAGAGAGAAGATTTGTCAAAAAAATCTGTGCTCCTCTCCAGCAGCATTGCTAAAACAGGATACCTAAAACCAGTTTTACTTCTTCTCCCATTCCACAATGAACACTAGAATTTTATGAAACAAAGTTCAATCACCATGCTTAAGCCTCGAACATAATAATCGAAATACATAGTTTTGAAGTTCAAATTGAAATGTAAATCATAGTTCATCTATGCCATGCAAAAGACCAAAATATCATGCCACAGATCTATGCCATTCAATGATCACTACCACCATTGGCATTAGAGCTCCCATTGCCCCCGAAACCACCAAAGCCACCCATGTTGAACCCTTCCGCGGCTCTTGCTGCAGCCGCCAACACACCATCACGCATAAGCTCAAGGTAGGCTCTTCCCTTTTCATCGAGCTTTGATGGATCCATGAACATGATCCTTTGTTCATTTTCAGCCCTCTTTGCCATCTCCTCGACCACAACCCTTCTTTCCTCAATTGCAGCCCTCCTCTCCTCAGCTGCTGCCCTCCTCTCCTCAGCCGCCGTCCTCCTCTCCTCAATTTCAGTCCTCCTCTCCTCAGCCGCCGTCCTCCTCTCCTCAATTTCAGTCCTCCTCTCCTCAGCCAATGTTCTCCTCTCCTCCAATTCCTTCATCTCCGACCATTTTGTAGTCTTAAACTCCTTCCTCTCCTCAGCAAGCTCCTTTCTTGTCGCAACCATGTTGTCCAACGACTCCTTGTACACATTCTCTCCTCCTTTCTTCAACTTCTCTTTCTCTTGCTTCCTGCCAGGCGGCCTCTTCTCAACCACCGAGCTTGGAGTGGGGCTCCTCTTTCCATCAGAGTCCTCATCTTCAGAGCCTAGGTCCACACACTCATCATCAGTCGGAGAGCATGAGTTGCTTGATTTCTTACTCTTGGATGGCACTTCTAGGTTCCTTGTCCTCCATTTCTCATCATGCTCTAGCAGAACCCAACAATGGTGCAAGGCAAAGCCTTTCCTGGTTTTCCTGGTTTTCCTTTTTTTCCACCCTTCTTATTTGGCCTTCCTTTGTACAACCTTTGAGCAATGGTCACCTGTACACAAAGTGCAATGTTCATTAGTACACATTGTAAAAAAAAAGACAATTTAAATTGAAAATGTGACAACTTGATCACCTTATCGTGAGCACTTGCACCACTAGGATTGAGTCGCTCCACTGATGCAATGCATGATGCCCATTTAGTGCAAGCAGCACTGATTGTTTGCCATCGATGAGTTACTGAAACTTGAGACCTCGTGGTGCCACTTATGTTGTGACGGCAAAAATGATCATATATGCGCTGCCAATAGGTTGATCCTGGTTGCTCATCTCCTGTGATAGCATCAAGTGTGATGGCTTGCCATGCCTTCACAATGGTCTCATCCTCCGCAAGAGTAAAGTTAATACCCCCCCCCCCCCCCCCTTTTTTTCGGCACATCATCAAAATCGACATCAACATCAGAGCCATACACAATGTTCTCACTATCATTTGTGTCATCATCAACAGGGGGAGACATTCCATTGCTAAATTGGACACTATCCATTATGTTCATGAAAGTCTCATCATCGAAACTATACAGCAAAAAAAATGCAATCACCATCTATGCTACTTTATGATCATCAATACTAGAAATAAAGCAATGGAGCAATTGAAAGTGGAGTGAGAAGGTGCTGTTCTACCTTATTGGCATTTCATCGAGCACTTGCTGTGCACAGCCAGCAGGAGAAGCCGGAGACGATGAGGAAGGGAGATTGGGCGCCACCGGCGAAGTCAACGAAGGGGATTCCATGCTCCCTGGACTCCTTGGGTCCACCTCCACCGAGGGGACACGCGCGGCCGCCGTATTCGTCGTGTTCTTCTTCTTCTTCGACGTGGGGTGCTGGGGTGGGCGTTTCTGGCCCTTCCGGACTGGAGCTTCTTCTTCACTGCCCATGGATGTGCTGCCCGCCGCCAGATTTGGACGCGAGGAGCCGGCTGCCGCCGGATTTGGACGCGGCGGCGCCAACCCTAGCCGCCGGACCGTCGCGGCCATCGCGCCCCTCGCGCGCTTGCCCGCGGGCAAGGGAGGGTCGGGAGCGAGGGACGGAGCAGGAGGTGGCGCGGGCACCTCGCTGTGGCCGTCCATGGACGCGCCGCCGCCGGATTTGGAGATGAATCGCGTCGAGCGAGGGCGGGAGCGACCGGCAGGCGCGAGCGGAAATGTCGCGCGCGGGTGGTTGGCGTTTCGCGCGCAAGCGTCGTGTGTTTTGGCAATCGAGCACCGCGTTGGTATATTTGAGTCACGGACAGCGGCTTTTAGGCTATAGCTAAAAAATTTTAAGTATAGCAACTCATATAGGTCATCTGCTGGAGCAGTTTTTTGATCGTTTTTAGGCTTTTTGGCAGTTTTTAGGTATAGCAATTCGTTTTAGGTCATCTGCTGGAGATGCTCTAAGGCAACATAGTTTAGGTGGCCGAAAGGGGGAATGGGCACACCACCATGGCAACGCAGGGGTGTAGTGTTAAGGGTTTTTGAGAAGAAAGTGGCGGCAATGAAGGTGTTAGCTCATGCAATGGAAAGTCGTAGTGACTTAATGAGATGGATTGTACAGAGATTGTGCTTGCAAGAAAAAAAAAAGATTGTACAAAGATTGATAGTTGTGAAAAGCTCCTACTCATATAGATACCGTGTAGAGGTAAAAAATGAGCGGATTTAGGACATGAGGTGTCATATAGATGGAGGCGGTTCCACATATAGTTCTATCTACACGACTATCTAATTAACAGTTGTACTACATAGCAATATGTGCCACATCGATGAGGCATCTCACAATAAGAAAAGTATATCCTACACCAATATATCGCAGCTGGTGTATTGTTCAAAGGGCCAAGATCAGAGCCCAAAATTCTGGACGCAAGGAACAACGTAGTTATACACTTCGGGTGAATTTACCAATGACATTGCATCAATGGCAACCACATACATAAGTTACATTTTCATCATTATCGAAGATAGCTAAAAAAGAAAAGAAATAGCCATCTCTTCTCCTTCAACTTTACTTGATTAGGAGAAGGGCATACAAAGAAAAGAAAGAAAGAGAAGCTTCAATTGCTAACTAAGTTAAAATAATGCCTAGTCTCAAAGTGTCAAACTATTATATCCTCGACATTGTCACCGTCACAACCCTTTCTATCGACCGAACTGTTTTCTCTCCACAATTTGACAGGCAAACCATGCTTGGGCACAGGGAACGGGCTGTACTCGACATCATCACTAGATCCAACAATCTCCCACCTGCAAATAAAGCATGCAGACGTCAAATTAGTATCAGTGCAAGATCAACTACCACTATTGAACAATCGTTATATTTACTACTAGTGATCAGTGTTAAAATTGGTCACATATGAGCAGGTGTTGTAATAATGAACAGCTACATGCATTGGTCGATGCACAGGCTGGGATATTAAAATATGTTTCTCTTTCTAAAAAATAAATGAGCAGGTGCTGTCACTGGTGCAAGAGGACAGCGGGCGATGAAGACAGCCGAAGGACCCACAGTTTTATGGTATGATCGATGCATGCCCATTGGAGTTTTGGAGCATGCAAGCTATGGAATTTTGTGCGAGTGAGAGGTGGCCAATGGAGTGGCACCAACCATGGGCGTTCTGGTCCACAAGGACAAAAGAGAATATATGGAGGATCTTCGCGGGAGGAAACGAACCTGTAGCTGGTTACCAGGTGGTGGATGAGGACCAGCATCTCAAGTTTGGCCAGCTCGTTTCCGGGGCACGCGTGCACGCCGTTACCAAATGGCATGAAGGTGTTCGGCCGTGGCGCCACCTGCGGCATCGCCACAAACCACCAGAGAGTAAGTTGATCCGCAAAACGTGAACTTTTGAAATGTCAATGTGCACTCCGGTTGTGTAATGGTAGTGTCATTTCAAGCATAACTTTTCTAAGCTATTATGGAAGGTAATTAGAAACATCTTAAATATTCTATGCAACGTTTGAGTCCATAGACATTCCAGATTAGATTTCCATTATCCATTCTTCCGTGGGTTGTGAATAATGTTACTTCTTCTGTTAGTACATGTCGACAAAACATAATAAGATAATAACAATAAATAAGTGCCTTTGTATTGAAATATTGTAGTAGTAGTGACCATGGAGGCCATGAATTTAATGCACGGAAAGGAACAATTTTCAGTTTCTTCTTGCGCATCCACGTCAAGCACAGCAGCGGTGAGACCAAACCCCATACCTTGAATCTAGAAGGGTCGAACTTCTGTGGATCCTGGAAGTAGTCGGGGTTGTGATGGATGTTTCTGAACAGCGGCATCACCTTCCATCCCTTGGGGATAAGGAACCCTACACGTCAAGGAAACCGGCGTCAGAATTAAACCCGTCAATACGGGTCGTACCTAGTTATACTATATACGGAGAAAAAAGAGTGCCAGACAGCGCATATACGGTGACGTAGCTCCACCGCATGCTGCGTGTGCACGTGCGTACCTTTGTACTCCACGTCAGCCACGGCCTCCCTGAAGGTGAACGAGATGATGCTCGCCATTCTTAAGCTCTCCAAAATCACCTGGACGGACGAGATGCGAACAAAAGGAGGCGACGTCAGTAACCACAGAATTAATACGGGAATCTTACGGAAAAAAAGGTGGGCCAAATTAACTCATCTCCGCGGCGCGCGCGCGGGAGCAGTAGTACTCAAAGCTTGGAAGAGATGCTTGTTGTGTGTTCCAAGGGGGGCCCGTACCCTGTGAGTTTCTCCAAAAAACAAAAAAGAAAAAAAGGGAAAAAACGAAAGACTTACCATGTGAGTTAGCACCATGCTCCTCGTGTCCGCCCACGTGAGCGGCCGGCCTTCGTTGGCCTCGCGGATGGCCGCGTGCTCGGCCCGGACGGCCTCCAGGAGCTTGGGCTGGTCGTGGAGGTGCTTGACGATCCAGGTGAGCACGCTGGCCGTCGTGTCCTGCGCCGCGAACAGCACGCCGATGATGTTGTCGGCGACCTGCTCGTCGGTGAGGAGGGGCGCGCCGTCGTCGCCCCGCGACTGCATCAGGCAGCCCAGGAGGTCGGTGCCGGGATCGCCCCGCGCGCGACGCTCCCGCATGATCTCGCTCAGCACGCCGTGCAGCCGCCGCCGCGCCTGCAGTTGATGTTCACACGCATGTCACGCACTGTTGGCGCCGTGACAGGAACGGAAGAAGGTACTAGCTACGACCAGCCGGTTAGTTTCAATAATGCCGTCGCGTGCTTACCTGGATCGCCTTGTAGTAGAGCGTTCCCGGGAAGCTGTTGGGGAAGGAGTTGTACCCCTTCTCCACGACGGCGTAGTTCTTCCTGAGCTCCGCCTTCCGCCGCTCGTCGAGCTGGCCGCCGAAGATCGTCACGATGCCGACGTCAAACGACAGCTGAAAGAAAGAAGTACGCAGGAAAATTATCAGCAACCAGTCCAACATTACTGACATCATGAGTCAAGTCAAGCAGCATATGCTTGTCTCCTGGTGCCTGAACTACTACTAGGGAAATTGCATGCTTACCCTCTTCATGGCGTGGAACGTGCTGGTGACCCGGCCGTCCCAGGAGGCGAGCGTGGACTTGACGGCGGCCTCGACGTGCGGCACGAGGGCGCGCAGCGCCTCGGGGCCGAGCGCGCCCTGGACGAGCTTGCGGATGCGGAGGTGGTAGCCGCCCTGGTGGAAGAAGAGCGCCCACGGCCCGATCATGCGCTCCTTGCTCCGCGGGTACGTCGGCTTGAACAGCTGCGCCTTCGTCACCAGCACGAACCGCGCCGCCTCAGGGCTCGCCAGCATCACGCACGGGCACCCCAGAATGTGCGTCTTGAAGATCTCGCCGTACCTGCACCCGACACACATACATGCGGCCGTCAGTAACTTTGCATATATGCATGCAACATAAGCCACAGCATTTCTCAGGAGGAGAAGGACGTGCTTCAGTTGCCAACGACGACTGACCTCTTCTGTTTGGACGCGAAGAAGACGTTGGGGTCCTGCGAGTACAGCTGAAGGGTCTCGCCAAGGTAAGGCCATCCCATGGAGCCAGGGGGCAGCTTCAAGGCCGCTTGCTCATGGCCGTAGCCGCCTCGGCGGCCTTTCCTCCTCTGCCGGACCGCGTAGTGGACGTACGACACGACGGCTAGAGAAACGAGGATGCACGCAGCAAGGAGGAAGAAGACGGCCATCCAACTGATCCCTGAGACCAGTTAGAGATTGCAGCCTGGCCTGGCCTGCTGCTTTCTTAATTTTTTTGGTGCGCGCTTGTGTGTGTAATTGTGTGTGCGAGTCTCTGTTATGTTTGTCGCTAGGAGGGGGGAGAGGGAGACAGGGAGCGGTGAGGAGAGGGAGAGAGGAGAGGAAAAATCTTAGATTTATGGATCTTTCGACTGGTGGATGGCATGGGAAGGGGGCCTTGCGTGGTATTTATAGGAGCGCCTGGCCGGTCTTGGTGGCAAAGGTTTAGTCTGGAGGATAAAACATCATGTGCGAGGATAAGAATACGGATTAAACATGTGTTTGTGAACTTGCCAGAGCTAGCGTCAGTCATTTCTGAAATGACTACGTTTTCCTGCTATCCACCGATTCTGTACCCGGCCCACTTGCTAGTCCACTGGTCATAAATCTATATTAGTTTTTCTATAAAAATATGTATTCATGCCTCTATAACTAATTTGACCAACAATACATAAATTTCCTTAAACGTTAACCATCCATGCACAAACCTCTTTAATTAGCATTGACAGTCGTATTGGTTAAAACAAATTTCATAAACATTGTTTACAACTTTCACTTCCATTCGAACATGAAAAATCTATAAGTAAGTGAACAAGTTCAAATTCAGTTCCAAACACAGTATATATGTCCAAATTCAAAAGGCCGATTTATTTATTTTTGCAAAAATACTATGCATTCAAGTTTGATGAATCTCCCTATTTTCTATTCAATATCTTTGTTTCCTCTTCAATACTACTTGCGAGCTAGATTTTTGCCAAAAGTATTTATGAGTGAAAGAAAATCGACAGTAGCAGATATTTTATTCACACTGAATATATTAAGGATGAAATGATGATTTTCCCTCCTCTCTTTGCTTTATAACAACAATAATATAGGCCTAAAAACGAACTTGCAGTGTTGGTTTTCATCATTTTCTTGAACCATCAAAGTAGCCATGACTCCTTGCGATGGGACATAAGAAATGCATCATACTGGCATAATGTCAAAAGAGGCTTACCTAGCTGGTACGATAAATTTGAAATTTTAGTTGGTTAGGTCCACACTTGTGGTGGAATCTGGGTTTTAGTCTTTTGACTTAACACGTGCTCACATTTTAGAGGGGTGTATATGTCTCGCAACGAATCAAAGTTTGCATTTGTGATGTAGGAGTACAATTTGTAGCCGCTGTACGCGGTTCGGCGCCGCTCGCGGGATCTGGCCGGTGCATGGCAGCAACGGATGAGTTGACAAGCCTACGCCAAACAACGGCCCGGGCCCCGGTCCGACGCAGCTCCACGCGCGCCGTCCTCGCCGGATCGGGCGGCCAACAGGCACGTGACACGAACGGTGCGGCCGTGCATGCATGCGTCCCCCGCCATGGCCCCGTGCCCGCCGGGCGCCAGCTGGGTCTGGCGCGTGGTCCCTGCCAAGCGGGGCCACCAATCATGAGGACGAGTAAAAAGCAACGTAGCCAGGGGCCACTCACCTGCCGGTCCCACTCGTCAGCCGCTCGGCCGCGCGTATCTGCGCGAGATCGGGTCGGCCAGGTGTTGGCTCCCGGAGAGTTCCAGCGGCGGCCGGGGCCCTCGTCCGGCGAATGTGGCGCGCGTCTACGGGACACGCGTCGGGCGGCGGGGTTCGAGACGGTTCTGGGCGGGCGTTGCCAAAGTTGGCGGTGCGCGCGCACCGCAACGCCGGGGACTGCACCGTTGCCTCGCCGCGCGGCCGTCTACAGCTCTTACTGCGGCGACTATTTCAGGACGTAAACAGCTCGCGACTTGCGATTGAGAGAGACCCCCGTCGACGACGGCCGTGAAACAGATTGGTTGATCAGGAATGCAACCTGCAGCAATCGATCCCTATTGCTTTGAGGAGCCACATTTAGAGCTCGATCGATGTACAAGGCTTTGAAGTTCGGTGTCGCGTAATCCAATTTTCTTGAATGGAACGACGCTGTTTCCGCTCCGGTACGCCACTAGCCATTTCCGAACTCATCAGACAGAATGAAAATTCAGGTCTTAAACAGGCGAGAAGTTCGATTAGCACTAGCAGTCTGATTCTAGCGAGGTCCAACTATTTGCAGTGCAGCTGATGACGCCGCCATATCCATTGTTGCACCGACTATCCCCTAGCTCGATGGCTCGATCCAACGATCGAACGAAGCACCTCGTAGACTCGTCACGGCGGCGCGAACAGAAACACGTTTCACGAACATACCAGTGGCTTCCTTTTCACAGTCGTCGAGCACACGACCTCGGAGAGAAGCCATGTACGCGTACATCTGATGACGTTGATTTACCGCTACTGTAGGGAAGACCAAGACGGGATATGCATGCCTTCTCCACCGAGATATACCACTTGCTCTCTCCTACTTCGTGCATTTCAGGCAGCGTAGATGACAAGAAAGATGGTAGACTCTAGAGTAGCCTAGCACTTGTTGCGTTGTATAATGACTGTATCTGTCAGAGATTAATGCGTATATCTTTCTTCTATTGACGAGGTCTCGAATACTTCAATAGAATTATGACTGTGTAAATGGCTGCAGCTTTGAGCTTCATCGTTCATTCATATCTCTTTCTTCAGGTTGGGATACTTATCATCATGCTCAAGGTTGCTCGATTTACTTGCAATTAGTCATATTGTAGTGTTCAGTTTTCTCAGGATTTTTAAAGTCCAAATTCCATGAAATTGTGAACAGTTACGGTTGTGGCAGAGGGCCACCTATACGTAGTTTTCTTGCATGCATCGATCATACAGCGATCACAAGGAACCGTGCCCTGCATGACATGTATCCCTTCCCCTGCATGATTTCTTCAGTTTACCGTACGTGTCTCCGGCACCACCACAAGATCAAGTAGGGATAATTTATGCACAGCTACCATCAAAAAGAATTTTGAAAGTACAACATTCATTCCAGAAGTTCACCTTGTATGGCCTTCAGGTCTTAAATTTGTCTCCTTAAATTTTAAATAAATTTGCATGCATGGAGGAATGCAGCACATCGGTCTAAATTATTATTTTAGCATGCACTTCATATATGAATGTTGAAAGGAACTGCGTCACGTGAAGGAATATAATTCTGAAAAGGGCAAGGAGTGGAAGAAAGGGAAGGAACAGTCGAGTGAGGATAGTCTCGGGGGCCAAGATCATCTCTGTCCTCAAGCCCTAGATCGAAATTACAAGAGTGTAATAAAACATAGATTGATCAAGATCACTCTCGGGCCCAAACTTTGACTTGCAAACAGTACACCCTTTCTCCGGAAAGCTCAGCGTACAGTACATGAGATTTAACGCGGCGCGTGCGTGATATTCCGGCGATCACACTGTCTGGCCCGGTCCGGCCCGGCTTGTCGTCGTGATCGAGCTCGAGGTGGCGGCCCTCTCAGCAGGACGTCAAGCCACAGTAACCTGGATTAGTACTCCTGCGCCGTCCCGGGCCATCGGTTCCCCGGCGTCGCTGTCGCGGAGATCGCTCGGTTGGACATTTTGAGGTGGCTCTGGAACCGGCCGTCCGCGCTGTCTGCCCGGCCGATCGCTCCGTACGTCGCAGAAATTATTGCGGATCGAGCCAGGCCACACCTAGCTCGCGGCGCGCGTTCCAGGTGAGCGCCGTGGGCGTCATGGCATCGCGCTGCGCCCCGCGGCATCAAGGTAACCAAACCACCGAGCCGCGGGCGCCGGCGCGGGAGAGCACATGAACGACCGCGACAAGACCAGAAGCCGTCACATCCGCCGCAGCACGCCCGCGTGGCAAGCCGGCGCGCGCGGATCTCTCCTGATCAGCCTGGGCCCCTGTAGCGGGGCTATAGCGCTATCGTACCTGGTGCAACTTGCAGCCGTGGATCAGACTCAGACGGCGCGCCGGGAGGAGGTAGTGGCCGCGGCGCTACGCTCCACCGACCGTGCCGTCAGCTTCCGCGGCGTCGGGGCCCGTCCCGCGTCACCCTCCCCGCCGATGTCGGTGCCTGTGGAGGACCGCCGGATCGATGGGCCTCCCCGTCGCCGTCCGCGAGCGCGTTCCCGGTGGCGCCGGCCGTCCGCGTCGCGGCGCGGGCCACGCACGTACATGGCTCCGAAATTGCCCTTTTCGATCGCGGGCGTTGTGCTCGTCAGGTGATGACATGCGCTGCGACTGAGCGGGTTGCCAATGGCGCGGATCGACGTGACGTGATGGGGACCGATCGGTTCGTGATCTTTGATCAGGATCCTCCGGCCACCGACCTCTTTGCAAGTTGGTACGGAGTAGCCTGTACATTGCTTGTCGATGTAGCCATGTTAGGGGTAGCTAGGACGAAAGAACAGCCTCTCACGGAGCCACTGTACACATTATAAATTTAACACATAAAAAAATATTTGCAATTAAAGTTTAAAATTTTGACTTATGACTCAAAACAGCTTCTTTTAAGGACGTAAAGGGAATATGGATCAACATGTGTTCTCATCTCAATTAGGGTCTAACATGACAGTGATAAAACACAACAAAATAGATAAATTTAGCAAAATCTCTAATCAGCAAAAAAATATTAGTCCGCATTGCTTTTGCGAGTGATGTACCAACTTCATGGTTCAAGGAATTGTGAGTGGTCTTTTTCTTCTTTTAAAGGAGGAGGAGGAGGGGGGGGGGGGGGGGGGGGGGGGGGGGGGCATGTGTTCGCAAAGGCTAAAAACATGTAAATTGGCACACTCGTTTAGTGTAACTAAACCAAGATGCGCATGGAAGACACATGTTCTGTGATGCCTACGAAACCAAAATTAGTATAAATTCTTTGCACAACCCCAAAAAGAAAGAAACGATTAATTTCTATAACAATGTTGCAGGCCCTCAAAATTTCTTTTTGCACAACCAAAAAAGAATGCATGAATATGGAGAAACAAGTAGATCCATATTACATAAACATTTAAGTAAAACACAAAAAACTTAAAAACATGTGACAAGCATAACTTTTATGTTGCATGAAATCTAATGAGGATTGATGTTAGATTTCCTAGGTTTGACCTAACAACGATATACAAAAGCATTAATATTGGCTTGTGAATTAAATTTGGCCTCGTATGTACTAGTAGCCAAAAAAATATTATAGTAGGTACACCAAACATATGGTAACAGTGATTTAATCAAATGGAACCAACAACTCATGTATAGTGTAGTTCTGAAAATTAGAAAAGGGGACCTATTACCTCTAGGTAAATACAGTAAACGCATGAATAGTCACATTGTTTCGATTTGGCCATTGTACTTATTATGAACTACAAATTACACATTAAGCTTGCTCCTTCATGTCAATACGGTCACTAACATCACAAAACTATTTATTTCCTTTTTTGATGATGCGGCATGCGTATAATCATGACTCACTGTTCAACATAGACATTGAGTCTTGTGGTGCAACCAAATCATAGCATACATTCTCTCCTTTATTGTTTTATTTTTTTTATCTCTTTCTTTTGGAAAGAGCCATATTGAGACAGTATATGCATGGTTAAGGGTTGTGCTACGAGTCGTTAGCGGCGAGGGCGGTTGAGCGACATAAAAAATGACATATATTGCGAAGACACTACACCACACCTCTCTTCGTTGCAACCATCGAGGCTAATTTCTCATCAATTTGTTGGATGTTCAGCAAACACTGCTCCCATTCCTTTAGGCAGCACATTCGTGATTAAGGAGCACCAAATTCAGATGTTGTTTTAGTTTTGAAACATGATATTTAGGCTCACTAAATCTGTTATTGTTAGCACTCACACACATTATAATGCTGCTGAGTTGAGATGGAAAGAAATGCTCTTCAGAAAATTGATGAACAACTAAAATCGATTGTCATATTTAGCTATGCATAACATTTTTAGCATGGTCCTTCTGTAATATAGGTTTGGCAACAAGAACTCAAAACTAACTGAAAGCTTGCAAAAATGCAATTATCAATACCAATATTGATAGTCAAAAGTGGTGACTTGGAGGAGTCAACGTCTAAGCTAGACAACGAGTCATGGTTATACGTATACCACGCTATCAACATATGTAAGGTTATGACAGTAATGACCGTATTAACACAAAGAAGCAAGCTTAGTGATTGTAATTTACAGTTTTACTAGTACAATGGCCAAATTGAAATGGTGGGACAAATGTAGTGGTCATTCATGCATTTTACTGTATGATTTAATCAAATGAAGGCCAATAATTCATAGATAGCATTTTCTATTGTTGTGTACTTCCTCTGTTCCAAATTATAAGATGCTTTTGATTTTTAGAGGTCATGTTTGACCGCTTGTCTTATTCAAAAAATTTGTGTAAATATTATTTATTTTATTATGATTTGTTTCATCATTAGAAATACTTTGAACATGACTTCCTTGTTTTTATATTTGCACAATCTATTATATATATTTTTGATGACGAAAAGGAGCCACCACGTTCGCTCTAAAATGCTAGAAATTCCCACGTTAATTCGAGAAAATAAGAAGAGAAAATTACCCACCACTGCCATTATGAAAAAATTAGTCACAAAACCCCTTAAAAATATTTATAAAAAATAACCAAAAATACCTCTCGTACCTATTTCTAAATTACCCACCCTACCATTATGTGTCAAAAGATAGCTAAATTCGGAATAATAAAAAATAACCAAAATACTCTTTACACCTATTTCTAAATTACCCACCATGCCATTATAAGTAAAAAAACTAAACTTGGATTATAAAAATTAGCCAAAAATAAACCTAATTCTTATTTTTAATTTACCCTCAGTAACATTTTGTGCTCAAAATAGCTAATTTTGGAATAATAAAATATCCAATATACACTTAATTCCTAAATACACCGTTATAAAAATACACCATTATATGTCTAGCTAGCATAGCATATTTTCTTATTTTTAGAATGACACATTTTCATCAAAATATTTATTTGTAGCATGATTCTTTTTTCCTACCATGAGATATGTTAGTTGTTTAGCATGGCACGTTTGAACCGACCTCACTTCTAAAATAAAATCAAATACATTGTTAGATAAGAAACAATCCAAGATAAATGATGACTCATCTCACACTCAAATTGAGAGGCGGTGAGAAATTCTCCAATCTATTTTCTACTATTATAAAACTAATATTAATAAAAAACTATGTTAAATTTTTATAATAATATAAAAATATTTTAAATAGTATAATACTAGAATCCTTTCGAGCATCTTCAATTGATGTCGTGAGAGGGCGGGATGGCGCCTGCGTGCGAAACACGATACAGGACCTCGGATCCCATCCATGGCGGATCCCACAAGTCAGGGAGTGTGGGTGGCCGTGAGGAGCGAATCGCTCGGTCCCTGTCTGTCTCGTGGACACGCGTCGTCTCGGATGGAGGCGTGGAGAAGTCACCGAGTCAATGCCAGGGGTGGCCACCATTGGAGCGCCCTGTAGCTTCGGTCCCCACCCCTGAGGGAGGGTGGATACAGCCTGGGAGAGGCCGTCCCGTGTTGCAGAACTCACCCGGGATCTGCGGGAGAGCGCCTCTGAAGCAGAGGTTGCCCGACTCTGTGGATCTAGGGTTAGGGTTGCCTCCAGTTCCCCCACTTCTATCGATTTCCAAAGCCCACAGGTGGTTCGGCCATTTCTGGAAGAAATCAAGCAGTTGGGGCGGACCGATTAACGGCGATTTGAGATCATTCGCCCAAATCGTTCGCGCGAAGCCGGCTCCTACAGTCATGGTGGGTGGAAGAGACATGAGAGGGTGGTCGCGAGAAAGCTTCGGTGCCGGCCGCCATGGGCGAGGCGCGGGACGGACTTCGGCGCGGGAGTACACATGGCGGAGGACTGATGAGCAGCAACGAGGCTCCAACACCAGCGACAACAAGGAGATGGCGAATACGGGGCAAGAGCGCTGGGAGCGGATTGTGGAAGAGAAGAGGAAGGAAGAGGAAGAGACCAGAGCTGAGAAGTCCAAGTGGGGTCACAGGGAAGAAATGAACGAGAAGAAGATGGATGAGCAACAGGAGAAACATGTGGACCTTCAGCATCAAGACCATAGCCGAGGTGAAGCGAATTCTTCGAATCCTGAGCGTAACTCTGCTGAGTGCTATAATTGTGGGCTCAAGGGGCATCTAACTCATCAGTGTAGACGCCTGAGAAAATGTGGGAGATGTGGTAGGCTAGATCATCCTACTGAACTTTGCAGAAGCAGGAGATTGTGTGAGTGCATAGCTCCGATGTGTGCAACCCAAGTTGAGGGTCAGGGCTTTTTCTGCATCCCTGATTGTCAGTCTGATAATACCCTGAAGGAGAGAAGCAGTACTGCTATTATTACTGTGGTCAGTGGAAAGGTGGAAGCAAGACAAATTGAACAGGAGTTCAAAGCTATCCTGGGGGCCAAAGTATGGAGGTGGACAGCTAGAAAAGTTTCTGAGCATAAGTTCACCATGAGATTTCCTAATGCCCAAATGATCAAGGATTGGGGCCACTTCAGGCCTTTGGGGATGAGGACTGTGGATGCCCAGATTGCTATAGATCCATGGTCTCCAGCCATTGATGCAAAGGCTGAAATGCCACAAGCATGGTTCAGGGTGAGAGGTATACCTCTGGACAAGAGAAATGAGCAGACTTTGGCTTATGTAGGATCTTTGGTTGGTGTAACTACTGAGATTGATGAAAGATCATTAAACAGACAAGACTTTGTGAGGATGAAGATTTGCTGTAGAGATGTGACAAAGGTACCTCCCTCAGCAGAAGGGGCCATAATTCCCTTTTTGTATGACTTTTTCTTTGAGAGAGAAGTGATAATGCCTGTAAAGAACCCTGCAGAAGAAATCAAAGTGGGGACCAAGGATCAAGGCCCTCAACCATCTCCAAAAAAACCTAGAATGGAGCAAACTGATGCTGGGGCAAGTCTGAATCAGACTGGTCAGGCTAGTGGGAGTTTTACTCCTGTTCATCAGAGAAACTCATCAAGGAATACAAGTTCGGCTCCTCCAAAAATGGCAAATACAAAAACAGGTCTGACAGATAAGTTAATAGGTAAGGCTCAAAAAGTATATGAGAAAAATATGCTGCCTGTTGAAACAATGGATGAGGAGAACGAAAGGGACAAAGTAGACATTCCTGATCATCTTGAATCAGATGATGAGGATGATCTTTTGTCTGAGGAACGTGAGAATGTGTACAATGAAGAATATGCAAGTACCTCGACCCAAATGGTTGGTCTTGTCAGGTGTCCTCATATCCAACACACTGTCCTGGAAAAAGAGAATGACATGATAACCACCATAGTAGCAACAAAGGAGGAGGTTGCAGACATGAACAGAAGGGCAAAAGAGACTCATCTGCAGGGTAACCTAGATATGAATGATGAGTTACCTGGGATGATAGAGGACCTGCATGGGGAGCTGGAGAAGTCTGAGGCTGCTAACAAGTTCATGGAGGATCTGCAAAGGGATGCAGTGAACAAGATCAATGAGGCACAAAGAATCAAAATCACAAGACAGAGTTCAAGATTGCAGAAGGAAGTTGTGGCACAGGTGGAGATCAAGCAAGGGGTAGGAAAAAAGAGAACACTAGAAGGTACTAACTTGTCTGATCAAAACTCTTTTTCTGTTCTTGATAATATTGATATATCTGATCTGGCCAATAGCATGGGGGTTAATATTTCTGTGGATGACTTTGATAAAGTGGAGTTGTTAAAAGACCTGGAAATAGCTAGGCACACCCTAAAAGATAAACAACCTCATCCTGGTAGCAACAGTAATGCTGATAATAGCATTGCTGAAAGCTCTAATGATAACACCTCATGTAATAATGACAAAGAGAACCCTACTTTATTACTGGAATGGATAGAGGAAGACGATGAAGATGATGGTTTTACGCTTGTTATGTCTAGGAAAAAGAAAAAGGAGATCTCTAGTTTGAGAGACCCAATTAGAGTATCTCCCATTAGAAGGAGTAAGAGAACTACTCCTTCAATATATAGGAACAAAGGATCACAGGAAAATTCTGTGCCTTTGGGTCCTAGAGCGAAAGTGAAAAACAAAAAATCCAAATGATAGGTCTTTTTTGGAATTGTAGAGGCATAGGGAAGAAGGGTATGGCTCCTTGTATTAGAGATCTAATCAAGGAGTCAAACCTTGATTTTCTGTGTTTCCAAGAAACTATTCAGAAAGAGTTTTCTGACCATTTTCTGAGAAAAATTGATCCCCTACAATCATATCTCTGGACTTGGATCTCTGCTAGAGGTCAGTCTGGAGGCCTTCTAACTGGGACCAACATTGAAAGATTCGATGTGGGTGCCCTAAAGGAAGGAAAATACATATTACAATTGGATTTATGGGATAAGAATCTATCCCTGAAGTGGTCTTTGTTAAATGTGTATGGAGCAGCACAAGAGGAGGACAAGGAAGAGTTTTTGAGTGAGTTGGCTTCCTTTTGTTCTAGATGTCAAGAACCTTTCTTAATAGGAGGAGATTTTAATATAATTAGATACTCTCATGAAAAGAATAAAAACTTTCAACATAATAGGTATGTGGATTTGTTCAATGCCATCATACAGTCATGTGAATTGAGAGAGATTGAAATGGCTGGTGGAAATTTCACCTGGTCAAACAAACAGAGAAATCCTACTCTAGAGAAGTTGGACCGTATCCTTATGACAACTCAATGGGAAGCGATATTCCCTTTAGTAAATGTACATAAGAAACCCAGGGAGCTTTCTGACCACAATCTCCTGTTCTTATCGACAGAGACTGATCCCCCACCAAAAACGATTGATTTTCACTTTGAGTTAAGCTGGTTGAAACAACCAGATTTTTTATCTCATGTCCAAAAAATATGGAATGAACCTACAAGAGACATCTGTGCTCTTGATAGGGTTCAGTTCAAAATCAAAAAATTTAAAAAGTTCTTCAAAGGTTGGGGTTTTAATTTGGCAGGGAGTAACAAAAAAAGAAAAAAAGAAATTCAAGATGAGTTAGAATATCTGGAACAGTTGGAGGAGAATTCCCCCCTAACTGATGCTCAGATTAACCAGAGAGTGCGTATACAAACTGAACTCCTGCAGTTACTGGAGGATGAAGAACTTTATTGGTTCAAGAGGTGCCATGAAACATGGCTCCTTAGAGGGGATAATAACACTGACTATTTTCATAGAATAGCTAATGGAAGAAAAAGAAAAAAATACAATTTTCTCCCTGCATGATGATGAAAACATAATTCATGGTACTGATAACCTACTGGACCATGCAACAGCCTATTATAAGAATCTATTTGGAAACCCTGAAGGAAATGCTTTTGCCATTGACCATAACCTGTGGGGAGAAAGTGAAACACTTTCTGCAACAGATAATGATATCCTCACAAAACCTTTTTCTGAGGAAGAAGTAAAGTTTGCTCTCTTCCAAATGGAAAAAAATAAGGCTGCTGGTCCTGATAAATTCCCATTGAATTCTACCAAACATGTTGGGAAATAGTGAAAAAAGACATAATGGAATTATTTGACGACTTTTACAAAGGGACTCTTGATATCAAGAGACTCAATTATGGGATCATAACATTGTTGCCTAAAATAGCAGAAGCAAACAGGATACAACAGTTCAGACCCATCTGCCTGTTGAACTGTTTATATAAACTTTTTACAAAAGTGCTCACCCTCAGATTGGACCCCTTTACTGAAAAACTCATACACAAGGCCCAGACTGCTTTCATGAAGAACAGGAATATTATGACAGGGGTCCTTGCTCTGCATGAAATATTTCATGAGACAAAGAGAAGGAAGCAGACTGGGATTGTGTTGAAGTTAGATTTTGAAAAAGCCTACGACAAAGTGAACTGGAATTTCCTGTTCAAATGTCTTGAAATGAGGGGTTTCAATGACACTTGGTGTCAATGGATAAAGAAAGTGGTAGCTGATGGCACAGTTTGTGTCAAGTTAAATAACCAGATGGGACCCTACTTTTAAAGTGCAAAAGGAGTTAGACAGGGAGACCCCTTGTCTCCCCTGCTTTTCAATTTTATAGCTGATTGCCTGACAAGAATGTGTCTAGTAGCACAGAACAATAACCTCGTTGTAGGCCTGGCTGACAACATAATTCCAAAAGGAGTGGTCATTCTGCAATATGCAGATGATACCATTATGTGCCTTAAAGAAAATTTAGAGGGGGCAAGAAATGTAAAACTTTTGTTGTATCTATTTGAACAAATGTCTGGGTTGAAAATCAACTTCAGCAAGAGCGAGGTGCTGGTCATAGGGGGTGATCACAATGTGGAAACCACATATGCAGACCTGTTTAATTGCCAAATTGGTCAATTTCCCCTAAAATACCTAGGAGTACCTGTATCCCCGAGTAGGTTACATGTGATTGACTGGATCATGATGGAAGAAAAAATTTACAAAAAAGTGGATAATTGGCAAGGAAACTTCTTGTCAATAGGGGGAAGAACAATTTTGATTAATTCAAGTCTCAACAATTCTCCTGTCTATCACATGTCAATGTATCTCCTGCCAAAAACTGTCATTGACAGAGTTGACAAAGCCAGAAGAAAACTGTTCTGGCAGGGTGGAAGTAAAAAAAAGAAATATCACCTTGTCAAGTGGTCAAAAATATGCAAATCCAAGAAGAAAGGGGGCTGGGGATAAAAGATCTACGAAAAATGAACATCAGTCTTCTATCAAAATGGTGGTGGAAATTGGAAAGTGAAGATGGGCTTTGGCAGGACCTAGTCAAGGCGAAGTATGTCTTAAATAGACCTATTGGGTCTATAAAACACAAACAAAATGACTCGCCTATGTGGACTGACTTATTGAAAGTCAGACAATTTTACTTGAGAGGAAGGAAGATGGAAGTTGGGAATGGGCAGTCAACCAGGTTCTGGACTGACACATGGCTGGGCGAATCGCCCCTATGTATTCAGTATCCAAATCTGTTTGACTTATGTGATAACGAGGAGATCACTGTTGCTCAATGTGCAGAGATGGGATGGGTGATCCATTTTAGGAATAATCTTCCTATAATTCTTCACAACATGTGGTATGATTTGGCAGCAAGATTAAATGAAATTGTTCTAAATCAGAACAAAGACATTCCTGTATGGCTATGGTCTGCCAGCCATAAATATACCACTAAGTCAATGTACGAACATCTAACGAAAGATGATAATGGGATGGCCTTTAAACACATATGGAAGGCAAAACTCCCTGAGAAAATCAAGATTTTCCTGTGGTTAATGGAGAATGATGCAATTTTAACTAAAGATAACATGGTGAAAAAGAAATGGCAGGGTGATCCAACTTGCTACTTCTGTGATCAAGCAGAAAATGGTGAACACTTGTTCTTCACCTGTTCTGTGATGAAAGTGGTGTGGGGGATAGTAGCCCTGGGCTTTGGTGCTAACACTAGACCGAGCTCCTTGAGACAGTACTGGGTTTGGATCAAGCAGGCCCTTCCAGGAGGGAAGGAAGTATACACTCTGGGTCTTGCGGCTGTGTGCTGGGCGGCATGGAAAGCCAGAAATCGTGCATGATTTGATAAAAAGTGGATCAAGCATCCTTGTGACATTATTTTCCATGCCTGTTCTTTTCTTCGTTATTGGGCAGGTCTATACCCATCGGCGATGGAGGAGGTGATCAAGGCAGGAGCTGACTCCATGATGAGAGCGGCCATGACCGTGCTGAGAAGACAAGGAAGATGCGTGGTCCTGCCGGCAATCCAGCCACCGCCGATGGATGCAGCCCAAGGCGGAGACGAGCAAGAGTTGGGATGATTCGTGAAGATTCGCATATACTACTGCTTCCCAGTGGTTCAGAAAAAGTGCTTTGTTGCGTTTGAACTTGCCCAGTTTCCTTCCTTTTGTAATAGACAGGTGCCAGAATATGGCTGTAGGCGTACGCGCAATTTGCGCCTGGTGTTCTCTTCCCCTAACTCATATGATCTGGAGACCCGACATATGAGTTAGGGGGGGGGGGGGGGGGACCCCATTTTCGTTTCTGCTTCGTAGTCTAACGGCTGTAAAAACTGTTTTTTTGGACCCCCGTTTCGTTTTGAAATGGGGGTGGGTAATCCCAGGTCGAAAAAATAGTATAATACTCTAGCCGCGCAAATGCGCGAGCAGTCATACTAGTTTTTTTGAATAATACGAACGGTCAAACGTGAGATCTAAAAGTAAAAAAAAAAATCATAATTTGGAATAGAGGGAGCAATGTGGAGTGCATGTTTATGATGTTATTTTGTCCAGGACTGGCCAGTCCCTCTCTGCCTTCTTATTTCGTCGCTACCGTCCAGTAGTTACATTTATCTTGAATCCCTTCGAACAACCTTACAAAGTGTCACGCTCCACAGGCTGGAGCATTGCGCTCGACTGGTTCATCTTCGTACACGACCAATGTACCTTGTGTGGAGAGAACCTCGCGACCAAAACGACATCCGTCCATCCATCATGCCACCCTGGATTTCGCATGCCCCGCCGAAAACAGATGCGTGCATCTCCCGCTTCCACGCACTGTGTGCACACACGTACACTGCGCGCGATACCATATCCATCTCCTTTCGCCGCGCTCGTGCTTGGTGGTCTGTCGACCTCGTCGCCAGGATGTGGAAAACGGAATCCGAGCCCTGGCACACCATTCTTCCGCCCCGCACGTAAGCTAAGGATATTTGCGCACTTGGCATTCCAGATACGGACATGTCCCGTGTCCTCAGAACTCTGAAAAGCTCACCAAAAGTAGAAACAGATGGGCTGGTCTGGTGGATAGATAGATTTGCAGGGAATAAAAATCCGGATGACTTTGGAACGACTGGCCGTGTGGCCGTCTGCAGAGACGTGGTCCGGTTTGGGGCCCCGGCCGATCGCGGGCCATGGTCACCATGCTCGGAACGTCATTCTCGTCGTTCCTGCGGTGGCCGGCTCCCATTGGCGGCCTCCACAAAGCTGGATATTAACATGCGCTCGATCGGTTCGCGGCGAGTGACATGACGTGGGATTGGAATATACTCGCCCATTGCGTGGATTCCGCGCGCTCCGGCCCGGCGGCGAGCGAGTGGCAGTGGCGCCGAGTTCGGTTATCCAAAGGTTGTGTTGCCTCTTCATTCTTCCGCCAACGTAAATTAAGGCAAAACGAGCGATGCCATGGCGCAGGAGAAGAATGGACTGACTAATGTGCTTATCCAGTTTGATCCGCGATAAGCTATCAGTTGGTTAAATCTTTCACGTTCTTGCATGAAAGAGAGTTATCTATAGCCGTTTTGTCACCTGTCACTCCCATCTTCAGCGACGTGCTTAGCTTGCCAGTTAGCTGCCCAAGCACGAGATCCATGTCTGTACGTGTCTACGGGCACGACCACGAATCACGGAAATGGTCTGTCGACGAAAGATTGCAGTAGTCCCGGGATAAAGCGACCAAACTCAACAGATTTTAGTATTCATCACTTCACACCAGCGCGTGGACAACGATATCCGCATTGGCACACCGGTGTCCTTGAATTTGACAGCCAAAAGGCGATGAGCCAAGAACGCAAAGGGAGCGCCAGGAAGAAGAGGGGAGATTGTGGGCTCGTGGCAGATAAGCAGATAGACCACGCCGCGGCGCCGAATCCAGCAAAAGCGGCCGGTACACCGATCCCGGATTCGAAAATGACACCGTTGTGATCAATCGGCCGGATCCTTGCTTGTGGCCGGCGCTGCAGGAGCAGCGTGTTCTAGAGATCATCTGCGTGGCCCGGCCGTACGGCCAGCTTTGCTCTCCCGAAAAGTTTTCTTCCTCGCTCGTTCCACCCTCTCCTTTTTCAACGGAGCCATCAGATTTTCCACGGGCAGAGCAGAGGGCTACGAAAGATTCACCCTAGCTAGAGCTACAATGCTCGGAATGGGAAGCTCGGCTCGTGCTAGCTAGTTGTCACTGACACACTACTCCCATGCAATGGAGTATAGAGCATTACCGCCAAGTGCCGACGGGGCGGTCCGGACAAATGGACGAGCGCTGATGATCTCGCGAACCTTGCATTTGCCCTCGCGTTCCACACGTAGCAGACGCTGCGGCACCGAGAGAAAAAGGGATGGTTGGAACTTGTGCGCGCGCTCCTGCCGGCCGCGATGATGTGGACGAGCGCGCGCGGCGTCGCCATCACGAGGAATCCCGAGGCGGATGGCACGGAGATCCGCATGGGACATGACAGGGATTTTCACCGGGCTGCTCCGGCGCCCCGTGTTTCGCCGGGTTGGTCGCGCGGCAGGTGTTGGTCATGTCGATGCGTGCGGTGGCGCACCTGAGACCATGGGTGCGTTTGCTTTCGACGCGCCGTGAGGGCATGTGAATGATTGATCGCAAAGTGTGTTTGCATTGGCACGGAAAATGGCTATAGCTTTCTCCGGTAGTTGGGTATAATTCGCGATAATGCATCTCCGCAACCATATGCGGTGGCACACCTTATCGCCCACCGTTAGGCATGCGCTGAGATTCGGGATCCTGGCCCCACAATGCACATGCATGTTGACTGCCTTGCTCATCGTGTTCTGCAATCTGACGCAGTGCTGCAGCTATAGGAGTGCTGAGATTGGGGAAGACCAGACAGAGAGAGAAGTGCTGCACAATTCCAGTTTTAGTGCACTCAGACAATGACTATAATTTTGTACTACACTATCGAAATTAAAGTATTATATTATCGAAGTACAATATTATGGAAGTCTATACTATCAATTTTATTCCACATGTCAAAATATACTATACTATCAAAGTATCATACAATTAAAGTTGCATCGAAATATTGTATTGTGGAACTAGAAGCACTACTAAATATATGAAACAAAAAAAAAGTGTACTATACTAGAAATTTTGTTCTTCTCGCTTGTCAATTTTTTGTATTTCTCACAATGAGAGTACAATAAAAAAATGTATTTGTTGATTTTGCAATCGGTACCAAAATATTGTTCTTACATGTCAAATTTTTTTTTACTTCACAAATTCAAAGTGCAATAAAATGTACTACGGTAAAAAAAATCAGAAAACTATATATTATACATTTACTGTACAATAAAATTGAAATATTGCTCTAAAATGTATTGCATACTAAAAGTGTACTATCAATTTTTTGTACAATGAAAATGTATTGTTGATGTGAGTGCAATACAATTTTACTATTGCAGCATACTCCAATTTTTTATTCTTACCAATTGCAATCGGTACCAATATATTCTTCTTACATGTCAAATTTGTTTACTTCACAAATTGGAAGTGCAATAAAAGTTATATGGTTAAAAAAACTATCGGTAAAAAAATATTATCCATTTATTTTACAATAAAATAGAAGTGAAATACAATTTTACTACTGATACATTTACTTTACAATAAAATAGAAGTGAAATACAATTTTACTACTGATAAAAGATGAACTATCGATTTTTGTTCAATGAGAAATGTACTAATGATAGAATTGTACTATCAATTTTTGTACAATAAAAAATGTACTGTGATGTTAGTGCAATAAATTCACTACTGATAAAAAAGTGCATTATCAGTTTTCAGTACAATAAAAATTTAGATTCATAAAAAAAATCTAGCTTGGGGAGGGAGAGGAGACCCATGCACGGACGCACTCTGGAGAGAGAGAGAGAGAGGCCTGAAAAAGTTCTGATGTGCATGACAGACAGCAGCAGGTGGGCGGAGGTGGTTGTTGACTTCCGCGAATCATGAAGCACGGGGAGCCGTAGGATAAAGTATGTGCACGCATACTGTTGTGGGAAGTGCGGTCTGGTATAATTCGAATGAAAGTTTTGGGATGGCAGCATTACATGTCGTGTGCGCCGCTGTGAAGGGCGGGCGGGCCAACTGGCTGGCCAACTTGAGAGGACGATGAAACAAACGTGCGATGCCTAACAATAATGAGCTCGAGAGAAAGTGAATTGTACGACGTTCGAAACTGTTAATCATCCTTTATTGGGCACGCAATTGGGAAGATACAATTGTCACTGTCTCGCTGATCGGTCTGGCTAAATAGCCTAATGCAGGCAGCACCGCAGCGGTATGGTAAAATTACTTGTGGTGGGTAAGGGGACAGGATCGAGTCTGACTAAGTAATGTTTTCACATAACTTATATTTTGTGGATAAAAGAGAGTTCTATTAATCTATGTCGTCTCTTGTAATCAGCCAGTAAACTATTACTCGCTCCATCCCAGTAAAAACCTACATTCTAGAACTCCATCAGACAAATTAGCTTGGGGAGAAAAGACATGCAAGCTCTGTTTATTGCTGTTAATTTTTGTGACCATGACTTACTTTCATTGGAAAAATGTTACTCCTATAATGACACTTTTCGTGGGATAAATTTCAAATATTGCAGTGACACTCTTTGTGGGACGGAGGGAGTTACAAAATTTTAGTTAATTATGAATATAATAAAAAGAGAAATGAACTTCTCATTTGGATCATTGAAGTGACCTCTGCATTGGGGAACTCGAATTGTCCTTTAATAACTTGAACTGGATTCAGAGCCTCAATTCAAAGAGCCTGCCTCAAATAGAAAAAACAAACTCGAGAACATCTTTTTGCTTCCAGTGGGCGGTGACGTGGTGTTTTAGTAATAAACTTCTTTATTTTTTTAGATCCCTCATTAGGAGTTCATAAACCTGGGTGTGTGTCTTTTTTTCATTATATCAGTGAACCTTGTGCATGAAACTAGGTGATTACCCCGCGCGTTGCAGCGGGAACGTCATACAGTTTTAGAAAATCGATGGAGCTGAAAACAATATTTTAAAGCTATAAAAGTGTTTATAAATACGGATTGAATAGTTCAGAAAAATCTCAACAATATAAATTAAAAAGGCACCCAGAAAAAACAACATGCCTGGAGGAAATATGCATCTGAAGCACCTCAGTGGTGCTGCTTACCAGCATCAGCAATAAATTTAATGAATAGAAGGTCCTTCATTTCACGCAAACAAAGAAGAATTCGAAATTGATTTTACGCAGATATCCAAATACATTCCAACGAACAAATAGGCGACTCAAGGGGGGAAATGTTATCTGAGAAACCAAGACATTCACCCACAAACGAATCAATCAAGAAAGAAATCCATGGTGAGATGTGTCAATCCGAAATCGCTATGCCATGCCTTGAGTGATTCAGCAAATGAAGATGGGGTCATCCATGGCAAGAATGCAAGCCGAGCAATGGATTGCATGTTGCTTTGCTGCTCTGTGCTCTGAGGTGCCGCTTCTGGAGATGGAACGGCAGCTGCTGATAGTATAGCTCGTAGTGCTCTAGGAATGTGCTTCGATGGTGCTATATATATTAAACCTGGCCGAAACATTTCAGTTTTCTATTTAAAAAGTTAGAACAACAGTAGGCAAGAGAAGAAGAAACGTTTGGTTGCCTTGCTTCAGGTTAATATGAATTGGGGAGGTGGTGGAGGCAGAGAAAATGCATGGTGGTTATGAGTCAATAAGATACTATTTTAGTGACGTGTGAGTGTTGAGATCCTAGCAATATTTATTTTCAGATAGTGGCAAGGTGGGAAATGTGGTGTCGAGGTTGGCAGGCCCGTGTAATGGCCGCCAGTTCAGTTTCTTTTGCCATTCTTCAGTTTCAAAAGTTTCCGTTACAACAGGGAGGAAATGAGAATTAAGAAAGAAAATGATAAAGTGGGTATGAATGCTTGCGATCAATCTTTATGTGTGGCATGAGCGGCATGAGGATTAAAACGATGGGGTAGAATGAATGACAATTAAAATGATGGTGATGCTAATGGTCTGATCTAACGCTCAGGATGCAAAGAATAATGTGATCGGACCGACCAAACAATTGAGGTGATGTGGCTGCATGAGAGTTGAGCTTTAGAAGGTATGACCTTTATAGATATTATAGATAAGTGGGCTACGCCTACATGTATGGATCAATACATAAGCTGAAAATATTAATACATATTCCTTTTTCTAAAGAAAAGTTTCGTGAACATCAAATTTCTTTCTTTCTTTCTTTTTTGAGGAAAGTGAACGTCAAATTTGTGATGATATATCTTGCTCTGCTTGGGCCGGCACTGGGCATCAAAATTGAAATTGATTTTTTAGATATAATCCAAGCCCATGGTAATGCTCAGTTGCAACGGGAAAACGTGGCGTACTTTCTGGTCCAGGCCGCCTTCATGTGTACGGTGCACTTCCCGGCCCAAACGGAATTTATACAGATAAGGCTTATCCTGGGCCAGCCCTGCCCACGAGCTGTCCTAAAAAAAAAAAGGCCCTGCCCACAAGCTCAACTCCTACCTAGGCTCCTCACTCACTCGTCAACAAACTTTCGGCGTAAATGGTGGTGTTCATAGTGAAATCAAACATAAGAGCTTATCCGAATAAGCACAAGCACTTATGCCGGATAGAGCCGATGAGTCAGCAAAGGCAGGCAGAGGCCGGCCGGCGGCGCCGCGGCGGGAGGAACCGAGCTAGCCGTTCATGACCGTTCGCCGTGACCCTTCTGGATCAGATGCCATTCAATGGCATTATGGCAACGATGCAAACGTGGCGTTATGGCGTTGGCACTTGGCGAGGAAACTCTGTATTGCTGTAATAAACAGGCCCGCCGCCATATGTATGTCGTGTAGAGTAGACCATGTGGCAATGCCCCGACGGAGTATTTCGGATGAGACCAGGCAGCAGCTGCCATGCTCGCACGGCCAAGTTTTATCCAGTCCGTTTCGTCGTGACGAGAGGGAGAGAGAGCACGTTTGACGTTCTTAGGACGTACTAGAGCAGAAACGATGCACCCACGCATGCGACAGCTAGCTCTGACTGAAAGTTCATGCACGTCTGGACTTAGTTATCCACAATTCCACGTAGGTTTCGGCCATTCGGCCTGCATGCACGCGTGAGCTTCCTTGTAACACAATGCCACAACGCCACGTGTGTCCCTCGTTGAAGCGCCTACACTTCTGCGCAGACTGCGGTCATGCATTACGTACGTATACGTATAGAGCACCTAAGAAAAGTTGTTAACAACGTCTCCACCCCACATTTAACACTCGGTATGCTTGGACTGCACCAACACAGAATGCATGCTTGCTGGATGCAAATTTTAAGTCAGTAGTAGGTGACGTTTCTGCCGTGGGTAATGATTCTTCTTTTTTGCGATACAGGTCGAGCTTTATTAGATCACACAAGGGTTACAGCCCGCGCTACCACAAGGTTGATAGCAAAGTCAGGAGAACGTCTCAGCCAGACCGCTGTGGACGTCTCGGTACAAGAAAAAATCACTAAACAATGAGCAACCCTATTCTGTTCTCCAAAGCAATGTGTAAACTCAACCTTCCTGAGCTGATCAGAGAGCATAATCACCTCTTTCAGCAGCAGAGCTAGATGTGATCTATTTTCTGCATGAGATTTTAGAGCCGCGCAAATAGTTTGACAGTCCGTCTCAAGATTGATCAGTTTGTCCAGCCATTGCAATGCAAGATGCAGTCCTTCTCTGCATGCCAGCAACTCTGCCTCTTCCGCATCCGTGCAGTTGAACAAGACTCTGCACGACGAAAAACAGACAGCACCATACTCATCCCGAGCCACGATTCAAGCACCAGCTTTGCCCGACTCCTTAAAGAAAGCCCCGCGTCCACGTTTCGTTTGTGTAACCTTCTAACTCGTTAAACTCTGTTAATTTCGCTATCCTGTTAATGTTATCCAGGAATAACCCTCTTGTGAAAAAATAATAATAATATTTTTATTACTTTCTCAAAACATGCATGAAGTCCTAGATTTTTTTTTATAACGACCTCAAAAGGACAGGGTACATAGCTTCGCCTAAAGCACAAATACTATTGCTAAATAACCATCCTCCATGGTTGACGAAATTTTACACGCCCCAAAATTGCAATACAAACACTATTGTTCAACCAATAAAAAAACTCACACACTACTTTCCAGAGTACTCATGTCATTATTTTGTTAAAACATGCACAATTCTATCTAGGAACCAATTTGTGCGAGAGTATATGATTTGTCAAAGGTAAGATCACCAAAATAATGTGCTAGCTGACGGCTGACATCAAGATCAAGCGGGAGTACATTGGTATGTACGCATGCCTGTCGTCACACACTCGCATTACTATTTCTGTGCGGCTATACGTACGTACGTAAGTGGATAGAACACGGCCGCCGTTCATCGCGTCTTCTTTGCCTTGACACTCGAATGACGATGGATTGGTACAAGTAGCTACTAGTTCGTAGGCCACGCAAGACGAAGACGGCTGCGCTTCGTCGCCGCGGAAGGCGGTGGCACAGCCTTATCCAAAATTTCGTCGGAGCAATCCGGAACACGAGAGAGCACGGCCGTCTCTCTATAAATACCTGTCCCGGGACGTGGCTGCTCCACACAGCAATCCAGCATTGTCCAAGTAGGGCTGACTTGCCAAGGTTGTGGTAGCAATCCCGTTGGAAGGAATCGCACGAGCTTTACGTACAGAGTACGTAGGTAACACGTACACGATGGGGAAGCAACAAATCACCCTGTGTGGGCTTCTCCTTGTGGTGCTGCTCTGTCTCACGTCCAACGTGCATGCAGAGACGCAGATCCTTTTTCAGGTGCTTCGTGGATCATTTTGCCCTCATAATGACATAAACACATGTTCTACTTTGTAACTTCTAGTATAGAACATGTATCTAAATCTTTGTTAGCACTCTACCAAAGTTAACCATGATCTCTTCTGTTCGTTCTTGCTTGCAGGGGTTCAACTGGGAGTCGTGGAACAAGCAGGGGGGCTGGTACAACATGCTCAAGGCCCAGGTGGACGACATCGCCAGCGCCGGCGTGACGCACGTCTGGCTCCCTCCGCCCTCGCACTCTGTTTCGCCCCAAGGTATATAACTCCCACCTGTCATGCTCTGTTTCACCCTGTTTCGACACGCCTCCTCGACACGCCTCCTCGCCACGGAGTTGACCCCTGAGTTGCTTTCCACGCGTACGTGCAGGCTACATGCCAGGCCGGCTCTACGACCTGAACGCGTCCAAGTACAGCACCCGGGCGGAGCTGAGGTCCCTGATCGCCGCGTTCCACGCCAAGGGAATCAAGTGCATCGCCGACATCGTCATCAACCACCGCTGCGCCGATGACAAGGACGACCGCGGCGTGTACTGCATCTTCCGGGGCGGCGGGCCGACGGGCCGCCTGGACTGGGGCCCCGGCATGATCTGCAGCGACGACACCAAGTACTCCGACGGCACGGGCCACCCGGACACCGGCGCCGACTTCGCGGCCGCGCCCGACATCGACCACCTCAACCCGCGCGTGCAGCGGGAGCTCTCCGACTGGCTCAACTGGCTCCGGAAGGGCGTCGGCTTCGACGGCTGGCGCCTCGACTTCGCCAAGGGCTACTCGCCCGCCATCACGAGGACGTACATCCGGAACGCGAGGCCCGGGTTCGTGGTCGCCGAGATTTGGAACTCCCTGAGCTACGACGGCGACGGGAAGCCCAAGGCCAGCCAGGACGCCGAGCGGCAGGAGCTGGTGAACTGGGTCAAGGCGGTGGGCGGCCCCGCCACGGCGTTCGACTTCACCACCAAGGGGATACTGCAGGCGGCGGTGCAGGGCGAGCTGTGGCGGATGAAGGACGGCGACGGCAAGGCGCCCGGGCTCGTCGGCTGGCTGCCGGAGAAGGCGGTCACGTTCGTGGACAACCACGACACCGGGTCCACGCAGAAGATGTGGCCGTTCCCGGCAGACAAGGTCATGCAGGGCTACGCCTACATCCTCACCCACCCGGGAATCCCGTGCATCGTATGTTCCCAAGCTTTTCATTCACCATGCTTGTACTTAATTTCTCGGCCGATGCGAGATTAATGAACGCATAATTCGTCTTGTGCTGTGCAGTTCTACGATCACGTGTTCGACTGGAAGCGGAAGCAAGAGATCACCGCGCTGGCGGCGGTGCGGAAGCGCAACGGGATCACCGCCGGGAGCAAGCTGCGGATCCTGGTGGCAGAGAGCGACATGTACGTGGCTGTGGTCGACGAGAAAGTTGTCACCAAGATTGGGCCGCGGTACGACGCTAGCAACGTGATCCCGCCGGGCTTCAAGATCGTGGCGAGCGGAGACAACTACTGCGTCTGGGAGAAGAGCCGCCGTACGTAGTAGCCGGCCGGCGGCGCTAAAACTACTGTAGTACTTATAACCGAGCTGGCGTCTCAATGTCTTGTTTTTCTCGTAGTATATCTGATAAATGCGCGTTTCAATTTGTAGGTTGCTAATAAACCAGTAATGACGCCATCTTAGATTCTAGGCCTTGATGTTTGTGATGAGTTAGCACAAGGACTGTTCACCGCTTTGTGCGTCCTTGGCTGATGTAGCTGCCGGTTGGAATAAACAATTTCATACTTTTAGAAAAAGTGAGCACATGGACTGCAACCAGCTATGAATTTAGCAGTGAACAGAGAAGAAAAATGAAAACGTGAAAAGCAAATATGCTTTTTTTTTCCTTTTCTATTTTGTTGAGAGGAGCAGATATGCTCATGTGCAAGATAATCTGTATGAAAGTGACCTTTTCTGGGACATGCCTAATGTATTCCTGATTAATAAGTAATGTATAACATCATCAATCAATGCAAAAGGTAAAATGGAGAGTAATTGTCATTTGCCACACAATAGACCATAGTATTCCATAACAAGGTCAGATTTGAAAGGAGGAACACAAATACTTGGTTCTTATTACAATTCGCCATGCAACACAGTTGAACCTTGCATTCAGATCTGAATATTACTTACATGGATGGATTCATCCTATCATCCTTGTCATAGTTGAGCACATGACCATGCAAGTTGCAAAATTAATAAGACTGGATACAATTTCCAACGATTAGGGGTCTGATAATACATTTAAAAATGGAAGTTAAAAATATGATGTCAAACTGTAGATATCTTCCATCATTACACCAGATTTTTAACATGCTAACATATATAGTTGTACGTAGTATATTGGAGACTGAAAGAAAGATTTATTAATATTTCAAATCTGCCCACAGAGGCAATGAACCGGGTCAAGGCTCCTTCCTCCCCTTTCTTCCTTTTTCTTCTCCTTTCCTCCATCTTTGACACGTCTCTCTCCTCTCTCTCCCTCTCTTTTCATGTGAGCCGTTTCCCTTCGCTTGTGATATAGAAGGGAGGGACAGACAACGGGGGAGGGGGGCGGCTCATTCCGAACACTTCACTCACATAGAGCTCTCACACTCGCGCACACATAAAGACTTGGGAAAGCTCCCTCTCTCACCACGCTTAATTGTAACCCCCACTACAAGCAATCCAAGGTCACCACGAAATGGATGTAGAGCGTTCGTGCCCAAACCAGTATAATCCGGCTAGTTCGATGGCGGTGTCGAGCTCCCGCATGAAGGCTTCGCGGTCCCTGCGGTCGCCATAGCCGCGTGTTGGCACAGCCGGAACCTATCGCCCTGCTCTCTCTCACTCAACGAACTAGAGGTAGAAGAAGAACAGTTGTTTTGACGGCGATGAACACCGCGGAGCCAATTGCTCCTGTATCTTGGCGATTTCTTATTCACTAGGCTGGGCAAGCACAACACAAGGAGTACATGGGGTTCTTGTAGGCCGGGAGCTCTCCTCCACGTCCACCATTCGCGCCACGATCCGCAGGTCCCGCTCGGCCATGCCCAGGGAGCCGCTCGCTCGCTCCGGACATGGCGGCCTCCTCCCGCACAGACCGGCGCCTTGACCACTACTCCTATCGACTCGATCAAATGCAACAGCCAGCAGCAACAACCTTGCGCACGGCCTGCAACTAAACCTAACAAGACTGAAACCACGGCGGCGGCGGAACAAACTCACGCACGCACCGTATCTAAACTGAATACGCACACGAACGCGCTGACACGAACTGACTCGCATAGCCATGGCGAGTTTATTTCCAACAATCTCCCCCTAAACGCGACATGGCGCACCTCGCCATCACATCAGCGTCCGCTCGTCGTCGTCGTCGACGCCACAGAGCAATGCCTGCTCCTTCTTCTTCCGCGGACAGTTCTTCGCCATGTGTCCGCGCTCTCCGCAGTCGAAGCACCTTCCGTGGTAGCGGCTCCCCCCGCGCCCCGAGCTCATGCTGCTGCCCGCCGTCGTCGCCGTTACCGCGGTCGCCGCCATGGCCGCCACCCTTCGCACCGTCGCCACCACGCACCCGCCCCTTGCTGGCTTGCTGACGCTTGCGCGCTTCCCACTGCTCCTCAGCGAGCAGCAAGCGCTCGACGCCCGCCTCCGCCGCAGCAACCTCGTCGTCGTAGCGGTCCTCCGCCGCGCGCAGCTTTCCGACGAGTGTCGGCACGGTCATGGTGTTGAGGTCGCCGAACATCTCAATCGCGACGGCGATCTGGTTGTAGCACTTGGGGACGACGCGCAGGATCTTCCTCACCACGCGCTTCTCCTCCACCTTCTCCCCCAGCTCCCGCAGCCGCCCGGCGATCCCATTGATCCGCGCCGCCAAGTCGTCGATGTTCTCGCCATTGGCGTGCACGACGGTCTCGAACTCCTTCAAGAGCCGCTGCACGTTCGCCTCCTTGACGCCGACATCGCCGACGCGTGCTGTCCTCACAGCCGCCCACGCCTCCTTGGCCGTCATCATCACGGCGAGGATCGCCTTCATGTCGACCGGCACCGCACGCAAGATGGCCGCAAGCGCCATGCGATCGTCTTGATGCTACGGCTTCTCGGCCTCCAACGCCTTTGTAGCACCCTGTGTCTTGCCATAATATAAAAATCACTAAAAATTTGAACTTTTTCAAATTCCAACAAATTCAATCAAAGTAGAGGTTAAATTCATGCCAAATTTGAAATTTCGGATTTTAAAATGTGCATCAAACCCCACCATAAGCATTTCTGGATTTTACTGTTTTATTTATGTGTTTGTTGGCTTTTGCTCTTTTGCCAAATTTGAAATTGCATTCAAATTGGAACCTATCTAAATCTGGGAAATGTTTAAACATTTCTCTCGTCCCCGGGCCGCCCTTCCCTTTCTCCTCTGGCCGGCCCAACTTCTCTTCCCTTTCTCTCCCCGCGGCCTGCTCCGGCCCAGCTTCTCTCTCGGCCCAACTCGCCCGGCCCGCCTCTCCTCCCCGCCCGTCGTCTTCCTCCTGACGCCGCGCCAGCGCGCCCATCCCGGCTTGCCGGCCGACGCCTGTAAGCTTCATGACCATTGGAGTTCGGAAACCCCAAAGGTATGAATGTTTTGGTGATTGGGTGACCATATTGATGTGACTAACATTTCCATGTAGGATATTCAAATGGTCATGTCAATGAAGCGTCGTCTTACAGACCCTATCTTATCGACGACTTGGTGATTGGTTGCCTCGACGGTTCGGATCGAGAACTTGATGGAGTCAAGGTTGAAGATGGATCAAGGCTAAGGACATGATAGATCAAGCAAGTGTTGGCTTGGTAGATGTTAGCTTGAGTCCATAGGAAAAACCGGACTATCAAGAGGGATCGAATTGGTTCTCTTAGCGCACACTAGGTTAGAGATCATATGGATGCATAGTGAGTCTCTCGAGGGCTAGGGTGGCTGAAGAAAAGAAGAGGAACCAAGAATGAAGAAGTTGGAAGCAAGGATCAAGAGTGGATCAAGTTTTCAGCTTATCCGGTAGAGACCGGACAGTACGGTCCTAGGGACCGTATGGTACGGTCTTCATTGAAGATCCAGACAGAGAAGTGAAGTCTCGGGATGCTGAGAAAATGAAGACCGGATAATGGGACCGTATGGTACGGTCAAGGAGACCGGACAGTACGGTCATCAGAGGATTTCCAGACAGAGAAGTTGAAGTTTCTGGAAGTGGAAGAAATGAAGACCGGACAATCGACCGGATGGTACGGTCCTAGGGACCGGACAGTACGATCTTCATTGGAGATGAAGAAGAAGATGGAGATGCGCCTGGAAATAGAGACCGGACAGTACGGTCTGGAAGAGACCGGACAGTACGGTCCTATTGTACGGTCTCTAGTTTCGCAGGGCACTTTTGGGCAACGGCTAGTTTTGGGTTGGTAGCCTATATATAGTTGGTTGCCCGCCCCTTGAGGGGTCTCTTGGCCATTGTTGGAGTGCAGGAAACTCAGAGGAAGCCAAGAGCAAGAGAGAGAAGCACTTGTGAAGGATTTGGAGTGATCCTAGTGCTTGAGAGAGTAGCAATTGCATCCACTTGATCTCTAGGCTAGTGTGAGCTTGAGAGAGTCACTTCGGTTTGTTACTCTTGGTCTATGGCAAGGCCTAGACCGGTTAGGCGTCGGTGTTGAGCTGTCCAAGGAGATTGTGGAAGCTAACACAAGTTTGTACACGGTCTTGGAGCTTCCCGTGCGAAAGAAGCATCACTAGTGGAGCGTCCTTTGGCACGCATCACGTGCGGAGCCTTACCTCCGGAAGAGTACCCGGGATCGAGCCCGGCGGGACGTGCCCGCGACTTCACTCGGAGGGTGAAGTGTGCTCTAGGAGGGATCGCCATCGAGCGGAGGGACGGGGTCGAGACTCCGGCGGGAGTGACCCAACGTGGAGTAGGGGAAGGCGCCATCCTTCCGAGACCACGGGAAAAATCATGAGCATTCCTATCCTTATCTCCTTTACTTACTAGCATTTACGTTTCCACATTTACCTTATATGCTAGTAGAATTGCATGATAGGTTGTCTCTTTACTACTTGGTAGAATTGCTTGTTAGGGTGTTGCTTGTTGCATAGACTAGATTGTGTGCGCGCATCGCTTGCTTTTGTTATCACCATATCTAGTCTTGCTAGCTTCACGCCTAAAGTACGTTTGGGAGAAATTGTTGACACACCGATTCACCCCCCCCCTCTCGGTGCCCTTGATCCTTTCAAGTGGTATCAGAGCCTCGTTGCTCAAATAGGGCTTAACCGCCTTGAGTAAGAATGCCGAGAGATCATGGACCGCCTCCGTTCGATGGGACCGACTATGCCTATTGGAAAGCTCGCATGCAAGCTTACCTCGAGGCTCTCGACCCTATCGCATGGGAGGTGACAAGTTCCGGTGTCTCTCTAAGGACTCCCATTGGTACTCTTGATGTGAATCTCGCAAAGGCAAATGCTAAAGCTAAAAATGCCTTGTTTGAAGCTATCACTAAAGAGGTCTTTGCTCGAGTCAAGTCCGCGGGTACCGCTCGTGAAGTATGGACACAAATTCAACAAATTCATGAGGGTTCCACGGACGTGAAAGAGGAAAGATACTATGTGCTAAAGAACAAATATGATGACTTTGCCATGTCTTCAAATGAGCTAATCAATGACACTTACTCTCGCTTGAATGTGCTTGTAGAGGATATCAACTCTCTCGGTGTGAAGGACAAGATTGATAATGGTGACCTTGTGCGGAAGATCATGAGGATTCTCCCAAGGGAGAAATATGGTGCACTCATCACATGCCTCTTCAACACCGACATGCGAGACCTCACCACCCACAAGCTACTTGGGAAGATCACTGCCTTCGAGAGCTACAACCTCGACAAGAAGCTTGATGAGAAGCCCTCCAAGAATCTTGCTTTTGCATCCGAAGGGTCAAGCAAGAAGATGAAGAAGGTGGTGACTCAAGATTCAAGTGATGAAGAGCTTGAAGAAGACGTTGAAGACTTGTTGCAACTTCATCCTAATGATGTAGCACTCCTCATGAAGAGAAGCAACTTCTTCAAGAGAAGATTCATCAACAAGAAAGATGCCGAGTGCTACAATTGTGGGGAGAAGGGTCACTTTGCCAAGGAATGCCCGAAGCCAATCAAGAAGAGCAAGAAGAAGACTCAAGAGTCAAGCGATGATGAAGAAGAAGACCCTAGAAGCAAGTACAAGACAAGGAAGAGGTTTGTCAAGAAGGAAAGCTCTAGAGGCAAAGACAAGAGAAGATCATCTCGCAAGGGTCTCTTTGTTGGAGAGTGGGTCACGGATGATGATAGTGAAGAAGAAGAAAGCGATGACTCATCCTCCAAGGGAAAGAAGATGGCCGGCATAGCCCTCACCAACATCTCCGAGACTCTACCTCCACCACCTACTTGCTTGATGGCCAAAGATGATGATAGTAGTGAAGATGAGAAGAGCGAGTCCGATGAAGAGTTTGGTGAGGAGGATAAGCCCACATATGAGGAACTCTTGGATAGCATTCTCCTAACCGGCAAGATGATCAAGAAGAGGGACAAGACCATTGCTCGGTTGGAGAAGGAACATGAAGTGGCCGCTTTCCGAGTTCGTCAACTTGAGGGTGAACTTAGGGACTTATCCATCTCTCACAAGGCTCTTGATGAAGACTATGACAAGCTTGAGGAAGACCACATGAAGCTCAAGGAGAAGTCCAAGTTACTAGAGGATGAGCTCAAGCACCTTTCCACCTCTCTCATAACCTTGGATGAGAGCTATGACAAGCTCAAGGTTGATCACAAGAGGCTTTGTCGTTCAAGGTTCTTGAGGAGGAACATCAATCCATCCTCGAAAAGAGTAACACTTCTTCTTCTAGTTCATCTATTTCCGATTCTTCATATATTACTTGTGATGGACTAACTCCCTCTCTTGAGAGCATCTCTCTTGATGAGAAAATCTTGAAGGAATATCATCAACTCAAGGAGGAGAGAGCTTCGGTGATGGACGGCTTCGAGAGGCTCACAAGGGGAAGGACCATCCATAAGGAGATACTTGGTCGGAACCTTGTGAACAACCCCGGGCACAAGGGACTCGGCTCCTACCCCGCCGCCATCAACCTCATCGGCAAGGACGAGGACATTCCACCTTGGGTAGTTCCCCTCATGGCGGATGACTACTATGGTGAGAAGTGTTGCCGTGACGGGCACACTAGCAAGAATTGTCCCAAGGTGAGAAGTTCCAAAGTTTTGCCCAACGCTAACTTGTTCCATGAGAATACACACTACAAGCGCTTTAGGGACAAGAAAGGAAGGGTGAAGGCAAAGGCTCTTGGATCACCCGACAAAAGGAGGATGATGAGGAAGATTTGGGTGCCCAAATGCATAGTTGACCTTGAGAGGCCGACCAAGTGCGAGTGGGCTCCCAAGACCAAGACCTAGAAGGGTGATGGTGGTGGACCGTGCGCCGCAACGTCAACTCATGAACGTCCACCACAAGCTTCGAGTGCTTCATCGACAAATCTACTCTTCAAGGAGGTAACTTGTATCATAGTAGTTTCTTTTCTTGCATTGCTTGCATGGTAGCTAGGTGCTCCTTTGTGAACTAGTATGTTTGCATCCATGCATATGTAAATAACAAAAGAAAAGAACAAAAAAATTAGTTCAAGGTCTAACTTTCTCAAGATAGCTATGAGTATGGGGGATGCTTGAGTTGGTGGACCGACGGGCTCAAGACAAGGTTTGGCTCATAGTGAGTAAGCTTGAGAGAGGCTCAAACTTGACCTTGAGTAGGTTTCCTTTGTGCGTTGTCTTAACTTTGCTTGCATGTCACATGGCATGTTTAAATTCCCCTTGCATTTTTATGATATGCTTGTCTCATGCATTGCATATAGGAAATCACAAAGGAGTTGTCACACTATGAGGAAGTGCTTCATTCGCAATACGATCTCACATCTCATAGAAGTGTGACTAAAGAAAAGAATTGTGCTTCATGCCCATTGAGTCTTGCTAAATGATCCTCAAGGTTAAATCTACTTGCACGGATCATAGGCAAAGGGCTCATACATACCCCTCCCTTGGTTTTATCTCTTTTGGTTCTTATTGGATGCTTCTTATTTGCCTATTGAAAAATTACTATAAGCCTATGCGCAACCTATATTGGTTTATTTTCGAAGGAGTGTTTGAGAGTTCCCCTTCGAGTCCATGTTTGGCGTTTATTTGGTTTTTGTGTGAGAAACTTGGACTTAGAAGGAAATTCCTTGAAAATCAGCTTTTCTGGACTAGACCGTACAATACGGTCATAAGGACCGTACAATACGGTGTGCTTTTGCACGAGTTCCTTAAACCTGAGGCAGAATGGAGACCGTACAGTACGGTCCTGAAGACCGTACAATGCGGTCTCTATAGAGTAACTGTCAGGGTTAAAGGAGACCGTACAATACGATCCTAAAGACCGTACAATACGGTCTGGTTATGTTTATCGGGAGATTACTTTCAATCCGATCCGTTGTTTCCTGTTGAGGTCAATCGTGGCCGTCAATTCGAAATTAGACCTAACCTAACGGCCGCCCGACGGGTTACTGTGCTTCTCCTCCCCAAAACTCGCCGCTCACCGCACCAGTGCTCCCGCCACCGTATCGCCTCCCGCGCGCCCGTACGCCGCCGCCTCACCTGCGCGCGCCGCCTGCCGGAGCTGGAGACGAGGACGAGGACCTCGCTGAGCTCTGCACCGAGGAGCACCTCCATTCCCGTGCAACATCGAGTTCTTCTTCCGCGCGGATTGCTCCCTCTCCACGGCACATCACCAGACTCGAGCTCCTTCACCGACGATCGCCGCCGATCAGTTGAGGTCCGGTGAGCTTCTGGACTCTTGGATTGCACAGTAGCCGCGTTTCCAATACCTATCTAGGGTTTGAGCCATTCAATTCCTTCATCGATGAAAATCCCTAGAAAAATCGAACCTTTTTGCGATTTGGCATGCATTGCTATCTATTGCCACGCATTTAGGTCAATTGGTATACCATTGTCATAGTGTTCGAGTATTGCACCTCATTTATCTATGACATGTTGGTCGCTTTGTGTCGATTTCCGATTCCATACCATACACTAGCTCGGCAATTAGTATATTCCTCGATTAGCGGTACATTGTGTCTATTGCTTATGATCTATGTACACTAGTCGATGTCCACCGATAATCGACAATGCCGTAGTTCCCCTTTGCATATTTGCCGGCATTGTGTCCTTCACCTCTGCGCTAGGACTTCATATAGATTTACGCGCTTACCTACGATTCTTGCTTGTAGATTATAGTAGGTTATTCTATACTCGTATACCCTGTCTTATTCCTATCGTGCAGTGGCAGTTGTCAGCAGGCAGTGGGCAGTTGACAGCAGAGCAGAGACAGTGGACGGATTGAGGGCCAAGCCCTTAGTCCTATCTTTGGCAGTCAGCCGTCAGTGGACGGGTTGGTGAGCCAAGCTCACTCGCCCTATCTTGTCAGCAGCCCAGTCAGCAGCTATGTCAGGTTCTGGCAGAGGCAGAGGCAGGGGCAGAGGTGACCGTGATAAGGGCAAGGCCAAGGCTCCAGATCCACAGCCCAAGAGGAAGAAGCAGAGGACAGGTGATCCAGAGTGGGATCGGGCTCTCAGGGCAGCTGAGGTGGACCTCCCTACTGGCAGAGACACTGGGTTCCGGATCAGGGACCCACCTGCTGGAGGACAGGGGGAGACTCCCAGGAGGTCTTCCAGAGCTAGAGCTACAGTGCAGCGGACTCCGTCCACCCGCGGGGTTGGTGCGTCGAGGACCGCGCAGGAGCAGCAGGCTCAGTCAGAGGAGGAGGAGAGCTCTTTCAGCTCCCGTGACGAGGTCACAGAGGGTGACAGGCAGAGGATGGCTGCCAAGTTCTGTGCACTCGACAGGACTGCTTCACTCAGGGACGTACTTGCTGAAGACGCTCTCAGGTTGCCAGGCCCTGTACATAAGAAGTTCAGGAGAGTCAGTGAGGAGACTTGGGTACCTGCTAGGAGGGACCCACAGGCAGGAGGTCGCTTCTGGACCTTACTACAGCAGAGGATAGCAGCTGGACTGAGGAGCAGACTGCGTACTGGTGGAGCTGATAAGCTCTTTGTCACTCACCAGCACTGCAGCATACAGGCTGCTAGCAGAGGTGCCGGGACAGACTTCACACAGCACTTGTCCTATATCCCGGGCCTCGAGGAGATCATCACCACACAGATAAGATGGGACTACGATATAGTGATGGACTTCTACGCTTCCTTGTGGATTGCTCAGGATCGCTCAGCGATATGGTTCATGCTCAGAGGGCAGCCCCACAGAGTGACGAGGGAGGACCTCGTAGCGGCCCTTGAGACTGTTCAGCACGAGACCAGGGTGTTCCCTCTTGCTCACCCAGGGATGGAGCCTCCCCGCAGACCTCTTGGGGGACACTTACCTTCAGACGAGGATATGAGCATTGCTTTCCCTCCACCTCACCCGGAGAACTTCAGCCGAGCTCACACCAGACTTACTCACGAGGGCAGAGTTCTCAGGAGCATTCTTAGCAAGACCATTGTGCCGAGGAGTGGATACAGGGATCAGTTTTCTATACTCTCACAGTGGGTCGTCATGCTGATACTGAGGCACAGAGGTTTTGACCTGGTGGATCTTATACTGAGCCAGATGGAGGACGTCATTGCAGAGAGCATAGCTGCTAGACACTTAGCCTTCGCTCCACTGATTTGCTATATTTTGAGGAGGCTACAGTTGTTGTCTCAGGAGGACTACGATGAGTTGCCCAAGAAGACTACAGCGTACACTCCTTTACCTGCCTCCGACAGACGGGTTGCTACCCGGGAGTCAGCTTCACAGGAGAGTTCTTCACAGGGCCTAGGTGACACAGCTACCGAGACAGAGCAGCACACACAGACTGGTAGCCAGATGGAGTCCATTCCTGAGGACGTGACTCCGGACTCTAGAGCAGGACCTTCAGGCTCAGCTACAGCTCCAGCTCAGACAGATTCAGTACTACGTGCAGAGCTTGCAGCTATCCGTAGAGAGCTCCAGAGTCAGCGAGAGGATAGGGAGAGAGACCGACAGATGCTAGACAGCGTGGTTCTCACTCAGAGGGAGATGGCCTCTGGCTTGTCGTCGCTGTTCACAGGCTTTGATGCGATTGCTCAGACTCTTCGCCTCTTTGGACAGGCATTGCCAGGCCTCCCGTCGTTCGCTCCTCTCACCTTCCCAGGTGTGCTGCCACCAGATACAGTACAGTTTCAGCAGCTACAGCAGCAGCAGCACCAGTTTGCCCAGGCACAGGCAGGACAGTCAGCCAGCCAGGGACAGTACTTCAGTTCCTTACTCATGGCTCCCATCTCACCTTCTGGTGCACCTACGGTGGGGCCGTCGTCGTCCACGTTTGCTGGTTTGGCAGGAGAGGCAGGACCTTCACACCAGTACCGCACTTCACCAGGCCTCTCCATGACACCGTCAGCACTTCTTGCTTCTACAGCTCCGAGCTTCTCACCGCTTCAGCTGACGAGTCCTTTCTTCGTGTCACCATTGCCTGCTCGCACACTTGATTTTGACATAGTAGCACAAACCACCTCAGTACAGACGGACTCAGTTCTCACAGCTTCACAGGCAGAGGTCGTGACTACTACATCTGCGACAGCAGCAGTGGATCTCACAGATTTCGGGTACACCCGTGAGGAGGTAGATGAGGCTCTTGCTACAGGACAGGATCCACCATCCAGAGCAGTCTCACCTACTGGCAGTTTCACTTGGACCCCCAGTCGCTCACCCTCTCCTTCAGTCCACTCAGCTTCAGACTCAGAGGCAGTCCAGTACGCAGGGCAGCTTGAGCAGACACTCCTTCAGACAGACTCTCCTGGGATAGCTCACAGGCAGCTTGTGCCGTACACACCACTCTTTCAGCCTCAGGAGACTTTGGGGATGCCGCGGACTTGGACTTGGACACCTCCAGTGCCACCCTCTCAGCAGCAGCAGGACAGTGCTCAGCCTACCAGTTCTTCAGCACCTGCTGCCACTGCACCTCCTCCAGCCTCCGACGCGTAGGACAGCAGTTTTCTCTTTTCCTTCTTTCTCTTTTTGGTCATTGGTGCCAAAGGGGGAGAGAGTTAGAGAGATCTTGTATAGGTCTAGGGGGAGTAGCAGAGTGATCTTGTGTCCAGGGGGAGTGTGAGACAGTTTTTGTCCAGGGGGAGACCATTTGTGACTTCATTTGTATATTCTTTTTGTACTTCGTGGTTCTTGTTGAGCTTGATTTGCTTTTGCTGGTGTTTAGCTCATCAAGTATGCACTTGGTTTCGTTTCATACACTTGCTCGTTATCTATATCTTGTATATTGCTCTGAGTTTGTGTATGCTATCCTGGATGTGCTTATTTATATCTATCTTGCCAGGTTTTCTCTTTTTGTGATGATATGCGCACTCACTTGCTTTTGCAGGATTATCTTATAAACTTATCATCACAAGTGTTGGGGTCATAGCTCTTGTTTTATTCCTATATATCACCCATGTGCTCTAACTCTATTTTGCAGGTGATACCTTTTGAGCTATGACTACCTTGTTCTCCGTTTTACTTGTTCTTCATGCTTATCTAATCTTCTCGATCACTCTTACGCATTCTATTCTTTATCTTTTGATATGTGTTGTCACCAATCACCAAAAAGGGGGAGATTGTAAGCTTCATGACCATTGGAGTTCGGAAACCCCAAAGGTATGAATGTTTTGGTGATTGGGTGACCATATTGATGTGACTAACATTTCCATGTAGGATATTCAAATGGTCATGTCAATGAAGCGTCGTCTCACAAACTCTATCTTATCGACGACTTGGTGATTGGTTGCCTCGACGATTCGGATCGAGAGCTTGATGGAGTCAAGGTTGAAGATGGATCAAGGCTAAGGACATGATAGACCAAGCAAGTGTTGGCTTGGTAGATGTTAGCTTGAGTCCATAGGAAAAACCGGACTATCAAGAGGGATCGAATTGGTTCTCTTAGCGCACACTAGGTTAGAGATCATATAGATGCATAGTGAGTCTCTCGAGGGCTAGGGTGGCTGAAGAAAAGAAGAGGAACCAAGAATGAAGAAGTTGGAAGCAAGGATCAAGAGTGGATCAAGTTTTCAGCTTATCCGGTAGAGACCGGACAGTACGGTCCTAGGGACCGTATGGTACGGTCTTCATTGAAGATCCAGACAGAGAAGTGAAGTCTCGGGATGCTGAGAAAATGAAGACCGGACAATGGGACCGTATGGTACGGTCAAGGAGACCGGACAGTACGGTCATCAGAGGATTTCCAGACAGAGAAGTTGAAGTTTCTGGAAGTGGAAGAAATGAAGACCGGACAATCGACCGGATGGTACGGTCCTAGGGACCGGACAGTACGGTCTTCATTGGAGATGAAGAAGAAGATGGAGATGCGCCTGGAAATAGAGACCGGACAGTACGGTCTGGAAGAGACCGGACAGTACGGTCCTATTGTACGGTCTCTAGTTTCGCAGGGCACTTTTGGGCAACGGCTAGTTTTGGGTTGGTAGCCTATATATAGTTGGTTGCCCGCCCCTTGAGGGGTCTCTTGGCCATTGTTGGAGTGCAGGAAACTCAGAGGAAGCCAAGAGCAAGAGAGAGAAGCACTTGTGAAGGATTTGGAGTGATCCTAGTGCTTGAGAGAGTAGCAATTGCATCCACTTGATCTCTAGGCTAGTGTGAGCTTGAGAGAGTCACTTCGGTTTGTTACTCTTGGTCTATGGCAAGGCCTAGACCGGTTAGGCGTCGGTGTTGAGCTGTCCAAGGAGATTGTGGAAGCTAACACAAGTTTGTACACGGTCTTGGAGCTTCCCGTGCGAAAGAAGCATCACTAGTGGAGCGTCCTTTGGCACGCATCACGTGCGGAGCCTTACCTCCGGAAGAGTACCCGGGATCGAGCCCGGCGGGACGTGCCCGCGACTTCACTCGGAGGGTGAAGTGTGCTCTAGGAGGGATCGCCATCGAGCGGAGGGACGGGGTCGAGACTCCGGCGGGAGTGACCCAACGTGGAGTAGGGGAAGGCGCCATCCTTCCGAGACCACGGGAAAAATCATGAGCATTCCTATCCTTATCTCCTTTACTTACTAGCATTTACGTTTCCACATTTACCTTATGTGCTAGTAGAATTGCATGATAGGTTGTCTCTTTACTACTTGGTAGAATTGCTTGTTAGGGTGTTGCTTGTTGCATAGACTAGATTGTGTGCGCGCATCGCTTGCTTTTGTTATCACCATATCTAGTCTTGCTAGCTTCACGCCTAAAGTACGTTTGGGAGAAATTGTTGACACACCGATTCACCCCCCCCCTCTCGGTGCCCTTGATCCTTTCAACGCCGTCTCGTCGCGTCCAGCTACAGCCACCGTCCGCGTCGCGCTTCCGTCACCACGTCCCGCTCCATCTCGTCGACCAACTCCCGCAGCAGCACGCCCACTCCATGACCGACGACCTCCAAGCACTCCCGAAGACCGGCGAGCCGCCACGCCTCAACGTCAGCGCCGCGTGAGCGCCTGCCCCGTCCAGTCCCATCCGTCGCGCTGTGGACGTCCCGCGCGCCCGTCATCACGCGCATGGGCGTCGTCCTCCCTCTGGCGCACCATCGCGTCGCCATTGATTTCCGGCGACCGACTCTTGACCGAGCCGGCGACCAAACCGCCCTAATGGCTCTTTCCCCAGCCGCTTATAAATCCCAGCGAGCTCCGCGTCGTTCCCCTCCTCCCTTTCGCAAGCTCAAACACTCCCCATCGCCACCCATACGCCCCAATTTCTACTTTTCCCCACCGGCCGCCGTTATCCTCTTCTTCACCGGCGACCTCCCCGACGAAGCAACCAGTAGAGCTCCGCCCTTCTCCTTCTTCCTCTGGTATCGCCGAGCTCCGGTTAACCCCTTCTCGCCCCTCGTTTTTGCAGCGGAGGCGCGAAGCATGGAGATCTCGGTGGGCTAGGGATTCCGACGGCCGCTCATCGTCGACATCGACCCTCCGTTCCCCCTCAGGCCACATCGACCCCGCGGTGAGCTCCGTCATCCCCTTCTTCCTTCCCCGCGCTTCTTCTCTTTCTTCTTCACCTCGAGCACGAACGCCACACCGAGCCCCTTTCCCTGCCGCCGCGCGACCTCGTCGCCGGCGTGCTCTCCTGCTGCGCCCGGTCTAACCGAGGTGCGCGCCACACTCGCACTTCCGTGCACGCACACGTGAGCACACACTCGAAGAATCCCCATCCCGCGCCGTTTCCCCTCGCGCACCTCTGCGCCACCCATCTCCGGCGAGCTCGCGCCGCCGCTCCCGTCGACCCCATCGACGACATCACCCCCGGACGGCTTCGCCGTCACGCGTAGGCCACAAAGATGCGCTTCGCGTCGCGTTCCACCCCCTGTAGCTGCCGCCGGCGAGCACTCCGGCGAAGCACCGCCGCCAGCGCTCTGTTCCGCCGCCGCCCCGGACGTTTGACCGCGCCGCGCCGCCGTCCCATGTGGCATGCCACGTCGGCGCGTGGGCCCGCGCGACCGAGTCGCCGCGCCACGCGGTGCACTCGGTGCACCGTGGACCGCTCTCACGCACCGGCCCGGTCCACAGCGCACGTGGGCCGAGTCCACAACACAGTACCAGCACAGTGCACCGGCCCCACGGGCCCATCTGCCAGCCTCACACACGCATGGGAATTGCTAAGTCCACACAGCAAGCGTACACAGATTCTTTTTTAAACACTTATCCAATATCAGAAAAATCCCATAAATTCTATAAAAATACTAGTTTATTTTCTAATCATCTTCCAATACTTGATCACCCCAGATTAATTAAGCTTTGCCCATACTTAATTAATCAAGCTTAATCATATTTCATTTTAATTCCGCGAACTTCCAAAATTCATATCTTATTCGTTCTAACTCCGATTTTGACGATTTTTTCGCCAAAATTCATCTAAAATCATGATCTATCTGATGCTATCAGAAACTTCCTCATTTGATCTTTAATTGGATCTTATTTGGTTTAGTACTTGTTTAATTAATTGCTTGAGCGGTAGATTTATTTGTCGTTATTTACTTTTAGTCGCTAGATAATCAAGCTTACGAGGAAGAAGCTGAGGATCCAGATTACGAGGACTTAGAGGAAGAAGACTTTGGTGAAGGCAAGTCCTAACCCTCCTTTGATCATGATTGATCCTATGTTTATAAATTACCTACTTAGAGCCGGTTTACAAATAAATTGCATAATGTTTAATGCTTAGTATGTCCTAAGTACTTATTGATTGCCATGCCTTGATATTGATTACCCTGCTTCCATTGTTAAACTTAGGGACCAACATCGTTAATTATTTAATGATTAGTTGGAGCGCTATGCTGCTTAGGACTGTTACACATGAGTACTTAATTAATCTTGCTATACATGCTTTTTGTGTTAAATGAGTGAGTGGTGGTGTGTGTTGTGAATATGATAATGTGGGATGGTAATTAGTGACTTGTGCAACCCTATAGTGGGGATACTTGGCGGGAGCAGGTGAGGTAGTCCTCAGTGGGGAGGGCTATCTCTGGGATGCGACTCCTCTGAGAGGATAGCTATTGAAGATGCCTGCTTCGGTCGTATAAGGACCGGTTCCTGTGCCGCCTGGCCTAGCACCCTCGTACAGCCACAAGTCTTGTATTGGCAAGATTTGGAACCACACCCTACTAGTGTTCACCCGGTATCCCACTCGGAGGCAGGAGTTGCAGCGGGAGCCAGGAGAAGACTCGTGGACAAGTGGGAAGCGGGTTCGGCATATGGATACTTTCAGGCCTTTTTATATGATTTAATGTGATGAAGCCCCTGGTTGGATGAATTTCCGTGGGTGGATGCCAGTGACACCAAGTAGGTACGGGACCTCAGTATGCCTATCCAACCCTCGACGGAGGGGAGGACAAGTGTACCTTGTGGGGAATCGTGTACAACCTCTGCAGAGTGTATAATCTATCTAGATAGCCGCGTTCCACGGTTTTGGACGACGCGAAAGCTTTGGCCACACAAGATTAGTATAACGGTGTGAGTTATATCCTTGGCGTGTTTTTGGAATACACCAGTGTGGAACCGTGCGCTGGTTTCCTGCCAGCATTAAAACTTGGGAACTGGCGGGATGGATTGCATCTCCCGGGCCAACCAACCCCACTAAATGTCAACAATAATCTTGATGGTAGTTGCAACTGGCTTTGCTTTTAAAACAACTCTTGCATAAACATGGCTTTATCCGCTATGCTTAAAACTCAGCCTCTCCTTGGTTATACCCTTGCATGCTTTTACCCCTTGTGTTAGGGCTTGCTGAGTACCTTATGTACTCACCCTTGCTTTAATCCTTCAGATGAAGAGCCCGAGTACGAGTTCCAGGATGGTGAAGATGAAGAGTAGGGTTCTGTTCGCACTCAAGTTGCCTGTAGTGGTCTCGTTTCCGTTTTCCGCTGTAGTTGTGTTTAAAAGGTTCTGTTGTAGTAGCTCATCGATGTGATGTTTGTTGTAATAAGCCGGCCGCTGGCCGAGTGTTGTAAGACCTTTTATGTATGAAGGCTTGTATGAGACTCGGTAATATTTATGTAAGTTATGAATCTGTGATGACATTCTGTGTAAGTGTTCGTATCAGCGTCTGATCCAGGGACTGATACGGGTAAGCACTAGTGCTCCAGAAATGGGGTACGACAGCCTTCGACAAGCCCAGCGCCTCCAAGCTCACTTTCATGACGAGCGACCAATCGTGATAATTGGTCGTCAACATCGGCAGCTCGACGGTGCCGGCGCTCGCCACCGTGACCATACGCGGTTCGCCGCCGGAGCCGTCTTCGCCGGAGTCGAGGCGCGGCTTCTTCACACCAGGGGACGACATCCTCGATCAACCCCGGCTCTAATACCAAGTGTTGACACAGTCGGAACCTATCGCCCTGCTCTCTCTCACTCAACGAACTAGAGGTAGAAGAAGAACAGTTGTTTTGACGGCGACGAACGCCGCGGAGCCAATTGCTCCTGTATCTTTGCGATTTCTTATTCACTAGACTGGGCAAGCAGAACACAAGGAGTACACGGGGTTCTTGTAGGCCGGGAGCTCTCCTCCACGTCCGCCATTCGCGCCTCGATCTGCAGGACCCGCTCGGCCATGCCCAGGGAGACGCTCGCTCGCTCCGGACATGGCGGCCTCCTCCCGCACAGACCGGCGCCTTGACCACTACTCCTATCGACTCGATCAAATGCAACAGTGTAAGGATCGTGTGACCGAGAGGTGGGGGGGGGGGTGAATCGGTGCACTCTAGAATCTATTTCCAAACACTTACACCCAAACAACTCCTAGCAAGTAGTTCTAGTAGCAAGGTAAAGCACACTAAGGAGTATCCTTAACCTATATAGCTAGTGGATATAGATAACACAAGCACACCACACTAGCAACCTAGCACAAGATATAGATAGCGGAAGATTTTAGCTAGGCAAGGCAAGGCAACAAGATAACTAGAGAACAAGGCAACCTAGATACTAGGCACACTAAGTAGAGTCCTTAGAGCAACTAGATAGGCTATAACAAGTAAGCACACGAGCAAGGCAAACAAGCAAACCTAGTGAAGCTAGTAGGTACAAAGGTAAACACACAAGCAAGATAAGAGCACAACTCAAGTACTACAAGCAATCATATATAGTGCGATAAGTAAATGCGAGTAGTAAAGGGGAAGGGATAGAGAATGCTCATGATGTTTTCCCATGGTCTCGGAAGGATGGCGCCTTTCCCTACTCCACGTTGGGTCACTCCCGCCGGAGTCTCGACCCCGTCCCTCCGCTCGATGGCGATCCCTCCTAGAGCACACTTCACCCTCCGAGTGAAGTCGCAGGCACGTCCCGCCTGGCTCGATCCCGGGTACTCTTCCGGAGGTAAGGCTCCGCACTTGATGCGTGCCAAAGGGCGCTCCACTAGTGATGCTTCTTTCGCACGGGAAGCTCCAAGACCGTGTACAAACTTGTGTTAGCTTCCACAATCTCCTTGGACAGCTCAACACCGACGCCTAACCGGTCTAGGCCTTGCCATAGACCAAGAGTAACAGCCCTAGATGACTCTCTCAAGCACACACTAGCCTAGAGATCAAAGGATGCAACTTGTTACTCTCTCAAGCACTAGGGTCACTCCAAATCCTTCTCAAGTGCTTCACACTTCTCCCTCTTGGCTTCTTGGCAGCACCTCCCCTCTTTCCTGGGTCCAAGAGCACCTCAAAGAGGTAAACAACCGGCTATATATAGGCCACCAACCTCAAACTAGCCGTTGTCCAAAAGTACCCAGTCTGCGTGATGACCGTACAATAGACCGTACTGTCCGGTCTCCATTAGACCGTACTGTCCGGTCTTCACCAGACTGGCGTCCAGGGAGTGCTGCTCCTCATCTCAAAGTAGACCATATTGTACGGTCTCTAGGACCGTACTGTCCGGTCTCCACTTCTTCTTCAGCCAACAGAAACTTTTCCTTCTCTGTTGCTCTTCACCTGTAAGACCTACCGTCCGGTCCCTGACCGTACCGTCCGGTCAACTGTCCGGTCTTCATTCTTCAAATTCCAGAAACTTCAGCTTCTCTGTCTGGAAAACTCAATAGAGACCGTACCGTCCGGTTCCTTGGACCGTACTGTCCGGTCTTCATTTCTCCATTTCCAGAAACTTCAGCTCTTCTGTCTGGATTTCCACTGTAGACCGTATTGTACGGTCTCCATGACCGTACTGTCCGGTCTCTTCTGCCTTCGCAGCTTCGATCTTCTTCTTGATCTTCTTCTTCAACACTTGATCTTCTTGGTTTCTTCAATCCTCTTCTGCCACCCTAGCCCCTGAGAGACTCACCATGCATCCAATGATCTCTAAAACTAGTGTGCACTAAGAGAACCACCTCGAACCCTCTTGATAGTCCGGTTTTTCCTATGGACTCAAGCTAACATCTAACCAAGCAACACTCGCTTGGATCTAGCATGTCCTTAGCCTTGATCCATATCTTCTCCGCGACTCCATCAAGTCCGTTCTTGTGACGATGAAGGCAACCAATCATCCTTTTCATTAAGTTCATGGTGTGTTGGCGTTCACCACCAACGGACGGAGCTTTCTTCATATGTGACCTATAAGATCTCACAAAGAGTGTTAGTCACATTCATGGTTCTCATCCTATCACCAAAACATTCATACCTTGGGGTTTCCCTAGCTCCAATGGTTATGAAGCTTACAAACAGCCAGCAGCAACAACCTTGCGCACGGCCTGCAACTAAACCTAACAAGACTGAAACCACGGCGGCGGCGGAACAAACTCACACACGCACCGTATCTAAACTGAATACGCGCACGAACGCGCTGACACGAACTGACTCGCACAGCCATGGCGAGTTTATTTCCAACACCGCGCGCATCGTGGTGTCCGCCACCAGCGTGGACAGCAGCTCGCGCATCTCCACGGGGCGATCGAGACCCTGCCGCCGTGGCCGCGGAGCACGCACGCAGCATGGCGGCCACCTCCTCCTCGCGGATGGCGCGGAAGGAGAGCACCCGGCGCGTGCTCAGGAGCTTCGTCGTGGCGATCTTGCGGAGCCGGCGCCAGTGGTCCCCGTAGGGCGCCAAGATGATGTCGCGGCCGCCTTGGGTGATCGCGCGCATCGTCGCGCTCAGCTGCCGCGTCGCGAAGACCGTGTCCTGCGTCTTCATCACCTCGCGCGCGCCTCCCTAGACGACACGACCACCGTGGGATTGCGGAGTAGCATCACCGGCCCGTAGCATCGGGCCAGGTCTAGGGGTGAAAGTTGGTGACCTTAGGGTCGCCGTCGACCCTCTTTAGTTCAACCAAATGAACTAGTTTTTCAAAATGAAAGACGACCCTCTTTAGTTCAACCAAATGAACAAGTTTTCCTAAATGAAAGCTCATTTTAGAAAACTAGTTCATTTGATTGAACTAAAGATGGTCGACGGTTACCCTAAGGATCACCTATTTACGCCCCTAGCCAGGTCCCTCATCGCGTGGTGAGGGAGCTGACCCCACGTGTGGTGCAAGGTGCCGATGACCGGCAGCTGCCACGGCCCTGGCAGCAGCCGCAGGCCATCATTGGCGGAGCGGCGGCGCTTGACCTTGGCGAGCACGACCAGCAGGGACACCAGAGCCAATCCGAGATACAGGTTGTGCTGGTCTTCCATTTCCTGATGTTCGGCTGCATTTTCGAGACACTAGCACCACATGCTCGGCTGCATTTTGGGCCCGGCTTTCACAATAATTAAATTAATCCATTCATGACCACCACAGAAAGGGACAGTATTACTAACTTTCGAGAGGAGGCGTCAACTGCATGCAACACAATAGATAAACGATTGTGTTGTGGGCATTCATTACAACTAGGTGATACCCCCGCGCGTTGCTGCGGGAAAGTCATAGTTGTTATTGAAGAATTATGCTTGTTAATCTAAAAGAATAAATTGAAAAATAAATCCGAAACCTGTACGCTTTTGATAACATAAAAAAGCCACTTCATTTATAGGGAATTTGAATGTAACTTAAGGGAAATGGAATTTCACTGATCGTACTTAGATTGAGATTTAATTAAATCAAACCAAATGTGGGGGGTGCTATTCTTGATTACGGAAAAAGAGCATTAAAAAACACTATTGTACATGCAAGTTAAACAAAATAATATATAAAATTCAAGATAAATATAGCTAGGCTTCAAATTGCCAAAGCAATGTTATTATCAGCTCCATTTGACTTGAAGCTTGAGCTCTCTGAATTTCATTGTCAATCAAAAAGTAAAAAAATTAAAAAGGCAAAAAAAATGAAGATTAGGCACCTACTTGTTTCTTTCTTGTACATGCAAATGAGATAAAGAAAAGTAAGCAAATCAAATATGAGAACCAAAGAGCATTGCTAATTCAGAGAGAGAGAGAGAGAGAGAGAGAGAGAGAGAGAGAGAGAGAGAGAGTAGCGTGTACGCACCTAGACATGCTGGGTGCATTTGGGTTCACATATATAGGCATGTTTTTGGCCTTTATTTAGCATGTACGCAACTAGGATTTATGGGATTATTCATGAAGTTTCTTACTCAGAATTTGTATGGCACTGGCAGCATGTGAAAACTGAACCGTTTCAGCTCTAGAATTAGGGAGTAAATAATGGATGGAATTCAAGAGAGTAAAAGTGAGTAAAAATGAGGATAGAAAGTAATAATTAATTGAGAGTAAAGATGGACAGCTGCTAATGAAGACTGAGAGAAGAATGGTGCGTGTCTCTTCGGTAGGTGGTTGGAGTGTGGATGAACAAACGGTTAGATGGGATTTAAAGGTTATGATCAGACGGTGGAAACAAAAAATATGACGTTGCTGCTTGAAAGTTGATCTTTAGAAGGTATGACCTTTATAGATATTATAGATGCATGTGCAGCAACGGCAGTTAAATTATCAAGGCCTATCAATATTGATGACGTACTAAGAGAGTTGTTAAGATTTGTTTGTAAGTGCTTTGTCTCTCTTAATCATCCAATCAAGTTGCGCAGCTGTAAAACATCCAAGCTTGCCGCTCACGTGGCTGATCAAGTCGAAATTCATCCACGAGGGCGACAGGCCACCAGCGCTCCTTGTCATGGCATCTTAAAACAAATGAAATCTACTATTAATAAGCTAGCGTCACTAAGAAAATGTTTGCTTTCTCAAGATGCATTGCTTGGTTCTATGTACCTAACTAGTATGGCTGCCCGCGGAATTGCGCAGCTAGACATACTATACTATTTAAAATATTTTTATATTATTGTAAAAGTTTAACATAGTTTATTATTTTTACCTATTTTATAATCTATATTTATAAAATGGTAGAAAACAGATTGTAGAATTTAATTCTCACCGTTCCTCAATTTGAGTGTGAGATGAGTCATCATTTATCTAAGAATATATTTAATTTTATTTTAGAAGTGAGGTTGGTACAAACGTGGCATGCTAAACAACTAACATATCTCATGGTAGGAAAAAAGAATGTGTCATATTACAAATAAATCTTTCGAAGGAAATGTGTCATGATAAAAATAAGATAATGTGCCATAATAGCTAGACATATATCACGGTGTATTTTTATAACAGTGTATTTGGAAATCGGGATTAAGTGTTTATTGGATATTTTTATTATTCCAAAATTTACCTATTTGCTCATAATGGTATGGTTGGTAAATTAAAAATAAGAATTAGAGATATTTAGCTATTTTTATAATCCAAATTTAGTTTTTTTTGGGACTTGTAAGGGCATGGAGGGTAATTTAGAAATAGGTGTGAAGGATATTTTTTGTTATTTTTTATTATTTCTAATTTAGCTATTTTTTGACTCTTAATGGCATGGTGGGTAATTTAGAAATAGGTATGAGGGGGTATTTTCAGTTATTTTTATTATTTCGAATTTAGCTATTTTATAAATATTTTAGTATTTTATAAATAGTTTTAGGGGGTTTTCTGACTAATTGTTTCATAATGGCAGTTGTGGGTAATTTTCTCTTCTTATTTTCTCGGATTAACGTGGGAATTTCTAGCATTTTAGAATTAACGTGGTAATTTCTAGGTCTTAAGAGCGAACGTGGAGGCTTCTTTTCGTGGTCAATTATATATATAATAGATAGATTAAACTGATCACATAACTTAGTCACATTACTAGGCATATTAATGTTCAGGATGGTATGAACATGCATATGGATGTTGGTTCATGCGAGATTGAAACCAAGACTAGTATTATCACTCAGAGCATGACCAACAGGGACATCATAGCCAATCCGAGGTACACATAGTGCTGGTCTTCTATTCCCTGATTATGTTCCCTAACTAAGCAATTAATAAGCTCTAAATAAGTGTGGCTTTGCTAGCTTAAGCTTATGGGCTTCTTTATAATGAATGCCAAAAAACAGTTCTAGACGTTCATGGCAGCACACATTAGCTCACTCGCTCACCAACCGCATCGTTTGGGCCGTGGATCGCATTAGCTCACTCATCCGCCAACTGATCGTCATGGTATGGTCGGTGGATCGCATAAGTATAGTATCCTGTTGACAAGTACCTGACTATTTGACATGCTAAGCTCCACCAAACAGTGCCAAATTTGAATGCAGCCTGTACCATTCATCCTCCCAGATTCCGTCCTATAGTTTATACAAGTAAAATTTGAAAGCTGAGAAACCTACAATAGCTAAAAATTAAATTAATCCGTTCATGACAACCATATAAAGGGACATTATACTACCTTTCAAGGGGAGGCAACAACTGCAACACAATCAGGGATTACAAAACCGCTGTAAACCGGACCGGTTTTCACAAAAACCGGAAAAGCTGTCCGGTCCGGTTTACCCAGTAGTACGGTTTTTGAATTCAAATTTTAAAAAAATTTGAAAATTTGAAAAAATTTGAAACAAAAATATGTAAACAAAACTAGATGAAATTTGTAGCACAATGGTGGAAGAAGAACATGAAAATTCGATCATTTGATGGGTCAAAAAAATCAAGCAAGATTTCTAGGTTGAAAAAGGAAGGGAAAAAAAAGAAAAAAAATCTTTTTCTTTGAACCAGCAAATTTCTTTGATTTTTTTGACCAAGGAAACGATCGAATTTTCATGTTTTTGTTGCACCATTGTGCTTCAAATTGCATCTAGTTTTTTTTACATATTTTTGTTTCACTTTATTCAAATGTTCAATTTTTTATGATTTTAAAAATAAAAACCGGCGAACCGGGAAAAAACGGACCGCATCGGTTTCCCGTTTTTGCTCCGGTTTTCCGGAAATTTGGTCCGGTTTGTCGACGAAAAGGTCCGGTTTACCGGTCTGTTTGCAAATATTATTTTCGAATTTTGGATTTTGAATTTGTCCGGTTTTCGGACCGGTTTTGCCGGTTTTCATGAAAACCGGAGAAACCGGTGCCCTCCGGTTTAAGCAGTGAAAACGGGATTGTCATCCTTGAACACAATAGATAAACGATGACGGTGTGCACCGGTAAGGCGGTAACACAATGTTGTGGGCGAAGTGTGTGGATCTTGTCTGGTTTTGCTCCTCCTAAGAAGCTCTTTAACGGCACAACGGGCTGATATGCTTTATTAACAGTCCCTGTCCCCGTGACACGCGCATATAGCTGGCTGCTTTGCACTCCAAAAATGGAGCGAAGCGCCGCTATAAAAGACAGCCCAAAGCGAGGTAACGAAGGGTCAAAGAAGTAGCTGAGCTGGTCCCCAAAGAAGAAGAAGAAGTGAGACTGACGAGCGCCAGCAATTAACGGTAGGTGGCAATCAAGCAACCATGGCCGACGACCAACCATGGAGGATATCGCCGATCGTGCAAGAGCTGGCCGCCGTCGTCCAGACGCCACCTAGCCGGTACATCGTCCGCGAGGAAGACCGATCTGATGTGGCCGTCGCCACCATGCCCGAGCCCATCCCCATCGTTGACCTCAGCCGGCTGTCTGCTGCTTCTGCAGACGGCCATGGCCCCGACGACGAGGTTGCCAAGCTGCGGTCCGCTCTGCAGTGCTGGGGGCTCTTCTTGGTAATTAAAACTTAATTCTCCGGATCAATTCTACATTTACCGTGCGTGGTCTGAATCTTAATTAATCCTTCGCAAAAAAAGTCTTAAAATTTGTTAATCTCTGATGGATCTTTTCTCCAGGCCGTTGGACACGGAATGGACCCAAGTTTTCTCGCCAAAGTGATGGAGGTGACCAGGGGGTTCTACAACCTCCCCATGGAAGAGAAGCAGAAGTGCTCCAACCTGGTGAACGGCAAGGTGTTTATGGACCAAGGTTACGGCAACGACGTGGTGGCGTGGGAGAACCAGACCCTGAACTGGTGCGACCGGCTCTACCTCATCGTGGAACCCGAGTCCCGGAGAGTCGAGAGCCTCTGGCCGCCGCAGCCTCCATCTTTCTGGTAGGTAGTATCATTCAGAATTTCTATGCCAAAATCAATCACTGCAAGTGTCCGATCCTTCGGATTTGTGGTGCAGCGACGTTCTGCGCGAGTACACCGCCAGGTGCCGAGAGGTCGTCAACCTAGTCCTTGCGAACCTGGCCAAGCTGCTCGGCCTGCAGGAGGGCTACTTCCTCGACGTGATGGCCGGGGACGCTGTCACCTACGCCAAGTTCACCTACTACCCACGCTGCCCCAAGCCGGACCAAGTCTTGGGCCTGAAGCCCCACTCTGACGGCGCGATGCTCACCGTCCTCTTCGTTGACGACACCGTCAGCGGGCTCCAGGTGCAGGACGACGCCGGCGTCTGGTACGACGTGCCCATCGTTCCCAACACACTGATTGTCAACATGGGAGACACAATGGAGGTGGTGTATATATAGATAGCTGCAAATTTCATTAAGCCAGTACTAATGATCTTGTGTTTGATCGATCTTCGGGAGGATTAAGCCGAGTAAATTCAGTTTGAATGATTTGTATATGTGTCCTGGTTGCAGATAATGAGCAACGGATTGTTGAAGAGCCCCGTGCATAGGGTGGTGACGAACTTGGAGCGGGAGCGGGTGTCGCTGGCCATGTTCTACATCACGGACCGGGAGAAGGAGATCGAGCCGGTGCCGGAGCTGGTGGACGAGGAGAGGCCCAGGCGATACGGGAAGATGAAGACCGGGGACTACATTGTGGAGACATTCGAGAAGCTAGCGAGAGGGAAGCGAGCTATCGACACGGTGAAGATCTGAGCGTGAGCCTGCAGCTGGCCGGTGTGCGGTGACCTCTCTTTAATTGATTCGGGCCTTTTCATTGCGGAACTTGTTTTGTCTTAAGAATCTGGCGCGGTTTTGTACTTTTGTGTATTTACATGGACAGTCTCTTGTGTATGAGTAAAGTACTGTTTTTTTTTTTTTGGAATAAGTAAAGTCTCTTTTGTGTGTTTACATGGACAGTCTCTTTTGTGTGTTTACATAGACAGTCTCTTGTGTGTGAGTAAAGCACTGCTCTTTTGATTTTTTGAATAAGTATGAAGAGCCCCGGGGACGGGGATTCATTGAAGCATGAAAACTTACTGGAGTTGTGGTGCAGCTATGGGCAATATGGCATGCCAAGCGCTAAGCAATTCATGAAATCCCAGTTCAATATGAATTCAAAGGCATCACTGACATACTTGTTGAAATATTTCAATTTCTCACACCATTGACAGTACGCTATCCTAATTTCAACTTAAATCATGTCTAAGGATCAACATGTACATGATCAATCATGAACATCACAGTCCGGACCTGTGGAAGCAAACGAACACTATGTTATCATGTCCTTGAATCTAAAAACATGTACTTACTCTTTCCTCCACTTACATCAAATCACAGCCTGCTTACTTTCCAAGCACCAGCAGCTGTGACAAACTGACAATTGCTACTCCCTCCGTCCCACAATAAATGAGATCCTAAAAATTCTCAGACACATTAAGAGTTCAACAAAATTTGGTGCCACTAATTATTAGTGATAATATGCCTTATATGAGCCAACTAAATGGGAAAAATGCATTTTAATTATGCTTGTCTGCCTTTTAATGATGTGCATCAAATCAGCTTTCCAGAAATACTAGATTAGCTTGCCATAAATTGGATTATGGGTTTATGCATTTTTTTTGTTAGGAATGGAAGCATGGAAAGAGAACTGTAAGCACGACATCCAAAAATGTTTTGTTTACTGAAAGCAACATTTCAAAAATGAACCCTACGTCTCGCTTAGGGCAAGTACAAAGGTGTTGTCTCATAGGCCGTCTCATAGTTTTCAGACGGTTTCATCAGACAACTTGTACAATGGGTGACTGTTTTAGTTGTCTAGTATTAATTGCATCTTTTCTTAATTTGTGGTGAGAAAAGGAATATTTATGAGTTGCATGGCAACTATAACTCGTACAATGGTGTGTAAGCCGTCTCATACTCCTAAATTTTAGCGCATGAGGTGGTTGCTTCGCGAAATAACCACCTCTTTCTCTCACCACCCTCTCTCTCTTCCACCTCATCAAAAATTCTATATAAGGTTGCATGAGACGGGTTATGAGACTGCTTACGTGTAGCATTGTACCTGCCCTTACAGAGAACTCAAATCACTCGTTGAATATGCAGAAATTTGAGAGCTTGACCACATAATCGGAGATATTAAATTGCATCAAGAAAGCAAGCCGTATATACTATCTCTTTGTAGAAAAATCAGCCCATAGAAATTCAGGACAAATTATCTCGATCTGATCTTAATATTTCAAGATGCAACAGATCTTACGAACAAATCCATGGCATCATCGTTCCAGTGGCATGATCCATTGCTGAGATTTGGGATGGGACTTTGAAGTGTACTTTTAGAAGGTGTTTTGACCCTGCCTTAATTAGGAACTGGGAAGAAATTGAACAGACAGCTGCACATAATTCTGTCACATGAGAAAGACATGCCAATCTGGCAATATAATTTCTATAGAATTTACTCATCCCAATCTATGTATGGTATTGTTAATTTTAGGGGCATTAATCGAGTACACACTCCAGCTGTGTGGGGCCTGAAAATCCCATCAAGAGTGCACATTTTCCTCTTGTTGACTAGAGATAATCTAAAAAAAAAGAAGGAAAGTAGAAGATAGCACCTGCCTGTTTTGCTGTGAACATGAGTCTATATCACACTTGTTTTTTTTGTAGTTGCTCGTAGAATGTGGAATGAGCTGCTATTAGTGTTTAATAATAGGTTGGTTAACAATTTTTAGGATATGGCAACTTGCTGGCTCAGTAGTAAGAAATTCATAGTCTTTAACATGTTCACAGCTGCTGCCATGTGGCCTTGTTGGAAGAGCAGTCCACAAGGCTGTGAAGACAACCTGGCAAGAAGACGCTGGAGGTCAAGTTCGGCTGTAGTAGAATCTGGAGAAATGAGGAGCGGTAGTTGCTGGTAGGAATGCAGAGAGGAGATGCTCTCAGTTAAAAATTGTGCTGTAAACACTGACCGGGTACAGGCCCGTCGATGAGCATGAGCAGGGTGGACGACCGCACAGGGCCCCTAAAACATTGGGGCCTCCAATTTCCTCCTCCATTCTTTCAGCACTCCTTCTGATTTTGCATTGCTAAGGGGAATTTCGAGTTTTAAGTAAGTAGAATGACGGAGGATGCGATAGTGCACTCCGTTTTGCTTGTTTATTATTGTTTCTGCCCTTCAATGGTGCTCTGATTCGAGCTCGTCTGGCCAGCCATGGTGGAAGAAAGAGGAAACGTCCTTTGGTCTGATGCTCAAAGTTGAAGAAGGTACTTTCTTGGACTAACTTGGGCTAAAATGTAAGAAGATTGGGCTATGATGGGGCCTTATTTTCTATTTCGCACGAGGCCTCCAGATTCTTGACGACGGCCCTGCCGGGTAACACTCTTTTACTCTAAAAAAAAAGGCAGAGAGAGGGGGGGGGGGGGGGGGGTACCTTTTTGCCGGCGTGTTGCTCACTCCGGCCATGGATCGGACCTGTTTAGTGCCCGGCGCCGCGCAGTCGCCAGCTATGGCCCATGGGCAGGCAGGGAGAGAAACAGGACAAGAGCTGCCATTGGAGGTAAAAATGAGAAGATAATCTATCGAGGGGTAAAACCGTATTATAAGATGTGCCATCTAACTAATAACCTGTACTAAAATGACAGTGCGGGATTCTTCTCGGGGTAAAAACGTAACATGTACCACACCAGAGTCGTTCCTGTCCGTTGGTCGAAACTGGACGGTAGCAGTAGCACCTGAAGGCGCGGGTATGCGGTACCTCTCCCTTCCGCCCGTCCATCTCTACTCCCCTGCTTTCTCTCCTCCAAAATGTTACATTCCCATAAAAAACAAATGGCTACATTCCTGGTGTCAAAAAAAAAAAATGCTACCTTCCCGTGGAGGCCGGAGACCCGCTGCCTACCCGGCACCCCCGCGCAACTCACCCCAGCGCCGAGCCGGTTCCCCGTGCCGGTGCTCGGGTTGGGTCGAGGCGTCGCTCTGGGTTTAGTCATCCTGTTGTTGGAATCTGTCGGGACGATTCGGGAGGCTGGAACCGGTGGGGGATTGGTTTTGATGGTATTCGCCGATGGAGGAGTCTGGGAGAGACCAGGACCGGATGGTGGTGGTGGTGGCTGTGGAGGATCCCATTTCAGTCACTAGGGTAAGCGGAATCTTGGTCCTGTTTTGGCCCTTTGAGATGCGATCTATTGTTTCCCCATTAATGGTTGAGACTCGTAAGACAATGTCTAATCATAGCTGATTTTATTTTCCAATCTCACTGTCAAATGTTGGAAGGAAATGACCACTTGTCTCTGTCTTGACTGTCAGTAACCTCGACATTTCAAATTGCAGGATGCAGGAGCTGTAAGCACAAAGCTCGCCAGGCGATATCCGCTCGCGCTATGGGTAGCCATACTGGGCCTGATCATGCTCGTCGGCATGTACATATTCTCGCTGTCTCTGAAGCAGAACGGGATGCTTTTCGGTGTCATGCAGACCAACATGATAGAAAAAGAAAGGGAGAAACCCTGTCACGATCCCAGAATTCCAGACACAGAGATTCCCTATGTGCACTATCCTACGCCGAATACTTACGATAGGTAACGGCTTGTGTACTTATATTTTCCTTTGAAGATTAGCAAGCGTCTTATATTTCCTCTGTTTGTTAGGAAAGAATGCACGTGCAACGCGGTTAGGTTCTTTGCTATCGTGTCGATGCAGAGGTCGGGAAGTGGGTGGTTTGAGACATTGTTGAATAGCCACGAGAATGTTAGCTCTAATGGAGAGATCTTCTCTGTCAAAGAACGGCGCAGTAATGTCACAACGATAACTGAAACACTGGATAAATTGTACAATCTGGATTGGTACAGCAGTGCTGCTAAAAATGAGTGTACGTCTGCTGTGGGGTTGAAGTGGATGCTCAATCAGGTAATCTTTTAGCCATCAAAGTACTATTTGATTAGTTCTTCCACTGGAGGTGACCAAATATCGTGGAACAAGGTCTTGCTAGTTACCGTCGTTTTCATTTTGCCTTTTGCAATTTGCTCTGGCCATGACCTGAATCTTCTGTAAAGCCAACCTGGAATAATTTCATAAGGATTTTTCTGAAGGATGGTTATTTAACTGTTTGTGAAGTTCATACGGTTTATTCAGTTATTGGCTGTCTGAGAAGAAGAAATACGGATACTTAAGATTTGATGCGCTGCACCCATTAATATTACAGTTTTTCGTCACATGGAAAATTGCTTGCCTGCAAGTGTTAAAAAGACTGTTAAATACCTTGATTGCATGGAAATAGCCTGTATTTAGCATGGGAGAACGTTGGGTATATTAACTTCAAAACAAGTAGAGAGTGTGTCCTTTGATATGTTCGTACGTAAGAATTATTCCATTAAGTGATTATTACTATGGCACATTTCCTGAATAAATCCAGGTTACCCCTCTTTTTACTTTTAACTTCTGATATGCTTATTTTGGTGAAAACCACAGGGCCTATTGAAGAACCATCAAGAGATAGTTGAATACTTCAACGGAAGGGGTGTTTCTGTAATTTTCCTTCTAAGAAGAAATCTTCTCCAGCGTTATGTCTCTATATTAGCAAATGCTCATGATAGCGCCATGAAACAACTAAATGGAACTCATAAAGCTCATGTGCACAGCAGAGACGAGGTTCCTTTCTTTCTCTTTTGATGTTACTTGAACATACTTTATTTCAACACACGCCACTTTCGGTATTTTGAGTCAAATGTATATACTTACAGCTACTAACAATGCTGAAGATCTGCAGCTCAAAATAAAGAGAATTAATTGATCCCGTTTTCCTTTTGTAGGCTGATGTTCTCGCTAAATATAAGCCAACCATTGACAATAAATTGTTGATTTCCAAACTAAAACAGGCTGATAAGTTGGCAGCTGATGGTTTGGCAAATTTTAAGAATACCCGGCATATTGTTCTGTACTATGAGGATGTTGTCAAAAATCGCACTGTGAGTACCTATTGCTTGTTATTCGAGGCTAATTGAAAACCTTCATTTTTCTAAAACGCATCGTTCCTGTTCCTTCAGAAGCTCCTGGATGTCCTGGATTTTCTGAAGTTGCCGAAGATGAAGCTTTCTAGTCGGCATGTGAAAATACATACTAAAAGATTGCGTGATCACATTGAGAACTGGGCAGATGTTAATAACACTTTGAAGGGGACGCGGTATGAGAGCTTTCTGAATGGCCGAAGGTGACCAAAGTAGCTAGCAGGTTTAAATCTGTAGTGAGTCTTCCTTCTTTTGACGCCTTGTTTTTCTCCTTCTGTAGCTAATAGAGTTAGGCAAAGTAGGCAATTTTGGATACCATATGCTAATCCAAAGGGATTACTTAATTTTCATCCACTTCATAACACTTAGTACAGAATTCAACTGATTAAATCAGTAGCCATCATACAAAGGAATGATTGAGTGATTGACATCACTTCATTTTTTCCGTTCTTGTTATTGCTAAGTTTGGATGGCCAAGAATGACCATATTGACATTTGTTTGTTTGGTCTGATAGATAGGGAATTCAGAACTGCAGCATATAAGGTGAAAAAAAATTACCACTGAGATTGTCAAATATGATTATATGAAATGTTAATGCATGAACCATTTAAGTTTTCAGAGAGCCTCATTAAAATGTCGAATCTCACACTTAAAAATGGTACCCTATCAGGATTGTCAGCCACAATTTTGCAGCTGTTCATAGAATACATGAATGGCTGAATGATCTTAGTTCGTTAACGCACTTGGGCAATTGGAAACAGTGAATATGCTATTGGAAAATTTCTCATTCTTGATGTCTAAAGGTCAAGATAATTACTTTAGAAAAGTCATAAGGAACTGAAGCCTTCACTGTACTGCTATGAAGTGCTTTCAAATATTAGCAAATATAACACTTAATTTCTGCATTCTTTATCAATTTTCACAACTGGGTACTAAGTTGATTATGCTGAACTGAATCAGTTCTAGCTGCTGACATTATTTAACAATCATACAATTTTCTGTTGCTCAATTACACGAGACAGTTGAAGAACCATCAATATTACACTGTTAAAACATCCTCTGTAGTAGGTTCAATAACTACAATCGACCCTCAAGCATAGTAATTGTTGCACACTCAGATATGCTGCAGTCTGGCTTGCTTGATGATGTTTCTGATTCTGTTAGAACTCTCATAAATGCAAAACCTGGCTGCTTAGGAGTTGGCAGTGAGGCAACATTAGTAGTAGCTAATATCAATAGCACCTGCGACATCAATGGACGGTCGTCTGGGTTTTCTTGTACGCACAGGAGTCCCACTCTGATGCATTTAAGTACTTCATCTGAGTTGAACGTGCCATACATTTTTTCATCTGCTAACTCTAAGCACCTCCCTTCATTCCATAAGCTCCATGGCTGCAGGAGAATAACGTTTCCCGGTTTTTATTGAAGCTGAATTGAGAAATACAATTTTCATAGGCTGGATGAGCTAAGTCTCACTTACATGGCCTAGAAGGTTTAGGTGGTTCGAATAGAAGTATACTCTATTTCTCCTACCGCTAACAATTTCCATCAATAATACTCCATTACTGAATATGTCTGACTTGACTGAGTAGACTCCATCCATTGCATACTCTGGAGACATGTAACCATTACAGAACAACGAAATTAAATTATTAGTTTTGGGAAATTCATTTAGATGATGAACATCGCACGGTGCATCCACTCCTTTTCTTAGAACTACATACATTGCATGCTATGTGCCAACCACTTTCCGGGTATTGATTTCTGTCTCTTCATTACCAAACATTCTTGCCATGCCAAAATCGAAAAATTTTGGGTGTCATCTCTTTATGTAGAAGAACATTAGCTGCCTTCAGATCTCTATGGATGATTCTGTATCTTGAGTCCTGGTGGAGCTAGCGTAAACCCCGAGTAATGCCTTCTATTATGCGGTACCGCACTTGCCAATCAAGTATAACATTGGACTTTCCCCGAACGCCCCATCGTGACGAAAGAGTAGCAGAACCAAAACTAACTAAAGCACCCGAACGCTCGCCCTTAACGGTTCACCCATGCTTGTTCGCCGCGTCCCTCTCCAACACGCGACTCCAATGCAAGTTACAAGGACCAACCCATATCTGAGAGCACCTTTCTATCCCGTTTTTAATGTGCCACGGCAGCAGCTATACGCACTCCATCAAACCTCCTCTCGTTTGAAGCAACGGAGCTTATCTGATACACGATCCAGTGGGGCTAACGGCCCGCCGGATCGAACCTATAAGTTGCAACGCGTGAGCACGGTGCTCCACACAGCCGAGCTCAAGTCTCTTGCAAAGCAGGATAGCAGCAGCAAGAACAAGGGAGCAAATGGCGAAGCATTTGGCCACAATGTCCAGCCTCCTCGTGTTCGTGTTGCTCTGCTTCGGCTCTCAGCTTGCTCAGTCGCAGGTCCTCTTCCAGGTATGCATCCTCTCTGCCTCTGCGAACAAACCCTATCACGTACGCACCTCGTGCTTTCATGCGGCAGAGTTCTGAGATTGAATGCTGTGATTAATTGCAGGGTTTCAACTGGGAGTCGTGGAAGAAGCAAGGCGGGTGGTACAACTACCTCAAGGGGCACGTGAACGACATCGCCTCGACCGGGGTGACGCACGTCTGGCTCCCGCCGCCGTCGCACTCCGTGGCGCCGCAGGGGTACATGCCGGGGCGGCTCTACGACCTGGACGCGTCCAAGTACGGCACCCACGCGGAGCTCAAGTCGCTCGTCGCCGCCTTCCACGGCAAGGGCATCCAGTGCGTCGCCGACATCGTGATCAACCACCGGTGCGCCGACTACAAGGACAGCCGCGGCATCTACTGCGTGTTCGAGGGCGGCACGGCGGACAGCCGCCTGGACTGGGGCCCCGACATGATCTGCAGCGACGACACGCAGTACTCCAACGGGCGCGGGCACCGCGACACGGGCGCCGACTTCGGCGCCGCGCCGGACATCGACCACCTCAACCCGCGCGTGCAGCGGGAGCTCTCCGACTGGCTCAACTGGCTCAAGTCCGACGTCGGCTTCGACGGCTGGCGCCTCGACTTCGCCAAGGGCTACTCCGCCGCCGTCGCCAAGGCGTACGTCGACAGCACCAGCCCCACCTTCGTGGTCGCCGAGATTTGGAGCTCCCTGCGCTACGACGGCAACGGCGAGCCGTCCAGCAACCAGGACGCGGACCGGCAGGAGCTCGTCAACTGGGCGCAGAGCGTGGGCGGCCCCGCCGCCGCGTTCGACTTCACCACCAAGGGCGTCCTGCAGGCGGCCGTCAACGGCGAGCTCTGGCGGATGAAGGACGGCAACGGCAAGGCGCCCGGGATGCTTGGTTGGCTGCCGGAGAAGGCCGTCACCTTCGTCGACAACCACGACACGGGCTCCACACAGAACTCGTGGCCGTTCCCCTCCGACAAGGTCATGCAGGGCTACGCCTACATCCTCACTCACCCGGGAACTCCCTGCATCGTAAGTCCTCACCTCGATCACCATGATAAGATGGCCATGCCCAACTCCTTCAACCGCAAGCTCCAACTGACATTATATTGTGCCGCTTTTTCTGGATTCATCAGTTCTACGACCACGTCTTCGACTGGAACCTGAAGCAGGAGATCAGCGCGCTGGCAGCAGTAAGGTCAAGAAACGGCATCCACCCGGGGAGCACTCTGAACATCCTTGCCGCCGAAGGAGATCTCTACGTCGCCAAGATCGACGACAAAGTCATCGTGAAGCTTGGCCCGCGGTACGATGTCGGGAACCTGATCCCCTCAGACTTCCACGCCGTCGCTCATGGCAGCAACTACTGCGTCTGGGAGAAGAGCGGCCTCAGAGTCTCCGCGGGACGCCACCACTAGAGCCCCGCCGCCCAGCCTCCGAAACTACACTATTTAACTTTTCTTCAGGCCTATTTGAGTGAGAATATCAAATAACCGGAATATGATTGATTATTGTACCAAACTTCTTTCAGCCAATTATTGAAAGAAGGTTCTAATGTTTCGATGTATTCTGTTGACCTGGGAATTTTTGTAACATCTTGAGATGAGGAAATGAAGATGATTCTTACTATACTATCGAGCTGTATCTGCTGGTGATGCTTCTAATAATCTCGAAGGGCAAATGAGTTGAACAAATGGGGCAAGTCAACCCATTCTGGAAGCAAAGTGTGAGCAACGACGGACGAGCCACGTCACCAAAATCCCTCTACCACCTTTGACTCTTCCCCGTTGACCGTTCCACCCTCGCTCCAGACTCCACACCCGTCGCCATCGCAGAACCCGCTTGCATATGCAACTACGTCAGCAATCACTCTCCGGTGTCTCCACGCAATACTCGACTGCTCTATCCGTGTTGCTTTGCCCTTTTTTAAAAAAAAAATATTCAGAGCTCCTGGCTTTCGAAAATTAAATAAATCCGTATCCACACGTTTTCCACAGAGCGTGCAGCTAGAAGTGGAAAGATCACGGAGCGAGCCTGTCCCGGTCCAAGCTCCCACGTATGGCCTGGCGCCTCTCTGTACGGATCACCGTGTCGCCGTGTGCTTCTGGATGTTCGCCTGGCCGGACTATATAAGCTCCTCCACACGCCAGTTCCCGCTTCAGTTCAAACACACTCCAAGCTCCCGACTCATCATCAGTGTCTCGCTCAGCTCCGAGCTCAGCCATGACCAAGAAGCTCATTCCGACGACCATGGAAACGAAGCAAGATCGCAACAAGGCGCAGTTCGACAATCAGGGAAGCCAGGTTTCAGATTACGCGGACGGAAGGATAATCTCTCAGGAGCAGGAGCACCGCATCATGGTCGCGGCGCTGCAGCACGTCCTCTCCGGGTACACCGCGGCGCCGGAGGTGGTCACGGTGGCGAGCGGTGACGCGTGCGGGATCTGCGGCATTGACGGCTGCCTCGGCTGCGACTTCTTTGAGTATGATCATCAGGCGACGGGCGCTCCGGGAGTGAGCAATGGCGCGGCGGCGGCGACTGGGGCAGCAGCAGGAGGGGAGATGAAGAGGCAGCAGCGGCGGCGGAGGAAGAAGAAGAACACGTACCGCGGCGTGCGGCAGCGGCCGTGGGGGAAGTGGGCGGCGGAGATCCGCGACCCGCGGCGCGCCGCGCGCAAGTGGCTCGGCACGTTCGACACCGCGGAGGAGGCCGCCAGGGCCTACGACCGCGCCGCGCTCGAGTTCCGCGGCCCGCGCGCGAGGCTCAACTTCCCGTACGGCCACGAGGAGCCTTTGCCGAGCGGCGGCGGCGGCGGCGACTTGATCGCCGCGGCGAACGCCGAGACGGTGACGGCGCTCACGCCGCAGTCGTCGTGCAGCGCCGACGCCGAGGAGAGTGCGCCGGGGGAGTGGCAGCTGGATGGCGCGGACGAAGCGGGAGACGAACTGTGGGACGGCTTTCAGGACCTGATGAAGATGGACGAGACCGACTTCTGGTTCCCGCCATTTCCTGGTGCAGCATCTAGTGTTTGAGCGATGTTGTGCAAAAGACTAGATGCAGTTTTAGACTAGACTGACGACATTCTTTTGTTGCTGAATTAAACAGTAAGTACATAGGTAGTGGTTTGTATATACCGTAACGTTGGATTAGTTCGACAAAGTGAAAACATTCTTTTGTTGTGTATAACTGATGTGATGGATCGAGAGAAATTTTGTTGTCAGTTATCTCATTTGCGGAAACTATTTGATTGGACTGATACATTTCAGTTGTTGGCCCTCTCTGCTGAATGGTGACCGATGTGTTTACTGTTTGACTGATCGTGCTAATGAGTATACACTGTTAAAAAGCAGGATTAAATCCGTTGACCGAGCTATATGTAAACCGGAGGTAGAGGAAGGGAACTTTTCTGACGTCTCAGGTCAACTCAACACACAGCAAGAAAAATACCCGGGGTCAATGTTAATTCATCAAACCTCTATAACGTCCTGTTATGCATATTTTTGGTCAACTCGCCCTTGTTCCGGGAACTAGAGAATCAGCAGTACTTTGTCATGTTACAAGGTTTGGGCTTCATCATCACTATAAATTGCTATTATTTCCAACATGTCAGCGGACACTTGTCTGAGCTATAATTATCTATCTCCTTCACCCTCAAAATCACGTGACGAATTGCCAGTATACGGGCTTCTGGATGCGAATCCTGTGGTAGGTAGGGGAAAAAAATCTGCACTACATAGAGTACAGAAAACAACGGGCCAACCGGCGATAGTGACGGTGGCGCAGCCGAAGCACCACGGCAAACGGCTGCTCCCCAACTCGTTTCCGAGGACCGCGACGCGATCGAGCGCATAGTCGCCGCCACCAGACGACCCCCCAGCCGGGCCAGCGCGCCGCGCCACGCAGCGCATGCGGCAGCCGGTGAGAAACGTCCTGGCCGCGCGTTCTGGATGGATATGTTGCCCGCCGCGCGCACGGGGGGTTTCGCTCTCGGCCGCGGGTTCCAGATGGGCGCGCGCGCGCGGGCCGCGGCTCCAGCTGTGCCGCTGGATGGTTGGGTCCGGTTCGTCAGCCGAAGCTTGGAGACGTGCCGCGTCGCTGCGTGCAGCGGTGCGGTTCGTTGTTTAAGTTCCTGTTTGCAGACACGCGCAACACAAAGCGTAACCAGATTATTTTCAGATTCTAGACCACCGCTGTAACAAAATTCACGGGAGGAGGATGCAAATGACACATCTGACGAAATCGTTTGGACGGGACGCGCTCGTTGCATTTTTTTCTGGGAAAGAAAAAAAGACAACCTCTTGCAACTTCATTGTATTTCAGAGTTGCAAGGTCCAAAATACCCCTAGATATCGTCAACCCACAGTCTTTCTCCCCCCTCAACCACCACACCAAGCGTCGCTCGCCTATCCAGCATGGCGGACCACACCCAAAATTTTAGATGGGGCAGAACACTTCACCCAGCCTTGGCAGGTGCCGACGTTCTAACTGCATGTCGTACTCATGAAAACCTAACTATTCGTACTCTCAAAGTTGAGTTTTCTTATGCATCATTGTTAGCAAAATAGACATTTACTGGAACCTGTTCAAGGACTTTGCTGCGTTGTTCATCAGTCTCCTCATATCTGCCTCACTCAAATGATCGAGCTGTAGGAAACTTTGATCAAACATGGCGATGGGGTATTTTTGTGCCGTGGTATAGCTGGGGCAGCTGCCCCACCCCGCCGTATGGGGTGGTCCACCCCTGCCCAGCAGCGTCCATAGTAGGAGCCGCCAACTCAAGTTCAATGCCCGCCTCCCCTACACAGAATTTAGTATCCGGGATGCCAGCAACCTGGACTTGCATTTGCCGTTCCGATGCGACAATGTTGCTGATTTAGGTGGCGTCATGTCGGAATTGCACGCGGCGTGCATGGCCACATGGGGCTTTCTCCATTCTTTGGAGCTTCGATTTTGCCGTGTATTTTGGGCCTATCTCTCATTTCTTGCTCCCCTAATCTAGGCTAGAAACTTGTGGCACAGGATTTCACCACCTTGACCCAAAAATAGTCGGTACTTATCGTTTGCTGGTTTGGGCATCACCCCCTTGCGGCAATGCCTCTCTAACACTTGCTTTCTTTACCGATGTCTCTTCTCCCCACCCCAGGTTGCAGTCTGAACTTTTCGTTCTCCTTTCGTTGAGCAAAAGGTAACAACTATTTCTTGTTCTATTATTCGGGTGATTGGTTTAGTTGATGTGATGTCGCAATGCAACCTGGATGAATAATGGGTGATAGAACAGTCATTTTATTTCTCTTTGTGAAATTAACAAGCATTGGTTCCAATTAAATGCATATGCATGTAGATGGCTAAGCCACAGAATTAGCCCACAATTTTCTTTTGGAATCATCATCTTTAGCTTTTAGGAACTTCAGTGTGCAGAATACCATGGCTTGTGTCTTGTTATTGACTCGTAGGTTTCTTCATCTTTTGATCTAGTTGACATGTAATTTTTAGTGAAACATGTGCCAAACACGTTCTAGAAAGAAATACTGTTGACATGTAGGATAAATGGCTTGCCCACCGCCTGTAATTTTAAAGAAGTTCACTAAATAAAGCAAAGTACAGTCGAATTGATTCTACTAGTATCTATTTATATATTACTATAGAAATGCACATGAAATTTTCAGATAGAGCTTAACTTATTTTCTTAAGAAAATACAATACAAGATTCAAAGCGATATGTTAAAATATTATTTTTGCTAAAAATATTTTCTTTCTAAGTCAATGCATCTCCTTTCTGGCTGTCGTCAAAACATTGTAATGCTATCTGTATAGCATCTGTAATTTTTATGAACAATGAGTTCTGTGGGAACTGGGAATTGTGATTCTTTTTTAATTAATATATTATTTGTTGACAGGACCTGCCAGGTACACGGTGTACCTATGGTAATCTTTTGAACTTTGTATTAAATAATTTCCTGCATGCTGTGAGATGGAAGGAGCGAGTATGGAACCGCTAGCAGTTGTTTCTCCTGATTCTGTTGATTTAGTGGCAAGTTCAACTGATTCAGAGCCTCTTGTTTTATTTCATTTCCCTGAAAGTGCACCGGGTGTTCATACTAGACATTTAAGCGAAGATTTAAGTTGCTTGACAATTAACGATTTGCGTGTGAATAATCAAAAGCATAATTGCCATGACGGGATTGAAGATAAAGGAACTAGTCGGCATGGTCACACGAGACATTTTAGTGAAGATTTAAGTTCCCTTACAGTTAATGATTTGTATGCAAACCAAGGAGAGGGGAAATGCCATAGCCTACAGGAAGGAGAAATGCGCCAAAACTCAGCTGAAAGGGACATTTATAAGGCAGCTGAGATAGCTGAACGCTTCATTAAGTCTATAGATAACAGAGTGCTAATTGACTCTGGAGCACCAATAGAATCCGTTAAAGAGGCAGTGAGCAAATTCGGAGGCATTCTTGACTGGAAAGAGGTAATGTTTACTCGAATAAAATGTCGATTATCTCATTATATCAGTTTTTTTCTAAATTTTGATTTAGAAATTATTATGAGTTTGTTCAGAGGCGCAAACATGTCCAAAATGAGCTTGATAAAGCACTAGAAGAAACTCCTGAGTACCGAAGAAGAGCGGAAGCTGCAGAAGTAGAGAAAACCAAAGTTCTGACAGAATTGTTTAGCACTAGACGGACCATAGAAGGATTGAAGCTAAAGTTGGAAAAGACAGACACTGAGGCAATACAAGCACAACAAGACTCAGAGCTCGCTAATATACGGTTCAAGGAGATGCAACAAGGAATTGCTTCCAAAGAGAGTGCTGCAATACAGGCAGAGATTGAGCTCGCAAAACACCGCCACACGAAAGCATTAGCAGAAATACAGTCGGTGAAAGATGAGCTAGAACTACTTCAGAAGGAGTATCATTCCTTAAATACTCAAAAGGATAATGCCAAGGCAAAAGCATGTGAATCCAGCACCGCGTCACAGGAGACTGAGAAGACCGTTGAGGACCTCACACTTGAGCTCATCACACTCAAAGAGTTATTGACCTCTTCGCAAGCTACACATATTATAGCAGTGGAACAAAAAGTAAAAGTTGCATTGGCATATCAACAAGAGAAGACGGATTGTCAAAATGAGCTAAAGCAGGCTGATGAGGAGGTTCAGAAGCTGAACGATGCAATTTCACTGAACAAGGATCTTGTGTCCAAGCTTGAAGTTGCATCTGCAACACTGGTTGATTTGCGAGATGAGTTCTCTTCTTATTTGGAAGAAATACCACCTTCAGTGGCGAGCCTATCTGAAGAGGCCGAGCGACCAATTATCAATATTCGGTTGAAATTGGCAAGGAGCAGGAAGGAGCTTGAGGATATGAGGAAAGACATTGAAAAGGCCAAGGGTGAGGTCAAAGGGCTTTGGAATGTTGCTGCTACATTGCGAGCTGATATAGAGAGGGAGAGAGAATATCTCGAGGCATTGAGACATAAAGAGCACCTTGCAGCCATTTCTGTCACATCTCTCCAAGAAGAAATGAGCACGACGATATGTGAGCTTAATATTGTCCGTGAGAGAACAAAAGCAGCTGAGATGCCTGTAGAGGTACAAAAGGCAACTGACGAGTTAGAACAAGCAAAGTCAAAGGCTCGTTTGGCCCGACATGAGGTGGCAAAGGCTAGAGAAGAGGCAGATCAAGCTAAAGCCGAAGTTAATTTAATCAAGTTGAGGCTTGAAGCAGCATCAACGGAGATACTAGCGGTGAATGCATCTGAAGAAATTGCAACAGCGTCAGCAAATGCATTGTCTGAATACAAACTCGAATCAGAAATAGAACCCCAAGGTGATAGAAGAAGTAGCAACAATGTGACAATATCATTCGAGGAGTATGATATGTTAAGCAAGAAAGCTCAAGAAGCTGAGGACCTCGCCAAGAAGCAGGTCATCAGGGCCATTGAGAAGATCAAGGAGGCGAAGGCAGCAGAGGTGAGGAGTTTGGATCAATTGGAGCAGCTGACCAAGCAGATTGATGCGAGGCGTTTGGAGCTAAAGGCAGCACAAGAGAAATCTAATTTGGCACAATATGACAAGCTAACCATGGAGAATGAGCTGAGGAAGCGCAGGGCCAAGCATGAGCAGCAGCAGAAAGAAGGTGACGCGGTTGCTGATATCCCTTCTTGGAAGAACATGTCATGGTCGTTTGATGCAACGCCGTCTACTTCCAATGCTCAGATGGTTGGAGCATTATCGAGAGCTGACACTATAGCGGCAACTACTGTAAAAGAGCCAAAGCCGCGGAAGTCGTTCTTCTCACGGTCCATAGTGACAATGTTTATATCTAGGAAGAAGACGCATTTGAAGTAGCGTTCCTTTCCACTAAAAGCGTGTTAATTATTTAATTTGATTCTTTTGTACATGCAGCAAATAGCTTACACAGTTGAATAGGGACTAGCAGTTGTTCAGTAATTTACTGATTTGGGTCGTGGGTTCTATCTTGTAACCTTTCACTGTACTAAGTTGTCCTGGGTGCAATTACAAAATGTAGAAGCTGGAAATACTTCCATCCATTATCTTAAAAAAATTGTCTGACCACTGTAGTTATTCTTCTGGATGACTTGTTGATAGCTGTTTAGCTTGGAAAATATGTTCTTCCAGAAATGAAAGAATTCACTCTTTCGCTGCTTAGATTCAGAGAAGCCAGGTCGTGGAGAACTCTTCTAAAGAATGTCCTGTCGTATCAAAGGTTGACATTTAAGAAAACACACCAGTTAAAAGAAGATGAGTTTAGAAATAGTAACAGTTCGAGCTACAGATATGCGAATTTGCTGCATTATATCTGTCTTTGCTTAGTAACTATATTCATAACTTATCATCAAAAAAATATCTTGTACACCCAGATCCTAATGTTCTTTTGTGCATTATACAAAAGGGCCACAACCATTTTGGATACACGTTGGATCATTACAGTTCGAGGCCTCGTCTGAACTCCTTTCGCTCTTGTACTTGTTGAAGAGTTGAAAAACCTTTGCCTCGTCTTATCTGATCAAACCGTACCAAAATCAGTCAAACAATTTGAGGCCTTCGGTCACATCCTCCCAGTGCCTGACATGCCGGAGGACGGCATCAAAGCCACCGCTATTCTTGGCCCTGCAGTCATAGTTCGGCGGCGCAAGGAAGCACGGCTCCATGGACGTCGTCCGGACGCAGCTGGGCGCCTCGGCCCGTGCCCTGTTCCTCGGCGGCGCCAGCAGCAGCCACGGCTTCACCCCGGCGAGGGCGTGGCTGACGTACCCCACCGTTGAGCGGCCGCTCATCACCGATACGTCGCAGTAGCTCTGCAGGAACATCTCCACCAGCACCTTCTGGTTCCGCGGCTGCTTTCCGGCGCCCGTCAGCTGCAGCACGCTGACGGCCTCGCCGGTCACTGTGGTGTGCTCGTCGTACATCGACTTGAGCCACTCGGCGACCCGCTGCTCCGCCGAGCTGACGAGCACCGCCGTCGCCGCGGCCGCCTTGTGCTCGCTCGACGCCGCGTCGGGGTCGGCCTCGGGCAGGATCCTCTCCTGGCTCGTGCATGCCGCGATCTGCTTCATGTACTCCTCCGTCGACACGGGGTTCCACGAGACGGTGGCGATGTGAACTGCGATCTTGTCCTCAAACTTGGACATGTGCGACGTGTGGTACCTCGCGATGAGGTCCCACACCTTGTTGGACGGGTGGAACAGGTACCTCCCGACGTGGTGGAACACCGTGTCCGGCGCCGGGAACATCCACCGGAGCTCGTCCTCGAACTGCGGCACGAGGAACAGCCCCGGCGTGTAACATCCTGGCCCAGGGCTTAATAGGATTGATAAGAATACTCATACCAACAGTTGCAACTTCTTTTCCGGAAGCTCATCTCGAAAGAACTCCGGGGTTAAGCGTGCTTGGCCCGGAGCAATTTCGGATGGGTGACCGACCGGGAAGTCCTTCCCGGGTGCGCACGAGTGAGGACAAAGTGCGCAGAAAAGACGTGTGTTGGTCTGTGGGGACAGTCTTGAGATCCTAGAGAGCTGCCAGGCGTGCGGGCCCGGCCTCGTGGAGGCGGGACGTCACAAGTGGTATCAGAGCCGACCCTCGCGGTTTCACGGGCGCGTGTGGGCGCAGTTGCTCAGGCATGGTGCGCATGGCTGGTGTGGGCCCAGAGTGGTCACACAGCATGGCACATGCGCTGGCACTGGACGCACGGACGTGGCCAAGAGGGGACGTTCCTGGACTGGGGTTGATCGACGAGGACGTCGATCTCCTAAGGGGGTGAGAATGTAACATCCTGGCCCAGGGCTTAATAGGATTGATAAGAATACTCATACCAACAGTTGCAACTTCTTTTCCGGAAGCTCATCTCGAAAGAACTCCGGGGTTAAGCGTGCTTGGCCCGGAGCAATTTCGGATGGGTGACCGACCGGGAAGTCCTTCCCGGGTGCGCACGAGTGAGGACAAAGTGCGCAGAAAAGACGTGTGTTGGTCTGTGGGGACAGTCTTGAGATCCTAGAGAGCTGCCAGGCGTGCGGGCCCGGCCTCGTGGAGGCGGGACGTCACACGGCGCGAAGTAGAGGTCGGAGCGCAGCACCAGCCAGTTGACCTTCCCCAGCACGGTCTGGTCGTCGTCGCAGAAGAAGAGCTGGTCCGGCAGCTGGTAGTCGTGCTCCAGGTGCACGTACGCGTACGACGGCAGCGACTCGGCGGACAGCAGCACGGCGGCGGGGTCGTCGCTGTCGTTCGCGACCTTCTTGGCGTCGACGACCAGGTTCCCGTAGCTGCGCTCGCTGCCGCGGTGAAGCCCCATGAGTTTCTTGAACATGGGGAAGTCACGGGGGAGCTCCCACGACGTGTCGCCGGGGAACGGCTCGCAGAAGAGACCCGCCATGTCGCTGGTCATGTGCGTGAGGAAGACGCGGCCGGTGAGGAGCGCGTAGAGGAAGGCGGACGCCATGGACAGCATGCGGTCGCCGAGGTGGCCGGACGGCGTCCACACGAGGTAGCGGCACTCGACGAGGCCCAGGCTGTGGGCGGAGGCCAGCTGCGCCAGGGACTTGTTGTAGAAGAGCGTGCCGGGGCCGCACTTGCGGTGCAGCGCCTCGTACTTGCGGAGCCGGGAGACGAGGTACGGGGACGGCGAGTGCGGGGACGGCTTGCGGCGGAGCGAGGAGGACAGGTACCGGCTCAGGCAGGCGTTCTGGTCGATGCCCGGCGAGAGCAGCCCGCCGAGGAGGATGTCGTCCCGGCTCTCCGTCGCCGGCGAGCCCGAATGCTGTGATTCTTTTGTCGCGTCCGGACCTGCGTGTGGATCGGCAAGGGAAGTGAGCGTGCACGCATTGTCGTGTGCGATGGCGAGTGGCTGCGGCGCTCAAGTACGTACCGTCGTAGCTCACGGTTACCTTCATGCCCATCGGGTGCCACACGTCGGAAAAGGACGGCATCCCCGGGGACATGGCGAGGAGGAAGAGCGGCAGCGTCGTGAAGCAGAGCGCGACGAGCAGCCCGAAAGGCCAGGCGGGGCTCCTCGCCCGCGGCTGCGGCGGACGGCGCGTCTGATTCTGGTCCATTCCTTCGTCGTCCCCTTGTTTGCCCCGCAAAGGGAAGCGACGGAGCTGGACGTGGTACATGATGAGCGGAGCAGAGGACTATGGTGGAACCAAAATCACTAATTTGCGGACAGACTTGGGGTTCGGGACGAGTTCACTTTTTTGCCGCGCGAAGGAACGGCGACGACGTTGTGTGCGATACAAACTTCCGTTGTTTATGTAGTGATGCCTCGTTTGCGTGAGATGCAAACTTCAGTGATGTGGCTTGTACGTCCGTACCAACTTGCCGACCGCGTGTCAGGTCTGAAGATGAACCAAAGGCCCATGTGCTAAGTAAAACACAGGCCATATGGGCCTCTTTGAATACCAGATCCCTATATATTAGGCCCAAAGAAAGAGCTTTGTGGACCTGCACTGCATTGGATTAGGCTTCTGAGGGGCACGGCCTGGTCCATGCTGTGTTCGGGCCGTTACTCAGGCCCAACTCTGAAAATTCATCTCAAAACACGAGCACGCACTCTGCAAATCATATCAAATTTTCCCAGCGAAACCCAGAAGATTATGTCAGATTGTTCTAAAAAAAAGAAGAAGAAGAAAATTATGTCAGATAAAAAGGAATATCATATGTCAATATCATTTTAACCCCCAAAAAAAAATCAAATGCCAATCTCGCCGTTCTTTGGGGCACCAATCGTGGACGGGATTGCGTCGGTCTACACGATACAACAAGCCTACATTAATCATTGCCATTTGCCATGTGACCATGTCCAGCTAATGGCCTCACCGAGTCACCGGCATCGCGTCAAATATCAGAGCCGCGTACAGAGTGCCTGCGGCGGCGGCGCACTGCCCGCCACCCAGTGGCGGATCCAGGGGGTGTTCCTGGTGGTCCTAGGCACACCCTACCTTTGGAAATGTTAAGGAGGATTAGCTTTGAGTAGGGATTAGTGACATTAGTGTATGTGTGGTGTGTAGCAAGCTTGCACAGTCATGCACACCCAGTAAAATTTTTCTAGATCCGCCACTGCCGCCACCGACGACCGACAGGGAAGCCAAGTCCGCGTGAATGGGACGGTGCTCTGATCCTGTCGTGCACCCGGGCATGCCTCAGGTTAGTTGGGCAGTTTTTGTTTTTGTTTTTTTAGCCTAGTTGGGCAGTTGATCCAGGCACGTCCTGCACGAAAAAATCAAACGCAAATCAACTGTGGGACTACTCGTGCGTTGCAGCCTGCAGAGAAAAAAGATTAAAAAAAAACTACAGGCATAAAGAGGTTCAGCTGGACAGGTACAACAAGCAAGGAACAAACACCCACCACGTCCGCGGAGAACACGAGACGCAACGAATCATGGCGGCCAGCTCCAGCCTCACTGCCAGCCAGCGCCGGCAAGACCCGGTCCCTATCCAAACGCATTCGTCCGGTCCAAGCAATCCCAAATGGCGCCTCGCCGCTTCACCAGGGTTAAACATCATCGGGAATAACATAATCCAAGTTGACTCCGTTCCCTTTATGATTCGAAGAAAGATAGTCCCTGAATCTTTCTTAACTGGCTAGACAAGCATAATTTATGTGCTACTGTCATGCAGGTAGCTAATAACGGGGCATAGAACGGGTCCTGCGTATCTCAACATGTGAGGCACCAACCTCTGCAGAGTTTTCAATGACAAAATTTTTCTGAATTGCGTTGCTGCCGCCCGAGCAAGACAAAAGAATAGTCGCAAGCCGGCAACCGCAGAGACGTTCCAACCGCACTGCCGTTGCACACAGTCTTCTCCTTCCATCATCTGTCCAAATCCGCGTGTTGTCGTGGGGTGCCACGTTGGAGGAGCGTCGTCCCAGATGATCCCCTTCTCCCTCCTCGCCGGCGCCCTCGTCTTCCTTGTCGCCGCCGCCGATGCCCTCTCCGGTGAAACAAGCTCTCCTCTGTTCTTTCTCTGTCGATCACTGAACAACGTGGTGTGCACGCACGCGTGTGGTGTGAGTGAGTGGTTCAGCTTACCTCTGTTAGTTCGCGCGCTGCAGGGTACCAGATAAACTGCGGCGCCAAGTCCGAGAAGGTCGCCGGCGGCGTGACATGGGTCTCCGACGCGCCGTTCATCCACGTCGGCAACGTCTCCGAGCTCCCGTCCCCGGGGATGGTGCCGATGCTCGCCTCGCTCCGGTACTTCCCGGACGCGGCGGCGAGCAAGTACTGCTACGTGGTCCCCGCGCAGCAGCACGCCAGGTACCTGGTCCGCACCACGTACTACTACGGCGGGTTCGACGGCGGCAAGGCGCCGCCGGTGTTCGACCAGATCATCGAGGGCACGCGGTGGAGCCAGGTGGACACGGCGGCGGACTACGCGAAGGGCCTCGCGACGTACTACGAGGCCGTGGTGGAGGCCATGGGCCGGGAGGTCAGTGTGTGCCTCGCCAGGAACGCCGCCACCGCGTCCAGCCCCTTCATCTCCGCGCTCGAGGTGGTGCAGCTAGAGGACTCCGTGTACAACCCCACCGACTTCACCGCCTACGCCCTCAGCACCATCGCGCGCCACACCTTCGGCAGCAACGGCTCGGTCATCAGGTAAGATCAGCACAGCACAACCCGGTGCCATCAGCCGTGTCGTTGCGAAATTCAAAGATGCAGAGCGTCGCTTGCTGATCCTGATCACGCCGTTCGAAACGTGCGATCTAGCTATCCAGATGATCGCTTCAACCGGTACTGGGAGCGGTACAATGGCGACGGTGGGGGCCAGGTGGTGGAGAGCGAGACGGCCGTGGCGACGGAGGCGTTCTGGAACAAGCCGCCGCAGGCCGTGTTCCGGCGCGGCCTGACGGCCGGCCGCGACAAAAGCCTCGACATACAGTGGCCGCCGGCGCCGCTCCCGGCCGCGAGCTACTACCTAGCGCTCTACTTCCAGGACAACCGGGCGGCGAGCGCCCTCAGCTGGCGAGTCTTCGACGTCGCGGTCAACGGCAAGCCGTTCTTCGTCGGCCTCAACGTCTCCACGGCGGGATCCATGGTGTACGGCGCCGAGTGGCCGCTCTCGGGGCAGACCACGATCACGCTGACGCCGGCGCCGGGCTCCCCCGTCGGGCCGGTCATCAACGCGGCTGAGATCATGATGGTTGTGCCGCTCGGAGGGAGAACGCATCCCAGAGACGGTAACTTCATCACTGCACCTCTCACGGGTCATGGCTGATGATCAATTGATTGCTCGCACGAACTTGCAAAATCATACATCTCATGAACCATATAATGCTGCAGCAATCGGCATGGAGGCGCTTGCGAAAGGATTTGCGAACCCGCCGTCGGACTGGAGAGGCGATCCTTGCTTGCCCAAGGGGAACTCATGGACAGGTGTCACTGTCACATCCCAAAAATTAGGGGCCCGAATTAATGTAAATAAACCCTAACTAATGTTGGGATATGTTTGAATTTCATATTTGAATCTTTCTGAAATTTCAAACTTCATGCATGCATTGCATTCCAAGTACACAGGAACTTCCTCGATTTTTCGTGAAAAATTTAATTGGCCAAAAATCTCGCAAAATTCATCATAGGCAGGATTCACAGAGTGTTAATTTCTATGAATTTTTCAGAATTTTTGGAGATCGTTTAGATAGGTAGAAAAATTCGTAAACACGCCAGCTTGCTTAGAAAATAAGCAAAACAGTAAGCAGAGTAATTGGGCTCAGCCCGTTTAGAAAATAAAAAGAAGGAAGAAACTTACCTTAGCCGGCCCAACCGCGACACAGCCCAACCTGGCCCAGCCGGCCCGCAGGTGAACCGCCTCCGTCGTCGTCGTCTTCCTCGTGAAGTCAAGTGCGCCGCCGCCGTCCGACCATCGTCGCAGCGCCACGTAGTAGCTCGCCGTCTCGAGCCTTCTTCTCTCCGCAGCACGCACCTATACCTCCCTCTGCTCACCTCGTTGACTTGGGCGACGCGAAGACCCAGCCGAGAAGCCTCTCGCGCCACGCCGCGCCTGCCCGTTGGATGGCACTCCACCGCCTCCCTGTTTCGCGACTGTGCGAGCACTGCAGCGCCGCGACATGGCTTGCTACGCGCGCCACGGAGCCTCGCGCACCTTCTCGTGCACGCGCTCACGCTCCTGAACCCCCTCCTTTCTTTTCTTTCTCGTGCGCCGCTGACGAACCAGCCATGCGCCAGTGCGCGACCACCCCAAACCGCCTCAATTCGCTATAAAAGCTCGAGAAACTCCTCACTTCCCTCTATTTGGTCCTCTATACCTTCTCTAAACCATTCACAGCGAGAGAGACGGAGTGAGCAAGGCGGAATTTGAGTTTCCCCAACTTCGGCCGCCGCCGCCATTGCCGACAATTGGAGCTTTCCCGGTGAGAACCACGTCGATGTGTTGTCCTTTTAGCATCTCTGGACCATGCTGATTCTATTCCCATCCTTTTCTTCCAAAGATGATGGACGGAAAGCCGTGCGCATCATCACCGACTCTGTTTCGCCGTCGCGGGTCGACCAGTCGTCACTCCAGGCCGTCGCTGCTTGCACTTTTTGCTTGGTGAGCCTCCTTGATACTCGTGGATGCCGGAAACACAGCATAAACTCGCAGACGCGCCTCTTTCTTGCATCGCGAGGTTGCATCTCCGCCGTGCCGCCTAGGTCGCCGCCGCGCCGCCGCTACAGGCCGTCCCCGGCGATGAAACGACTACCGGAAGGTAGTCCTCGAGCTGGCGCATCGTGTAGGCATGATCTTCACCGGACCCTACCGCTAGCTCGCCGCCGGCAAGCCATTCCATCACTGCCGGCTACTGTGCGCACGTTGAGTTTGAACTAAGCAAGTCCTAAACCGCCACGTGTCCGGCTATGATTGGCCAGTTTAAGTTTAAACGTTTTTAGCATAAAATAGATAGAAAAATAGTGAGGAAAAATTTGGGAAAATATCTAGAAAAATTCCTTATGTTTTTAGGATCCTTTTTATGTAAAAATATGATATATGTGTTTAGGAAAAATTTATAGTAAAATAAGCTAGCTTTATATTTAGCTTAAAAATAAGTATTTAGGGAATTTGAATATGGAAAATAAATAAGATTAGGTTACTATTTGAAACTTTTCAGAATCTATCTCCACTGTAGACATATAATTGATCATAGGAAAAATTTGAAAAGAAATAAATGTAGAGTTGTTTCATTTCATAGAAAATCATATGTTTCTTTATGAGAATTTAATTGTTATTTATACAATAGAATTGCATGCTGTCACTATAATTAAAATATATAGATTTTTGCCCTAGTTATCACATGTAGTATTAAAATGGTAGTTTTGTACAAACTTTAATTTTAATGTTAAGTTAACCTAAGTAAATAAACTTATTATGCATTGCATATGGATTTATTTACATCCTATGCTCATGAATATATGTTGCACATCATAAGGATCCATGTAGCTATGCATAAGTAATTTAAGGTAGAATAATGAAGCATTAAAAATAAGATGTTGTTTGAAAATAGGCATATGCAACAAGTATGTTTCTTCTGTATTTAGTTTATACTCGCACTTTCATGTACTTTTGCTTTACTTAAATATTTAGGTTCCACCAATGCATATAGTGCCATCTTCATAATATTTAAATCATGTAAAATAACTAAGAAATATAAATCCTTAGGACATGTCATGTGTAGATAATCTAATTTAAAAGAAACACATCTTTGACTATATCATATGTATACATAAAGACATATAAGTATTTATAAAAGATAAGTTAAAATAGTAATACATAGGAATGTTTCCATATGCATTAGAAGCATGTAGCTTCATTTTGCATGTAAATCATTTTAGGAATAATTGCTACATAAATTTAGTTTGTTTATTTATATTTGTTTGAACAATGCCATGTTTAAAGAGAAATAATTATGGATTTAATATAATAGATATGCACGCAATCACCATCAATAAGCCTTATGCATCTCATCATTTCCACTTAGGAGCTTTATAAATAAAGATTCATGCATAATCCCACACATTACTTTCTTTAAGAGAAAATAACTTATAAATAATTTGTCTAGGTGAATATGGCCTATATAAGGCCATGAATATATCTTATAGTAAGTGATTACCGTAAAGTAAATAGAATCGCGAGAACCCTAGTATCCCCTCTTCTATTTATTTATTGATAGAATTCGATAATGTGTAGTCCGTTCGTACGAACTCCGAATACATATTTATTTTCGTGAAACACTCCATGATCATGCTCTTTGGTTTTTATTCGAAATATTTGTATTTATTATTGTAGATTTTACTGGATCTTCCTGGATGACTTTATTTGGATCTCTCGGAGTTTATCGGTCGCAAATAATGCACACGTGAGTGAATCGTCGAAGGACTACATCGTGGGAAGATCGACATTTGAAGATCGTCGTATGAATTATGTATATATAGGTGCGAGGCAAGCACACCCTCTTGATCATTTTGATCCTATTTTTGCAAGTGTATTTAAGTACTTAATTTGTAGGTTAACTTGTGCATAATTTATATCACTAAAAATGCTCATTTGGGAAATGATAGATACTACCTATTTAATTCTAACCATTTGTTGGACCGTATCATAATCCCTTGTAAACATAGGATGGGCTATCATAATGGTCATACGCTCTAAGCTTCATAATATAATGGCTAATTAAGCTTGCTAAAATAAATGGTTATATTTTGTATAAATGTAAGTACATGTATAATCATTAAATTTACAAATTATGTTGATGGGAAATTATTGTTGATAATATATGATGATAATTTAGATGTTGACGGGTTTGATGTGAAATGTTAAATTGGATAAATGATTGTTTGATAATCATGATTTTGGAGACCCGTCGCATCGCATAAGGACCGGTACATTTGTAACTTGATTTAAGGAAACATCGTGCGACCATGGATGCTGGTATGGGACGGCCATGGCTAAGTAATTAGTTGAATGTTGCCTTGCCTTCTAGAAGTAGAGAATGTGCGGATAATTCCCGATTTTGATGGGGTTATTCGAAGGGGCTCCCATTACTATAACGTGTGGGATCAAAGTTTGCTGACACAATGAATTGTACCCTTTTAATTCCTGCCTAACAATCCATGTTTGAAGGAGGGGAAAATTGTACCTCTGGGATGTTAGTTTGTAGGTCCGGAGGGATTATTACAATTTAGGGAAGGCAAGGTTAACAAACGGCTAATGAAAACGTCATGTGAGATACCGATGTGCACACTTCGTGAGTGCATGGTGCTTGCAACACCACAGACGGTCACTCACTGTCCATGGGTACAGCGTACAAACTCTGCAGAGTCATAATCCATTCGAATGGCCGTGCTTGCGGTCTCAAGCTCCTTAATGATAGGACTTTGTTTAGAAAATGGTTGGGATTAAAATTGATCATGATGATTATTGATATATGAATTGGTATAGATAATGATTTTGTAGGAACTTGACATGGAAGTCAAGTATGTCACTTTATTTATATGATAATTACTTGTGCTTACATTTATGCAATTTATATTCAAGCAATTTAATTTAGTAACTATTTCATTAATTAAGTTTAGATTACCATTTGCTCATTTATGCAAATTTACCCATATTATACCTTCCTTCATTTAGCCTTGCATATAATTATTATTTTGTTATTATTCACCCGTATTGCTTGCCTCCGATAACTTGGTTTCAGAGATGAAGATGATCTCGGTGAGGAACGATGCCGTTCTTTCTAGGAGTTCAACTTCCAGTCAATTGCCTGTGGGATGAACACGGGGCACACGCTGGATGTTTGGAATCCTTTTACCGCTGCGAATATTTTGTCGGCCGATGAGCCAATGTTTTGTAAGTTTGAAATAAACTTGATAGTTAAATTTTGATATAGCTGAGATTCCACTGTAATTACCGTGTGTACTTGTCGTTGATCCTGGGGCAAGTACGTAAACACGGGGTTTCGGGTGTTTTTAATTACCCGGGACGCTGCAGGTGGTATCAGAGCTATATTGACTGCAGGTTGACCCTAGATAGACCGGTCGTTAGATTAGATTAGCATTTTGAATGGAAATTTTCAAATTTTCAAGTATATTTAAGAAAAATATAAGATTTTGTCCTATCTTTCCTAAATCTTAGTTTCTTCCCTCATCTATATTCTCATTTGATTTTAGAAAAGTATTTATCCCGTCTCGCCCCTTTTCAAGTTAAGAAGCAAAAGAAGAACGAGAAGATTGTTAGCTTATCTAAACTATGACTCTAATATTCTCTATCGCATCTTATCTTGCCATTGATTCTATTTCCTCTCTAATTTCATTTCTTATATGCTATCAAGAGCTAGGCAAGAAGGTGTAGTAAGAGCACTATGGTGAACGCTAGGATCTTCTCTCATTCCTTTCAAACTTCCATAGGAATTATAGTTGCATAAGCCGTAGAAAAAAATATATTAAGGTAGGAGTATATGGCATTTTAAAGTGCTATGCCATGAAGACCTATAAACATAACTAATAACACGAAAATTGTTTTCGAAAATCCCGGAGGTTCTATTTGTAGCCGATTTACTCGTTCTTTTCGATTTGATGTTTCTATGTGGCTTTCCGATTTGATGTTTCTATGTGGTACAGGGGTTTCTTTTCCAAAGCATAAAATAGATGTTAAATAAATAGTTTAAAGTTTTACTAACCTTCCTTTAGGATAACCTCATACTAACTTTGACCGTGAAATATGTTGACTCTAACATCATGATATCGTTAATTGCATCTCCTAACTTATACCTCCTAACTCCCTAGTTCTATACATTTCACTTATCGAGTGTATCCAAATTTTCTTTGATTTGTTTCCAAGCATGATATACACCGTGGTATGGCCATGCTATCTTCCTAATTAACCTAATTATACTTTCATTATATTGAATCTACTCCATGTTTCTAGCTTTTATCAATTTTAAATGGTTCATTATCAAGTATGGTAAGCATTTTTGAAAGACCGATTAAACTTCTTTCTTTCTTTCATGAGTAATTTCTAAACTCTTTTTGAGCATCGATCCTTCATGACATATGTTTCCTTTGATGCTTGCATTTGTATCCCATAAACATTGTCATCATCCATATTTAGCTCTATGATTTCAAAAGAATTTTACGTCTGCACCTATTCATTCTTCTCATATGTCCAGCCTACCCTCATCTCTTTGTTCATGTAAACTTAGTTTAACATATAGCCTATAGATGCACACTTATCATACCATATTTTCCGACCTTGTTAAATAACAATAAAAAAAAAATAAAGGAAGGTAGTGTCCCAAGGTATGTTATGGCAGCACGGTGAGCTCAAATTAAAATGTTGATCGAAGAATACATGCTTATTATTGGATATTATCTTACGCATATGGAACTACTTGGGTATCTCAAAGCTCGTTGAATGATATGGTTTTCTGGACCATTATATTATTAATTCATGGACTGCCAGGATATCTCACTATATTGGAATTATCGGACTATTGGATTTCTCGAAATATTGTGGTATTGAGAGAAACATTTGATTACCTCAACACTCAATACAAGATTTCATTGATTTATGAAGCACTTTGGTTATCACACAAATACTCGATGGACTATCTAATCGAGTGCAAGATCTCAAGTGATGGACTTCCCCTATCACCGAATACCTTGGGTTAAGGTTAATAAGTAGATAGATAAAAAAAAAAAAAAAAAAAAATTTGAAACAAATTTGATTAAGGATAGTAGGGTGCATTACACTCATTCTTGGTATACCTACGATCACTCTTATAACACATCATGTTTTGCATGGCATGATGGTTGCATTTCTTGATGCCTTTTTAAATTATCTAGCATGAAAACCTTCATAAAAATTTCTTGTCAAGTTATTCTATTACTTATTAATAATTCATTGATCATATTGTTCTCTATCCACTTTGACGTCATTCCTAATATCTTTTTTGCGGCCTTGAATCATGTTGACCTTAATCTTGTGCTTAGATATAGATGTTAGTTCTATGACCTTTGAACTAGAAAACCTCCATATTTGATTTGCTATTTATTTGAAATCATGCATACTTTATGACTTGATCTTGCCAACCGATAGTCAATTACGAAGTAAATATATGTTGAGTCTCCTTGTTTTAATTTAGGTACTCATACCTTGTTGATACTTTTCATTGAAAAAGGCATACGAGCATATTGAATCATATTGTTCCGTAATATATTTCATGATTCTTCCATTCTACTTGCTTGTTTTAAATTGCATTCTCCATATTTCAAATGACATGTTCTTTTAGAGTAAAGGTATGACCATCTTCGAATACCTTCTTAAAGCATTTCAATGTTGTTTTTATATGCCTAATTGTTTTGTCTAACTATTTTACCTTGTAATACTATTCCCTTATTTTATTAACTCGATGTCCATCGATTTTATACCCATTGATACCCTTGAATTGAGAACAATATTTTCCTTGAATTGTTCAACCAAGAGATCACTTGATTTATATTGATGTAGTCTCTAGAATCAACCTTGATTTTTATATGCTTCAATGAAAACCTTAATTTTCATGATTCACGAAACATAGAAACCTATTGTTCTATATTAACCTGATTTTAGCAATTTCTTTGATTTGGTATATTCTAAGGTAATCATCTTGAAAACCTTGGAATAATTCCTTATACTATTCATGAATAAACCTTGTTGTCATGAATTGTTCACCATCCTTACTTATATGTCAAGTCATTCTATCATTTATACCAAATTGCTGACCATACTTTAATAATTATCGCATCACATTGTTACACATGCCCATATTGTCATATGTTGCATTGATCATATATTTAGAATCCCTCATTATTAAATCCATTTTGACTAGAATTTGTTTTGATCTTGTCCTAAAGAACTTGCCTCGTAAACCTTGGAGTAGGTTCCTAAACCATCCTTGATGTTCCCATTAGGTAATTTTGGTTGTAAGGATTGGTTGCCATTCTTCTCGGATGACAAGTGTTGTGCTCACATACCCTTCAATGACCAGCATGCTATTCGAGTCATTTAAAAACCAATCCTATTGATTTTACTTTATCTTTGTAAACTCATCCGTTTTCCCGAGGTTGAATTCCATTGAAACACTAGCCTATTGATTTTGACTTCCATTCTTTGGTAGGTCGAAATTCATAAAAACATTCTTACGATTTGAAATCCTCATGTTTCCTTGAACATAAGAAATCTTCCCTTATTCATTTATTGGGACTCGTGGCATTCAAAAATTGTTCCATAACCAATCATATTGGTTTTGTTTCATCATTATAAATTCATTTGCTTACATGATCCTAAAACTCCATTGGATTACTAGCATACCACTCTTGACTTCATTCCTCAATAGATTATTTCATCAAAACTTTCTTGTGATTTTGAAAATATCATAATATCTTTGGTATAAACATCCACTTAAATATTTCTCCTGCTCCCGAACCTATTTCTGAAAGCCTTTATGCATTATGTTAAATAAACTAAAATTTTCTTTAATCATATAGGTGCTTCCTAACAGTTAAAATAGAAAAAAATATGTAATGCTAACACTCATGGTGAGATAACACCAAAGACGAGGAACACTAATATGTGACTCGGGGTTTTCACCTAACATCGCCATAGAAGATCAAGTACTTTCTCAAGATAGCGGAATGGGACTTCACGAAGATACTTCAAGAACAAGAAAGTAGCGACTATGTCAAGAAGGAAGCAAGGAGAATATAAGAAGATGACCCATTGCTACAAAAATCTTGAAGATGAAGGAACTAACTTTATATGTTGTGCATTGCATTTCAAGTGTTTTATGAATGATAGGTTAAAATTTATTTAAGGAGGACAGGACGTAAGATATATCTAACTCTACTAATATTCTGACCAAACGAGTACTAACCTCTTTTATGAGCCGAAAGAAAATTTTTGCAATCTTTACTAACAAATGTTAACAAAACCCCGAAGATTTCTTTTAAAGGATTCCTCTTCCTCGAGATACCAATGTTCATCAAGCATGAGGGATATATACACTACATCGGAGAACAACCTCAAGAAATCTACCATATCGAAGAATACATGAAGATTGTTCCCTACGTGTGGCATGCCGAAGACGAAGAACTAATAATGTCATGACAATTAATCTCAAAACCATCCTCCTCTAACTACAACGGAGTAGGGAATACGACATATGAAGAATTTTCCAAGAAAGTGACCATGTCAAAGAGGGAGACAAAACAAGAGCATGAACATCATCCTTCCATAAGGCATATCAAAGATCAAAGAACGTCTCGACATTTTGGAACTAACTTTCGTAAATACCCACACTAGCACTTCACGGAATCTCGAGGACGAGATTCTTTTTAAGGGGGGTGGAACTGTCACATCCCAAAAATTAGGGGCCCGAATTAATGTAAATAAACCCTAACTAATGTTGGGATATGTTTGAATTTCATATTTGAATCTTTCTGAAATTTCAAACTTCATGCATGCATTGCATTCCAAGTACACAGGAACTTCCTCGATTTTTCGTGAAAAATTTAATTGGCCAAAAATCTCGCAAAATTCATCATAGGCAGGATTCACAGAGTGTTAATTTCTATGAATTTTTCAGAATTTTTGGAGATCGTTTAGATAGGTAGAAAAATTCGTAAACACGCCAGCTTGCTTAGAAAATAAGCAAAACAGTAAGCAGAGTAATTGGGCTCAGCCCGTTTAGAAAATAAAAAGAAGGAAGAAACTTACCTTAGCCGGCCCAACCGCGACACAGCCCAACCTGGCCCAGCCGGCCCGCAGGTGAACCGCCTCCGCCGCCGCCGTCTTCCTCGTGAAGTCAAGTGCGCCGCCGCCGTCCGACCATCGTCGCAGCGCCACGTAGTAGCTCGCCGTCTCGAGCCTTCTTCTCTCCGCAGCACGCACCTATACCTCCCTCTGCTCACCTCGTTGACTTGGGCGACGCGAAGACCCAGCCGAGAAGCCTCTCGCGCCACGCCGCGCCTGCCCGTTGGATGGCACTCCACCGCCTCCCTGTTTCGCGACTGTGCGAGCACTGCAGCGCCGCGACATGGCTTGCTACGCGCGCCACGGAGCCTCGCGCACCTTCTCGTGCACGCGCTCACGCTCCTGAAACCCCCTCCTTTCTTTTCTTTCTCGTGCGCCGCTGACGAACCAGCCATGCGCCAGTGCGCGACCACCCCAAACCGCCTCAATTCGCTATAAAAGCTCGAGAAACTCCTCACTTCCCTCTATTTGGTCCTCTATACCTTCTCTAAACCATTCACGGCGAGAGAGACGGAGTGAGCAAGGCGGAATTTGAGTTTCCCCAACTTCGGCCGCCGCCGCCATTGCCGACAATTGGAGCTTTCCCGGTGAGAACCACGTCGATGTGTTGTCCTTTTAGCATCTCTGGACCATGCTGATTCTATTCCCATCCTTTTCTTCCAAAGATGATGGACGGAAAGCCGTGCGCATCATCACCGACTCTGTTTCGCCGTCGCGGGTCGACCAGTCGTCACTCCAGGCCGTCGCTGCTTGCACTTTTTGCTTGGTGAGCCTCCTTGATACTCGTGGATGCCGGAAACACAGCATAAACTCGCAGACGCGCCTCTTTCTTGCATCGCGAGGTTGCATCTCCGCCGTGCCGCCTAGGTCGCCGCCGCGCCGCCGCTACAGGCCGTCCCCGGCGATGAAACGACTACCGGAAGGTAGTCCTCGAGCTGGCGCATCGTGTAGGCATGATCTTCACCGGACCCTACCGCTAGCTCGCCGCCGGCAAGCCATTCCATCACTGCCGGCTACTGTGCGCACGTTGAGTTTGAACTAAGCAAGTCCTAAACCGCCACGTGTCCGGCTATGATTGGCCAGTTTAAGTTTAAACGTTTTTAGCATAAAATAGATAGAAAAATAGTGAGGAAAAATTTGGGAAAATATCTAGAAAAATTCCTTATGTTTTTAGGATCCTTTTTATGTAAAAATATGATATATGTGTTTAGGAAAAATTTATAGTAAAATAAGCTAGCTTTATATTTAGCTTAAAAATAAGTATTTAGGGAATTTGAATATGGAAAATAAATAAGATTAGGTTACTATTTGAAACTTTTCAGAATCTATCTCCACTGTAGACATATAATTGATCATAGGAAAAATTTGAAAAGAAATAAATGTAGAGTTGTTTCATTTCATAGAAAATCATATGTTTCTTTATGAGAATTTAATTGTTATTTATACAATAGAATTGCATGCTGTCACTATAATTAAAATATATAGATTTTTGCCCTAGTTATCACATGTAGTATTAAAATGGTAGTTTTGTACAAACTTTAATTTTAATGTTAAGTTAACCTAAGTAAATAAACTTATTATGCATTGCATATGGATTTATTTACATCCTATGCTCATGAATATATGTTGCACATCATAAGGATCCATGTAGCTATGCATAAGTAATTTAAGGTAGAATAATGAAGCATTAAAAATAAGATGTTGTTTGAAAATAGGCATATGCAACAAGTATGTTTCTTCTGTATTTAGTTTATACTCGCACTTTCATGTACTTTTGCTTTACTTAAATATTTAGGTTCCACCAATGCATATAGTGCCATCTTCATAATATTTAAATCATGTAAAATAACTAAGAAATATAAATCCTTAGGACATGTCATGTGTAGATAATCTAATTTAAAAGAAACACATCTTTGACTATATCATATGTATACATAAAGACATATAAGTATTTATAAAAGATAAGTTAAAATAGTAATACATAGGAATGTTTCCATATGCATTAGAAGCATGTAGCTTCATTTTGCATGTAAATCATTTTAGGAATAATTGCTACATAAATTTAGTTTGTTTATTTATATTTGTTTGAACAATGCCATGTTTAATAGTAGAAATAATTATGGATTTAATATAATAGATATGCACGCAATCACCATCAATAAGCCTTATGCATCTCATCATTTCCACTTAGGAGCTTTATAAATAAAGATTCATGCATAATCCCACACATTACTTTCTTTAAGAGAAAATAACTTATAAATAATTTGTCTAGGTGAATATGGCCTATATAAGGCCATGAATATATCTTATAGTAAGTGATTACCGTAAAGTAAATAGAATCGCGAGAACCCTAGTATCCCCTCTTCTATTTATTTATTGATAGAATTCGATAATGTGTAGTCCGTTCGTACGAACTCCGAATACATATTTATTTTCGTGAAACACTCCATGATCATGCTCTTTGGTTTTTATTCGAAATATTTGTATTTATTATTGTAGATTTTATTGGATCTTCCTGGATGACTTTATTTGGATCTCTCGGAGTTTATCGGTCGCAAATAATGCACACGTGAGTGAATCGTCGAAGGACTACATCGTGGGAAGATCGACATTTGAAGATCGTCGTATGAATTATGTATATATAGGTGCGAGGCAAGCACACCCTCTTGATCATTTTGATCCTATTTTTGCAAGTGTATTTAAGTACTTAATTTGTAGGTTAACTTGTGCATAATTTATATCACTAAAAATGCTCATTTGGGAAATGATAGATACTACCTATTTAATTCTAACCATTTGTTGGACCGTATCATAATCCCTTGTAAACATAGGATGGGCTATCATAATGGTCATACGCTCTAAGCTTCATAATATAATGGCTAATTAAGCTTGCTAAAATAAATGGTTATATTTTGTATAAATGTAAGTACATGTATAATCATTAAATTTACAAATTATGTTGATGGGAAATTATTGTTGATAATATATGATGATAATTTAGATGTTGACGGGTTTGATGTGAAATGTTAAATTGGATAAATGATTGTTTGATAATCATGATTTTGGAGACCCGTCGCATCGCATAAGGACCGGTACATTTGTAACTTGATTTAAGGAAACATCGTGCGACCATGGATGCTGGTATGGGACGGCCATGGCTAAGTAATTAGTTGAATGTTGCCTTGCCTTCTAGAAGTAGAGAATGTGCGGATAATTCCCGATTTTGATGGGGTTATTCGAAGGGGCTCCCATTACTATAACGTGTGGGATCAAAGTTTGCTGACACAATGAATTGTACCCTTTTAATTCCTGCCTAACAATCCATGTTTGAAGGAGGGGAAAATTGTACCTCTGGGATGTTAGTTTGTAGGTCCGGAGGGATTATTACAATTTAGGGAAGGCAAGGTTAACAAACGGCTAATGAAAACGTCATGTGAGATACCGATGTGCACACTTCGTGAGTGCATGGTGCTTGCAACACCACAGACGGTCACTCACTGTCCATGGGTACAGCGTACAAACTCTGCAGAGTCATAATCCATTCGAATGGCCGTGCTTGCGGTCTCAAGCTCCTTAATGATAGGACTTTGTTTAGAAAATGGTTGGGATTAAAATTGATCATGATGATTATTGATATATGAATTGGTATAGATAATGATTTTGTAGGAACTTGACATGGAAGTCAAGTATGTCACTTTATTTATATGATAATTACTTGTGCTTACATTTATGCAATTTATATTCAAGCAATTTAATTTAGTAACTATTTCATTAATTAAGTTTAGATTACCATTTGCTCATTTATGCAAATTTACCCATATTATACCTTCCTTCATTTAGCCTTGCATATAATTATTATTTTGTTATTATTCACCCGTATTGCTTGCCTCCGATAACTTGGTTTCAGAGATGAAGATGATCTCGGTGAGGAACGATGCCGTTCTTTCTAGGAGTTCAACTTCCAGTCAATTGCCTGTGGGATGAACACGGGGCACACGCTGGATGTTTGGAATCCTTTTACCGCTGCGAATATTTTGTCGGCCGATGAGCCAATGTTTTGTAAGTTTGAAATAAACTTGATAGTTAAATTTTGATATAGCTGAGATTCCACTGTAATTACCGTGTGTACTTGTCGTTGATCCTGGGGCAAGTACGTAAACACGGGGTTTCGGGTGTTTTTAATTACCCGGGACGCTGCAGTCACCTGCAGCCAAGATCCACTTGCAAGAGTAATCACGCTGTAAGAATATCATACTACATCTGGAAACAGAAAACAATCTTCTCAAACGTTCTCATGCTTGAACAACACTTGACAATGTCCATCGCACTTGCAGCAACCTCACAAATTTCAGAGTTGGAGGATCAATATCTGAAAACATTGCCAATCTGACTGCTATATCGAGCATGTGAGATTCTTCAAACAAATTGATCCAGACGTGCATGCTAATTTGATAGGAAACTGATTGTTTGATTGAATCAATAATTCTTGCAGTTGGTTTGCGGGGAACAATCTCACCGGACCGATTCCAGATATGAGCCCCCTGCATCATCTGATCTCTTTGTGAGTATAATAGCACGCCATTGTGTAGTTACGCTTCTGTACAATGATTTTAAAAGAAATACCATTTGTAAAGAAGAAAAAACACTGCCAGATAAGCTGAGAATTTGGATTGCTCATTTAGCTGATCCGATTTTCATTTCTGATGTCAAGGCACTTGGAGGACAATGCACTGACAGGGCCGCTTCCTGAATCACTGGGAAGCCTTCCAAGACTTCAGGAACTGTAAGTGGCGCCAGCAAGCAGTCCGTGCTTGGGCAATTAATAGCTCAATTACCCAGTTAGTGAAGTTATCGTCAACCATCTTTGACTCCTTGTGTGCTCATTTCACAGGTTTGTGCAGAACAATAACCTACAAGGCGCTATTCCAAGCAGCATCAGGAACAGAAGTGACATTAAATTCCAGTGAGTTGCTGTATTTTAAGATCGTTATTACTGCTCCGTCAGTGCTTGACGAATACTTTTCTTTCTTTGATAGGTACATGCCTGGGAACAACATTAGCTAACATCATCAATATTACAAGGAGAAAAAAAAATGTGTAGATTATCTGACTAGTAACCTTCTACCATGGAGTTTCTTTTCTTCTCCACTTTCTGATACTTCCAACATTTTGCTCTCGTTTTTTTCCTTGATGGAAACATAAGTCTTTTGTATGTTCAGTAAAGGTGTAAATTCATTTGTATCTCTGTAAAGAATGTCATGTTTTAAAGAAAACAAGAGTGATTTTTTTATGGGAACAAGAGTGACTTCAATTCACTGGCAGGATAGTTTTGCCTTTAGGTGCAAATTCAGAATTAATTCACTGGCAACTTCAAAACAAGAGTGATTTTTTTGTATCTCTGTATCCCGTAGTTGCGCAAATTCAGAATTAATTCACTGGCAGGCCGTATAATCCAGCCCGGAGTAATTGTGTTGGGCCATGAGCTGTCAGCCCAGCCTGTTTTCTCAAGATATCCTCGTCTCTACTCGATATCTATCTCCTCCCCCACCTTCCTTCCTCGCGCTCATCGCCAGTCGCCACATCGCCCACTTTCCCATCGCTCCTCGCTGCTGCTATCGCCTCGTCGCCGGCGATGACTGCCGTTTCTAGTACGCAAACCTAAAACCCGGTCTTCATGACTCCTGCAAACCCCGGCCCTCTCCTCTCGTCTCGCCCCAACCCCTCCCTACCTTTCAGCCGCCGGCCCAGGCGCTCCCACCCGCCGCCGGCTCCGGCAGCAAACACCACCGGCGCAGTGCCGACGCCGGAATGGTTCCGTCCACGCCGACAGTCTGACGCAGAACAATCCACATCCGGCGGCCGCGTCGCGGCGCGCGACCCTGGCGTGCGCGTCAATGCCAAGGAGGGCGCCGATGGGAAGAAGAAAGAGGAGGGAAGGAGGAGGAGGTGGTGGGACCTGTGGTCTCGGGACAAGGAGAGCTACCTGGTCGACGACGTGGAGCCGCTCCCGCTCCCCATGACCATTCCGGGGCCGAGCCGATGTCGCCGGAGGAGCTCGACCGTCGCCTCAGCTGCGACGTCGAGATCGATGTGAGTGCGGCCGCAGTTCCCGAGTGCTTTGTTTAGTCAAACTGTAGTTGGGTTGGCGATAATTTTGGTATTTTGTTCGCATGTGGCTCTGGATTAAAGGATTGCAGGACTGTTTCGTACGAGTGGACTGGTAAATGCCGGAGCTGCCAGGGGACGGGACTGGTAAGCTACTTCAGGAAGAAGGGGAAGGAGACCATCTGCAAATGCGTGCCTTGCGCTGGAATTGGTGAGATATCTCTGTCCCTCTTTCCTTATCTCGTATCTATAGGAGTAAAACATCTAGAAACAACAAGAGGAAAATGAATGAAGGGTACCATTGTTATTTGGATCTTGTTGCCTATAGATCTTCCATTATCGCTGCCCTAAGGGTGGAACTTATTAGAACATGGGCTTTGTGACTAGATGTGATTAACTTTAACGTTTGCAAATTATATATTAACTGACATGCTGTCCAATTCCTTGGTTAATAAGAATATTAGCCATAAAAATGCTGCCAGGGGCAAGAGTGACTTTTGTTCTCTAATTTTAACACTGCGATGGCCAATAAGGAAAAGAAATTGAACATGATGGCCACTAGGGAAGTTGAAATTTTTTAATGGCCAATAAGGAACAATAAGATTTTCTGATGCCCACAAAGGAATTCTCCTTTTTTTTATTTGGTAGACATGAGGACAAATTATCAAAGACAGAGGACAATATTGCAGCAAAAGATGTTTGTGCTCTTAGACATTTGACGATGACAGACACGTGTGATTCATTGTATGTATGATAGACATCAGCCCGACATCAGCCCCCATGCCCGCAGATTTATGAACAAGCCATCCGAAACTTTTTTTTTAGATAATGGGAAAAAGCATCCCGGCCTTGGCCTCACTAGGAGTTTACAGCCGAAGCCATCCAAAACTGAATTAAGCATGTTAATTGCCGGCAGGATTGCAGCATATGTACGTTAATGAGAACGTGATCAATAGCTGCCATAATCATGGCAAATTCGTCCTGCCTTCCTGATGGTACTATTCCCAGACCCTTTGTCTCGTGACTACCATCGCTCCCTAGCATCAGAATGTATTCATGATAACCATACTAGTCCCAAACCCTTGTCGCGTGACTCCCTTTCCCTTCTAGCATCACAATGTATTTGTGATAACCATGCCCAGAATGTGCTGGTGTATTTGAACCATGTTCTGTGCTCATTTTGATTCCCACTTGTGAACTACAAATATGGCCTATGTCCGTCAGACAATTGTATTGTTCTCTATTAGGCACACTGCACTCTTGGGTATGATATACTCTGAGTCACAAATCTACCCGTGGTCAAGTATTTGACCTGTCTCAGTGTCTCTCTAGTCCTCCGCTTCTTGCATGAATCGGTTAGGCAGACAACCCTTCATTTGGTTGTTCACCTCATGTATAGAAAACGTCTAATGCTATATGGAAGACAAGTATAGAGGTTGAAGCTGACCTTTTGTTTCCCTTGAAAAGAAAAGAAATGTAAGATAGACCTAGAACACATGCACAAAGATGCCATGCCATAAAAGAATGTATCCATTTGGTTATCATGAGAAAAGAAGCTCTGCTGTAGGTATGCATGAGTATAAATTCCCAATGTGAACCACTCACGGCCGTTGACATGAACTTAGATGCCACCTTAATCAGAAATCACTGTACGAGGAAGTGGTCTCTTTGTGTGCATAAACTTTCCTAAAGAACATACAAAATACTGTACATGTAGATTGGGCTGCTTACTTTTGTATTTTTTTCATGGAAAATAAATAGATTGGGCCAATCGGGTCTCCCCGCAGAGCTTGAGTACTAGTGTCATGTCTATCTGTTGTTCATTCTTGCTACTGGCTTCCTGCACTCACTATTCTATTTCATCTGGAGATATTTTAGATACTGACCACTTTCCATGCCTGGCGGACTGACATTTCATTTGTTCGTAGGTTATGTACGGAAAATTACATATCGCCAAAACGCTGAAAAGATGGACGAGCTAGACAATGGCAAACCACCATAATATGAAGGGGTCTTATTGGTCTGGCGGCCGTAATTTTATCACTGCTGCCTAATAGATTGTGTTTGCAACCTCGACAGTTTCACCTACAATTCTTTCCACTGCACAATCTGCATTGCGGGCAATTAAAGATGAAGGGATGGCATTCTTTAAGCATTGAGAACTTGTTATATACGTAATGATTGTATCATTTACTCTTAACTGACATATATGATCAAACAATATATAGAGAAAGAAAGAATAAATTCAAGAGAGCTCTTGGTTTAGCTTTATAGTACTTTCTGCTGTTGTACTTTCCCCAAGCAGACATATATCAGATTCTTGCTTTGCATGCTGGAATGGTCCATCTTTTGCCTTCCTTTCTGGTTTGAGATTGCCTGCACTGCAAGTTCAAGAGGAATCCCAAATTCTGAAACTTTCTGCAGCTATCAGACATACGTTTCTGGCAACCTTTTGTTCATGACACAGAGGGTATGTCTATAAACTTCAACGAAGGACATTCATCATCTCTAGCTAGCTAGCTGCAGCAGATCAAAAACAAAATGTCACATCTGAGCATCCTCTCCTTCAAGTACAATCTAGCAAAGCTTCGATTCAAGTCCGGCCGGCCAACCGGACAGCTACTGTCGGCCAGGGACCGTCAGTACTCAGATCTGAGCTCCTACAAACCTGACGACGATGAGATGAAGAAGGTGTTTGACATGATCGCCAGCCAGCCCGGCCGGATCTCCAAGAAGGACCTCCAGGTGATTCTGGAGAGGTTCGGGAAGGCCGATGCCGCCAATGAGGCACGGCGGATGATCTGCGTCACCGACCGCAACAAGAATGGCTACATGGACCTGGATGAGTTCATGGAGGTGCACAAGAACGGCGTGCAGCTGGGGGACATCCGGAGGGCGTTCTTCGTGTTCGACAGGGACGAGGACGGCAGGATCAGCGCGGAGGAGGTCATGGCGGTGCTGCACAAGCTTGGGGATAGCTGCAGCCTGGAGGATTGCCGGAAGATGGTGAAGGAGGTTGACCGGAACCACGATGGCTTCGTGGACATGGACGATTTCATGGTCATGATGACTCGCCCACGGAGGAAGCCATGAGCCTTCGAGATATTGAGCACTGAGCTTCCGACAACACCCTGATGTAAATATGTAAAGCAATCACATCCACAATAAAATGATCGGCCGCTCGTTTGGCTGACCAGGAGCGTAATATGTGTAACTCAAGTTATGAACACGGCGTGCAGAATTAGTTGTGCATGTTTGTAATTCATAACCAACACGAAGGAAATGCTGTTGCCCCAGGACACTAGAAACGTGATTAAAAAAAATCGAGAATTTTTTATGCTCGTGTACCAAAATGCCGGCCAAATGTTTGGAATCCTGTTTCTTCTTTTTCATATTTATCCGAGTGCCCGTGCAGATTCCCCCTATTATCTGCCGGTATTGTTGAGCTGCGCATATTCTTTCTCGATCTGTATGGGGGGCATACATAACGCATTTGTGACTTTCTTGATTTCCATTTTAGTCCAAGTGGATGCACTCATTTCTTGGAGTACTAGTTCATTGAGGGAATTAGCACGCTGGTTTAGATATAGTTAAACCACGCCTCCATATTTCTGTTGTCTAGTTCTGTTCCTTAAAAAGGTGTGAAACAAATCTCTCCTTTCAACACGAGAAGAGTGTGCTTGGGAAACAGAAATGAAGTTAAATAACGATGATTCGCAACAAAAATCTGAGTCTTAAGCCAATGGCGCCGTAATAGGAGTAAGCTCTGACCTGATTAGAAGTTAGCTATAGGAACCAAACTGAAGCTGAAGATCAGTACTTCCGTGAAACCAATCACCCAGTCCACATAACACCCGAGGGCGTCCCTCTTCATTAACTAACCGGCTCGGCCAGGATAGCCGTCGCGATTAATAGTCACAATCCAGTATTGTGAAAATAATCTGCCTCCCATTTCAAAGAAAGAAAAAAAGAAAAAAGAAAGAAAATAATCTGCCTCCTGTCCCGGCGAGGAAGCGAAGCGGTGATGGGGTTGGGTAGGCGTGGTGATGCTGATATTTCACCCCTCTGTAACAGCAAGACGTTGTGCCCAGGCCATGCTGAAACAAATATTCCTGAAAAAGACGCAGGACAGTTGTTCAGAAAAATGCTTTATGTAGTCCTGAATCCATCACCACCCCACCCCCCCGAGAATCCAGTTGGAAGAACTGCTGCATCTAAGTTGATTACTAGCATAGCAATAATTTTAATCATAGGCTTCAATTTGTTTACAAAATCCTAATAAATTTGCAGTACCTGACGCAGTGATGACCCAAAAGCTAGTACTAAAGTGCAGGCACCAGTAATTCGGACTCCATCTTCCAGTACTGACAAATCTACCGTGATATTTGCTGCTAAAATCTGGAAGTCCATGCAACTTTGCAAGCATCTAGTGCATATCAAGTTGAAATCTACCGTGATATTTGCTTGGAATGCATCACCATGACTCCAGAAGAAAAACGAGGCAGGGTTATACAGTTTCAGACGCCAGAGCAAATAATGCAGGCCTAATTCTTCCGGCATCATATTCCATCTTTGTTTTATAAAATAAAAAATATCATCACGTCTGAATTTTTCTCGCTTTGCAGATTCCCCACATTGTGCGGCCGCCCATCCTCACCCTCTTGCAGCTCAGCTTTGCACGATTCCATTCCACGCATGTCAATCAACCGCTAGGTGCATCTGCAACTTTTCCTGTTCTTTCGCGCCACTTGGTGCGGATTCTTGCTCCATTCAACGAGCAAGCAAGGCTGCAGGGTGATCTGGATGGCCAATTGAACCGGGCATAGGTGCTATATTCTTGGACCTGGCGGTGAACTATTTGTCGAGCACCATATCTAGGTACAACGCGTGCGGGACAAGCTAAGCTGCAAAAGGCGGTCGCAAGGCAGTGCAGAGAAGAAACCGCGATAATAAACAACCCTTTTCGAATAGTGATAAATGTATTGGAGCATTTTATATTTAAGCCGGTGGCTGGTGCGGCCTTGCTCCGCGCGCTTATATAAAGAGCAAACAGGGCCGAACAAGTTGCTTCATCACACAGAACACAAGTCACGCGTATACCTGCTCGATCAAAGCGAAGGGTAGCTTCGTTGCAGAGGTCTGGGAGATGGCGATCAGGGGCGTGTCGACGACGACGACGCGGTCGCTGGACGGGGACATGACGGTGGACGAGTTCAAGGAGTGGCTGCGGCGCTTCGACGTGGACCGCGACGGGCGCATCAGCCGCGACGAGCTGCGGCGCGCGATGCGCGCCATCCGCGCCCGGTTCACGGGGTGGAGGAGCAGGCAGGGCATCAGCTACGCCGACGCCGACGGGGACGGCTACATCGACGACAACGAGGTCGACGGCCTCATCGAGTTCGCGCAGAAGAGCCTCGGCCTCAAGATCGTCGCCTACTAGGCTCCGCACGCCGCGCCGCCCGCGCGATCCTGGCTCAGCTTGCGTACGTACTCCCCCGGCCGCTAAAATAATCCATCGCATGTTGCCTTTCCTTGCTGCTAATTCAAGAGTTTGTGTGTGCGAGTATGTAAATGTGTGTATGGCACGCGTGCACGTACGGCAGCCCCTCGGCTTGCCAGCTGGCTAGCTCGATCGTGCCATGGTGTCTTATTTTGCTCTTGATGAAATTTACAGTGTACCTTCGATCATCAGGCGCCTTCTTCTTAAACAGAAAAAGGAAAGTTCTCTCGTGTGCTTGTATTCCGGTGAAGCTTTGTGCATCGGCCGGCCGGATCGTGTCGGGGGAGGCCCACTGTGTTCCCTCCCCTTGGCCCAAAGGCCTGGTCTGCCATGAAGCCCGTTAAGGCCTAAAATAATATATAGTATAGGGTAGGCCCATGTACATTGGCCTCTGGCCCACTAGGGTTAGGGAATCCCATCTTGTAATAAGGAAATGACTATAGTGCCCTGGAAAAAGGGCAATATGGTACTTGTAATTCTAAGATTGTAGGGGTGTATCAGCCTATAAATACCCCCCTACCACCCTTAAGACAAGGCATTGAATACCAGCTCTTAATTACATACCTCTCTTGGCTCTTGTTTGGTCCCTTCCTAGTCCTTCTCAGAGGTCTCTCACTTGTGGTAGACCCTTGGAGGATCCTCTTTCTACTATTGTGGGCTTGTAACCACAACAGTTGGCGCCGACCGTGGGGAACGAACAAGAAGCCACGACGAGATGACTAAGAGGGCTGAAAAATCAAAAACTGACCTTCCGGCAGGAGGTACCCGGAAGACCAGGTCCGCGGCTTCGGACGAAGGCATCGACCCGCTGACGATAATCCGCACCTTCCCCAGCGGCTCGACACTTCCTTCGGCATCGACCTCGGTGGTACCACCTTCGGAGACCAACAATAACACAACCAACGTCGACCTTCCAGCAGTCGAGGAGGCGGCCGAAGGCGCCGAAGGCTACTCCGAAGACGAAGAAAGCATTGACACGGGCGAAGTCGAGCGCCGCGACGAAACGATGGAACCACCCCGAAAGAACGCCGAAGCCGAAGCGCGGAGCCAGAGGGGGCTCGCCGAAGCCGTAGCCGAGGAGCAGCGTCTGGCGGAGCTCCAGGAGGCGTACAACCGCGAAGCTCGCGAAGCCGACGAACGGCTGCTGAGGCAGCGCGCCCTCGAGAACTTCGATCGAGACGAAGCCACATATCGCCTTCGAGCCGAAGCCGCGCGTCGACAGCAAGTTCACCTCCAAGCGCAGCTGAACACCCTGCGACGCACCGGTCACCGGGAGGCCGAGACACCGGAACACCACCAAGAGCGCGACGAGAGGCACACCCACTGCAGCGGAAGCAAGCGTCATGCAAGCTCCTCCGACACAAACCAACCGCTCTCCGCGCGCTTACAATCGGTGGCATGGCCCTCGGAAGTTCATCTCGGCGAAGTTGCCAACCTTCGACGGCACCTCCGACCCCCGCGAGTTCTTCATCAGCTACGAAACCGCCATCGAGTCAGCAGGGGGCGACGACGACATCAAGGCTAAGGCCTTCGTCCTCGCTTCGAGCGGGATCGCCAAGACATGGTACACCAAGCTGCCGGCGAACAGCATCTACTCGTGGGAACAGCTTCGGGACCAGCTCCAGATCCACTTCCAGGGTAACTACGCCGCGAAGGTCACGGCGGCCGACCTTCAGGCGTGCAAGCAGAAGGACGGCGAGTCATTGCAAGACTACACCCGGCGCTTCATTCATCTGAAGTGCCAGGTAGAAGGAGTACTGGATTCAATCATCATCGAAGCGGTGACCAAAGGCATGAGCCCGTGCCCAGCACGGTCCGAGATCCGAAGGACCGAGCCGAAGACCTGCACTCACCTGTTGCAAATCCTGGAAGCACATGCACGTGCCGACGAAGACTTCCGGCGCGAGAAGAAGGCGCGAGCAAGCCAAAAGAAGGACGACCGGGGGAAACGTCACAGTGACCGAAGCGACGACCCCCCGGATGATCGCCGAGGCCACCGCTCCCAGCGCCGAGAGGTCCACAACATCGACAACTCCCGAAGCCGGAGCCCGCAGAGGATGGACAATCGTTCCGGTGGCTCGCGAAACAACTCGCGGCACTCCGACAACGGTCGCCGGTACAACAACCGAAGCTCTCGCGACCCATACTGCGAGGTGCACGGCGTCAATCAGCGCCACACGTCGAAGCAGTGCCCCCAAATCGCCGCCTTGCGTGAGGCGAGGGAGCGCCGCGACGCCGACGCCGCGCGAGGAGTCAACGTCATACATGGGGCTTCCGGAGCGGGCAAGGCCTTGCCCCCGCCTCCGGAACATCGTCCAACCGGCCACAACGTCATCCTGGCTATCACCGGGGGCTCCAGTCAGCCATACGCCTCGAAGAGGCAGCGTCGTGACTACGTGCGAAGGGTCAACCACGTGGCCGCCCACCCGCCATTGGCCCAATGCCGCTGGTCGCACGTACCGATCACCTTCACTCAGGCCGACCTTCGCCCGATGGAGTACCTGCACAAGGACGCCTTTGTGATCAACGCCAACATGCGCGGGACGGAGGTCCGTCGCGTGCTTATTGATGGCGGCAGCTCTGCTGATGTCATCTTTATCGACGCCTTCAACCAACTGGGCATCCCCCGATCTGAGCTACGGGCCTCCGACAACCCCCTCGTCGGCTTCGGGGGAGAGCCAATCCACGCCCTCGGGAGCGTGAAGATCGCAGTCTCCTTCTCCGGGACCGCGGGACACCGCACCGAGTTGATCTCCTTCGACGTCGTCGACATGCCCTACGCCTACAACGCCATCTTCGGCAGGGGGCTCATCAATGCCTTCAACGCAGTCACCCACCACGGCTACCTCTGCATGAAGATTCCGGCTCTGAACGGCGTCATCACTGTTTACGGTGATCAACTCGCCGCCCGCCGCATCGAGCACGGCCAAACACCCGGCCAGAAGCAAGTGCACCCGCTCCGACACGAGCCGAAGCCTGAGACGGTCGAAGCTGCTACACCGACACCTCCGGCCGGAACTCCGAAGGCGCGCGTCGACGGCGAGGTCAAGAGCGTGGTCTTGTCTCCTGACCGCCCCGACCAAGCCGTCCTCATCGGCGAGGGGCTCCCGCCGGAACTGGAAGCAAGCATCATCGACCTCCTCCGGAACAACAAAGACGTCTTCGCTTGGTCAACCAGCGAGCTCTCCGGAGTAGACCGCAGCATCATCGAACACAAGCTCGACATCGACCCGAAGGTCACTCCCATCAAGCAAAGGAAGAGGGAGTGGTCGGAGGAAAAGAAAGTGGCGCTTCGGGCGGAGATCCAGAAGCTCAAGGTTGCTCAAGTCATCCGGGAGGTGAACAAGTCCACCTGACTCGCGAACCCGGTCCTCGTCAAGAAACACAACGGCCAGTGGAGGATGTGTATCGACTACACCACCCTCAACAAGGCATGCCCGAAGGACGACTTCCCCCTGGCCCGCATCGACGAGCTAGTTGACTCCACGGCCGGGCACGAGCTCATGAGCTTCCTCGACGCTTACTCCGGGTACCACCAAATATGGATGGCCCCCGAAGACGAAGAGAAGACGGCGTTCAAGACAGACGATGGGACCTACTGCTACGTCCGCATGCCCTTCGGCCTCAAGAACGCCGGAGCAACCTTCTCCAGGGCAATACAGAAGACCCTCGGGGACCAGCTCAACCGAAACGCCGCCGCCTACATCGACGACGTCGTCATCAAAAGCACCTCCGACGCCGGCCACCTTGGCGACTTGGCCGAAACCTTCGCGAACCTGCGCAAGGTGGGTTTCAAGCTGAACCCGGCGAAATGCACCTTCGGCGTGCGTGCCGGCAAACTCCTCGGCTTCCTCGTCTCCAAGCGAGGCATCGACCCGAACCCGGAGAAGATCAAGGCCATCACCGACATGGAGCCGCCCAAGACCACCAAGGAGCTACAACGCTTCACCGGCAGACTCGCTGCTCTCGGGAGGTTCATTTCCCGCGCGGCAGAAAAGTGCCTCCCCTTCTACCAATGCCTTCGGGGCTCCGGCCCGATGCGCTGGGGGGACGAGCAAGATAAAGCATTCGAAGAGATCAAGTCCTACCTGGTCAAGACGACCACTCTTCGCCCGCTGCCGCCGAAGGCGCCACTTCTACTGTACGTGTCGGCTGCTCCGGCAGCAATCAGCGCGGTCCTCGTGCATGAAGTCCTCGTCGGCGACAAGCTGGTGCAGCAGCCCATATACTACGTGTCGGAAGCCCTCTCCGAAGCTCGCCTCAACTACAATGTCGTCACCAAGCTGGCTCTCGCTGTGCTGATGGCATCACGGAAGCTGCGCCGGTACTTCGAAGGCCACGAGATCACGGTGCCCACCTCGTTCCCACTGAAGGACGTCCTCGGCAACAGGAACGCGTCCGACAGCATGGCCAAGTGGGCCATCGAGCTAGCAGCCTTCAACATCAAGTTCGTGGCCCGTAAAGCCATCAAGTCCGGCATCATCGCCGACTTCATCGCCGAGTGGACACCCGCTCCGATCCCGGAGACGATGCCCTAAGAGCCGCTCTGGACAGTACATGTCGATGGGGCTTGGGGCTCCTCCGGAGCAGGATGTGCTGCCGAAAATTTTTCTTCAATCCTTTTTTAGTATACGAAGCAAAAAGAAAGAAAAGATGGATTGGGTTGAACCTAAGAGTCATGAAAAATTTGGTAAATCTCATTTTGGAAGAAAACACGTCATCACTTCGCCGAGCAACCAGAAGCTCCAGTACTCGGCTTCGCTCGCGTTTCCAACAACAAACAACGCAGCAGAGTACGAGGGCGTTCTCCTCGGGCTCCGCCAGCTTCGAGCCCTCGGAGCCCGGAGGGTCACCGTCTACACCGACTCCCAGCTCATCGCCGAGCAAGTCTCGAAGGAGTACATGGCCCGAGATCCAGAGATGGCAAGCTACCTCAAAGTCGTCCGGAGCATGGAAAAACACTTCTCCGGCTACGACGTGAACAGTATCTCGAGGATACACAATCAGGAGGCCGATGCCCTGGCTAAGGCAGCGGAAATCAGGTCCCGATACCTCCCGACGCCTTCCACGAGGTGTTATCGGAAGCATCCTTCGCTCCGAAGAAGCCGGGATCGGTCATGATCCTGAGCGGTGAAGACTAGCGCGCTCCTATTCGAGCACAGCTCGAAGGACGATACTGCGCCGACGATCCGGTCAAAGAAAAAAGGGGTCAAGCTGCGCACCCGAAGCTACATCATCTTCAACGACATCCTGTACAAGAAGGGTGTTTCGGAGCCACTCCTGCGCTGCCTTTCGTTCGACGAAGGCAAAGCGCTCCTCCGGGACATCCACGAGGGGTTGTGCTCATCGCACCTCGCACCCCGGGCCCTCGTCGCCAAGGCATTCCGGCAAGGTTTCTACTGGCCTACTGCAGCCCGCGACGTCGAAGAACTCGTCCGCACCTGTCCCAGCTGCCAGTGGATGGGAAGACAATCTCATCGCCCAGCCACCCCGCTCCAGCCAATCCCTCCTGTCTGGCCTCTTGCCCGATGGGGCATCGACATCGTCGGCCCCCTTCCCACCGCTCCCGGCAACCTCAAATGGGCGGTGGTGGGCTGCGAGTACTTCTCCAAGTGGATCGAAGCCGAACCTCTCGCCAACATCACAGCGCGGTCCGTCCGCAAGTTCTTCTGGAAGAACATCGTCTGCCGCTTCGGGGTGCCGATGCACATCACCGTCGACAATGGCTCCCAATTCGAGTCCCACCTCTTCAAAGAATACTGCCTCTCCATCGGCGTTCGGGAGTGCTTCGTCTCCGTCACCCATCCGCGAGCCAACGGAGCGGTGGAGAAAGCCAATGGCACTGTCTTCGACGGCATCAAAAAATGCCTCCTCGGCCTGCCGAAGGGGAAGTGGGTCGAACAACTGCCCAATGTGCTATGGTCGCTACGCACGACTAAGTCAAGGCCGACGGGCTTCTCGCCGTTCCGCCTTCTCTTCGGCGCCGAAGCAGTCACCCCGGAGGAAGTACAAAACGGCTCACTTCGTACTACTTCGCCGCCTGCCAACGACGAGGACGTGTCCAAGGACCTCCTCGAAGAGACAAGACTCCAAGCAGTCGCCAACTTGAAGCGATACATGGCTTCGGTGGAGAACTCGTACAACCAAAAGGTCAACCCCCGACACTTCATTCCGCGCGACCTCGTCCTCAAGCAAAACATTCACACGACATCTATCGGCAAGCTTAACAGCAAGTGGGAAGGGCCCTTCATCATCTACAACTCAATTCGTCCGGAGGCATTTCATCTGATGGAGCTCGACGGGACACCAGTTCCGAGGACATGGAACGCCGATGCCCTCCGCCGATACTATGTCTAAGGACTTAGCATCCGCCGGCCTTCGAAGCCGGGTAGCCTGCGCGCTACAAGTTACCTGTATCTTGCTTCGGTGTGTTCTTCTTCCTTTCGGCAGTAGGGCGACGATGATCCGCTTAGCTGCATTCCCTAAAGGGCCATGTAACCGGTACCGATGAATGAAATGAGAAACCCTCTTTCGGTGCTAAATCGAGTAAATCCAGCCAGGAGCCGGAGGCAAACGCCGGGACAGGCTGAAGCGAGGCACACATAAGTCCTAGATTCCGAACCCTAAGGGGAAATCGATGCCGACGCAATAAACCGGAACTCCCACCGGTAATAGTCGAGGGTGGGGCATTCGTTAAAGACCCTGCAAAACGTGCACGAAACTAAACTAAGTCAATGGGGGGACGCCTCCGACTTAACAACTTTCGTCCCACTCCCGACGAGTAAAGGGGGGACGACGCTCGAAACGAGCTTACTTCCTCGCCGAAAGTAGAGCGACGGAGTACCTTCGAGGCTATCCTCGACTTCAAGATTTCGTTCTACTCCCGACGAGCAACGGGGGGGACGACGCTCGAAACGAGCTCACTTCCTCGCCGAAAGCAGAGCGACGGAACATTTTCGAGGCTACCCTCGACTTCAACGAATTCTCGTCTACTCCCGACGAGCAACGGGGGGGGACGACGCTCGAAACGAGCTCACTTCCTCGCCGAAAGCAGAGCGACTAAACATCTTCGAGGCTACCCTCGACTTCAACGAATTCTCGTTCTACTCCCGACGAGCAACAGGGGGGACGACGCTCGAAACGAGCTCACTTCCTCGCCGAAAGCAAAGCGACGAAACACCTTTGTGGCTATCCTCGACTTCAACGAATTCTCGTTCTACTCCCGACGAGCAACGGGGGGGACGACGCTCGAAACGAGCTTACTTCCTCGCCGAAAGTAGAGCGACGGAATACCTTCGAGACAATCCCCGACTTCAACAAGTCTCGTTCCACTCCCGACGACGAAGGGGGGGACGACGCTCGAAACGAGCGACTTCAACGCCGAAAATGTAGCGACGGAGTCCCATCGAGGCCACCCTCGACGAACAAATTTTCGTTCCACTCAAAGAAACAAGGAACGACGCCAACAATATTATCACACGCTCGAAAGAGCTTCCATTTCAACATACGTCGAGCTGAACAGCTCGACATGGATTACAATACCGGATAACCGGCACCTCGACACGGGGCCCGAAGGCCCCCCTTACAGCCCACTCCCGGAGCGCATCCCTAATGACGCTTCGGCCCTAGCTATCTCCTCCCGGGCTCGCGCCAGTGTGCGCCGGAGCGAAGCGAAGTCTGCCGGAGTCGATGCCGAAGCAACATCGGCCTGCAATTGCTTCAAGTCCACCTCGGCGGCAGCATCTTCGTCATCGCTAGACACGTCAACCACCTTTACCTTTGGAGCAACAAGAAGAGGAGGGTTCAGCGCTAAGTCCAAACAATGCGCTTCGCGACGAACTCGCATTTGAAGCAAAGCTTCGAAAGGGACCCTCGGTACCTGCGCCATCAACCGTGCGTTCCGAAGGTGCAAATCCCGAAAGAAGTCCCCGAAGGATCCCCCCGGGTTGCGCCGAAGCCAACGACGCCACTGCGCGCCCTTAACATAGTAAGGGCGACCCTCCGGAGAGGAAGGACTCTCGGCCGGAATCAGAATGCTTTCCGGAACGACGTCAAGGCACACTAAGGTGTGATTGCCTTCGGCCTCGCTCGAAACCTATAAGTCGCAGTAGAAACGCATAACCATCACGAAGAACAGTTCCATTCAAAAAGCCCGAGGGGCACCTAGTACAAGCTATGTACACCAAAAGCATGGCATGAAGCCTGCGAAGAACTCACACCTGGGGGGGAGGCTGGGCCGATGAGTCAACCTCCGTGACATTGCCCTGGGCCGCCACCGAGCCTCCACCCCCGCTACCCACTAAGGTGCTAGCGCTCCCGGCCCCGCTACTGGGATCTCGCCCGATGGAGGCGTCAGCACAGAGGAAGCGGCAGTCAGAGCCGGAGCGGGAACAGAGGCGCTGCTTCCGGGCTTCGACTTCCGGGACGCTGCAGCAGCGAGAGCAGACTGGCGGGCCAGTTTCTCACCCACCGGCAACCAGAAGTGTTGGCCGAGCTGGTTCCCGAAGTTCCGCACCCTCGAAGCCAGCTCCCGAAACCGGCCCCCATCCCCAGCCGCCATCTCCGCCAGCTACGGCGAAGTGGAAGCAGCAGCGGGAAGGTGAGTGCAGCCCACCTGCACGAGGGAACCGAAGGCCGCAGTCCAGGCGGTCTCGGCGCAGAAGGTACTGAAAGCCTTCATGGCCCGGGAGGCCAACTTCACGGAGCGCACAAGGCGCCCGACGCTCCCACCAAGGTCATCGGCGGCGTGCTTCATCGTCTGCACTTCGACGCCCAAGCCTTCTAGCAGGCTATTGAAGTCCCCAAGCGCCTGCCATGCTGCAGCAGCATCTTCGTCTCTTCGCGCCTTGGCCGCGTGCTGCAGCGCCTGAGTCTCCAACAACTCCTCGGTGGCCTCCTTCGCGCGGGTCGCGGCCTTGAAGGAGATCTTCAAGCTCTCCAGCTCCTTCCATGCCTTCTTCGAGACATCCTTCGCCGACGCCAAGGCATCGGAAGCAGTCTTGTTCGCTGCCAAGGCCTTCTCCAGCTCCGATGCCAGAGCGTCGCGCCCCTGCTCCGCCGCCTTCTGGCTCTTCTTGGCGGTCTCGGCGGCCGCCTCCGCGACTTCGACACGCGCCCGGAGCCGCGCAATGTCGAAGCTCTCGAGCGACCCTTGCAGATGTCGGGCAAGCACCGCGGCCTGTCGAAGCAAAGCAAGTAAGCTACAAGATAGTAACTCGAAGCCAAACACAAGGACAACAAACCTTGATCGCAAGCCCGGAGAGAGCCGAAGCAGCGTCCTCCGGAGCAACTTCCTCCATGGTTTCTTCCAGCTCACCGAGCCCGTTGAAGTCATAGACTCCTCAAAGGACTTCGGCGGCCTCCGGTCGATCCAGGAAGTCGCTCCACTCGAGACGGGCGTCCGACGTCTTCGAAGGCCCGGCCTGCTCGATGGGCGACCTCCCGAAGTAGCCTTTTCCCCGCCCATGAGTGAGCTCCGGGCTGGCCACCCCCTTCCCTCCTCCGGAAGGCTCTTCCTCGGAGGCTTCGACGCGAACGCCTTCCGCTAGAGCAACAGAGTTAGTGGGACTTCCACAACCAGCAAAGCAAGAGTGATGGGAAGAGAAAATGATACCGGGAGACCGAAGGACCGGCTCCATCGTCCCTCGACGTCAGCCGCGAAGGAAGGCATCCCAAAATACCCGACGTCTTCATCGTCGAGTCGAGACTCACCACCTTGGCCGAGCGCTGAGCCGCCGCGGCGGCAATCGCCACTCGGGCAGCGTCGTCAGTCAACTCCTCCAAGTCGGTGCCGTAGCCCAAGTCCCCTTCGGCAGCCGAAGCCCCGGCACGGGAGGTGGACATCTCGACACGCGTTTCCGTGGGTCGAGGCCTCTTCGGCGCCGGCTTGCTGACGCCCCCGGCAGCGCGTTTCGAGCCTGCTGGGACAATTGCCTCCGGAGCCAAGGGCGCTTCGCTCTCGGCCTCCTCATCTTCCCCTTCGCCGCTGGCAGGGACGGGTACTGGATGGAGAGCACCCGATTGATGCGGGGACCCCCAACAAGCTTCGCCCGGCGCGAAGCCTCGTCCGGAAGGAAGGGGCCGAGAATCTCAGCGGCGCCGTCCTCCACCTCCCTCAGCGTCTTAGCTGCACAAACCACGTCGTCAAGCTACGGCAAACAACCGAAGGAAAGTGTCCACCGGAGCAAACGTACCTGGAAAATTCTCAGGCTTCAAGTGGACCTCCGGGTCTCCGCCCGGAACTTGAACAACGAACTTCTGCTCCCAGTCACGGAGCAAAGGCCACACCCCCGCCGCGACGAACTCCTCACAGAGGTCGCGCATCGAGAGCTTCCGCGCCACCGTCGCCAGCAACTGCACCCGGGACTCGCCGGTCCCGTCCAACTGAACTATCGGGTACCGATGGAACAGCACCCCCGACATCGTTGACCGAAGGGGGCAATCGTCCTCCACGCGGTAGTAGAACCACCCGGTCATCCAGCGCCCCCAGTGCAACTTGTACGCCTTCGCCGGAACGACGGCCTCGGGGCGGGGGACGAAGGAGATGACTCCCATGGAGCCGACGACGTCCTTCCCGTCCAGCTTGAAGATTTTCTTCACGGCGTGGGCATAATGCGTCGCCGCGAATGCACCAGCGTGCGGCTGAGACCCTTCGAGCCAGAACGCCCACTCGAAGACGCTCAGCCGTACGAGCACATTGACGGTGAGTTGTTGGATCTCGAGGCCGAAAAGATCCAATACCTCCGCCACGAAAGGAGAGCACGGCATCCGAAACCCGGCCTCGAAGAACCGCCGGTACAGAACGATGTACCCGTCCTTCGGACTAGGGGTCGTCTCCCTCCTCCTTGGCGCTTCGGCCCGGCTCCGTTCCAGGAGCCCATCGGCGGCCATCTCGTCCAGCGCCTTTGTGTCCACCGTGCTCCGGTCGAGGAACGGCGACGCCGAGAAGCGGTCGTCGATGCGAACGCGCTGCGAAGCGCTGGTCTTCCCTTTCCGAGCCATCTCCGAAGCCAGGGTGACTACTTCGAAGCAACGAGCTAAAGCGACGAAGCGCGCGGAAGCAGCGAGAACGCCGAAGCAAGCTAGCCGAGCGGCTGCGGCACGGCGTAGGTGAAAGTAAAATGAGTGGCGGGGTGAAAACCCTAGGCGCCGGGCGGTAAATATATAGCCCCTGGTGAGTCGGCCTGACCGTCCGCTGAAGGATCAACGGCCGCAGATCATGCCACGCAACCAGACGCGTCCTGTCAAGCGAAACGGCGTCGCATCGCGATTCGCGCCGATTCAGTCCCAGTAAACGAGACGGAGTCGCTCCGCAAATTTGCGCCGAGCATTAAAGACACATTCAACGTGGCCAACCTTGCGGCACCGCGCACTCTCGGCGACTGTGCCCTTCGGCGATCACGGCGCTGTAGCCGGCAGCTACCTCCGCGCCATCATCGACAACTTTCGGCGACCGTGCCCCTTCGGCGATCACGGCGCCGTAGCCGGCAGCTACCTCCGCGCCATCAGCGAGAACTTTCGGCGAACGTGTCCTTCGGCGATCACAGCGACGTAGCCGGCAGCTACCTTCGGGCCACCAGCGATAACTCTCGGCGACCGTGCCCTTCGGCTAACACAACGCCGTAGCCGGAAGCAACCTTCGGGCCATCACCGACAATCTTCGGCGACAACCGTACCTTCGGCGACCACGCCCCTTCGGAGCCGCGACCTTCAGAACATGGAGAAGGCATCCCTTTCGCGCCGAAAGAGGGGACGACGGGCGGACCTCCGGATGGACACAGTTTCGGCCCTACCGAAGGTGGATCTCGACTGTGTGGGGCTAGCTGTTGGGGGAGGCCCACTGTGTCCCCTCCCCCTGGCCCAAAGGCCTGGCCTGCCATGAAGCCCGTTAAGGCCCAAGACGATATATAGTATAGGGTAGGCCCATGTACGTTGGCCTCTGGCTCACTAGGGTTAGGGAATCCCACCTTGTAATAAGGAAATGACCATAGTGCCCTTGAGGAAGGGCAATATGGTACTTGTAATTCTAGGGTTGTAGGGGTGTATCAGCCTATAAATACCACCCTACCACCCTCAAGACAAGGCATTGAATACCAGCTCTTAATTACATACCTCTCTTGGCTCTTGTTTGGTCCCTTCCTAATCCTTCCCAGGGGTCCCTCACTTGTGGTAGACCCTTGGAGGATCCTCTTTCTACTATTGTGGGCTTGTAACCAAAACAGATCGATGTTCCTCCTCCGGTGACGCCTGACTGAGCCGAGCGCGAATTCCATCCCTGAGGAAGCTGACCCAGTGTGCTAGCTTTCTTGATCAACGCCGGCCAAGTTCCGGGTGCCGCACCAAGCCCGTCCGTCCGCCCTCCCTGTGCGGCTCTGCCTCGCCGGCACCACTTCGTGGCCTAGCGGCAAACAGTGGCGGATCCAGATGAAAATCGTAGGGGGGGCTGAACTTTTTTTTTCTTTTTGCGAGGGGGCGGGAGGAGGGGGACGGGTTGAACTATATACATGACATCAAGTTATCTCATATATAAATTTAAATTTTGAATATTCAAAGAAATTTCTTATGCTGAGCAATGCTTTTTATTAGACATTGAAATGGAAACAGTGCTCTTTTTTAGACAATGCAAATGCAAGTTTATGCCAACCATTTAACCGTGAGTGGTGTCAAAAACTGATATATTTGGAAGCTGAGTAATTGATCTGTTGGGCTTGGGCATGTGCCGGTCAGCCGATGGCTACCTGCATAGGCTGTTCGTAGCTTGGCCTCATAGGCTATTTTTTTTTTTGAACCTTCATAGGCTATTTGTTGACTACTTGGGGCTTTGGGCTATATTAGTATGCATCGAGGACGGCCCAACGTATGAACTTCAGGCCCAACTCACGTAGAATGGTCGTCTTCTACCTCAAGCTCCACCAAATCCCCAATCCCAATTTCATTCATGGCCACAAAATTGTTTGGGGGGGGGGGGGGGGGCGGCCGGTGGGTGGGTGGGTGGGTGGGGGGGGGGGGGGGGGGGGGCTTCGAACCCCCCTGCTGCCCTGTTGGATCCATGAAAGGATGAAGGGCACCGAGAGGGGGAGGGGGTGAATCGGTATCTATTTAATTTCTCGCAAACGTACTCGAGGTGTGAAGTGAGCAACACTAGATATGGTGATGACAATAAGCTAGCGATGCGCTCACATAATCTAATCTAGCAAAGAGCAACACCCTAACAAGCAATTCTACCAAGTAACAAAGAGACAACCTATCATACAATTCTACTAGCACAAGAGTAAAATGCGGAAACGTAAACGCTAGTAAGTAAAAGAGAAAGGGTAGAGAATGCTTATGATGTTTTCCGGTGGTTTCGGAAGAATGGCGCCTTCCCCTACTCCACGTTGGGTCACTCCCGTCGGAGTCTCGACCCCGTCCCTCCGCTCGATGGCGATCCCTCCTGAGCACACTTCACCCTTCGAGTGAAGTCGCGGGCACGTCCCGTCGGGCTCTCTCTCGGGTACTCTTCCGGAGGTAAGGCTCCGCACTTGATGCGTGCCAAAAGACGCTCCACTAGTGATGCTTCTTTCGCACGGGAAGCTCCAAGACCGTGTACAAACTTGTGTCGGCCTCCACAATCTTCTTGGACAGCTCAACATCGACGCCTAACCGGTATAGGCCTTGCCATAGACCAAGAGTAACAAACCGAAGCGGCTCTCTCAAGCTCACACTAGCCTAGAGATCAAGTGGATGCAATTGCTACTCTCTCAAGCACTAGGATCACTCCAAATCCTTCACAAGTGCTTCCCTTCCTTGCTCTTGGCTTCCTCTGAGTTTCCTGCACTCTAACAATGGCCAAGAGGGCCCTCAAGGGCCGAGCAACCAACTATTTGTAGGCTACCAACCCAAAACTAGCCGTTGCTCAAAAGTATCAAGGAAATATGAGGACTGGACCATTGACCGTACCGTCCGGTCTCCATTTGACCGTACCGTCCGGCCTCTATTTCCAGAGCATCCTCCGTTTTCTTCTTCTCTGTCTGAACTCCTCCAATGAGGACCGGACCATCCGGTCCCTAGGACCGTACCGTCCGGTCTCTACTCGATCTTCTCCAACAGAAACTGAATCTTTCTGTTGCTCATCTCTGTGATGACCGTACCGTCCGGTCTCATGACCGTATGGTCTGGTCAATAGTCCGATCTTCATTTCCAGAGCATCCCGAGACTTCACTTCTCTGTCTGGATCTTCAATGAAGACCGTACCATCCGGTCCCTAGGACCGGACCATCCGGTCTCTTCTGCATAAGCTGAAAACTTGATCCACTTTGATCCTTGCTTCCAACTTCTTCCTTCTTGGTTCCTCATTTCTCTTCAGCCACCCTAGCCCTCAAGAGACTCACAATGCATCCAAATGATCTCTAAAACTAGTGTGCTCTAAGAGAACCAATTCGATCCCTCTTGATAGTCCGGTTTTTCCTAAGGACTCAAGCCTATATCTATACCAAGCCAACATTTGCTTGGATCTAGCATATCCTTAGTCTTGATCCATCTTCAACCTTGACTTCATCAAGTTCTCGATCCGAATTGCCGAGGCAACCAATCACCAAGTCGTCGATAAAGATTAGGGTTTGTGAAACGACGCTTGCTTGACATGACCATTAAAATATCCTGCATGGAAATGTTAGTCACATCAATATAGTCACCCAATCACTAAAACATTCATATCTTTGGGGTTTCCAAACTCCAATGGCCATGAAGCTTACAATCCGCCACTGGCCGCAAAGTTGTCAGTGGGTCTCAAAAACGGCGCGCGTCAAGAAGCTCCTTTCTACTATTGGGCTACACAAGGCCCGTCGTAGAAGGGCGACTGGACCTAGTCGCACTCTTCTTGGGCGACAAGGAGGTTATTTTCACAAATTTTACGAGTGCAGGTTAATAATATAAACTAAATAAAAAATCTCCTCTCAAAAGAAAACTACATAAAAAATTTCCTTTAAAAAATACAAAAAAATCAATTATACTAATAAAAAAAATCATGTAGCTCCTGTGGCAAGCCATGCGCATGGAAATCACACTGTTTTACACTACTGAAAACCCGAATTTTCCTATGGGCCGAAAACCCAGGAAATAGGAAAAACTATCAGGGATTATTTTCCTGACGGCCCCAACAGGCAATAGCACACAGGGATATGACGACAGGGAAAATCAAATTTGCCTGTTGGCTGGCCGTCAGAATGAATTTCCCTGTGTGCGTCCAGAATTTCCCTGACGGGTGGCACACAAGGAAAATAAATTGAGGAAAATAATAAAAAAAAGAAATGCACTTCTGATCATTAACCAATTAAAAACAATCTGTTCATACAAGTTTACATATCCAAATGCAAGTCCACATACAGGTTTGCATATTCCATTGATCCATCAAACATAAATCAAATGCACTCCATTAGCCTTTGGTTCACACGAGAAAACTAACCAAAAGGTATATCAGGTCCTGTAATGTACATAGGTAGTTTCCCTTCTGCCCTGGCAAAGTGAGAGATTACATTAGCTTGCAGCAACAAGTTATCATGTTAACATACTGTGAGCATCAAGAGTATACGAAATAGGCAAAGTCATTTTGCTTTGAGTAAAGGACAGTAGAGTATATGAAATATGCAAAGTCATTTTGCTTCGAGTAAAGGACAGTAGAGTATATGAAATTGGCAAAGTCATTTTGCTTTGAGTAAAGGACAGTAGAGTATATGAAATAGGCTTCTTTCCTTCAAGAATACGGATCCATTAGTAATGCCTAGACTACCTCAGGAGCCAAGGCAAAAAATAAACACAGCCTTTATAGTAAAGAAAAATCAAGAATTTACTCATAAATCAATGCACTACAGGTTTGATTTTACTCGATCGCCAACAGGGATTACTCATAAATCAATGCGGCGGGTTGGAGGTAGGGTTTCGGCTCTTTAGAAGGTGGGCCGAGGCGAGTGTTTTCGAAAGCCCACAGGGACATGTTGGTTTCTGGTAGTGTTACTGGAGCATGACCTCCTAATAACTTTAAGGTTTCTCTCACGTGTGTTGTCACACAATGTGTGACGGCGACGTCCCCCTAGCACATCGCACCCTGGTGGATTCCGGTGATCTTTGCATGACCGCGGTGTTCCCGGTGATCTAACTTCACTATGTTTTAATTAATTTACAGTTTTTATTGCAAACTAGCCTAGCAATCCAGCATTTGTACTCAAGTGCTACAATGGTTTTGGACCACTCGCTGACGGGTCAAAGTTTGCAAATGCTTTAGTGGCATACTGAATCAAGTACTACTCCTAGTGATTAGCCGCCAATTACCAAGGTATACTACATTCACTCGCACCAAGTAGGATCTCTCATGAACCAGCACTTTTGTCGCGTTGCCTACGGCACTCCACGCAAAAAAACAAATCACCTAGGCGCCTCAGCTTTTGCGAGTAATCAACCTCGGGTTGCATTCACTCAATTGACTATTCAGAGAGCATTGACCAGACACATCTGGTTGGTGACCCGTGCTAACCTTTTCCGTGTATGCTACCCGAACAAGACATGCTTGCAAAGCTTGCATGTGATGTTGCACAGGTCCAGCCTCACTAACTCTGAAAACAGAATTAAACTAACCAGAACCCCATGACCTATTTGAGCTTTCGGAAGACATCATACTCAGGCCCTCATTACTTCACCAGTAAACTAACCTGGGTCGGCCTAATGATACACACGTTCCCAAAGGACGAGGAGATGCTTGCACAGCGCTTTCCGCTTTGCCCCCGAGATCGGAGACCGGACAGGTTCAGCGTTAGCGAGAAAGGAGAGGCAAGGTATCATGGAGAGATGATGAGTTGTGACCATATATTACTCGGCTATGATATTTGGATCGAGTACTATAGCTACAAATTCTGTTGTGCTAACTTTGACCGTTGGTTGGAGCTTTTGCAGCTTACTGCTTACTTTTTTTTTTTTTTTGCGAGACAAGCTTACTGCTTACTTGGCGTGTGTCTTTACACGACAGCTGCTTGAGGCCTTAGATCCAATGAATGGACATATACTAGTATCAAACAAATGATCGCCAAGCATGAGCGGAGGTTTAGCAACAGATTCAATTATTGATGAACTAGTACTTGTTACTTCTCCATCATTTGTTTGGCGACCACTTGTTTGGTGGCATGTTGTGTCATATGTGGTAGACAGAGTGTTACCCATAGTGAAAAACTTGTGATAATTGCGTGGCCAAATACATCACTTGAATGTAGAGACCGGACATTTCCTTTTGCTTGATGGAATAGAATTTCCTGTCATCTAAAAATCTGTATAGAGAGTTAAATACATCACTTGAATGTAGAGGCCGGACACTTCCATTTGCTTGATGGAATAGAACTTCCTTTCATCTGAAAATTATGTTGATGTGATAAGGAGTTGAATAGGACAGAGGAAGTTGTATCTGAGTACTGTATATAGCAAGGTACTGCAATTTTGACATGAAATACAATGTTCGATCCACCTCAAAGAGACAACATAACAATAGTTTGTTGTCTCTTGAGCTCCTAAGAAAAACAACACAATACTATGTGCTCCACGGTAATCTTGTCATATCAAATAATGATTTTGGAAACTTACAAATACAGTATTACAGAGTATAGCACCATGGTAGCATCATTGGGTACTAAATGTGCTCCATTACTTTGGTTGGATTCGAGGCGGAGAATTTCTTAACCAGGTAGTATGAGAGATCTCGCTAATACAATGTTAAACTAAACTACTCCCTCAAGTTTCAAAATAGTTGTCATTTTGAGATTGTCCTAAGTCAAAATTTTTAAACTTTGACTACAAATATTTCTTAATGTATTAAGTTTATAAATGTGAAAGTGATATGAGTCGATTCGTATTGAAATATGATTTCATAAAAGTACACTTCAACTATGTTTGATAAATATTATAGAAAAAAGTATTAGTCAAAGTTGTGTTTTGAATACCATCTCAATGTCCAAAACGACAACTATTTTAATACTGAAGAGAGTACTTGTCTTAGGCTACTCCCAATGGGAGTTTCATTTTCAATAAATATGGTGCCATGTCAACAATTTTGGTGATGTGGCAAGGAATTAATGATGAGAGAGATGAGAAGAGTTTCATCTAGATGAAACCATGTACGCACTATTTCCAACACCATTTGTCTCTTGCATGTATTTCTTGGAAACAACAAAATGAAACAATGCATTGTATGAGGTGTTTCATTCATCAAATAATTGATATGTTGCTTATGTGACACCTTTGGAAACAACAAAATGAAACTTTGCATTGGGAGTAGCCTTACCACCACCAATTTGGGAATTAATGAAGTGAGTACACGATGGGCCTAAGAACCCGGCCTTATCTCCTGTTCTTACAACCGCATCGATTCCACTGGTCGGTCAAACAGCTAGCGCCCCGGCTGGCCGGTGCAGCTCCCGGCTACTTTTGGCAGGAGTAAAGACCGGGCGAGCGCGAGAGCTCCAGTCCAGTTCGTTCAGTCCAACAGCCTCCTTTCAAGGAGTACTACTACTAGTCAAATCCCACCGTTCGTTCAGTCCAACCGCCTCCTTTCAAGGAGTACTACTCCTACTAGTCAAATCCCACCTCCACTCGTCTAGCCTAGCGCCTGCCTGCACTGTTGTCCAGGCCATGCATGCTTCACCCCGTAAAAAAGCTTGCAGCTGCAGCATCTTAAAGGCGCGGAAAAGAGAGCGCGCGCGATTGACGTACTAGTACCCCCGGTACCGAGTTGCATGCCACTGCTCACTTGGCATCATTAACAGCAGGTTCAGCAGCGTCTCCCTCACTGACGAGTTGTTTACTCGATCGCGAGTCGCGAGAGGGAGGGAGGGGCGTTCTGGAAAGCGCCGTTCCCGATGCGCGGTGTTTATTGAGCGGATCAGCGGCCCATGCATCGCGCATAAATGCCGGGCGCTCTGGCCGGCTGCGCCCGCGCGCGGACCCAACTATGACCGGGCCTTTGGACACGGGTTTACCGTTATTTACGTGGAAAGACGTGCATGACCGGTGGTGCAAAAGCATCGTCCGTCGCAAGCCAGGACGTTGATTTCCAGCTTGTTAAACATGTCATGTTTGGTCCTCTGCAGCAGTGGTTCCATCGATCCAAGCTGCGCTACGCATACGCTTACGACAAATTAACTACGACAAGGCGTACGGGTACATTTTGCCTGACGATGTCCTGGCCGGACTCGTGGTAGTACTACCAGTAATTACCATGGAGGCGGAGGAGTAATAGTTTCTACTCTTGGTGTATAGTACTACGCGACGACGCAAGCGAAATAATAACCGCCACGGCGCCACACCAGTTTACCCTGGAGACCATTGCTCTGAGCCCTTCACGTGGCGAAATAGTAGTCGGCGATGGCCGTGCATGCATGCATGCATGCGCTTGTAACATTCACATCCAGAAAGAGAGAGAGATCGGAGATGGCCCCGGCCCTAGATGACACCTTTCTTTTCGTCAGCGAGGCACGCTGAGTGACCATCAGTGAGTGTACCCCAGCTAGATGCTTGTACTGGATCTTTAAGCTACGAAGCTCTGCAAGCACTACGATAGGTCGCAGCTGCACATCCGATAGCGTGGATTATGTGCTTGGACGCAGGCAGAGTACGTAGAACATGGCACACCTAGACGTTCAAAGGTTGAGATACTCCCCTACCTAGTATGGCGCTCAATACGGCAACCGTTCTACGTACTAGTAGATGCCAGACGGCAGATACATTCCGGTATTCTGCCGTCTTCACCGATCACCGGTTCACAGTGTAGTTATCCACGAAACAGAGAGAAACGGGCTACTACTATTTATAAACAGTGTTAGATCGAGCGTTGACAGGAGGAGTCTTAACTGAAGCCCAGCCAAACACAGCCTTAAAACTCTCGGGTCAGGTGAGCGCCAATCAATGTCGGGTCGTCGTCGATCCACGGCTTCATCAGTTGGCGCGCAGGCAGGCAGCTGCTGCTGCAAGATCTCAAACACCGCGAGAAAGGACGACGGCCCCCCTTGTGGCGGGGCAAGCGCGTGCGCGCACGACCGACCCGGGACACGCACAGCGCCCATATATGCCCACCTCCGTCGCCGTCGGGTCCGCTAGCTAGCTTGCATGTATCGATGCTTGCACGTTGGCCGATCACCCGCTTCGATCTGGGGTACACACGCACGGTTCAAAAGGGAGCGAGGCATGAAGCAGCTAGCAGGGGGAGGCAAGTAAAGATTCGAAAATGCAGAGCGCGCGCTGTGTGCACATGTACAGTACGCTACTGTTCACACAACGCGTGCAGTGATATGCATGGTCTCCATCTTGCGCGTATCATCCCAGCACCGTTTGTTCTCGCGGTTTGTAACTTTTGTTTTGCGAGTACCAAGGAGTTTTCCAATGTGTGGAGTGGAGGGCTAGCGGCACCTGCTGCTGCAGCCATTGAAAGCGATCGTTGCGGGTTAGTGACCGACGGGATGATCACACCACCAGAACTCGGAAGTTTCTTTGGCGGTGCAATATTTTAGCGAGGGTTAGATGATGAAAATTCCATTTTTCTTGGCAGTGTTGCATGCGTCCACGCAGACACAGGACAAGCTGTCACGTGAGACCATGATGCCCTTATCCGCGCTTTCGTAACACACACTACTAATAACAGCCGATCCATGACACTCCTATAGCTGATGCCGAAGTAGTACAAATCACACGAGCCTTTTTTAAATCGGGAGACAAAATTGCTGAAGATCTTTCAAGTCTCGGTGTAGTAGTACACTAGTACTCCGCAGCTAGCTGGTGCCAACGTACGAGAGATGCAGGCACAAGTACGTGCCGTGTGTGTACCCTTGTGTCTTGAATCCTCCAGCTCTGATGGATAGCCCGCCGAAAGGACCGCGGGACAAAGCCCAAGCGCGAACGGCGGCATCGACACGTACCCCCCGGCTGATCTGCGAACTTGATTAATTGCTGATGGCACCGTATCGGCATCTTTCCATCCATACGACCCGCGGAGCAGCTGATCGTGCTGCATCATCTGCTGGTCTGGACTTCTTCATCAAAGTTTCAAGGCTGGGCGCCGCAGCAGCAAGCACCGGCCACTCGGCCAGCAGCGCGCGACGCCGACGGCAGAGAAACGCAGGAGAGGAGAGGAGAGCCTGCACAAGCAGTACAAGTGGCTGTCGTTTGTAACGCGATGGACGTATGGATGGGGAGGCGCCCGTACCGCGTGCAGCTGCATGCGGCCCGCCGGAGCGGTGGAGGATCCCGCGCCTAGATCACGTGGTCTTTTCGACCTGTCCACGTCCCAGCTTATCCCCTGCCTGACGCCCAGTCAAAGCACGGTCAACCCTACCCTCTCTCTCCCTGTCGCCAGTCGCCACTACCTCTCCCACCGTGTAAATATACCCTGTACTGGTAATACAGTGTACAAATACTATACGTCCGCAGTAGTGCTGTAGCATCTTTAATCATTCCTGCAGGAGGCAAAACGTTAAATACACGGATCAGAATACAGAGCACCCATGTTGTCGCGACGTCGATGCCCATCCGTTCGATGATCAGTCGGTCATCACTCTCATCCGACTAGAGTATTAACTTAGCCCGGTACTTTAGCTTTAACGATGTGGTCTGGCTATAAAATACTGCAACGGGGAGCATGATGACATGCCTTGCCAGCCGTAGCCGCGGCACTATCAGGCGGGAAACGTACACTGCATCGGGGAGGGAAACCGGAAATAAAGGCGGCCCGGCCGTGGCGCCGCAGAGAATGTGTGTGCGTGTGTGGGAGCAACGAGCAAGCATTAGGTGGTGCACTCCCACCTGCCCAAAGGAAACGAGCATGTGCCTTCGCCTTGGCCGAACGCGAGCCATGATCTCCGCTACTACTAGTAAGCCTCATTATCGGAGCGCTAGATTGCGGCTTAATTAAGATCCGTTCGACAACTTGGCAGCGCGCTGTGCTCGCGTCCGGACAAGAAATATACGCAGATTAAAACCTGGGATCGTTACTCGGTCGGTCGCCAGCGGATGGGTCGAGCAGTAGGACGCCACGAGTGACAATAGGCGCATGGTCGCAGCGAGGGACTTGTTCGGGGAAACGCAGACATGCTGGTCAGGTCTCAGTCCCAGTCATCACAAGTGACTCCATGCAATCAACCATGCACGCACGCAGGGGATTTCCCGTGTGAACGTGGCACCAATACATTACCCGCCGAAAGTACGTACTAGTACTTGTTATTTGATGATTTCTAGTGGTTTTCGCTTGACTGACTGTCGTCCGGAGCGCGCGTACGTCCAAGCGATCGACAATGTGCAGCGATAGACCATAACAAGCGATCGACAATGCCTACGAATCCCGTCGCTCCTCGTCATCATCCGCTTCCCTAATTTAACAAATGATGAAGTTTTAAAAATGTAGCAGCCACGATCCGCGCGCGGCAGGTAGCCACCACCCTACACGGCAGATCTAGATGCTACCCTTGCGTCCATCCAAACCGCCACATCGATCACCCGGTCCGCCATATCCGACCGACGACGACCGCCATCATCCCATGCCAGCGCTGGCGTCAATCTTCCCCGGCGCCTTGGCCCCAGCTCACTCTATATATCGTGCTCCAGATGGTGAGGGAACCCCACCCCTCCACGCCACGAGAGCTCTCACTCAAGTCTCGCAACACCACAAGTACATCCCACTGTCTATAGCCACGCTCTCACCCACTGTCTCCCCTCTATCTCACACACACACACACACACACACACACACGAGCTGAGCTCGCTCCACTCACTAGCTGGATTGTACTAGCTCTCCTCTCTTCTTCTTTTCCTAGTAGCAGCTTGATCCACTCACAGCAGGGACAGGAGCTAGCAAAGGGGGGAGGGAGAGGAGAGAGGGCAATAACAGCGCGTGTGCGGACGATGCATGGCATATGCTGTTAACATGTACAACCCGGAGCACCACCAGTCATCGTCCTTCATGGCGCCGCGGATGTCCTTCTCCAGCGACTTCGCGGTCGAGCCGCCGCCGCCGCCCTCCGCGCGCGGCGGCGCGCCGGGGGACGCGGACTTCGAGTTCTCCCTCGGCGGCGCCGGCCACCCGGCCGGCGGCCACTCGATGATTGCCGCCGACCAGCTCTTCTCCAAGGGCCGCCTCCTGCCGCTCCGGGAGGCCCCGCACGGCCGGCCCGTGACGCTGCGCGACGAGCTCCGCGCGGACGAGCGCCACGGCCGCGTGCCCCGCGCGCCCAACATCCGGTGGAAGGAGCTGCTGGGGCTCAAGAAGGCGCCCAAGAAGCCCCCCGTCGACCCGGCCGCCGCCGGCACGTCGGCCGACGCCCGCATGGTACGTAAGCTCACACTACTACTAGCTTCTTCTGGATCTTCAGTTCTTCGTACCTGTCCAAGTACCGGTGCCGTGCTACGTCCTGCCCCGTTGGCATGCGGCATTGGCGTTTTCTGATTCTCGAAATGACCTGCAACTATCTGCAGTACGGTACTCTTTTTCCATATATTTGGGAGAAGAAATTGCATGGAATTAGCACCACAAGTTAAAGTACAGAAAATGCCAGATTGCACATCAATTTTAGAGCTGCCATTTTCCCGTCTTTTCTGCTCATAGTGACAGCAAATGTATGTAACACTCGCAGGATCTTGGAGGCACGCGAGACTGATGGAGCAACGAGGAATGTGATGGGTGATTGGTGAAGTAATGCATGATATTGGGTGGTAACTTAGTGATGTCTGCCTTGCTGGTGACGGGGCATCTTCAACATGTGCTTCATTGGATGGATGGATGGATGGATGGATGGATGGTAAAAGGGAATTTTGATCATTTGTTCTTGGGTTTGGTTCGTTCGTTCGTCGTCGGGTAGATGGTTGGCTGTGTGTAGTCAAAAGTTAACTCTAGCTGTGCCTCTCTGATGTTTTGAAAGGGGCGGTTAAATGTAGTATTTTTTTCCCCACATGGTGTGGTCCCTGTACGTGTTGTTTAGCTGTTCCCATGCTTGTCTGCTTTTGGCACGGCCGCACCTCGCGCCTCCCATTTACTATGTACAAAATGTTTGTGGGTAGCTAGTCGCTAGTAGTACCACCAGTAGTAGCTTTTGAGTTCAATGAAGTGTGCGTCCGTGAATTTCACGGGGTTTCTGTAGGAATTACAATGCTGTTCTGCTTGTAAAACTTGCGAGGGAAGCTCGATCCAAAATACGATGGCTTCACATTATGGTGTGTGACACCTGGTTGCAAAACACAGCATGAAACACAAAAGTCATTTCATCAGATAACATTGCATTTCACTAGCACAGTATGTTTACTGAGGAATGTAACGTTATGGAACATTTCATCAGAAATGTAATGCTATCTGATGAAACTGAAAGGGCCATGCATGGAACAGACGGTCCTGTTCAAACAGGCGGTCAAACATGTGCCGGTCATCAGTCGTCGCCAGATAAAGTCGAAGCAAACAAGAACGGAAAGCGGGGCGCATCCGTGCTTATCTAAATGCATGTAATCAATCCTGGCCCGGGCGGGGGGCCAGCCCGTGGCGTCGTCAGCTCCAGCATGCGGGCCTCTTGTCCTCTTGCGCCGGCGCATGCCGCCATCGCGGGCAAAAGCTGGGCGCGCGCCGCGGGGGCCCAGCGCATCTCCCCCGCTGTCGCGTAACGCTCCTCCTCCTCCTCTTCCGCCGGTGATCGATCACCGGCGCATGCAGATAGCTGTCGCCTGCGCTGCTGCTCCTGCTTACCGTCCCCCCTGCCCTGCTGCTGCCGTCGCGCTCGATCCATGGATCGATCGATCGATCTCTGGCTGGCCTGCAGCGCAGTGGCGTGGCGGGGACAAAAACAAGGGGTGCCAAGCGGCGCGGGAAACAACTTTTTTGGTGGCAGGGGGCCCGGCCCGGCGTGGCGCGGCGCGGCCCGGGCGAAAGGCCAGGTCTGTGCCCGCTTGAATGCAGCGTGTACCGTTGCGGTGTTTTCAGTCAGGTTCGTCGTTTGTGAGCGCTGCTGGACCAGTCGAAGCTGATTGGGTCAACCGGTCAGTCAAGGGAGGGCTCCTCCTCCGCTAGGGGGTGTCGCAGTCTTTTCACGAATTAGGCTTCCAGCCCGTTGGTTGTTGATCCAACAAACTGTTGAAAGACAGGCCCAAGAAAAGGTTCTAAGCGGGCTGAGATGGCCTAGCCCATGACAGTGTTTTCGGAAGCAGCAATTCCGTGTTCAAACGGCCCTGAATTGGAATATTTTCTAGCCCTCAGACTTGATGGCCTATGAAGGTTGGTAACATCAATTCCGTGTTCAAACGGCCCTGACAAAGTACAAACACAAGGAGAGCGTATTGTAGCGTTTTTTTTTTGAAAAAAAATTACACTATTTCGTCTGTATATCTGCTTTTGCATCTTAATACATTCGCTGGCGTGAGACCGATCGGACCCAACCACTACTCCACACTTCTAAAACTCTGATCTCTCCACACTTCTAAATTGTAGTTTTTTTTTAAAAAAAAAACACTATGTCGTCTGTATATCGCTTTCATCTGCTTTTGCATCTTAATTTACACTAGCAAAAGTGCCCGTGCGTTGCCACGGGCTGCCAGAAAAATAATATACAAATAAATTTAATAAATATCAGTTTTTAAACGAAATTGAATTGGAACTGTTCAAGTAAATATCAGCAAGAAACTCATGAAAAATTTGTTGATTCCACAACCAAAACACACCTGAAGAACTCATCTTGACAGTACTATTATCATGAAACTTTATTACTGTACATGTATATATTATTACGTAAAAAATAACTTAGCAGATGCAAAATGACACAAAATAGATACTGTCAACGATTACTGTGTGTTAAGCATACAAAATAATGATACAAAAAACAACTTTCCATTTGCAGTGGATCAAGAGTGAACAGAACAAATAAGCTCTTCCAAAAAAAAAAATCAAAAAGGCAAAATCTATCCTGCAATTGCAAACCTACTCGGTTCAACCTATTAACCAACCAAACACCACGCCATTTTTTTATCTTACATGTCGAGAATATAAGCTTTGAGCCGGGATGAAAGTGTATATTTTTTTTATCTTATAGCGGAAACTAAAGGATCGTTTGCTAACAATGTATGGCCACAAGAAAATGGAATAATAGCGGTGGAGCTTTATCAATTTGGAAGAATGGGTCAATCTAATAAATTGTGATTCACATTTTTGTACAAGCTTACAAATCTCATTCACAATTAGTATAAACCTACAAGATCAATACATATTATGAGACTGTATTAGCAGTACAATTCCGAATCCACCCCACCAGCTTTCTCTCCTAGTATTCTTTACTCTGTAACTCTCACTTCTACTTCCAACACAACAGTACAGAAGTCTCTTCCTTCCTTGATAGATAATTTTGTTAGTACCCATCTCCTGATCATCTAGGTGAATGTCTTGTGCTTGTGAATACCCATGCAGACCTATGTCAAGTGCAGTTAAGCAAAATGGGCATTGTTCGACGAAAGAAGGATCAGATTTGGAAGGTCTTCTAAAAGGTAGGAACTCTCATAGATAATTTTAAGCTAGTCATGTCAGCTTACTGCTGCAATGGATTCCTGTCTGATTTCAGAGTACATTTTCAGGTAATGTAAGTGATTTAATGAACTTTCAAGGTTGTAACGCCACATGCTTCTCACCTTTCTGCCAATAACAGTTCGCATAAATCGGACAGCTGCCACAACCAAACTCTTCTCTCTCCACCGGGTTATTTCCAAATTGCTAGTATAAAAGTTGAGCATGCACGATTGAACGTTCTCTTTTAGCAAAGAAACAAAATAATGATGACATACCCACTCTAACGGAATGTGTGAATTCTAGAAATCAGGGAAAGGGAATTAACCCATTCCAAAAAGAGAGGGGACAGAGCATTACTTGATCCTGCCTGGGTGGTGAAGTACACAAAAGAATAAAAGCTTGCAAATGTTCAACAATGTTTCTGGCTTAACCATTGTGGCAACACCAACTGAACCAGGCGTCGATTGGGTGACACCCTTTGGACAAGTGGATGATGCTATTACATCAATCAATTTATGAAGATGCTTGTCATAAAAGATCTGGATAGCAACTTCCTTCTGCAACAGAAGAAAGAAAAACATTGTTCTCACCAATTCAATCCCATTGAACACCAGCATAGCAAATTTCAATGTTTTCGGAAGTGACCAGAAAAAAAACATGTTGGTTATATGTACATTCAAAAAATGAAATCTTTATGAAAAAAAAAGAGCTGGCCTCTGGTTATTTCAGAAGTGTTTCATGATCCATGGTTACCTAATGTCCTTAGCCCAAATAGTTCTTACTGTTCAGTCATCACATTCTACATCACAACAGCGGCAAAAGTTCATAATAAAAGATAGTTGATCTTACATGATCTGTAGCCATGTACACCAGGAGAAGAATCCATCAGAGTCCTTAGAATTTATGAGTACTGACAATGCATTTCCCCACCAGAATCAGTTGACATACCTTGAATCTGAAAATGAGAAACCACAAGTTACTATGCTAGATGAGACAGTAAATGCTCACCTTTTTTTATAGTTTCCATACAGCATTGGCATTCCGTATTTTTGGTCCAAGCAGCAAATTTCGCTTCTTTGAAGCTGTCCATTTTGATGGATGCTTGCACCTATTGGTATATTCATCTCATTTCCTAATTTAAATGCCCTAACGTATCGTTGACCACGCGGAGAGTGAACTGTCCAATTCGTTCTAGACAATTCAAAAAAAAAAAAAAACTTCGTGGTATGACATTTGACTCAATTCACAATAATCTGATGCAAGGTTTGTTTTGTTTGCTTAGTGGTAGTCATGAAATAGATGCATTGTATTCACGTCACTTTCCTTCTAAACTATTAATTTAAATTACCTTACTTGAGGTATGCTTGTAAGGTGGCTCTTTTTCTGGAACTTCTCAGAAAAATGTTTAGCACCGATGACATCAGGCATCAGTTTTCTCACAAAAACAAAAAAGAAGAAGAAAAGAAAAGAGGTAGTATTCATCTGAGACGTAGTGAGACGGAATGGGGTGAACTGGGGCAGGTGAGGTTAGGACGCACGCAGTTTAAAATATCATGTTGAGGGCATCCATGCGGATGTTGGGGACGATCTCGACGATCTCATCCTCCACCGCGAACTCCACCTGCAAACTGCAATCAAAGGAAATCCCATGATATTTTTTCTCTCCTTTGGATGGATCCAAGTGGAAGCTAGGGGTAGAAGACGGTTACCTCGGAGGGCGAGAAGATCGAGAGGTGCGGGTCAGACTGCCCCGCCATGGTCTCCTGAATCCACTGCTCCGCCTGCCGCCGCCTGCCGCCGGAGCACATCGCTGCTGCGCCTTGATTTGTTGGGGACGACGGCTAGGTTTTGACGACGGAGAGGGAGATCGGGAGGAGACGAAAGAACGTGACAGGACAGAGGAGTCGGGAGGCGAGGGAAGGGAGAGTGTCGGGGGGACGGGGTGAACGAACTAACAATATTTGATTCCCTAGTATGCCTTTCGTCATCATCAGAGAACAAAACACAAATAAAGAAAATACAGTGCAAAACACAGTTCTCATCTAATTCACCAGAAGCAGCAATTTGGTCGATCCTAATCTACAGCAGCAGCACGCAAGAGATAAAATAAAAAAGAAAATGCAGCAAGTAATAGGGATGGGGAAGGGAATTGAACCTTCAGAGCAGTGTAGTCGAGGAAGAAGGATAATTCCCCTTCACCAGTGTAGTCATGGATGGTCAGCCGGAAGGTTGGACGATTGGCCACATCCGATCAATAGAAATCGAGACAAAAAGATGTCACAGAAATCACTTGCCATAATATAAAGATTTCCGCTTTGACAAGATTTCCTGAACTATTTCTGAAATGTGACAAATAATCCAGTCAGCAATGGACATGTTATTCATTTCATCTTTACTGGCCAATCAGCTATGCTGAGTATCTGAGCAGCATTTGTATAACTAAATCAAAACTTGTGTAGGTAATTTTAGTATCAGGCTATTCCAACCAGGACCTCATTCAGCAAGCGAGCAAACCTGCCGAACTGGAGGGGAGCAGCGTCAGCGGTTGGGCACCGTAATGTTCATTTTTTAGAACTATTACAGATTATTGTATTGACAGTTGATGCTGGACAAATGTTGTTCAGTTGATGCTGGACAAACATCCTCTATTAAACTGCAGTTCCACGTTGCTCCTCTTGTATCAGATTTTTGGTATAGCATAACATCAACTGCAAGAATGCAGATTCCTATGATTGGTGTGAACCTTCAGAGTTATTTATTTTTTTCATCTGTTGTAAGCAATTGTTTTTGTGTGAAAAAAGGCTGATGCGTCTCAGGGTTACTATCCATTGTCCAGTGACGTGCTGCTGCTTAAGCAAGTTGATCCAGTGTACTTACAAAAAAATATATAAAAATTAAAATCTTCTATCAAGAAGTCGATTGGTATTTCCATATATTGACAAAAAAAAAAAGATGCCAAACCCAAAATTTATAAGATGACCTAAGCAGATAGTCATTGCATATTATGGAGCTGGTAGACAGAAACAATCATGCTCAATCGAAGACTATTAACCATGGTTCATTCAGACATTCAGGTGAACAGGTTGCCTGTATGTCTGATGACACCAAACATAAGGTAGATGGCAGGGATTTGCAACGGGCTAAACCTTAATAACCTGGAAGATGATTTGTGTGATGCCTACAGCCATGACAACTTCCCGTTCATCTCCATCCATTCTGATAGCACCCTCCTTCCTACCCCTACTGAAAGCCAAAGTGAGCGATGAATGTGGCACTTCAAGCTCATGTTCGGAGAGATGAAAACTACAACAAACAGAAATTAAACCAGGGAAGCTACCCAGATCACAATTCTCCCATCCCAAATCTGGGCAAGACAAATCGGAGCAGAGGCAGGTGAGGGAGAGCGGGTGAGGACCAGTAGAACTGACCCGTGAGCATGAGGACGCGGGGCTTGGCAAGCCTGTAGAGTTCTCGAAGATGCAGCGGCCCTTGGCGACACGGATGGAGAAGGCCACCTCCTCGCGGCGCGCGCTGGACACCGCCGATGCCGCCGCGCACGCGCGCCGCAACTCCGGGTCGTCCGCGCTCGACTTGGCCATCTATTCCCCCTCCTTCGCCGCGGCGCCCGACGCCGTAGAGAACGTGAAGACGTGGCCACCGGAGAAGCGGTCTCCGTCCGCAGGGTGGCGAAGCGCGCGACGGGGAGAGAGGCCGCGCGCACCCTCAGCCGCGGGGCCTCTTGATGCATCGATAAGAGGAGGACCACGCAGAGGAGGGGGAGAGGGAGGCGGACCGCCTGCGTCGCCGCCGTTTGGTCAAAATCCAACGCAGAGGAGGGGGAGAGGGAGGCAGATTCGGGTGCGCCGCGAAGCAATCGACGCAACTCCAATCCGCCTCCGCGCCGACTCCGCTCCACGCCTCGCCCGACACGCCGCCGTTGATCCCGCACCTCCGCTCCGCCCAAAACCTAGCCTCAGTACGGCGTGGCGCGAGGGAGGGAGTGCGGCGACGACGCGTGGATGGGGCGACGGCTACCTTGGGTTGGGTCCAGCGGGACACGGGGAGGAGCAAGGCGGCCTTGGGTTGGGTCCGGCGGGGAGGAGCAAGGCGGCGTGCGGACGGCGGCGGCCTTGGGTTGGGTCCGGCGCGAACAGGCGTGCGAGAGAGGAGGCGGCCCCACCTGTCGGCACCAAATCTTAACAGAGGAGAGGAGACGCACGTCGCACAGGAGTGGACTCATAAGCCAAATAATAAGGAGTAAAGATTCGCTGGCGTGATACTGATCGGACCCAACCACTACTCCACACTTCTAAAACTCTGATCTCTCCGGAGCTGACAATAAGCTACTGCAGGTCTTCAACCGTGCGACGCAAGCACGTATGCGTGCGACACGCTCCTCGTCTGGTCGCCACACGTGCTGCACGCACGCCGCGCGCGCGCAGCACCCACCGCTCCCTACGGTTCACTGAAGCTTAATTTGTCCTGCCTCCGCGCCGGCCGTCGCCGTCGTCCGCTTGGCCGCGGGAGATGGAGTTCTTGCAGTGCGCGATGGCGGCCTCGATGGCGCTCTGCAGCTCCTCCATCGTGCTCTCCTCCGACGACGTCGACACATTCACGGACGCGCCCACCGACAGGTGCCCGCTGTTCGCGGGCGACACCCGCAGCGACGCCGGCGCCGACAACAGCTGCCCCCGCCGCGGCCGCCCCTGCTCCCTCGCCTCCCTCGCGGCGCTCGGGCCGTGTACCGAGAACGAGTGCGGCCGCCGCCGCCGCTTCCGCCTCTCCCTCTCCGACTGCCGGGAGAAGGAGGCGCGCACCTGCTCCACCATGGCCGCCACGCGCTTCTTCACCCACTGGCTCACGTCCAGCCCTCTCCTCGCCCTGTCCTTCCTCTTCTCCTCTGCCGGCTTGCTGCCGCCGCCTGTCGTGTCGGTGCTGCTGCTCTCCTTCCTCCACGCGCCGCCAGAGATGAACTTGTTCCGGTCGTTTCTGCAGCTCGTGGTCGGGTGGCGGCTTGTCTTGGCGTAGTTGTTGTGGCTGAGGTCGCTGCCGACGCGGCCGACGACGGGGGCGCGGGACATGGAGAGCGGATGGTGGAGGTGGCCGCCGAAGGGAGACGACGAGGCGGAGGAGGAGAAGGCGAAGGAGAAGTCGCGGGAGGGAGAGGTGGCGGCGGAGAGCGGCGGCCGCGGGGGAGGAGGAGGGAGAGGTGATGTCGGCTTAGACCGCGGCGGCAGTGGGCGTGGTGACCGCGCCCGCGGCGTGTCCATGGCTTTGAGCGCCGGGCGTGGTAGGGTTAGGCGCTCGAACGTGCGTGCGGGTGACAAACGTTAGGTGGACAGCTGCTGTGGGGCGTGCATGGCGGCAGCTGCGCGCTGGTGATTAGCAACGGGGGAGGGGTTAATCCGTGCTTTGCTGCTACGTGAAAACCTGAGATGGCGAAGGAGAAGAAGATAATTAAGCACTGCAATGCAATGCAAGGTTCTAGGCTGATGGCGTGGGAAATATATCATAGAAGGAAGACGGCATTGCTGAAAGGACACTTTGATGCGACGATAGATCGCCGTGACCGTCGAGAAACAGTAAACGGCTGGTGCAATGTAAATCAACCTGTTGACATTAGGTGTGACGGGATTACGTTAGCGATAAGAGTCTGAGTTAACCATCATCATGTCCATCATTCACACTCAACCATCAACCGACTGGTTGAGAACTTTCAGCAGCACTATTGACTTGAATCTGACGTTGTAACATGTCGAGATGCCAGTCGCCCGCTAATTGATGGACCAAGTTTTTTCTCTTCCGACACGCTTGTTAGCTTCTCCCATAATCAGCTTACATGGTCAGATTTAATTCAGCCAAAGCTAAAGAAAAATTGGAGCTGATGAAACCAGGCTGAACAGCACACCAAGATCCTGATCCTCCATTCACACTTGCCGATTTGTGCCTCAGCCTGTGATGACACGTAGTTATTAATTTCTTGAGAGCGCGAAATGTTCCACACACTGATTGGTATCGCTTGATCACCGGTCGACATGTACGTGTATCCGTCTCTCCATTATACGGACCATCATGTCGTGTCTAATGATTAATTCGACCGAAGGCTGCAATTGGCCGATCGCTGGCGCGTGCAGCTCCACTGTCAATCCGACGGCGCGCGGCCGGTGAGCCATCATACATGGCATGGCAGGAGCGTTGTCCATTAGAGCCCAGTGACGACACTGGAGTTTTTTTTTTCCGATGAAAAGAGAGCTTTCATTACTCAGAAAAGGAGGTACATTCCCGAGCGACGATATGCTCGACACACACTGGCACATGCATATGCCACACCGTCGTGTGCCTATTACGCTTTGCCAACTATGCAAGCTCATGAGCTGCGCAATTCTGCTCTCTCTTCAAAGTTTGACACTAAACTCCGGTAAAGACCGGCTCGACTCTACTGCTTCCCTAACGATAAAACACAGACTCCCTACACTCCTGGAACATATGCACTAATGCAGCACAATCTGTTTCCAGCACAGCCTTCTCCCCACACCATTCAGCTGCTAGAAGAGTCCTTTCCTTCATCGCCATGGCTTCAGTCTCTGTGGAGTACTTAGTTGGCATAGACTTTTTTTATTTGCTGCGACCTCAAAGGCACACCAACCTGTCATACACAGGAACCGATTCAAGGATCAGGCGCCATGCTGGACACTGTTGCTGCATGTGTAATCTGGTCGTCGATGAGCCGGACAAACACAGTTTAAGACATACAGACACGAAGAGATATCTCGGCCGCTTGCTTAACATTACTGTTGCGCAGATGAAGAACGCGAAGCTCATATAATCCAAGAATGATCCGATGACTTGTGATTGACGCAATGGAGTAGCATCGGTTGTCCAATTAATGGGCGATTATCCGTTTTGCGCTCTTCTTCTTGTCCACGCATCTGATGCTAAATACTAGTGAAGTCTATCTAGGTTTGCTAAACACTTTAACCATCGATTGCTAAAAATTCATACAAAAAATGGATAAAACGAGGTTGATGTTACTTGATTCATCATATAAAATAGTTTCACAAACGTTTATTGGTCAAGTGTCATGTTAGAGACAGCATGAATGTCAAAGTTCCTATATATATATCGGGGATCCTGTGAACACTCCCAATTATGACACTTGCTCGAAGACATAACTACCATCACCTGAAAGCGATTTGCCGTACCATTGTCGTTTACGGTGTTGGCAAGGTAGAAGTCAGAACTACAAGGGAGGCTGACGCGTTTCTCTCATCCATTGTTCACAGCACATGCCCAACTAGTGTCGCCTGCTATGTATGTCAGTTTATTCCCTTTTTCTTAAAAAAAATCATTATATCAGTTTGATTCTCTCTACCCTTTGGTACCGTTCGTTGTAGTTTCCTGAATCTTTGCTTTTTGTTTGACCATTCACTAAACCATGGCATTTTGAACTCGCTGGGGGTCAAGCATAGCATTTTCTCCACTTTGTCAAACCCAGTTGGTTATGCCTGAAACTTTTAGGTCTCATGTTTGCTATCGCATTAATTTACACCTTGCTACAATTTTCTCGTCATGATGAGTTGATGACCACTTCTCGTATATTGGACTTGTATTAGTATATATTTATAAAAAAATGATCTTAGAGAGCTAGAAAATGGTGCGATAGCAGCTTTCACGACAGGAGTATAAAAGAATGGAGGAGTATCTGTCAACGAATCACGCGGTATGACATACAGGTCGAGCAAACGTTCAGCGGTTAAACGCCAGCCAGTGCGTGAGCAAAAGCCTCCATACGAGTGCAAACAAGTGAACACCTGACGACAGGCGACGGCGAGGTCAAGCTCTTCGCTTCCCTGGCGCCAAGGCCAAACAAGCAGACCAGAGCTCCACACGTGGCCGACTTTGCACGGGCCTGGACAGTGTGGACAAGGAGGACCACGCGCACATGAATCGACACCAAACCGATGGAAATATATCTCCCGCGTCGCGTTCAGGCATCAGACGTCGGCGATCGATCAATGCCGTCGGCCACGGCCACGGCCACGGCTCCGGCTCCGACATCCAAGCTGAGCGTCTGTCTAATCAGGCATCAGGCGAGCCATGCGTGACGCTTCGTCGTCCGCTGCGCTACTGCTTTTTTTTTTTTTTTAAACGAGGCTTTCGCCCCCCACTTCAATAAAAAGTGGGTAACACAGTTTTACAGCAGTTCAAGAAAGTAAAGCACAAAAGACAGCTCGACGAAGCGCTCGTCACCTAGCAATCTAGCGGACGTCCGAAACTAGAGTACCAGAATCGGAAATTACACCTTACAGACACCAAAGGGCTCATGGCCAACAATCCTGTCTGAAACAAAAATTAACTTGCTTCGATTCTCCTTGTCGCCGGCGCCCACCCTTGTGCCAGCTTGAAAGCTTCACCGCTGCGCTACTGCTGTTTGGTTGGTTTTTCTTCGTCGCTCGATTAATTTGGACCCTTAATCTGATGGATCGGGTCAGGTGGCGCGTGCAAATCCCAGTAGGTGAGCTGTTGCCCGGCGGGAGCAGTGGCATGAAGCTGGAGCGACCCTCGCATGGTCGCCGTCCGGGCTGTCGCATCGGCATGTTCCTCTGCTCCGGAGGAGACAAATCGAAGATGGATGTGCCAAATGACAGTCTATTGGGACAGCGATCCCCCGAGCAGCCAAAGATTCCCTTCCCGGATTTGGTCGCGCCGGTCTAGCTAGAAAACGTTACACTGGTGCGGCACAGTGCAGCAAACGAAACGAAATCGTTTACGACACGATAGACACATGTGGACGATCAGGAGCCAGGAGCATGCAGAAGAGGTCTAAAGTAAGGGCAGATGATAGGTACGTGATGGGCAGCATGGATAATACAGTAGATTGATTCATTCATAAGATAGATACGGTGGAATGGTTCTGACGTGCAGAAGATTAATATAGTTTTCAGGTGACTGGCGGTACGTAACATCTGCCGGCCAGGCCCATTCAAGTAAAAAACAAGCAAATATCTGAAAAGAATCAATGTTAAACTGATCATTTTCCATCAGACATCGTCAGTGAGCTCAGTCCTACAAATTACAAGAATAAACTAATAATGATCCTTCGGACCTCTATACAATGACTTCTGTACACTGAAATGCCGTGGAAAGCTTTCAGCTGGGCTAAAGACAGCTGTTCTCTTCAAGTACGGTGAGCTTTCTTATGCTACTCCAACTGACAAATGAAATCTCCAAGCTGCTCGTCAAGAATACTTTGTATTACTTGACTGAAACGGTCAATAGCAGAAAACTATGATTAAATGACTGCTGTGTCTCGTAATGAATAAAAGAATATTTAGTGGTATGAAAGAATGGTTCCGGCAATTAGTTCTAGCACATGTAGCCAAAGAAATTTCCTGCAGAACCTGAAAAGACAAATAGGCATCGAAGAACTGATTAGCAATCTGAAGGTTTGCTAACCATCTATATAGCAGTACACAGAAGGTAGTCACGAAGATTTTAAAAAATATTCAAGTGGAGAGGGAATGTGTTTCAGATAACAAGATGTCCAACTCATACCTCCCTGTCGCCGTTTTCCCTCCATTGCCTCTTTCTTCTCATGACAGCTTTGGCACAGAAAGGGACCCTGCCAACCTTGTAATTTTTCACATTGCAATGGGTTGGCATGCACTGAAAATCCTTGCCCAGATTTCAACCGTATCAGGCAAATTGCACAACTGGATGCCGCAAAAATTTTCTGAAGTGCATATCCTGTCGTTAGCCTGCAGTTAAATAAGAGTGGAATAAATCAACCTTTGTTTCAGGCAGTTTAGGATGTTAGAAAACAAACGGGTTGTATAACACTGTTCAGTGCATCTATGTCCTGAAACAAGCTTAAAAAAAGAAGATACTTTCAAACCCATAAGAAGGGCTGCACTGAAAACCAACAAATGCCTACCAACAACATCACAATCTATAAGCATATGAACTTCGCTTTTCATTCGACCATAGATCCTTTTGGCTCCAGTACATTGAACAAGGAAGCTAGAAATAATATAAAGATTATGATTCTGGTGACCTAACTAGTGCAAAGATAAATGGAGTACTCCATCTGTTCTCAAATAGATGCCGTTAGGGCAAGCTATTTAGTTTTAAAAAACTGCACTTAATCCCTTGTCCTGACGTCATCAATTGATCATGAGAATTAGTATGTACGAACCAGATCTGACTAGATTGAGGACAACAAATGCAAAAGATCAGAGGAAAGGAGGATCCAATGCAGTGGGGTTAGGAAAGGAATCAACTAACAATATTGAACGTTCACACGTATGGAAACAAAAATGAGGCACTGCAGCAGAAACCATCGATCAGTATGGCCAAATCATTTGATGTTTCTAATAATCACTAAAAGTCCTGCTGTCCTTTAGCAGACCGCAAGATCTGATCATTGCTAACCATAGGAGATGCATGCCTGCATGCTGAAAATGTATCTTTCATCTGCCACCTGTCTATGCTACTGTGATGCACTGGCACACATAAACACGTCTCCATCACAATTTACAATGATGGCAGTACTCACTTAATTTCAATTTGAATGAAAGGGTATGCTGAAGTGCATGTTTAAACAAAAAGGAAAAATCTTCTATGTTTGCATGCTACTTCTTAAGAATTGTAATAGCTCCAGATTTATTCCACAAGTAAAAAAAAAAAAAGAGGGTAAAAAAACTGTTAATCTCGCTACAATTACCTTTTGGAAAGCATCGCAGAACCATCTTCAAATATTTCTTCCACTACATCTGGTTCAGCATATTCTCTATCTGCTTTAAAAGGCACATCTGGAGATTTCCGCCGAAACATGTTGTTGAACACAATCTTCCCTTGTCTCTTGGGAAGACTTGGTGCTAGTTTTTCTGGAGGTAGTATGTCAATCACAATGCATGTAGTATCATCCCTTATTCCTCGAGGCCGGGTTGCTTCCTAAATAAGAGGGGGGAAAAAAGATATTGAATTAGTTACATTTTGAGAATCAGAACTGCTAAGATTAATCGAGGATACTGTAGTTACATTAACAATTCGATTGGCTGCTATATCTGATGGGAACCCGCGGGAACAGTCAAGAGCCATTTCACAAGTCAAATCATCCCATACGCCATCACTTGCAATGATAAGTCTGCCTCCAGCATTGGAAAGCTGTATAAAGTGATAGAAGATCAGATAACATCACACATAGTGTCCCGGAGGGAACTGCAGATGTCATAATTAAGCTTGGATGATACTAATAGAATACTTTAGAGAAAGCCAACTTGAAAATAAACTTAATTGCAATCCGACGAGAATGAGGACACAGCACAATCAGTGTTTGGAGCAAGCTAGAAGGCATGTAAGTGCAGAGCAGAGTTTTCAGATGAACAAACCTTCACTTGCTTAACATGAGGAACAGCAATGATGCATTCACCAACATCCAAATCCCCTATGGATCTAGATAGGCACAAGCCACCTGGCCAACATCTTAGAGGACCAACCTGAAAAGGAGAAAGATAAGTCTATTAATTCGGCATATTTTAACAAACTAAACAATGATATTAAACTAGATTAGGGACCATGGAATGGGTTGAAGACAAGTGATAGTTGACCGATGAACTTAAGTTGTCTGAGGTAAGATAAAGATTGCCATGATCTAGCTAAGTCACTAATTACAATGCACTGATTCAGATGCAAAGAAATTAATACATTGGATAGACAAACAAAGAAATAGTGTTACTGGGAATGATAATCATATCATGAAATACAAATGAATTAATGATTGAATTATGTAGTAACTGTTATCTGAAAACAAGGGTAAGAGAATATAAACCAAAAAGTCCATCCTAACCATCTCATTTCAAAAGCACAAAGAATGCAGGGTCACACACGAACCTCCGGACCACCGACAACATCCATTTTCCCCACCTTGCTCCCACACGCAGTAACGCGTTCGGCCCTGAAAAATAAACAGATACTAAATATCGCACAATTCTGGATGAATTAAATACTGATCAACGGCAAAACTTACTCTTCTGGGTTGGAGTCAAAGCGATGATCAGCTGATAAATAGTATACTGAGCCATCTGCAGATTCTAGTATGCATCGCGAATCACCAACAGATGCCACCGTCACAACCCACTCGTCTATTATCACAAATGTCACAGTTGTACCAGAAGTTTCAGCTGAAACAGTAAATAGTGTTATCAGAAAATAAGAAGGGTACAATTCGAATTTAAATGTATCAAAGAGACATGATAACAATTCCTCGAAAAAGAAGAAAATGTTTAACAGGAAAGGCAGTTATGATAGCAAATATGAACTGCAGGCAAAGTTCTTATATATTCTAATCCCAAAGGCAAATATAAAACCAGTTAAAAGTAAACTATGTGCACTGCGATGGCTTTATAGAAGTTCTTATATGGTTGCTCTGCGTAGGCAATTGTATGCATGTTTATTGAAGCACAACATAAATCCAAGAGACATGCCAGCAGTATTCAATATCTTTAAGCTGAACACGAATTAGCCTGACTTACCTACTGCCTGGCAATCTTTGTCCGTCTTGACAAACGCTGCAACAAGCGCACGTGGGAGCACTGCAAGCCACTCCTCTCTGCACAGGCACGTAGGAATGGCGCGCAAGACATTGTTCAACAGATTCTCCTTCGCGTATATGGCAGCTCCAGATCCATTGTGGCCATCAAACAGCTAAAAAGGCAAAGTTAAGAACGACAAACTAACTTTAGCCATCAACATGATAAAAGAGACTCTAAACATAGCTTTCAAGAAAACACGCCAATCAATGACCGTTCAACTCTCACTACTTATTAACTTCAAGCAGAATACGACCGCTCACCCGCTAAATAGATCTGATGAACGCACAGGTTATCACAACAGCACAGAATTGGGATGTAATTAACATGGATGAGCTAAAATTAACCATGATCATCGCTATGAACAAAGGCAATTGTGCATCAGTTTCCAGTTCCACCGGACCACGCACTGGTGTACATACAAAAAAGGCACAGCAACCTTTTCACTTTACCAAAAAGATGGAACAGCTCTGAGAAACAGAAAAGGAGAACGCGCGTCATATGCCAGCCACGTTGCAGGAGCAGAGGCCTGCACGTCTAAAGCCACACGCAATCCCAGGGAGGCCGACGCGGTCTCTACTCTACTCCCTAGTAGAATCATTTGGACTCTGGATGAAGAAAGGGGGAGGGATGGTTAGAGCAATGCAGTACCGCGAAGACGGAGAAGGAGGTGGAGGGGTCCCCGGCGACGCGCTGGCCGGCGTCGGCGCGGAGCAGCGTGAAGTCCTCGCCCTTGCGGACGCGTCTGGCCTCCCCGCACAGCACATCCGGCCTCTCCATCCGCTCCTTGGTCACCTCCCGCCGCAGCAGCACGCCAAGCGGCACCGTCGCCGCCGCCGTCATCGCCATCGCCCCTCAAAACCCTCGATCGCCTCGGGTCCCCAGACGACTCCGCCCGCTTTTAGGCGGAGCGAGACCTCGTCTCCCCGCAAGCAAAACTCCTGGGAAAAAACGCTCACGCGGAGAAATCGTGGCGCGGCGTCGACGGGTGCAGGTAGATGTAGATATAGCAGTGCAGCCGCGATCGTGCGCGCCACGCGGGGTGCGGTGCGCCGGTGCGTGAGCGAGAGCGGCAAGCAAGCAAGCACGCGCGCGGGGGGGGACGACCAGGCGGAGACGCAATTGACCCGGAGATCGGCTTGGGGTTGAAGAAGACGGCGAGGGGGTTGAGGTGGAGAGGGAGTGCGAGGTGAGGAGGGATCGGCGCGGGCGTTTCGATTTTCTCGGGACAAACGAACGCGCAATGCGGTTCTGGTTGGGTGGGCTCAGTTGCGATCTCTCTGCGTGCTCTCCTATTTCTCCCTCGCGCGCTCGCGCCGCCCGGGCCTTTGCCGGCATAGCCTAGGAGGCGCCGCGCTGCGGCTGAGCTGGAGACGGACGGGGCGCGTCTGAGAACCCGAGAAGGCCGGCTTGGTTTGGCTCGTTGACGGGGTCAGGCGCGCACGTGAGGTCTCCGGAAACGCGCGACGGTTGTAGCCGTCATCTGACGGCGAACGGGTGGTTGTGTGATCCCAACCGGATCTGGGCTGGTGCGCAACGAAGCGGCGAAGCCTAAACAAAGGCCCCTCCTCTTGTCTCCGGGCTGGGAAAGTCCAAACCAGGTGGCCAGGCCCATTGCCATCCGGCTCTCGGCGGCGAGGGCGCGGCTGCACGCTACCGACGTGTGTACGGTGGGTGTACCACCGGATCCGCCGCGCCGTGTGTCACTTTCCTTTGAGCACAGAAGACAGAAGGACAAAGACTTGTGGTTACCATTTGCTGCATCATATTCATAGGTCGATCTTAGAGTTGGGACGGCCGCTGATGAGCTAGTACTAACTACTAGTGCAATGGATTAGTATAGTGGTTGCTTGAGTGATGTGCAGAGGGTGGTTAGCTGTAATGGAGGTTCATTAATATAAGAGTCATCGTTTTTCTTTCGGCGATGAAGATTGAAGAAAACGGCAAGCTCCACGTGGAACTAAAGTGATTGGGTGAATTTTTCAACAGTACTACTCCCTCCGTCCCTAAATAGTTGTCACTGGACATCATGTTTGACCCTTCGGCTTATTCAAAAAAATTATTTAAATATAAAAACAAATATGTCATGATTAAAATATATTCAATGATAAAATAAACTGTAAAAAAATAAATAAAATTTGCGCAAAAAATTTGAATAAGACGAGCGGTCAAAAAAAAGTCAAACGACATCTATTTTGGGACAGAGAGAGTAGACTACTTACTTGTACTGCCTCTGTTTCCAGAATGTAAGTTCTTCCCAAAAAAAAAAAAGTAAGCATTTTTAGGTTTGGTTAAATTAAGTCAAACTTCTTAAGCTTTTCTTGCGAACAAAAAACTTCTTAAACTTGACACTGAATAACAATAGTTTCATAAAGAATGGATCATATTCAAACGAGGCAACTCCTTACAATTATTATTTTTTTTATAAATATTATAATTCAAAGTTCAAAAAATTTGACTTCGATCAAGTTTATTATATTCTGGAACGGATGGAGTACTTGCTATTTAAAGTGGAAAAACATAGCCAGTGCTTACTCTTCCAGTCAAGTGTATCCAATTCGATTCGTGCATTTTAGTCCCTACGTCACTGCATATGTATGTGAATCAAATCATCACGTGCACTTTTGATACCTTCAGCATCGCATATATGTCCTCTTTATAGTTACAACTTTTATCTGGTTTTGTAAGCTTCATGACCATTGGAGTTCGGAAACCCTAAAGGTATGAATGTTTTGGTGATTGGGTGACCATATTGATGTGACTAACATTTCCATGTAGGATATTCAAATGGTCATGTCAATGGAAGCGTCGTCTCACAACTCTATCTTATTGACGACTTGGTGATTGGCTGCCTCGACAATTCGGATCGAGAACTTGATGGAGTCAAGGTTGAAGATGGATCAAGGCTAAAGACATGATAGACCAAACAAGTGTTGGCTTGGTGTAGATGCTAGCTTGAGTCTATAGGAAAAACCGGACTATCAAGAGGGATCGAATTGGTTCTCTTAGAGCACACTAGGTTAGAGATCAAATGGATGCACTGTGAGTCTCTTGAGGGCTAGGGTGGCTGAAGAGAAGAAGAGGAACCAAGAATGGAGAACTTGGAAGCAAGGATCAAGAAGTGGATCAAGTTTTCAGGTTATGCCGAAGAGATCGGACAGTACGGTCCTAGGGACCGTATGGTACGGTCTTCATTGAAGATCCAGACAGAGAAGTGAAGTCTCGGGATGCTGAGAAAATGAAGACCGGACAATGGACCGTATGGTACGGTCAAGGGGACCGGACAGTACGCTCATCAGAGGATTTCCAGACAGAGAAGTTGAATTTTCTGGAAGTGAAGAGATGAAGACCGGACAATCGACCGGACGGTACGGTCCTAGGGACCGGACAGTACGGTCTTCATTGGAGATGAAGAAGAAGATGGAGATGCGTCTGGAAATAGAGACCGGACAGTACGGTCTGATGGAGACCGGACAGTACGTTCCTTTGTACGGTCTCTAGTTTCGCAGGGCACTTTTGGGCAACGGCTAGTTTTGGGTTGGTAGCCTATAAATAGTTGGTTGCCCGCCCCTTGAGGGGTCTCTTGGCCATTGTTGGAGTGCAGGAAACTCAGAGGAAGCTAAGAGCAAGGGAGAGAAGCACTTGTGAAGGATTTGGAGTGATCCTAGTGCTTGAGAAGAGTAGCAATTGTATCCACTTGATCTCTAGGCTAGTGTGAGCTTGAGAGAGTCACTTCGGTTTGTTACTCTTGGTCTATGGCGAGGCCTAAACCGGTTAGGCGTTGGTGTTGAGCTGTCCGAGGAGAGTGTGGAAGCCAACACAAGTTTGTACACGGTCTTGGAGCTTCCCGTGCGAAAGAAGCATCACTAGTGGAGCGCGCTTTGGCACGCATCACGTGCGGAGCCTTACCTCCGGAAGAGTACCCGGGATCGAGCCCGGCGGGACGTGCCCGCGACTTCACTCGGAGGGTGAAGTGTGCTCTAGGAGGGATCGCCTTCGAGCGGAGGGACGGGGTCGAGACTCCGGCGGGAGTGACCCAACGTGGAGTAGGGGAAGGCGCCATCCTTCCGAGACCACGGGAAAAATCATGAGCATTCCTATCCTTATCTCCTTTACTTACTAGCATTTACGCTTCCGCATTTATTTCATGTGCTAGTAGAATTGCTTGATAGGGTGTCTCTTTACTACTTGGTAGAATTGCTTGCTAGGGTGTTGCTTGTTGCATAGGCTAGATTGTGTGTGCGCATCGCTTGCTTTTGTTATCACCATATCTAGTCTTGCTAGCTTCACGCCTAAAGTACGTTTGGGAGAAATTGTTGACACACCGATTCACCCCCCCTCTCGGTGCCCTTGATCCTTTCAAGTGGTATCAGAGCCTCGTTGCTCAAATAGGGCTTAACCGTCTTGAGTAAGGATGCCGGGAGGTAGTGGACGCCCCCGTTCGATGGGACCGATTATGCCTATTGGAAAGCTCGCATGCAAGCTTACCTCGAGGCTCTCGATCCTATCGCATGGGAGGTGACAAGTTCCGGTGTCTCTCTAAGGACTCCCATTGGTACTCTTGATGTGAATCTCGCAAAGGAAAATGCTAAAGCTAAAAATGCCTTGTTTGAAGCAATCACTAAAGAGGTCTTTACTCGAGTCAAGTCTGCGGGTACCGCTCATGAAGTATGGACATAAATTCAACAAATTCATGAGGGTTCCACGGATGTGAAAGAGGAAAGATACTATGTGCTAAAAAACAAATATGATGACTTTGCTATGTCTTCAAATGAGCTAATCAATGACACTTACTCTCGCTTGAATGTGCTTGTAGAGGATATCAACTCTCTCGGTGTGAAGGACAAGATTGATGATGGTGACCTTGTGCGGAAGATCATGAGGATTCTCCCAAGAGAGAAATATGGAGCACTCATCACATGTCTCTTCAACACCGACATGTGAGACCTCACCACCCACAAGCTACTTGGGACGATCACCGCCTTCGAGAGCTACAACCTTGACAAGAAGCTTGATGAGAAGCCCTCCAAGAATCTTGCTTTTGCATCCGAGGGATCAAGCGAGAAGATGAAGAAGGTGGTGACTCAAGATTCAAGTGATGAAGAGCTTGAAGAAGATGTTGAAGACTTGTTGCAACTTCATCCAAATGACCTAGCACTCCTCATGAAGAGAAGCAACTTCTTCAAGAGAAGGTTCATCAACAAGAAAGATGCCGAGTGCTACAATTGTGGAGAGAAGGGTCACTTTGCCAAGGAATGCCCGAAGCCAATCAAGAAGAGCAAGAAGAAGACTCAAGAGTCAAGCGATGATGAAGAAGAAGACCCTAGAAGCAAGTACAAGACAAGGAAGAGGTTTGTCAAGAAGGAAAGCTCTAGAGGCAAAGACAAGAGAAGATCATCTCGCAAGGGACTCTTTGTTGGAGAGTGGGTCACGGATGATGAAAGTGAAGAAGAAGAAAGTGATGATTCATCCTCAAAGGGAAAGAAGATGGCCGGCATAGCTCTCACCAACATCTCCGAGACTCTACCTCCACCACCTACTTGCTTGATGGCCAAAGATGATGATAGTAGTGAAGATGAGAAGAGCGAGTCCGATGAAGAGTTTGGTGAGGAGGATAAGCCCACATATGAGGAACTCTTGGATAGCATTCTCCTAACCGGCAAGATGATCAAGAAGAGGGACAAGATCATTGCTCGGTTGGAGAAGGAACATGAAGTGGCCGCTTTCCGAGTCCGTCAACTTGAAGGTAAACTTAGGGACATATCCATCTCTCACAAGGCTCTTGGTGAGGACTATGACAAGCTTGAGGAAGACCACATGAAGCTCAAGGAGAAGTCCAAGTTACTAGAGGATGAGCTCAAGCACCTTTCCACCTCTCTCATAACCTTGGATGAGAGCTACGACAAGCTCAAGGTTGATCACAAGAGGCTCAACGACAAGTTCAAGGTTCTTGAGGAGGAACATCAATCCATCCTTGAAAAGAGTAACACTTCTTCTTCTAGTTCATCTATTTCCGATTCTTCATATATTACTTGTGATGGACTAACTCCCTCTCTTGAGAGCATCTCTCTTGATGAGAACATATTGAAGGAATATCATCAACTCAAGGAGGAGAGAGCTTCGGTGATGGACGGCTTCGAAAGGCTCACAAGAGGAAGGACCATTCATAAGGAGATACTTGGTCGCAATCTTGTGAACAACCCCGGGCACAAGGGACTCGGCTCCTACCCCGCCGCCATCAACCTCATCGGCAAGGACGAAGACATTCCACCTTGGGTAGTCCCCCTCATGGCGGACGACTACTATTGTGAGAAGTGTTCCCGTGACGGGCACACTAGCAAGAATTGTCCCAAGGTGAGAAGTTCTAAAGTTTTACCTAACGCTAACTTGTTCCATGAGAATACACACTACAAGCTCTTTAGGGACAAGCGGGGCAAGGTGAAGGCAAAGGCTCTTGGATCACCCGACAAGAGGAGGATGATGAGGAAGATTTGGGTGCCCAAATGCATAGTTGACCTTGAGAGGCCGACCAAGTGCGAGTGGGCTCCCAAGACCAAGACCTAGACGGGTGATGGTGGTGGACCGTGTGCCATGATGATGATCCATAAACGTCCACCACAAGCAATGTGTGCTTCATCGACAAATCTACGCTTCAAGGAGGTAACTTGTATCATAGTTGTTTCATTTCTTGCATTGCTTGCATAATAGCTAGGTGCTCCTTTGTGAACTAGTATGTTTGCATTCATGCATATGTAAATAACTAAAAGAAAAGAACAAAAAAAATTAGTTCAAGGTCTAACTTTCTCAAGATAGCTATGAGTATGGGGGATGCTTGAGTTGGTGGTCCGATGGACTCAAGGCAAGGTTTGGCTCATAGTGAGTAAGCTTGAGAGAGGCTCAAACTTGACCTTGAGTAGGTTTCCTTTATGCGTTGTCTTAACTTTGCTTGCATATCACATGGCATGTTTAAATTTCCCTTGCATTTGTATAATATGCTTGTCTCATGCATTGCATATAGGAAATCACAAAGGAGTTGTCACACTATGAGGAAGTGCTTCATTCGTAATATGATCTCACATCTCATAGAAGTGTGACTAAAGAAAAGAATTGCGCTTCATGCCCATTGAGTCTTGCTAAATGATCCTCAAGGTTAAATCTACTTGCACGGATCATAGGCAAAGGGCTCATACATACCCCTCCTTTGGTTTTATCGCTTTTGGTTCTTATTGGATGCATCTTATTTGCCGATTGAAAAATTACTATAAGCCTATGCGCAACCTATATTGGTCTATTTTCAAAGGAGTGTTTGAGAGTTCCCCTTCTAGTCCATGTTTGGTGTTTATTTGGTTTTTGTGTGAGAAACTTAGACTTAGAAGAAAATTCCTTGAAAATTAGCTTTTCTGGACTGGACCGTACAATACGGTCATAGGGACCGTACAATACGGTGTGCTTTTGCACTAGATCCTTAAACCTGAGGCAGAATGGAGACCGTACAATACGGTCCTGAAGACCGTACAATGCGGTCTCTATAGAGTAACTGTCAGGGTTAAAGGAGACCGTACAATACGATCCACTTGACCGTACAATACGGTCTGGTTAAGTTTATCGGACATCAGTTCCAATCTCATCCGTTGATTCTGTGTTGGATCGATCCTGACCATTGATTCAAAATTAACCTATCCTAACGGGATTTCGATGAGTTACTGTGCATCTTCATCCTCAAATCACCGCCGCCGTTTCGCCGTTCGCGCTCCCGCCTTCTTCTTCCCACGCGTGCACCGCCGTACGCCGACGTGCTTCTCGCCGTCGAGCTCTACCACAGCCCGCGCCGCCGCCTGCTCCACCGCACCGCGTGCCTTCTCCACCGCGCCCTCGCACCACTCGCCTAACCCTAGCACTGCGCCGCGCCGCCGCATCACCGTGCCGCTCCACCTCGCCGCACGTCGCCGTGCCGGAGCAGGAGACGTCGACCTCGTCGACGAGCACCTCGAGCTCCACCACTCACGCGCCCGACCTAGAGCTGCTGCTCATCTACATCGCGCGCGTGACGAGCTCTTCCTCACGGCACCTCACCGGACTGCTACCTGCATTCCGACGATCGTCGCTTGATTGATCTGGTGAGCTCCTGCATATCCTAGATAGCACAGTAGCTGGTCTCGATTCCATTCCATCTAGGGTTTGAGCCATTCCTCCTTCATCGATTGAAATCCCTAGAAAATCATCCAAAAATCAATCCTTTATTGCAAACAGATATGAACTGCCTCAATTTGTTTCGCAATTTAGGTTACCATATGTCGTAGAGGTCGTATTTCATCTCTTATACCTACGACATTTTTGGTTGCTGGTCACTTTGTGTCGATTTCCGATTCCTCACCATACACTAGCTCGACACTTAGTACATTCCTCGATTAGTGGTACATTGTGTCTATTGCATGTGATCTATGTACACTAGTCGATCGCCACTCATAATCGACAATGCCATAGTTCCCCATTGCATATTTGCCGGCATTGTGTCCTTCACCTCTGCGCTAGGACTTCATCTAGATTTACGCGCTTACGATTCTTGCTTGTAGATTATAGTAGGTTATTCTATACTCATATACCCTGTCTATTCCTACCGTGCAGTGGCAGTGGTCAGCAGACAGTGGGCAGTTGACAGCAGAGCAGAGACAGTGGACGGATTGAGGGCCAAGCCCTTAGTCCTATCTTTGGCAGTCAGCTTGTCAGTGGACGGGTTGGTGAGCCAAGCTCACTCGCCCTATCTTGTCTGCAGGCCAGTCAGCAGAGATGGCAGGTGGCAGAGGCAGAGGCAGGGGCAGAGGAGACAGAAATAAGGGCAAGGCCAAGGCTCCAGATCCACAGCCTAAGAAGAAGAAGCAGAGGACAGGTGATCCAGAGTGGGATCGGGCTCTCAGGGCAGCTGAGGTGGACCTTCCTACAGGCGGAGACACAGGGTTCCGGATCAGGGACCCACCTGCTGGAGGACAGGGGGAGACTCCGAGGAGGTCTTCCAGGGACAGCGCTACAGTGCAGCGGACTCCGTCCACCCGCGAGGTTGGTACGTCGAGGACCGCGCAGGAGCAGCCACAGTCTGAGGCAGAGGAGGAGAGTTCCCACTCCGGTGACGGATCCCCTGAGGTCACCGAGGCTGACAGGCAGAGGATGGCAGTCAAGTTCTGTGCTCTTGACAGGAGTGCCACTCTCAGAGATGTGCTTGCTGAGGACGCCCTCAGGCTGCCAGGCCCCGTCCTCAAGAAGTTTAGGAGAGTCAGTGAGGAGACTTGGGTACCTGCTAGGAGGGACCCACAGGCAGGAGGTCGCTTCTGGACCTTACTTCAGCAGAGGATAGCAGCTGGTCTGAGGAGCAGACTGCGGACTGGTGGAGCAGACAAGCTCTTTGTCACTCACCAGCACTGCAGCATACAGGCTGCCAGCAGAGGTGCCGGGACAGACTTCACACAGCACTTGACCTATATCCCGGGCCTCGAGGAGATTATCACCACTCAGATGCGTTGGGATTATGATATAGTGATGGACTTCTACGCTTCTTTGTGGATTGCCCCAGATCGCTCAGCTATATGGTTCATGCTCAGAGGGCAGCCCTACAGAGTGACGAGGGAGAACCTCGTAGAGGCCCTAGAGACTGTTCAGCACGAGACTAGGGTGTTTCCACTTGCTCACCCAGGGATGGAGCCTCCCCGCAGACCTCTTGGGGGACACCTACCGTCTGATGAGGATATGAGCATTGCTTTCCCTCCACCTCACCCGGAGAACTTCAGCCGAGCTCACACCAGACTGACACATAAGGGCAGAGTTCTCAGGAGCATTCTTAGCAGGACCATTGTGCCGAGGAGTGGATACAGGGATCAGTTCTCTATACTTTCACAGTGGATCGTCATGCTGATACTGAGGCACAGAGGCTTTGACTTGGTGGATTTGATACTGAGCCAGATGGAGGATGTCATTGCAGAGAGCATAGCTGCTAGACACTTAGCCTTCGCTCCACTGCTTTGCTATATTCTGAGGAGGCTTCAGTTGTTGTCTCAGGAGGACTACGATGAGCTGCCCAAGAAGAGCACAGCGTACACTCCCTTACCTGCCTCCGACAGACGGGTTGCTACCCGGGAGTCAGCTTCGCAGGGGAGTTCCTCACAGGGGCTAGGAGACACGGCTACCGAGACAGAGCAGCATATCCAGACTGGTAGCCATATGGAGTCCATTCCTGAGGACGTGACTCCGGACTCTAGAGCAGTACCTTCAGGCTCAGCTACAGCTCCAGCTCAGACAGACTCAGTACTTCGTGCAGAGCTTGCAGCTATCCGTAGAGAGCTCCAGAGTCAGCGAGAGGATAGGGAGAGAGATAGACAGATGCTAGACAGTGTAGTACTCACTCAGAGGGAGATGGCTTCTGGCTTGTCTTCGCTGTTCACAGGATTTGAGGCGATTGCTCAGACTCTTCGTCTTTTTGGACAGGCATTGCCAGGCCTTCCGTCGTTCGCTCCTATCACTTTCCCAGGTGTGCTGCCACCAGATACAGTACAGTTTCAGCAGCTACAGCAGCTACAGCAGCAGCAGTTTGCTTAGACACAGGGAGGACAGTCATCCAGTCAGGGACAGTACTACAGCACCTTACTCACGGCTCCCATCTCACCTGCTGGTGCACCTATGGTGGGGCCGTCGTCGTCCACGTTTGCTGGTTTGGCAGGAGAGGCAGGACCTTCACACCAGTACCGCTCTTCACCAGGCCTCTGCATGACACCGTCAGCGCTTCTTGCTTCTACAGCTCCGAGCTTCTCACCGCTTCAGCTGACGAGTCCCTTCTTTGTGTCACCACTGCCAGCTCGTACCCTCGACTTTGACACAGTAGCACAGACCGCCTCAGTACAGACAGACTCAGTACTTACAGCTTCACAGGCAGAGGTCGTGACTACTATTGAGACAGCAGCAGTGGAGCAGACAGAGCCTCCCAGGACACCTACACCGCCTCGGGTTGTTGAGCACACAGTGGATCTCACTGACTTCGGGTACACCCGTGAGGAGATAGATAAGGCTCTTGCTACAGGACAGGATCCACTTTCCACAGCAGCCTCACCTACTGGCAGTTTCTCCTGGACCCCCAGTCGCTCACCCACTCCTTCAGTCCACTCAGCTTCAGACTCAGAGGCAGTTGAGTACGCGACACAGCTTGAGCAGACCCTACTACAGACAGACTCTCCTGGGATTACTTACAGGCAGCTTGTGCCGTTCACTCCACTCTTCCAGCCACAGGAGTCTTTGGGGATGCCGCGGACTTGGACTTGGACACCTCCAGTGCCACCTTCTCAGCAGCAGCAGGGGTGCTCAGCCCTCTACCAGTTCTTCAGCGCCTGCTGCCACTGCACCTCCTCCAGCCTCCGACGCGTAGGATAGCAGTTTTTCTCTTTCCTTCTTTCTCTTTTTGGTCATTGGTGCCAAAGGGGGAGAGAGATAGAGAGATCTTGTATAGGTCCAGGGGGAGTAGTGGAGTGATCTTGTGTTCAGGGGGAGTGTGAGACAGCTTTTGTCTAGGGGGAGATCTTTTTGGTGGTACTTCATTGTATATACTTTTGGTTCTTCGTGGTTCTTGTTGAGCTTGGTTTTCTTTTGCTTGTGTTTAGCTCACCAAGAATGCAATTGGTTTCATTTCATACACTTGCTCGTTATCTTTTTATTTTGTATATTGCTCTGAGTATGTGTATGCTATCCTGGATGCGCTTATTTATATCTATCTTGCCAGGTTTCCTCTTTCTGTGATGATATGTGCACTCACTTGCTTTTGCAGGAATATCTTATAATCTTATCATCACAGAGTTGTGGTCATAGCTCATGCTGTTATTCCTTATATATCACCAATGTGCTCTAACTCTATTTTGCAGGTGATACCTTTTTGAGCTATGACTACCTTGTTCTCCGTTTTACTTGTTCTTCATTCATATCCTATCTTATCGATCACTCTTACGCATTCCATTCCTTATCTCTTGATATGTGTTGTCACCAATCACAAAAAAGGGGGAGATTGTAAGCTTCATGACAATTGGAGTTCGGAAACCCCAAAGGTATGAATGTTTTGGTGATTGGGTGACCATATTGATGTGACTAACATTTCCATGTAGGATATTCAAATGGTCATGTCAATGGAAGCGTCGTCTCACAACTCTATCTTATTGACGACTTGGTGATTGGTTGCCTCGACAATTCGGATCGAGAACTTGATGGAGTCAAGGTTGAAGATGGATCAAGGCTAAGGACATGATAGACCAAGCAAGTGTTGGCTTGGTGTAGATGCTAGCTTGAGTCTATAGGAAAAACCGGACTATCAAGAGGGATCGAATTGGTTCTCTTAGAGCACACTAGGTTAGAGATCAAATGGATGCATTGTGAGTCTCTTGAGGGCTAGGGTGGCTGAAGAGAAGAAGGGGAACCAAGAATGGAGAAGTTGGAAGCAAGGATCAAGAAGTGGATCAAGTTTTCAGGTTATGCCGAAGAGATCGGACAGTACGGTCCTAGGGACCGTATGGTACGGTCTTCATTGAAGATCCAGACAGAGAAGTGAAGTCTCGGGATGCTGAGAAAATGAAGACCGGACAATGGACCGTATGGTACGGTCAAGGGGACCGGACAGTACGCTCATCAGAGGATTTCCAGACAGAGAAGTTGAAGTTTCTGGAAGTAAAGAGAATGAAGACCGGACAATCGACCGGACGGTACGGTCCTAGGGACCGGACAGTACGGTCTTCATTGGAGATGAAGAAGAAGATGGAGATGCGTCTGGAAATAGAGACCGGACAGTACGGTCTGATGGAGACCGGACAGTACGGTCCTTTGTACGGTCTCTAGTTTCGCAGGGCACTTTTGGGCAACGGCTAGTTTTGGGTTGGTAGCCTATAAATAGTTGGTTGCCCGCCCCTTGAGGGGTCTCTTGGCCATTGTTGGAGTGCAGGAAACTCAGAGGAAGCCAAGAGCAAGGGAGAGAAGCACTTGTGAAGGATTTGGAGTGATCCTAGTGCTTGAGAAGAGTAGCAATTGCATCCACTTGATCTCTAGGCTAGTGTGAGCTTGAGAGAGTCACTTCGGTTTGTTACTCTTAGTCTATGGCGAGGCCTAAACCGGTTAGGCGTTGGTGTTGAGCTGTCCGATGAGAGTGTGGAAGCCAACACAAGTTTGTACACGGTCTTGGAGCTTCCCGTGCGAAAGAAGCATCACTAGTGGAGCGCGCTTTGGCACGCATCACGTGCGGAGCCTTACCTCCGGAAGAGTACCCGGGATCGAGCCCGGCGGGACGTGCCCGCGACTTCACTCGGAGGGTGAAGTGTGCTCTAGGAGGGATCGCCTTCGAGCGGAGGGACGGGGTCGAGACTCCGGCGGGAGTGACCCAACGTGGAGTAGGGGAAGGCGCCATCCTTCCGAGACCACGGGAAAAATCATGAGCATTCCTATCCTTATCTCCTTTACTTACTAGCATTTACGCTTCCGCATTTATTTCATGTGCTAGTAGAATTGCTTGATAGGGTGTCTCTTTACTACTTGGTAGAATTGCTTGCTAGGGTGTTGCTTGTTGCATAGACTAGATTGTGTGCGCGCATCGCTTGCTTTTGTTATCACCATATCTAGTCTTGCTAGCTTCACGCCTAAAGTACGTTTGGGAGAAATTGTTGACACACCGATTCACCCCCTCCCTCTCGGTGCCCTTGATCCTTTCAGGTTTCTCTAAAAATCGTAATATAATGATGTCCTTACATCATCTTTTCCACTTTCCATGTACTAGAAATGTAATTATACCCAAATTCCACCCTTGTTTTGCTCATATTTGTTGCTAGTCGCTTCTCTTCTAGTCATGATGTGACCTAACCCAGCTGCTGATGACAAAAACTTAATGAAGGCAAATATGGCGGTGAATTTTAAGTGTGACACAAAATTCAACATAGAAGTGGATTAGTTGTGAGAGAATAAAGTAGAGCTTCATTGATCTAAGGGAATTTGTAAAAACTACCCCATTTGTCACTTGAAGTTTGATGTTCACCTTATAACCTATTTCGTTGCAGATATCCACCTACCTACAAGATTGACATTCATCAATTTGAAGTAGCCGATGAAGTCCTTATAGAAGTTGCAAACTTTAAAGAGTATAATTTTCATGGTTAATTAGAGCTTAAATCTCGTTGCACTTAGTTTTGCTATTTGCATAATTTTTTCACTGAACAAGTTTAACTTAGATAGTATGGTCTTTCATGCCTCCTCATCAATGACAACATACAAAATTGGTTAAGTGTATACGCAGTAATATCTTGTAGGTGGGTGGGGGCGTCAAACTCCAAGTGTCATATGTGATGTGTGTGTGTGTGTTTTTTTTGCAGTTTTTCCCTTAATCTAGTGGCATGACGGAGGAGACAAAACAAACATGTGTAATAAAGCAGTATTAGTTCTCATATGATTGAGGTTTCATAAATTTCTTGGTAAAAATTTTGGAATAAATAAAATATATGTGCTGGACATTAATTTTAGGAAGTTGGAACATTCAATCCATAAGTGTAAATGATTTTGCATTTTTATTGTATTTTATGTGGTAATAAATTAAATGTACGTCTGCAGCATTATTTTTGTAAAATAAAATAATTTTCTATTTAAGATGTTTTATTAATCGTGTATAGAGAATAAGGTTAAAGGACAATAAGATGGTCAAGATGATATCCATGGAATGGTTGAAAAAGGATTTAAAGATTAAGAGAACTATAATTTTGAGGCAACTAAATTATGATTTAGAACGAACATGCCATTAGAAAGTTTGAATACAAGTGCCAGGGGCAACTCCAGGCGCCTCCCTGTAGCGGAATTTTGGCCAGCCCCTCGTCTCCGACAGCTTCCTTGTTGGCGAAGAAGGGGGCTCCGACATCTATTCATTCTTAAGTCTAAGCAGTTAGGTCTTCTTCTAGTTGCATCTGGCGGTGTCTGCGGCGGTTGTTAAGGTTATGGTTTCTCTGATAGTCCGATTGAAGACGTGACTGCGGTGTTGTGGCATTGAACTCGGCGTGGAGCAGTGAGGGACGAGGTGTCTCGATGATGGTGGCGAGACGAAGGTATCAACATTGACATATAATAAGGTAATCTAACCATTTCTTTCTCTTGTCATAGTTTTTCCTAGCCATGTCTGTGAGCCTATGAGTATTTTAGTTTCCTAAATGATATAATTTACGGTGTTTTCAAAGTTTATTGCCTCTCATCAATGGAGTTGGAGTTATTTGAGTTGATTTTGTAGTCAAAGATTTAATATGTTTTTCCAAAAAAAAGAGATTTAAGAGAATCTCAATCACCAAAGATTTAGACAACCTCTTTTATTAAAAATGTTCAAGTACTACCATCGAGAAATAAGACTTCCCTCCATGTTGCCCTACTGGCGACTGCGAAGTGCAAGTGCAACCAATTGGCCGGGAAGTGAAATCGTTGATCGCAGCAGTTGGAGCACGCCGTCCATGCGTCCGGCCACGCCTCCCGGCGCCAAGATAGTCACGCGGTCACGCCTCGGCCACGCAGGTCAGAGACGGAAGCCACGACAGCGAAATGGGAGTGCAAGAGAGGCGCCGAATAAACAAATCCACCGCGTCCTTCCCCATTTCAGCATCGTCGGCTCCGCGCGCCGGCCGTACCTTCCTATCTCGTCTCACTCGTCTGACTCCCTCGCCGTCCACCCCGCGACTCCTCGGCAGCAGCTCGTCGGCCTCTCCGCCGACTCCGAGCCTGGCGGGATGGAGCTCAAGCCCGGCATGTCGGCGCTCGTCACCGGCGGCGCCTCCGGCATAGGTAAGGGACACCCCTTCTCTTTCCCGCTCCGCGGCGCTCCTCCGCCCCTGCCCCACGTAATGGTGTGCGCTGATGCGCCGCGCCAGGCGCTTTAACTCTTACCTGTACAAGCAGAGGCGATTCCTACCATTTGGAAGCTGCTGCTTTCACGAGCTGATTTGTGGTCTGATTCGGGGTCCTTTGAGAACTTGATGTGGAAACCTGTGGCCTAGTTAGGCGATGTACCGAGAGAAAAAGACGTGAACTACTTGAATTGGCGGTGATGGGATGCCCCTTTATGGAGAGATTTAAATCGGATTAGATAGATACCTGTGCAAATTAAGGAGAGTGACGGGCATGAACTGCAGTGTCCTACCGATCATGGTACACTAGGGGGCTAAGACTGTTTCAGCCAGAGCTAAAAGTGAACTTTGAACACCTCACCAGTAACACTCTTATCTTGTGAATGATTGTTGTGCCCGTAAGAAAGAGCTCCTGATCATTGTCGGCAGAGAGCTCTGTAGCAGGGACAGGCAGTCACTCCCAACCCAAACGAGTCCAAATATGCACTTTTTTAGTTGTGTTTGGAGTTGGTACCAAGCAATCGGTGTTCTTTAACAAAATGGTCTTCCAACCATCAGAGCACTTTGCAAGTTGGCATGTTAGAGTACTAGTATGTAACTGACGGGAAGAGCCGAAAAGCTTTTTTGGAGAGGGGCACGCTTCAAATTTCAGGTTTGCAGGAAAAGAAATATACTGTAGTCTTTTTGGCTTGGTTGGGACTACACTTGACATACATAAAATGGAACCATGCAAGAATCTATGTCCATAACAAAACTTAAGGGGCTGAATTTCAAGGAAACTACCACTTTACTCGTAGCAAGTTTGTTTATTTGTTTCGCAAGTTGCAGTTAGTGAGGTTACAACTGCAAGTAGAGGATAGTTCAAAAGCAATTGATGGTTGAGGAGTGCTAGCAATTGAACTAGCCACCATATTCTCAAGATGACCATGGATCAGAATGTGATCTTTTACACTTATCTGATATAAAACAGTGAATAAATAGGCTTGGTAGTAATCTGACATCATCTAGAGTGCAAACCATGAGTTTAATTGGAGCAATGGTTTTGGAAGCTTCTGATGTATTAACTGAAAATTATTTTTTCTATTTGCAGGGAAAGCACTTTGCATCGCATTTGCACAGAAGGGTTTATTTGTCACTATTGTCGATTTCTCGGAAGAAAATGGAAGAGAGGTTACTTCATTAGTTCAGAAGGAAAGTAACAAATTTCATGGAGATCTTAGAGTTCCATCTGCTATATTTGTTAAGTGTGATGTTACTAATGCAGGTAAGAGTTTTTATTTATAGTTAATGTTAAATGAAAGCACATGATTTTAATCCATACTATTGATACGCAGATGATCTTGCTGCTTCTTTTGAGAAACATGTACGCACATATGGTGGATTAGATATCTGCATCAATTGTGCTGGAATTGCCAACAAGACACTAGTTTATGATGATACATCCGATGGAACTAGAACATGGAGACATGCTGTAAATGTGAATCTTGTTGCTGTTATTGATTGTACTCGCATTGCGGTAAGTATATATACTTTTTGTTGGAATAAAGTGATAAAGTTGTTTTTTTCAGTTGCACAAACTGTTAATCAATAGTAAAAGTGAGTGCTGATGTGACTGCCGTTTATTATTTTTTAGACATACAAAAAATACTGTCTATTTATGAGCATGTATGGTTGCATTGTCTTTTGATCCAGTACTTGTGTAGAGAAAAATGTTTTGGATTTCTCTTTCTTTGCTTTCATTGTTGGATGAACTTAGGAGATTCTATCTCTACTCTCTATACATAAACAAGCGGCATTGTGGACACTGGACACTCGACCTAGTCACCAAACACATGGCCTCCAGTAAAAACTAAAATAGAATGATTTTTATACAAACCTTCACATATAGTTTCCGTATGTTCAGTTGAACATTCATAAAGATATTCTCCTATTTTTTTTCTTTTTGGAGGAATATACAGTAGGGGACATCTCCTTTTTTTTTTAACACATTCTCCTAAAGTTTGACTGCATGAAGGGGAGCCCTGGCGCAGCGGTAAAGCTGTTGCCTTGTGACCATGAGGTCATGGGTTCAAGCCTGGAAACAGCCTCTTGCAGAAATGCAGGGTAAGGCTGCGTACAAAAGACCCAAAGTGGTCGGACCCTTCCCCGGACCCTGCGCAATGGGAGCTACGTGCACCGGGCTGCCCATTCTCCTAAAGTTTGACTGCATGCATTTTCAAAACATCACTTATCTTCTATTCAAGTGAATAATAAGTTGGCCTATATTTGCCTCAAAAAAAAGAAAGTTGGCCTATATGTATAGCATGTCATAGTGGTTTTCTTAAGGAGCAAGTGGTAGGATAATATTTCGGATAAATTACACTAGACAGATGTGGCTTTGCATTATTCATGATATTACCAATTCTCAGACATGTTATTTATGTGATCCTCGCATGTCAATGCCATGTGTACAGTACTTATGGTCGGATATTTGAATCCACAGAGTCAAATAATGCGATCCCACAAGAAGCCTGGTGTTATAATAAATATTGGTTCAGCAGCAGGCCTTTACCCTATGTTCTTTGATCCCATATACAGTGGAACAAAAGGTGCATATCTGACCCTATGCGTTATTCATCTTCTGGGTAGCAATTTGCAATTTCACAATATAAAGCCACTCTGTATTTATTGATTTATGCAAAGCAATACGCATTAACTATTTGCATACGGTCCAAGATACTACATGACCATAAACTTCATTTTTATCAGGGGGTGTGGTTATGTTTACTAGGTCACTTGCTCCATTGAAACGCCAAGGTGTTCGTGTCAATGTGCTCTGCCCTGAGGTATTACTTACATGCCTGGATGCAAATATATATTATATTTTCTATCATTTGCAGACTTGCATTTTTGTAATATTTTACATACACATGCCATTTAACATTGTAAGAATCAATGTATACAAGTCGTCTAGTCGGCCCCAGTCGCCATGGGACCGACCAGGCGATTAGTCACGATTAATTATCATTTTATCAACCAGACCGACTAGTCGAGCCTGGTCAGTCCTAGTCGTCTATATAATCGTCTTCTATACCTATATATACTATATAGTATACACAATAAAGCAAGTATCTACTAATACTCGGTCAGTTATTGACTTGTGAGATGTCCAGATTCTCCTAACTCCATATCCTTGTCCCAATACTCCCAAACTCCATATTCTTGCTGACTTGTTGCTGAATCTGAAATAACAGATAATTAAAGAGTAAGAGAAGTAGAGCACTATCACACAATGCACTAGAGTAGCAGTCAGCAGCACTGGATCACTAGAGATAGAATAACATAAAGAAGCACATAATTAATCGGGCAAACCATAGCAGCAACCAGCAGTCCAGCACACAAGTACACAAACAAGTTCAGTACATAAGCAAGCAGCCCAAATAAACAGCTGGCCGTCCACCCCCTAGTCGGATGACTAATGTCGGTTGATCGACGATCAGTCGGACGACTAGCTCTCTAGTTGAGCTAATCGAGCCAGTGTTCCTAGTCGAGCTCACGGGAGGGATTATTCAGACGACTTGTAAACATTGGTAAGGCTTGTTAATTATAGTTTCAAATATTAACGTAATAGTGGTACAATTGAGCATGCTGTATTCTCCATTAGATAAATTTGTACTAGTAGGTGCACCTAAAGTAAACATTGACCAGGTAGTGCAACTGGTCGGTGTTTCAAGGAGCAGGGGTGGATATCTTTGGGTCCCACCCACGCACACGTAAAATCTTATACACCCTCCGGTTTTAATTGATGGTGCTAGGATTCTAGGCAAACTGTGAACTCAAACTGTGACCTAGCGTCGTCAATTAGAACCAAATTACAAAGTCAACAAAACAGGTCAGTCTAATTGATCACGATATATCTGGGAAGGACAAAAAGCAATGTTGATGTATTATTTTATTGTTTAAATTGACTTATGTACTGGACTAACTTGTGCAGTTTGTTCAAACAAATATGGCGGAACAACTGAATCGTAAAATTATAGATTCAACTGGCGGATATTTGAAGATGGAGGATGTTGTTAATGGTACATATTTCTCACATTATTGTTTGTGGACATTCAACTGGGCAGCTACAGCATAATTAGTTTGTGGACCTAAATGGTCATTTAGGAGTTCATGTACCTAGATGACCATTCCTAAATAGTTTGTGGACCTAGATGGTCACTTTAGGAGTTTATGTACATAGATGACCATCCCTAAATAGTTTATGTACCCCGGGTGCATTTCACTCTTAAATCTTTAACACTTTCGGCTTGTTATAATAATTTTATGTGCCGGAATTACTACATATTATTGTAAGCCTGTGATGAACCGTTCCAATATTAAGTTAATATGTGGTTTTTAAATGGTTGTATGGAACATGAGCATTTTTTATGCAAACACAGGTGCATTCACAAAGTGAATTAGTACATTTAGGTTACTAAACTTACATGAATATGTTACTTGGGTCTCTGAGCTTGAGAACTGTTGCGAGTGAGAGTGGATCAAACCATATCTGCCTGCTCGAGATTGCGAGGCACCTATGTACAATTTATCTCTTGCATGTCATGTTTTATCTTTTCTCTTGGAATGTTATCTTTAAAGAAGCCTTCTATTGTCTCAGGCGCATTTGAGCTTATAAATGACGAGAGCAAGGCTGGTGCTTGCCTTTGGATAACGAAACGAAGAGGGAAGGAATATTGGCCAACTCCAGAGGAACGTAGAAAGTATTTGGTGAATCCAAACAAGTCAAAAAGGACATTGACAAACAACATATATCCTAGCATCCAAACACCTGAATTCTTTGAGAAGATGTAAGAACTAATTCCTGATCTATCATATATATAATTCTCCCTCTGACTTTAATTTGTTGTCGTTGGTTAGCTCACGATTGAACTACCAATGTCAATTGAAATCGGGGGAAGTTCTTTGAGAAACGTTAGTCTTGCTCCGGAGCACTTTAGCTGGTTTCACTCATGCAAGCAATTCCGTAACATGAGTCGTTGGTTCAACCACTAAAGCAAAAACTGAATTGTGGTATGCATGTCGCTATCGCGTCTCACATAACATAAAGTTCTAATGATAACAGCCTACTGTTTTATGTCCCACGTGCTGGAAAATTCATGGATTTATTCGAAATTGCATTAACTTTTTGACAGAAGAAAATTGCATTAACTTTATTAATGATTGTCTCTTAATGATGCTTGTGCAGAGTTGTTCACACACTTAGTCATAATTTCCGCGATGCTACAAGAATTGAACGTGTGCGATTGACGTTGCCTATTGAACCACACAGTGCTTTGGTTAAAGTAATTTACGCTGGCGTAAATGCTAGTGATGTAAGTCTTGGTTATGCACCGCTTTCTTCTCTGCCCAATGCCCATTTATTAACTCTTGTGTAATTTAATGGTTTGTGTAGGTAAACTTTAGCTCTGGGCGCTATTTCAGTGGTAACACTAAAGAAGTTGCTTCACGCCTTCCATTTGATGCTGGATTTGAGGTAATAGAACAAGTCCATGTCATAGCCTACTATGTGTTGGATAATGCTTCTAAGATGTATTAGTATTATTCTCTGGCATCCCCAGTGCACTATGCGACTATGTATGCCAAAAAAAAGTTGATACACGCCTTCCATTCGATCTTTTTTTTTCTTCTGAGGAATTTTACTATATATGCAGGGTGTGGGAATTGTTGCTTCTGTAGGCGATATGGTGAATCATGTCAAAGTTGGCACTCCGGTTGCCCTTATGACTTTTGGGAGCTATGCTGAATTCACTCTGGTGCTGCATTTTGTCTTTTTGTTACACAATAATTACTTACGCTTTTATCTTCCTTGAAATGAAACAATGTCCAGCCTGATGAATTCTGAATATTGTTGCATTGTCTGTCAGTAATAAATTAAGCTTCACATCTTTCTGATGAAGGTTCCGGCAAAACATCTTCTTCCAGTGCCAAGACCAGATCCAGAGGTTGTTGCCATGTTGACATCAGGACTGACCGCTTCAATTGGTCTTGAAAAGGTCAACTCATATATGTTTGTTTTCTTTGCTAGTTGTTTGGCAACCAAACTTTCAAGTGCCAGAATATTTGTTGCATCCTATTCTGATGTCGTTGAATTGTTGCTGGCTTTAGGCAGGCCAAATGACATCTGGACAAGTTGTTTTAGTTACAGCAGCTGCTGGTGGAACAGGACAATTCGCTGTTCAGGTCAGCTCTTGCCGTTTTAATCACATTATCATGTCATATTTGTTTGATGTAATGCTCAATTGCCCATATAGTTGCAAGGAGTTATAGTACAAAGCGAATTTTTTTTTTAATTATGTTTTGGAACTTGAACATGATAAACCTTTGTTGTAATTTGGGTAATTAGCTACTTAGCCACATAGTAAAATGTACTTTTACTGCATTGAGCAATGAGCATGATATTCTAGGCCATGGGCAAGATCATCTTGGTTCTGTCTACATGCTATTCTAATTTGTTGATAAACTGTTATTGATTTTTCACCCCCGACCATATCCTTATATTTTGATTCTCTCTTTGCATATCTTCACTAGCTGGCAAAACTAGCAGGCAACAAAGTTGTTGCCACATGTGGAGGTGAAAGTAAGGCTGCACTTTTGGCTTCCTTAGGAGCTGATCGTGTCATCAATTACAGAAATGAAGGAGTCAAAGAAGTATGTTTCTATTTCCGTCTTTCAGATTTAAGTCTTTGCATGGAATTCAACTTTACCGTGGATTGGTTTTGTGTTGCCAAAATTGTCAGTTTTAACTGTCAAAGTACTGTAAACTGTTTAAACTGATCCCCTATTTGTTCTTTTTTATATGTATTTATTAATTAACGAATTTTCAAATCCAGGTTCTGAAGAAAGAGTTTCCAAGAGGTGTAGATGTCATATATGAATCTGTGGGTGGGGAAATGTTTAACTTGTGCTTGAATGCACTCGCAGTCCATGGGCGTCTCATTGTAATTGGTATGATATCCCAGGTACTGTTGGCAGCCCCTGCAACTCATGTCTTTTTATTCATATTGTGAGCGGCAACATCCAAATGAGGAAGTGAGTTTTGTATTTGGTTCTAGCGTCCTCATTAGAAAATTTAGCATGTTGCACTGTTTGAAAAATTGTAAAAAAGTCATCTATGTAGCTCACACAAAGTTAAGTAAAACTAGATTCATACTAATATTAAGAAACACAATGGACAAGCATGCAATCTTTCATTGTTTATCTTGCGCTAATAGTATCAAAGGAACATACAGAGCTTTAAGACAAACGAGAATAGAGGATTTGAGGCTTGCGATTCTCACAGTGTTCATTTCGTGGGAACACTTTGAAACTTGGAGTTTACATTGCAAATTTTCTTTTTTGTTCTGTTGACAACTACCCAGAATGTTTTATTTTCTTATTATTATCCTGTTGCTTTGGAATTGTTCTCATAAGATGCTATAGCTTAAACCAGCATTGATACGAATTGGTTACTTTGGTGTTTTCAGTATCAGGGAGAAGATGGATGGAAGCCACAGAACTACACCGGACTGTGTGAGAAGATTCTAGCCAAAAGTCAAACTGTGGTATGTATGCGCAGCAGAATAGTTAAATCCTTCAGATGGCATGTACGGCAGTTATGTCAATGTTTATTTACTAAACTAGTTTGGAGAATGCATGTAGCATGCTAAGAAAGTTGATCTCAGACCCTGTGTTCTCATTGAGCCATATCAATTTTGGCTTGTGGATCTGATCATGAAGATATAGTGGCCTCTCTGTTTGGTTAAGTACCTGTATAATTAGGAGAGAATGCCTATACACCCTCATTTATGGTATATACATCGGCAGCAACACATCAGGCATCCAGTTAGTTCTGACTATTGTTGAACTTGAATACAAGTTTGGAGCCCATATGCATTTGAAATTAGAACCAATATGAAATAGTATGTTCGCGAATTCAGGATTCTGTAGCAACAGAGAGGCATTAAACTTTAGTCTAGACAGGATTCTATATATAGGTAGTAGGTAGGACTAAATTTTTTAATAAAGAATACTGAATTTTGTTATCTATACGAACCACAGCCACTTGCTCAAAATTATATGTATAGTTCAAAAATGTTTGGGACGACCATGGAGCACATAGGTAGTTGTTGGTATAATTTTTGTTAACTCTATAAATCTTTTGAATCTGTTGTATTTCAATGGCAGGCTGGATTTTTCCTTGTTCAATACGCTCACCTGTGGCAAGATCATCTTGACAAACTTTTTGACCTGTATGCCTCTGGAAAGCTAAAGGTATGCTTCATAATGTACAGCACGGTTCCAGAGAATGGAAATAATCCAATATCTATTTGAGTCTTGAATACGCACGCTTGCTTGTTTGTCTTTCCCCTTATCTAACTTAGTGCCTAATGGTACAACGCATACAACAGGTTTCTCTTGACCCCAAGAAATTTGTGGGTGTTGCTTCTGTTCCGGATGCAGTAGAATATCTTCATTCTGGGAAGAGTATTGGCAAGGTACCACCATGCTGTGACAGCATGATTAATTCCTTTTATCTACTTTACTGCAACTTACTCAATTTTGTTGGGAACATGTCCAGGTCGTTGTGTGCATTGATCCATCATACGCTCGGACTGCTGCAAAGCTATAATCTGTGGACTCATAACGTGGATACCTTTCACATACATAAATAGGCTGCTATACTGTAATATATACATGATTTTGGTGGTTGAATCATGTGTCGCGTGCCTGGATGAATAAAAACGAGACCGTATTTCCCCAGTTATTAGGAACTGAATAATTCAATACATCTGGAGAACTTAGTTTTCTGGATTAGTATTAATAGAAGATACACAAGCATACGAAATGGCAAACGTGAACATTGAACTCGTGCAAGTTTCTAATACCAGAGACCAGCTATGGAAATAAAGCTGTGCAATCGTATGACATCGTTCCACAGTCTATGAAAAAATTATCTTGAATGAGACGAATGTTTGCTGAATGAGGTGGTGGAGCAGTGCTGTTCCATGCTACTAGAAGGGAATTCTGTTTATGCTGTTTAGCTAGCTTTCGCTTATTATGCTGTTTAGCTACATCATGCTTAGACTCTTTCATCTACGCAAAAGGTAATATTGCAACTATTCCTGCAACGGGCTTCTAACCTCTCCCAATAATTCTTTTACCCCAAAGATCAACAAAAAGTGCACTCCACATGCGCACGATCTTATTCTCTGCAGCACCAGTTGAATTGTAGGTGACAAAAACAGACTTCCTCGGCAGTTAGCACCAGCGCACAACCAAATGTTAGAAGTTGAGCGGCCGAAATACATCCAGTGTCATCAGCTAATCACTATGATTACAATAGCAGTAAAAACCGTAGTAGTTTATACTAATTACTGCACATAATGGCCATTGTGTCGCTGTAATCAAATTATATTCTTATTGATGATTTTTTTTTTCACATTCATCCACTATGAAGGATCATAAAATCTCCTTCCCACCACAAACGAAAGGAACCACATGCCTGTGCAATTGCAAAACCACCCCAGGAAGGGCATGGTAGTAGCATCAGATTACCAGTCCTAGTAAGCGTACAGTAAAATTCAAGTTTCATTCACAGGAAGTGAGAGAGAGAGAACGTAACATCTTTGCTATTTGGTTCAAGTTAGTGAAAACTGATTTCAGAAACCAGGAAGATCAGTTCATCAGCTTTTAGCCCTCGTCCTCTGCACATAGGCATGCAGAAGATCCCACAAAAAAGATGTTGTTAAAGGGTCCAAACTTCGAACCGACGAAATTGATCATCCGCACTTAAACAATTACCTCTTGATCTGCTTGAAGGTGGCCAGCACAGAGAGACAGTAGCCAAAGAGTCCGGTAAGACCTAGGCTGCCAACCCAGGCGAAGACCATGGCCGCAACGCCGCTAATAGTCGCGTAGATCACCATGCCCGGCACAAAGACGATCACGAAGTAGATGAATACGAAGGTGAAGCCCGATGGTGAGACGAGGATCCCCCGCAGCTGCGTCGACATGGCCGTGAGGGAGATGCAAAACAATGACATGACCGAGACCGTGAAGAAAGTCACGCTCAAGAGATAGTCAATGGGGTAAGCCGCCGAGCTGCACACCAGCCACGCCACGCCGGCCAGGAGCGCCAGCACAGGCACGTAAACGAAGATCCCAACACAGAGTGATGGACGCGGTCTCGGTCTCCCCTCGTCCTCCTTAATCACCACCTCAGTGCCCTGATGATGCTGGCGGTGCTCGGCGACAGCGTAGCCCAACAGGCAGGCGGCGAAGTGGGTGTTGAGATGCACGACAAGAGCCCCAGTCGAAGGCCTGACCGCTGTACGGGAGAACAAGAAGGCCACGAAGATGCCGGCCGCGTTGTAGAGGAGAACGCGCGCGCCCATGGTCTTCGTCAGGAAGTAGGTCCACATGGACGACACGAAGCAGAGCAGGAATGAGAGCTCCCAGACGACGATCAGCGGATCGCGGCGGGAGCGCCACAGGACGACCGCCGCGACGGCCGCGAGCGACATGGACACGACGATGAGGCTCGTCGCGGCCCCTTTCCGGAGGGCGTGGATCCCGTCGTCCTCGATCTTGCCGGAGGCGAGCGCATGCGCGTCCTTGGTGTCGCCGGAGGGTATGGTGGTGCCGGCGACAGGCGCATCGTTCTTGGTGTCGCCTGAGGGGATGGTGGTGGTGCCGGCGACAGGCGCACGCGCATCATCCTTGGTGTCGCCGTCGACGATCGCGGCTTCTTCTTCCATGTCACCCTGCAGCGATCGGTAGGCGGCGGCCGGCGGCACTGGAGGTTGGGTACGTGCTAGCTACTGCAAGGCGTGGCCCTTCCCTCCCAGGTCCCAAGCAGCCAAGATTAGTGGACATTGAATGGCAGTTTCAGAATCTGACACTCAATCGGCGTCTTTCCATTTTGTCATCCTCCAAAATGAACGAGTAGTAAATTTTGACAATCAACGAGTAGTAAATTCGTTGGCTTTCCATATCTGAGACTCTGAAGAAACTGAATCTGAAGAGACAAGGGCGACGGCATAGATCAGTGTTGTGCTCCACATGTCCGGAGTATCAATTTCAATTTTATTAGTAGAGAGTAAGAGAGTAACGTTTCCTCAAGCGCATTTTGCATATGTTGCATAATTTACTACTCAAGTGACTTAGGACAGAATGTGTTATTTTCTTCAACCACGCCATTTTGCAATATGCTGCAAAATTATAGAGCCCAAGTTATTTGTATGGATCAGCTATAGATGTTGGATCGATAGAGCTGATTTTGTACTTTATTGAAACTCCAAAGTCGAACCTATTCAGAACGCGATCATCATCATCACTGATCAGGCAACACACAACGCGAGAGACAGAAATAACCCCGAGGATATGGAGACGGAGCAGGAGGCAATATCGCGGCTTGCCTCCCTCGTTGCCCAAAACTGGTGGACTTCCTCAGCTGCGCTTGCTCTGAAGCTCCGACAGTGCCCTCGTCCTGCACATAGGCAGAAGATTAGTCACCAATCACCCACAAAAGGCTTTTGTTAATTAATCATCCACACTTACCTCTCGATCTGCTTGAAGGTAGCGAGCACGGAGAGACAGTAGCCAAAAAGTCCGGCAAGACCAAGGCAGGCGACCCAGGTGATGACCACGGCTGCGACGTCGCCCAGAAACAAGGAGGAGCACAAGTGAAACACGAAGACCATGCAGGCTGCAAATCAATTCTACTCTATGAATCAGCAGGGACTTCACTATCTCAATCAAGCTTTAGTGGTTCTCATACCAAAGAAAGAATGTCCAACAAAAATTATTGATTATCGGCCAATAAGTTTAACTCACAGCTTTGCAAAACTAATGTCAAAAGTGCTTGCCAATAGGCTGGGGCCAGAGCTTCACCATTTAATCTCGATCAACCAAACGGCATTCATAAAGAAAAGATGCATACATGATAACTTTGTTTATGTCCAAGAGGCAATACGGGATCTGCACAGATGGAAGATACCGTCGCTTTTCATCAAGTTGGATATCTCTAAAGCCTTTGACACGGTTAATTGGCCATTTTTACTAAGCGTTATGACTTTTCTTGGTTTCGGCCAAAGATGGCGAAACTGGATTTCTGCACTATGGTGCACGGCTTCATCTTCCTTCCTACTTAACGGAGAGCCAGGCAAGAGAATACTACATTGCAGAGGGGTCCGGCAGGGGGATCCTTTGTCGACCATGCTATTCCTCCTAGCCATGGAACCATTGCACAGGTTATTCAAAAAAGCGCAAGAGGCAAACCTGCTAGAAAAGCTTAGTACTGGAACTGAAGCTTTTAGAGTATCACTCTACGCTGACGATGCAGCGGTATTTATCAAACCTACTGAACACGACCTTAGAGTCACCACTCACATTCTGGAAATTTTTGGTGAAGCAAGTGGCCTGAAAACTAACATGACAAAAACTGAATTCTACCCAATTCAGTGTAATGGAGTCAATATGGAGTTCGTTGCCGCTGCAAATATGACCTTATCCAATTTTCCATGTACCTACTTGGGCCTTCCACTGCAGCTCAGAAAGCTGCCAAGGGCCATAATGCAAAAATTAGTGGAGAAAATTGCAAACAGACTGCCAGGTTGGAAGAGAGATTTCCTAACATATCCAGGAAGAGAACTACTTGTTAAAACAGTGCTTACTGCAATGCCAACTTTTTTCTTGACTATATACAAAATGAGAAGGTGGGCAATTAAAAGAATTGACAGGTTCAGAAGGAGTTTCCTGTGGAAGGGCCGTGATCCAGAGCATGTTAAGGGTGGACATTGCCTGGTCAACTGGGAGACATGCCTAAGACCAAAGAAATGGGGAGGGCTGGGGATCAAGGATTTGGAAAAATTCGGTAGAGCACTGAGATTACGATGGTTATGGCATAATTGGGACACCTGTGACAAGCCTTGGAAGCACCTGCTAAAAGTGCAAGACCCTGTTGACAGACATCTTTTCTTTTGTTCTACAACAGTAACGATTGGCAATGGAAGAAACACCCCTTTCTGGGAGGCAAACTGGTTACAAGGGACTTCACCTAAAGACTTGGCACCTAATTTATTCAAAGTTGCAAGTCTCAAGAGAAGATCAGTGTACACTGAACTGAAAAATGACAATTGGATCAGAAATATTAAAGAAGTAAACAATTCAACTATGCTGGAAGAGTTTGTAATGTTATACATAGCCCTATCAACAGTGAATTTGACAGACCACGATGATGTGATTCGGTGGAAATGGACACCAGATGGCCAATATTCAGTAGCATCAGCTTATGAGTGTCAGTTCAGAGGAGCAATCACTTACTTCCCAGCCACAATGATGTGGAAGGCACAAGCAGAACCTAAATGTAGATTCTTCGCTTGGCTGGTCATGCACGACAGAGCTTTAACTGCTGACAACATGATCAAGCGGAATTGGCCTTGCCAAGAAACCTGCACTCTTTGTCACAATGACAATGAAACCACTGCACATATTTTAACAAAATGCAAATTTGCGGAGACTGTGTGGAACAAAGTGGCAGATCATTTTCAGTTGCCTAATCACAACACTCTAATGCAGGAAGGAGGACCAGTGGAGTGGGTAATCTCACTTCTCAAAGGTGGATCAAACAAATAAAAAAGGAAAAAGTTGGGGATTCTCTTCACCTGCTGGTGGCAAATTTGGAAAGAAAGAAACAGGAGGATTTTCGAACAGAAGGAGGAAAGGGAGACAAGAGTCGCAGCCATTATCAGAGATGAAATTAGACTGTTGCGCTTGGCCATGTCCCCAACTGCTGATAGCACTGCCGTTAACATTTGATCTCACTACCATTCTTGTTGCTTTCTCTTTTGTTCTGCCAGCCTGAGGCTGACGTTTTTGCTTTTGATTGGCTATCCTGTAACTTTTAAACATATGTATTTGTTTCTCCTCTCTTTCTTAATGAATGGCAGTGCTCCAGCCTCCTTTAAAAAAAAAAAAAAACACGAAGACCACGGCGAGGTAGGCGCTGATCAAGACGAAGCCCAGCGGTGAGATGAGGCTCCCTCGCAGCTGCGTCACGGCCACGAAGAAGATGCCAATCACCGACGCAACGGAGAGCAGGAAGAGAGTCACGGGCACGAGCTTCTCGATGCGGTAGTCCCCTGCGTGCCACACCAACCATGCCAGCCCGGCTAGGATCGCAAGCGCAGGGACAGAGGCGATGAGCCCAGCCAGAATCCAGAGCAGCAGCAGTTTGAACTCCTCCTCCTCGTCCTCCTTGGCCGTGGCGGGGACATGGTCATCAGCCGACTTCACAGAGCTCTCATGCTGGCGATGCTCGGCGAGAGCGTAGCCCAGCAGGCCGGCGGCGAAGTGGGTGCTGCAGTGCACCATGAGCGCCCCGATCGAAGGACTCAGTGCCGTGTCGGCGAAGAAGGCCAGCAGAATGCCGAAGGAATTGTAGAGGAAGACGTGCGCCCCAATGGTTTTCGTCAGAAAGTAGGTCCACAGGGACGACACGAAGCAGAGCAGGAACGCGAGCCGCCACACGACGAGCAGCGGATGGCCGCGGGAGCGCCCGAGGACGACCGGCGTGACGGCCGCGAGCGGCAGGGACACGACGACAATGAGGTGCTTCCGTTTGGCCTCTTTTTGAAGGGTGTCGATCCCGTCCTGGATCTTGCCGGAATCGTGGGGCGGCGGCGGCGTGCGCATCGACAACGGCAGCGTTTTCTTCCATCTCACCCTAGCAGCGATCGGTACTTCAGTAGGCGTTGCCCGTTGGCACTGGACGAGTTGGGCGCTGTTGATGCAATTGCAAGGTATGGAGATGGACCGGAGGAGAAGCAGCCAAAATTAGGGGCGACATTGAAGGGAAATTTCGAAATTTGATTTGAAAATCAATTGGTTACTACCCTTGCACCGCATAACTCTCCATTGCATAACTCAAGTAATGAGATCACGAAACTCTGGTACCAATTCACTCTCCATCCCTTTGTTGTTACCAGAATGTTACTAGACTGTAACCTAGAAGTCAAGAACTTGGGCCGCATAACTTTTGCATTGCAAATTTTCCACAATAATTACAAATTTACACCGTAACCACCTTCACAGACTAAAAATCAAACCATTTTTTATAGTTATTTTGGAAGGCGATTTCTTAAAGGATGTACGGCAAAGATCAATCCTACAATTTCCTGCCCAAAAAGAAATTTACATTGCCACAAGGAAAGAGAGCGTGCAGCTTAATTTCCCGTCAATGTGAAACTCCAAGGACATGGACAAAGTCACATACGCAATGGAACATGTGATAAACATAGATCTTAAAATAGCTTACATTGCCACGAGCATCCTTACTGCCTTACATGTTTCATAGTCTTCAGTGAGTAGAATCTAAGTTATAACAGGGATGAGAATCAGGAGCTGAAGACACCTACTGAGTTGTAACAGGACTTAAAGCACATGCGGATAGAGCTAAGACTTAAACATACATACGACTAGATGCCAAGACTGGTTCTAAGAACTGACGAGGTACATCGTCTCTTCAGCAGTCTGACCCTTGAGAATTGAACCCCTCTGGCTCCTTCAGTTACACAATGCTTCGTCCTGCACATTGAAATAACAGAAAGTGAGGCATCCACAAAGTGATCTTCAATGGGGTCAGAATTGTAGCCAAAATATTGATCACCATTCCGTGTAGAGTCCTCACATTACCTCTTCATCTGCTCGACGGTTGTGCATCCTCAGTTTTGCTTGCTCGGACGCTCCGCCAGTTCCCTCGCCCTGCACATAGGCAGAAGATTATTCAATCACACACGAAAGGGTGTCAACAACTGCGAAACATATAATTGATTGATATCCACACTTACCTTTTGATCTGCTTGAAGGTAGCGAGCACAGAGAGACAGTATCCAAAAAGTCCAGTGAGACCTAGGCTGCCAAACCAGGTGAAGAACATGGCCGCAAAGCCGCCCAGAGTCTCGTAGATCACTATGCCTGTCACAAAGACCATCACGAAGTAGACGGCGACGAAGGTGTATCCCAATGGTGAGATGAGGCGCCCCCGCAGCTGCGTCATGGCAACGGCCGTGAAGAAGATGCCAAACAATGATACGACCGCGAGCACGAAGAAAACGATGCACAAGAGTTCCTCAATGGGGAGATTCGCCCAGTTCCACGCCAGCCACACCAGGAGCGCCAGCACAGGCACATAAATGATGACTCCGGCTATAATAGAAAACAGACGCAGTGTACGCTCCTCCTCCTTCGCCATGTCGGGGACAAGAGCAGCCGATCGGCCCGATCCCTCAGTGCCCTGATACTGGCGGTGCTCGGCGAGAGCGTAACCCACAAGGCATATGGCAAGGTGGGTGCTGCAATGTAGGATGAGAACCCCAATCGTAGGACTGAGTTCCGTGTGGGCGAAGAAGGCCAGCTGGATGCCAAATGCATTGTAGAGGAAGACGTGCGCGGCCGCCATGGTTTTCGTCAGGAAGTATGTCCACATGGACGACGCGAAGCAGATCAGGAACGAGAGCCGCCACACCACGAGCAACGGCTGCGTGCGGGAGCACCACATGAGGACCGGCGCGACGGCCGCGAGCAGCAGGGACAAGGCGATGAGGCGCCTCTGCTTGCCCAGCTTCGGATCGATCCGCTTGATCTTGCCGCGGTGGACCGCGGTGAGATCCTTGGCGTCGGCGATTGCATCCTTGTTCTGGTTGAGGGCGGCCGAGAGCGTATCCTTGGCGGCGGCGACGTCCGCGGTCTTCTCCTGGGCGAGCATCGCGCCCTCGACCCCGTCCCCGATCTTGCCGGAGGCGTCCGCGGCGGCGAGCGCGTCCTTGGTGTCGCCGGAGGGGTTGGTGGCGGTGACTTGCACAACATCCTTGGTGTCGGCGTCGACGAGGACAGCTTCTTCTTCCATCTCACCCTAGCATCGATCGGTACTTTGGGTAGGCGTTGGCCGGCGGCACTGGAGGAAGTTGGGTGCTGCTGATGCAATGCAAGGTATGGACCGGAGTCCTTCCCTTCCAACCAAGCAGCCAAAGACAATCAATTGGTGTGCCTGTCCAGTTTTGTGACACCGAATTCCTTGGCTTTCCATATCTGGCACCGTGGCACACACAGTAAATGAATCAAATAAAACGAGGGTGACGGCATAGAGCAACACAAAACAGTAAATGAATCCGTTGCAGTCCATCCTTCCTTCCTTCCTTCGTTCAACAACGAGTTCAAACGGGCGATCATCATCATCAGGACATCAGACAAACAGAGCGCGACATGATCGAGGAGAGATGGAGACGTGGCGAGCAAAACCGCCGCATCCCTCGTTGATGTCGTTTGTCCCCATCCCGGCTTCTCGGCAGCTCCACCGGCCGGCCTGGTCGTGTGCTGCCCTTATCCCAACGCATCCTCTGTTCTCGCTCACCTCGTCTCACTCCGCGCTTCTCCCCAGCTTCCTCTCATCCCCTCCGTCGCCTTCGGTTCCTCACGAGAGACTTGGCAGGGATGGAGCTGAAGCCCGGCCTGTCGGCCCTCGTCACTGGCGGCGCCTCCGGCATTGGTGAGCAGGAGCAACGTCCCCGCCGCCTCCGGGCATTCCGCGCGCGCGTCGCCGATTCAGGCGCAGTTGGGCCGGGTTGTATTTGGGTTGGGCGCGGGTGACTTGTGAGCTTTCGTTGTTGACGGGCTACGCCTGGCCCGATCAGTGCACGGGCTGACTTCCCCTTGGGCCGTAGCGCTTCAAAATTGCTCCTTCGCCAGTTTAGGTTCCCCTTTCTCCGGCGCCGGCGGTGTGAGTTGCCACCGCCGCAATCGGTTGCTGCCTTGCTGGATATGATGGAGCCACACCGCCAAGCCGCCGTCAGCGGTGGCCGGAGGTAGTATTACCTAGTCATCGATTTGATTATCTCTCCGTCCCTGGTCCCCATGGTACAGCCCGTAGTTGCGTATCACCCACATTTCACCCATGGCCGCTTCCACAGAGGCGCTTCGGCATGGGGCCGGGTCGTAGCTGATAACAACGAGTTCGTTCCGTTCTTGATTTCGTTGATTTTGTGCAGGGCAACGGTTCTGATGAATTCCTTATAATGCATTGCTGACAGTTCCATTTTTTTTTTCCTCAAGGGAAAGCGCTCTGCATTGCTCTTGCACGGAAGGGTGTATTTGTGACTGTTGTCGATTTCTCTGAAGAAAATGGGAGAGAAGTCGCATCCTTAGTTCAGAAGGAAAACAAACAGTTTCACAGAGACAGTAATGTTCCATCTGCCGTATTCATCAAGTGTGATGTTACCAATGGAGGTAATTTTTTTGTGGGTGAAGTAGGCAACGGAAATTAATAATTCTTGAGTTCTTTAAAGTCATGCATCTCATGTTTGTTGTCTCTGTTGATGCTGAAAATTTTGGAGAACTGAAATAACTATAACCAGATTCTGTAGACTAGTCAAGTGATGTCATCTTTTGATATAGTTACCCTAATACACTGGTTGACATGCAGATGCTCTTGCTGCTGCGTTTCGGAAACACGTGGACACGTTTGGTGGACTAGATATCTGCATCAACTGTGCTGGATTTGTCAACAAATCATTAGTTTATGATGATACGTCTGATGGAACTTCCACTTGGAAGCGTGCTGTAAATTTGAATCTTGTTGCTGTTATCGATGGTACTCGCATTGCAGTAAGTCTCTTGATAACTGTCAGAAATAGAATCGCAGAAGCACCGAATGATGCTTCCACATGCCCTTTATTATTTGAGCTAATTAGGGAGTGCATACATACATTTCATTTTCTATGAATGTTCAAGTAGAGAAGTTCCAGAACTTTTCATTTATTGGTTTCAGTATTGGATGAATGTAAATGGTGATTTTGTTTTTCATAATATAGCGTGTCCTTGTCCCTTGAGACCACGAAAATCAGGCTTGCAGTATATTTGAATTATCCATTTTGCACTAATCCGAAGTATAATAGCAGTGGTCAGAAAGCTTGTATTGTACTTATGATTGGATTTATTCACCAGACTCAAGTAATGCGATCTCGGAAGAAGCCTGGTGTCATAATAAATATTGGTTCAGTTGCTGGCCTATATCCTATGAGCTACGAACCTGTGTATAGTGGGACAAAAGGTTTGTTCCTTATGTTCTATATATCTATATGTTGGTTATTTTATCAGCAAAGCAGCTGCAGCGTGAAACCACTTTTGGTTTTATCTCAGAGTATTGTTGGTGGAAAAACAACAAATACATGTCTCTATCTCGTTTGAACTGTGGATTCATGTTTAGCTCTAATATCAGCTTTACACGGTCCTTATGTGGTGTATTTGAAAATTTATTGGATGTTGACTTTTTCGTTTCTCTTTTTTTTCTCAAAAAAGCTAATCTGTTTGGCACATATGTAAAGTAATGGATCTCAGAGTTCATTTTTGCAGGTGGTGTGGTTATGTTTACAAGATCACTTGCTCCACTGAAGAGGCATGGCATTCGTGTCAATGTACTGTGTCCTGAGGTATTTCATGACTAGAAGCATATAACTTGTTATTTCTTTCACTTGATGACTTAATTCATTTTACTAGGCACACTAATTTTTTTCCCATATTCTTTACTGGAAAGTTTGAACATTAATATTGATACATTTTGCATTGTTCAAGATGTTAACCTGATAATTGCACTGTAAAGCATACAGTACTCTGTACTACATAAAACCATATCGATAGGAAAAAGGACTTGCCAGTTACCAAATTGTCCAAGAAGTATGACTTCTCACTAGTATGGTTCTCAAGGGCCAGACTTGAAACTTGTAAAATGAATGAAGCGGACCAACTTTCTTCATGAATCCATCTAGTAACATTATTGTGTACTAGCAATAGTAGATATCCACAGTTTTAGCTGCATCAGTGGACCACTGTTTTCAATCTGCCAGCCTCAGCGAGTCAGCATAAACTTATGCCAAACGGACAGGCTAGTGAACTTGTCCCATGTTTAGCAACTGAAAGGGACAAGGGCAATGGTGCTAATGATATCAGTTATCTTGACCTATATATTTGATTGATGTGTGCAGTTTGTCCAAACTAATATGGGAGAACAAGTGAACCGTGTACTAGTGGACGCACTTGGTGGATTTTTGAAGGTGGATGATGTTGTTAATGGTAGCTGTTTCTCAAATTATTAATTGTAGTTGTTTATTTCATTTCCTTGTATAATTTTTTTCTTCCTTGTATAATGTTTTCCTGCAATTGCCTTCTCATGATTATAACTGGTTACCATTGAGCCTTAGATGCATGCTCTACATGGGTTGATAAAATGATGAAATGGAGTGTGAGCATTTATGTGCATGGTGTGAATGTGTATCCTTTATGGTAAATTGATGCCCGTATTGCACAACTTTGGTCCCCAAATCTTGAATTGTAGATTTTACTATTTTGCAATAAATAAATAATTGAATTTTTAAGTTAGGTCTATCGACTATGTCGACCATCTGTTACAGGTAGATATATTTTCAATATTTGTATGATTTTCTTGTACAAACGCTGAAATCTAGCCCTCAAATTCATGAATCTAAGCGGCGCACCTAAGCAAGATGAGGGATCTGTCATGTGCATTGCTAGATGTGCAGAGAACTTATTGATATACTACCTCTGTTCTCAAATAAATGTTGTTTGGGGACATGTGCAGTCAAACTTTTCAAATAGATGCGCAGTCAAAGTATAAACACTAGTGACATGAAAATATATCCGTTCATAGAACGGATATATTTTCAACAAGTTTGAAAAGCAAATGCTTAGATAACGTTATGGCCAAAGACACACATTGGAGGACGTATCTATGTCCTAAAGAATAAGTAAAAGATGATGGAGTTAGTATACTCTTCTTCATATGATACTTTGTTTTCCTCTTCCGATGTCATCTGAAAAGGACTCCTTTTTATTTGGATCAGGTGCATTTGAGCTTATAGAAGATGAGAGCAAGGCTGGTGCGTGCCTTTGGATATCTAAACGAAAAGGAATGGTTTACTGGCCAGCATCAAAAGAAGAAAACACCTGGTTTATTCCTCAAAATCGACAAGGAAATTAGCAAATAATTACTTTCCTAGCATTCAAACACCTGAATTCTTTGAGAAGATGTAAGTAGTCCTGACATGCATTTTTAGTATCTAAGATCCTGTTGAGTATCGTCATTGATTATAATAAACAACAAATGCTTCTTGTTCAAACCTCCCCTAAATGATTAAATTCATTGACCATTGCCCATAAGAAGACAGCAAACTGGATTTAAGTTGCAACTGTTGGACGGCACTGCAGCATTTACTAACAGAAAAGTTGTGTTTACTATATGCCATCTAATGCATTGATGGAGTGCTATAAGATCACAGCCATCAATACATTAGCTGGCATATATAATGTAGTCACATCCAGGGTTTATGGTGAAGGAAATGTACTGATGATCTAGTTTCCTTTTCTTTTTCATGCTAGGCAATTTTCCAGTTTCTGGTCTGACTATAGCTGAGAATATTTAGGTTGCTTGCTATGAATCTATGCTACGATATATCTTTTCATGAACATTGGACATGCTATGAATCTATGCTACGTGTTGCTTGCTTGAACGCCATTAGCTCGCTCAAAAGTCATTTTGTACTATATGAACTAAGTGAACTATGTTCCTGTAATAGAAAAGGTTATTTGCCTGCTATTTCTTATCAATCTATTGGGTGCTTCTGTAGGGTTGTGCATACACTCAGCCACAATTTCCGCAATGCTACAAGACTTGAGCGTGTCCGCCTGAGATTGCCCATCGAACCGCATAGTGCTCTAGTTAAACTTATATATGCTGGTGTAAATGCTAGCGATGTAAGTCGTGCATTTGTATTTTCAGTTTATTCCTCTATTGCATAACCATCAGAAGATCTTAATGGTATGTTTCAGGTAAACTTCAGTTTTGGACGTTATTTCACTGGTAATGCTAAAGAAGCTGCTGCACACCTTCCGTTTGATGCTGGTTTTGAGGTTACCGTCGTGCATTTGATGCTTTCATACTTCCATGCTTGGTTTTGTATAATGTATTTTTGCTATATGATGTTCGTCATAGATCTGTATACAATCTTTATTCTTCTGTAAACAATGGTTTATGACAACTTATCATAGTTTTACCAAATTTATATATTACAAAAATCATAAATGCAGGCTGTGGGAATTGTTGCTTCTGTTGGAGATTCAGTTAAACATATCAAAGTTGGTACTCCTGTGGCCCTCATGACTTTTGGGAGCTATGCTGAATTCATGCTGGTACTGCATTCAATGCCCCTTTTGTTACACAATAAATTACCTTACTGACCTCTATGCTTCATTGAATGAAACAATCTCTATCCTCTTGCATTTGAATATTGTTACCTCGGCTAGTAACATAATTTTTGCTTTATATCTTTCTGATCTGAGAGAAGGTTCCAGCCAAACGTCTTCTTCAAGTGCCAAGACCAGACCCAGAGGTGGTTGCTATGCTAACTTCAGGATTGACTGCTTCAATAGCTCTCAAAAAGGTTTCTCTTACTCTTCAGTTTTGTTAAAACTTAACATTATTATTTATTTATTTATTTTAAAAAAAGATTCAAGTTCCACATTGGAGGACATACTTTACTTCCTGGTCTGATGAAACTTGATTTAATCTGCATTTCTGCCTGTAGGCTGGTCAAATGACATCTGGGCAGGTTGTTTTAGTCACAGCAGCTGCTGGTGGAACAGGACAATTTGCTGTTCAGGTGAGGTGATGCCGTTTAGATACTATGACTATTCGATTGCTCTCCTACTTATCCAGCTACATAACTATGGTGCAGTTATTGCTCCTCTAATTAATTGCACTTAGGAAGTAAATATCATGTTTTGGCCACTTAAGAACTTTTCACTGCATTCAGCACGATATTTCTCAGATAGAGATATTTTTTTCTTCTTTTGTGTTATGTTATTCGAGAAGCAATTACAGGCTTTTGACTCTGAATATGTCCTTTTGTTCTAAATATACAGCTTGCAAAATTAGCAGGAAACAAGGTTGTAGCCACATGTGGAGGTGAAAGTAAATCTGCACTTCTGGCTTCCTTAGGAGTTGATCGAGTTATTAACTACAGAAAAGAAAAGATCAAAGATGTGGGGGTTTTCTTGTCACGGCATTTTGTATTTACCTTAGTGCAGTTTGTTCTAATTTCTTGTTTATTATGTGAAATGTTTAAGCTCTATAGCATATCTTTTGCTTGCTTTCTGTGCTGATACAAGTATTTTACATTTATCGTGTTGTGCAATGTATATGTTTGCATTGTTTGGTTGTGTCTCTACTTGCCCACTTACCAGAATTGAATACTGGCTGCAAGTAATGTTATCCTTACAGTCGCATGACCTTTCATATGCAATGTACAATGCAAGATGTTTGTCAAGCTGGTTGAATTACATTTATACTCAACTTCATATAGACTATTTACAGTGAGTCAGAGTACTGCTGAGGTTACCACTTTAAGTTACGTTGCATCAAAAAAAATTTAACGTTGCATCTTCATTACATAATTTTCTCAGAATTGCAAACAATTTTCCGATGTTTGATTGCAGGTTTTGAAGAAAGAGTTTCCAAGAGGTGTAGATATCATATATGAATCTGTAGGTGGAGAAATGTTTGATTTATGCTTGAATGCCCTAGCAGTCTATGGTCGTCTCATAGTAATTGGTATGATCTCTCAGGTATATTTTTTATTCCCTCTGAAACTTGCATTCATTAATTTACAGTACTCCAGTGGGTCAAATGAAATACATGAAAATTGTTCTGTGCTTCGTCAAAGAAAATCATTTGATGGACCAAATAAACATGCTTTGGGAATATTCTGAAATACTATTGCGAACTTTTAATATCAAACAGGTCCTTTGTCCATCTGCATTATAATAACAGTTGAAAAGTCAAGGAATATGCTATTTGTGATCCTGTTCCTGCAAAAACGATTGATCTGTAGTGTGATTATGCTTTACCTGAACTATGTTGGCAGGTATCCTAGACAGTTAATAGGATATTCTACCTTGTACATGAAAATATTTCTATTGGCTGTGAACAATGTTTGATGTGTTTTTCAGTATCAAGGAGCAGATGGATGGAAGCCACAGAATTACACTGGACTATGTGAGAAGATTCTTGGGAGAAGTCAGACCGTGGTATGTTTGTGCATCAGAACACTTTGAAGTTTGCAATATGCATGCACATCATTTGATCTATTAGTTAATAAATTGTTCTCGATAAAATGGCACTGCAGTTCCAAAATAATCTTTGCACCACATTGACTTGCTTAAAATTTCATGCATACTAAAAACACAATTATGAAATCTGGTTTTGTCAAGGATCCTAAGAAGATGCTTTTAACTTCCACATGACCACATCTATGTATGGAAAAAAGATAAGTGCTTTTGAAAAGCCAATGCAATGGTAAATGGACCTTTAAAACTGTGAGCTCTTTCCTCTCCTATTTCAGGCTGGATTTTTCCTGGTTCAGTATTCTCACCTCTGGCAAGATCATCTTGAAAAACTTTTTGACCTTTATGCCGCTGGAAAGCTGAAGGTATGCTCCATATTGCCTGTTGTTTGTCTTCTTCCGATTAGGTTATGGAAAAATATTTTTTATGTGATCTTATTTCTTTTTCAAACTTAGCTCACCGGATGCTGAATACAACAGGTTTCCCTTGACCCCAAGAAATTCCTGGGTGCTGCTTCCGTGCCAGATGCTGTAGAATATCTTCATTCTGGCATGAGTGTTGGCAAGGTACGACCGTTGCTATATGCGTATAAACAACAGACAAGCATTGTTGTCTGCTAGTATGCAACTTGCTGTTCTAAAACATTATCGCTTCAGGTCGTTGTTTGCATGGATCCATCATATAGTCAGACCCTTGCAAAGCTATAGTGCGTTGCGTCCCCTATGAGACATTTGTTATTTCACTCACGAAACCGGTGGGCTTCGACGGAATGCCCATCTGAGAATGGGCTTCGTTATTATACCCACAAAACCAATACCTTTACCGGTAAAATGCCCATGCCTGCTATATTAGCTCTTTTTCTTCTTTTTTTGATTTAAAACCACGGGAAAAGACGGAACTACCCCTCCTCCTTGCTGAACCATTTTCCTCTGTCCAGCACCCTTGTCCAGCATACGTGAGACCAAAACATCATTCTTCAGGTGAAAAAAAAACAGCATGATGACCACTCCAGCACACGTACCAGCATGCTGTACCTGTACAAGAGATGCTCCAGCATGCTCCAGCCATGCGACTAGAAAAAAAGAAAGAAACGAAAGCATGCTCCAGCCATGCGACTAGAAAAAAAGAAAAAAAAAACGGAGGGGAGGAGGTGGAGGCGGCTGCCTGGGTCGCCGTCGGGATGGGAAGCGGCTGCTTGGGGCCAGCTCGCGCCGGGAGGGAGGGGGGCAGGCTGGGGCGAGGCCGCACTGCCCCCATCTGCGCGCGCGGGCCGGGTCCGGCTCGCCGGGGAGGGGCACGCCACCGCTGTCGGGAGGGGAGGCGCCGGCCTGGGGCGAGCTCGCGCCGGGAGGGAGGGGGGCGGGCTGGGGCGAGGCCGCGCCGCCCCCATCTGCGCGCGCGGGGGCCGGGTCCGGCTCGCCGGGGAGGGGCGCGCCGCCAGCTTCCATGGCGACGGCGGGCGTCGCCTCGGGTGTTCGTGAGTCGAGCGAGCGAGACAGAGAGAAGGAAAGAGTTCGATTCGATTTGGTTTCCGTGAGGCAGGGGTAAGTTCGTACTAACATGTGAGAAATAAATCAAAAATGATTAAAAGAAATTGAAAACTAACATATGGGCATTCTACCAGTGAAGGCAATGGTTTCATGGGCATAATAACGAAGCCCATTCTCAGATGGGCATTGCGTCGAAGCCCACCGGTTTCGTGGGTGAAATAACAAATGTCTCGTCCCCTATGGACTTGCGAGTTGCACCAGAGCCAGAAGATTCTTCGTCAGATTTCTTGTCTGTCTGGATGAACCATACGAATGGCTACAATATATGACGGCTGCCATTGTTCGAAAAAATTATATGTCCGCTGCAATGATGCGGGGTTCTGGCATGTGCTATGTATAGCAGGGCAGTCGAAATAAGCTTGCTGTGCCTGTGAGACTGTTCAAATAAAGTACTCAGCTCAATTCTGCAGGTTATCGTATTCTGATTTCTTTGGGTTTGTCTTTTGTGAGATTTTATCGTATGGACACGATTTGATCCGTGGCCAGAGATTCTAACATTCATTTCAGAGTACTCAAGGAGACAGGAAGAAACATTAGTACCAAAAGAAAACCCAGGAACTGCTTCGGGAAGAGATGTCATACGGTACTGAACATTCGAGAGAACATATTCAGAGCAGAGAGCACAGGGGATGTCTTTGTGTTCCATGGAAGTGATATCAAAATATGTACTCTCTTCGGTTTTAAATTGTTAACGTCATTGACTTTTTTCGTTACGTTTGATCATTCGTCTTATTCAAAATATTAGTTCAAACATGCAAAATTATAAGATATATTTTAACTTTCCTTAATGATAAAACAAATGATAACAAAATATATGATATTTTTTAAAAAGTACTGCAGATGATTTGTCATGGCAATGACATGTCTGCTTTTAGCTTTGACTCGCGATGTGAATAAGATGCACCGTGGCCTTGCTCCCGTATTCGTCTAGCGTGTAGGCTGCCATGCCAATGCAGGCAGCGCGGGCAGCCCAGCGCACGGCGAGCCGTCACAGCAGCTATCGAATTGGACAATGAAGGAGCAGCGAGCGGACGCGGCTAACGGGCAAACGCGCGGCATGAGAAGAGCAAACGGTGTTGGAGTTGCAACGACGATGATTCCGGCCGCGCTGCTCGTTCCTGTCGCCGTGGCCCCCTACTTGGTTGTTAGCTGCAGTTTTCTGCGAAATTTCCTTGGATTAGCTTCTGCCGGCCTGTGGGAGACGCCACCAATGTACTAAGCCGTGAAGGTCTCGGTTCGGATGCCATGTTTTGATTCTCTGAAGGAATTCATGTTCTTGTATATTTTCCCCTCACTTCTTTCTTGGGCTAGTTCTCTCTTTCTTCTCGGTTTCTTCAGTTCTTCCGAACAAATGAGTAAATGTTTCACTGATGATGAGATCAGTAATTTTGTAGCACGAGTGTTGGGGAGGAAATGTGCATTGCCAGTGTCGATCGGTTGACTAAGATGATGTTCATTGCCATTGTTTCTGAAAGACGGAGTGCATTACCAATTTGCGAAATCACTGCTTGTCAGTTCTGCACCTTACCTTATTCAGTGATGATTTTGCAACGGAAATTGCTCAATCTTGGATGGCCCAATGGCCTTCTGTAAGCTGCACTACACAGTTTGCAAACTGAATTTCCCTGCTGGAATGACCTTATCTGAAACAAGTACGCATTCCTGAACCTGCTGCTAAGCCTGCTTTCTAGGTACAATTGCAATCCATGCCCTGCGTCGTTGTAATTTCTGAAGGATACATCAATCGAGAATCTAGCAGTAGAGTGCAGATACTAGCCAATTATTGGCCAAGTTGTTGGTTGCCTCGTAGGGCGTGATACCATGATTGGTTGACACGAAATGCAGAACAAACAAAGCACTAGAACACACAACGACAATTATCACTTTTCATTGGAGCAGACAACGACAAGGCGAGCACATAAGTTACAACGTTCAGTTCACTAACGTACAAGGTGAGCCTTCACATGATTAGCCATCTCGTGAGCATAATTACAGCTAAAGCGTTACGTACACGGTAACTACAGTACAAAGAAGGATCGAAAGAGGGCACAGATGGTATATTCGATCTGACAGTTGACTGGCTGTTGAGGTATCCTCATGGGCTTACGCGGACCCACTCGTATCGGCCGTCCATGGGAGCGTCCTTTACGACGTCATAGTTGTACCTGGAAATGAAACCAAAAGATCCAAAATGTCAGGACCTGTAGTACGCGCAACATGCTGCCGACATGTGGAACGGTTACATCAGAGCTGGCAAAAATTCCAGCGAGTTTGTGGAGAAAGAAGTTTAAATTCAATTGGAATTCCTCGCAAAACAATCGAATCGAAGTTTGATTTTAAAAACGAAGGGGAAAAAAGGGGAGAGATGGACCACTGGCCCGTGGAGAAGTTCCCAGCCTGTCCCAATTGGTAACTTCGCAGGCTATCCTAGCTGCAACCTTTTTGGGAGAATTATTCCATTTTCTAGAGATCAGCAAGCTGTGTGTAATTATCAGTTATCAGTTATCACACTGCTAGACCAGCAAGCTGTGTGCACTGTATTTGCATCTGCTGCGAGTAGTTGTGATTCCTTTTTAACCAAGAGGGAATTTTGCAGTAGCGACAAGCAGCAGAAGAAATACAGGGCAGGCCGCCCGCGTGATGCTCGGTGGTTACTGGTTGGTGCTCTAGCCTCTATAGAAGAGCTGCAAGAAGTTACAGAAACTTCGCTTGGCATTTTTACTGTCTGCAAGTGCAAGCGTGCAGCAGCGGCAGCTACAATTTCGAAGCTTGAACAGCGTCAGCCTCATGTCCCTGCAGAATTACAGGCCCACTGCTATGCATGCTGCTGCTTGTGTACGTATAACTGGAACTGTCAAAGCTTGGGAGGCCAGGAGCGAGCACACAAGAGCCAAACATTGCGGAGACAGAGGGGCTAGCTAGAGCTCGGGTGTACTCACTTGGCCGCGAAGCGCCGCGCGAGGCCGCTCTCGGCGGCGGCGAAGAACGCCTCCACCTGCTCCTCGGGCGGCGACCGCCCCCTCTTTGTCTTCTTCGGCCTGCACGTGACAGCAGCGAACACAACAAGGAAACACAGAGTGAGAAACCAGCGACGGCGCCATGCACGGAAATTCTTTGAGCAGGAGAGGGAGAGCTCGGCGTTCCAGCGCTCTTCGAGCTATCTAGCTGAATTAGCTGTGTTCGTTCGAGGAGAAGCAAGGCGACTGGGTAAAGGGAGAGAAGGGAAGACTGACATGCCGGCGCCCACAATGTCGCCCTCGCGCTTGGTGCAGCTCGACAGCGCCGCCGTCGCCGTCGCCGTGGCCGCGGCAGCAGCCATGCCTTTCTTTCCTTTCCTTCTTTCGGCCTTCTTCTCGCCTGCTCTGCTAGGCTGTTCTTCTCTTCTCCTTTTTCTTTTTCCTTCAGGCCGTGGCGGGCGCGGACGGCCCGCCTGTGGGTGTGACGGTGTGTGGGTGTCGTCAACTGTTGGGTGTTACGGCCGGGGCCGTGGTTGGGTGAGTGGGGGTGAGAGAGGCGATAACGATAGGATTAGGTGCGGAACGACGAGGCGCGGAGGTTTACTTATGCTAGAGAGTCCGCCGAGGCGTGGGAGATTCCGATGGCGTAATTAACAGCGGCGGCCTACCGCGCACGGGCGGAGGAGGGACGTGTCGCTCGGGCGCTGGGGGGGACGACGCGGATGCTGCGCTGTCTCGGCCGGCTCGTCCGTCCACTTTATCTGTGCTCCTACTTCCCTGCCTCGCCTCGGGTGGCACTGCTGTGGAGTGTGGCCGCGCCACCGCCTGCTCTGCCGCTCCACGCTGCCCCGCGCGCGCTCAGTTTGTGGGTGGGAGCGCCGGCCGGTGTGAACGGGAATGGTGATACGACGCGGGCGGCGCCTGGGTTGGGCGGGTCGTGCTCGTGGAGGGCTCACGCGCTCGCCGCGGCCAAAGCGAAGGCCGGCGAGGGAACACGCAGAGGCCGGGTGCGCAGGCGGTACCAAAATACCTGACGAACCTTTTTGGGTGTTCCCGTGCGTGCTGATCTCTTGTTAAGAAGAGCGTGGTTACAGCCTTATACAGGACTTGTTTTCGTTGGTGCTCCAATTAGAGCTTCTCCAACAGTTATGTAAGAAAATGGTCTCTAAATATCGATTTAGGGAGTTTTCAAATAGCTATTGGGTGTGATAAAACATACCTCCTCCAACTATTCCTAAATTTCGGTTTCTAAATAATTTCAAAAGTTGCCACATTACCATTATGCGGTCCTAGCCGTGGTTCGTTGGCTAGTCACCAGGCGGCAAACTACAACGGAGTTCTGGATTCGCATCTTCGCCTACAGAGTTCACCGTCCTCCGTGATGGCATGCATTCGTGACCTGGGCGTTCGCGATCCTGTGACGGCGTATTCTCGCTTTCTTCATCTCCTGTACGCCCAATCGCTACTTCGGTACTTCCTCATGAAAATCGTGAACTCATTTCCATGCCTTGCGTGATCAACAATTTGAATGCACATGGTGATCACTCACCCAACAATTCGTTTCCTCATGAGGATTTCAAACTGATTTTCAAGCCTTGCGCGATCAACAATTTGTACTTGGAGTGACACCAGATCGACAAGGATTGGAGCACCTCGGCATCTTCTCATCTCAGGCAACCTGCATGTCACCAAGGCTCTGCATCATTTTCTCGAGGACTTCAGCGAGAAGTTTCAGTTCAACAACAGCTGCAGCTTGACTCCCTGGAGTAAAACTTTCTTGGTTGTTCATTGCTCCAACATAGCAGCTTTGATCGGCCTCACAATTGAAAATCTTTACGGCGGCAAGTATCGGCGCATGACGCGGCCGGCCTAGCAGTTGAGCACGGCTTCGACGGCGTGTCGACGCGCGGCGACCTCGGACACCTGGGGGCCGAGGTGGGGAGAGGCGGGTACGCAGAGGGAGGGAGCAGAACTTTGGCAACCCGAGATGGGGAGGACGGACCCTGGCGGCGCGACGTGGGGAGCAGCGACCCGGCGGCCCGAGGTTGGGAGAGCCGCAGACGCACGGTGGAGAGGCGGCGCGTCACCCAGATGAGCAGAAGACGGCGGCAGGTGGAAACGACGGCGCGAACAGACGAATGGAGTTGTTCTTCACGCGGGCGCGATTGAAACCGGATGGCGCGAATGAACTCGGCACAGATGATTTCTCGCGGGAAGATCGGAGGTGGATGGTTGGGAGTGCCCATAGCTTTGCTACATCTGGCGATGGTTTGGGGGAAAACAAGGCAAAGGTAAATTTGGAGACCGCTTTTATGGAACGGTTGGAGGAGTGGTTTGGCCAATAATTCTCTTAACTTGGGTTTAGGGAGTGATTATACATAACCATTGGAGATGCTCTTAGTATATGCCAGTCGAAATTTCGTTAGATAACATATACTGTATCAGAGAAGATTTGTCAAATTATTGTGGCTTCCTTTGCTCCACAGCGCGCGGGTACGCAGAGGGAGGGAGAGGCGGGTACGCAGAGGGAGGGAGGGTGCGTCAAATTATTGTGGCTTCCTTTGCCCCTTGTTTGCTTTGTATTTACGTTATTTTGCCATCAGCCGGCTGTTGTTCGAGCTCGGCCCAGCCGGAATCGCGCACCCGGCGCCGCCTTCGCCGTTCAGCTTCCCTCGTCGCTCGAACACCCCGAACCTGGTGAAAACAGTCAAACAACCCCAGCACCGCCGCCGGCCGGGCATCCTCTTCTCCGTTCCTGCTTCGCCGCACGTCTGGAGACCCCTTGCAGCCGTGGATCTGGAACTTCCCCGCCTTCTTCTTCTTCCTTCCCCTCCCCTCCCCTCCCGGGGCCGAAGCAAAAACACCAATCGGCGCCTCCAAATCAATTCCTTCAGGCTTCCCGGCGCTGTGCCCGATTCGTCTGGAAGGGCCACTCTAACGTCAATCGTCCCGCGTACTTTCAAGGCAGCGAAGCTCGCCGGCTCTTCTGGACTGGCGCAGGGTTTGGGATCCCAGCCAGGACTTGATTTATTTCTTCGTTCCTTGGTAAGGAAGCCCTAGCTTGGACTGATTGTTCTGTGAGTGAGTTTAGATGGATACTTAATCGCTTAGATGGATGCTTAGCCCGTCCAGCGGGTTGCATATTTGTTTTTCTGATGTGTGTGTGGTGGGCGTACAACTGAACGTATGTGCAAATGATTGCTCAAATGTGCTCCATGACAAGTCGTAGCTTCCTCTTGCGAACAAGTAATTTTCACCTTTTGTGTTAGTTATTAGGGGATTTTCGACGAAAATCAGATATCTGCATTTGAGTTCAGATATTCACAGAGTTGAACTGCCCAAATGCATATTGCGCCCTTCAATAGTTTCCTAAGCTTGGTCGGTTTAGATATTGAGTTTTGAGATATTATGTCACCACTTTCTTCACTCAGTGCTGTTGATATTTGACATGTTAACTCAAAAATCGTATCATGACAGGGCATGGCATTCAATTCTAACTTTTGGATTCCCTAAAGTTACATCTAAATGATTTGAATTGTTCACTGTTTAGCATTGATAAGTGGATTGTGATGTTTTGGTGATTCCTACTTTTCGATCTTGCATGTCTTATAACCATCAAAAGTTACATCTCTCTTTCAAACGTTAACTTGCAGTAGCAAATAAAAAATTGGTTATGTATCAGTGCGACTACTTTCTTAGTGCGGTTGTCACCATGAAGTTTTCAGACATAAATGGTGAATTATGTGCAGGATTCCTTGTTTCCTTGAGTGCTTACTGCTCTTTTCTACATGCAGTGCTCCAGCTTTCACCATGGGTCTGGGCAGCAATATTTGCGTCCAAAAAACATTGTATGAAGTTCTGTCTGTAACTGAAGATGCTACATACGACGAAATCCGTGCAGCATACAAGTCTGCTGCCCTGAATACTCATCCTGACAAAGCACAGACAACTGTCGAGCCGTCTGTGCCTTCTGATGAGCAGCAGGAATTTTTGAGTGTGCAGAAAGCATGGGAAATCCTGCGACATCCGAATTCTAGAGCGGAGTACGATAAGCAGCTGCAGTCATCGAGGCAGAACATTGAGATCATTGCATCTGAAATTGAGGTTGGGGATATGATCGTTGAGAGCACTGCTGATGCTGTGGAGCTGTTGTACCCATGCAGGTGCGGTGATTATTTTTCTATCACTTCGTGTGAACTCAGTGAGATGGGAGTTTTCATCACCAAGGATGGAGATGTAGAGCTGCAGACATCTGATTCTGTATCAGCTTCAATTGTTCTGGGTTGTGGCTCTTGTTCCCTCAAAACACGATTGGTTGTAAGCAATGCTGCATGATATATTTGGTTGTATGCTCTTGTTGTGGGCACTGAGTGTATGCCGTTCGGAATTTCATGATGGTAAGTTTTTTATACAAAGAAAAATACGCTGATTACTTGTCAAGTCATACTTCCCATTGTCCTGAAAACATTGCACTGAAAGCTTGTGTGTTCTTGTGAGGGGGTGTTGTAAGATCCTGATGGTTGCTCTGTGATAATTGACTCTTTGACCGTTGTAATCAGCTAACTACCTCTGTCTATTCTAACTGCTGGGATTTAAAGACGTACCTGAGGTGGTTATTTGGTACATCTCTTTTGGTTAATGTTGTTTATTGGCAGGTTTAATGCTCTCATCCATCAATCGTTCACCTATCCAGCAGCCGGCAGCTAAAATGAAAGCTTGATGTTCCTGAGAGCTCCTTGACAAGAAACCATTGTTAGTTGCGGCCGTTGATGTATTCAATAAAATTGATAGTTCAGTAGGCTGTGGATCTCCTCGCGTAGCGTACTGTGACCGTATCTGTACCGCTACGCAAGGACAGCATCCCATGCAGAACAGCACGATATGCACTAATGCTAGGGATAATCTTTCAGCATTTGTTGTTTGTGAAATTATACCTGCCGTTACCGGCAAGTCATTTGTACGAGACAACGAGGTCACATCTCCCATTTGTTCAGCTACTCTACTTCCGCTGTCTTTTTGTTCATTTTGTATGCATTCGTGGTCCTCTGTCAAGAATTGCCTGCCATCCACGGTCAAGAAGCTGTACATGAGAAAACAATTATGTACGGGCCCCAGAATTTAAGAGTTCTCTATCAAGTAGTATTTCATTTCTATAGAACCATATCCTCACAGCCCCATATCCTTTGGATCCTATTGCTCAGACAAAAGATTTTTGCGCATCCTGATCTTCGATTCTCCTGAAAGCTACATGGAACGACTGTCTGTGCTGTCACCCTGCAGTTTCTCTCCGTCTTGTTCGAAAAGGTTGCATAAGTTCTTGCATTTCTCGGTGCTGGATGACCTCACCGTCGTTGAGAAGTGAGAACCCACGCATTCTCTCCATCTCTCGCCGTCTCGCCTCACACGTGGCACACGGAATGGGTCTGCCGGTGAGGGGTTGGTTTAGCGTTTGCTTTAAGAGACGCGCGAAAACAACGGCCACGACGACGGCCGCATCTTGACGCGCGGCGAGCACCAAGGAATTCAGGCAGAAACGAGTGCGCGTGTGGCGTCCAATTCGCGCGTGCCGGCTTGGTCTGAGATGATGCCGCCATGGCAACCGCCGGAGCACGTCGTATGAAAGTCTGAGGCGTCGTTCTTTCTCGGTGGCGCGTTGAGCAAGCCGCCGTCAAACTGTTGTGCATTGATGAGCACGTTGCACGGTTAGTGCTCGGTAGTCCTCACCTCGGTGAGTGCTGGCGGGTGAGAGTGTGGTCAAGGCGGCGAATTTATCCAAAGCCGCGACGTTGCACCGGAAAAAAGCGTACTACCCGTTTGGTACCTCGGGATCGAGAACGTTGCGGATTTAAGAACTAGTGCAGCAACTGTTCGTGCAAACATTTCTCAGGCTGCGATCACGTTTCTTTCATGCTTAGCTTCTTTTTTTTTTGTTTTTCTTTTTACAGGGGCATTTCATGCTTAGCTAGCCTTATTGTTCCCCAAATTACATAGTTTCAATCAAAAAAATATTTCCCTGGATGCCAAATTAGAAGATGCTCGCTTGGGCAACAGAACAAACATGCCCGTGTATGACAATCCCCATCGCCGCAATTTCTCGTCCAGCGTCCAACTCAAATATTCTTCCGTAGCCTTCAAACCAAAGATTTATAAACTCTACAAACTCCAACACGTACGCTCACGATCACAAGCCTCTCTTTTCAAGTTGCAGAGCACTTGTCAAGGACGTCCACATCCCTCCTCCAGAAAACCCATTCTCCAATCTCCACACGTCAAGCTCCCCAATTTATATCTACCACTCCTCATCGGATCACGAGCGCCCCTCGATCGTATGAAAGCCGCACGAGCAGCTCCGATATCCATCGGCGGCTGGATACACCGATACTATCTCTTGTGAGAGCAGCAATCAATTCAAGGAGCGAAAATGCCTTGCTTGGCGCAAGAGTACCACACCAAGCTGCCAACCGCCGGCCACTACTGCAAGTCCCTGTCGTCCCTCATCCGGGAGACCTACGCGCACTGCCATGTCCCCTGCGTCAGGGTCCCCGCCGGCGCCGGGTGGAGCTCCGGCGAGGACAGCGACGACGACAGCGTTCTCGACGACGCGAACGAGACCAAGCAGGTAAGGGATACTCATGGCGTGGCGTGAGAGTTCTTTGATCCGTTCAGGGAAACGAAGTATCTAAGCATGTGGCACGTGCTTTGATAATACAGGTGATCCTCAACGAGATGAGGAACCGGCGGTTGAAGAAGCGGTACAGCTACTGCAGCGTCGACTCGCCGTCGCCGAGGCTGTCGACCGCCGCCTTCGCCTGGTCGTACACCCCGCTCGATTCGAAGACCGTCCTTGAGAAGTTGTCGAGCCCCAGGAAGTGCGTCGTGGTGGAGGAAGATGAGGATAGAGAGAAGGAGGAGAAGGCAGCTGGGGACGGCGACGACGATTGCGACGCGGACGACGAGAGCGAGGCGTTCTACTCGGTGAAGAGCTTCTTCACGCGCAGCACGAGCCGGGCGGCGACCGTGGCGTCGTCGGTCGGCAGCGTGGACCCGCCGCTGCCGCTGCTGCTCCGGTCGCCGGAGACGTGGGAGGGGTTCCGGGACTGCGAGGGGTGGCCGTTCGGGCTGTGCCGCCGGCCCGCCGTCCTCCCGCTGCCGCCGCTGCCCAGCACGCCGGCGGACTCGTGGAAGTGGCGCAAGAGCGTCAGCAGCCTCGCCGGGAGCCCGGCTCCTGCTTACAGCTACAGAACGGCAAGCAGCACCTGACTGATCTTTGCCCAGCATTTCCAAGAACCCCGCCCGAACCGTCCGTGTTAGCAGCGTTAGCTGCTGAGATGTGACGATGTTTACAAGTTTTCAGGCCTGAAAGTACATCTTGTAATCTCGTTGTTTACTCTGTGGAAAGAGTTGCAGTTGCAGGTGCCCGTGTTCTGAATAATCAACTCAACTCAGATGTACTTTCACACCTTCAAAACCCGGTTCTCTATTCCGTTTGATATTTTTGTTCCGTTTGGAAGAGATGAAGACAACTTTGCACTCGACATGTAAAAGCATTGTAAAGTGCAGTGCAGGAGCGCACGGCTGGTTAACTTTACTGATGACTTTCCAACTGACAGGACCAAAAGGAAAAGAGAATGCTCCCGCAATTGCCAAAGCAGTGGTTCTGGCATCGGCACTCCACTACTATCAGATTCTGAATTCTGATCTCGATGGGCCCAAATCTGCGCAAATTGAGGGTGCATGATTCAGATACGCAGCGAATTTATGAGGGAAGCCGAGCCAACTGCCTCATTTGTCAGTCTAAACATTGAGAAGAATGGTCAGGAGCCACATCCTTGCCAAGGGATGCGGTATTCAGTCAATGAGATTGTAATTATATGACTCGAGTGTGGGGTTGCAGTTCAGTCATCACTGATCAGGGGCATGATGGATGTTGCTTTGCGTTTGCATCGCTCAACTGCGGGACCAGTACAGGGCAATGGAAAAATGCAGTGCAACATTGACGATATCTTGAACAGTCTTGTGCACAGTTTTGACCAAACAGCAGATGATTGAAGTCTGAAGTGAAGCCAAGTGGTATAGCATGCGCCGGTGCACTGCGCACATGATATGCTAAGATTTAATTCGAAGGACAGCTGACTTGGGAAGCTCTTGACTCCGTGACGAGCTTTCCTTGCAAAAGCTCTTTTTTTTTTCCCGGGAACGTGTGGATATGGGCATGCAGATCAGTTCAGATATGGGCATACCGCATTGTATATTGGACTAATCCGGGTTGCAGACCATGTATTGTTAGGAATACCTGGCTATACAGCATTGAAGCTAAGACATTGTAGGCGACATGTAAGAGAACTGCCCTGCTACTTTCATGATGTTATGCCATTTAGCTGCCTTACAAATGAAGTTAAGATTGAACACAAAATCTTATATGCATGGTCAACAACGCACCTATATATGTGTGATCTTTTAGAATTTTCTAAAAACTTTTAAACATATTTTTGTTAAGGGTTTCCATGATTCCACGAATAGATGCTTTGCATTGAATATTTATTCGATTCTCTAAGGCAGGCCAATATGCGGTTCGCCAAAGCTCTAGCAGCTTCTTTTTTTCAAGGTTCTGCCTTATTGACTATGATGATATACCTCAAACAGATATTGTTTAAAATACACATAGTTGAAAGTTTGACAAGTGCTTATGAATTGATTGTTTAAAGCCATTACGCAAAAAAAAAAGGAAACCATGTGTTCTCCCTTCTTGAATATTTTCATTACCACTTTCCAGTGCCCAAAAGTTTACTCTCTGGGTAAACTTAACTGATTTCAAAATAGTATCAATACACATAGAAAAGGTTGTAACAAAAAAAAAGGTTCACATGTGAGAAAACAACGGGCTTTTTATGTGAAACCTTTTGATTCAAGAAGTTACACAAGTTTTACACCAAAGTTTACCACAGAGGCTAACTAAAAATAAATCATATTCTGATTTGCAGGAGCATAACGGCTACAGAAACGACATGATGACATCAGCGCGCCGCATCCCACCGTTAATATCCCATCAAACCGCACCCGTACATCCCTTTCCCTCCCTCCCACGCTGACCGGCCACGGGCTGACTGACGCTCGGCCGGCGCCACGTCACCCCCTCTCCTCTCTGCAGTCTGGCCCCCAGCAAAGACCTCGCGTGGACTCCGACTCCCGATCGCATCGCGCGCGGCTCCTCTTCGCCCCGACCGCGTCGCCTCTCGACTCCGGCGGTCGTCGCCGACGTCGGCAGGGTGAGACTAGCAGGTGGCTCGTTCTCGTGCGGCCAGAACCCTGTGGTAGTTCCTCCTCCTTCCTTTTTTTTTTCTCTTTCTGTTGAGGTTTAGGCTGGATGTAGCGGGGCATGGGTCGATCGACTCGATCCCTGGCTCCCTGCGCGGGGACGGGGATGTGGAGGTAGGGCGGCTGCCCTACGTCGCCATGTGTTTTAAGGCTTAAATTTCAGCTCTGAAATCTGTAACTGGTGCTAGTTTAAAGCTTATTTTTGTATCCCTAGTGTAATTTATGCTGCAGTTCAATGTATTTGACTATTAATTCGGTATGGGTTTGGTGTTCCTTACTGAATTGTGGCTGGCGTCGAGTTGCAGCGTATTCTCTGTTGTTTTTTGTTTAAAAATCTCCAGTATTTTGAATTTCTTGTTCGTGATCACCAAATTTCACATGCATTATTTGATACTGCAGGCCAGATATCCTTTGGGCGACTTGGGAAGCCTTTTAGAATTTTCTCACGAGGCTGCTATATTGAAGATGACTGAGTTCTTTGAGCTTGAGGCACAAGATGGGGTAAGGATGCCCTGGAATGTTATTCCGGGCACAAAGCAGGAGGCTGTGAGCTGCGTAATCCCCGTTTCTGCCATTTATACACCTCTGAAGTCAATTCCTGAGATCCCAGTTCTCCCATATTCCCCACTCCGTTGTCGCATGTGCCGTTCCATTCTCAACCCTTTTTCCATTGTTGATTATGTCGCTAAGATCTGGGTCTGTCCATTCTGCTTTCAACGCAACCAATTCCCCCAACACTACTCCTCGATATCGGAAAATAATCTCCCTGCAGAACTCTTTCCTCAGTATACCACCGTTGAATATTTATCCTCCGCCGAAACTGGTCCTGCAGCGCCACCTGTTTTCATTTTTGTAGTGGATACTTGCATGATTGAGGAAGAAATTGGTTATTTGAAGTCTGCACTGGCACAAGCTGTTGAGCTATTGCCTGATAATTCCCTTGTTGGTTTCATCACTTTCGGGACATATGTTCAGGTAACAATATCTTAATGTTCTGTTGCTAATATTCAGTGGTTGATCGGTTAATTTACCAACATGTTCAATACCTGTGCTTGCAGGTTCATGAATTAGGTTTTGGTTTGTTACCAAAGTCATATGTGTTCAAGGGAACAAAGGAGGTCACCAAAGAGCAAATACTGGAACAAATGTGTTTCTTTGCAGGAAAGAAAATGCCCACCACCGGGGTGATTGCTGGTACCAGGGATGGTCTTTCATCTGAGAGCATCTCTAGGTTCCTGTTGCCTGCTTCTGAATGCGAGTTTGTGTTGAATTCAGTTAAGAACCAATGGCAATAAAATAGTAAATGATGCTATTCATACAACATAACACATCTTGGTACTCAATAGTGCGAATGGCTGATATGATTCATTTTATTTGTAGGTCATAGAAGAAATGCAAAAGGACCCTTGGCCTGTTCCAGCTGATCAGCGTGCATCAAGATGCACTGGAGCTGCCTTAAGTGTTGCGGCCAATCTCCTGGGGGTTTGTGTTCCTGGATCAGGTGCTAGGATAATGGCATTTGTTGGTGGGCCATCTACAGAAGGACCTGGTTCTGTAAGTAAAAAATCTGTCAACTGGATCCCATTGTCTTTTAAGCTATTTGTTTGTTCATTTATCTGCAGCAATTGTGGGTTCACATGTCATATAAAGGGGAAATCAGGAGGTTCGTTTACCACCATACAACCAGCATATCACATGGAAATTTTACATAGGTCCTAGAAGCTCTGGAAATGCTATAGTTATTTCTTTATTTCAAAATCTAAGAAGGAAATATGTTCACATGAATGGTCAACTTGTGTTTATATCACTATTTCTGATGGGTTTACATTTTCCACGATTCTCCTCACACCTATTGGTGATGATTCGATACCAGGGGGCGTTGATTTTCTGTCAAAAGTACACTAATTGCCCTTGCTACAAATATTACTACAAATACTGATTACACTCGAGTGCTTGGTGTAACTATGATTTTATCACATGTTTATAGTTCAGAGATGTTTTCGTAATATGTTTTCTTGCGCGGTATGGTGACCATCTTGCAAAATTTCCAGATTGTATCCAAATCCTTATCTGAGCCAATTCGCTCACACAAAGATCTCGATAAAGACTCAGCTCCACTTTATGATAAAGCTGTTAAGTTCTATGACCAGATAGCGAAGCAGCTTGTGCATCAGGGACATGTGCTGGATGTATTTGCCTGTGCAGTCGACCAGGTTAGTTGTTCGATATTTTTTGTGAAGTCAGTAATACCTCTTTATGGACTTAGACCAGCTGGCCAAAGGTCTCCTTTGAAAACTTTCTTACTATTGCTTCTGCATGATGTTAGCGTATCTAATTTGTATCAATTAATTTCATGGGCCTATGGATCGATAGTCGTTACCTACAGCTGTAGTGTGTGTTAACTGTTTAAATTTCTTTTTTCATTTTCCATTTCTTTAGCTGCAAATTCATGGCCTTATTAGTTATTACATACAGATATCAATGCATCAGAATATGCCATGTGCTTATACTTTGTAATGTGTTGTATTCCTAACCAAATGATAAAGTTACAATGTGAAGACGTTGATGTGCTACTTGTTAAATTTGATCATGTTAAGATTTTCTTTTGCTTCGGGCGTTCCATGCGTTTACATGTAAGAATATGCGCAACTGCTTCCAAGTGGGTCAGACCATTGGAGTTATCAAATACATTTATGAAAGAGGAACCTCGAATAAGCAAGAAACTGGATTTACCTCTGTAAAAAAATTTGGTGTGTAAATTTTGATGTCTGGTTACGTTGTTCTGTACTAATAATTTCTTTTTTGTGGATGTATTTTATAGGTTGGTGTCGCTGAAATGAAGGTTGCCATTGAGAAGACTGGAGGAATTGTTGTGCTCGCTGAAAGTTTTGGTCATTCTGTTTTCAAGGACTCACTTCTCCGCATTTTCCAGTCAGCAGATGACAACCTTGGTTTATCTTTCAAGTAAACTATTCTATTATCTATCTTCATTTAATTGGAGTGGTACCATGGATGTATAACGGATAGAATTGATGGACTTGAATCAAGTATTTTTCCTTTTTAAACTTTGGCATGCAGTGCATTTCTCAGTTTGAATGCTACTGGTTTCTTATTTTTAGCTAATTGGAAATAAAGTTGGGTGTACTCCACTAAAGCTTTTTGGATAGTCCAGCTGCTCTGCATGCTTAGGCACTGTCAGGAGCTTAAAAATGGGGTGACTTCTTAATCCGCTTTTTGAAACGTTGCTTCTAGTGTATCTGACTGGCTGGCTGGCATGTTTGCAACGGCACCCTCTTGCTGTTATTTCAATAGATAATTACATGTATGACAATGTTACTACTGGCAGTTATGCAAGTCTGAACTGGAATATTTAGCTCTTGGGGTGACTCTTGGAGATTTCTTAATCGGTTTGCATTCAAAGTTTGTGGAAAATGTTTTTTTTTAAATTTGTTAATATGGTTGGATTGCTTCTGCAGCGGTATTCTTGAAATTAACTGCTCAAAAGACGTAAAGATTCAAGGCATTATCGGACCATGTACTTCCCTGGAGAAGGTATTACTCTGTATACGATAACCACTTGTTACATTATTTTGGTTTATAATTAACAAGATTGTCTAATTCTGTCATTTCAATATTGCTGTCAATACAGAAAAGTCCTCTGTCTTCGGACACTGTTATTGGTCAGGGAAACACTAGTGCCTGGAAGATGTGTGGTCTAGACAGAAAAACATCACTTTGCTTATTTTACGATGTTGCGAAAAAAGATGGTCCAGATTCAGTTGGTCAATCAACAAGCAATCAGTTCTACTTTCAGTTCTTAACTTAGTAAGAGAAACTTAGTTTCCATTTTCCTATCATATTTATGTAGCTAACTCTGTTTCAGACAGTTATCTGACTTGCTTGAGGGTGGCCACATTCAGTTATCAGCACAACGAGGGTCAGATGAGATTAAGATCAACTACAATCTCAAGAAGATGGGTCTCTGGTCCTGGCAGTGTGGAGGCAAGTTTCCTTTTTGTTGGGTTAACCTGATAACTATGAACTTCTATTATTTTATTTTTACCAGCTTTAGTTTGTTTACAGGTTTAGGTCAAGTTTATTACTTTTATGTTTTCAAAATATAGTAGAAAGCTTGATTCCTAGTTTTTCTAGCTTTTTTTTAGGAAATTACAGCAGGGGAAGCCCCTACTGTGCTATTTAGTTTTTCTAGCTTGTTGCTCTGGTGTTTCATTGTTTCTCTTGTAAAACAAAACGAAATTATATATATTCCTTGATAAGTTTTGTGTGCTGTAGGAGCTTATTGCTGGCTTTGATCAAGAAGCTGCCGCTGCAGTCATGGCACGGTTAGTGTCATTCAAGATGGAAAGTGAGGTACCTGTTCTACCGTCATTAATGTTGTTACTTCACTTTTTAGCTGTTGTTCAATGAGTCCTGGCCTTTTTCACTTTTCATGAAATGGCTAAGTCAGTGTATTCTGTAAGATGAGAATCAGAATAGATCATTCGATCGGCCCATGCACACTCACTCATAGGGGTGCAAATTTGTGACCCTTAGTTTCTCCTCCGACCCTCTTTAGTTCAACCAAATGAGCTAGTTTTTCAAAATGCATTTTGAAAAACTAGCTCATTTGGTTGAACTAAAGAGGGTCGGAGGGTACCATAGGGTCACCTATTTGCACCCCTACTCACTCATTCATCCTTTTGGCAAGCTGTCCATTTATAAAGTATGCTACTGGACCCTTTTGGGCGATATTAATACATTCTGCATAGCATATGACTTACTAACCGCAACAGTTTCTAAGTAGCTTAGCTCAAGTTGGCTTTGGCTTGGTTGTGTTGATATCATGTTGTTCTGGCAAATACTGGAGACTCCTGAAAATTCAAACTATATACTCATCTTAATATAACATTGTCTGTCATGGATTCTTTCAGGCTGATTTTGACCCAGTAAGATGGCTTGATCGTTCTTTGATACGTGTATGTTCGAAATTTGGAGAATACCAGAAGGAAACACCCTCATCCTTCAGCTTATCCCCACGGCTATCAATATTTCCCCAGTTTATGTTTAATTTGAGGCGTTCTCAGTTTGTTCAGGTAGTTTGTTCACTGTTTTTTGTTGAGCAATGCGTCAAATATGAAATCTTTACGTATCTGGATATTAATTATTTACGACTCATGCAGGTTTTTAATAACAGTCCCGATGAAACTGCATATTTTAGGATGGTGTTGGACAGAGAGAATGTAGCCAATGCAGTTGTGATGATTCAGCCTTCACTTATATCATATTCGTTTCAGTCTGGGCCAGAGCCGGCTCTCCTAGATGCAACTGCGATTGCTTCTGACAAGATCCTTTTGTTGGATTCTTATTTTACTGTTGTCATCTTCCATGGGATAACCATAGCACAGTGGCGAAATGCTCGTTACCAAGATCAAGAAGGTCACGAGGTAATTCTTCTCAGAGTGTTTGTTGGCCGTAATTCTTTTTGTTGTGTAATATTTGCCCATAGATGCTTTAATATTTTATCTCGCGTTCCCATCATAATATCATTCTTTGTATTTCCCTTACTGGACAAGATAGATCACATCTAGGGTGCATTATGGATTACATTTTTGTAGTTTTCCATCCAGTGCTCAAACTTGTGTATTGTTCAGGCGTTTGCCCAGTTGTTAAAAGCTCCACATGAGGAAGCTAATGCAATAATCAAGGAGCGGTTTCCTGTACCTCGTCTGGTAGTCTGTGATCAGTATGGATCTCAGGTACTATTTTCCCGGTTCGTTCTGAATATCAAAGTTCTTTCGTAAACGGTTCGGATGGGCTTGATAATCATGGTTGAGTCTTTAACTTGCACTTGCATATATGAGGGTACTCCAGGACATGGGATAAGAGTTACTGCAACAAAAGGGCCATTTCTTATTTTTTATTTTGAAACGGTAGGGAAGGACCTTACTGAACTAAAAGAGCCACCCAACTAACTACTGGTATTACATTTGGGCTTATGGAGTAATGAAGTATATTTTATTGTTTAAAGTAACGGTAATTTTCCAAAAATATATATAAAAACTTAGCATTTTTAGAGTTCAAAAACCTTATGGTTCCATTAGAGGTTAGATCTTATCATAACTGTAGTCTCATTCCTACTTAACATAAGAGGCGATGTATCAATATCCGATGCTAAATTTTGCATTCTTAAGTATGGGAAAATATCAGGTGCACAAGAACTATTTGGTGAAATTTCATACTCGATTTTTACTTATTGAAAATATTATCAAGCATTACTTCTTTCTGAAATTGCAGGCTCGGTTTTTACTGGCAAAGCTAAATCCATCGGTGTCATATAACTCTGGTAACCCGTCCCCTGGGGGAGATGTCATTTTTACGGATGATGTGAGCTTTGAGGTTTTCATGGATCATCTCCAGCGGCTAGCAGTCCAATAGGATAGAATCCATTGACAAGTGCACCGAACAATTTTGTACTACTCCCTCCGTCCCAAAATATAAGGGATTGTTGACTTTTAGACATCACGTTTGACCATTCGTCTTATTCAAAATATTTATAAAAATATAAAAATAATTATGTTATATTTAAAGTATATATCTACTTATGAAATAAATTATAAGAAAATAAATATTATTTTCATAAATTTTTTGAATAAGACGAATGGTCAAAGGTGTCTGAAAGTCAACAATCCCTTATATTTTGGGACAGAGGGAGTATCATTGATCTCGCCGCTGTACAGTAAGAAGCATATTTTCTGTTTGTGATGTCTTACAAATTCGCTATAGCTGAGTCAAATTGTTTTCTCTTCCTAAATATTTTCTATCAAAAACTATTTCTTAGAAAAATTACAATAAACATGTAGATTGCCAAAGAGGCTCTTTTTTTTTTTTGGCCGAAAGCCCAAAGAGGCTCATTCAAATACAGGTAAATACTTGTTTCCTTTCATTTAGGACCGGCCTTCCAGCTTACTGATTTCAGCTGTGGAAGGGTCACAGGATCATACTGTACCAAAGACTTGCACCTTGTTTTACAATTTTTTTTTTGTTCTATAATACCCCCAATGACCGTTTCTTTCTTTCTTCTTTTCTTCTTTCTTTATTTTGACCTCAATGGCCGTGGCCTTCAACTACCGAAAAGTCTGACCCACGCGCGAGCGCGCGTTCGCGTCCGCGCGTGTCGCTCTCGCGTGGGGGCCGCGTGGGGTCCAGCGGGTGAGGCATTGGAGATAATCACGTTTGTGCTCACGCAGGGGCCGCGTGGGGGCCACTAGCACATGGGGCAGTGAGGATTTGCCTCAGAGCCGGAGCTGCGTGTTGTGCTGTGTGCATGCAGAGTAGGTGGCGGGGTCCACGCAGTGATTACGTTTTGTTGAAAGTTTAGACGAAAGTTTTGAAAATAAAAGTTTTGAACGAAAGTTTGAAATCGAAAGTTTAAACAAAAGTTTAAAAATGAAAGTTTTGAATGAACTTTTAAAAATGAAAGTTTTGAATGAAAGTTTAGTTTTTGTAAATTTGAGAGAAATGTTTGAATAGATGTTTGTTCCTAATAAGTTCTAATAGAAGTTTCTTTGTAACTTTTTGGAGGAGGAAAGACATAAGAGAAAGAAATGGCTGCACCATGTGAGACCCGCCAGCTGTATGCAAAAAGGAAAGTGTGTGGGCCCTACAGCCACATGGGGTGCTGGTCCCTATGCATGCATGCGCGAGCAGGGGAGGCAAAGGCTGGCGGTGAGCTTAAAAAAAGGCGGGCGGCGCGCTTAGAAGCCAAAAAGAAAGCGTCGCGGGTCCGGCGAAAGACTATCCGACAGCCGGTCGAGATGATGCGCGCGATGCCCTTCTCATGCGCGCGCTCGAAATAGACCTGCCCTTCAACTACCTAAGAAATCGGCAACCAGCTCCCAGATATTTGAGTTTATATCCCATCCCAAATGTGGCTTTAACTCTCGATGCCTGCCAGCTTTCCAAGGTAAAACCAACGCCTTCCACCATGGCCACTGAGCCCGGCGCTGACGAGGTGGCGATAGACGCCCCCATGAGCTTCCGCATCTTCAAGAGCGGAAGGATCGAGCGCCTCCACCGGCCTACGGTCCTTACTACCGGCCTCGACGAAGCCACCGGCGTCGTCTCCAAGGACGTCGTCCTGGACGCGGGCACCGGCCTCTCCGTGCGTCTCTACCTCCCTAAGCTCCATGAATCGGCGCCCAAGAAACTCCCGGTCCTCGTCTACTTCCACGGCGGGGCCTTCATCATCGGGTCAGTCAGCAACTCCACGTGCCACAGCTACGTGAACTCCCTCGCAGCGGCGGCCGGGGCGCTGGTGGTCTCCGTTGACTACCGCCTGGCCCCGGAGCACCCTCTCCCGGCGGCCTACGACGATTCCTGGGCCGCGCTTCAGTGGGCGGCGTCGGCGCAGGACATATGGATCGCGGAGCACGGCGACGTGGGCCGCCTCTTCCTCGCCGGGGACAGCGCCGGCGCCAACATCGTGCACGACATGCTGGTGAGGGCGTCTGGCGACGACGCCGCGCCGAGCATCGAGGGCGCGATCCTGTGCCACCCATGGTTTGGCGGGAACGATCCCGTCGAGGGCGAGCCGGTGGAGCGCTCCGCCGTCTCCGCTGGCCTCTGGATGTACGCGTGCCCCGGCGCGGTCGGCGGCGCCGACGACCCCAGGTTCAACCCGCTGGCGCCGGGCGCGCCGGCTTTGGAGAAGCTCGGGTGCGCGAGGATGCTCGTCTGCGCCGCGAAGAAAGACTCGCTGTTTGCGAGGGGCCGCGCGTACTACGACGCCGTGGGCGCGAGCGCGTGGCGCGGGACCGCGGCGTGGCTCGAGTCCGAGGTGGAGGAGCACGTGTTCTTCCTGAAGAAGCCCGAGTGCGAGAACGCCAAGCAGCTCATGGACCGCGTCGTGGCGTTCATAGCTGGGGCATGAGTTGCTATGTCTGTGTCTTCAGTGTTCGAGCTGTAATGCACTGGACTTGAAAAGGTTGTGGCGTGCAAGTTTTTTCGTTCACCGGCCTGAATAAATAGACTGGTGGTCCTGTTTTTGTTTATTATTATCTGTGAACAATGACTACATATCCATTGAATAGTACTTTGTAGCGATCAGTGGTGTTTTTTTTAAGAAAAGATGGCAGGTGCTCTGCTTATTCATAAGAAAGAATAGAAGTGACGAAGAAGTCCAACACGAGGCTCAATCAGCTTAAAGATAGCCAACGGAGAAGCAGTTACAGGCCAAGGTCTTGGCCAAAACCGGCACGCAGGAGAAAGAAAATGAAAAGGAACACACAAGCACGACAAAGAAAACAGAGTACGCAAAAGCCACCTCCTGTTGATGTCTTGAAGCCCCTTGGTGATAGGATAATTGTTTATGTCCTCCTTGGTCATGTAGGCCACATGCAATTCGTATTGCTCAAAAAAAAAACTGCAATTCGTTTTTGGTCTTACTCTTTCCATATTTCCTTGCGTACTCACACTCAATCAGCGGTGGTTGGGCGTTTCTGGCTCTTGCAAAACAAATCGGAGAAATAATGTTGTTGTCAAAGCCTTGGGCCTCTAGATTGTCTACCGTTTATATTTTCCCGTGATGTGCCACCCATACAAACATGGTGACTTTTGGCTCAGATTGAGCCTGCCACAAGTCGCCTTGGTTGAACAGTCTATACGTTCCAATAAACTGCGTTGAATATCTCGACTTTGATGTGTTGGGTGTCCATTTCCACCGAATGCTGCCCTTCACGCCTTGCATTGATTCAATAATAGGTATGAGACTCTCCACAGGCAAATGTATTCCCTTATTTCCTCCGTAGTTTTTTATGTGCTTAAGGGCTCTGATCCAGTTTTCATTTTCCATTTCCTTTGTCATGGTTTTATTTTTTGAAGTGTACCTCGTATCGTACAGCCTTGGTGCTATTTCTTTGGGACTGGTGTTGTTTAGCCTTTGTCATGCCAGTGGTGCTGTGATCTGGTTTGAACAGTACTACCTACTCTCACAATCACAATACTTCCAACTGGGAGGATCACAGGAGATCATATATCCTCCATGTATTTTATTCCCCGATGTCTTTGTCTATACCCCATCGATTGGCTAAAGATGCCTTTTATCTGATCCTGGCCATTTAAAAGCCCATCCTATCTCTCGATGCCTGCCAGCTTTCCCACAAGGACAAATCAACGCACCATGGCAGCCACTGAGCCCAGCGTGGACGAGGTGGCGGTAGAGCTCCCCATGCACTTCCGCATCTTCAAGAGCGGAAGGTTCGAGCTCCTCCATCGGCCTCCGCTCCTTCCTGCCGGCCTCGACGAAGCCACCGGCGTCGCCTCCAAGGACGTCGCCCTGGACGCCGGCACCGGCCTCTCCGTGCGCGTGTACCTTCCCAAGCTCCAAGACCCGTCCAAGAAGCTCCCGGTCCTCGTCTTCTTCCACGGCGGCGGCTTCATCTTCGAGTCAGCCGTATCTTCCACGTACCACAACTACCTGAACCCTCTCGCCGCGGCGGCCGGCGTCATCGTGGTGTCCGTCGAATACCGCCTCGCCCCGGAGCACCCGCTCCCCGCGGCCTACGAGGATTCCTGGGCCGCGCTCCGGTGGGCGGCATCGGCGCAGGACGAGTGGGTCGCCGAGCACGGCGACGCGGCCCGCGTCTTCGTCGCCGGCGACAGCGCCGGCGGCAACATCGTGCACGACATGCTGATGAGGGCGTCCGGCGACAACGGGCCGAGCATCGAGGGAGCCATCCTATTCCACCCGTGGTTTGGCGGGAGCAAGCCCATCGACGGGGAGGCGGAGGGCGGCTTCCCGTACACCGCGATCTGGATGTACGCGTGCCCCGACGCGGTGGGCGGCGCCGACGACCCCAGGTTCAACCCGCTGGCTCCTGGCGCGCCGGCGCTGGAGAAGCTCGGGTGCGAGAGGATGCTCGTGTGCGCCGCGACGGAGGACGAGCTGTACGCAAGGGGCCGTGCCTACTACGCCGCCGTGACGGCGAGCGCGTGGCGCGGGAGCGCGGCGTGGATCAAATCGGACGGGGAGGACCACGTGTTCTTCCTCAAGAAGCCCGAGTGCGACAACGCCAAGCAGCTCATGGACCGCGTCGTGGCGTTCATAGGGGCCTGAGTCTGTGCTGTGTCTGCATCGTTTCGAGCCGTAACGTTTTGGACTTTAGATCGTGGCGTGCAAGTTTTTCTTTCACCGGCTCGAATAAATGGGGGATGTTTGATAGTATATTTTTGTATCTCTCAAATAAAGTTCCGGACTTGGCAATCTTAATGCATGTTTCGCACCATGTCCTCCATGTAGATACAATTTTTTTTCTTTTAAAAAATAGAATATCTATTTCTAAAGATGTTTTAACAATTCCACCGAAAGTGTGGTTTCCATCAAATATTTTCTTTGAGAATATAAATAGGATTTTTGTGATACGGGCTCGAGCTTCTCAAAATTGGAATATCTGTGTCACAGAAAATGTTAAGATATCGATTATCGACATTTCTATGCTACTACTTTCAGCTTATCTACATCAGGATAGAACAAGGGCTTTGTGCTAGTTTTGGTGCAAGGGATGGATTGATGGAGGGAGGGAGGGAGATATCATATTCTATGGCTAGAGTAAATATGATATGGTAAATTTCAACGGACTACAGGTATTTCTTTCTCTCTCTCTCTCTTTTTTTTTTTTTGAGAGGAGGACTACGGGTATTTCAACACTACAAATATTAGGCACTTCATAGCTATAGGTTTTTGATACGTTCTTAATGAGATATCAAGCAAGTCTTAATCGTCACATATTGGAGTTTCTATCAAAAACTGTTTGTACATAGAAAAAAAGTGACTTTGCTGACAGCTTACGCTGCAGGCAAATGACTTCAAGATATCTTTTAAAAAAAGTTACTTTAAGATCTGTGTGCCATTCGATTGTGCCGTCTACGGTCCAGATTAATGGGCTTATTCAGCCTTGTCTCCACCTGTTTTTCGAAATAACTTCCCCGCCGCACTCATTTGCAAGTTGCGACCCTTCGCCATCCAAAAAAATCATCCAATGGCCAGGGGACGTGTGGTCACGGTTCACTCCCTTACACCGAGCTGATAGATCACATATTATCACCACTCAAATCGCGTGCTAGTGTCGGAGCGTAGAAGCTTACTCGCATATCCTTCCGAATGCTCTGTCTCTAGTTCCTTGTTCATATGTAATAAAGCATTACTAGTAGACTCCACCCTGCAGCTTCCTATGAATCGTGCTCTCTGTCGCCACATCCTATGCTCTAGCAACAAGATCGAGCGCCGGATTTTGCATACGCCATGGCTTCCAGCAATTCGGCTAGGATCAGTTGTTGATACAACTGGTTTTGCATCTCAAAAGTATCCATCTTGTCTTCAGAAGCCTGCAAGTTTCGTCGTCAAGGCCGAGCCAACACCTTCCTCGACAGCCATGGACGCCGCGGAAGACGAGGTAGTGGTGGACGTCCCCATGCAGTTCCGCATCTACAAGAGCGGAAGGATCGAGCGCCTCAACCAGTCTCACATTCCAGCTGGCCTCGACGAGGCCACCGGCGTCACCTCCAAGGACGTCGTCCTGGACGCCGGCACCGGCCTGTCCGTGCGCGTGTACCTCCCCAGGCTCCAAGACCCGCCAAAGAAGCTCCCGGTCCTCGTCTACGTCCACGGCGGCGCCTTCGTCATCGGGTCGGCCAGCGACCCCACTTACCACAGCTACGTGAACTCCCTCGCGGCGGCGGCCGGGGCGCTGGTGGTGTCCGTCGACTACCGCCTGGCCCCAGAGCACCCTCTCCCGGCGGCCTACGAAGATTCCTGGGCCGCGCTCAAGTGGGCGGCGTCGGCGCAGGACGAGTGGATCGCCGAGCACGGCGACGTGGCCCGCCTCTTCCTCGCCGGCGACAGCGCCGGCGCCAACATCGTGCACAACATGCTGGTGAGGGCGGCCCGAAACAGCGCCGGGCCGAGCATCGAGGGCGCGATCCTGTGCCAACCATGGTTCGGCGGGAACGAGCCAATCGAGGGGGAGCCGGAGGGCGGCCCCGCGGCCTCCGCCGGGCTCTGGATGTACGCGTGCCCGGGCGCGGTGGGCGGCGCCGACGACCCCAGGTTTAACCCGCTGGCGCCGGGAGCGCCGGCGCTGGAGAAGCTCGGGTGCGCGAGGTTGCTCGTGTGCGCCGGGAAGGAGGACGGGCTGTACGCGAGGGACCGTGCCTACTACGACGCCGTGGCGGCGAGCGCGTGGCCTGGGACTGTGGCATGGCTCGAGTCCCACGGGGAGTCGCACGTCTTCTTCCTCGTGAAGCCCGAGTGCGACAACGCCAAGCAGCTCATGGACCGCGTCGTGGCGTTCATTGCTGGGGCCTGATTTGCTCGCTGTCTTCATTTGTGTGTGCCGCATTGGAAGTTTTCCCTTCAGGTTTAATAAAAGACAAAACACGGCCAGTTCGATTTTGAACTGCCCAAACGACAGTAAATTTCATATGGAAGGAGTAAGTTTCTCCTGGGAGTATGTATTGAACTTGTTCTCAGAATTCAAATCGTAATGCATTATCAACATATGTTTTCTTTTCTCATCATTTCAGCTCTGGTTTTGCTTCAAAATGCTAATTTTCTTTCATTCTACAACATCGTTACTCAGAAACCTAAATTTGGACAAACCATCAACAAACCACGAATCCCAGCTGGATAAAATACATTGAATTGTGGAGTCACCTACAGGCTACACATCAGAGTAACATCAATCTAAACGACAAATTAAGTATCCAAAAATACACCAGCCAGTACACATCAACCGGGTTAATCTAAGACTGCATGGCATCCTCTCCATCGGCTTCCCCGGCTGCAACTTCATGGAACATGTATTGGCTCTGATACTCCATCAGGTACTGTGTCGATCTCTTGACATCCAGGAAGAGCCCGTAGACCCGGCTAATATCATCCATCTCCACCACCTTGCCCTTGCGCTTCTGGCAGGCTAACGCCGCAGAAGTGATTAGGTTGATTGCATACCTCAGGGAGGTCTCCACTCCAATCTTCGTGAGCAGGGCCTTGGCATCCGCGGACATCTCAACGTCCTCTTCGTCACACCTGATGTCCAGGATCTTGCGGATGTCATCCTCAGTGTATGGCTGTGTCGTGATGATCAGGAGGCGGTCAAGGAAGTCTGGAGGTATTCCATGTGGTGACCGGTAGTTTGTCCCACGAATGGATGTAATCCCTCGGTTTGTTGCAATGACTAGGATGGGAGCCATATCGTTTTCCAGTGCACGGTTTAGGAAGGAGAAGCATTCAATATCTAACATGTGGACTTCATCAATGAACAGAACTCCAGGAACAATCTCAGCCTTTCCTTCCTCTCTCCACTCAGCAACTTTTGTGTCAATTTGCTCTCGAACCTCTGCACGAATTTCACCAGTATCACCAGTGAACAATGCAAGAAAACCCTGTGTCCTGCACGAAAAATAGCAAGATATCAGAAATAGGTTGGGAGGTTACTTTACTTTTTGAAGTCAACAAACTGCATCTGAAAGCAGTAATGATTCAAGTCATGTCATGTGCTCAATGATAATATCGTCAAATAGACTCATAGGATCACGGCAACAATACTATAGGGACTGTATTTAGCAAACATATGGGTCAAGATCACAAACAGCAAACATCCGCAGATATATGTTTATGGGGTATCTCTGCAGTTAGCTTGCATATAACATAGCTTCTATGTGTGGAACTCACTACCATGATAACCTGTACCGGCTGGGTGAACTTACTGAATGCATTGTCCTGAACTCAAGCCCCTAATCAAAATCAAAAGCTACAACAAAAACCAGCAGATCCTTTCTTAACACCTTTTGTTTTGGGGGAAACTAGGTCCTTTCTTTAACTAAAGTTACAATAGTCTGATGAATAACATATTAGCAGGCATTATCCAATTATCAACAAGCCAACAAGAAAGAAGGTACATTTTTTACAGCCAATTAGATTTATGCTTCAGAGGTTTCCAGCTCCGTGCTCTCTAGACTTTTCCACTTTTCCAGTGGAACGAAAATCATTGGGGATGCAGCAAATTGATAATTGGATACTTCTGACGCAAGGCATATCATCACAATCTCAAACGCTGTCAGCAAATACTTTCTACCTTCAATGAATTGATATGATGATCACACCGGCATGCTAAATTTATCTCAAATATTTTACAGGACACCTTAACACATGAAAATACCCAAACAGGTTACAATCTCTGAATCTAATTTGGTCATGCCACTCATTGTTCAAGTCTATTGACATGTCAAAACATTATACTTACTAAAATTTTCAGGAATGAAATATATATGTAAACCAGCTCCTTGATCGGGTAAGTTAAGTGATCTTCACCAAAGCACAAATGTTTAACAACGGCAAAATCTATGAAGAGGTTTAACGATCCGAAAAATGCTGCTATGAAGAGGTTTGCATGTAAAAAACAGGGTAGATTATCCACAATTCAGAGTAGATTATCCTAGTTATGAGAATTACGAATTCTTGGGAGAATAATTTGTGGGTCTATTTTTTGTGGTAATTTGCAAAACCAATTGCCCTTTACCATCTATGCGCAGTACATCACTGAACATCACTGTAAATGTGCAATGTAAATTCCCCTGTATTATCCTAGTTAGCGAATGAGTAGAAAAATGCTATTTGTATAAGTATCTACCCCAGCCCTAAGATATGAAAGAAACCATCGGAGAGGAGGACAGTGAAGATACCTGCTATTGATGACATCAATCTCATGTAAGGTCACACAGTGCACAACCTCCTTGCGCTTCTGGAGCTCACCCTCAGGGCACTTGACAAACTTAGTGTGCGGGCCAACAGCATCATAATCCCGCGACCGACCAATGGAGCGGCCTAGCTTGGTGACCTTCCCGGAGGCCTTGTCAAGCGCAATCACATCCCCGCTCTGCACCTTCTCTCTCCCAAGAGCCTCAATCATCTTTCCCCCAAGTTCATACACCGTCTCCATGTCCGTCGTCTTCAGTGTGAGCCTCCCAGTCTTCCCGGGCGCGGTGGCGCCGGACGGCGCGGCCGCGCCAGCGCCAGATAAGGGACGGTCAATGGAGATCTCGACGACCTCGCCCTCGATTATCTCCGCCTCCTCCTTGATGCGGACGCCGATGGAGCGGCGGAAGGCTTGCGTGAGGGCCTCGGTCTTGGAGAGGTCAAGCGAGAAGAGCTCCGAGGCGGCGACGGACGCAAAGGGCGTCTCAGCGCCGAGCGACTTGGCGATGCCCATGGCGAGCGCGGTCTTGCCGGTGCCGGGCTGGCCCGCGAGGAGGACGGCGCGGCCGGCTATCTTCCCCTGGCGGATGAGCTGGAGGATGAGCCCAGCGCCGCGGCGCGCGTGGAGCTGCCCGACCATGCCCTCCGAGGCGTCGCGCGCCTCGAGGGAGGAGTCCAGCCCCAGCCCCCGGATGTGGGAGTGCGCGCCGATGCGCTCGATCCGCGTCAGGTCGCGGCTCTCCGACAGCCGCTTCAGCTCCGCCATGGTCACGACCACACGCCGCCGACGCTTCGGTGCTCCGCTTTTTCGCTTGTGGTGGCGGAGGGAGGCAAGGTGAGGTTTACGGCGATAGCGGGGAACAAGCTAGGGTTTTGTCAGTGGAAGGGGACGGGAAGGATGTAGACGAAGATGGCTGTGGGCCAAGAGCAAACAGAAACTTTGTCACGATGGGCCAATAGTATTCAGCCCATTTAAGCTTATAACCCGTTCAGTTTACCCATGGCCATGCCTAGATTATAGCTCGGCCCAGATACCAGGAATGGGCAGTATTTTCTGTTGCCCAAATTTTACTCCCAGCAAAAGTTACATCATTATCTCAAAAAAAAAGTTACATCAAAATGCACGCCGTATGCCCTTGTCATGTTCTGTAACCTAAGAATTATCGACAGATGCGTGGATTCACCAAAGTCTCATTTCGCGGTTCACTCGCGCTGTTTAAGACTTCCAAGTGCTGAACGATCAGTGAAGCCGTGCTTCTTCTCTGGAGCTAACAATACAACAAAAACGAGCCAATTGCCAGGTAGAACACCATGTCAGACACAGCCATGGAACCCGGCGCCGACGAGGTGGTGTTCGACGCCCCGAAGTACTTCCGCATCTACAAGAGCGGAAAGATAGATCGTTTCCACAAACCGGCGCTCGTGGCCGCGGGCGTCGACGATGCCAGCGGCGTGGCCTCCAGGGACGTCGTCCTCGACGCCGGGACCGGCCTCTCCGTGCGCGTCTTCCTGCCCAAGATCCAAGACCAATCCAAGAAGCTCCCGGTGCTCGTCTACTTCCACGGCGGCGGGTTCTTCATCGAGACACCTGTCTCCGCCACGTACCACAACTACGTCGCCTCCCTCGCCGCGACGGCCGGCGTCGTCGCGGTGTCCGTCGACTACCGCCTCGCCCCGGAGCACCCGGTCCCCGCGGCCTACGACGACTGCTGGGCCGCGCTGCAGTGGGCGGTGTCCGCGGAGGAAAGCTGGATCGCGGAGCACGGCGACACGGCGCGCGTCTTCGTCGCCGGCGACAGCGCGGGCGGCAACATCGTGCACAACGTGCTGGTGAGGGCGTCGTCGGACGAGGGGGCGCCGATCAGGATCGAGGGCGCGATCCTGTTCCACCCGTTCTTCGCCGGGAACGCGATCATCGACGGGGAGACGGAAAGCTCGGTCGCGATCAGCGCCAAGGTGTGGTCGTTCGCTTGCGCCGACGCGGCCGACGGCGCGGACGACCCGCGGATCAACCCGACCGCGCCGGGCGCGCCGGCGTTGGAGCGCCTCGGCTGCGAGAGGATGCTGGTGTGCGCGGCGGAGAAGGACTGGCTGGCCCCAAGGGACCGCGCGTACTACCACGCCGTGGCGGCGAGCGCGTGGCCCGGGAGCGCGGCGTGGCTGGAGTCCGAAGGGGAGGAGCACGTGTTCTTCCTGATGAGGCCGGAGTGCGACAAGGCCAAGGCGCTCATGGACCGCGTCGTGGCGTTCATCACAGCGCCGTGAGTCGCGCTAGACCGCTGCATGCAACCACGACACCACAGGCTTGGTTGTTTATTGTCTTGTTGATTGAATAAGTGGCTTGGCCTAACGACAAGAAAGAGAAAAAAAATTCCGGTAGCAGAATGTTTACATTCTGATTGTGTGGGTTGCCCGGGGCTTCGTCGGTGTCGCGGGCCTCACCTGTCGGCGTGGGTTGGATGACAACCGCCCAACGCAAGCCACGAACTCGTATATTTTTACATGTACTCAGTAGTAAAGAGATGTCGAGATGAGAAGGTTTCACGATACCACAAGACCCAACTGATTGGAAAAGGCCCGCGACGAAGAACTCAGATGCGTCGAGCGATGATTAGCTACCGAGGTGTCAAGCAACTACTGGTGCGGACTGCGGAGCTGGGCCGAGCGCTCCCAAACAAGCTCGTCCTAAGAGCATTCCAAAAGAGTCCCATAATTTGACCGAAAAACCTTTTTTTAGAGTAACCTAAAAATATTTAGACCTCAAAAACACCTCCATCTCCAACAATATCCTTTTCTTTCCCGAACAAACATGACGGATCAAGAACAGTGGGTCCCACCACTAGCTCATTCACGCAGCTCTGCCAGAGCAGAGCTCGGCCGCCGCACGAGCAGGCTAGGCACAAGAACGCGGCGGCGTGCAAGCATCCAATGCATACGAGCAGGCTGGGCCGAGGGCGCGGGCAGGCGGTGCGCGCGGGCTCGCAGACCGCAGGTAGCGAGCGCACGTGCTAGCATGCGGCAAGCGACAGATGAGCGATTGAGCGTGTGGGCTTGCGGCGGTTTGCAGGTTGGCAGGAGGTGGCGTTCGCGGGAAGGCGGCAGTTCGCGCGCGAGTAGGCAAGCAGGCGATGGTTACAGGGCCGATGGTGGTCGAGGTACGACGGGCTGCAGCTGGTGCTTGGAGCAGATAGGAACAACGGAACAACGACAGGCGACTCCAAGGCGCGATAATGACCTCCAGACGCTCGGGGCCGGCTGCTGCTCTTGTTCAATGTCGTCCAAGCAGTGCTCGACGGACTTCCACTGGACGTGGTCTTTTTTTAGAGTTTAAGAGCAACTTTATTACCCAAGTCTCACCAAGAAGGTGGACCATATTGTGTTCAGGTTTACAGCACAGGTGCCAGCAGCACATTACGCACACCTAACTGTGTAAACAGGTCAACTGAGCTTTTCCCGATACAGATCAAACACACACCACCATCAAGTTGGAATAGCTTCTATTCGCTCCGGCCTTCTGATAATGGTAGCAAGAGCATCCTGGTATAGCTGCAGGTCCTCCTTTGCAAACGCCGGACATAAGATGCTCCAGTTCTTGAGAAGCCCCAGGACCTGCCCCCATATTTGTTTGAGCCCTTTCCACTGCATATGTCGAAAACACATGTTATTCCTGGACTTCCATAGTCCCCACAGGACAGCAGCATTCACTATATTTATAGCAGCAAATCTTTTCCTATCTAACCATAGAGCTGCAACTTGCTCAAAGTTACAGCCCAGATTTCTACTAACTATCTCACTAACCTGCCTCCAGCAGGCTTTACTAATCACACAATCGAACATCAAATGTGAGACTGTTTCATTTTCAACACAGAATAGACATGAAGGATCCTCTACTTTCTGTCTCTTCTTAAGGTTATCTCTAGTCAGGATCTTATTCTGGGAGAGAAGCCACAGAAAGATGTGAATTCTAGGGGGTACATATATTTTCCAAACAGCAGGCAAGAAAATAGGCTGTACCCCTCTAAAATTTACAATGTTGTACATAGTTTGTGAACTATAAACACCATTTGAAGAATATTGCCAGATTAAACTATCCTTTTCCTCAGAAAAGGATATCGTTTGTGCTATCTGGACCACCTCCAACCAAAGATTCATCAGCCTCTGATCTACAGTTCTACGAAAAGTGCATTTGAGATTGACACCATCCCATAGGTCAAAGATGGTTTTGTTTTGTTCATTAACTAGCACATAAATCTCCCAATACAGAATTGCTAGACTTGTGTTCCCAACCCAGAGATCCTCCCAAAACTTGATATTCCTACCATTTTCAACTTTCCACCTATATCCTAATTTAACTGCCTTACTAGCCCAGACCACACCTTTCCAAAATTGAGAAGCTCTGGTTTCAGAACAGCAGAAAATATTGGGCTTACAGGCTACATATTTTTGCTCTACAACCTGCTTCCAAATTTTACACTCATCTAAATTATACCTCTTGATCCATGAACCAAGTAAGCATAAGTTGAGATCTCTGAGATTTGGAACACCTAAACCACCAAACTCTTTTTTCATGCTCACACTCTCCCAATTGGCTAAGTGGTAAGCATGATGATCATCATAGTTGTTCCAAAGGCAATGTGCCATTTGTGTGTTGATCAGCTTGATGGCCCATTTTGGGAACTTAATAAAGGAAAGCAAGTAAATTGGGATGCTGGCTAAACAGGATTTAACCAAAATGAGACGGCTAGCTGTGTTTAACAACCTGCCCCTCCAGCCAGCAGCTCTCTTAATCACCTTATCTACCACAGGTTGAATGTCCTCTCTTCTAAGTTTTGAAAAATGCAAAGGAACACCTAGATATCTAATAGGAAAGGCCCCCACAGGGCAGGACAAGATACGAGACACCAAGTGTGTTTCCTCATCAGTCAGGTTTAAAGGGATGACCTCACTTTTATTGTAATTCACTCTCATTCCTGACATCTGCTCAAAACAGGAAATAATATATTTTAAGTTGGTAAAGTAAACTGGGTTGAAGTGGCAGAAAAGAATCGTGTCATCTGCATATTGCAGTGTCAGGATCCCTTCCTGCCTAAATTCAGGAAAAAGCCCTCTGATCATGTTATTCTGAGAAGCTTTTTGGAGCATCCTAGCAAGGACATCGCCTACAAGGTTAAACAGGAGAGGGGCTAAGGGATCACCTTGCCTAAGCCCCTTCCCTGTCTTAAAGAAATTACTCTCTGCTCCATTAACTTTAACTCCAACATGACCATCTCTGATTAATTGTCTAACCCACATCACCCACTTTGGGCTAAAGCCTCTAGACACTAAGATCTCCTCTAGAAAATCCCAGTGAACTCGGTCATAGGCTTTCTCATAATCTAGTTTAAGAACCACCCTAGGCTCTTTGTTGTGATGAGTACTATGAATTATCTCATGTGCAATAACGACACTTTCTAGAATGAACCTGCCTTTAACAAAGACACTTTGATTGACAGCAATCAGTCTATCAGAAACTAAACCTAACCTATTTGCTAAAACTTTGGAAAAAATTTTAAAGCTGCAGTTTAACAGGCTAATAGGTCTAAACTTTTTCATAGATCGAGCATCATTTTCTTTTGGGATCAAAGTAATCATAGCAAAGTTGAGCCTATCAATCTGCAACTCACCCTTGTTGAAAGCATTAAACATACTAATTAGGTCTTCCTTGACTACCTGCCAGAACTTCTGGTAAAACAAGAAAGGAAGGCCATCTGGCCCAGGAGCACCCTCAGCGTATGAAGAAAAAACAGCAGATTTAATTTCCTGTTCAGAAAACTCTGCCTCTAGGATGCTACTTTCATGGTCAGTGACCTTCTCTTCACTGGACAAGAAGTCATTATCCAGTGAGAAAGAACCTCTATCCTCAAAGCCAAACAGGCCTTTGTAGAAATCAACCGCTATAGGAATCATGTCAGAAGTTTCATGCACAGGTCCATCAGGCCCATCTAGCACAGCTATATGTTTCTTTCTTCTCCTCTGATTAGCTACAGCGTGAAAATATGCAGTGTTTCTATCCCCTTCGAGGATTTCCCTATCTCTAGATCTCTGTCTAGCCTTAACTGGACGTGGTCTTGTCGAGAAAGCGCAGGCCGCGGACGACAACGACTGGGCTCACCTGCAGGCTGCACGTGAGAGAGGCCCGGAGGCACCCACTTCTTCCCGTGTTTCTATCTATAAATGAGGGAAGTTTAAAAAATTAGAAGTAGTTTTGTTGGAGATGTTTTTTGAATTAAATATCAAAAATTTAGTTAGGGGATGGGGTGGTTATTAAAACCTGGGCCTGGTCACTGTGAACTCATATGGGTTGAATATTTATTGGGCCGTCATGATATGTCTCTGTTTCCTCTTGGCCAACGGCTATTCTTCCACCATCCACTTGATCCACTCTTTTGTGCTCAAAAAAAAAAAATAATCCACTCTCTCTCTCCCCCCAAAAAACAAAAAGAAAAAAAAAACTTGATCCACTGACAAAATCCTAGCTCGTTGCCCGCTCTCGCCGTAAACCTCGCCTTGCCTCCCTCCGCCACCACAAGCGAAAAAGCGGACCACCGAAGCGTCGGCGGCGCGTCGTCGTAACCATGGCGGAGCTGAAGCGGCTGACGGAGTGACGGACAGCCGTGACCTGACGCGGATCGAGCGCATCGGCGCACTCCCACATCCGGGGGCTGGGCTGGACTCCTCCCTCGAGGCGCGCGACGCCTTGGAGGGAATGGTCGGGCAGCTCCGCGTTCCCCCGCGCGCCGTGCCGCGGGGCTCATCCTCCAGCTCATCCGCCAGGGGAAGATCGCTGGCCGCGCCGTGCTCCTCGCGGGCCAGCCAGGCACCGGCAAGACGGCGCTCGCCATGGGCATCGCCAAATCGCTCGGCGCCGAGACGCCCTTCGCCTCCGTCGCCGCCTCGGAGCTCTCCTCTCTCGATCTCACCAAGACCGAGGCGCTCACTGAGGCCTTCCGCCGCGCCATTGGTGTTCGCATCAAGGAGGGGGCGGAGGTCATCGAGGGCGAGGTCGTCGTCCTTCCGGTGCTACTGCGCCCGGGAAGACTGGGCGGCTCACGCTGAAGACGACAGACATGGAGACGGTGTACGAGCTAGGGGTTAAGATGATTGAGGCTCTTGGAAAGGAGAAGATGCGGAGTGGGGATGTGATTGCGCTTGACAAGGCCTCCGGGAGGATCACCAAGCTTGGCCACTCCATCGGCAGGTCAAGGGATTATGATGCTGTAGGCCCGCACACCAAGTTTGTCAAGTGCCCTGAGGGTGAGCTCCAGAAGCGCATGTGTCTGTGTCTGTCACCTTACATGAGATTGATGTCATTAATAGCAGGTATCTTCACACCTCCTTCTCATGAATTCTTTCATATCTTTAGACTGGTGCCGATGCTCGTACAAGCAGCATTTCTCTAAATTTAGTAATTCTTGGGTGTAGGGAATTTGCATTGTACCAACAGTGTACTATATACTGATGTCAAGCAACTATCACTCTTGCAGATTACAATAACACAAAACCAGTAAAACTTCCCCAAAAAACTTGTAACTCTACTTATTAAGTATCATCATCTTCTCCGAATTTGATGGGCCTTGGTTATGCCGAGTGTTAGTAGTGGTTCATTGTTAGATCCTGGGATTGTTGTTGTCTTGAGAACCTTTTCTTAGCAGCGCTTTTAGTATCTGCAAGCTATCAGTATGAGCCATTGCCCCTACCAGTATGATTTGCATATTGCTACTCAATGCCCAGCTATTATTGTGATAGATTTGGTCATTATTAAGCAAATGTACAGCCTGGGGATCAATTAACCTGCAACATGTAAATATTTAAGCGGCAACTTGTGCACTTAAATGGCTCAATGGACATTGCAATATTATTGACTTAAAAAGTAATTTGCATTACCAAATTAGATTTAGAAAATGTAATCCGTTTGGGTATTTTTCTTGTACTAAAATGTCCTGAATAATAATGAAATAAATTTAACATGGTTGGATCATCATATCATTTGATTGAAGTTACGAAAAACTGGCTTACGACTTGTTGAGGCTGTCATGATATGCCTTGCACCAGAAGTTAAAACTAAACGCTATGTGCTAAATTGCTGCTGCTACCTACCAGAGCTCATGTATACTACTATTTGGTGACACAATTATTTCTTGGTTTCTGATTCCATGCAATTTATATAAGCATCCTCAAAGATTTCCGTTCCACGAAACAATATTAAGAATAGTGAGGTTTCGAAATTTGATTCTACTCCCATAGGAAATCCCATTAAGAATAGTGTTTGATCTATTGATATAAGCATCCTCAAAGATTTCCGTTCCACGAAACAATATGACATATTCATATGACATAAGTAGGGCATTCCCATTAAACACTTGTCTCGAAAGTAGTAACCGCTGACATATAATTCTTATTGGTCGCAAAAAAGGGGCATCTGTTTACCCTTTTGGCTTGTGCAGAAATGGATGATGTATGATAATATGTTGTCAGCAGAACTTGTTGTAAGTCGTAACTTGATAGGTCTTGTTGTAAGTTGTAACTTTCACTTTGGGTTAGGGGCTCAAGTTCAGGACAAGGCAATGCAAGAATAATAAGTTTTCAAGTTACTCAATTCCACAGTTAGAAGCTTTGTTATGTGCATGGGTAAGGACTTGGACAGATACCCACAAATGTATAACTTACCTATTTCTGCAAATATTGATATCGGTGGATGATCTTGACCTTTTTTTTTTCTTTTGCTGCTAAATACCGTCCCTGTAAAAACTTTTGTTGTGATCATATGAATCTATTAGAGGATGCTGTTTTGTTGGGATTTGTTAACACAATAGACCCTTCTCGGCCTGATTTTGTTTGCAAGTTAAACCGTTCTATTTATGGGCTTAAACAGTCTCTCAGGGCATGGTACTCCAGGGGCTTAGTGACAGGCTTCACCAATTGGGTTTTGTTTCCTAGGCCGCTGACACTTCTTTTTTCATTCTGCATACTCGTGCAACCATATTTATATGCTCGTTTATGTGTATGACATTGTCATTGCAGGCTCCTCTACGGCTGCTACTCGACAGCTTCTTAAGCAGCTCTCTGCATTTTTCCTGTCAAAGATCTTGGTTCATTGTCTTATTTTCTAGGCATTGAAGTGGCTTCCAATTCCGGGGGGATGACTCTGACTCAGAAAAAATATGCATTGGACATTCTTCGTCGCACTCACATGGAAAATTGTAAGCCTGTTTCAACACCTATGTGTGCTCATGAAAAACTGTCCCGTCATGGTGGTACAAAGCTTGGTGATAAGGATGCTTTCACATATCGAAGTACTGTAGGTGCTCTTCAATATCTTACTCTGACCAGACCTGATCTCTCGTTTGCCGTCAATAAAGTTTGTCAGTACTTATCTCAGCCAACTGATGTTCATTGTGAGGCAGTGAAACGAATTCTTCGGTTTGTTAAAGGAACTGTTGCCACTGGTCTGCTTTTTAGGCGTTCTGCATCTACTCTGCTCAGTGTGTTTACAGATGCAGATTGGGCTGGGTGTGTCGATGATCGACGATCCACCGGTGGTTTTGCAGTATTCTTCGGCCCTAATCTTATCTCATGGAGTGCTCGCAAGCAGCCTACAGTATCTCGTTCCTCTACTGAAGCTGAATACAAGGCATTGCTACTGAAGCACCAGTTTTGTGGTGTGATAATCTAGGAGCTACTTATTTAAGTGCTAACCCGGTGTTTCATGGACGAGCAAAACACATTGAAGTAGACTTTCATTTTGTCAGAGAAAAGGTGGCACTTGGAGCTTTGGAAGTTCGTTTTGTTTCGTCAGGAGATCAAGTTGCTGACATTTTCACAAAGCCAGCAACTAAACAGATGTTGGACAGAGTTCGTTCCAATATCAACCTTGTGGCCACAGGCTGACATTGCGGAAGGGTGTTAGCAGAATATATCGTGACGCTGTTCTGCTGTTATTATCCTGCAGATAATTGTGAATGTAGGATAGAGATGAATCGCTGTGTAGTTGCGATCTGTTTAGATATTTTGTTGTATTTCTTGACTTGTACTCCAATCCACAATGTACTATATATGATCAATACAATGCGGTTGTATGTGTGCCAAGCTACTTGTTTAACTGGATTGCATTGAACTTGTAGTTTTTAGGTATAGTCATGGAGCACATGATTCAGAAAGTTGCTGGTTTTCAGGTGTAGTTTATCCGAGTGCAAAAGATAAGTAACTGGCCAACTTATTTCTGTTGTATCTTGCTATTTTCTGTGCAGGACACAAGGTTTTCTTGAACTGTTCACGGGTGATACCGGCGTGCAGAGGTTAGAGAGCAGATTGACACAAAAGTTGCAGAGTGGAGGAAGGAAACGCTGAGATTGTTCCTGGCGTTCTGTTTATTGATGAAGTCCACATGCTTGATATTGAGTGCTTCTCTTTCCTAAACCGTGCGTTGGAAATGATATGGCTCCAGTTCTTGTAATTGCAACAAACCGAGGGATCATCACATCAATCCGTAGGACAAACTACCGGTCGCCGCACGAGATACCACCAGACTTCCTTGATCGCCTCTTGATCATCACAACACAGCCATACACGGAGGATGACATCCGCAAGATCCTGGACATAAGGTGCGAAGAAGAGGATGCGGAAATGTCCGCGGACGCCAAGGCCCTTCTCACGAAGATTGGTGTGCGATCAATCTGATCACATCCGCAGCGTTAGCTTGCCAGAAGCGCAAGGGTAAGGTGGTGGTGATGGACGATATTAGCCATGTATACCAGCTCTTCCTGGACGTGAAGAAATCAACGCAGTACCTGATGGAGTATCAGAGCCAGTACATGTTCTATGAAGTTGCAGCAGGGGAAGCGGATGGAGATGATGTTATGCAGTCTTAGATCAAATATGTACTGGCTGGTGTAATACTTTGTTCCTCGTTTAGATCGATGTTGCAATGATGTGTAGCCTGTAGTTGACTTTACAATTCAATGTATTTTTTAAATCCAAATTCGTCTGTGCTGAGGTTCGTGATTTGTTTGGATTACACTCGCGAATGTTGTTACGACGCGTGGCCCATTGCATGAACCTATGACCCATCGGATCAGATGTTCGGAAAGTGAAGCATGGAAACCCTCGTTTTCCTCCTCAAAGAATGGTCGTCTGATTAACATTGGAACCCATCTTTCGCATAATAAATAAATAAATAAATAATTGGAACCATCGCTCGGCTGTGCGCATGGAAGTGGAATGCCTGGTGGCTGCCAATGCGTCCAAAATCCGTGGGCCTTTGCTGAACAATAATTTTCAGGCGTTGCTCTTCGCTTCTCTCCTCTCACTCGTAATTTTGATTTCATTCAGTGTGAGGACAGGGACACGCGACGATCTGGGCACGGCGCAGCCAGTGTCAGTCTTTTTTTTTTTTTTGGATATGAGCCAGTGTCAGTCTGGCGCCGAAACAAACTGGGCAAAGGATCCTCCCACCTTTCTTCCTCCACCCAATTGACCGGGCTTGACCGCTTGACCCCCTCCTTTCCCCAATTCCTCTGCCCATTTTCTCTCATATCTGTTCTGCTCGCACCGCTTGGCATATGGATTTGAGCTAGTTCAATTATTTACCGATTTGTACTCGGTACGTCATGCAGCTCGTGCTCACTAGCCACTTCTTCAATACTGTGTTATATCATGAAAGATGCATTACTAACTTCTAACCTGCGTCCAAATATATTTTTTTCTTGGCCCTTGTTTCTTTTGCTTCTGATTCGTATGTAAATTTTACGCGAAAAAAAACTATAAGTTCTGGCTTTGTATATACACTGCAGCTCTCTGTCCTGTGCAGGGCGATGCATCGCGCTTCTGCTCAGCAACCCCGTAGAACGGTGCCGTACGTACTGGTTCCCGACGTCCCCATCTCCCTCTCCTCTGCCTACAGCGTTTGCCCACACCACTACCCCTCCGGCCCTCCCTCCCTCCTCTCCGCGCAACAGTGACCGAAACGCAACACAACGCCACCACCAGCCATCCTTTCCTCGTCTCCGCTCTCCCCTTCTCCCCTTCCAAAACCCTTTCACCTCACACAACAGCCGAGGGTAGCAGAGGGGCAGGAAGACGGCTCCAAGCGCCAGGACGGGATGGGTCAAGGAAGCAGCAGCCAGAGCGGTGGCCATCGACAGCTATGGTTGATTCTGCCTCCCCTCCCTTTCCCATTTTCTTTGGGGTTTACTGTTGTTTGTATTTTGGGGTGTTCTTTTCTTTTTCACAAGGGAGGGTTGGCGATCGAGCAAAAAGGGAAATTTCATACTTATTATCACTAGATTTTAGACGCAGATTCGCACTCAAACGTTGGAATTAAGGGGGGAAAGCTCTGTTTTTTGCCCTTCTTTTTTTTGAACTGTGTTTTTTCCCCTTTTTTCTTGAACGAAAATGAATGTCCTATTCAGGTACCGTCTGGTGCCACACAGAAGGCCAAGTGGAGGAGGAGGACGGCGAGGAGGAGGAAGGCGAGGAGGAGGAGGAGGGGGGAGAGGCAGGGGAAGAGGCCAAGAGGCAGCAGCAGCATTTCCATTCTTGATTAAGCTGTTTGCCCCGCGCCAAAGGGATGAAGATGTAAGTGCTGAATTGCTTACCTCTGGTTTGTCCATAGGAAGAACATCGAGGAGCTTTTATTAAGTTGGAAACCAACTCATTTCATTATATTGCATTTAATCATGTTTTTCAAGTTAGCCAGCATACATCATCATATCAAAATGGATAAAGTCCACTTGACTCCCTCCAAGTTTAGGCATAGTTCAAATAACCCCATAAACTAAAATTTGGTTTACATTACCCTCAACATTTGCTAAATCAGCTCACTTTTCACCTTTTTTCTCTCCAATCGAAAGCGATTTCGTTAACATAGACTCCGAACAAGGCGATTTTCTTAATGCAACTTGACACAGGTTTATTCATACACGACACTAACCCACGAAAGCAACGATTAGGACGAAGTCTTGGGTGGAGATTGACGAGAATCGCTATGCCATCATAGCAGGAGATCTAGAGATTAGGACAAACTCGGCTGAAAATCAACAAGGATGGCTAGCACCAGCTTCTAATGCACTTGTATGCGGACGGAGTATGTAAAATTGCCTTCACCTAAGTTCACGTCAGTGAAACAATATTTGATTGGAGAGAGAGAAAAGGTGAGCTGATTTGTCAAATGTTGGGGTAAAATAAACCAAAACTTAGTCTAGAGGGTTATGACTATGGCCAAACTTGGAGGGAGTAAAGATAACCCTCCAAGTTTGGCCATAGTCCAGATAAACCCCTACACTATAATTTGGTTTACTTTACCCTCAACATTTGTCAAATAAGCTTACTTTTCACCTTTTCTCTCCAATCCAATATTGTTTCACTAACGTGGAGTTAGGCCAAGGCAGTTTACATACTCAGTCGGGGCACATGCATTTTAAGGTGGTGCGAGCCATCCTTGTCAATTTCTAGCCAAGAGTTTGTTCTAATCTCTCTGCATCTCACTCTACGATGGCACAACCGCCATCCTCGCCAATCTCCATCCCAAGAGTTTACCCAAATCATTGTTTCGTAAGCTAGCATTGTGTATGAATAACTCTGTGTCGAGTTGCATTGATAAAACCGGGCACCTTGACTTGAGTCCACGTTAGCGAAACAACTTTGGATTGGATAGAAAAGGTATAAAGTGAGCTGATCTAGCCAATGTCAGGGTAAAGTAAACCAAATTTTAGTTTATAAGGTTATCCAAACTAGGATCAAACTTGAAAGGAGTAAAGTGGACCTTGTCCTATGCTATAATGTCATCATGACAATGTAAAACGTCGTATGATTTTTGTAACACTTACGAATTTCTTACTATGTGGCCTCATTGATAATCTAGCTCATGGACGCAAAATTAATCATTTGTATGGCCGTTCAAAATTTCAGGACATTCCGATAATCAAGTTCGATGTTTATGATGACGAGCAACAGTATAGGGCAGTAATGGATGCTATCAAGGGACGTCATCGTTCCTTTGCGCCGGATCTGGTTGGCAACAATGTCCCAATATTGCCATTTCCAAATCCGGCTACTGGTTCTAGCCACTTCATCATCAGATTAACCAACAGATTGGACCCTCTATTCATGGTTGATCTGCTGATATGCGACACAAATTTGTATTTCATCGCGTTTCGTCGTCACCGTTTCCTAAGTGACGATGAGCGTGCAGCTGTTGAAGCACAAGCTGAGTTAGGAGGAGAAGAGAAGGCTCAAATCAAGGAAGGGCCCGGTACCTGGTACAGATGCTCAGACGTTTCGTTGCCGGCTTGCTTGAACACGCAAGGAGAGAGCATGGGCCTCAACTGCAGCCATGGCGCGTAAGTTCTAGTAAATCTGTCTTTATTTGCTTTTGTGATTAAAATTGTTCAATAGTTATTGTTATATCTCAAATGGCATGAATTTTGGAATTCATATCTTTTTGTCTTACATTTTCAGCAACAAGACAACACCCGGAGGTGCGATCGTGCTAGATGAGATATTCATCACTTTATCAAGGTTTGAGGACCGTGCTCATGTTGGCGTCGATGCACTGGATAAGGCGGTACAGAGAATAATTGTGACCTTCTGCGAAGCTGCGCGTTTCCGCTCCATTTGTAATGAGATTGCAAGGCGCATTCGGCTCGGGGAAGAAGGGAGCGATCTGCGTAGAGAGCTTTGGAAATTGATACGGGGTTGGGATGTACTGTCTGTTAAAGTTCTCGAGAGGAGGTTGACTGGGGAGCTCGGCTTGAACACCCCCGTACCAGGCCTGGATCTATATGGGTTTAACCCAGAGATCCAACGTACCATGGCCTCCTTGATTGGACCGGAAGGGGAGCTGACGCTTCTTCTCAATGATACAAAATCGTTGATAGATGATTCTGTGCTCAAGCAGCGGAAGGAAGAAGACTCAAGTGATGTCAAAGATCCTGGCTTCCCTGGAGATGTGGATCAGGGTCCGAAGCAGGGAGCTTGATGAGTTGGTGATGAAATCTGACGTGAGACCAGGCAGACTTTCTTTCCATTTTCTCTACAGACTTTGTTTCCATTTGCTCGTTTGGTCCACTGCTCGATCTGTCTACAAGGAAATTGAGAACACCTTTCTGTTTCTACCCACAACTCGTTTAGGGAAATAGAACTGTAATGAGATATGTTTGTTTCTCTATGCGTATGGGAATAGTGATGAGATTATGGTTGTTTCTACATTTGCTCCACTGCTTGATCTGTGTTATTTTTTTCACATAAACCGCATATGGAAATAGTGAGAATGTATCTCTATGCCCCCAATTGTTTAGCTGCCAGTTTCAGTTCAGATTCGGAAGCACTAAATAGTTGTGTGATTTTCCCAGCACTGAATATCGAGCTTTCTTGCTGTGAGCGTGGTGGTGGCGCAGAGTGAGTTCTATCTGGCGTGAAAATCTGTCTCCTGAGCTACCGAACTGCTCAACCCACGATTGGGCTATTGTCGGACTCTTTTGCCACTGGCTAATGATCAGCTGTGCTGTCGTCACAACAGAAACCGGCGTGCTGGCCGCATGCCAACTTCATAAAGATCTCCAATAGTTGCATATTAACAATTCGCACCCAATACTTTAGTGATAACTTCTCACAGGAGTGTAAACCTAGCTTGCTTGCACGGTTGCACCAACATGGGCGTGCTCATTTTGATTCTAGGTTGTGTCTCCCTGGACTCATATTCTGATCTGAGTTAAGCTCACTGTTTAGTTTTCGTTGTTTAAGCTAATATCTAAATCTAATTTTAGGTGGAGTTTCTTTGTTTACGCTCCTGCTCAGTGGTGAACATCTTTCCTTTTATCGAGGACATAGTGATGAACATCTTTCATATAGCATTTAGCACACTTTTCCCTTACCTTGAGATACTGTCAACCCAAATTTGTTTGTGTAACTTAGCTCTCATGCTATCAAAAGTTTCTTAAAATGTTGCCTTGTCCTCGTATTCATACATAAGAAGACTTGATACCTCCTTGACAGGATGATTTGATTCTTTCTTACAGTGCTTTGGTAAATGTTTGATGGTATTTTGCATTATGTGGAAAAGTACGTACATATTCCTTTCCATGCGTCTGGAAATGTAAGTTCAGTCGCCTTTTTCCATTGTAATGTCTTAATATGTATATGGTTACAGGTTCCTAGTGATTATGAGCTGATAGAATAGTGTCAAAAAGCCATTTGAAGGAATCAAATGTTTCACCATGCATAAAGCAAGCACCGAAAATACCTGTTTCCAAATGGGCCGTTAGGTTGATTTCAGTTCAGCTTCTTCCCTCCATCAGCCTATAGCATTAGTTAAGTGCATCCATTCATCCATTCAAAAAGCACACACGCCATCTCTAGTTCTATTATTTGTCTTCAGAAATGAGGTCATTAGGTTGATTTTCAGTTCAGCTTCTACCCTGCGTTGGTCTTGCTTATCCCTGCGCCTAACTGTAATCATCAGTATATTTTCGTATCTGTAAGCTTTTCGCTCAGATTATTTTTTCTGTATACTAGCATGGTTTGGGCATAAACTGGCTTAGTGAGCAATCTGTTTCAGCGCTAAACTTATTAGATGGCTAATTTCCCGCCAAACTTTGTTAAAAGAGGTTAAAGAAGGAAAAAACGTTAAGCCCAGCCCAACGAAGAGGCAGAGCCAGGCCCATGCACATGCAATGCTAACACATTATCTCATACTCTAAGTGCTGCGGGGAAAACAACACCTAAGTTAATACTTCTTCTGGGATTAAGTTTCAGTGAACAATGCAACACAATTAAACAGTCCCAGTCCATTCAGAAACCCTAATGGCCACCCATCAGTCAACACAACTGTGCTAACGCACAGCAATAACAGATACAGTTACTTCCCAATATAGCGTTACAGGAAACATGTCCGATTACCCAATCCAAAGTAAAACTTCTGAAGCACATATAAGATACTGTCTATTTCAACTTGCATCCCACCGTGCTTGCAGAAATGCAGGGAAAAGCTGTATACAAAAGACCCAAAGTGGTCGGACTCTTCCCCCGACCCTGCAAGCAAGCAGGAGCTACATGCACCGGGCTGCCCTTTTTAAGCATCCCACCGTGCAGCGTAGATATTGTTATTACTTCTAGAAACTAAAGTAAACTTTTCTTAGGATTATAATCAACTGTGATAAGCGACCAATCAACAGCGATTTTCATTTTACAGAAGCCAACATCAAGTTTCCCATGGCTTCTACCAGCTTCCTTAGGTGTGAAAACCTTTTCTTTCATCAGTACAAAGTTATCACCAAGCAATGCCTTGGCAAAAACCTTCAACTGCCCCTTACGTTCAACAGAAGCAACTGTCCTGGAAAGCTTGATCTTGCCACCATCAGTAACCGGCACTTCTTCATCTCCAGAATCAAGTAACAACACTTCCTCATTGATACCTGCAGTATAGGCAAAAAACTTGCTGCGATAACCATGCCATGACCCACCAATGACTTGCACACTTATTGTAGCCTCTACAGAGGAAAAAATATGACCATGTGCAAACTCGAGTGTGCTAAGCTTGCTAGTATAAGCCCTAATAAGCAGGGATGATTCACGTAGATCTGGACGAAGTAATGGCACAGCTAGATAGCTTAAGTCTTTGTCCTCAGATTCCCTAGTGCCTTTCACTGTCAGCTCAACTTCAAAGGTCACAGGATACAACATCACAACAGCACGGGTTGGGCCTGTAAGTTGTAAATTTGGATTCTGCATGGAGCAGCAATAGATAAATCATAAGTAAATGGAAACTAACAAGGCGATATTAAGCAGCATAATCGATATAGAACAGTATAACGAACACAAAAACAATAGCTTCAATGATGAAGGGTGCACACCAGCAAAGTTGCAAGAAAAAAATATTAGCTTAATGCATAAGCAAGAGAAAGTGGGTATTTGTGGGACTTGTTATAATATCTCTTGGGGTTACAATTAGCAGTATTTCACCCACCCCACTTAAGGGAGACCCTCCCTAATAACCAAATGTTTCAATCAAACAGATATGATGTTCCATCCCACTAGAAAAATTGTTCCAGACATCCAAATCAAATGTTCCACAAGACCGACACCTCCATAAGAGTTGGAACGGCTTCTTCATTCTCTCAGGAGGTGCGGCACAGAGAGAGAGAGAGACCACTGACTCGATGTTATCAACTGAGAACAGTCGGAGGAGCTTCTACTGGGAAGCAAAGCAAGATAAGGACGAAGAAAGGGAGAAAAAAGGAGCTACGAGCAAGAACTGCAGAGCAGCAGGATCATCTAGTGGCCGTGATAAACCCAAAGGACAAGGGCGCAGATCTGGGAACGCTATCGACAGGAGGAAGCTGGCTCCCTGTCCCCAGTCACGAGGAAAAAGGAAACAATGAAAACAGATCATGGAGGCCAGTGGGTTCATATGGGCAGTTAAGTGCAGGCCTCGAGATAGGGGGGGTGAACCAGGGCTACCAAACCACAGAAGCAAATCATAAGAATTCCAGATATTTGTTGTGTGAAAACAATAAAAACACACATTTGATTAAAAAAGGATGCCTTAGTCGGAATAACGTAAAAGTATTGCAAGCTAACAACTTCAATTGATGTACTGACTCAATAAATAGTTGGTGACTGGAGTCTGAGTTGTGTAGTGCTAGGGGATGATTGTTTCCTTATGTACATGTCACTACAATCAAACTCAGAAACATGACTGGGTTGTAAGAATTATGCCTATTGTTGGGGGAATGCTTATGTTTATCTTCTCTTATTTACAAAGAGGTTTGAGCTATCTAAATGATTCCACTGCCTGTGAGCCATGGCATTTTCTATAAAAGAAACATAATATGAGCACAGAATGTAACAGCATATGTTCTACAAGCACAATTATAAAAGGTTGTCACTGATAGAATTAGAGGGTTGGTGGGGAGAAACTAATAAAATGATGACAGTACCAGGAGCAAATTGACAAAAAGGCATGGGAAATCGAGGTTGGTAGAAAACTGTGGTCGCTACTTTAGGCAGAAAAACAACAATAAAATAAATTAACAATCAATGATAATCCAAGTTAGAGATAGTATGAACCTCTTGGGTGAGGGTTTGGCAATTACTCCTCTCGCGATTGAAGATAATATTGCGGTTGCGATCAACTGCGTCACGAAGGGCAACCGTACCAAACACATGGAGTGGCCACTGCAAATCCCCTGTTACTCCTGCAACTTTGACTGAAAAGATCTGTATAGTATCGTAGACAAATGCAGTGAAGGGCGGCGCAGGATGATCTGTAAAACGCTTGGAAGGAATCTTGGCTGCACATAGTTAATTGTAGGAGCAAAATTAGTTTCAAGCAAGTTTAACTGGACAGCAGAGTCCAGCAGCAGTAAACATAAGAACAATAATTGGGAAAACATGTGCAAGGGTCGATGACATTATTTGCATCTAGTTACTACTACAAATACAATTGTTCAAGATATATAAAAAAAGTTCTCCCAACAAGCAATTAGACAGTAATCTTTCAGGAAGAAAATAGGCAAATGAAGATGGCCGAACAAGATATATAAAAAAGTACTCCCAACAAGCAATTAGACAGTAAAACAATTGTTCTAAGATATATATGAATAGATCGATGGCCGAACGAGGTAAGATAAGTACTCAATTGTATTACATTAGGTAACATATGACGAAAGAAAAGAGTGCAAATGAAGATGGATTGACTCACTGGCGTCCTCGAATCTGCCGAAGTGTTCCGACCAGAGGTCGTTCCAAAACTCGCGGAACTCGGCAGCCTGCAAGGCGTAACGGTCTGTAGGAGGCTTATTCTTGGCCTCCTCCATCGCCGCCTCCCACGACGCGAGTAATTTCGCGTGCGCATGCTTCCTCCGCTGCTCTTCTTCAGGAGTAATTGGGTTTCCCTTCTTCCTTGTTGGGACGACCGCTTCCCTTGGACGGTCCCTCTTCAGCGTATGCGCCTCCATCTCCATCACCCAGTGACAGTTGCTGCAGCCGCAGCCGACGGCAAGATCGATCTAAGGCACGGTAGAAAACCCTAGGCCGAGTTCCTCTTCTCCTCCGTCTTCTTTGTTGAGCGAGAGAGAGAGGAGGAGGCCGAGTTCCTCTTCCGGATCAACAGCCGAACAAAAGCCCAACATAGCGCGAGGCCCGAATCAAGCCAGCGTGAACCCGCCCCGCCCCGCCCCGTACGGGAGCCAGTGTCCTTTTTTCTTTTCTTTTTTCAGTTCTCCTCCTCTTCCAGTTCAAAAAAAAAAAAAAATCTCCTCCTCTTATCCCAGTATAATCATCGATTCTTTATATTACAACGACTTTGTTGAACCCATCGCTATGAGAAAACATATTCAAAATTGAAAAATATTATTCCAATATTATATTTTTAAAATTTATTTAATATTGTATTTAGAAACGATATAATCTTTACTCCTTATTATTTGTCTTCTGACTCCACCTCCGTGCGTCGCCTCTCCTGCCGTGAATTTGGGCCGACAGGTGGACCCGCTCTCACGTATCGTCCGTCTCAGCACGCCGCCTCCCCTTCTGGCCTTCTCGATCTCCTCACAAGATCCGCACGCCGCCGCAGCCCCTTCTCTCGTCGCAAGATCCGCGCGCCGCCGCCGCCCCTTCTCTCGTCGCAAGATCCGCGCGCCGCCGCCATCGATGACGACCTCCCCCGCCGGTCACAGAACCGCGCCGCCGCCATCGAGGATGGCCGCCCCCGCCGCGAATGCGCCGCGGCAGATGCCCAGGAGATCGACGAGGAGGAGATGCGGGATCAACGATGACGAGTCGGGCGAGGCGTGGAGTGGAGTCGGCGCAATCAGCTTGTGTAGGGTGCGCACGGCCTCTCTCCCCGTCGAGCGCTTCGCCACCCTGCAGACGGAGACTGCTTCTCCGGCGGCAACATCTTCACGTTTTCTACGGCTTCAGGCGCGCGCGCGTTGGGCAAGGGAAGGAGGACGATGAAGCGGAAGATTCGCCGGAGTATCTGTTCGCGCGGGAGCTGCGGCGGCGGGGGAGAAGCAGGCGGAGGAGGGCGGGACGGAGGCCGGGAGGAAGCGTAGGGTGGCGGCGGCCGCGGCGGCGCCGACGGGTAGAGGGAGCGGTCCATGGCGCTCAACGGCGAGGTTCATCAAACCTACTATATATATCTCTCACTCACGCGCACACAGTTCCGTTCTGTTTGGCGACGAAGAAAGCTATGATCTTTGTTTGCCTCTGAGTGGACAAAGATCAAACTTTTGAAGCTTGAAATTTCCAAATTGGCAGTGTTAGAGTAGGCATTGACCCCAACGTTTTGATTCATTCTGCTTTTAATAACTGAAACTAGGGAAATGAGTAGTATTTTGCTAGCTGCAATGGTGAAACAGAGCAATCTTGTGATTCTGCAGTTTACAGTATATGCAATCAGTCAAATCGTACATATGCTATTAGCACTTCTTGTAACATCCCGGGCCAGGGCTTAATAGGATTGATAGAATACTCATATCAACAAGTTGCAACTTCTTTTCCGGAAGCTCATCTCGAAAGAACTCTGAGGTTAAGCGTGCTTGGCCTGGAGCAATTTCGGGATAGGTGACCGACCGGGAAGTTTGTCCCGGGTGCGCATGAGTGAGGACAAAGTGCGCAGAAAAGACTTGTGTTGGTCTGGGAGGGCATTCTTGACATCCTAGAGAGCTGCCAGGCGTACGGGGTTCCGGCCTGTGGGGGCGGCGAGGGGGCGGGTCGGGACCGGTTCCGGCCTGTGGGGGCGGCGAGGGGGCGGGTCGGGATGTTACAATTGGTATCAGAGCCGACCCTCGCGGTTTCACGGGCGCGTGTGCAAGGACACACGGACGTGGCCAAGAGGGAACGTTCCTGGCCTGGGGTTGACCGACGAGGACGTCGGTCTTCTAAGGGGGTGAGAATGTAACATCCCGGGCCAGGGCTTAATAGGATTGATAGAATACTCATATCAACAAGTTGCAACTTCTTTTCCGGAAGCTCATCTCGAAAGAACTCTGAGGTTAAGCGTGCTTGGCCTGGAGCAATTTCGGGATAGGTGACCGACCGGAAAGTTTGTCCCGGGTGCGCATGAGTGAGGACAAAGTGCGCAGAAAAGACTTGTGTTGGTCTGGGAGGGCATTCTTGACATCCTAGAGAGCTGCCAGGCGTACGGGGTTCCGGCCTGTGGGGGCGGCGAGGGGGCGGGTCGGGACCGGTTCCGGCCTGTGGGGGCGGCGAGGGGGCGGGTCGGGACGTTACACTTCTAAGCTTCGATCCTAGAAGAAAAGAAAGTAGACCTTACGACCTTGCATATCTGAAACAATCAGCTTGTGTAATCACTGTTAACTGAAATATGATTATGAGATTAAGATAAGAGAGAAAAGCTCAGAGCCTCAGATGCTTCCATGCAAAAGCAAACAAATGCATATTATATATACTGCCTGATATTTTATATGGCATCATGCAAAACTGAAAACAGCCGCTTCTCATATATAGACCCTCTCCGGCGATTAATCTGCGATTCTGCTGTTCGAAAGCATGTGCTTTTTTCTATCTCCTCGATCCTGCCTGCCAGCTCCGTTTCCTAGCCCCGGCTGCCTCCTCCGCCATGTATCTACTCGCAGCTCGGTGGGGGGCGCGTGCGCGTCCCTGGCCTCTGCCTGCTGCTGACTTGGAGCAAGATTTTGAGCGCCACCACCATGGCAGGGACAAGGGGAAGGATGCCGGGGCATCCTCCAGTAGTGCGTCTGGCAAGAGCACGACGACATCTGCAACCGTTGAGGTGACGACCCAGCGAGGTAAACAATCCGATACATCACAATTATTAGCAATTTTCATTATTGGTTACTCATTGATACTTGCACATAGCAGCAGAATGTCCTTTTGATCGAGATTAGGCGTCCTTTGTTAGTGTTGTATATCTTGACAGTAGTGTTGTGTGTTAGTTTTCCTGAGATTTGTTAGGAGCGTTGGTAGTAGTGATTGCACCTATTGAGAAAATCCTAATCAAAGTTCAATTTCAGTTTTAGATTATTTTTGCATCGCAAGTATACACTCTTAAGCACAGATATATTTCTTTATTTTGAATTGCAGAGGAATTTGTATTCTTATAGGGCTTTGGTGATATATTATACACTCCTTAGCACAGGTACATTGCAGTACCCGCAATTAATTGTTCCAGTCATTTATCTGGATCATTTTTGGTAAAGTGCAGAGGAATGTGTATTCTTATAGGATTTTGGTGATCACAACAATGATACGGGGCTCAGTTCTGTATGTTCTGTTCCTTTGAAATTGCTTGTTTGTTTGCCACAGAAGAGAGCTCAAGACAGGGCCTTCTGTTGATGTCTTGATGTCAATGGAACAAGTCTGTGTCGTTCAAAGAAGTGTGCACTAAGTATTTTCAAAGATGTCATATGGGTGCTAAAATTTCCATATTTGTTATGATAGAAGAGAGGAGAGCTGACCGTTTCAGTTACATGAAGAAATTTCTGCAGGGATCTATTCAGGCTGTTGCTATAATAAAAAGGACCTCGATACAAGGTAAAGCTCTTTTCAAATATTGCTGACGCTTGAATGTTTTGTGACAATTTTTGTGGCCAACCAGCTTATGTGATCCTCTTACAGAAGTTATCTTTCGTCTCAATAAACCAAGAACTGAGCTCATTATTCTCTATCATAAACTTGGATTTTGTATTCTTCCTTACCAACTTGATTTTATTTATATTGTGTCTCCTTAGTTTCCACACTTTTATTTAAGTACTAAAGTCAGATTTTTTTTGTCAACCATAAAGAAAGGTTAGCCATTGCATGGATGCTGAAGCCTTAGCCATGAAAATTTGACAAGTATTGTGAGCGTTGTAGGAGCTGATAAATTTTAGAAGGCAACACTCATTGATGCATCTGTTCAATCAATACATACAAGGACTATGCCACTGTTTTTCGAACTCCGTTATGATTTTAATGCGAATACAGTTTTGTGATGACAGGATGAAAGAGAGCTTTCTATTTCAATTATATATGAAGAACTTTTATCATTGTCCTTCAATGCTGACTGTCTGCCAAGTGCTCAACATAATGCTTCAATGCAAGATAATCTTTTTCAACGCCTGGCATGTTCAGAACTACATCTCTGTAAATGTTATAAATATTTTTTTTTGTCATTCATGTATCTAGTGTGTGGTAATTATTACAGCGTAACTATTTTGGATTTGATTTACTGGTCAGAACGAAACACGGCCACTATTTTTTTCGGGAAAAGATGCATGCTAGATTTGCTTTGGTGATAATAATCTGCTTTATTCATATTAAGTGGGACTGGTATGCTCGCCTGTAAGAAAAGAGTAACTCTTAATGTCTACCAAGTGTTAGCACCTCAGTTCTCGGGTATATGCAATGAGAAACGCTTATGTAGTGCCTTTTTGCTGTGGATAGTTTTAAATGATCTTCCACAACAAAGTGACCAGTGTATTTTTATGTTCATATGTTGCACATATATCAACAGTTTATAGTCAATGTAAAGGCATCCTTCAGTGTGTGTTAGCTATGTAGGTTCAGGTGTTTCGGCAATCATGACAAGCAGCTAGGGCTCAAAAGGATACATCATGATGCAACCTGTTCATACTGGGATCGCTGAGATTATTCTGTTTAGTGGCTCATCTATAGCTCTAGGATTGTGTTCACACAATTTTTTTTAATCTAGCATATAGAAAGAATGAACTCCTGCCATTGTGGAACCCAAATAATACGTGGCTTAATGTTAGATCAAATGAGCATTTTTTCCCTTTGTGCAGACACTGTCATCAATGGTTGATCAGAATGAGTTCTTCAAGCTTTGGATAGTCTTGGATTATAGTGAAAACAATTGCGGCGTCGAATTTCTCCGAGTTTAAAACACTGAATACTTTAGTAAGTGAAATTTTGTGTCCCAATAATCCAATATAAAAACATTAGTGCTTCCTTTTGTGAAGCGACAGTTAAACTTATGAGAGGTGTTTGAATTATATGTCGTTAAACTTCTCTGTTCCATTCCAATATTTGCTGCTTGTATACCCAAAGCTAACTTCAATTCTTATTATGGAATGGTCATTGTTCAGTTCAAGCAAACGAGGTAGTGAACTGCTTAAATCTATACCAGAACAAATTTCTTGACATCAGCATGGATTGAAGGAAGGTGAGCATTCGTTTTTTTCCTTGATGACACTTCTCATAGGCAAGAGAGAAGCTTCGTGTCTTAAAAAAGTTTTTGGTGCAGACAATTTGTGAGCCAAATGTTGTGCCACAACACAACGCCTATTCAGTTCAAGTTTGTTCTTTACTTAATTAGATACAAATCTTGTACTCTAGAAATGGCTGAGGTTAAGCTATTTAATCTAATTTCAACTATTATGCTATTCTCTGGTACAAATCTTGTACTCTGGAAATAAAAATGGTTAACATCAAAAGGACACCATATGAATTTAGTGCTTTACTTTTAGTACTGAACCTGTTTACTGGGGCCCATGTATGAGTTGCAGTCTAATTTATCAGTTCGTTCTATTTGTGGCGACTGGTGAGGCAATTCACCTGATACTGCAATGAATTTTGATCATTTTCATGCTGTAAATCCAGAACTGAACCTAGAGCATTTAATTTTACACATGCATGAGACTAGGTTAGACTAAGTGCTCTTTATAGTCTACCATTCTATTAGTAAGACATAGTGAAGTAGAAAAATAAAGAACAGGGAACGATCAAGGATCTGACTTCCACTTCAGAAAAAAAAGAAGGAATTGAGGCAGATTAGTATTTAACTTGTTTCCTCTGATTGTACTGCAGATTACATAAAGAGGAGACGAACAAATAACCTGGTAACATCCATTGAGATCTAGGTGACCATCTGCACTTCAAACAAGCCCAAGCAAATCCTGTACTCAAGGGAACAAAATTTTAATTGTGGCATGTGGGCTGCTTAGGCGGAGTGCTCTTTACAGTTTGTCATTCTATTAGTGACAACAACAACAACAACAAAGCCTTTTTGTCTCAAGCAAGTTGGGATAGGCTAGAGATGAAACCTGCAGGAACCAACAAGAGAGGCAAAACCAACCAAAACGAGAAAGGGCAAAACAGGATGGAAGAGAAAGAAGAGAGAAAAAAAAGAAAAAAAGAGTGAAAGAAAAAAGAAAAAATAAAAAAGTTTTTTTTAAAAAAAGGAGGGTTTTTTTAAAAGGATTAAAAAAAGAGAAATCAAGGTTCCGGCACGTGGATTGCTTTCTTCTACACTCTCCTATCCATAGCTAACTCCTCAGCAATATTCCAGTCCTTCAGGTCTCTCTTCACCGACTCTGCCCATGTCAAAGGTGGTCGACCTCTGCCTCTCTTCATATTTTCGGGACGACGTATTATTTCACTACGTACAGGCGCCTCCTCCGGTCTTCGTTGCACATGCCCAAACCATCTCGATGTTGAACAATCTTCTCCTCAATTGGTGCCACCTCTAATCTCTCACGTATGTCGTCATTCCGGACTCGATCCCTTCTTGTGTGGCCACATATCCATCGCAACATACGCATCTCTACTACACTGAGTTACTGGATATGCTTTCTTTTAGTTGGCCAACATTCTGCTCTATACAGCATAGCAGGTCGCATCGCTGTCCTGTAGAATTTGCCTTTTAGCTTTTGTGACACTTTAGTGTCGCAAAGGACACCTGTAGCTTGACGCCACTTCAACCATCCAGCTTTAATTCAATGACTGACATCGTCATCGATATCTCCATCTTTATGTAGCATCGATCCCAAGTAACGAAAGGTGTCTTTCTTGGGTACTACTTGACCATCGAGGCTGACATCTCCATCCTCCTGCCCCGTGGCACTGAAGTTACACTTCATGTATTCTGTTTTAGACCTATTTAGTCTAAAATCTTTTCACTCCAGAGTGTGCCTCCACATATCCAGCTTCTCAGTAACACCACTCCTGCTCTCGTCAACTAGGACCACGTCATCTGCGAAGAGCATACACCAAGGGATATCACCTTGTATATCTCTTGTGATCTCATCTATCACCAGAGCAAAGAGGTAAGGGCTCAAAGCCAACCCTTGATGTAGCCCAACATGAATCGGAAAGTCAGATGTGTCTCCACCACTTGTTCGAACACTTGTCACAACATTATTGTACATATCTTTAATTAGTGAGATGCAGTGAATTAGTAAACAAAAAAGCTGAGCAAGTTTGGGATCTGTATTAAATAAATGAGGCAGATTAGTGAACTTACTTTCCTCTGGTCTCATCTCCCGTGCAGACTTACATGGAAAAAATATTTGTTACTTTCTTATGAATCATAAAGTTTCGAACGAATATATTGTATGAGTAACATTAAGTAGCGGCAGAAAAATGGGATAAGAAAATTCTAGCTCGGGCGACGCACGGGCACTTTTGCTAGTCTTTTTAAAATCACATTCAACGTTTTAGAAAATTGGCATTGCAGGTCATTACCAATTCAACTCGGTTTTTGAAAATGTAATTTCCATAGCCGAGTGAAGCAGTGCAACGTGAAGAGGCACTCCATTCTCCCCTGCCTAACTCGGTAGGCGAACCAGACGATAATCCCTAATCTCCCGCCAGAAACATGGTAAGCTAGAACGCGTGTCACCCGCTCCATGCTCCAAATGCGCAAGGATCTCAGTAAACAAAGGGACCAACCCGTCGTCGCGCCCGGGCGCCGAGGCCGTCAAAGGCGAAGAAAAACCCAAGAAAAAGACGCGCTCACATGCGCGCCGAGCCGACGAGCGCCTGCGAGGGCACGCCGAGATGGGGGCTCCCGCCGCTTGCTACTCGACACGCCACGTGACCGCATGGCTCCCCGTAGTAAAAGCCGTGCCGCATCCGGTCCTGCACGTCGCGTTGCGATCGCTCTGCCCCTACCCGCCAAGCCACCGCACAGTAACAACTGCGACGGCGAAGTTGCAGGCGCGTGCCGTCGCAGTCGCGGACGCTACGGCTCATCAGTCCACAGCGTGGTGCAGGAGCACGGGCTTTGGGATTTCGGACGGGACAAAAGGCCACGGCCAGTCGGCGGAAGAGGGAGTGAGTTCCGGAAAAGAGGAAGCGCGAGGCCGCCCGAGTGAGTTCCGGAAAAGAGGAAGCGCGAGGCCGCCCGTTCCCCGCCGCAGTCACCGGCGTGCAATTCCGAGCCATCAGCGGGGAAATGCGGAACAAACTAGCAGCAGGTTTCCACCGGTGTCATTAGCGCCGGCGGGCGGTGGCAACTCTGCTGTCCAGAACCTGTTCTAATAACCCAGGAAAGCAAGCTGTAGATATTCGTGCAAGCTCAGAAAGCAACGAGGCGTGCATCTAATTAGACATCCCATGTGAGCTGTGAACGTTCGGCAAAGCTTAATACAGCCGCCAGCGTGTACAGTACGTGCAAGCATTCCCGATCGAGAGCTGGCTTGCACCAGAAGAGAAGACCCGTGGTGGCGTGGCCTACCGCGCTGCACTGCGTCCTGTCCTCAAAACATGCCGTTGCCGTACGCCGAAAGCAGGAGCGGTGCCCGCCGCGCTCCAAGGTCCACAAAATCATGTTGCGGGAGTGCGCGCAACCTTAATGGCTCGCCTCGTGCTGGCCGAACACGCGACTCCAAAGTCCAAAACACCCGCCGCCGCCACGCTCCCCGCGGCGCCGGACGGGGGACTGCCGAAGCCCGATGAGCCCCCCGATTGCGGGAAGCGCACGGACACGCTCGCGCTCCCCGAAGACGGCGAAGAGAAAATTAAGAAAGAAAATTGGACGGACCATGAAGGCGAGAACGACACAGATTCTCCGCCGAGGTGACCGGCCGGCACATGGCGTTTGCCGCAACAGAGAAAAATTACCCAGTCCGGTAAATAGAGATCACCACCATAGCAATAGCAGCAGTACAAAAATTACACATTGCAATAGGTAGGCAGTACTAGTAATAGACTAGAGCGACACTCTATACGGTACTGTAAACTACCACCACCGCAAGCAGCGGCAACGGCCAGCTACCACCGCGTCAGCGTTGCCGTGGACTCTAGTCAATGAAACCTGACCTAACAAGCACCGGGGTCCCCCCTCTCCATCCGGACGGTTGCTGGGAGGGGAGTATAGTAATTTAATCGACCGGTAATGAAGAACAGAAAAAGGAACTAATTACCACGCCCATCTCACTAGTTACTCTCACTATACTCCAGTATACTAATCATGCTGCCGCGGTGCTGCAGTTACTGCTCGCCGCGGCAGGTACTGGCACGAGCCGCCGCCGCTAGTCGCGGTTGATGAAGTCGACGAGCTTGACCATCTCCGCGAGCGCCTGCGGCGTGCTGCGCTTGGTGAGGAAGTAGACGTGGCCCTCGCCGGGGGTCTCGTACAGCTCGGCCTCCCCGGGCCAGCCGCTGCCCTTGAGCGTCGCGTAGTACGCGCGCTGCCAGGGGCTGAGGCGGTCATTCTCCGACACGGTCACCAGCACGCGGGAGCAGCCGAGGCGCTGCCATGAGGCGGCCGGCAGCACGAGCGGGTCCGCGTAGGGGTGGTTGATCGGGTACCGCCCCGCGCAGATGAAGCTCCAGGTGCGCGCCGCCGATTGGAGGTAGCCCGGGTCCATGGCGTCGGCGCCCACGGGGCTCCGGCCCTGGAAGTAGGGGTCCAGCAGCGCCACGCCCTTGATCCGCGCGCCGCCGTCCAGGCCCTCCTGCCCCGCGCGCAATGCCAGGTTGTGCGCGATGTTGCCGCCCGCGCTGTCGCCGGCGAGGAAGAGGCGGGAGAGGTCGCCGTACTGGGAGAGCCACGGGTCCGACCCCGCCGCCGCGTTCGCGAGCACCCACTTGAGCGCGCTCCACGAGTCGTCGTACGCCGCCGGGAGCGGGTTCTCCGGCGCGAGGCGGTAGTTCACCGACACGGCCACGACCCCGGCCCTGGCGGCGAGCGTGTTCAGGTACGCGTGGTAGATGGGCGTGAACGCCGACTCCACCACGAACGCGCCGCCGTGGAAGTAGACGAGCACGGGCGCCCGGGCGCTGCCGCGGAAGCTCGGCAGGTACAGCCGCGCGGAGACGTTGTTGGCCGGGTCGATGACGACGTCCCGGGAGGTGACGCCCGTGAGCGGGTCCGCCGACGCCGCCACCACGTCGGTGCCCATCAGCCGCTTCACGAGCCCGCTCTTGTACTCGATCAGGAACGGCGAGAAGTCGAACTTCACGGGGTCGCCGGCGCGCCGCGCCTGCAGCTGCCGCCTCCCCGCCGCCGCGGCCTCGCAATGCGAGGCGAGGAGGAAGAGGAGCAGCGGGAGCAAGATCCGGGCGGCCATGGGCGGAGGCAGCAGAGCAGGACAGAGCGAGTGGCAGTGTGGAGTGTGTGAGCCTGTCTGCGCCTGGCGTCTCGGATGCGCTGCCAAGGGAACGGGTCCGGTTTATAACGAGCGCCGAGACGGCCGACAGGGCTGGGCGCACCGCACTATTTTCGTGCTGGGCTTTTCCACTCCGCTTTTGCGCCGGCCCGGCCTTTCTTCCCCCGCCGCGGCGTGCAGAGCATGTGCCGGGATCCCGCCGTTAACAGTTCACACCCGCCAAAAAGGTTCGGAGGAACGCGCGAATTCTTGTTAATGGCGCGATTTGTGCTCTTGATTTGCGACGGTGACTCTTTCTTTTGACGGACTGGAAAAGTTTTATTCGGACCCCACTGCTTTCAAGTGTGAAGATCTAAAGTTCAGGTTCTTAAACAACATGACATTTCACACGGCTTTAGTAGTTTTAGCTCTGCAACTGCAAGGCTGCACTGGATTCTTAACCGCGTTCATGTATGTTTCTTTACTCAGCATGGGGTCTAAATTAATCAAAGCATCGGCTCAACATTTCATGTCATGGGGGTGCTAGTTCTGACGATTCTTTGGGTACAAATGTCCATGGTTGGTTCTCTAAAAAAGCTAGATAATTGTTGTTTATCTCTACATGCTCTCAATCGCAAGGCATTGCACCAATGGCTAGCTAGACACTGCCAGCCATCCTCAGGAACGGTAGTTCTCAAACCTTGTCCACATTGACAATTCAGTACCATGTGTAGTGTGTAGTCACAATGGTTAGCACGCTCTCAGCATTAGTGGCCTGAAACGATCCACACAGTGTTGCTTCAGACTAGTCTGCCTAGCTCCCATGCCGCCGATCTGTTTCAGTGAGTGGGGAGCCACACAGACGATCCATCAATTAGTGGCCTGAACCGATCCAGCGCCATTAGCTCAGTGTGCCGGCCGCTAGCTTTGTCGCGAAGGCAAGGCACGGAACTGGCGCGCAGTGATGCCGGGAGCCTGCCTGCGCAACCCTGTACGCTTGCAATTTTGCAAAAGTTACAGCTTTCGTGGAGCCGCGCCCGCGGCGATATAAAAAATTATTCTGCCGCTGGATCACGGGAGCGCGAGCGCTCGATCGGCCGGCCGGACGCTTGTGAGCTGTGTTAGTGTCACGGCTGATACCCTCTGCTTGTTAGCCAATACAGTACTAAAGTATTTTTTTTACCCTGACGATTGGTGGTTCCCGGCAGGGCGGCTGGATTTGGAGCTGTGATAGCGCGCTTTCTGTGCCATGAATGGCTTCCATCAATTCGTCTTCCCGTGAGCCCATTCTTTGGAGCCGACGATGTGCCCTCACCTAACTCAATAATTACCGAACTGACACCCACCTGACACGACATGAGTAGAGTAACACCATCATACAGGTGTCTTCATGTGTGATCCGTCAAAGAAAAGAAGGATATCATATGTTAGTACAACTGTCAACTGGTGTATCCATGATTCTGTATGACACACTGACAGGCGTCTTCATGTGTGTTCCCGAGCACGGGCGAGCGAATCGAATCGATCTGCTGCATTGCTGCGCGCTCGATCGACGACTTCGATGTTGTGAATCATGTGGACCAAAGCGCGCGAAGCGTGATCCTTACTCCTACTAGGAGTAGTACTCCTTTGGCAACACCGTTGCTTCCCGTGTAACATTTCGGCTATACGCACCATCAACTACTGGTGGTACTCGTAGACAGACTAGGAGTTAATCGTGCGTGCCGTACTAATTAAATCCTGAACTGCCGAGCTGCGCCCCGCGATTAAAGACGACGACAATGATCTCGACAGCGACGGGAGCCATCATTCCGATGACTTGGGCGGGAGTTGGGAGCTGCACGCCGAGAAGACAGCCGAAAATACCGTTCCCGTGCCCTTTCCGCCCATAAATCCCCCGTGAACGGAAGGACGTGCGACCACGGAACGGCTCCGGCCGGCGCGTGCCCGTACGTTCTCGGCTACCTCAGGTTTCCCGCGATTTTGTGCCCCGGATCAGCCGTGCACGATTTCCTTCGTCACGGGCGTGGCCGCACGGATCCGCGGCCCATCCCGCTCGATCGTCGACGCTGATCGAAACGGTTTCGCGATTCGAATCCCCGCACCAACCTCGATCTGGTCTGGTCTGGTCCCGCCCGGCCGGATCGGCCGCGCCTCGCATGCATGCGCGCGCGTGTCAAGTGAATGAATTCCGGGTGTTCGGGGACTCCTCGCCATGAATGGCGCTCCGTGCAGCGCACATGCCGTGCCCATGCCTTTGTGTGGACGAGAACAAGGCGAGGACAGGAGCTCCATCGGGCAGGCTCGTCAGTGAGCGTCTACTGAGCGAGCGGCCTGAGCGCACCGGCGGTGCTTAAAGGCAGTGACAACGACCGGCCGGGGAATGACCGGTGGCGACGGAGGGAGCACATGCGTGGCCCGGTTCTGGCGCTCTGAACGTGTAACTGTTCGGCCTTGCGCAAGGCGGTGAATCGGTGAATAGATGCATCCTCGTCTGCGACGAAACTGTGCATGTACTTGTCGCGTCATCTTCATATCCTGCATCGAATTCGCCGTGTCAGTCTGACAGGCAGCTGTGCTCGGCTTCAGTCAGTTATTAAGTGCACCGCACGAGGCCCCGAAGAAAGCGCAGACACAAAGGTGGCAATAAACCTTTTGAGCCGGAAAATGAATTCGGAGAATCTGAGCGCCCACGGAGAATCTGAGCGCCCACGGACGCTTCTTCTTTACAGAGTGTTAACAACGGGGCGTGAATTGATTCCCAAACAAACCTGTACCCCGCCGTCGGAGTACACACGTACTAGTAGTACCTGTGTTGTCGAGCTGTGTGGTCTGCTCGATCTGACCCGTGAGCAACACCATTCCATTTCTCCCAGTCCAGTCCCATTACAACGGCACAGGAGTCCAATAGCCCATGGACGTACCGTCAGCGTCAGGGCTGTAGCCTGTAGCTTGTTCGTTGAATTGGGTCTAAACTTTAGAGGGTTTTTCTAATGAATATTGTGATTACAAATAAAGTTTAATTACAAAACTAATTTTAGGACTCCGCTCGAATTCGCGAGACGAATCTAATGAGGGTAATTAAGGCGTGATTAGACGATGGTTACTGTAGCATCACTGTAGCAAAACATAGATTAATTAGGCTCATTAAATTCGTCTCGTGATTTAGAGGGGGGGTCGTGACATAGGTTTTGTCATTAAATTAATAAAAATATATTTAAATAGTAAGATTCTCTTTGATGTGACGGGTGTTAAAGTTTAGAGGGGGGTAAACGAACACCCCCGAAAGATGAATCATCCACCAGAGCCATATACGCTTGAAAAAAAATCACATACGATTGATATTCAATCAGAGCTCACAGATCTCGATGAACCTCATGCTAATCCAACGGCTCCCAATCAGGCAACCCGGTTGCCGGGTACCACATTGATTTTCCGCAAATTGAAGAAGCCCTCGCAGAACTTGTTAAAGCAATGACCGATGTTCGAGAGGGAACGTTCCAGCCCGATACGTCCCATGATCGACGCGCGATGGCACGAGCAGCCTTCCCTTCACTCTCCGCTCGATCGCTTCAAGGTCCTCGCGCACTGGCGACTGAGCTGGCGGCGTGTCCTGGCCGTGCGACCGTCGGGAAAAAAAAAGTCGAGCTAATCATTGGCTAGAAGGACCTGGATCTGTTTGTTTGGCCATGAGACTGGGAGAACGCGCCGCGGTGATCATCACCACGGACTGGCCAGTGGCCACCACCAATCGCATCGGTGGGGCTCCGTCCTTCTCCGCGGAGGAGGAGCGCGTACGCGCATGTGAGCCGGCACGGCCAATAATTCCCGGCAGCGCGGCAGCTAGCATCCCTGCGGGCGCGCACCCGAGGCCCCCCTGCATCGGTGCTCGGGATCGATCGGATACGATGCGAACTCGGCGTGCACGGCCGGGTCTCGGTTGCGGAAGGGGAGCGTGGAGCGAGCCGTCGGCCGGCCGGTGGGTTGGGTCTGGGTGACTTGGCTTGGGTCCGGCTCACGTCGCGCGCGCATCATGAGGCGCCGTCGATGCGTGCGTGATGGTTGATCAGAGTGCGTTATGGGTTATCATAGAGGCCGTTAGGTGGTGGAGCGGAACCTCACTGTTACTAGTGATGATTGCCGCGGAATCCACTGCGTTTCAGAGTGCGGCATGAGCGCGTAACAGTGACGAGGTGGAGCTCCTCGTCACGTGCGCAGGCAGGATGAATTGTGACAGTCACGAGTACCGTTGTGGCGTCCCGATCAGGATCAGCCCTTCCGTCATCCACTGTTCCTTACCACACCGCACACTCGGTTCGCACTGATGCTCGTGGCGAAGAAAGAATGCCAGTACTTGTGAGGTTGTGCCGGTGCACGCGCCCGTTTCCAGACCCTTTTCGCACGCTATGGCCTCGGTGGCCGGAGCACGCATACAACGTTGCTTGGGTTAGCGCATGCTCGAGGTTGAAGCCCAAAAGGAGCAATATTTGCCTCCGGTGAAGTGAAACCTGTTGCAATTCAAATTTGTGGTAAAATGCAATGTGGTGGGGAAATGAATTTGCCCGTAGCAAGTCTACTACTACTCTTTTTTTTTCTTTTTTTTTGAGAGGAAGCAAGTGTACTACTACTGTGCAAGGGAGTGGAGAAGGATCCGCACAGGCCCATGCAAAGGGATCCCCATAGGCCCATGTACTAGTTCTGGTAAGGGAATGGGCTAATGGTCTTGCTAGCAGTCTAGTGTTCATAAAGAAATGGGCTAGTGGCTTACACATCTGCTAGAAGGACAGACGGGCTGTCTGACATTAGCCCATGTATATGGACTTTTCTTTTACGGTTCTTATTCTGGATTGGGTTCATCTCTATAGTAAATTTCTGCACGGAATAAGATCACCAGATTGTAAACATGAAAAGTAGGAGCTTAGCGGGTCCTTACCCCTTTTATCTGATTAGAGCGGAAAGGGCCGGAACTGTCAAACTATGGCGACGCATCCCTTAAAGCACATGTTAGCCGTCATTTCAAAATTAGGCAAGTGGCACGGACGCAGGGCTATCCATCAAATTTGGTGGTTCTACAACCGCGTCTCTCAGCACAGTCTTCCTTCCGGAAATTTCTGCTCTTAACATTCACAGATCACTAGGAGTATCGCATTCAGGTGATCGCTCTCCACGTTGTCATTGTTGACTTTTCGACATCATGTTTGACCGTTCGTCTTATTCAAAAAATTTATATAAATATTAAAATAAATATACAATGATTAAAATATCTTCAATAATAAAACAAGTTATAAAAAAATAAATAAGATTTACGTAAAAAATTTAAATAAGACGAGCGATCAAATGTGATATCGAAAAATCAACAGTGACATCTATTTATGATCAGAGGAGTAAATGGGCTTGTGGTGGAATCGTGGACCATCGGCACAGCATACCCTGTACACTACTCTCCAGTCTCCACTCCACGACCATTACTCCATTAGCACCATGGATCCGAGCCCCGAAATCATAGTGGACACGCCGTTCTTCCGCATCTACAACGACCGGCGCGCCGACCGCCTGGTCGGCACCCGCACCGTGCCACCTGGATTCGACGCCGCCGCCGGCGTCACGTCAAAGGACGTTGTCATCGACGATGAATCCGGCGTCTTCGTCCGGCTCTACCTCCCGGACACGGCTCCCCGTTCCGACGACAGCAAGAAGAAGCTCCCAGTGCTCGTCTACTTTCACGGCGGCGGCTTCGTCACCGAGTCCGCGGCTTCCCCGACGTACCATCGCTTCCTCAACTCTCTGGCGGCGAGGGCGGGCCTACTCGTCGCCTCCGTGAACTACCGCCTCGCGCCCGGGCACCCGTTGCCGGTCGGGTACGAGGACTCCTTCCGCGCGCTCAAGTGGGTTTTCTCGGGTAGCGGCGGAGACCCCTGGCTGTCGCAGCACGGCGACCTCGCCCGCGTCTTCTTGGCCGGTGACAGCGCCGGCGGGAACATCGCCCACAACGTCGCGATGATGGCCGGTGGGCTGGAAGGCGCTGGCGGCTCGGACGTGGCGGCGGCGCGGGTCGAGGGCGCGGCTCTGCTCCACGCCGCGTTCGGGGGCAGGGAGCCCATCGACGGGGAGACCCCGGATGCGGTGTCGCTGACGGAGAAGCTGTGGCGCGCCGTGTGCCCCGAGGCGGCGGACGACCCGCGGATGAACCCTTTGGCCGCCGCGGCCCCGAGCCTGCGGGACCTGCCGTGCAAGAAGGTGCTCGTCTGCGCGGCGGAGGCGGACTTCCTGCGGCCACGGTGCCGGGCGTACTACGAGGGCCTCGCGGCGAGCGGGTGGGGCGGCACGGTGGAGTGGTTCGAGTCCGAGGGCCAGAAGCACGTCTTCTTCCTCCGCGAGATCCGTAGCGGCGCGGCCGTGGCGCTCATGGACCGGCTGGTCGCTTTCTTCAACGAAAACTGAATGCGTCGCTCTGGCGCGTGAGTGACCACTACGACTGCAGTGACCGAGACGAGAATTTTACTGAGGTGCCGTTTGGATATCGGGAAATGACAATAGGGATAAGGATAGGGAAATGAGTTGAGATATCTAAACCTATCATTTCTTCTTTATATTAAATCTCAACCATTCATTCTTTCAAAGATTATTTCTCAATCCCTAACCCACCCATCATTTCCCAATATCCAAACGCCACCTGAAGCTTTTTCTGATTGCTCGACTGAATAATTGAATGAAACTGCCCATCAGTTGTACTGTCGCCTTGGCACAGTTTTTTTATTTTTATTTTATATGTATCACAAAAGAGCGAAAATATTCATGTCTGTAATGAATTAAGAAAGATCGATGTGTTCAGATTGCTCAGTTGTTTACTTCTTCACGAGCACCATATGGTCCAACCACTAATATGTTGATTAGTACAGTACATTATTCAAACAAGAGAAGCAGCGTTGCTTCGCTTTGTAGGGTTGGTGGCGAAAGGAAGGAACCCACTTGGCCATTGGTGGTTGGTACCGTTCGAGCATTCCTGCAGCTCATTCTGTTCCCACGCACAGACGCACAGTCCTTCCACAGGCAGCAGCAAGCCATGATGAATCCTGCCACAAAACTTCGGTACGATTCGCCGCTCCTCCGCGTCTACGACGACGGCCGTGTAGAGCGCTTCTACGGAACGGACACCACCCCGCCGGGCCTGGACGCCGCCACCAGGGTCACCTCCAAGGACGTCGTCATCGACAGCGCGACCGGTGTCTTTGCCCGCCTCTACATCCCCGACGGCATCGTCGCCACCGAGCACAAGAAGCTGCCTATCCTCGTGTACTTCCACGGCGGTGGCTTGGTCCTCGACTCGGCTGCCTCTCCAATGTATCACAGGTACCTTAACTCCGTCGTCTCCAAAGCCACGGTCCTTGCAGTGTCGGTCAACTACCGCCTAGCGCCGGAGCACCCGGTTTCCACGGCCTACGACGACTCCTGGACAGCTCTCGTTTGGGCTGCGTCTGGTGTCGATCCATGGCTGTTGGAGCACGGCGACATCAGCCGTGTCTTCCTAGCTGGTGACAGTGGAGGCGCGAACATTGTTCACAACATAGCGATCATGGCAGGTTCTCGCCATGGTTTGCCCTCAGGGGCGCTTATGGAGGGGGCAATTATACTGCATCCTATGTTTGGAGGGAAGGAGCCAGTCGACGGCGAGGCCAGGGAGACGAGAGAGATCATGGAGAAGCTTTGGCAGCTAATATGTCCGCAAGGGACAGAAGGGCTGGACAATCCGTGGCTGAACCCCATGGCCGATGGAGCGCCGAGCTTGCGGACGCTGGCATGCAGGAAGCTGCTTGTCTGCTCAGCCGATAAAGATCACTACGCGCGGCCAAGGGCAGCTGCGTACTACCAGGCGGTGAAGGAAAGCGGGTGGCCTGGTTCGTTGGAGTGGTTGGAGTCCAAGGGGGAGGAGCATGTGTTCTTCCTCCACAAGCCGGAGTGCGAAGAGTCTTTGGCACTGATGGACCGGGTGGTCGCCTTCCTTGCTAGCAACTGAATCAGAGAACCAGATGCGCTTACAACAATTTGCATGTCCAGTTTCTCCATTGCAAATGCAATCTATACTGTTGTACTACAGAAAAATACTCCACTATTTGTCTTGAAATGTTATCAAAACTGTTTGATTGTAAGTGTGATAATAAGTACTCCTACTAATAGGAAAAAGATAGGGTGACAGTGCCATGGTTTTCCTGTTTTCTGAACTACGCAGTACACCAAATGTTGCAGGAAGTTCAGAAACAAAATCTATTGCAATGGACCAAATTCCTAGTTTTATGAGTTGAGTTGTGGAAGTGTGAAATGAAGTTCGTTTTTCGTGGAGCAAGATTCAGTTTTTGGCAAAATTCAGTCCGAAAAAAGAATACAGAGCGAATAATATTTTTTCAAACATACAGTTCAAAGTTAAAACAGGGCAGATTGCTCGCCTACTCTTGAACTTCAAGCACATGAGTAGTGGATCCATTTTGTTCTCAAATATCATGATCAATGCCAATGCACAACAGAAATCAAAGAATGAAGATTTAAGGCACTCTCATTTTCCTTTGAATCTTGCAGTTTGGCCAAATCATATGCTGTTTTTGGGATGTTGCAGTAGGATTTTCCATGTCCTTGTGGAAATGTTCAAAAAATCGATGTTGCAGAACACAAAACACGCATGTTTCAGTGGGACTTCTCGTGTTGCAAAAGGACATTTCAATCAATGTTGTTGTTGACAGATGGAAAGTGGCGTCCAATTTTCATTGATTGGTTCGAATGTCATGGTCTAAGGGAATTATTATTGGATGCTCTAATCATATCCTTCACTTTATGGGGTTGCTGGCTAAGGTCCCGTTTGGAACGCAGGAATTCCACAGAAATTTTACACGAATTTCACATGAAACATTTCAATTCCCGCAGGAATGAGAAATGATTCCTCCATTCCAAACGAGGCCAAAGAAAGGAGTTGTCCATTACTGTACTTTAGTGTTCGGCTATCTCGCCACGCACAGTCCCACCTGCACCAGAAAGCCATGAATTCTGCCACAAAGCTTTTGTTCGATTCGCCGCTCCTCCAAGTCTACGACGACGGCCGTGTAGAGCGCTTCTACGGGACGGAAACCACCCCACCGGGCCTTGACGCCGCCACCAGGGTCACCTCCAAGGACGTCGTCATCGACAGCACCACCGGTGTCTTTGCCCGCCTCTACATCCCCGAGGACCTCCTCGCCACCGAGCACAAGAAGCTGCCCATCCTGGTGTACTTCCATGGCGGTGGCTTGGTCCTCGACTCTGCCATCTCTCCGATGTACCACAGGCACCTTAACTCCGTCGTCTCCAAAGCCACAGTCCTTGCCGTGTCGGTCAATTACCGCCTAGCCCCAGAGCACCCCGCTCCGGCGGCTTACGATGATGCCTGGGCTGCGCTGATTTGGGCCTCTTCGGATGTCGATCCATGGCTGTCGGAGCACGGCGACACTAGCCATATCTTCCTCGCCGGTGACAGTGGAGGCGCGAACATTGTTCATAACATAGCGATGATGGCAAGTTCTCGCCATGGTTTACCCTCAGGGGCACTATTGGAGGGGGCAATTCTGCTGCATCCGATGTTTGGCGGGAAAGAGCCAGTCGACGGCGAGGCTAAGGAGAGGAGAGAGATCATGGAGAAGCTTTGGCCGCTAATTTGTCCGCAAGGGATAGAAGGGCTGGACGATCCGTGGTTGAACCCCATGGCCGACGGAGCGCCGAGCTTGCAGAAGCTGGCATGCCGGAAGCTGCTTGTGTGCTCTGCCGAGAGAGATAACGCGCGACCAAGAGCTGCGGCGTACTACCAGGCTGTGAAGGAGAGCGGGTGGCCTGGTTCGGTGGAGTGGTTGGAGTCCAAGGGGGAGGAGCATGTGTTCTTCCTCCACAAGCCGGAGTGCGATGAGTCTTTGGCACTGATGGACCGGTTGGTCGCCTTCCTTGCCAGCAACTGAAGCAGGGAGGCAGGTGCGTGCAGCAATTTGCATGTGCAGTTTCTCTATTGCAAATGTATCAACACTTTTTCTTTGTGTTACAAATACTGCAATTTTGCATTGAAATGCTATCAATACTGTTTCATTGTAAGTAATAAAAAGTACTAATTGGGGAGGCAAGTGCCAATTTGTGTCAATGTTCTATCTGAAATCATAGGGTGATGGTGTCTGTTTTTTCGAATTATGAAGTCCATCAAATCTAACAATTGCAAAGGCTCAATTTCTATTTTTATGAGTTGAGTTGTGGAACTGTGAGACGTAGTCCATAGTTTTGTGAAGCAAGACGCAGTTTTTGGCGAAATTTGGTTTGCAAAAAAAAAAAACAGAGTTCATCAATTGATGCATACAGTTCAAAGTTAAAACATGGCAGGTCGCTCGGCTACTCAAGGACTTCAAACACATGAGTACTGGATCCACTGTGCGTTCAAATTCAGGATAAATTCCAACGCACTGTTGATCGTATTCCGCTAAAAAGAGTGAACGCGCAAGTGCCAATTTGTGCCAATGTTCTATCTGGGATTCTGGAACGAGTGTCCGTTTTCTGAACTATGCAGTACATCAAATCTAGCCGTGAAATGAGCTGCAACGGACCAATTTTTAGTTTTGTGACTTGAGTTGCAGAAGTAGTTCGTATTTTTTGATGCAAGATGCAGTTTTTGGTAAAATTCAGTTTGATAAAAACAGAGTTCGTCAATTTTCAAGCATACAGTTCAAAGATATAACAGGGCAGGTTGCTCACCTACTCATAGAACTTCAAGCACATGAGTAGTGGATCCAATGTGTGCTCGAACTCAGAATCAATTCCAATGCACCACAGAAGTTGAGACTGAACACTACTAGTACTAGTTAAGGCACTTTCATTTACCTTTTTGAATCTTTGCAATTCGGCGAAGAGTATCCAAATCGTAAAACTGAGTGTACTGTGTACATTTGCCTCTTAATCACTGACCAAATGACAGACGAACAAGCAAATCAATCTCAACAGCGCCTGATGAAGTCGACCACAACGGCGAGCTCCTTGACGGCGTTCTCGGTGCCGTGCTTGGGCAAGAAGAAGACATGCCCCTCGCCCTTGGTCTCGTAGAAGTCGAGCTCCCCCTCCCAGTCGGACTTCTTGATCCCCTCCGTGTACGCCCGCGCCCTCTCCACGAACCAGCACTGGTCCGCCGTGGTCACCAGCACGCGGCGGGACCCGAGCTGCCTCCACTCCTCCGGCGACGCCATCGGGTTGATGTACGGGTGGTCGGGGCCGAACCTTCCGCCGCAGATGAAACCCCAAGTCGGATCGAACATGCTGCGGTAGCCGGCGTCGGTGGGCTCCGCGCCCAGCGGCTCTTTCCCCCAGAAGTAGGGGTGCATGAGCGCGCTGCCGCTGACCGTGTCGCCGAACCCCTCGATGCCTCCCTCCCTCCTCAGCCGTATCGCCACGTTGTGCGCCATGTTGGCGCCGGCGCTGTCGCCGGCGAGGACGACGCGGGAGGCGTCCCCGTGCGCGGCGAGCCAGAGCTCGCGCTCGGCGTCGGCGCCGCCAGGCTCCGCGCGGCACGCGGCGACGACCGCCTTCAGGGCGGCGAAGGCGTCGTCGTACGCGGCCGGGAGGCGGTGCTCGGGCGCGAGGCGGTAGTCGACGGAGACGACGAGTGCGGGGACCTCGGCGGCGAGGGTGGCGGCGTACCTGTGGTAGAGCGGGGAGGCGGCGGTGTGGACCAAGAACGCGCCGCCGTGGAAGAACACGACGACGGGGAGCTTCTTCCCGGGCTCCAGTCCGGGGGGAAGGTAGATGCGCGCGGAGAGGTTGGCGGCGGGATCGAGGACGATGTCCTTGGATGCGACGCCGTTGGACGGGTCGCCGGCGGGGGAGGGCGGGACGGTCTCCGTGCCGTCGAAGCGCTCGACGCGGCCGCTCTTGTACGCGCGCAGGACGCCGGGCAGCTGGAACTCGAGCTCGGAGTCGGGATCCATCGCGGCGTGGGGTTTGAGGAGGCTGCGGATCGAGGGCCGGAAGAAGAGCGCGGCGAGCGGGGCGACGAGAAGAGCCGCGCAGAGCACCCGACGCGACAGTTCGGGCATCTTCTGCCGGTTAGTGGCGGAAAGAGCCCGTTGAGCGAATTGAGCGATGGGGTCAGAGATCTGGTGTGCCAAGATCCAGTTCCTTGGAGCCTGTGACAGCCGTTGGATGAGCCTTTGACATTTCCCAGAGCCATCGGAATCATCGGATGAACCATCAGATGAGAGGTCGCTAACCTACCTTTCGCCGGAGCCCAGCGCTCGTCCGTTGGTAGGCAAGCAAATCTGGGTTTAGGGTCTCCCTCAAAAAAATTAAAAAAAAAATCTGGGTTTAGGGTCAGAGTGCCACTTCGTTCAATTAGAGACAGACGTATGGCAAGATTTTGAAGCTGTTTCCTGTCAAAAAAAGATTTTGAAGCTTTCGAGTCGTTTCATTGGTTGAACTCACGGTTGCTGATAGTAATTTATGGGTCACTGCAGCCTAGCTCAGTTGCTCATTTGCTTCTCACCTCTGAATTTTAGCTTATAAATATAAATCGCTAATTTTCAATTAACGGCACAAAATTTTCAACCGAAGGATTCAAAACATGCTAGTGCAAATCCCTTGTTTGTTCCTATGCTTGTCATTTCATCAGGTTTTCCAGTTGTTTGTTCGCATTTTGATGTTCTAATCTTTCAAGCCCAAGTCACAATCTATTCTCTTCCTTAATAAAAGGATAGTAGAACGAGAAAAAGTGCAATAGAAAACCCAAGCCCAATAGAAAACTCGCAGCTAAGGGCGAGACTGACATGAGGTCCAACTTTGGCACTCAAATGGCCTGTTCGGCAGGCTATTTTGCAGCCGTACTGTAGTGGCTGCTGAAGAAATAATTGCGAAAACTGTAGCGGCTGTAGAAGAAATAACTGCGAACACTGTAGCGGCTGATAAGCAAAAGGCCAGGCGAACAGGATGAAAACTTGTACATGTTGAATTTGAAACTATTCCACCCATGTGTTGTTTTGTCAAACTAGCCCAAGAATGTCAGATTTGAATAAACGGCCCCACTCACAATCAGAATTTTTTTTTTTTGCGAGGGCACAATCAGAAATTTAGATTTCAAGATGCCACATAATTACATAAGGCGACAGAGGTTGCCTTGCAACATTTGGGTGGGGAAATTGAAATGAATTAGATAACATTTTTTATGATAGATCATGAACCGATGGGTAAAAGATATCATAGATGAAATGTAACCGTTCGCTTAATAGGTAACATCATAATTTGTCTTTTGTTTAAGATACTTTTCCAATAATCCAATATATTTTTATGATACCTATGATACCTTACCATGATGACGGATGGATCAAATATGTACTTTTGGCAAAAGAAAAAAAATTGTACCATGTAGAAACTTGTACCATCAGAAAAAAATGGAGATGTGCATCTATTTGGGTGCATTGTTAAAATTCCCATAAACTAAAACAATCCTATTACCCTACGGACATCTTTACATCAGTCCTCTCTCACTGAAAGTTTTTGAAATGGTTTAGGAACGAGTAGGAAATATGAAAAAGAAATACGAGGAAATGCTCAAATAATTGTCAGCCCAGATTGCTCCAAACGGTTAGCTATTCCGCGCGAGTTGGTGTCTTTGTCCCACTCAAGTCCGGTGATGCACTAGGACTAGGACCACCATCACGGCATCACCGAACAAAGGTCTCGCTACATTCCTACTCCCGTCACCACCTCCCGAATCTTCAGCCTTGCGAGCTTCGTCCTCAGATGCAAGCTCCCAATTTTTGTATGCTATCCGAGTATCCGCAGAAGCAGAGGCGGGTATTTGTTTTCCGCTACCGGCCTCCCAAATCTCAATTTGTTTTCTCCTCTCCAGCAGCCCTGCTTATTACTCTTCCGATCCCTGTCAGGTTAGTTGGTCGCAGGCGCGCGGCGGGGTGGGGATCATGGCTTCCAAGACCAAGCGACAGCTCGCCAAGCTCGCGTTACTTCTGCTCGTCCTGCTCCTCCTCCTCGCCGCCATCTTGCTGTGCATCTTCTTGCTCCGGCACCACCACAGGACGCCGCTGCCACCGGCCTCGCCTCCGGGGAACGGCTCCAACCCCGACGACAGCGTGGTGGCGTTCGACTTCTCGCCGTACCTCATCATGTACAAGAGCGGCCGCGTGAAGCGGCTGTTGGGCACCTCCCGTGTCCCGCCCGGCGTCGACGAGGACACCGGGGTGACGTCCAAGGACGTCGTGATCGACAACGGGACCGGGCTCGCGGCCCGGATGTACCTGCCCCCGGGGAAGAAGAAGGATCTCGGCAGGCTCCCGGTCCTCGTCTTCTACCACGGCGGTGCGTTCGTCATCGAGTCGGCGTTCACGCCGCTGTACCACGACTACCTCAACGGGCTGACGGCGAAGGCGCGCGTCGTGACGGTGTCCGTGGAGTACCGCCTCGCGCCAGAGCACCGGCTGCCGACGGCGTACGAGGACTCGTGGCAGGCGCTCAACTGGGTGGCCAGGAACGCGGAGCCGTGGCTGCGGGACCGCGGCAACCTCTCCCGCCTCTTCCTTGCCGGCGACAGCGCGGGCGCCAACATCGCGCACAACATGGCGATGCGGGCCGGGACGGAGGGCGGCCTGGACGGCGGCGCGGCAATCACGGGCGTACTGCTCCTGGACCCCTACTTCTGGGGCAAGAAGCCGGTGGCCGGGGAGACGACGGACGCGGCGCGGCGGCGCCAGTACGAGGAGACGTGGTCCTTCATCTGCGGCGGGCGGTACGGCATCGACGACCCGGTGGTGAACCCGCTGTCGATGCCGGCGGCGCAGTTGCGGCGGCTGGCGTGCTCGCGCGTGGCGGTGACCGTGTCGGGCCTCGACGACTTCCGGCCGCGAGGGATGGCGTACGCGGCGGCGCTCCGCGACAGCGGGTGGGACGGGGAGGTGGAGGAGTACCAGACCGCCGGCGAGGGCCACGTCTACTTCCTCGACAGGCCCAGGGACCCCAACTCCGTCAAGGAGCTGGCGTTCGTCACCGGCTTCCTTCGCGGCGAATCAAGCTCGAGCGGCATGCCATGAGCGCGTGCCCATCTGTTAGGTGGCACGGATTTAACTATTGCAGTACATGATTAGTTATTGATAGCATGTTGTGCTGTTCTTTTGCGTTTGGATCTTGTCACATTGATGGGGTTCTCGAGAGTTGGTATCATCTGGTCGCTGATGAGCTCGGTGAATTTGGGGGAACTGGGAGCGGAGCGAGCTCTCTGTCACCGTGAGGAAAGGTGTCCGTACTCCGTAGTGTGATGCTTTTTGCTTGCAGAGGGAAGAAGAATCGGAGTGATGAAAGCCGCCGTTTCCTTGCTTGTGTGCTTCAGCAGGAAACACTTCTCGGAAGCAGAAAGACGCGCCGGCCAATTTCATGTTTCAGAATCCTGATTGGCCAATTCGGTTTTATAGGAGGGATTCAGTCAGAACCATTCAGATAGTGTAACTTATTTTCCCTTTCAGGGAACCTCGTACTGATACCTGTAACTACTCAGTATTCATCAGTCAAATCAGTTGTGCATCGACAGTGTTGGCATCTTCAGGCCCCTGCTGTCCGACTGGGCATTGTGTATCCTGATGATGCCCACACCGTGATTTCTTTTCTTCCTGAGGGTTAACTTAACCGTGATTCGCCGCAGTTCATATTGGAGGTTCCGTGGCCTCCATTGTTGGCGGTAGGCTCTGCTTGCAAAGTTGCAAGGTGCCTTCCCTTCACGAAAGGGAAAGCCATGTGATCTAGCAGTAGATTAGGCGCGAATGAACCTTTTTGAGGGACTCGCCAGAACAAAATGGACAGCTATCCAGTCCGGCGAAAACACCAGACGATGGTGACATTTCACCCACGCTGAAGACTGGAGTGCATGTACTTCGCCTAACAAAACCTTTTTTTTCTTTTCGAGTGGCCTTACCAATACCTGAAAAAACGACTGATTCATTGGCAACGCGAGGAACTCAGCAATACTACAATGAGTGACGCGTCTGCTTTGTTTCTTGTCTTATCCACGTCTCTGTCAAAGATAAGACGCTACGCGGCTGGATCATGAGTTTTGACTAGTTGTTGCGAGAAGCGATAATTGGCGACTGCGAGTGAAGGATGTCTAAATCGATAAATGGCGTACCAAGCGTGCTCACTCGTGGAACAAAATATCGAACGGCTGTTGCACTTGTGCGTGCCATGGTTGGTCCGAATTCAGAACAAAGTATATGAATGAAGTTTTGGTGATCAAATGTTTACAAAAGTAAACATCACGATGTTCGGATTCTTGTTCCCAAATGAAAGAATAATAAGGAACGACAAACTGAATTCACACGCAGCGTTTCGAGCAACTCGGGGGCGCACCGACCATAGAGCGTACTACGCGAACATCGCGCACAGAGACGAGGACACGACGAGTTCTACAGGTTAACCAACCTGGCAATGGCGTCGTCCTGCGCGACGGCGTCGGCGCACGCGAAGTCAACGAGATGGAAGCAGTGGCCCTTCCCGGCGATCTCGAGGATCTCCACCTCCCCCGCCCACCCGCTCGCCCTGAGCCCCTCGCCGTAGGCGCGGCCGCGGTCGCAGACCACGTCCTTCTCCGCGAGGCACACGAGCACGTGGCCGCAGGCCAGCGTGTCCATCGCCGGCGCGCCGGCCACGAGCGGGTTGATCCGGGGATCGTCCACGCCCGTGGTGCCCGGGCACACCATGCGCCACATGGTCACCACGTTCTCGGCCATCGCGGGGTCGTTGTCCTCGGAGGGCACCTTGCCCTCGCCCAGGAAGTAGGGGTGGACCAGGGCGATGCCGCGGATCCGGGCGCCGTGGGGGAGCCCTTCGGTGCCCGCGCGCATCGCCATGTGGTGCGCGATGTTGGCGCCGGAGCTCTCGCCGGCGAGGCAGAGGCGGGAGAAGTCGGCGTGGTCGGTGAGCCAGGATTCCTCGCCGGATCCGGACGCGTGGGAGGCGACCCAGACCACCGCCTGCCAGGCGTCCTCGTAGGCGGCCGGGATCGGGTGCTCGGGCGCGAGGCGGTAGTCGACGGAGACGACGATTGCGCCGGTGCGCGCGGCGAGGGAGCTGAGATACCCGTGGAAGACGAAATTGAAAGCGGTGTGCAGGCAGAAGCCGCCGCCGTGGAAGTACACGAGGACCGGAAGCTTCTTCTTGCCGCCGTTGTCCCCGGCCTCTTTGGCTGCCGGCGGGAGGTAGAGGCGGACGGAGACGTCGGGGGAGATGACGCGGTCCTTGGCGGCGACGCCCGTGGTGGCGTCCGTGGATGCCGGGACGGGGTCCGAGCCGAAGAAACGCTCGGCGCGGCCGTTCTTGAAGATGCGGACGCAGTGCTCGATCTCAAAGACTACCTCGTCGTCGCTGGCGCCGGTGCCGGCCATGGTGGGTTGCGGTAGCTGGTATGGGTGGGAAGGCGGGAGGTGGAAGTGAAGTCTGCACAGCCCTGCTGTCCTGCACCTATGGCGGGTGGTCGTTGGATGTTGATGGCGTTGACAGGTCAGCCGTTTGGTTTGGTTGGGCTCAATTGAACGTGGCCCACGTAGCCCACTTGGCTACGCCGTTAGATTTGGACTTCTGAACAGGCGGCTCCAAAATCTCAAAAAAAAAAAAAAAAAAAACAGGCGGCTCCAAAGGCCTGGTCAGCTCCCCCACGTGCTCACCGGCCACCGCGGCGGCAGTGGCGGCGGCGGACCGATCGACGCCGCTGTGTGCCCCCGCCGCACGGTCCGCTGTCGTCCTCTCAAGGAGGATTTCCTGATCCAAGTTCTAAGTAGCTAGACATTACTTTCGGGTTTCCCCAGTCCCCAACCCCAGCCATGTCCAGCAACGATGCCGGCGGCGACGAGATCATCCACGACGCCCCCAACTTCATCCGCGTGTACAAGAGCGGCCGCGTCGAGCGCTTCCTGCCGGTCGACTTCGCCCCGCCCTCCACGGACGCCGCCACCGGCGTCTCCTCCAAGGACGTAGCCGTCCTCCCGGAAGCTGGCTTCTCGGCGCGAATTTACCTCCCGGCGCCCGCCTCCGAGGGCGGCCACCGGGAAAAGCTTCCCGTCTTGGTATTCTTCCACGGCGGCGGGTTCTGCCTCGGCTCGGCATTCGACGCCGCCGCACACGGCCACGCCAACCGGCTCGCCGCGCGGGCCGGCGCCATCGTTGTGTCGGTGGAGTACCGTCTCGCGCCGGAGTGCCCGGTCCCTGCGCTCTACGGGGACGCGTGGGCGGCGCTACAGTGGGTGGCCGCGCACGCGGCAGGCCAGGGGCCGGAGCCCTGTCTGACAGCGCACGCGGACTTCGGGCGCATCCACCTCGGCGGCGAGAGCTCGGGTGCCAACATCGCGCACCACGCCGCGATGCGCGCCGGCGCCGAGGAGTTGGGGCACGGCGTCAAGGTGAACTCGCTCGTCCTGATCCACCCCTACTTCCTGGGAGGCGACAGCTCGGAGACGGACGAGATGGGCATGGCGCTGCTCCGCGAGCTTGTACGGCTGTGGCCGGTGGTGTGCCCGGGGACGAGCGGGTGCGACGACCCCTGGATCAACCCGATGGCGGAGGGCGCTCCCAGCCTGTCCGTTCTGGGTTGCCGGCGTGTGCTGGTGTGCGTCGCAGGGATGGACGCGATGAGGGGCAGAGGACGCTTTTACTGTGAGGAGTTGAAGGGAAGTGGGTGGTGCGGCGAAGTGGAGGCCTGGGAGGCAGACGGGCAGGGGCATGGTTTCCACCTCTTGTGGCCGACAAGCGCAGAGGCAGTGTCACAAGTCCGGGTTATTGCTGAGTTTTTGAGCCGTGGATGAGATCTCAAGTTCTTCGCTCCTTCGAATGAGAGATCTCTGGTTCTTCACTCTTCACATGACTTAGGTGCATTTTTCCTTGAATTTTGATATCTTTGTACATTAGCTATTCTGAGTTTTGATTAAGAGCATGTTTGCTTCGATTGTTGTTGAGTAGATATTACATAAGTTTACATCCATTACTATCCTTTGAATTCCAAACTCGCACTATCCTACACTCAATTACCGTCACCATTTAGATTTTTTTTTATTACTGAAGCTATTGTATGTGTATCACATTATTGAATTTCAATGAAACAGAATTGTGGCTGAATTGGTCCAAAATTATCAAACCTGTCATCTTGGCAAATTTCTTGTGACCTTGTAGCATAACATTACACTAAATAGCAGTCAAAACATAAGTGAGGTTTCTCACAGTAGTGCAATCCTCCTGCATAAACTCGTATGAAGCCTGCTGGTAGTCCTCACATGCAGAGCAGACCTGGAGCAACCTTAGCAACAAGAAATCAGACCATAGTTACTACTCCATGATGGATCATGACCCAGCAGGCACGCTATTCAATTTATATACATCAGTTTTGTGGCACACATAGGGAGAACCCCATTGTGAGTTATCCCTGACGACAGATTTGTTTGGCGTGCAAGGCATGTATTGTTTCCTTGGCAATCTCTTACAATCGTTTGCTGCGCCGATGGGGCGCTGAACAATACTTTCTTGACTTATCTTGTTGCTTCCCATTGACCACATGCCATTCCCTACCCATCTTTCAAAGAGCTTGCAGGTTGACATGGACCAATGGATGGTGCTAAAATTTGTGAAATGTTTGCAGCATCTTAGTCTGTTGCAGCTGAATAGCATTGATAAATTGTGTATACGTTGGTTCATCGTGCATGTTGTTCCATCATGGAAGCAATTTCAATGAAACAAGAACTGCATAAGAAGGTATCTCCACTTGTGGCTGTAGCCATACTAGACAACACAAATATTGAACTATTGTAGAATCAGCATCAGCTTGTCTAGCAATTGCTGCATTATATTCTTGCATCTGAGACACCTTTGCAAATCTTATCTCTTATATAGATTATATAAAGATATATGATGTTCTTGAAATAGATACAGTTGGATTTCTGTGGAAGCAATTTTATGGCTTGCTATAATTCCCCTACTGCTGACATGTACCTCATCCTTGAGTAATGTAGCAAATTCCATTGTACCATCTTAAAATTATTTCACCTAATTTGAGTTATCAAATAGTACTGAATGTAACTATTCTTCGTCAACAATATAGATCGGTCTAGTTCATCAGGGCGGAAATGTTGGAGTTCACTCCATCCGGGGTTGTAGTAATGTATAACATATTTAACTGTTGTAGTACTACTATCAAAGTCGAAGTCAGGATTAGGTGATAGAAAGGATGGTATTCGATTACTCCCTCTATCCCAGTTTAATTGTCACTTTAGCTTCCTCCAGTTTTCCCAAAATAATTGGCATTCTCACTTCCCGATGCACCTTTCTCTCTTCCAATACACCTCTATCTCTATCTCTCTCCTTCTCGTTTCCTGCGCACCTACCTTTACCAACTTTCTTAATATCCGTGCCAAGAGCTAAAACGTCAATTATACTGGATGGAGGGAGTAGTCTTTAGCCTTTATGTAGGAAATAAAGAGTGAAACTAGAAAAATATGTTTTTTAATGGATTTTAGATCTTTGTAAAGTACTGGATGAGAGTATTATTATGCACATTTATCTTTTGTTCTTCCATTTTTTTTCTTTGTTTGAGAAATCAAATAGCTATCCTTTAGGTTTTTCTTTGTTCAGAATGTCCTGAATCCTTATTTATCTCCACGTGATGATATTCGGTCATTGCGTGTGATCTTCCTCTATGTAATGCATTATAGTTCGTTACACTTCTAGCCTAGGGGAAGTCATGTTTTCGTGTCACATTCCTGGGCAAAAAATCAACGACCTTTTTGCCAGTTCATTTGATTTGAGAATTAATATACATTTACGTATAAAATGAGTGAACACCTCACCTGTGACGCAAGAGCTATGCAGTCAATAACATAGCTGGCACAAGTTAATGGTACCTAGTTGTCTTCCTTCAGCTGCATTATGGTCAAAGTCAGTTCTGCAGCAACATAGCTTCTTCGTCATGTTAATCAACTTTCACTGGTCTAGATCTTGTTATCTTAGTCAATCCGCATGATATATATAGCGCAAAGAATTGGTCAACCCATTCATTTGGTTGCATGTAACATCGCAAGCAATATCAGGGTGAAATAGAGCTAAAGGTATGTTTCCTTTTTGGTCCAAACGATGTGAGGTCAAATTATCCATGATGACTAAAGATTGAATTGCAATAGTTTCCATTTCTCTAGCAGCGGCTTCAGGGCACTAAGTACATCCCTTAGCTTGAGGGCAATTAAGAAAGAGATGTTTCTATTCTTAAAAGCATATGCAAGCATCTCAGTTATCGCGAAAAAGAGGACCTCACATTCCATTTTAAGAAATCTATGCGGTATATATTCAAACCAGAAAAGGACATTTCAATATACTCTGTTCCTTTACCTCCCTAAACACAGCTGTTTTAAGTTTCAGCAACTTCAATTTTATATTTTGCGGTCTAATTTTCTTATTCTTATAAGTACTGGGGATGTTTCTTAGGTTACTTGTTGTGTCCCTTTAAAACACATGGTCCAACCATCCTTATCAATATTTCATACCATTAACGTGTACGCTTGCGCATTAGGTGTAGAAACCTTCTTATGAATGAAGAATTTGACATGTTTACATCTTGGATAACATATAAACGTCCCACGTTTAAGTTATGCATAATGACAAATCCTGGACACATACTTTGCCTGTCAAAACCTTGAAATTTCTCGTCTGGAAGCCTATTTATACTTGTCCCGTGCATAAACTGTGCCTCCTAACCATCCTTGGTTGAAGAGAGCTATTAAACCTGCCATTGAAGAGAGCTGAAACATGGAGATAGAAAGACACTTAGAGCCACCAACCTATGGCAACCTTGTAACAATTCTTTCTATTGATGGTGGAGGGATTCGAGGAATCATTCCGGCTGTTGTTCTCACCTTTCTGGAATCAGAGTTGCAGGTAAAATTGCTATTGAGAAGCAAGACTATGCAATAGAGTTTCGTGTGCTGTAAGGTTGCTAAGGCAACACTAACTTGGTGATATACATGATTCTTTACAATTCATTGTTCCATAGGTTGCATGGCATGGAGATAAATGCGTAATGTAGGGGCAGATAATTTTATTATTTGATGTGCTTGTTTAAAGTTTAAATCATTTGGAATTGAATTCAATCCACAAACTGCACCCCTTTAGTACTAGATAACTTTGTAAATACATTGGTAACCATAAACAATCACGAGTTTCATATCTGAGTAAATCTTGATAGCCTATTGCAACTTGTGGGGAGTCAGTCAGTCAGAATGAGGACTACCTTCCTTTTTTCAGAGACATGATAAATGTGCTTTTGATGGCTTCTCATGAAAACCTGCTCTGTTTAATTTCTGCAGAAACTTGATGGAGAGGATGCCCGGTTAGCAGATTACTTTGATGTCATGGCTGGGACCAGTACAGGGGGCCTTGTAACTGCAATGCTGGCTGCACCAAACAAGAAGGGCAGACCACTTTTTGCGGCCAAGGATATTGTAGCATTTTATACAAACCATGCTCCCAAGATTTTCCCACAGCAGAGGTGAATAGATATATTATGGCTTTCGGTTTTTTGCGGGTAAATATTATGGCTTTCGTTGGTTGGATTGCTAATGTTTCTTATAAAAACTGATTTTTTTTTTTGTTGTGTCTTCCTGTAGGGGTGCATTTGGTAGGATGATGAGGATATTTCGATCGCTGTCAGGACCTTGTTATGATGGCAAGTACCTTCATGAAGTTGTGAGGAAGAAACTAGGAATCACCAGGTTGCATCAGACCTTAACAAACGTCGTAATACCAACTTTCGACATCAAGCGGCTACAGCCAGTTATTTTCTCGTCCTATGAGGTCCGGTTCTTTCCCTCTGTTGTTTCCTCCGCTTGTACTTTAAATCACTGAAAGGTCATTTTTCCACTGGCAGTACATTTTTGCTTATGGATACACTATAGGTTTCTTCATGTTAATGACAACCAGTCACAACCAAATAATTTAATCTCTGTTGGACATGTATGCTACTCAAATCTAAACACTTCAATTTGTTGGTCTAGAAAATGACACTTCAATTTGTTGTGTTAGGAGAAATTTAAGGGGAAAGATCTGAAACGAATAACAAGTACTTCCATTGTTCCTCCTTGCTTGAATTTTAACATGACAATGAACATTTTTTTTTAAAAAAAATAAAAAATATAGGTTAAGAACAACAAGTACAGCACGATGGATGCTCTGCTATCAGATATTTGCATCAGCACATCTGCTGCTCCAACTTATCTACCTTCACACTACTTCAAGACAGAAGATTGCCATGGGAACATCAAGGAGTTCCATCTTATTGATGGAGGAGTAGCTGCCAATAATCCGGTATATTAATTAATAATTATGCAAGTGAATTTCGGGAATTTGCTCTTCAATCATGGTCTATGGTTTACACATTCTTTGCAGTTCTTCTATGGTTTTCCTGATTCAGAAAAATACAAGTTTGAACTTTTGAAGGAAACCTAATGTGTCTGTGTTCAGGCTTTAGTTGGCATTGGAGAAGTAACCAAGCAGATATTCAAGGAAAATCCAGATTTCTTCCCAATAAAACCTATGGACTATGGCAGATTTTTGGTCATTTCACTAGGCACAGGCTCATCAAAGTTTGAAGCGAAATACAGCGCACAAAAAGCTAAATCATGGGGTGTGTTGGGTTGGTTGTTTGGGAATGGATCCACTCCCTTGGTAGAAGTTTTCATGCAAGCAAGTGCAGATATGGTGGATATTCATATTGCTGCTGTCTTCAAAGCTTTACATTCTGAGGAGAACTATCTGAGGATTCAGGTGAGTAAAGCAGAGCCATCTTAATTTGCAGGAACTATTAAATCAGCGGTTTTATTCAAAGAGTGCCATTTCGACATAGCAGGATGATACGCTGCAGGGGACACTGTCATCGGTCGATGTTGCAACTAAAGAAAACTTGGAGAAACTTTCCGATATCGGAAATATGCTGCTAAAGGAACCTGTTTCACAGGCAAACTTGGAAACTGGACATATGGTGCCTGCTTGTGACAGCACAAACATGACCAACGAAGAAGCTCTCAAGAGGTGAGTTTTACACCACATATCAATATGGCGACTGTATAATACACCCAATCAGGATCTACTTAGCAGTTCTAGTATATGCAGATTTGCGAAGCTGCTGTCTGATGAAAGGCGAATTCGCAAGGCAAGATCGCCAAAATGAAGAATATCCCTTTGTGTCAATATTGCCAGAGACAACTTACCTTCATGACTTCCCATTAGTTAGAAATTACTTCCTCAGATCTTATTCCTTTTTTATATGTGATGTTGGTCAGTTCAGTTTTGAATTAACCGATGTTATATGTAAAAAAGGAGAGTAGTTGATGTCATTTGTTAATACAAGGCTCCATTGTAACATGGTAAAATAACGTGTAGACGGTCTTACCATTTCCCTCTCCCAGAATGTATAGGTGATCAGCTGATCATATTAGGCTGGTGGCTTTTTTGGCATGTAAAATTAATTGTAAACACACTATATTTGTTCTGAATAAATATCAGCGTTAAACTAAGTGTTTAATTGTTCTGTCAATATCAGTTGTTATATTCCAGCCGACGAGTGACTGAAACATTTCAGGTCGACCATGCAATAAACATTGCAAAGAGAGAGATACCCAGCTTTGCTGCACGGAACAAGTTCCTGGTACGATTTTGCTTGGCATTGTTCATAGAAATAGATTAATCTATCTTTAGTTTGAATAACAAGCAAATGTGCTTTTTCAGAAGGATCGCTCTTCGCTTTGGTACTTGCGTAGGCTTCTGCTATTGGCCATGGTCGGAAAGACATCACCACTGGATTTGGAGCGTGGACATACTAGACAAATGTATGCAAGGGGTTCACTGAATCAAAGCTCTTCATATTTTATGGCACACTTTCTAAATAGTCCGTGCAATGATGCAGGCTCATGAGTACCTTTTGGCTTCTGAAGAAAGTTCCACTTCATTACATTGCTGCTAATATATGCGCCACCCAGGTAAAGGGCTGCTGGAAGTCATAATTTTGACAAGGGTACAAATGGTCTGTAGCCTTCCAAAACGAGAGTAACCATGTGCTCTCCAAGACACTCATTAGTCCCTACAACTCAAGGAAAGGGCATCTTGTATCCATCACCAATCGAACTCTGAGCACCGAAAGATCTCATCAATCTCATGAAGTAGGTCTATCATGCAACTTTAGAGATGCAAATTGGCCAAAAATAAAAACACATCTCTAGTCCTTTGTTATTATAGCTTCTTGGATGAGTGGGCAGAGACAATGGCATTTGGAATCAGAGTGCTCCTCCTTTGGCTGGATGGCAGCTAAATATGCAGCAATTAAGTACAATCCCAGAGCTTCAGCCAGCCAGCCATGCCTGCATTTGGTCGTCCTCTGAGTGCCCCAAGGCTGCGTCTGATGGACAATCGTTTTGGAAAAGCGCATTTGACAAATATTTCCGGCAATATAGAATGGTCTCCCGACAGGACAGGCCAGAACATATTTTTTGGAGCACGTTAGTGGTCTGCACCGGTTGGATGTCCTAAGCCGTTGGTTGGATCCTGAGCCAACTGACTTTGCAGAGCCGTCACAAGCCATGTTGTGATGATGTTTATTTCCCCTGGAAGCTCTTGCCATAGGCTGGAGGGTGAATGATTAAAAGGTTAGCTCCTAGGTCCAGGGAGCCGGCTAATGTGCTTGGCTGGTCAAAAGATGGCTGTTAGATTGATGGAGCAGATTGCAAGTGAAACACAGACGAAATGAGCACCTCCAATGGCATGGTCAAAGCAGGGAAGATTCCCAGATTGCACCGTGCATATGCAACTGGTGCCGTCCTTTTTCTGAGATCTTTTGATGGCGACATGTTACCGTTTCCTTCAGTGGCGCGGCAAATAAGTAAGCTTCTTTTTCTTTTGAGAATAACAGCCCTTGAACATGAGCATTTTTTTTTCACTCTGAGACTAGCATGTGAAAATAATGCCTTGGAACTCGGTAAAAAAGACATGCATGAAGATACCGGTGGACTTCATGGAAAGAGTTCCGGCCTTGGGGACAATTTTTTTTCGTTTGTACTTCTTTAATGCACTGCATGGGGCTAACTTCTTTCACGTTCAGTCCCTCGTACTGGCAGCCATTTCTTTTTGGCACCATGCACAGTGGTACACTACAAACTAGGGTACTCTTCTGACTCTCCCTATAAATTGCTGCAGAGATCACCGTTCGAATCAAACTAAAACCAGAGCTCAGGAGCTCAAGAAGAGTAGCAGTGCCAGGGCCGCAGTTCAGCGACTGCGACACTACTACAAGGAGCCTCGCCTCTCGACATCCTTCTTGCTTGCATGGCCGGTCTCAAGGTGCCATGCGCCTGCATTCTGATCATTTTGATCGTGTCGACGAGCTGCGTGGCGCCCGGCGAGGCGAGGAAGCTAAAGGCGGAGACGATCCCGGGAGGCGAAGCATGCGCTTCTTCAGCTTGCCGGCGTCCCGCAGAGCTCGAAGGTCATGAGACCCTCACGGTGGCGACGAAGATGGCGACCACCGACGGCAGGTCCACGGCGCCCGGCCATAGCCCCGGGATCGGCAACAAGATCGCAGGGAACACTCGTTGAAGGGAAGAATCAGGGGTGGCCGCCAACAATTTCAAGCGTTTCTTTGTTATTTCGATCTCTTGTACCAGACAACAACGATGTACATTTTTCTTTGTTTCTTTCTTGTGCTTGTACATGAGATAGTGGACGTGCGATGCATGTCCCTGTTCCTTTGGAATAAAGTCGATCAGGTTTCGTACGGCCCATGTGCGTCGTGTATAAATTATGTTCATTCAGAGTTCATCATGTAGGATTTTGCCCTAATTTCGAATAAAGGCAGAGCATCGAGATGGCCAGAGATGAAGTTCCTGGCCATACATGGCAAACAGCGACATGCACCTATGCACGCAAGTGTATAAACATAGTGTTATGCTTCTCTCCTGTGTATGCTTTGCAGAGAAAAATAACGAATCTAGCAAGTACGTAATACATACCAAGGAAATATATATACGGCCGCCACTTTCAGATTAATATGCAAAATCTAAGGATAGATAGACAAACAGATTAGTCTATGCGCATCCGCATGCATCGTTGTCCCTGTCCACCGAAGAAACCATGCACGATTATTCTCTCATCGTACGTGCACCAAGCCTTGAATTAGTTTCTAACGCAATTTGAAGCTCGGTGCAAGGAGGAATCTAAGAATCTATGAGCTGATGGCGGGGTACAGTTAATTAGCCTGGTATCTTGGTTATAGTTAGATCGAAAAGCACATGGCCCAAAGATCCTCCACTAGGACTTTTTTTGAAACTTATTTTCCTCCAGGTAACTCTCAGGAATATTCCTAAAGTAGGTTGAAAAAGGTCACTGGCATGAGTAGTTTGTCGTGGCCGTCTTTGACCCTCCTGGCTTCTCTCAACATTCACCGGCCAGGATTACTTGCCGGCATATGCATGTGGTCAGCCCCGTACGAGAAAGAAACAGTCCAACTGCTTTGCGGCTCCTCTGTGAACCGCTGATCTCGTGCAAATTGTCGTATAAAATGGAGGAAGCTGAGGCATCCATCGTTTAGTACAGATACGTACAACAGCCTAACAGCAGGCAATGCGCGACGGGAGATCACGTTTTGATGGCGTCTGGAAAAAAGCAACGGTCCAGAAAGATGCTAGTATGCATTTTCCTGAAGTAGTTGCGGTGTTCAACACAATAAACGACAGAATTTCCTCAACATGCTGCTGCTTCTCACATTTCAGCTTCAGATCGATGTGCGTTGTATGTGACCCGTACACAGATAAAAAACCTCGGCGTGCCAGAGTTTGGAAAAGAGAAGGGCAACTTACTAGCCGCCAACGCGAGAAAGTTCCACCAGCTCTGGAGCCAACCAAACAGAGGAACAGAATAGTTCGGTCGGCAGAGAACAAAGGCCTGCAAATCTAATAATAAGATGATCACTTTTGGTATCATATGAACTGATGGCGACGGACACTTTGGTCTTTGAAGCCTGTCATGGTAGAGCACTACTGTGCTGTGCTGCATTTCATATGGCAGTGTGTAAATGGTTAGTATGCATCATCCGGTGCTGCTGCTGTACGTTGCGGGCCTGTGAGTTCCAGCAGTGTTCTTCAGTAGATGTAAGGAGGTCCACGAGTTTATTCCTGCCCACTTCTATAATACTCTATGACCGATAACAATAGTAGCATATTTCTACAAAGAAAAGCATGATGAGATGTTGTAATAAATCATACTGTCAAAGCTCAAAGGTGCAGTCTGAATCTCGGACTTGGGCAGACGAGGTGCTGGCGGTTCGGCCTTTGGATGTGTCCATGTTCCGGCCTTGATATTTTGGCCCACATGCAGATACTATGCCATTTCGCGCATTAGGCCCACAGAAAATTTGTCCCTTCCTACTCTGATTGATGGAAACATCAGACAGGCAGCATTTAGCTCAAAAAAAAAAAAATCAGACAGGCAGCATCACTGCAACCTGGCCATAGTAATTACCACTACTACAAACAGGTAAAAACAAATATCAACCTGGCCATAGTACACCATTTACCCGAGAATTTTGTACTTACCTCACCTCACCTCCACCTTTGTCACTGCGACACTGCCCAACGCCTAGCAGTCACCCCCCCTAAATCATTTGAAGCTGACGCGACAGACCGAACCGCCACTTGCGCGCAACAATGCTGCCTGCAACCACATGGCATCATGTCTCCATGTTTGTTTGTTTGTTTGCTGGGCACCATCAGCCGAACACACACACACACACACACACACTGTAATACCGTTGATCATCATCAGCAACAGCAAGGCCAGAGGCAGGCGCCCTGATGCCAGCTCAGGCACCCAGCCGGGAGGCTTTGGACGCTTACTCGCAGCACCCATGCAGGCGCCGGTGAACGTCCCGACATGTGGTTTTATCCTCGGCCGCCTCGTCTTCATCCATCCGCGTGCGTGTTTTTTCTTTATGCGATGATAGGGTTTCTGGCCTGGACCGACGCTCGGCGGTCAGGGTATGGACAAGTGCTAGGAGCTGAATCTGTGGGTAATGGGCGCAACTTGCAGTTATATAGCGGCCGGTTGTTTTATATCTATGCCTCCGGCTGCGCGCGATGCATATCCGGCCAAGCACGATCACCAGGACGGGCATGGGGATAGGCCAACCGGTCTCTAAATACACACATCAAGAAGATGCAGATTCATTACAAATTCAGCAATAACATTACCAACTCTTTGTTTTTTTTAGTGAATGATGAAGTAAATCTGAGTAAACTTCGGCTGGTCATCGTTTCGTTTTTTTTCCCCACCTTCCAACCTTAATTCTAATTGTCTTATTGATCGACCTTTCTAAATGAATTGTAACCATTCAGCGCTGATGCCTAAGAAAACCTTTTTCATTACGGGGAAGACACATTCAAAAGAACGAAAAAACCTCGATGGTTTTTAATTTTTTAACTAGTGATGCATGCATGCTGACCAATCATGTCTAAAAATAGCTCTTTCCTTTCACACTCTTAGGAAAATAACCTAATAACCGTATATATTTTTTGGAAAATGAAGAAGAAACCAATACATATTTTATTTTTCAGTATTATTTTTTCTTGAAAAAATTATTATCTTTGATGTTTACACTGAATGTATCTAAATGTAACGTGCGCATGGCCGCATGCATAATGTAAAAAGCCGAAAGATATAAACATACTTGAAACTTGAATGCAAATAACCAGTCAATTATACCGCTTTGGTTTATTCTCGTCAAGAAAAAGAAAAACAGAGGGAGTTCATGCTAATGCTCTATATAAAATGGGAGCATGTTTATTGCATTCTAGGGCATGAAAAGCTACGCTACAAATTTTGTAAGAGATGCGGGTTAACCAACAAGATGATCCTGGCTTGTTTCCATGATCACTGCAATAAGAGAAACTTCATTTCGATCCTTAATTTACTCTCTAGTACTTCTATTTTATTCGCAAACTCCAGTTATTTTCCATGTTTTTCTCACTCGAGCTTGGAGTTATTATCATTTCCCTTGCATTAAATATGTATCTGTTTTTATCGTTATCATCTCGGCCGCTCCCTGGCTCCATCCCCATCCGCACCCTAATCGAAAGTCAGAAACGACTCTACGTGTAGCCCGCAGGGGCTGGGTCACGCCGACATCGGCGTGGATCCGGTCAAAATCTCAAACCGACGGCCACGGAGCGATCCACGCTATCCATCGGACGGCTCTCACTCCCCCATATCCTCCGCCGCCGCCTGCTTTATTTAGCCTTCTCCCCCCTCCCGCGAGCTGCTCCTGCTCCCTCTCCCTCCTCTCGCCTCCAAATTTCTCTCCGCTCATCAGAACAGAAGCGCCTCTCTTTCTCTCTCTCGGCGCGCGCAGGTGCAGTGACCATGCAGGCGGCTGCGGCGGCGGTGGTGAATGGCGGGGCTGACGTGCAGAAGCAGCACCAGCAGCAGCCGGTGGTGGGCGCGCCGCATCCGCCGGCGGCGGCCGTGGTGCCGCCCCATTGGGTGGCCATGCCGTTCGCGCCGCCGCACGGGGCCGCGGCCATGGTGATGCCGCACCAGATGGCGCCGGCGCCGCCCCAGTTCGCGGCCGCGCACTTCGTGCCGTTCCACGCTGTCGCGCCGCGGGCGGCGCCGGTGGCGGCGGTCGCGATGGGCTCCCCCGCCGCGCAGGCCGCGCAGGAGGAGAACAAGACCATCTGGGTCGGCGACCTTCATTACTGGATGGACGAGAACTACCTCCACAGCTGCTTCGGCTACACCGGCGAGGTGAGCACGCGCGCGCGCGCCTTTCCAAGTCCAGATCTTGGCTGCCGCCACGCTGTCCCCGAGCCAACGGCTTCGCGAAAACAAAACCGTTTCCTTTTTCACTCGCCTGTGACTTTTTCTTTCCCTGTTCTTGATGTGACAAGCCTGTGAGTCTGTGACTCACGAAGCTGCGTTCATTTGCGTCTCAGTGAACTAAAAATAGCATTTTTGATGGGGTGATTCGTTTCCAAAATGTGGCTTGTTCCTTGGCTGCGCGAGGCAGGAGAGAGAGAGAGAGAGAGAGGGGGAGAGAGAGGGATCTTAAGACAAACGAAACAAGTATACTAAGGCGCCGTTTGGATGCCCCTCTATTTCCCCCTCTAAACTTCTACCCTCTAAAGTAAAAAAGAATCTTACTATTTAGGGGTACTAAATAAAATTTAATTGCAAAACCTTTCTGCAGACGGGCGTTATTTTTCGAGACGAATCTAACGAGCCTAATTAATCAATGTTTTGACACAGTGATGCTACAGTAACCATCGTCTAATCGCGGCTTAATTACCCTCATTACGTTCGTCTCGCGAAATAGAGGGGGGGTCCTGGACTTAGTTTTGTAATTTGACTTTGTTTACTACACATAAATCGTGCCGGAAGTGTTGATGTGACAAGCTACAGTGCATAATAGGCCTCTAACCTTTCATCCGAACGCCACCTAAGGTAGTTGCAGTTGCAGTGCAGATGTGGGTACACATGATTGGGTCAGTCACTGTTCTGAAAAAGGAAATGGCTGAGTAACCGCTGGGCAAACGGAAGGCATGGATCTGCGAACTGAAACTGGAAACTTGGCAGTGCCCCAGCTCCTGAGTTCGTTAGATTGGCTGAGGTGGCACCTCCCTGTACTGGCCTGCGAAAATGTTCGGCTCGATGTACCAGGTTGGTGGGTCGCGGTTTATTAGCCTAACACGCGGTGGCATCTTCTGTGATGTACCATTGCCGCACATTTGTTGCAGTTCCGAGGAGTAGGTTTTCGGTTTTTTTTTAAAAAAATATTACAATGAGTATTTTTCACGTTTGTGCTAAAGTGATTGTAATGTGCGTGCTTTATTTTTTTTGGATATTGAATACTTATGGCCATGGAGCCAATGCCACAAATTTGTTAAACTCGTGCATTTAACATACTGAAATAAAAGGAAAATAATAATCATGACATATTACTCTATTACTTTTTGGTCATTGTATTCAATAAAAATATGTAGAATACACCAGAGCCCTGGGAAATGATTTAGTGAAACATGGCAACTTTAGGGGTAAAGAAGAGAAAATGAATTATTATTATTTTTGTCCTCATCTGCTGCAGCTGCTAAGTCTTCAACTCTTGCATTGCTTTGTCAGTTTAGTGGCTATTTGTTGTGCTGACTGAAGTGTATCTTCTGATGAAACTCTACATTCTTTTCTATTTCCTTGGGTACCTAGAGTCTATACACTAATATCTTTTAATTCATTCCAGGTTGTGGCAATTAAAGTTATTCGTAATAAGCAGACTGGACAGTCGGAAGGATATGGATTCGTAGAGTTCTACAGTCATGCTGCTGCTGAAAAAGTACTTGAAGGTTTTACGGGTCATATAATGCCAAACACTGACCAGCCTTTTAGGTTAAACTGGGCATCATTTAGCATGGGGGATAGGCGTTCCGACGTTGCTTCAGATCATTCCATATTTGTGGGTGATCTTGCTTCTGATGTCAATGATACAACATTACTGGAGATTTTCTCCGGCAGGTACTCCTCTGTCAAAGGTGCAAAAGTTGTTATTGATGCTAATACTGGTAGATCCAAGGGCTACGGTTTTGTGAGATTTGGAGATGACAATGAGAAGACACATGCCATGACCGAGATGAATGGTGTGTACTGCTCCACTAGGCCCATGAGAATTGGCCCTGCAACTCCCAGAAAATCTTCAGGTTTGGTTACAATTTCAGAGTTATTATGTCTCCTATCTTCTTTACATATTTCTTCGCAATGTCCTTTCATAAATCCTTCTGTCTGTAGTATCAACCTAATGCCTGCTTACTATCTTTTCGTTTATTTTTTTCATAGTAAGAAGCTGGAAGTTAGAACTACATAGAGCATAGGTCACTTTTCATATAATTCAAGTGTGCTGTTGTCAAGTCGAATAGAACCTGTGCTCCTTGGTTAGGTTGCTGAGATTCTAGGCTGTTGCCATCACTTTACGGTGCCCGATTCAGCGATTCTGATGACTTAAGCATTCATAGATAGTTCAAGGGGGAACAACCTTTTGATATTTTGACGTCCTTTAGCATCTCTGACTTTTATAATTATAAAACTCTCAGTTGGACTTTTAAGTTGCATGTACAAACTTGTTTCTCGTTTGCTTGATCATTGACCAGTCTTTCAAGTTTCGACTGCTTACTATGTACCTACCTGTCTGTTTTCCCTCTTATTAGGTACATGTATATATAGTGTCCTTCCCCATACTTTGACATAAAAAAATACACTTTCATCCCATAGTGTTCCAACTTGTCATTCCTACCGACTGTAAACTTTCTTTGCTCGTCCAGTGAGAAGCACAGTTAGGCATGTAACAGCTATCTCTCTTTTAACCTTGGCAATGAACAACTTATCTTACCTTAGATTTTCAACTCCAAATAACAAACATCCATGGTTGGCACTTTTAATACATTCAACAGATGCTAGTGAGATTTAACCTCATGTAGTAGGTATTACATTCAGTGATTTGTAAAAGATAGGACTGCAATGGGCTGATATATTACAGGAGAACCTTGATTGGTTTGAAAACCTGAGAATAATGGTGGACTGTTGTCTTAAGAATTACCATTAGCATTATACTGGATAACGTTTGTTCTGAGAATCACACATATTTTTGAAATGGTGGTCATTTATTTCTTTTTGTCCATTTGGTTTAGGAACTTCTGGATCAAATGGTTCATCTGCTCGATCGGATGGAGGAGATCTGACAAACACAACTGTGAGTACAGATGCACTCCCTGCAACTCATCATGCCTGTCAATCTTTTTCCGTCTCATCATGGTTCTTTCGATACACATAGGTATTTGTCGGTGGGCTCGACCCAAATGTTAGTGAAGAAGATCTTAGACAAGCCTTCTCAAAGTATGGAGAAATTTCTTCTGTAAAGATCCCAGTGGGGAAACAATGTGGCTTCGTGCAGTTTTCTCAGAGGTATGAACCCATCCCACAAATTCTGTTGTGCACAACTGCCCCAATTGCCATTATGGCATCTAAAAAATTGTTGATCTTGTTCCCTTCCCAGAAAGAATGCCGAAGACGCATTGCAAGGACTAAATGGAAGTACTATTGGCAAACAGACTGTGCGCCTTTCATGGGGTCGCAACCCAGCGAACAAGCAGGTATGAACTTGGTCTGATTTAAAATTCAAAGAAACAGAGTGTAATTAAAAGCTCGAGGGAAAAAAAATAAGAAGAAGCAGAATCGTAGTTTTTGCAGAAAAACATAGCTAAGAACTTTGACACATTTCATGTTTACAGTTTAGGGGTGATAACGGCAACCAGTGGAACAACGGGATGTACTACGCGGCTTCCCCGTTTTACAATGGCTACGGTTACCCTGCGCCGTTCCCTGACCCAGGCATGTATGCCGCTGCTGCCTACGGCGCCTACCCATTCTACGGCAATCAGCAGCAAGTGAGCTGAGCCGAGCAGAACTGAACTGGGCATCTGAACTGCCGCCTCGCCTCACTCGAAACTGGAGTCTGGAGGTATTAGACTATTAGTAGATGTAGCTCTTGGTAGAAGAAGAAGGTAGATGACGGTTTCTTAGGTGAGCTAGATGCAGTGACTGTATGGAGGGGGTGATTGTTTTACATGAAACAATTCATGAACTCCATAAAAAGAAGCAGAGTGGAGTAATTTTTAAGATAGACTTTGAAAAGGCATATGATAAAGTGAAATGGTCATTTGTGCAACAAACCTTGAGAATGAAAGGATTTTCTAGTAAGTGGATAGACTGGATTAATGCTTTCACTCAAAGAGGCCATGTTGGAATTAAAATAAATGATCAGATTGGACAAAATTTCCAAACTTTTAAAGGTTTAAGACAAGGGGATCCCCTATCACCTATTTTGTTTAACATTGTGGTAGACATGTTGGCCATTATTATTAATAGAGCAAAAGAGGAGGGTCAAGTGGCTGGCCTAGTTCCTCATTTAATTGATGGTGGATTGTCTATCTTACAATATGCCGATGATACGATTATTTTTATGGATCACGATTTGGAAAAAGCAACTAATATGAAACTAATATTGTGTGCTTTTGAACAATTATCGGGTCTTAAAATAAATTTTCATAAAAGTGAGATATTTTGCTTTGGTGATGCCATAGACCATGAAGCTCAATACTCACAGTTATTCGGATGTCAGACGGGTTCTTATCCGTTTAAGTATCTGGGGATTCCAATGCATTACCGTAAATTAAGTAATGATGATTGGAAGGTCATTGAAGAGAAATTTGAGAGAAAGCTAAGTAGCTGGAAAGGAAAACTAATGTCAGTGGGTGGACGTTTGGTTTTAATCAATTCAGTCTTAACTAGTTTAGCTATGTTCATGTTATCTTTTTTTAAGGTCCCAAGAGGAGTCCTTGAAAAATTAGATTACTATAGATCAAGGTTCTTCTGGCAAGGAGAAGGACATAAAAAGAAGTATAGGCTTGCAAGATGGAGCATCCTATGTCAACCTAAGGATTTAGGGGGATTAGGAATTATGAATATTGATGTCCAAAATCAATGTTTATTAAGTAAATGGCTCTTTAAACTCATTAATGAAGATGGAGTATGGCAAGACATGCTTAGAAAAAAATACCTTCGAAACCAAACCATAACAGAAGTTGAGAGGAAAAATGGGGATTCACATTTTGGTCGGGTTTGATGAAAGTCAAACATATCTTCCTTAATCTAGGTACTTTTGGTCTACAGAATGGTCATTCCATTAGATTTTGGGAGGATAGATGGTTAGGTAATTTTACCATCAGAGAACAATACCCTTCTCTCTTCAACATTGTTCGAAAGAAAAATGCAACGGTTGCCTCTGTTTTTAGTACAATCCCGCTCAATATTTCTTTTAGAAGAGCTTTGATTGGTCAAAACTTAATTCTTTGGCATAACCTTGTTTCTAGAATTGCACACATTCAGTTATCTGATAATAAAGATACTTTTAGGTGGAATCTTACACCAACAGGTCTTTTTAATGTGCAATCTATGTATAAATCCCTTTTGAACAATGGGAATGTTATTCATAACAAGACTATTTGGAAAATGAAAGCACCCCTTAAGCTCAAAATTTTCATGTGGTATTTGCATAGAGGTGTTGTTTTAACAAAGGATAATCTAGTTAGAAGGAACTGGCATGGAAGTAAGAAATGTTGTTTTTGTTCTAGTAATGAAACTATTCATCATCTTTTCTTTGAATGCCACTATGCTAGATTTATTTGGAGATTAGTACACTTCTGTTTTCAGTTACGACCGCCCCATAGCATAGCTCATATGTTTGGGGGCTGGCTGAATGGTATAGGTGCTAAACTAAAAATAAAGCTACTTGTTGGTGCAGCGGCATTATGCTGGGCTATCTGGTTAAGTAGGAATGATGTTGTTTTTGATAAAGCACCGATGAAAATGTATATGCAGGTACTCTTCAGGGGGACGCATTGGCTGCGGTTCTGGTCACAACTTCAAAGGAATGATGAAGATAAAGAGACCATGACGGATGCCTGCCGACGGATGGAAGTGTTGGCTATGGAGATTTATGCACACTATGGGTGGAGTTTTAGTAATAGACTTTGTTATTAATAACTCTTTTCGTCTAAATTGTTGGCGATCTATGTGTGCGTTTATTTTAAATTCGGGCAGACGGAAGTGCTGCTAAGTTGTAATAAGACGGCTGTAACCTCCTAGTGAGGCCAAGGCTGGGATTCCTTTTCCCATTATCTAAAAAAGATGCAGTGACTGTTCTTGTAAAGTGCATTAATATTACACGAGCTAGCGCCACCGAGAGCACGAGACGCCTGTGGACTGGCCACGGTCTGTCGGATTCCCCCAACACAAGAATTTTTTGACATGGAGCTGCGACCTTGAAGCAGAACAATAAGCTAATCAAATCCTTGTGTCTGCTATTGGATTTGCTTGACTGTACCCTGTTGGGCTGTTAATCAGCTGTTTTTGCTTTTGTTTGTTTGCCGCAGGAAGGTGACACGTAAAAAAGTTTGCCACGGAGTCTCGAATGCTTAGGCTCTATTTGTTCACAACCCTGATTGTGGAAGCAAATAAGACTGACCTCACAATCTGGAACGTAGAATCTTAACCTGCATTCTGCCGCGAAATCCATAATCCACCCTAAAAGGTGTTTTTGCTAGGTTGCATGGAGGCCTGAGCAAATAATTCCAGAACCAAGGCAACCAAATAGCATCAGCTTTTACGCAACCCAGCTTATGAATTCTATAATCTGGATTGCGCGCAATCTGACAGCAAACAAGTTTAGTTTAGTAATTCCAGTCCCAAGCATGCTTAAATAGGAAAATATATAAATCCTGTTACCCTTAACTAAAATCGATTATACTATATCTCATATGTTCGGTCAAAAGTCCCTCTGCACAAATATATTAACATCCCATGAAGTCAAAGACAGGTCCAATGGGCGTGAACCGCTGTTCACTGATTGCCATTTTGATGGGCAATGTAGAAGCTTTGGGAAGAGAAACCCTACCGCATATATACCTTGTTCGTGTTGTGAGAGAGCTGAGTGAGAGGGCCAGTAACGAGCACAAAAGGAGAAACAAAAAAGAGAGAGAAAGGGATTGCAGCCCATATCAAACTTGGTGATTGGGACCAGCATCAAACTTGGTGAGTTTATTCTACACTTAGAATTTGTCAGCTCTATTAGCAATAGATTCAGCAGTGACCAAATTTGGTAGATGAACTTGATTGGATAGTGAAATGGTGTTGGATTATTGAGCTGAAATTTGGTACTATGGTCTCGTGGAAATACTTTCCTACCGAATTTTTTATGCAATTTGGATATGAGGTTTGCTAGATTTGAGCTGAACTCCCAAGGAGACAGGATGCAATCTTCTATGTTGTAGCTGAAAGTGCTAGCTCTTGTAGTATCTTACTTTGGTGTTGTTTCTATTGTTGTTATAGCAACTTGTTGGTGTTGTTGCTACTATGGTTTGCATTGAGAGATTTTATCCTTATATATATCCATTATAATTTTATAGTGAAGAAGGTTGGGCGTGGGTTGTTTGCCCTGTGGTTTTACTCCTCTCGGGGGAGGTTCTTCTCGCAAGCAATTGTGTCAATTGGCATGTTGTAATTGTTATTCCGTTGCAGGGTTGTTGATAGAAGCTATCCTTATTGTTTATCACAAGATGATGCTTCATTGATACTAAATGTTGTCAGTTTTGCCAACATCATTTATACTGACATACACTTTAATGGAAGTCGATATGGATCAGATGTTCATGGTATATATAGGATTTGGAGGAAGGATACATAAAGATACAGAAATGGTTCAATGTTAAGGTGGAACAAAGCATGGCTTCTCTCGTCCACGGGTTCTGATCCATAACTTGAAAACGAAGGGTCTATTTGGCTCTCGGCGACAGCTTGCCACACCACTGTTACGGCACCGTCGAAAACACGACGTAGAAATTTGGGGTTGGAGCCGCGATAGAAAAATGCTTTTGGGAAAGCTGTGGCCACTGCATCTTTAATAATATTTCACGTTGCTGCCGCAGGTTGTGGCGTGCTTGCCCAAATGTGTAGCCAGAAACAAAAAACAGTTCAAGAAATAATTTTGGACGAAGGGAAGTGGATGAGTTTTATGAAGACATGATTAAATGCATTGTCGCAATGGATATCATTGTTACCGAGTGTAGCAAGTAAACAGTAATTGCAAACGTACACAGTTCACTGCAATCTCTTATTTCAATCCATAACAAACATGAAATTCATGTCACTTAGGGAATAAATATGAACCGTTTAGCCATGACCACAGACCGGCTATAAGTCAAAACCAACAACATTGAGGAAATTTGTTGCACCGCAGATTTTGTTTACTGTCTTTGCTGTTGAGAAATTACTGCTCTGGCACATATGGTGGAAGCACTCCTTTCAGAAAGGAGTCGAGCAAAACCAGAGCCCTATCAGGCTGGAAGGACGGAACCATATGGCCAGCCGCTCTCACGGAGGCAAATGTGAATCCTCCTTTGTATTGTTGAACATATCCTCCCACCTGCAAGCACAGCCATGAAAAAGGTTCATGAGGCTTTGTTATACACGAATTCTATTCTAGTAAGAATTATTTCTGAAATGAAAGTACCTCCATGTTTACTGTCCATGGACGCCATGGAGTTGTGACGTAGAGGTCAAGGTCATGAATGGAATATCTCGTAGCGGGAAGTGGGCATACGGAATCAAAATCGCCGCTGTTAAAAATGTAGAGTTACATTAAGCTCATAACTCTTTATGTATATAAATTCTTGTTCGTAAGGCCAAATTACCTAAAAATCCAAATAGGTAACTTTTTCGCAATTAGCCATTTAATCGTTGGCACCATAGAAATCGGTGCATCATTCCAGTTCAAGTCTCTGCAAAATTCAAACGACTTTGTAAGTGAACCAAGGCATACTTTTTTACTCTAAAAAATTACACAGGTGTGACAGGTCCAATCAAATTAAAAGATCTTACGCGCATCCTGACCACTTTGTCATCCTAGCATGGAAAGCGTTTTGCACTGCTGGATCATTGAGGTAAGCATATGTATAATAATCACTGCATGGATCATATCCAGGTAGCTGCAACTCATAAAACAGTTGGTGATTTAAATTATAGTTTTAGCAGAAGAAAATTTAAGAGCCTCTGTTTTAGTGGAACATTAGGAACAATCGTTGTCTTACGTAGCCACTTGGGTAATACGATCCGTTGGATGCATCAACACAAATCGGAGCATATATGTTGTATGGATCAATTTGCCCAGCATCCCAAGAATCCCAAGCGCCTTGGCATAGGTCACCATCCGCGGAGTCAAAATTGCAGTTCTTAGTAATGTTGGCAAAGACCTCGTCGGACATTACCCCATGGCTCCAAAAGTAGTCAACCCGCCCCTTTGAGTTCCTATTCCCATCCAGGAATGGATTTCCAACCTTAAAAGCGAAAATTATTCGTTATTAAAAACAATAGAGCCATGTCTTATTCAAGCAGTATGCGTAACAAGATTAGAAGCCTGAATTGTTCTCTATTACCTAAAGAATCACATTTCATTTTTCACTTTCTTAGAAAATTGCAATAAGAAAAAGTTCTTTCTACAAGTACAAAAGTTAACTTACCAAGATACCCTTTAGGTTTATGATAGTCTGGGGGTTATATGAGTTCTGGAGTAGAATGGTGGCAGCAAGCTCTGGCACATAGTGGCCGGCGAAGCTCTCCCCGGAGATGTAGAAGGGACGGCCTTTGTACTCGGGAAAACGCTCCAACCAGTTAACCAAAAATAAATAGGAATCATCAGCTGTCCTTTGATCTCCACTAAGGTCGTAATCCGAAGTTGTGTTGGAGTAAGAAAATCCGACACCCGCAGGAGATTCCAAAAAGATCACATTAGCCACTACAAGTTTTGCATGATTCATTAGAGTTTCATACTAACAGTCAATGATCTTCGAACTAAACAAAGAAAGAGGATAAGCAGTTTTTGCTACCTTCATTCCACGATTTCTTGTTTCTGCTAAGCGTTTTGTTGTCGCTGTTTACACGGAACGGGCCGAGTTCTTGCATTGCTCCGTAGCCAAGCGATGAGCATCCTGGCCCTGTGGATGGTGACCAGGTTAATTCGTATCAGTATTATCAGGCTCCAAAAACTCGGTTTAGATGCAAATGAGACTGCCTTATTAGAACTTTTTTTTTTTCGTCGAAAGCTCTAGAAGAATTCAGAGAAGAGATATCTTTTATTTCTGACCTCCGTTAAGCCATAGGAGAAGTGGCTTTGTGGCAGCATCGACAGGCGCCTCCACGAAGTAGTAGAAGAGCGCACGGCCGTTGTTCTCGTCGACGGTGATGTACCCGCCGTACTGGTCGAAGTCGACGTCCGGCTGCCCAGGCAGCGCGGTGATCTTGTCGGCCGCCTTCAGAGCGCTCTGATCCGCTCCAGTGTAGCCTGCTGCCAGGCTGCCGGCCGCAAGCCGGTAACCAATTCTATTCATATTAAACGTGCCCTTGTTGCTACGACTGTTCCTCCTAGACCTTATGAATTCTCTCAGGTGAGCCTCTTGGGACGCATCTGCCGGCAATGCAGAGACGCAGATAATGAGAAGCAGCAGGTAGAAGGAAATGCTCGCCATCTTTAGGAAGAGATGACTGTCAGTGAGATGCTGATGAACTCAATTGGCAGTGTTTATATACTGCCAGGGAGGGAAGACCAGAAGCTTTAGAAACCAAGCAGCTTTGGATTCATCCCTAGGTATGTTTAGAGTGACAACACTGCAACGCTTTGTGCAGCTGTACGCCTTTGTACGTTGTGCCGTTCTTTGTTTCAGACCATGCTTAGCCTGGTGTGGAGAACCGAACATTTGACGCCGGCTGTTGAGAGCGAAGGTGGATGTAGATTAGTAAGCCGTTCGAAACTTGGAATTCCTTGTGTGCTGTGCTTTGGCCCGTTCTCCATCTGCATGCTCTTGTTTAGAGCGGCGGTTTGGGAGGTAATCACTGGCAATATGCGTGCATTCTGTGTGCCTCCGGGCCCCAGTTTTAATGCTACAGGTCAGGTGAACAATGGCAAGAGAGTATCCATTTGAAAACAAAACGGGATCAAGCCATGCTGTACAGCACATAATTAAAGAACTGTCTTAGAATATAGCTAGTTTTAGATTTGTACCAAGTCAAACTTCTTAACTTTATCTGTCAATCCAATCAAAAAAAAACTTTATCTGTCAATAGTGGCAAAATCATAATGATTATCAACGTAAAAATGATATTACTAGATTAATGTGACACAAACTATTATCTTCCATGGTCAAACTTTATGAATTTTATCTACTGAGGATCAAAGTTAAATGCGTTTTATTTAACTAAAACTAGCTATATTCTGGGACGGGAGTAAAAAAATGCCCCACATGTATTTCCTTCAGCAAGCCCTGCGCATGAAGGGTTTCTCTCCTAAATGGTGCCGGTGGATTACGAAATTTGTAGAAGGGGGTAGTGTCGGTATCAAAGTTAATGATGATATCGGCCGGTATTTCCAAACAAAAAGGGCCTTCGTCAAGGGGATCCTATGTCACCTATTCTGTTTAACATTGTGGTCGACATGCTGGCTGTGCTTATTAAAAGAGCGAAACATGATGGACAGATTAGTGGCATTATGGTTTATCTATCACCTTGTGGATGATGGTTTATCTATTTTACAATATGATGACACCATCTTGTTTATGGACCATGATTTCGAAAAGGCAAAGAACATGAAACTGTTGCTCACTGCCTTTGAACAATTATCGGGTCTCAAAATAAATTTCCACAAGAGTGAGCTCTTTTGTTATGGTGAGGCTGTTGCATTTGAAGATGACTATATGGAGCTTTTTGGGTGCAATGTGGGTGAATACCCTTTCCGTTACTTGGGGATCCTTATGCACCATAGAAAACTCAGTAATAGTGATTGGAAAATAATTGAAGATAGATTTGAACGGAAACTGAACTGCTGGAAGGCGAAACTCCAAAAGGGGTTCTTACCAAACTAAATTTTTTCCGATCGAGATTCTACTGGCAAGGGGTTAAAAATATTAACAAATACCGCCTAGCAAGATGGGATCTCTTATGCCGCCCCAAAGATCAGGGCGGTCTTGGCATCATTGACCTAGAGATCCAGAATAAATGCCTTTTAAGCAAATGGTTATTTAAATTGCTTAATGAGGATGGCATGTGGCAATCTTTAATTAGAAATAAATACTTGGGTTCTAAGACCCTGTCATAGGTCAGGATCAAACAGAGTGACTCACATTTTTGGCGTGGTCTTTTAAAGGTCAAGGATGAGTTCCTATCATGTATCTCTTATATGTAAAAGACGGATCCCAGATTAGATTCTGAGAAGATGTATGGTGTGGATCAAGACTGTTCAGGGAGATATACCCCAACCTCTATAATGTCACTTATAATCCCCATGATTCAGTTGCTCAGGTTATGGGGACTGCGCCATATAACTTATCTTTTAGGCGCACTTTGGTTCGGGTAAAACTCATAGAGTACAACGACCTGTTAGTCAAAATATCAACTACTAGATTAACTGATGAAAGGGATACAGTGTCTTGGAAATTACATAGGAATGGGATTTTTTCGATCCGCTCTATGTACTCTCTCTTAATGAATCGAGATACTCCTTTCCGACACAATTTAATCTGGAAGTTGAAGCTACCAACAAAAATTAAAATCTTCCTATGGTATCTTGTTAAGGGTGTCATCTGAACCAAAGACAACTTAGCAAAGCGGAATTGGTCAGGAAGCCAAAAGTGTTGTTTCTGTAACTGTAATGAAACAATTCAGCACTTATTATTCGACTGTCATCACGCTAAAACCATTTGGAGGGTAATTCAGGCTGCTACAGGTCTTAACCCACCTAGATCAATAACCCATATTACGGGGGATTGGCTTGCTCTTTTTAAACCGGACAGGCGTAATATCATTCTAGTAGGGGCAGCTGCCATGTGCTGGGCGATATGGCGTTGTAGGAACGATATTTGCTTTGATAATATAAATTATACTTCGTTTATGCAGGCATTGTTCAGAGGAGCGTACTGGTTGCGGTACTGGGCGCTGCTGCAGCCTGAGGAGGTTAGAGACCACATACGAGGGGTGAGCGCCGGATTGGAGGTCGCTGCTTTGGAGCTCTATGCCTCTCATGGGTAGAGATTTAATAATAGACTTTATCCTCCTTAAAGTTATTTCAGTTTTTTTGAGCTCTTCTTGTCAGTCTGGTGATTGACTTTTATGTAATAATAAAACAAAACAAAAACCGGGCTGCGTGCTGTGCAGAGGCCGGGAACTTCTTTTGGTTTCCATTATCTAAAAAAATGTATTTCGCATAGTATGGAAAGTTCCTTTTATTTTAACCTTTCTAAACTAATAGTTTAATAATAACATGTAGGTCTAGATTTCAAAAGTAGACCCTTGTTACGCAAGTAGCTCTTTCTTTTTGCATATTCGGTTACCAGTGGGTTTATGTCGGTAACCGGTCTGGTTTCATTGGTTTTGGTTTTTTCGGTTTTTTCGAGATTTCAATCCTTGCCGCGTCGCTTCGTCACGGGCGACTGAGGGGGCGACCCAAAACCCTAGCCGTCTCTCCTCCCGTTCCCTCCTCTTTACCTCGCTGCCGCCGGAGCGAGCCGCTGCAAAGCTGTGTGGTGAGCTAGGAGGGCGGTGGCGGGGCCTCTACGCGCAGTATTGGGCGCGACGCCGGCATTTGGGGCTGTGGCGATGGCGCGGCGGGCTAGGAGTCAGGCTGGCGCTAGTCGTGGGCGGCATGTGGCAGGCTCTGCACCAAGCCGAGGCGCGCGCGACGTGGGTGCCATCCTTGGTGATGGGGCCTCGGCGTCCCCCGTTTTGGGCAAGGTGTGGCTCGATCCGGCAAGGAGAAGGCCAGATCCGGCGGGAGGCGTGGGGTTTCCGCCGGTGTGCGGAGCGAGTGCATCGTGAGCGATCGGACCCAAGGTCATCGCGTCTGGATCCAGCATCGACAGTGGTTGGTTAGTGGATACGCGGTACTTGACGAAGGCGTTGGGTGGTCAGGAGCGTGAACTGTGGAGGCCGTGCACGCCGGCAAGGAACGCGAGGGCCGCGCGCGTCGGTGGAGCACGGAGGCAGCTGGCGACAGTGGGGGCGCGAGGGCCACGCGCGTCGGAGGGGCGCCGTGGCAGCTCGCGTAGAAGGAGATGCATAGTAGCCGGATGGCGGATGTGGTGTCGACTGGGTTTGCAAGCGGCGTGGGTGTGATGGCCGTGCGCGTGGATGGCGAAGGCAGCGCAGGGCGATGATGTGGGCGTGGACTGCGCACTCAAGGCCGTATTCAGTGCCCTCACTGCATGGTGTGGGTGGGGCGAAGGTAGGCAGTGAGGTGGTTCAAGTGGAGACCCGCGGCGCTGGTGTGGGTGATGTGGTCATGGCAGAGGCTGCCGATTGTGCTATGCTCTTGGTAAAGGCTGTCGGTGGTGTGTCCTTGTGGTGACAGATGGTGTTGTGCTCGTAATGGAGGTGGGTTGGAAGTTGATGCCGTCGAGGTGCTCTCCGGACTGTGATCGTGGCTTGATGTATGAGGGCTCCAGGCGTAAGCTTGCTCGGTGTTTATCGATGCCAGCAATGGCGGCACCCATGGGTGTCGTTACCCTCGCCAGAGGCGTTGTCATAAACAACCATGATGTATCTCTGGGTGCAGACCCAAGCTTCAGAAGGCTGGGTATCCAGACGGGATAGTCGGGCTGGCCTAAACAAGACCGAGTGCCTCAAACATCTAGAAGGAAGGCACAGATTATTCGGCAAGTCTATTGTCTTGTACTCCAAGTAATTCTATGTTGTAACCGACTAGGATACTTTCTATGTAACCCTGTCCCCCCGAATATATAAGGCGGGCAGGGATCTCATCTCAAACAGATTTATCTAATACCATGACATACAAGACGTAGGGTTGTTATCCTCCGGAAGGCCCGAACCTGTCTAAACCCTGTGTCACGTGTTCACTATCGTATTCTAGGTTCCTTCGCTACCCATTATAATCTATCGAGGCCCTAACACCTCGACAGTGGCGCGCCAGGTAGGGGGTGCGTCGGGATCCTGCTCGTCGAGTACGATGGACCGCTTGGTCAACAACTTCGCTCCAGGCACCCGATTCAACTTCGACAGCCTGGAGTTCGTCGCGGACGGCGGCGGCAACCTCGCCCTCTGCGACTCTCCGAGTCACGGGGTCGAGATTGAGCCGGACTCAACTCTCGCCGAGTTGCAGCTCGGCTTCTCAAGACTCCAGGTCAGATCTTATCAAGACTACTCGCTAGCCGAGATCCGATCTACCCTGGACAGCGCCCGCTTTCGTTCCAGCCAGCCGAGTTGTCTCACTCGGTCCTCCGGTATGTTCCCTTATAATTTCAACAATACATCTGCTTCTATGAGAGGGACATGCAGGATCTGTTAGCTGCTCTGGGTGATGAGTCATTCAACCTGGTAGCATGTCTCCGAGACAGCCAGGCAGACCTCGACTCCCTGCATCACATCTTGGAGCAGGAAGCCGGCTACTACTCCAGTGGCTCGTCATCGCCGGCGCAGTACGAGTGTTTTGCCCTCCTCTAAGGGTAGAACGACGCAGGAGCTCCACCGCCTCCTCCACCATATCCACAACCTCCTCCGCCGCTGCCGCCTCTCGCGGCGGCAAACGCCGTCGCTCCTACACCAATTTTGGCATGCATCTACGCTCTACGCCACCCGCAACACGAGCGAGTTCGTCTGTGTCACGGGAGACTGCGGCTCCTACCGCACGGGCTGCACCGACGGAGGCGGTGGCGTCGCAGAGCCGGTGACCCTGACGGAGTTCACGCCCAACGGTGGCGGTGGCATCACAGCGCCGGCGACCTGACAGAGTTCAGGATCGACGGCAGCGGCCGCTTCTTGAGCACTCTGCCGTGATGATCACCCTGGCCACATATGCATATATTAGAGCATATCATCACGAACAAGCCAGCGAGGGTCCTTCGACTACTCAGCCATGGTGGCTACTTGGCCACTTAACCACTCGGCGGAGCCGTCGAGTTGCTGGGCCACAACACCGTCACTCGGCCATATCGATCACTCGATGGATTGACGGGGAAAATTATTTCTTTAACTATTCTTCTTTTATTATTAATATTTTATTGATTGATACTTCTTTCAATTAATATATCATGCTCATTACGTGATTTCCCTCTCTTTTCGCATGTACACACGTACGAGGTGTGTATCCATCAGGACGGGCAAGCTATGGCCACTCGGCTTTAACTGTCTCTCAGCCACGGCGATGGCTACTCGGCGGTAGTCTCCTCTCTGCCACTCGGCCACTACAGCGATCACTCGGCGTATGGTACCAGCCACTCGGCTATGACGATGGTCACTCAGTTATGCGTCTTCTCAGCATGTGGCACCGGCTACACACTTCTTGGTCATCCGACTGACCATGTGCTCATCTCGGCAGTGCAACAACGACACAGCTTATCAGACAAGCTAAGTCACTTATTTATTTCTTATCATTTATTCGAGTGCTTCACACTCCTCATATTTTTATGAGCCCTCATATCAGTAATTAAATATAGTTTTCTCCCTTTATGGTCTTGACTCTGTATCCAGTACATTTTACTGCATATAGAGCCGGAGGCTGTATAAATCTTATGAGTTATGTCTTGAGTATCTCTTATACGACTAAGTAAGCCTTGCTTGTTCTGATTGTGAAACTCCGACTGAGAGTGCATAAACATAAGGCGGCAACTGGTCCCTGAAAACAGTCATAGAGGCTCACTTGACAAACACTCATCCTCATTTAATTTTATGACTTTGTCAATCTTGTAGACTTCTGTACGCTAAAGTTGCTCCGATTGTGAAGCTCTAATTAACGCCGTCGTCTCCCTAAACGTGTGCTGACCCAGTGTCCCACGTCATACAGGACCAGCTAAGTTCTAAGAGTGCATAAACATAGGACAAGACTTGGCTATCAGAGTTGAAAGGATTGGCTGCGCCGATTCACACTACTTAATCATGATGATTAAAAACAACCCGGTTGTTATGGTCATATATTTGATTATTTTTTACAGATTACTACATAATCTGTTACTTTGTTTTATCTACAGGAATTCATCATACAATTCTTTCAGAGTTCATGAGCGTATCTCCTACACTCGGGGGCTTGACGCCACTTGGGACTTACTACTCATGAATTTTTACAAGCCTTCTATATACTCCCGGCTAATATAGCATTTGGGAAGGTGCATCTTGCACTCAATATCAACTGGTCATATTATGATCAGCATCTTGCTGAGCCTGTTTCTCGCAGCGTGCTCGCTAGGATTATTGCTGAAGCAACGTAGTCCGCACCTACGGCGACTGCCAAGCCACAAGTGACGTGATTTAGAAGTCTATCAATATGCAGAAGCTCACTCCTCAGCCGGACCACCACTCTCCAGACCAACACTGTCACAGCAGGCTGCGCCACCTCAAGTTCTTGTCACTTCGACTTTCAGACATCACAATGATCCAGATTCTCTCAGGCCATGAGCACTCCGTACTACTCGGTGTTGTTCGGCTGCCTCGCTGAGCTATGGCTTGCAACGCTGCCGCGTCCAGAGCGCGCATCGTCGTCACGGCCAGAGCTCTCCTCAGTCCACACCGCTGGAGCAGGTCTGTCTGCCGCTGCTGGGGCTCACATCAAAGTTCGTCTCGCCTCACCTTCATTCGCGTTGGCACGATAATCGGAGCCCGCCACGCGCGCTACTACGGTGCGCAGCAGGAGCTTTGGCTCCCAACCTCCATCACGCCGTAGACGTCTCGCCATGTGCCTTGCCGCGCCCTGAGCATTCTCCCCTTGCCGCATCTTGCTGCTTCGAGGATGCCATGTGCCTCGTGGTTTGCAAGGTCCAACTACAGGCGAACTCGAGCTGCAGTCAGCATGCATCACCATCACGTCCAGGAGCTCTGCTGGAGGGAGCACGCCTGACTGCCACGACAGGAGCATGCAAGGAGCATCAACGTCTGCTGCTGTACATGCTCCAGATTATTCCTAAGTCACACCATTGCTTGACGAGACCAATCTGCTGCTGGACACGCTCCAGATCATTGCTAGTCGGCCAAATTACTCGGGCTAGAGTATATTACTCGGCTAGACAGGAAGACCATTATTTATGTCCTTGACTCTATTCAGTCGGACAGATCAACAACAACAGTGCTGCATCATCATCATTGGAAGAATTACACGGTTGTTTATCGGCCAGGCCAACATGGCTTTATCTACAACATTTCAAGGTTTTCTAGTCTCTTTAGTCTGTACACAATTATTCTAATTATCCACAGACTCGGAGGCTAGTCCATATAGACTCACTTGCGTGAGTTCCATTATTTTTACTCGGCTCACATGCCAGGCACACGGGTTGCTTTACATCCTTGACTTTCTTTAGTCAGATTTTACCCAGAATTCGTCCTTGACCTTCACCTCAATTGTTCCAATTAAGTTGAAGCTCGGGGCTATATCCAATGGATGCACTCAACGTGCATATTTTTCACATCTAATAGATGCCATAGAAGTCAATTTTTACGGTCATCATGACTAGGCTCACCTTGATCTTCTGTATAATTCGTCGTATTACACAGAAACTCAGGGGCTACATCTAATAGATGCACTCAACGTGCACATTCAAGTTTTTCATCAAGGATGCAAGCTTCATACAAGCCTACACTCGGATATCATCTATCGACAGTCGGTATGCCTAATTCAAGGACTTGCTAGTCTTGGTCTACCCAAGGCTAGTACCGAAAGGTTTTCACCTTTATATTATTTGACTTATTCAAGTCCTTTTTAATCTCTCAATATCATTTGAGAAGCCTATCTGTACATAGAGGAATTCCTAGTTGGGAAGCAAGCAAGATCAATCAAAAAGCACTTGTGAGCTACTGTCGTTACTATGACCCCCCAGGTACCTCAAGACAAGCAAGGCCGAGTATCCAGACAGGATAGTCAGGCTGGCCCAAACAAGACCGAGTGCCTCAAACATCTAGAAGGAAGGCGCGGATTATTCGGCAAGTCTATTGTCTTGTACTCCAAGTAATTCTATGCTGTAACTGACTAGGATACTTTCCATGTAACCCTGTTCCCCCGGATATATAAGGCGGGCAGGGATCTCATCTCAAACAGATCCATCCAATACCACGACATACAGGACGTAGGGTTGTTATCCTTCGGGAGGCCCGAACCTGTCTAAACCCTGTGTCTCGTGTTCACCATCGTATTCTTGGTTCCTTTGCTACCCATTATAATCTATCGAGGCCCTAAAACCTTGACAGTCTCCTCATTGGAGGCGTTGCTTTGGAGTCTCCTTGTCGTGTTGGATGTCCATTGAAGCTATCCATGACGGAAATCATGACACCTGGACTGGGCAAAGTTTGTTGGTGAGGCCTTGCCTTCATGATGGAGGTGAGGGTGTGCACTAGTTGTGAATTTTCAAATGCTCCGGATGCTTGATGTGTCGTTGTGGTAGTTAGTTTTTTTTTCTTTTGCTAGATTTGAGTTGAACTCCCAATAAGACAGAATGCAATCTTCTCTATTGTAGATGAAAGTGCTAGCTCTTGTTGTATCTTACTTTGGTGTTGTTTCTATTGTTATTATAGCAACTTGTTGGTGTTGCTGCTATTGTGGTTTGCATCTAGAGATTTATTCTTATATCCATTATAATTTTATAGTGGAGAAGGTTGGGCGTGGGTCGTTTTCTCGTAAGCAATTGTGTCACTTGGCATGTTGTAATTGTTATCCCTATGTAGTGTTGTTGGTAGAAGCTATCCTTATTGTTTATCACAAGATGATGCTTCATTGATACTAATTGTTGTCAGTTTTCCCAACATCATTTATATTGACAGACACTTTAATGGAAGTCGATATGGACGTCTGTTCATGCTAGATATAGGCTTTGGAGGAAGGACATATAAAGATACAGTAAGGGTTCAATGTTAAGGTGGAATAAAGCATGGCTTCTCTCGTCCACGGGTTCCGATCCATAACATGAAAACGAAGGGTCTATTTGGCTCCTAGCGACAACTTGCCACACTATTGTTACGTCATCGTCAAAGACACGGCGTCGAAATTTGGGGCTGGAGCTTACATAGAAAAATGCTATTGGGAAAGCTGTGGCTACTGCATCTTTAATACAAACCAAGCAACTTTAAAATTTCAAGTTGCTTCCACAGGTTAGGTTGCTGGTTGCACGCCCCAAATGTGTAGCCAGAAACAAAAAAATAGCTCGAGAAATAATTTGGGACAAATGGAAGTGGAAGAGTTTTATGAAGACATGATTAAATGCATTGTCGCAATGGATATGATTGTTACTAAGTGTAGCAAGTAGGCAGTAATTGCAAACGTACACATTTCATTGCAATCTCTTATTTCAATCCTCATAACAAACATGAAATTCGCGTCACTTAGGGAATATATATGAACCGTCTAGCCATGACTACAGACCGGCTATAAGTAAAAACCACCAACAACATTGAGGAAATCTTTTCCACCGCAGATTTTGTCTACTGTCTTTGTTGTTGCCAGAATTACTGTTCTGGCACATATGGTGGAAGCACTCCTTTCAGAAAAGAGTCTAGCAAAACCAGAGCCCTATCAGGCTGGAAGGACGGAACCATATGGCCAGCCGCTCTCACGGAGGCAAATGTGAATCCTCCTTTGTATTGTTGAACATATCCTCCCACCTGCAAGCACATCCATGAAAAAAAAGGTTCATGAGGCTTTGTTTTACACGAATTCTATTCTAGTATTCAGATAGGCAACCTAATTATTATTTCCGAAATGAAAGTACCTCCATGTTTACTGTCCATGGGCGCCATGGAGTTGTGACGTGGAGGTCAAGGTCATGAATGGAATATCTCGTAGCGGGAAGTGGGCATACGGAATCAAAATCGCCGCTGTAAAAAATGTATAGTTACATTAAGCTCATAATTCTTCATGTATAGAAATTCTTGTTCGTAAGGTCAAATTACCTAAAAATCCAAACAGGTAACTTTTTCGCAATTAGCCATTTAATCGTTGGCACCATAGAAATCGGTGCATCAGTCCAGTTCAAGCCTCTGCAAAATTCAAACGAGTTTGTAAGCGAAACAAGGCATACTTTTTTACTCTAAAATATTACACAGGTGTGACAGGATAGGTGTCACAGGTCCAATCAAATTAAAAGATCTTACGCGCATCCTGACCACTTTGTCATCCTAGCATGGAAAGCGTTTTGCACTGCCGGAACATTGAGGTAAGCATATGTATAATAATCACTGCATGGATCATATCCAGGTAGCTGCAACTCATAAAACAGTGGGTGATTTCAATTATAGTTTTAGCAGAAGAAAATTTAAGAGCCTCTGTTTTAGCGGAACATTAGGAACAATCATTGTCTTACGTAGCCACTTGGGTAATACGATCCGTTGGATGCATCAACGCAAATTGGTGCATATATGTTGTATCCATCAATTTGCCCAGCATCCCAAGAATCCAAAGCGCCTTGGCATAGGTCATTCGAGGAGTCAAAATTGCAGTTCTTAGTAATGTTGGCAAAGACCTCGTCGGACATTACCCCATGGCTCCAAAAGTACTCAAGCTGCCCCTTTGAGTTCCTATTCCAGTCCAGGAGTGGATTTCCAACCTTGAAAGGGAAAATCATCCGTTATTAAAAAGAATACAGCCATGTCTTATTCAAGCAGTATGGCTAACAAAATTAGAGGCCTGAATTGTTCTCTATTATCTAAAGAATCACATTTCATTTTTCATTTTCTTAGAAAATTGCAATAGGAAAAAGCTCTTTCTACAAGCACAAAAGTTCACTTACCAAGATACCCTTTAGGTTTATGATAGTCTTGGGGTTGTATGAGTTCTGGATTAGAATGGTAGCAGCAAGCTCTGGCACATAGTGGCCGGCGAAGCTCTCCCCGGAGATGTAGAAGGGACGGCCTTTGTACTCGGGAAAACGCTCCAACCAGTTGACCAAAAATAAATAGGAATCATCAGCTGTCCTTTGATCTCCACTAAGGTCGTAATCCGAAGTTGTGTTGGAGTAAGAAAATCCGACACCCGCAGGAGATTCCAAAAAGATCACATTAGCCACTACAAGATTTGCATGATTCATGAGTTTCATACTATGAGTCAATGATCTTCGAACTAAACAAAGAAAGAAGATAAGTATAGTTTTTGCTACCGTCATTCCACGACTTCTTGTTTCTGCTAAGCGTTTTGTTGTCGCTGTTTACACGGAACGGGCCGAGTTCTTGCATTGCTCCGTAGCCAAGCGATGAGCATCCTGGCCCTGTGGATGGTGACCAGGTTAATTCGTATCAGTATTATAAGGCTCCAAAAACTCGGTTTAGATGCAAATGGGACTGCTCTATTAGAACTTTTTTTTTTCGTCGAAAGCTCTAGAAGAATTCAGAGAAGAGATATCTTTTTTTTTTCTGACCTCCGTTAAGCCATAGGAGAAGTGGCTTTGTGGCAGCATCGACAGGCGCCTCCACGAAGTAGTAGAAGAGCGCGCGGCCGTTGTTCTCGTCGACGGTGATGTACCCGCCGTACTGGTCGAAGTCGACGTCCGGCTGCCCAGGCAGCGCGGTGATCTTGTCGGCCGCCTTCAGAGCGCTCTGGTCCGCTCCAGTGTAGCCTGTTGCCAGGCTGCCGGCCGCGAGCCGGTAACCAATTCTATTCATATTAAACGTGCCCTTGTTGCTACGACTGTTCCTCCTAGACCTTATGAATTCTCTCAGGTGAGCCTCTTGGGACGCATCTGCCGGCAATGCAGAGACGCAGATAATGAGAAGCAGCAGGTAGAAGGAAATGCTCGCCATCTTTAGGAAGAGATGACTGTCAGTGAGATGCTGATGAATTCAATTGGCAGGGTTTATATACTGCCAGGGAGGGAAGACCGGAAGCTTTAGAAACCAAGCAGCTTTGGATTCATCCCTAGGTATGTTTAGAGTGACGACACTGCAACGCTTTGTGCAGCTGTACGCCTTTGAACGTTGTGGCGTTCTTTGTTTCAGTCTTTCATATATATCATGCTTAGCCTGGTGTGGTCGTGTGGAGAACCGAACATAGCATATCTCTCGTCTCCGTGGAGGCCATGCTGGTTTCGTGGAAAGGACATGTTGACGCCGGCTGTTGAGAGCGAACGTGAATGTAGATTAGTAAGACGTTCAAAACTAGGAATTCCTTGTGTGCAGTGCTTTGGCCCGTTCTCCATCTGCATGCTCTTGTTTAGAACGGCGGTTTGGGAGGTAATCACTGGCAATATGCGTGCATTCTGTGTGCCTCCAGGCCTCAGTTTTATTGCTACAGGTCAGGTGCACAATGGCGAGAGAGTATCCATTTGAAAACAAAAAGGTATCAAGCCATGCTGAACAGCGCATAATTAAAGAACTGTCCAAGAATATAGCTAGTTTTAGATTTGTACTGTAACACCCCAACTTTCGAAGCAAAACAAAAAGGAATAAAAATCAGTGCAAATTTAAATTTTTGTCCAACTCTTACCTTGCCACGAATTTTCAAAATAAAATTCACTAAAGTAAGTCAACCTACTTTCGAATCTGAAAGTTTTATAAATATTAAAACTAGTGCTCAAGTGCTTGCTTCCATTTAAAGGACACTAAAAATTTGAACCTTTTAATTTTTCTAACAAATATAATTAAAGTAGGTTAAATCCCAAGTTGATTTTCAAATTGAATTTAAACTTGCACAAAATGCATCATATGCATTTTTGAAGTTCTTGTTTTCAATTGTGTGTTTGTTTGATTTTTTGTTCCTGTCAAATTTGAATTTGCATTCAAATTTGGAGTTCCTTGGATCCCAGAAAAAGGAAAGCCTTCTCCCCTCCCGCTTCTCCTTTGGACCTCATCTCTCAGTCGGCCCGGTCCAAATCTTTCTCCCTTTTCTTTTCTGAAATCCGCCGTGGGCCGCGCCCCTTCTCCCTTTTCCCTTAGCCGGCCCAGCTCCTCTTCTCCTTCCCTCCGGCCCAGCTTCACCGCCCGGCCCAGCAGCAGCCTGCCTCCACCTTCTCCTCCTCTCTCCTCCGGTCAAGGCTGCCGCCGCCACGTAAAGCTTGCCGTTCCGTCGCGTCGTTCACGTGGAGCTCCGCCGTCCTGTCATCTCCACTCCCCTGTAGCCATACCTCCACTCTCGTCATCGGCATGGCCATCTTCACGACGCGTCCCATCGAAGCAGAGCACCAGCTCCTTTCTGACCGGCGACCGCCCAAACTTCCACGACCTCCATGCCGCCGACGTCGTGCCCCGTCACCCCTTCTCCGTCCTGTCGTCTCCGTGGCCCTGTGGCCATCCCGCTCCTCGCGTCATCGCGTGCAGGCGCCCATCCCTCCTCCCTGGCAAGCCTCGTGCCCACATCGAAAGCCGGCGACCAACGACCGGAGACTGATGACCTTGACCGCGCCCCTCTCCTCCCTCTCCTTCTCGTCCGCCTATAAAAACGAGTACGCCTTCGCCTCTTCTCCCTCCCCAACTCGCCTCGCCCCTCCTTATCCACCGAGCCGCCCCAATTTCTTCTTTTCCCCTTTCTCCTCCATTGCCGGCCGCCACCAATTTCGCCCTCCCCGGCAATGCGCTCGCCCGTTGTAAGGATCGTGTGACCGAGAGGGAGGGGGGGGGGGGGTGAATCGGTGCACTCTAGAATCTATTTCCAAACACTTACACCAAAGCAACTCCTAGCGAGTAGTTCTAGTAACAAGGTAAAGCACACTAAGGAGTATCCTTAACCTATATAGCTAGTGCATATAGATAACACAATCACACTACACTAGCAACCTAGCGCAAGATAGATAGATAGCGGAAGACTTAAGCTAGGCAAGGCAAGGTAACAAGATAACTAGAGACAAGGCAACCAAGACACTAGGCACACTAAGTAGAGTCCTTAGAGCTATTAGATAGGCTATAACAAGTAAGCACACGAGCAAGGCAATCAAGCAAGCCTAGTGAAGCTAGTAGGTACCAAGGTAAATACACAAGCAAGATAAGAGCACAACTCAAGTACTACAAGCAATCATATGAAGTGCGATAAGTAAATGCGAGTAGTAAAGGAGAAGGGATAGAGAATGCTCATGATGTTTTCCCGTGGTCTCGGAAGGATGGCGCCTTCCCCTACTCCACGTTGGGTCACTCCCGCCGGAGTCTCGACCCCGTCCCTCCGCTCGATGGCGATCCCTCCTGGAGCACACTTCACCCTCCGAGTGAAGTCGCGGGCACGTCCCGCCGGGCTCGATCCCGGGTACTCTTCCGGAGGTAAGGCTCCGCACTTGATGCGTGCCAAAGGGTGCTCCACTAGTGATGCTTCTTTCGCACGGGAAGCTCCAAGACCGTGTACAAACTTGTGTCGACTTCCACAATCTCCTTGGACAGCTCAACACCGACGCCTAACCGGTCTAGGCCTCGCCATAGACCAAGAGTAACAGCCCTAGATGACTCTCTCAAGCCCACACTAGCCTAGAGATCAAAGGATGCAACTTGCTACTCTCTCAAGCACTAGGATCACTCCAAATCCCTCTCAAGTGCTTCACACTTCTTCCTCTTGGCTTCTTGGCAGCACCTCTCCTCTTTCCTGGGTCCAAGAGCACCTCAAAGAGGTAAACAACCGACTATATATAGGCCTCCAACCTCAAACTAGCCGTTGTCCAAAAGTACCCAGTCTGCGTAAGGACCGTACAATAGGACCGTATTGTCCGGTCTCCATCTGACCGTATTGTCCGGTCTCTACCAGACTGGCGTCCGGGGAGTGCTGTTCATCATCTCAAACCAGACCGTATTGTACGGTCCCTAGGACCGTATTGTCCGGTCTCCACTTCTTCTTCAGCCAACAGAAACTTCTCCTTCTCTGTTGCTCTTCTCCTGTAAGACCGTATTGTACGGTCTCCATGACCGTACCATCCTGTCAATTGTCCGGTCTCCATTCTTCAACTTCCAGAAACTTCAGCTTCTCTGTCTGGAACACCCCAATAGAGACCGTACTGTCCGGTCCCTAGGACCGTACTGTCCTGTCAACTGTCCGGTCTCTATTTCTCCAACTTCCAGAAACTTAAGCTCTTCTGTCTGGAACTCCTCTGTAGATCGTATTGTACGGTCTCCTTGACCGTACTGTCCGGTCTCTTCTTCCTTCACAGCTTCGATCTTCTTCTTGATCTTCTTCTTCAACACTTGATCTTTTTGGTTCCTTCAACTCTCTTCTGCCACCCTAGCCCCTGAGAGACTCACCATGCATCCAATGATCTCTATAACTAGTGTGTACTAAGAGAACCACCTCGAACCCTCTTGATAGTCCGGTTTTTCCTATGGACTCAAGCTAACATCTAACCAAGCAACACCCGCTTGGATCTAGCATGTCCTTAGCCTTGATCCATGTCTTCTCCGCGACTCCATCAAGTCCGTTCTTGTGTAGATGAAGGCAACCAATCATCCTTGTCAATAAGTTCATGGTGTGTTGGCGTTCACCACCAACGGACGGAGCTTTCTTTATATGTGACCTATAAGATCTCACAAAGAGTGTTAGTCACATTCATGGTTCTCATCCTATCACCAAAACATTCATACATTGGGGTTTCCCTAGCTCCAATGGTCATGAAGCTTACAATCTCCCCCTTTTTGGTGATGGATGGCAACCATGATAAAAATGATCGAGAAGATAAAGAATGTAATGACAAAAGCCAAGATAAAAGCGCAACTCGATCAAGACACTAAACAACAAGTATATGATAGAGAGATAGTTACCTTGTTGAGACAAGTCATAGCTCAAAAGATGTCACAAGTTAGAGCAAAAACTCATATCACAAGTGAAAGAAAGCACATGGAGCTATGACAAGCAAAGGTTGCAAGGGGTTTACCTTCATACTTACATTGTAGAATTTCGCTCCCCCTTGACAAGTGCATCAATCTCAAGATTGTGTGAAGATCGATCATCTTGATCACTTGATCTTCATTCGCGCACACTCCCCCTTGAGACGGCATTGCTTCTTCTTCATCACCTCAAGATTGTGCGAAGATCGATCGTCTTGATCACTTGATCTTCTCTTGTACAAACTCCCCCTTGAGGTGACATCTTCCAACTCATTATAAGTCCGAACTCTTCTTCCCCGTATTCTTTTCCGCTCGAACTCTTCTCCCCCATATTCTTGCTCGATCATTAAGCCCAACTCTTCTCCCCCTTTGGCATCTATCATCCAAAAAGAAATTCTTCCAAGGGAGAAAAGGTTAGTGTAAATGTAGGAGACGAGTGGGAAAATGAGTTACTTGATTTGGCGTGAAGCTCCCCCTTGATCCGTGATTCTCCATCTCCCAACAATTATCCCTACACACATTCTCAAAAGAAAATTGTCTTGAAGTACATAGGAGTTAGTTGATGATGATGGAAATGTATGAACCCATAGACTTTGAGCCGCGCAAGTGGATTTAACCTTGGAGCTCAAAAAATCTTGGTTCAATGGGCATGAAGCTCATATAGCATTGCTATAAATTCATCATAGGAGGTCATATACTCATATTGTGAATAAGCAACTCCCCCTAGATGGGTGCTCGGCGCCGAGACACTTATGCAAGATGCATGATGCGAATGCAAGGAATGATAAGTGTACAATGCATGATGCTATAAGGGTAAAACAAGAGAAAGCTAAGAGCGAAGTTACCAACAACAAGTTTGAGCCCTTCATGAGCTTGATCACAACGAGCCATTCTTCAAAGCCTCGGGAGCCAAGTGCCACCAATCCCAAGCTTAACCCATGCTCATTGCTATCTCAAGAAGGTTAGTCGTCGGTCCTACAAAACAAGAAGAACACACAAAAACAACAACACAAACAAAAACAAGCAAAGCATATATACATATATACATATGTAAGCTCAAGGATATCAAGTGAAGTCGGAGAGGTCGAGAACATTAAGTTCTCCCCGGAGCTTACAAAAGGTCTTCTTGTCAAGTGGCTTGGTGAAGATGTCCGCCAATTGTTCATGAGTCCGAACACCAATCAATTCAATATCCTTCTTGGCCACATGATCTCGAATGAAGTGATGCTTGACTTCAATGTGCTTGGCATGGCCGTGATCACCCTTGTTGAGAGCCATATTGATAGCACTTTCGCTATCACAATAGAGAGGTACTTGCCCATAAGATAATCCATAGTCCAATAGGGTTTGCTTCATGTATAGGAGTTGAGCACAACAAGCACCGGCCGCCAAGTATTCCGCCTCCGCCGTAGAGATAGCCACACAATTTTGTTTCTTGGAACTCCATGAGATGAGTGATTGTACAAGAAATTGGCATCCACCGGAGGTACTCTTTCTACTCACTTTGCATCCGGCGAAGTCCGAGTCCGCATAGCCAACAAGTCCAAAGTCCGAGCCTTTTGGATACCATAGGCCCATTGTAGGAGTACTCTTGATGTACCTAAGAATTCTTTTCACGGCACTCATATGGGACTCCTTGGGGTTAGCTTGATAACGAGCACAAAGACACACACTAAACATGATATCCGGTCTAGATGCGGTAAGGTAAAGAAGTGAACCAATCATAGAACGATAGAGTTTAGGATCCACCGGTATACCTTTTACATCCACATCAAGAGGGACACTTGTAGCCATAGGTGTGTCGTAGGACTTGGAGTCTTCCATGCCGAATCTCTTAAGAAGATCCCGAGTGTACTTCTCTTGGTAGATGAACGTGCCCTCCTTCATTTGCTTGACTTGAAAACCAAGGAAGACATGAAGTTCACCTATCATGGACATCTCAAACTCTTTCTTCATAAGAGCACGGAACTCATCATTATAGATTTCGTTAGTGGAGCCATAGATGATATCATCAACATAGATTTGACAAACAAAGAGATCATCACCAATATGCTTAGTAAAGAGAGTGTTGTCGATACTACCGATCTTGTAGCCCTTGGTGATGAGATGATCTCGAAGTCGTTCATACCATGCTCTTGGTGCTTGTTTGAGTCCGTAGAGAGCCTTCTTAAGCTTGTACACATGGTCCGGATGCTCGGGGTCCTCGAAGCCGGGAGGTTGCTCTACATAAACTTCTTCATTGATTAGTCCATTGAGAAATGCACTTTTCACATCCATTTGGTGAAGTTTAAAATCAAAATGAGAAGCATAAGCAAGAAGTGTTCTTATAGCCTCAAGACGAGCGACGGGGGCGAAAGTCTCGTCGAAATCGACGCCTTCAACTTGAGAGTAGCCCTTCGCCACAAGTCTTGCCTTGTTCCTCACGATTGCTCCCTTCTCATCTTGCTTGTTCTTGAAGACCCACTGTCATACCCCATCTCTAGAGTATGATGTGCATTATGTATCAGTCCCTGGATCAGTAGCTGATACGCACAAGAACACAGATATGATAGCCAAAGCATACTTCGAATAAAGGAAGTATTACCTGCTATAGAGCCCTTAGTGGCGGTTCGACAAGGATTAAGACCATCCATGTCCATCCGACCAACTAACGGCGAAGCAAACAGCGGAAACCACGGCCCATGCCACAAGCAGACTTGAGACGCAGACCCGAAAACCAACACGTCGCCGCTTCCTACGAAGCCTTCTCTTCACTAAAAACAGCAGGCGCAAACGCGTGAGTACATAAGGTACTCAGCAAACCCTAACACAAGGGGTAAGCATATGCAAGGGTATATCAATGGTAAAGGCTGGGGTTCATTGTATTGGCGGAAAAGCCAATTTCTATGCAAGGGTTGTTTTGCAAACAAAGCCAGTTCACAAACTACAGTCAAGATTATTATTATATAATGGGGTTGGTCGGCCCTGGGGGAGATAATGGTTCAATCCCGCCAGTTCCTCACTTTTAATGCTGGCCGGAAACCAGCGCACGGCTCCACGCCGGTGTATTCCGAAAACACGCCAAGGATAACTCTCGCGGGAAACTCTAATCATAGTGTGGCCGATGCCTTCGCGTTGTCCAATACCGTGGAACACGGCTTTCCGGAAAGTTTCTTAACCTTGGCCAAGGGTGCACAAATTTCCCCACAAGGTAGTCCAATCCTCCCCGGGGTCCCAGTTCGGACTGTCCTACTAAAGGTTCCATACCTACTTGGTACCACCACGGCATCCCCCACGGACATCACCAGGGGCTTCACAATTCAATACTATGGCCAGAGTCAATAAATGCCGGACTCGCCGCCACCCTCGTCGAGTCTTCTCCTGGGACTCCGTTGCAATCTCCTGCCTCCGGGGGGTACCGGGTGAGTACTAGTAGGGTGTGGTTCCAATCCCGTACCCATATACGGCTTGTGGCTGCGCGTAAGGTGCTAGGCAAAGGCGGCACAAGAACCGGTCCTTATACGACCGAACCAGGCATCTTCAATAGCCAATCCCCACGGGGAAGGGCGTCCCAGAGATAGCCTCCCCACTGAGGACTACCTCGCCTGGTCCCGCCAAAACATTCCCTCACTAGGGGTTGCACTTATTACCAATTCCACCCATTTTCACATTTACACACACCACCAAGACTCACGCATTTTAACACAAAAGCATGTGAGCAAGATTAATTAAACACATGGTGATAGTCCTAAGCAGCATACCAGCACATCATTAATGAATTAATGATGCGGGTTCCTAGGTTCAACAAGGAATCAGGATATTTCAAGATCAAGGTATGGCAGTCAAATATTACTAGGACCTTCTAGCATTTAAATCACATTTAAATACCATGCACATTTATTTATAAACAGCTCTAAATAGGATAATTTCGCAATCATAGGATCAATATGATCAATGGGAGTTAGGGCTTGCCTGATAATCGCAATCCTAATCTTTAAGTTCTGGGTCTTAAGACTCTTTTGTCGAAGTTGATGTCTTCAAGTCTTTTCTTGAAGCTTTGACCTTCTCTATTCTTTCTCGAATTCTTCTGGCTTCTTCTCGAAGCTCACGTAATCTAGCGTATAAAACAACGCGGATAAACAAACTACCGCAAAAGAAATAAAGATCGAAAAGAGCCAATTAAGATCCAATTAATTCCAACTGGAAAGGCGAAGGAATACCAAAGAACGACAAAAGACACAGATTATTCATGATGCAGTAAGTTTTACATTAAGAGCGATTATATTGTTTTATAGCTAATATGGGTGATGCATCGAACACTAAGGCTTTTGATTGTAGATGAGGGATGCTAAACACCATGAAGAAGGCACGAGTGCATGAGAAGGTGGGAGACGGCGGGTGTACGTGTTTGTTGTACATTTATGGCACTAAGTCTTTATATAGGTTGAAATCTATATAAAGGCTTATGCAACACATATACAACGTGCAAAGTGTGTCACTTTAATTACCTATTATGGTATTACTTAATTATCATTGATTTATTATCTAATAAGTTTATCTGTCACGCGACGGGCGCATGACGGTGGTACGTGCACGTGCTTATGTAAAATATGAATGCACGAATACAAATAAAACACGGGGAATTAAAAGGCAATTAAAAGAGAGGGAGTGACAAAGATCATTAAAAGGGATTGATTCTGGTGGCAATGAATAGAGCGTGATTTTATATAAATTTTGGCGAAGGAATCGCCAAAATCGGAGCTCGAATGAAAAAGGATATGAATTTTGGGAGTTTTACGGAAAAAGGAATTAATTAGGATCATGCTTAATTAAGCATTGATGTAATCCTAATTATTTTGGGGTGAATAATGGTAGAAGATGTTGAGAGCGGCTCAAAATATTTTCAGGAATTTTCTGGGATTTTTCTGGTATTGGGAATTGGTCGTAAAAGATTCTGTGTACACTCGCCGGGTGAGCTTAGCAATTCTGGCGCGGATGTGAGGCTAATATGAATTTAGGAAATTTATAGAAAGGAAATTAATCAGGATTAAGCTATGAAATTAAGTATAGCCATAATCCTAATTAATCTGGAGTGATAAAGGGTTGAAAAGTGTTTAGAAGGGTGTAAAGTATTTTTAGGAATTTTCTAAGATCTTTCTGATATTAGAAATTGCTCGGAATAGAAATGTGTGTGCACGTTCTTGTGTGGACTTAGCATTTGCAGCACGTGTAAGAGATTGACATGTGGGTCAGTGTGCGGAATTCCAAGGATAGTGCCAAAATGCACTATGTCGAGGCGGTACGGTGTGCTGGAATTACTTAGGTGCAGCACAGGGGTTTGAATAAACGTGCACAACGGGCGGAGTCACGATCATAAGATTTATCGTGACGGGGCTTTATTGAAAAAGGGATAGGAATTTAGAGGGTTGATAACTCAAGGAAATATTCCAGAGTTTCATAACTAGTACCAAAAGGTACTACGCGTTTATACGAACGCGAGAGCGCAAGAATCGCTCGAAACGGAATTAGAACGGAAAAGATATGGAGATTCAAAGATTAAAGGGCTTATTTGCAGGAATAGAAATATTCTGAGGGCTTATTGGTAAATACAGAAAGTCGGCAGGGACCTATCTGTAATTTTTGGAAAGTTCAGGGGTCTCGGTGTAAAAGATAGGGGCTAAAAGATAATTATGGAAAAGTATAGGGGTGTTTCTGTAAAACTTCAAGACCTAAACAGAAATAGGGGCTTATCTGTAAAAAGACAGGACCCAAACATAATTACAGGAAAGCTCGAGGGCTTATCTGTAAAATGTACGGGCCCGGGGATTTTCTGGTTATTCCGGAATTATTTTCCTATTGGAAAAGATGGTGGACCAAGCTCATGGTGGACCGGACTGCTTATGAGTCTAGGGTCCATGTGGATTGGGTTTATGGAGTAGAGGGGAAAAAGGGAGGCTGACTGGGCAGGGGGACCGGGTCAAGGTGGGGCCACGGCTGACGTGGCTTGCCACGTTGGCTGGCGGTGGGCTGGGTCAACGCGGCCGGAGGTAAGGGTGCGCGCGGCGGCGATTCGCCGGGACGCTCGCCGGCGGCGGCCAGGAGGGCGGAAGCCCGACGCGACGTGGACACCGAGGTGCGGCGCGAGACGGCGGAGCGGGGAGTGCCACGCGTTGTCGACGGGAAGCGACGGCGCGACGGCATGACATCGCCGGAGAAGGGCGGCGCGGCGGTGAGCGACAGGAAAAGGGTGAGGGAGTGGAAATCCGCGAGTGTGTGCTTGCTGGCATGTGCGCGGGAGTGCGAGGAGTGCGGTGCGCGCTTCGGCTTGGCCGGGCGCGGACGGGAGGGCTGCCGGCGACGTGGTCGCACGGCGGCGGGCGGCGGCGCACGGCGCGGGTGGTCATGCGCTGGTGCGAAGAGGGGGAAAGGGGCGCGGGGGAGGGATAGGAGGATGGTGAAGCTCACCGAGCACTCGAGCTGGTCGGAGGAGGGCAGTACCGGCGTTGACGGGGAAACGGCGGCCGGAACCCTAGCTCTCACTATCAGCGGAGGTCTGAGCTCGGCGGCGCGAATCAACGGCTCGCCAGGGAGGAAGGCAGCTTAGCGAAGCTCAGGGAAGGGAGGAGTAAGGGATAAGGGGGCGCTTTTACGGCGGACGAAAAGTTCACCGAGGAGCTCACCGGAGCGGATGAGGAAGAAAGGGGAAAAAGAGGGAGGGAAATGAGGCGGCGCGGTGAACGGGAGCGGGGTTCGGGGCCATTTAACGGCGGCGAAGGCGGTGCGGCACAGTAGGTCGGCGCAGCATAGCAAGGCGGCGCGTGACGTCGTCGATCGTCGGCGGAATGGGCGGCGGCTGAAATCCCGCCGGGATGTCGGGGGACGAGGATGACAGGTGGGGCCCGCACGCCAGCGAGAGGGAGAAGGGAGGCAGGCTGGCTAGCTGGGCCGAAGAAGCTGGGCCAGGAAGATGGGCCAGAGCAGGCTGGCGTGGAAAAGAAAGAGGAAGGGAGCGGGCTGGGCTGGAAAGGAAAAGGGAAAGTTGGGCCGGCAGGAGAGGAAAGGGGAAGGTGCGGCCCGGAAGGAGAAGAAAAGATTTAAACTTTTCTGGAGTTCGAATTTGAAGGAATTTCGAATTCGAACGAAAACACCAACCGATCAAACACTCAAAATAAATCCAATAAAATCCAGAAATGCATATGGTGAGTTTTATGCAACTTTAAATCCAAATCTTTGAAATTTAATTTGGAGAATTACCTATTTTGATTTTAGTTTGTTGTAAATTCAAAAAGGTTCAAAATTTTAGTGGAGTTTAAATGGAAGCAAACACTTGAGCATTGATTTTATATTTCAAAATTTCAAATTCGGCTACGCTTTATTTATTTTAGTGAGTTTTATTTTTCGAAAAAATCATGGCAAGGTAAGATCACACAAAAGATTTAAATTTTTAGTGATTTTTACTGTTTTGGTTTCGGCTCTGGATTTTAGGGTGTGACACCCACTTAGCGCCAATGACATTGGATCGCTTGGGCCGCTTCACCAACTTCCAAACATCATTCCTCTTGAAGTTGTTGAGTTCCTCTTGCATGGATAGCACCCACTTGTGGTCTTTCAAGGCTTCCTCGATCGTCTTCGGCTCTAGGGTAGAGACAAAAGAGAAGTTCTCAACAATGTTAGCTTCATCAACATAATTAGGTTTATATTGACTTCTCCTAGTCTTTAACCCTTGAGAAGGACTCCCAATGATGAGATCACGTGAATGATCCCTAGCAATGGGTTTGTGCTTCCTTGAAGGTTCTTGTCGAGGAGGAGGAGGGGCCGGCGAAGTGTCTTGCGCGTCTCTTGCGGCTTGCTCCCTTGAGATGTGAGTGTCTTGTTGTCGAAGAGGTGAACCCGAGCCATCATCTTGAGTTGAAGTAGATTGTGCTTGTTCTTGATTGCTCGGTGAAGCTTGGCTCGTAGATGCATGAGGTAGACTTGATGGCGCTTGTTGCGGTTCATTTGGAGTAGCTTGACTCGAAGATGCTTGTTGCGGTTCGCTTGGAGTAGCTTGACTCGAAGATGCTTGTTGCGGTTCGCTTGGAGTAGCTTGACTCGAAGATGCTTGTTGCGGATCACTTGAAGGTGCTTGATGTTGTTCACTTGAGGGAGAGCTTGGATTTACTTGAGATGTGCTCGTAGAAGGTCCGCTTGATGAAGTTGTTGGAGGAGGTGTCGGAGGTCCGTCTTCACGAGGAATAACTTCACCGATGGGCATGTTCTCCAAGGCTTCCTCGACGGGTTCATCACCTACAATATGAGAAGAAGGAGGGTCTTCTTGAGACCCGTGAGACTCATCAAATTGCACATCATAGGTTTCTTCAACAAAGCCGGTAGAGGTGTTGTAAACCCGATAAGCCTTAGCCGAGCCCGAGTAACCGACAAGAATGCCCACATCGGTCCTCTTCTCGAACTTGCCAAGTCTTTCCCTCTTCTTGTAGATATAGCACTTGCAACCAAACACTCGGAAGTAGGCAACATTCGGTCTTCTCCCAACAATCACTTCATATGGAGTCTTGTTTAGCAACTTGTGAGGATAGATCCGGTTAGAGGTGTAGCATGCGGTGTTGATAGCTTCCGCCCAAAACTTCTCCGGAGTGTTGTACTCATCAAGCATAGCACGAGCAAGAGTGATAAGTGTCTTGTTCTTCCTCTCAACAACACCATTTTGTTGAGGAGTGTATGTAGCCGAGAACTCATGCTTTATGCCAATCTCATCACAATAGTCTTCAATGATAGAGTTCTTAAACTCCGTCCCATTATCACTCCGAATCTTCTTGATGTGATGCCCATACTCATTTTGCACTCTTCTAGCAAACTTCTTGAATATCCCAATTGCTTGTGCCTTGTTCTCAAGAAAGAATACCCAAGTATATCTTGAGTAGTCGTCCACTACCACCAAGCAATAGAGATTTCCACCAATGCTCACATAAGTTGTAGGCCCGAAGAGATCAATGTGTAGGAGCTCAAGAGGTCTTGAAGTTGACAAGAAATTCTTGGATGGATGAGGTGAAGCCACTTGCTTTCCGGCTTGGCATGCACTACATAGCTTGTCCTTCTCAAAGGTGACATCCTTGACTCCTCTCACTAGCTTGTTCTTCATCACATGTTTGAGTTGACCCATACCAATGTGAGCAAGCCTTCGCATAACCAACCTAGAGCGGACTTAGTGAAGAGACAAGTGCTAGGGGCAACAATGTTAGTCTCAAAATCAACAACATATAGATTATTATGACGAAAGCCCTTGATAGTGAGACCCATAGCATCATTATGAAGAACCACCCCATTAGCATCAAAGTTACAAGAAAAGCCAAGATCACATATTTGAGCAACGGATAGAAGATTGAAGTTTAGAGACTCAACAAGCAATACATTAGAGATAGAGAGGTCATTTGAGATAGCCACCTTACCAAGACCTCTCACCTTGTGCTTGGAATTGTCCCCAAATGTGACCTTGTCATGATCTTCATTTTCTTCCAAGTTGGTGAAGATGGATGAAGTACCGGTCATGTGTTGAGTGCACCCACTATCCAACACCCAATGTTTGCCACCAATCTTGTAGTTCACCTTGGAAGTAGCCATCAAGCAAAGAGGAGTGTTAGTATCATGAGAATCAATTGACATATCATTTACCTCTTGCTTGCTCTTGATGTAGGCCATAGGAACTCCATTGAGAAAGTCCAAATCCAATGCATCCAAGGCGTCAATCATTGCCTTGGTGACTCCATTGTGTCTCCACTCACTCCGATCATATCCCAAGTGTAGGACATGGTTCCCAAGAGGATAGGCTTGAAATCTTCCCACTTCATCACTTCCATTGGCGTACTCAAGGATGTTGTACATTTGATGCTCATAAGATAAGGCAATCAAGATAGCTTCCTTGAGAGGCATCCGATCAATATCATCACCAATATCATTTAGGACATAGATCTTCCGATGATAGGGGAGGAGAGACAACATTATCCGTATAGCACTCTCATCACTAACCTTCTCCTTCCCTTCAAAAGAATTGACTCTTGCAAACATTATGAGGAGCCTCTTCCAACACTCAAGCCAAGTTTCTTCTCTTTTCTTGTAGAACTCATCATACATGTCAAGGAGAAGGTAGTGAGCTCCACCAGCAAGACCCGGTTCATACATGTTGTAGTAGTCTTCATAGAAAGGAGGTAAGAGATCTCCATCCGGGGGATATTCCTTGATAGGCTTCGGCTCATCATCACTAGCACTTGAATAGTCATCATCACAATAGAAGACGGGAACTCTATCATCTTCTTCTTCTTCCTCATCATCACTTGGGGTCTTGAATGTGTTAGAGAGCAAAGAGCGAGCCCTTCTTCTTGTGACGATCTCAATGACTTGCTCAATTGAATATGACTCAAGCTCAAAGCTCTCAAACTCAATGTGATCACCATACTTGTCCTTCGGGAGAGCATCAAGAAACCTTCTAAGACCTTGACCCTTAGTGACTATCCAAAGCTTGTTCTCATTTATCCTCTTGATGAGAGAATCCATCCGAAAAGCAAACTCAACAAGATCTTCATTCGGCTCAATAGAGATGTGGTCCAACTCATCACATAGCTTGAGATATCCATCCTCTTGATCCCGAGAAGAAGAACCTTCACCAACACGAGATGATGATTGAGCTTGAGGTAGAGGTTGAGCTTCAATGTGTTGATCTTCACTTGCATGAGAGATATCCTTGCCCTTCTTGATATCCTCCTCAAGAGAGGAGAGAATAGCAACCACCTCATCGTAGGGCATGTTCACAAACTCATCCACTCGAGCAAAAGCAAGAATACCAAACCGCGAGAGTGGTAGAGATCGGATAAGCTTCTTCACAACATGCTTGTGCATAATAGATGGATAGCCTCGTGACATGAGTTTCCTAGCAAGAACATACAAGCGAGATGCGAAGTTAGTGATATCCTCATTATCATTCAAAACAAGCTCATCATACTCATCGCGCACACCATAGTAGGAAATGTCATTAAGCACACAATCATAAGGCTCAATCAAGGTAGAGGCGATGGAAGTGTTAGAAACGTCATCATGAGTGGACTCTATTTTCCCACACGCAATCCCGGTCACGACTCAAGGCGGTAAAGAATGAGCACTTGGCTCTGATACCACTTGTAAGGATCGTGTGACCGAGAGGGGGGGGTGAATCGGTGCACTCTAGAATCTATTTCCAAACACTTACACCAAAGCAACTCCTAGCGAGTAGTTCTAGTAACAAGGTAAAGCACACTAAGGAGTATCCTTAACCTATATAGCTAGTGCATATAGATAACACGATCACACCACACTAGCAACCTAGCGCAAGATAGATAGATAGCGGAAGACTTAAGCTAGGCAAGGCAGGGTAACAAGATAACTAGAGACAAGGCAACCAAGACACTAGGCACACTAAGTAGAGTCCTTAGAGCTATTAGATAGGCTATAACAAGTAAGCACACGAGCAAGGCAATCAAGCAAGCCTAGTGAAGCTAGTAGGTACCAAGGTAAATACACAAGCAAGATAAGAGCACAACTCAAGTACTACAAGCAATCATATGAAGTGCGATAAGTAAATGCGAGTAGTAAAGGAGAAGGGATAGAGAATGCTCATGATGTTTTCCCGTGGTCTCGGAAGGATGGCGCCTTCCCCTACTCCACGTTGGGTCACTCCCGCCGGAGTCTCGACCCCGTCCCTCCGCTCGATGGCGATCCCTCCTGGAGCACACTTCACCCTCCGAGTGAAGTCGCGGGCACGTCCCGCCGGGCTCGATCCCGGGTACTCTTCCGGAGGTAAGGCTCCGCACTTGATGCGTGCCAAAGGGTGCTCCACTAGTGATGCTTCTTTCGCACGGGAAGCTCCAAGACCGTGTACAAACTTGTGTCGACTTCCACAATCTCCTTGGACAGCTCAACACCGACGCCTAACCGGTCTAGGCCTCGCCATAGACCAAGAGTAACAGCCCTAGATGACTCTCTCAAGCCCACACTAGCCTAGAGATCAAAGGATGCAACTTGCTACTCTCTCAAGCACTAGGATCACTCCAAATCCCTCTCAAGTGCTTCACACTTCTTCCTCTTGGCTTCTTGGCAGCACCTCTCCTCTTTCCTGGGTCCAAGAGCACCTCAAAGAGGTAAACAACCGACTATATATAGGCCTCCAACCTCAAACTAGCCGTTGTCCAAAAGTACCCAGTCTGCGTAAGGACCGTACAATAGGACCGTATTGTCCGGTCTCCATCTGACCGTATTGTCCGGTCTCTACCAGACTGGCGTCCGGGGAGTGCTGTTCATCATCTCAAACCAGACCGTATTGTACGGTCCCTAGGACCGTATTGTCCGGTCTCCACTTCTTCTTCAGCCAACAGAAACTTCTCCTTCTCTGTTGCTCTTCTCCTGTAAGACCGTATTGTACGGTCTCCATGACCGTACCATCCTGTCAATTGTCCGGTCTCCATTCTTCAACTTCCAGAAACTTCAGCTTCTCTGTCTGGAACACCCCAATAGAGACCGTACTGTCCGGTCCCTAGGACCGTACTGTCCTGTCAACTGTCCGGTCTCTATTTCTCCAACTTCCAGAAACTTAAGCTCTTCTGTCTGGAACTCCTCTGTAGATCGTATTGTACGGTCTCCTTGACCGTACTGTCCGGTCTCTTCTTCCTTCACAGCTTCGATCTTCTTCTTGATCTTCTTCTTCAACACTTGATCTTTTGGTTCCTTCAACTCTCTTCTGCCACCCTAGCCCCTGAGAGACTCACCATGCATCCAATGATCTCTATAACTAGTGTGTACTAAGAGAACCACCTCGAACCCTCTTGATAGTCCGGTTTTTCCTATGGACTCAAGCTAACATCTAACCAAGCAACACCCGCTTGGATCTAGCATGTCCTTAGCCTTGATCCATATCTTCTCCGCGACTCCATCAAGTCCGTTCTTGTGTAGATGAAGGCAACCAATCATCCTTGTCAATAAGTTCATGGTGTGTTGGCGTTCACCACCAACGGACGGAGCTTTCTTTATATGTGACCTATAAGATCTCACAAAGAGTGTTAGTCACATTCATGGTTCTCATCCTATCACCAAAACATTCATACCTTGGGGTTTCCCTAGCTCCAATGGTCATGAAGCTTACACCCGTGTTCCTCGCGCCCCAGCTTCGCGAGCCTGACCTGCCTCGCCCGCGCCACTCCGCGTAGCTCGGCGAGCACCGGAGCACCCTCGTCACCGAGCGCCACCGCCGAGCACCGCGCCCTATTGTCACCACGCGCGTCCCAACCTCCTTCCTCGACGACATTTTGCCGCCTAGCTTCGCCGCGTTGCCGCGCGCCTTCCCGGCCCACGCGAAGACGACGCTCCGCTCTCCTTCCCTTTCTTCGTCGAGCGCCGCCGACGAAATCCACGCCCCAGCATCGCCAACGCGTCCCCGTCGCCGCGCGTCGTCGTAAAGCCCCGTGGTGAGCTCTCTGTTCCCTCCTCTCTCCCCTAGACCTACCCCCGTCGCGAATGGCCCACCGAAACGCCGTAACGGCGAGCTCCGGCGAGCCGCCAATGGCGCCGCCGCCTCTGCCGAGTCCGGCCGCCGCTCGCCGCCCTCATCGCCTCCCAGCCGTCCATCGCGCGGTCGACGGCCAGGATCACATACCCTTTCGGGTTGTGTAAGCGGTCCACCGTGGACCGGTGGACCACGGCCCCCCGACCGGTCCACGACTCTCGTGGACAGGGTCCATGGAGTTTTCCGATAGAAAAATAAATCCGAAAATCCTAGAAAATCCCAGCCCCTGCACTTTTACAAATAAGCCCCTCATCTTCCGTACAATTCTGTTTTGGTCCGGACTTTTTACAGAAAAGCCCTTATACTTTTCTGTAATTACCTTTTAGTCCTTGTCCTTTTACACCAAGACCCCTAAACTTTTCTATAATTACAGATAGGTCCCTAGAACTTTTCTGTTCTTACAGATAAGTCCCTAGAACCTTCCTGTAATTATAAATACACCCCTGGAATCTTTAATTGCCCATATCTTTCTATCCGTAACTCCGTTTCGAGCGATTCTTGCGCTCACGCATTCATAGAAACGCGTAGTACCCTTTGGTACTAACCTCAAGCTCTAGATTATATCTACGAGCCATCAATACTCTAAATCCCACACTCTCTCGACAAGCTCATCATATGTCGTTCATCCCACGTGTCACGAATGCTCGCTCACCTTTTAGCGTGACATTGAACTTAACCTATCATATTGTATCATTCCGTATCAAAGTATACAACCCCCGCTGTACTCACCTAGCCGCAACACTCACCTAGCTCAACCATCGCTCAATCAATCTTAATCCAATGTTGCCACCGACCTATACCAAGTCTTATTGGTTTATTAATCTCTGTATAAATTATCTTTCATTGAGTTTTACTGGAGTTATTGTTCGTTGCTACCTTATTTGCTAGTTTGTCCTTTATCGGTTAACTAATTGTTTTATTTCTAACCGTGCATCATACCATACATAATCACGTGCACGTACCACGGTTATGCGCTCCGCACATGACCAACAACTAGTAGCTTAGTCTTAGTAATTAATTTAGTAGGTAATATAATAGCTAATCACCATTATGAAATATCATAATCTATAGGTAATTAATTAAAGTGACACACCTTGCACTTGTTCACGTGTCGCATGAACCTTTATATAGGTTACGACCTATATAGAGACTTAGTGCCACAAAGGTACAAAGAACACGTGCGTACACTGTCCCCACCTTCGTATACACTCATGCACTTATCATCGTGTTTGGCATCCCTCATTTACATGAAAGCCCTAGTGTTTGAGGCATCACTCCTAATAGCCTTAAGATAATAAAACCTTCCTAAAGTAAAACCTATTGCATCATACATGATTTGTATCTTATCCTTCTTTGATGTTCTACCGATTCTTATTGGAGTTTAATTGGATCTTATTTGGCCTTTTCAATCTATATTCTTTTGCGGTAGTTTGTTTATACGATATGTTTTTATGCGCTAGCTTACGCTAGATTCGAAGACGAGCCAGAAGGATCCAAGCTTCAAGGAAGAACTAGAAGAGTCCAAGCTCAAGTACAAGCCAGAAGATACAAGCTTAAGAGGAGGACTTGAAGACATCGACTTCGACACAGGATCTGAAGACCAAGAACTGAAAGATTAGGATAGCGTTTTTCAGGCAAGCTCTACTTCTCCTTGATCATGATTGAACCTACTGTTTCTACAAATGCACCTATATGGCCTATTCTCGTATTATGCATTACTTGTTATTTTACTGCTTGTGTAGCTATAATCCTACTTGCTTATTGATATTGATGTCTGTTACTTAAGACGTTAATATCTTAATCCTTGTTTACCCTTGTTTACCTGTCACCTTGATAACCCTAGGATAGTTCCATCATTTCTATGATGGCACAATCACCTTGCTACTAGATATGCTCAGGACCCTGCAATGTTTCTACGTTGCCACACCTTCCCCCATACTTGCTTTTATAAATGTGTTAAATGAGATTGGTGGTGTGTGTGATACTCGGGTTGGGAGTAGCACAACTGTTTTAGGTGATGATGATGTTGGTGACGGTGATGATGGGATGGGTTGGATTGCGGGCAAGACCACTAGTGAGATGTTGATGGTATGATAGTCCCCTAGTGTGGGAGATTTGGTGCTTGCCCGGCCACATAAGGACCGGTTCTGACGCCCGTTAACATAATGATTTCTCGTACAACCACGGAACCTGTATGGGAAGGACTTACCCTACCTTCTTGGTATTCTTACACATTCCATCTGGAGGCCAGTAGAGGCAACGGAAGCCCAGGAACAGGCTCGGGAAACGTACCCGTGGTCCGGTTGCGGAACCCGCTGTCTGTCTCGGAAACCCATTGTCTGTACATGGGAAAGCCGCCCGTCCTGTTGTCTGTCTCAGGATCCTGCAAGTTAATGCAGGAGCACGACGTACCTGTTATAGGTATTGTGCCGTAGTGTGACATTTCAAGTCACAAGCCCCTGAGTGTGATTCCGTGGTGGACTTGTGAGACTACTCGGAGAAGATGGACTAGGCGTTATGTACTCTCCGATCAAGAGTGCATAGCCCATGGGAAAAGATGTATAACCTCTGCAGAGTGTAAAAATTCATCCGGATGGACGTTGTCACGGCATATGACACATTATTGTGGCGCACGTTGGATTTGCGACCTCTCTTATCCCTTGGAGTGTGAGTGGGTTGTAGTCAGCCCGTGTTTTCGGAAGTGTTGGCATGGATGCCGGGTCGGTATGACCATTGAGGTCAGAAGGCCCAACTAAAACCTGGGAACTGGCGGGAATGCTTCATACTCCCCCAGGGCCAACCAACTAAAATATTGACAATAAATTCTCTGTTTTATCTGTGACTCCTTCACTTGCTTTAGTGAACCCTGCATAAAGCTTGCTTGCTGCAAATGAACCATACAGCCTATTCCTTGCTCAGTCCAAATATGCATGTGTATATACCCTTGAGTAGTGTAGGGCTTGCTGAGTACCTTATGTACTCACGCGTTGCGTTTGATGGTTTAGTAGGAGAAGACTTCGTAGAAGACGACGACGATTTGGTTTTTCGGTTCTACTTCTCAAGTCTGCTTGTGGCTTTGGGTCAAGGTCTTCCGCTGTCTGCTTCACCATTAGTTGGTTGGAAGGACTTGGATAGTTATGAATCCTTGTCGCACCACCACTAAGGGTCCCATATCAGGTATTTTACTTATTTACCTATTCGAGGTATGCTTTTGATTATCATATCTGTGTTCTTGTGCGTATCAGCTACTGATCCAGGGACTGATACAGGATGCACAACATATTCCAGAAATTGGGTATGACATGTACCAAGTCAAACATTCTTAACTTTGTCTGTCAATAGTAGCAAAATCATAAAGATTATCAACGTAAAAATGATATTACTAGATTATGTGACACAAATTATTCTCTTCCATGGTCAAACTTTATGAATTTTAGCTATTGATGGTCCCAAGTCAAACTTGTTTGATTTATCTAAAACTAGCTATATTCCGGGACAGGGGAGTAAAAAGTGCCCCACAGGTATTTCGCATAGTATGGAAAGTTCCTTTTATTTTAACCTTTCAGAACTAATATTTAATAATAACATGTAGGTCTAGATTTTAAAAAGTAGATGCTTTGTCAAGCCAAGTAGCTCTTTTTTTTTTGCGAAAAGGGAATTTCATTGATACTAAGCATATTACATCCTCTGATTGCGTAGTAACCCAAACAACGCCAATTCCATTGATGGGGACAAAAAACTATGAAAGAGCTGCAAATTTTACCATCTAAGATCACCATCCCAGACGGATATGCCACGGAAGAGAACTCCAAAAGTCAGGGAATTAATTTTGAGAATTGCTAATGTCACCTAAGAATTTTTCTCCAAGAAAAATAATGTGCAATACTGGTATTGGCCGCTGGAAATTCCTCCCCAAAGGGAGAACACACCTTGAACGTAGAGACTGGATCTATCAGACCGCATAATAGGCTAGTGGCCGTATGGTGAGAGCGGCGATGTGCTGCTCTTTTGAGAGTCATTTTGGCTTGTTTATCATAAAATTTTTCGGCACGGTTAACCTGAAAATGAACTTGCAATATTGTGCGTACCTTTTCTGGGGTTTGAGGACTGGAGGAGAAAATAATGTTTTAGTCTTTTGCCCCATTTCGACTTGGACAACACATTTGTTAATCTTAATGCCAAGCAGGTGTTATATCAAGGAAAAGATTAATTTTGATCTAGCACATTATCGGTCAGAATAAATGGACATTTTATTTTGCCTCCTTACCATTGGACGATCCACCTTGTGGCTCCATGTTACATTGGATTGCTTGTCTCATCAACATCCGTAGTTTTATGCACTTCAATTCCATATATTATTCGTGCCTAACATATCTATTGATTAAGTTATCCTCTTGCTATTGGTTCATATCTGAAGTTGGCTCTGGTTTGTATGGATGACTAGGCATGAGAAGTATGTTTTTTTTTTACATATTTATTTTGGGATGGATAGAGTATATTGTTGAGTAGGCATGAGAAATATGCTTGTTGTAAAGTACATTGTTATTAGAGGCTTCAACTAATGTTTGGTGCATTTGAAGCAGGGACTAAATGATCATGACGGCTATACTGGTACTGATTTTGACCATAATTTGATCGAGTTTGGAATTTTTCATATATTTTAGTCAAATTTCTGAAAATTGTAACCAATTTTGGGACCAAAAATCCAAAAACCACATAAAGTCTGCACATGTCGATATGCCATTTTTGATTTTTGAATTTTTTTTACTCGTCTGAAGCTTTGGGGCCATAGGCTATTATTATATGTACATGAAGTACTTGGTTAAATGCTTATATTATTGTATAGCTTGTCGAATCTAATGAAATTGAGTCTTAGGATTGCTCCACGGCCACATCCACTATAATAAATGCAAGTTCTTTTTTATTTTTTTGTGTGCACGCCAGTTCTCATTCAGAAACCATCACATCATTTTTTGCTTGACCCAAGGACAAATTTGGGAAACTATTGGTGAGTTTATAAGAAACCATTATCACCGTAATGGATTTAAGGATAAAGAGTCAAAATTCTGCCCTAAGACTATATGAATCCTTTTAAAAAGTTTACTACTGAAAAACTTTTATACCATTTTTGATATAATTGGAGAGTATAATACATATCCCTTGTAAAAAAAAGAGTGGGGGTGTCTTGAATAGAAGACACGGGAATAGTGAGTTTTCTTCTTCCTTATATGACCTTTTTTATTTTTATAAGCATATCTTATTAAAGGGGGGAAGCTTTTAAGCTGATGTTGATAAACAAGAATCGAGAACCTAAAACTCGACCTGCCGGGGGAAGAACCGCCCCCGACGGCATTGCATTAAGAAGAAGAGCCTTCTCACGCAGGCCGAGAAAACCCCCGAACCCCCTCCCCATCCATACACAGGGACTCAGCTGGCCGTTGTGAGCTGCGGCGCGAGTCTTAACCATGTGCTTTGGACTGGGGAGGACGAGGGGATTTTTTTTCACTGCAGCATGAACAGTAACTCGCGTTACTGTTCACGCTACAGTGCTCCGGTGCCGCAGGGGGCTCGAACCCGGGTCAGCGCGCTCACAGGAGCAACGCTCCTGGAGCCAACGCGGCTGACCGCTCGGGTGCTCCACCCGTTGGCAAGAATCGAGAACCTTATTCCTTCAGAATTTCACTCTATCTTCCTAAATGCTACTCCATTATATAAGCCGGAAGCTTTCCCTTCAGGAAGGAGCTGACCAAGATTAGCGCTCTCACAGACTGGAAGTACGGGACTTGATGACCAGATCCCCTCACAGATACAAGCACGAGACCTCCAGTGTACTGCTGAACAAAGCCTCCAACCTGCAATGGTCCAACCAGGTTGGTAATAGTTAGTGGGCAAAATATGAAAAGCAAGTGCAGGTGAGAATTGACTTTGTTATTCACCTCTTTATTTGTTATCCAGGGGCGCCATGGTTCCATGACCGAGAGGTCGAGGTCCTGGATGGAGTACCTTGTCGCCGTCGGCGGGCAGATGGCATTGAAATCTCCACTGAAAACGTGTTCCCGTTACATCTTTACAGTTTGCAGATTTTCTGGTTTAGTTGGTTCAGAGATATGAAGTCTAGCTAACCTGTACAGCCACACCGGTAGCCCATGTCCCAGGAGCCATTTGATGGTCGGCATCATGGACACTAGAGCATCTTTCCAGTGCAAATCTCTGCATAAGTAACATCAGTAAAAACTTGATTATTTGATGCACAATTTACGCATTGGGCACTGGCGCTTCTCCGTGACAATCAAGAGACTTACGTGCAGCCTGATCAATTTGTCATTCTAGCATGGAAAGCCTTCTGCACCCTGGGGTCATTCAGGTAAGCATGGATATAGTAGTTGCTGCATGGATCAACCCCTGGAACCTTCGCAGGATAAAACAGAAAACACTTTTTTTAAGGCAAATAAACACGTAAAAAATAAATTTATCTTTACACAAATCCAGTGGTCACATAAAGTGACTTATATTTAAGAAAAAAATCATGTGACATACAAAAAATAAGAAACAAATTTGTAACAGTACACATAAGGCGAATGCTCTCTTACATAGCGGCGGGAGTAGTATTTTCCGTTGGGCTCTTTGATGCAAATCGGACCGTATATGGCGTACCCGTCAATGGATCCTGAATCATATGCTTTTATGGCATCGGAGCACTCGTTTCCATCCAAGGGACTGAACTTGCAGTTCTTGGTAATGTTGACCCACACCTCATCTGATATCACCTCATGATTCCATAAATAGTCAATTTGCCCTTTTATGTTCTTGTAATAGTCAAGATATGCTTTGCCAACCTAAACACAAAGGAAATGCTTCAAGATGAATAATCTAGGTGACGAGGTATATAAAGAAATGTTGCCAATTTTAGAAGGATTTATATTAGGATATACTAATAACTGGGTGTATACACTGACTGCACGTACCAAAATAGCCTGCATATTTATGACACTACTTTTAATATCGTTGTGACTCAGGATGGTAGCTGCAAGCTGCGGAACATATTGTCCGGCACAAGCAGGTTTCACGAAATGAATGTAGCCTGACCTCCGTTGAGCCACAGGAGGAGTGGCTACGCCGCCGCATCGTGCGTCGCTTCAGCGAAGTAGTAGAAGAGGGCACGGCCGTTCTTCTCGTCCACGGTCACGTATCCGCTGTACTTGTTGAAGCCGACGACCTCCGGCTGCCCCGGCAGCGACGTGATCTTGTCGGCTGCCTTCAAAGCACTCTGGTCAGTGCCTGAGCACTCTGCCTTCAGAAGGCTGCTAGTGACCCTGAACCCCGGCTCCTGTACTCTATACTCATTGCTGCTGCTCTTCCTTCTGGATTGGATGAATTCTCTAAGCCGAGCCTCCTGTGACGCATCTGCGTGCAACGCAGACACACAGGAGGAGAAAAATGCAGATGGAAATTGTCATCGCTCGAATAATCGAGAGAACGGCAAATATTTGGTTCGGGGAACAACGATCAATCGAGGTATCGATCTAGGGCACACAGAGAGTTTTTATACTGGTTCGGGCCTCCCGAAGGATAATAACCCTACGTCCAGTGTATGTCGTGTTGAATATGGTGGTGTGTATGATCTACAATGCAATGTCCTCTCATCGGAGGGTTACATGTATATTTATAGTCCTTGTTACCGCCTCTAGGAGACCTTGCCTTGTTCTACAAGACTTCCGATCTGCAGTAACAGATTCGGAGTCTATCTACAAGTTTCCTTTCGTGCGATACAAGTCTTCGGAAAATACCAAACTAAGTCTTCGGGAATATCTGAAAATATGGGTTACGACATAAGCCCCCGAACATGTCACTTGGCTGATTCGTCTTTGATACGAAGAGGTCTTCATCTTCATGCGAACTTCTGACAAGGGATATGTTCTTCACTGAGCACACATACTTCAGATATTCTTGTCTTCAATCCTTGAGTCATCGGAACAGTTCACCGAACCTAGTCTTCGGAACAACTGTACGCACAGGTCTTCGGAACAACTGGCTGAACCGAGCCTTCGGAATAACTGTCTGAACCAGGTCTTCGGAATAACTGAACAAATCGGGTCTTCGAAATAACTAGGCCGAGCGATCGGAATACCTTCCTCCAAGTAGCCTTGTCAACACCAGGTCTTTAAGAGAACCGTCAATCCAGAGAGCCTAGAAGAAATATTAATCAATTCCCATCCTTATCTCTTTCTCTTGGTCCAGCCATGGCATTGACTCCGCTTCAGAGTTGAAAAGACTTTGACACGACCCTTCAATTCTTGTCCTTATTCTCCAAACCAGGCCCACCAAGGTATCCTCTGGATCCACCGCGTCGCCACACGGTTCCCCAGAAAGAAACATAAAAAATCCACTTTGCACTTGACCTTTCGGTTTCCAAAGGGCCACCTTTTGGCTATAAATGATTAGGACGGCGGAGCCCCCAAGTATCACTTTCGCATCCACCATCCACCATGAGCAAGAAAAGAACCACCACCTCACAGTTCATGAAGTGGTTCGACGACGAACTCGCCGGCGGGTCGGGATCTTCCTCCACGCATCCCGCTGGCGCTCCACCGCCGGTAGCTGCTGCTCCTCCTCCGCTCTCCGCGGAAGATTACGGGCTCCCTCCTCCAAGTCCTCCTCCAGATCCATCTCAGGTCGTAGACCTAGAGGCGGACACGGCGGGAGATGAAGAGTTCGCGCGCCGCCTCCACGTCGCCCTGAACAAGGGGCCACGCGGGATTCCGGCGGACGCCAAACCCATCTGCCTCGACGACTCCGACGACGACGACGACGACAACGACAACAGCGACGACGACGAACCAAGCAAGAAGAAGGCCATGGTCCTGTACAATCCTGGTTGGGCTCCCTGGACGAGCGCTCAAGCCGGATCCAGTCAGGCGGGTGGCTCCATTCCCGTCGCCGCAGAAGATCCTCTCCTTCCTACCGGGGTCATCAACCCGGTCATGGCATTGAACGAGGGTTCTACCCTCTCCACCACCGAGTCGCCCCTCCCGCTTATCACTCTGAGTGAGGGCGGCGTAGGCGCAGGCTCTGCTGCTGCTGCTGCCGAAGCCTCCTCTCCCCTCATCACATATGAGGAGGACGAGGTTGATGCTGATGCTGCTGTTGCAGCCCCTGAGGACGCCGATAATCGGCGGAACTAAGGATAAGGAGATGGCTATCATACCACTCTCCTTATAGTAGCCTAGGTTTCCTTGTTTTTTCTTCTTCTCCTGTTTTATTCTTCTGTCAAGCAGGTCGGAGAGCAGAACCTAGGTTATTTTCTGTACGTCTTGCTTGTAATATCTTTTGACTACCTCCCGGTAGGCCTTCTTGAGGTCGTCCTGGGACGCGTCCTTGGGCACATCAAGAGCTGCCTTCAATCAAAGATTATAATTTCTGAATGATATTGCATCTGTGATGTTGGCTCTTCTTTTTTTCTTGACAATGAGTCTTCGAGATATCTGAACTTAGCTTCTCCGATGTGTCTTGATGAAATAAGTCTTCGTAACAACTAACAGATCACTTGGTCGAGAACTCTTCGGGAGTAGTACTCAACACGTTTTTCACGCACCGAAGGCTCTTTCCGATCCGGATCGTTAATCGAACATTATTAATTATTCGGGGCAATTGATCCCAAAAAATATTCCAACTTCCGACGTCACAACCAGGTAGTTATCCTTCCAAAAACCGGGCGCAAATCCAAACTCATTATTTTAATAACAGAAAAGAGCATCACCTCGGTATATTCCGCACGTAACCCAAGGAAGGGAAATCCCGCATTTACGGGGAGGCGAACCGTCACGCCGGGTTTTACTTAAGCCCTTCACGCCGTATTCTTTTTCCTCCATCCTTTAGTCTGCACTCTTTTCCATTTCCTCAAACCCTAAACATTTCACATGGCCGCCGCATCCTCGTCCGCCACAATCTCCGGCAGTCCCAACGAGAATCAATCCTCCGACTCCCACGACTCCAACATCTCTCTTACCCAGGCGCAGCAGAAGATGAAGAAGGGAGAAATCCCGAATCTCCAGGAGTACTGGAAGAAATCCTCTCTTTCCCAGGAGTATTTGGATGAACTGGAGAGAAGGGGGATGATCTCGGCTTTCCTGACCCGACGAAACACCGGCGAAGAGGAGTACCATCATTGCAACACCACAGAACTCCCGGTATTTGAGGCTCATCTCATGTGTGGTTTCAATCTTCCGCCCTCCAAATTTCTTGAGCAGATCTGTAGATTTTACCATATCGAGCTTGTTCAACTCAAACCCAACGCTGTGATGATGCTTAGCATGTTTGCCATCTTGTGTGAATGTTGGTTGGGCGTAGCCCCCTGTCTGAATCTGTGGCGCCATTATCACCAGCCCCGGTACTACAAAGGTCAGATGATGGTGTTTTCAGTAGGCTTCGTGCTTAGGAACAAAGCTGAATTCATCCCATATCAGTACAAGTCTTCCTGGAGCGGATATGACACCAAATATCTGATCTTGGACATGTGGAAAAAGAACACCGTGATCAAGCTGGAGGGCTTAATGCCAAACCATGAGAAATGGGACAAGGGTCTTCCGACCTATGTTCCTCGATTGAATAAGATGATAGCCAGGGTCAACGAGTTGATCAAGTTGGGCCTGAGAGGAGAACATGTTGTGGAAGAATTCATCCGAAGACGCATCTTCCCTCTTCAGAAGCGTGTCCACTGGCTATGTATTATACAAGTCCTGGCGAACCTAATTGGTTACCAGCTGGAGGTAGATGTCCATCACTCATCAACATACCAGTATATACTTGATATCTGATTTCTGTTTGATAAGCATGTCATCTTTTTCTCTCCTTTGCAGCTGTCGAACTCTCCGAAGACGATGTCTTCAAGAGAGTGTATGATATCATGGGTACTGGACCAAAGGTTAAGCCTTCAACAGTACCTCTTCCTTATAGTGCAGAAAATCCACCTCCCGAGGTATGTTGATTGTAAATCTCCTCGATTTTCTTGAAGACATATTTTCTGCCATGCTGATCTTGTGTTCTGTAGAACCTTTACGAACCTGGCCCCGACGATGTCCAACCTGATGTTGATATAGTCATCGGGGACAGTGATGAAGAAGACAACGGTGATCGGGAGAAGGATACTGCCGTTGCCGATGACGCCACCAGCTCTCTTGAGCGAAAGATGGCTGCTGTTGCTGCTGTCGAGCAGTCTGAGGCACCAGGAGATACCGAGAGGCCTGGACCTGCTACCGATCCCACGTCCGGTAACACTCCGGTGGGTGTCGAAGCCACTAGTCCTCCTCCACCTGCCGTCGAGTCTTCGAAGCCCCCAGCTGGGACGAAGACAAAGACAACGACTCGCAAGCGCTTCCGAACGGCAACTCCTGCAACTCCAGCAGCTCCAGCAGCTCCATCAGCTTCGGCAATTGTCGCTCCCGATGTCCCTGAACTGCCTCCGACTCGCGTCGCCAATCCTCGTACCGGCGATCAGGTACCCATCGAAATAATTTTCGGCAGTCTCTTTAAAGGATTTTCCAAAATCTCTCAAGTCTTGTCTTCCCAGGCGACATCTGCTTCTAGCCCTGCTGCCAAGAGAAGACGCTTCCGCACGAAGAGGTATACTTCGTGGGTGTTCTTACCAAATTCCCTTGCTGCTTGAAATATTTTTATCCGATCTTATGATGTGTGACCATGCTGTAGTGTTCCATCTTCTTCTGCTGAACCTGCCCCTGCTGTCAACCCTCTGGCCCCGAACGTACAATCAGCGCCCGAAAAGGCCCTAACTGTTTCTGCTTCCGCATCCGGAACAGTTGGGGAGAGCTTAGTGTTTGACAAGCTGAGCCAGGAGGTCGTTGCTGCCAGGCAGTGGCATTTGCGAACTTGCAAGCACCTTACTGACAGAATCAAACAGAAGGATGGAGAACTTGTCGCTCTTCAGAAGAAACTTTCTGATGTTGAGGCTGCCTATGCTTCATCTGGGAAAGATGATAGAATTCGAGAACTCGAGGCGGCTCTCATTGCTTTGAACAAGACCCACGACGAAGCAAAGGAAGCTCATGCCAGGGAGGTCACAGATCTCAAAGCTGAACATAAGGAGTACCTCAAGGATCTGCATGTGGAAAGAGATGCTTTATCGAAAACAGCGGAGGGTAATTCTTCCTGTCATATGCTGTTTACTTTTTGCCTTCTGCATATCCCTGAAGTAATCTAATATCTTCTGTTGTAGATTTGAGCTCCAAAAATGAAACCCTACGCACCGAGAACACAGCCAAGACCCAAGTCATCCAAACTCTGCAGACGGAGGTGAAGAAGCTGAAGGAAGCCAACAAGATTCTGTCCGCAGAGAAGGCCAAACTTGCTGACAAGGTTGCTGATAGTTTGGTCAATGGCTGTGCCTTTGCTTTGGCTGCTTTGAAGAACCGTCATCCTGAATTGGATGTGAAGGTTGTAGAGCAAGGCTTTACTTGTAGTGTAGGTGAACGTGATGCACTTGTTGATGGTCTGATGGAATCAGCCGACAAGTTCATCATGGACTTGAACTTGGAAGCACCTCTTTCTGATGAGGAGAGGCCTTGAAATACTTGTTCAGCCCTGTAATAAAACAATATTTTGTTGTAATATTGGAGCTCAAGCTCCTGTTAATTTGACTTAGATATGCATAGTAGCCCAGCCCCCTGCTTTTTGGATACAGTTTTGACTGTATGCAGGAAAGCATTATCACTAATATGCAATATCTAAATAACATAGAAGGATGCACATTAATTCATTGACGCGTAGCTTTGCCTTTGACAAGCGACGTTTGAACTATTGCTCTGAAGTTGCTCCATATCTGGAACTCATAATAGCTGTATAACATTTGACTTTGCACATGGCAAGTTATGTTTCAAGCTAAGTAGTGGGGGTGTTGATCTTGCAACGTGGTCTGAAGTTGGCACTTATAACTCGATGGCTAAGGCTCTTACTTCAGACACTCGGGGAGACTTACGAAACTTATGAACCATTGGCCAAGCTATCATGTAGCACCATATGGCATAAGACTTGCAGTCTGTTGGGTGGTTGATCGTGCAACCGGCCTAGGGAGAGCCACTTATTAACCTCATGGGCTAAGGGTCCCTCGCTAGAACATCATGGGGGTCAATTAACTTATGAACCACAGTGTGGCTAAGCCTTATGACCAATCTTGCCTGAAGAGGCTGTTCGTACCGATGCCTTATAACCCTCATGTGGCTAAGACACCAGCCAAACTAGTAGACCGACCTTTGGTCAGCCTTTGGAGCCTTGCACAGTAGTTGGAGAAACTGAACACACTTTATTCATCAAACAATGGATTACACATAAAACTTTCTAAGCTGATCAGTGTTCCATGTTCCGGGCAATATATCACCGTCAATATGGGCTAAGATATAAGCCCCCATGCCAGCATCCTCAACTACTATGTATGGTCCTTCCCATGGAGAAGACAACTTGTGCTTATCCTTGGTTTTGATATCCTTCTTGATCACCAGATCTCCCACATCTAAATGTCGACCGACCACTTTACAACTGTACTGCTTCTTCAGAACCTCCTGATAATGTTCCACATTATGGAGTGCTGTGTTGCATTCTTCTTCGAGGAGCAGTAGATCAACCTCTCGAGAGATTTGCTGGTCGTCTTCATAGAAATTGGTGACCCGATGAGCCCCCAAGTGAATCTCGGGTGGTAGTACTGCATCACCACCGTAGACTAGGAAGAACGGAGTTTCCTTTGTAGCCCGACTTGTAGATGTTCGTGCTGACCACAGAACGGTTGGTAGCTCTTCGATCCAATTCTTGCCTAGCTGCTAGCTTCTCGTAGACTCGTGCACGCATCCCCTTCATAAGGACCCCGTTGGCTCGCTCAACAGCACCATTGGTTTGAGCATGAGCCACCGAAGATGTCGGGTGAAGTATACCATGATCGGCACAAAATTTCTCAAACCGGCGACCGATGAACTGTCGACCATTGTCTGATATCAGCTTTCTGGGAACTCCAAACCTTGTGACTATATTTCTCATGAACTTGACAGAAGCAACCTCAGTGATGTTCACAACCGCCTCTGCCTCGATCCACTTGGTGAAAGTATCGATGGCGACGTATAAGAATTTGTACCCTCCTTTGGCTTTAGGAAACGGTCCCAATATGTCGACCCCCCAGATAGCAAAAGGCCATGTAATTGGAATTGTATGCAACTCTTGAGCATGCCTTGTACTTTGCCTACTGAAGAATTGACAGGACTTACATGTCTGCACGAGGTGAATAGCGTCTTGCTTTGCCGTGGGCCAGTAGAATCCGTGCCTGAAGGCTTTGCCGATGAGAGTGCGATAAGCTGCATGTGCACCGCAGATCCCACCGTGTATATCATGCAGTAATCGAATACCATCTTCCGTAGAGACACACCTCAGCAGAATCCCATTGAGACCTCTTTTGTAGAGTACGTCGTCAATCAATACGTAATGCTTGGACTTGCGGGCCAGCCGCTCCGTGGCCGCATCATCATCTGGGATAGGACTGTTTTCGAGAAACAGGCGAATCGGTATGCGCCAGTCTTCGACAGAGCCTTCTCCCGAATCGATAATCATCATTTCCACTGCATCATGCGTGCTTGCCGCCGATGGCTTGTGGAGCTTTTCTAAGAACACATCATCTGGGACTGGAGATCGCGATGAAGCAATGCAAGCTAAATGATCAGCGTCACGATTGTCCAGCCGTGGTACGTACCGCACTTCGAGACCATCGAACCCTTTCTCCAGCTTCCGTACTTCTTCAAGATAATCGGCCATCTTCGGATCAGAGCATTGATACTCTTTCTGTACCTGCCGGGCGACTAACTGTGAATCCCCTTTCACGAGCAGTCGGCTGATACCGAGAGATTTGGCAATGCGGAGACCTGTCACGAGGCCCTCATATTCTGCAACATTGTTCGTAGCTTGGAAGAGCAACTGGATGGCGTACTTCAATACTTTCCCTGCCGGAGATATGAAGACAACTCCGGAACCGGCACCTTTCAACGTGAAGGAACCATCAAAATACATGACCCAGTGATCTGGATCTTTCTTGTCATCAGCACCATCATCGGTCCACTCTGCTATAAAATCCGCCAGAGCTTGTCCTTTGATGGCTGTTCGAGAGACATATTCAATCTGGTATTGACCAAGCTCTACAGACCATTGAGCAATTCTGCCGATGGCATCCTTGCAATGCAGAACAGTCTGGAGCGGTCTATCCGAGACTACCTTGATTGGATGAGCTAAGAAGTAATGCTTCAGCTTTCTGGATGTCATCAACACTGCGTACAAGAGCTTCTGCACCATCGGGTAACGTGTCTGGGCATCTTTCAATATCTCACTGACGAAATAAACAGCGAACTGTTTGGGCCCAGTGTCTGTTTCCCGTTCAACTGTCAGCGCAGCGCTAACAACTGAATCTGTGGCAGCAACATATAAGAGCAGTTCTTCATTGGGCTGTGGGGGTTTCAGGGTGGGCATATTTTTGAGATAAGCTTTCAGCTCCTTGAACGCCTCTTCTGCCTGGTCATCCCACTGAGAGCCATCTTGATTGCGTAATAACTTGTAGAATGGGATACCTCGTTCTCCCGATCTCGAGATGAACCGGTTCAGGGCCGTCATCATGCCTGCTTGCTTCTGGACTTCTCGCCTGGTCTTCGGAGGTTTCAATTTTTCTAGAGCCGCAACTTTTACTTGGTTGGCATCAATCCCTCGCTCGGAAATCATGTACCCCAGTAGTTTTCCAGACTTCACCCCGAAGACACACTTGGCAAGGTTGAGTTTCATCTTGTACTTTCTCAGATTGTCGAATGTTTGCTTCAGGTCTGCCAGGAGATCATCGGACTTCTTGGTCTTGACAACAATGTCGTCAATGTAGGCTTCGACGTTCTTCCCGATCTGATCCTCGAAGACTATGTTGACACACTTCTGATAAGTACACCCCGCATTCTTCAGCCCGAAGGGCATCGTGATGTAACAGAATATTCCGAACGGCGTGATGAAGGCCGTCCTTTCTTGATCGTCGACATTGAGGCTAATTTGGTGATATCCAGAATAAGCATCAAGAAAACATAATAACTCACTAGTGGACGTAGAGTCTACAATCTGATCTATCCTCGGAAGAGGGTACTCATCTTTAGGACAAGCTTTATTCAAACTAGTGTAATCGACGCACATGCGTCAGGACTTGTCTGGCTTAGGAACTAGTACAGGATTTGCTAGCCATTCAGGATAGTCTACCGTTCTAATGAACCCGGCTTTGAGAAGCCTAATGACCTCCTCATGTATGGCGTCGCGTTTGTCCGGCGTGTACCTTCGCTGCTTTTGCTTGATCGGCTTAAAAGCCGGGTCGATCCCCAATTTGTGCTCGATCACCTCCCTGGGGATCCCGGGCATATCAGATGGCTGCCATGCAAACACATCGATATTCTCCCGGAGGAAGGCTACGAGCGCGTCTTCCTATTTAGGGTCGAGATTGTCCCCGACGTTGGTCTTTTTGCCGGGGCCGATGAAGCTGAGGCCAATCGGCTTGCTGCCCTTTTTAGCAGGCTCATCTCCTTTCGCGCTTGGCCCGTCGACAGTCTTTGCTGGCGCTTGGGCGGCCGCTGTCGACGGAGATGCCGCATCTGAAGCCTTCGTGTCGGCAACTGCTGCTATCTGCCTTTGATCTTCTCGAGGAGTTTTTGGCTGCTTTTGCGAGTCAAGATCTTTCGAGTCAAAGTGGCCAGCGATGATCAGCGCATTGACGTCGCATCTCACGGCCTGGTCTTGATCGGCGCACAGCGTGATAACACCCGCAGGTCCTGGGATCTTGAGCATGGCGTAGGCGAAGTGCGCAGCCGCCATGAACCTGAACAGGAACGGTCTTCCCAGGATGCAGTTGTAGGCAGATTCGAAGTCAGCCACATCGAACGTCAGGACTTCAGTTCTTCTATTTTCTCTCGGACCCACTGTCACTGCTAACTCTATCTTCCCAAGAGGACGCGAAGACACCCCAGGCAAGATGCCATGGAATGATTCCTCAACTGGTCGGAGAGCGATGATCGGCAGGCCCATCTGATCGTACGTCTTCTTCATCAATAGGTTGAGACCGCTTCCGTTGTCGATCAACGTCTTCGCGACCTTGTTCCTGTGGATAATGATTTTGGCGACGAAGGGCAACTCTGGGTTGCTCAGCAGAGTCTTCGGGTGGTCATCGGCATTGAACGCGATCGGGGTATCCGACCACTCTAGTCTTCTAGAACAGGGTTCTGCCATAGCCACCTCTCTCTGCAGCTTCTTGTATTGGCTCTTGGACGACAGAGCGGAGCTTCCTCCGAAGATCATGTTGATCTCTGGGTACCTCTCCTCCTCGTCATCGTCATGATCTCTGCGACTTCTGTAGCGTGGGCGTTTATCCCGGTCATCGCGCTCCCTGAGCTCCCGATCTCGGTACTCCCGATCACGGCGCCCACGATCCTGATTCTCCCGATCTCGGTGCTCCCGATCTCGGTGTTCTCGATCTTGGCTTTCGCGGCCCCGATCCTCTTCTCTTGTCGTCCGTGAGGTCTTGCCCTCTTCTAGACGCTTCTTTTCCAGCTTGAGGTAATCGAAGCACTCTTCTAGTTCGTGGTTTGGGGAGCGATGAATCGGACACCACTTAGCCACGCCTTCGGGACGACCTCGCTTCTTACGGAAGTGATTACGATCCGATCCCGACCGATCGACCGTATTCACCTCCCTGTCTTCTGACTTCTTCTTCGGAGCCTTGCCCCGGCCATCAGAGAGGCGAGCTCGAGCATCAGCAGCCTTGGCACAGATTTCTGCCAATCGGAACAGCTCTGCAGTAGTCTTTGGCTCGTTCTCCGCTATGGTCTCCACCATCTTCACATCCAAACACCCTTCTTGGAAGGCGAGGACCACTTCTATATCGGAGATGTCTGCGATTGTGTTCTTCATTAGGCAGAAGCGCTTGATGTAGTCTCGAAGATTCTCATCAGCCTTCTGTTTAACACCTCGGAGCTGCTCTGGTGTTGCGTTGCGGTTGTACGATCCAAGGAAATTTCCCTTGAAGACCTCGCACAGTTCTGCCCAGGAGTCGAAGTGATATGCCGGGAGGTTTAGCAACCACGACCGCGCTGCTCCGGTCAGGGCGGTGGGTAGATAGGCGCACTTGATTCTTTCATCTCCTCCTGCGGCATCTATCGTCGTGGAGTATATCGACAAGAACTCTTCTGGGTTGATAGTGCCGTCGTACTTGTCGATAGACCCCACTTTGAACTTGACTGGCCACTCAACAGTTCGGAGATAACTACCCAGAGCCCTATACGAGGGCAGCTTAAGAGCCGTCTCTGGGCGCGTCCCTCTACGAGCTGGAGCGCCTGGGGTTTGTTGGTCTGGTTCCCCCCTTAGGGGATCGCCAGTTTGGTTCCTCCGCTGGTTTATCTGATGCCTTGCATCCGAAGGCTCCAGATTACGCCGATGTCGCCTGGGGTGATCGGAGGATGATCCATGTGAGGATGAATCGGCCCTCTGATCGTTGGTAGCCCCCAGGCGTCTGTGTACTGGAGTCCTAGCCGGTGCAGCGACCTCCTGATCTTGCAGTGGAATCACGCGGCCGGCAAGTTCCACGACTTGTTGTACCATCGGAGCCAGTGGTGTTCCGTCAGGGGCCATACGCGCGAGGGAATCCAATGCGGTTTGGAACCGGACGGCGTCGAAGTCGGGGTTGAGATTTCTTGGCGTCACATTGGACGGCGCAACCGATCGAGATCTGATCGAGTCGATGGTGCGCAAATCGCTGGATGCCTCGTCGTCACGTCCCGCCATGAAGACTTCTCTGGCCGGGTTGTGACCCTGGTTTGGATCTCCGATCTCAGGGCAGTCATCGTCGCTGAAGTCGGACTCGTAATTAGGATAACCGAGCCCGAACCCAGGAAAATACCGCCCCTCGGTGATGTCGAGAGCGATCTTTTGCATTCTCGCTTCTAGGGCAGAGCTAGGTGGCGGATCCAAGGTGGATCCGTCTTCTAGGCGGGTTCCAAACGGAGAGCCCGATACCCGCGAAGCGATCTTGAACTCGGCTGCGGAATTTCGCAGTCCGAACGTAGTACATAGGGCCACCGGCGACACACGTGGCGCCGCCGACGAGCTCTTTTCAGCAGATCCGTACGAGGACGGAGCTTTCATGGCCGCCAGGGACGCCTCCTGCGCCACCGACGACGTCTTTTCCTGGAGATTTCTTTCCTCGTCCGCGACGAACGTGAAAGACCCGAACTTGAATTCGGCGCCCGCCGGGAACTTCATCTTGTTCGCCAATGCCATCTGATGCTCTAGATGGATCCTCAGCGCTGCCCCCCTACCTGGCGCGCCTCTGTCGTCGCTCGAATAATCGAGAGAACGGCAAATATTTGGTTCGGGGAACAACGATCAATCGAGGTATCGATCTAGGGCACACAGAGAGTTTTTATACTGGTTCGGGCCTCCCGAAGGATAATAACCCTACGTCCAGTGTATGTCGTGTTGAATATGGTGGTGTGTATGATCTACAATGCAATGTCCTCTCATCGGAGGGTTACATGTATATTTATAGTCCTTGTTACCGCCTCTAGGAGTCCTTGCCTTGTTCTACAAGACTTCCGATCTGCAGTAACAGATTCGGAGTCTATCTACAAGTTTCCTTCGTGCGATACAAGTCTTCGGAAAATACCAAACTAAGTCTTCGGGAATATCTGAAAATATGGGTTACGACAGAAATATACCTCATCTTTAGCTGTTGTTGAGATGATCAAGATTGCGAGCTGCTTATAAAAAAGAGAGTGAACATGCAAACCACGAGATATAGATTTTTGCGAATGAACCATGAAGAAGTTCTAACCACTTAATTGTTTGCATTTTATCTTTGTCCATGCATTAAACGAATATATTGGGAATAGTCCTATATTTTATTTTAGGCCACTCGTCTGTTTTCATCATCGAGATGATGTCGAAAACGTTTTTTTTTTTTTTTGCGACGAGTTGAAAATGGAATTGACTTCCCAATGTATAAAAAGAATGTCTCTTTGCCATGGTCTCTTTAATATGTGAAGGACCTATGTTAAGTGCCACAGATTAACCCCCTTTCGTTTTGTGTAGTCCACAGATTAACCCTTTGATACAATTTCGGTGGAAAATACGAAAACATCATTTCAACTCCTTTCAATATATTAGAAGTTGGAACAGTGAAACAATTTCTTGTTTCTCATCCAATTACGGTATCTAAAATTTCCAGAATATGTTATTCTACTTATTCTTCTTCTTGTGAACACCATCCATTTCAATCTCAACACGCATGTAAGTGTTAAAGACATAAGAAGCCTATGACTAGAATGTCATTCGTTCCTCAAGTATGTGTTTCTAATCAACGAGTCATCAGAAAGAATTGAAATCCCATAGATGATCCCAAATCAGTTTGGAATGAATGATGGTGGGAGCATGTTCTTCAGGAAAGCGTAGAGCAGAACAAGCGATCTCTCAGGCTGGTAAGTGGGAACTGTATGGCCTGCTCCCCTCACCGATGCCAGCGTGAAGCCTCCTTGGTACTGCTGAACATAGCCTCCAACCTACATCCATCACGTATTCGACATCAAACCTTCCAAATCTCACTTGAATCTGAAATATTTCTATTACTTTTGTTACTGCAAATTTTACCTCTCGGTTAGGGGTGTACCAAGGACGCCACTTTTTAAGGACGGTTAGATTGAGATCCTTGACAGAGTATCGGGTCGCGGTAAGTGGGCAGATGGAATCAAAGTCACCGCTGAAAATATGAGAATTAGTGGTTGAGTCATCTTTTTTTAGTAAGTGGTTGCGCTAGCTTAAGTTGGAAAAATCTGAAACAGTACCTGTATATCCATACTCTTAAGCCGTGATCGACCAGCCTACCGATGATCGGTGCCATGGACTCTGGGGCATCTTTCCAGTCAAAGTAGCTGAAACAAACGAAAGAACAAGCTACAGAGTATCAGATTTCGCCATATGGGCAAGAACGCAGTGGGACCATTAAGGTTGGTACATGAACCTACCTACAACCTTGCCAGGTTATGTTGATGCTGGCGTGCAGAGCCTTCTGCACCTCGAGATTGTTAAGGTAAGGATGGAGGTACTTGCGGCTACATGGATCGTAGCCAAGTAACTGAAAAAACAAACAAACAAAGAAGAGAATTGCAACACTCTGTATGTGATCAGTGACTGCAAAATATAATACCGCATGGTTTTAATTGATCTCAAGACAAGATCGAGCTGTTGGATCCGTGGTTTGATGTCGCATACCTTGCTGCTGGAGTAGTAGGTGCCGCTGCGCGACTTAAGGCAGATCGGTGCGTAGATGTTGTAGCGATCGATGTCCCCGTCATCGAACGAGCGCTTTGCCACGTGGCACTGCGGACCGTCGGACGCGTTGAAGCTGCAGCTGGCGAGGATATTCGCCCAGACCTCGTCGGAGATGACGCCGTGGCTCCACATGAACTCGTGGAACCCCTTGTCGTTGAGGTCTTCATCGAGGTACGGATTGCCAACCTAGTTCAAGCGCAAGATCGATTAATTCCCGGTTTTACTGGACAATAATTAAATGGCAAAATGACGAAAACTCCAAATTAACTCACGAAGATGCCACGGAGGTTGATGGGAGTCTGCTGGCCGGGGACGCGGTTCATGGCCGTGATGACGGTGGCGAGCTCCGGGACGTAGTGTCCGCCGTAGCTCTCGCCCGCGACGTAGAAGTCCCGGCCCTTGTACTCGGGGAACCTCTCGAGCCACTTGACCAGGAAGACGTACGTGTCCTCGGCCGTCCTTTGGTCGCCGACGTTGATGTAGTCCTCCATGTTCCACGAGACCGAGAACCCGACGCCGGCCGGCGACTCCAGGAAGATCACGTTAGCCACTGCATCCACACCGTCGTTCATCGCCAAATAAACACAGTGCTAGTTACACGTAACGGTCACAAGCTAAAGCTGCACTTACGGTTGTTCCAGGCGTGCCTGTTCCTGCTCAGGGTCTTGCCGTCGGGGTTGACACGGAACGGGCCGAGCTCCATCATCGCCCCAAATCCCAGCGACGAACATCCAGGCCCTGCACACGTCAACGGAACGGGCCGGTGAGACAACGCGTCGCTCTGCACGTACGCTGCACGAAATTGACCATGTTTTACCTCCGTTGAGCCAGAGGATAAGCGGCTTGGAGGCCGCGTCGTGAGCGGACTCGACGAAGTAGTAGAAGAGCTCGCGGCGGTGCTCCTCGTCCACCCTCACGTAGCCTGCGTACTGGCCGAAGTTGACGCCCGGCGGCTGGCCGGGCAGCGCGGCGACCCGGTCGGCCTCCTTGCTGCCGCTCGCCGGGATCTTGCAGCGCTCGGGCAGGTGGGCGAAGCTGCTCTCCGGATCCGCCCACGGGTCGGTTTCGACAGGCACGTCCGTGGCGTTCCTCTTCGCGAGTCTCTTCATGGCCCTGGACGCCATGAACTTGCTGAGTTGGTCCTCCTGGGACGAATCAGCGAGTGATGTGCCCAATAGGACAGCGAGCGAGAGGAGGAAGACGGTGGTGGTGCTCCTCATCTTTGTCACTGTGAGGAAATGCTGTGGCGCATGTTGGAGAATATTAGTTGTTGGTCTTTAAGCTGTTTTTATAGGCGCATGGCGTGGAGAATTGGAGGGTACAAGAGCCAAAGGTTGCGTGCAATTCAGAGTAGTTGCTGGGTATGGATGCATTCACCCGGGAAGTTAGAAGCAGTTATCAGTGATTGATTTGGGTTTACTGTTGTGATCAAATAGAAATCCATCTGGCGCCGCTGCTACGCATATAGGCTCGGGCCGGACAACGATATGAGGCCGTCGTGGAACAAAAGTTTCTGGCCCTTCTTACTGAAAGCACAATATTTGCTGGCATGCTAGCTTGTCAAGGTAATTAACTCTTAATTTCCTTGCTTCCTTATATCTCCAAACCCCAACCCCCCCTCCCTTGGCTGCTCCTCATATGTCATGTCCCAACCAGCCGTAGCTTTAAGAAGCCAGCTGGGAAAGCTATACCCAACACAAATTTGGAAGAACAAAATTTTGGCTACCCCAGCACTCAACGCACATGACTCCACTTCATAAAGAGCAAAACTTACCATCAGATTCATGCAGGTAGATGGGCTTATTTGCTTTCGAATGCGATAGGTGGTTACTGATCTTGATAGGTACTTTCCTTCCTTACCATTTTAAGGACTATAGTACATTCTATAATTGACTACAATAATTGATATAATTTGGCTAGAGGACACCCTGGTACTTTTTTTTTTTTTGAGGGCACCCTGGTACTACAGGGCATCACAAATAGTAAAATGTAGTCTTATCCCCAAAAAATTTGTAGTAGATTGTTTGTGGATGCCTCGCAGTGGGACTCGGCGAAGTAGTAAAACAGCTCACAGCCATGCTCCCCATTAACCGTCTCTTCAGGACCCTGGATGCTATCAACAACTTTATGAAATGATATATGTGAATATTTCAAATAAGCCATTGCAATTATCGTAAAAGAAACGGAGTACTGCCCCAACCCCGAGCTACTTTCCCATGTTCCAAATTCAAGTGTTTCAATGTTGCATCAGTTCATTTTGGCTTCATTCGCTTTCGAATGCGGTAGGTGGTTTCTGATCTTGATAAGTACTTTCCTTCCTTACCTTTTTCAGGACTATATATGAGGATAAATGTTGTGGGTTACTAGAAAAATCATAGCAGTTGGTCAGGTATTTATATAGGTGCATGGCATGAGAGGACAAGAACCAAGGCTCTCCAAGGAAAGTTTCAAGCAGTTGTCTATCATGTCCAAATAAAAATTAGTCCTCCCTTTGGTTTTTTTTATTGATATCATCATGACAATATTTTTAGCTAAAAATGGACTAAATTATCCTCATGCCATCACTAAAAAACAAGAGGGGTGAAATTGTGGTCTTGCACTGTTACATTTACAACAACTACTAACAATAGCCATCTCTAGACAACAAAAGATTTTGTGCGCCAAGATGAATCCTCTCAAACTCAGAATACACATCATAGTGAGGTCTGTGAATAAGTATGACTTCTTTTTACAATGTTCTTTTTCCTTTTGGACGATAATGGCATACACCCTCGATAGAAAATACATGTGCCATTTTAGATCAAAGTTTTTTTTTACTACTATTCTCTAGAAGAAAATATTTGCTGGGTATACCCGCTTGCGCAGCTAAGTGTACAAAAATGAGATTAGAGTTTAATTCTCGACTTCTACCTAATCATCCATATAGTTCTAAGGATCACAACAAAGCAGCTCCATACAAGTTAAGGAGAACAAATAAGATAAAGAACAAATGCAACACTCAAGATACTCCATTTTCAACATATAGCATAACTTTGCATCACATCGATTCAACTCCTTTAGTGGTAGGGCTTCACTTGCTTTTGGCTAGACAGGTCTTTTCTTATCTTGTCCGTCATTGCTCTCAGTTTGGCACATTCCTGTTCCTTGCTTACAATCTTGTAGCTTTTGGAAACACTTTTAACTCCGAAATGGGCCAATTTATAGATACACTCTAAATTTATCATAACCACTTCACATTTTGCATTATTTTCTCCATGTATAATTAAAAAAATATTTGGGATAATTCTTCATTTTTTATTTTAGACAACTTGATATATATGTTTTTATCATCGAAATCGTGTGAGGGTGGGACTGAATTTTCAATATATTCTAAAACAAAATCGAGATGTCTGCTTTCCATGGCCTCACTAATATGTGGTAGACCTTTCTTAAGTGCAACTTTAGAATGTACGTAACAGGTTTGCCTTTATGCTCAACATGGGGGAAAATAACAAAGGCATTATTTCATCATATCAGGAAGTGCAACAATGAAACAAGTTTTTCATTCACTCCTCTCAGTATTGTAGGTAAACACATAAACTTGAATGTATAACACTGATGCCCATCCTATGTGTCGTAACCCATATTTTCAGATATTCCCAAAGACTTAGTTTGGTATTTTCCAAAGACTTGTATCGCACGAAAGGAAACTTGTAGATAGACTCCGAATCTGTTACTATAGATCGGAAGTCTTGTAGAACAAGGCAAGGACTCCTAGAGGCGGTAACAGGACTATAAATATACATGTAACCCTCCGATGAGAGGATGATCAAATCATAGATCATACACACCACCATATTCAACACGACATACACTGGACGTAGGGTTATTATCCTTCGGGAGGCCCGAACCAGTATAAAAACTCTCTGTGTGCCCTAGATTGATTCCTCGATTGATCGTTGTTCCCCGAACCAAATATTTGCCGTTCTCTCGATTATTCGAGCGACGACAGAGGCGCGCCAGGTAGGGGCGCAGCGCTGAGGGTCTGTCTAGAGCATCAGAAATTTCAAGCAAATCTTCGGCGGCGCATGTTCGCGTCCTGGACAAATCGACGATAACCAGAAGGTGCAACTCATCGAGTCACGCCAACAAGACATCTGCAAGCTGCCGCAACAGATCCGCGACGACTCTCGCGTCCGTCACAAGATCAAGTCGGCGAAACACAGCCTGATGAGTTCGACTCGGAGTACTCGTTGATTAATCCATCTACTACCGATGGTGAATCGTCCGCAAGCCCCGAGGCTTCAATCTTGTCGTCTCCGAGCAATTCACGATGTAGAGAAGCGCATGATTTTGGTCTGCGCAGCACGACTACAGGGAAGTTTCTTTCTTTAATTATTCATGTTAATAAATTACTTTCACGATTCGTATAGACCGATTCCGTTTCCAATCAGCAGACACGTGCGTACAGTACATGTTTGCTTGTTTTTGGCAGTAATCGAGTTGTTCAGAGAAGGAATTCGTAGCCTGGTTATATTATTTTCTTATTCTTAATCCCGATTGATTAACGTTTGTCTGGATGCTTCGTGCATGTACGGCCGGACGACACCTGATTCATGGGTGAAATACACTGCTGGCCTCGATGAAAGCGAAAACAAGTTCAATCAGGAGATCGATTCTTCCGGACACATCATCGGGCTTTGGTACGTGGAGCTCTCCCGAAGAGAGATGCTCTTCACGCACCGACTGCCTGGGGATGCCATCGGGAGTTCAAGCCATCTAGAGGAGTTCGGCAAGGAAGCTCATGCGCAAGCTGACGGATGCCTCGAGCATAATTAGCACCTACGTACTGTCGAACGCTCTGCCTCCCGCGGAACAAGCTAGTCAGCAACTTCACCGGGTGAGGGGCTCAGCTCATCGAGGTGGCTTCATCGGAAGCCCAGCATGACCGAGCATACAGTATGGAGATACGCATTCCAACCAATTCCGAAGACCTCGAGTCAGACAGGGAAGATTATTTCTTTTTAATAATATTGAATTCCTGATTTTTTAGCATGCCGATCATTATTATCTGGCATGACCCCTGGATTTATTTGTTAAACAAAGATGGATGTGCATTGTTTTAACAATGTCGGTCACTTATTTTTCTTAATATCATGCTAATCAAAGACTTGATCTTTGTTGACTGTTTACGCATGTACTTGGCATCTTCGGAATCGTTGGTGTGAAACTCGCCGAGTACCAGATGACCACATCGGAAGTTTCACGCAGTCCTGACTAGAGCGATGGAGAGATGACGACCAGCTGACATCATTGGGTGTCCCGAAGGCGAACACCATGTCGTCGGTACCGGAACGTCAATTCCAGAAATTACGCTCGGGGGCTACTCAATAATCCTGAAGATCCCAAGCCGACTGTCAAAGCATTCAGAACAACTCTTCAAGCGACTGGGGCTTCAGATAAGCCAAATAAATCCCTTTATTATTTTATTCTATACTATGTCTGTTCTTTTCTCTACATGCATATCACAGCAATCATAAGTAGAGAGTATCGAGCAGCCTTATATTCATATTTTCTGCATGTGCTACTTCAAGTATTTATTAAGTATGCACATCGCATAGCAGAAAGTCTTTTCATTATTACAGCATATATATTCTTGCTCGTTATCAGTAAACAGGGATTTCTCTAGTCCTATTCTTTAGCTGATTATTTAAGCAGGATATTTCTCCGGACATTACTGATTTTCTGGATATTCATCCCTAGAATTTATTTATCATCGGAATATTCATCCGGACTTCATTAAGTTGTGATATTCATCTGGAATCATATGGATTTTCATCCGGAATTTATTGAACATTGGGATATTCATCCGGAATCATCAGGATTTTCATCCGGAATTTTATTAATCTTCGGAATATTCATCCGGAATCTTATTGATTACTCGGATCATTGACATTGAGTATTGTTCTACGGATTATTGACTTTTCAGTCATATCAACTTCCATTCAGCATGGAAAGGCTGACCCAGGTCGGTCTACTAGTTTGGCTGATGTCTTAGCCATATGAGGGTTATAAGGCATCGGTACGAACAGCCTTTTCAGGCAAAATTTCGTCATAAGGCTTAGCCACACTGTGGTTCATAAGTTAATTGACCCCATGACGTTCTAGCGAGGGACCCTTAGCCCATGAGGTTAATAAGTGGCTCTCCCTAGGCCGGTTGCACGATCAACCACCCAACAGACTGCAAGTCTTATGTCATACGGTGCTACACGATAGCTGCCGATGGTTCATAAGTTTCGTAAGTCTCCCCGAGTGTCTGAAGTAAGAGCCTTAGCCATCGAGTTATAAGTGCCAACTTCAGACCACGTTGCATAATCAACACTCTATATTATTTAGCTTGAAACATAACTTGCCAAGTGCAAAGTAAAATGTTATACAGCTAATCAAACTTCCTATCAAGGAAAAGAGTCATCGACAACCCCCAATCTTGTGGCTAATCTCAAACGTAGCTTGCTATAAGCAAAGTTAAGCGTCAATGAGTTAGTTCTACATGTATTTACAGTTGACAGCTAATTGGACTTCCTATCAAGGAACATACTCCGGATGCATCTCTGGTATTTATGTACTTACTAGAATGCGCATTTTGCAAACTTATTACTTTTCTGCATCAGTTATCACTGCATACAGAAAAGCAGGGGGCTACACATATATGCCCATTCTATGGATTTCATATTTTCGCAAGAGTTGAAAATTCAAGGGAAATTTTATTCTACACAGTAGCTGCTCTATTTCTGTTGAAACCAGCTCTAGAATTATTCTTGCATCAATCAGTCAAGCTTTGCTATTTACTATTGCACTGCTCACGTGCTAATATGTTTGATCTGAAGATTATTCCAGTACTGATGTTATTAACAGAAGCTTCAACAAGCTTTGCTACTTTTAAAGATGATCCTGGTGACCTATCTATACCAGTATGGCATCATCAGGTTGACAGAAAATTTTTTTATTTGGTCCTCTACTGGTTCGAAGCTATGGATGGTTCTACAGGAGCCAGAGATTATGATTATTAATGCATAAGCTTTATCTTATCGAGATAGCTACTCCAGCTATTTACTAGTCCATTGAGAAGCCAAGTGACGGTCTATAGAGAGTTCTACTGACACTCAGAAGGCCATGTGGTATTCTCGTCAAGTTCTACAGTCCAGCCATTTATTGAGAAGAAGTTGTTATCTATGTGCGACATGCACTTTACAAGATCATCAGAGTTGATTTATTATGGAAGCTATCCAAGCTACATCCACGGTCGAAGTCACGGTTTCAAGATCATGAAGCAGCAACAGAAGACTTTCTACATATTTTATTTTGGTCATCAAAACAAGAAGCTCGTCAGGCATCTGGGATTATTGATCTCTTCACCAGTTCCGAAGCAAATTTCTTTCAAAGATGATTGAAGCTCCACAAACGTTGCGCTATGCAAACCCCAAGACATCTGTTGAGGCCGTCATGTTCTACTTATTTCAAGCTATAACAGTAATTTCTGGAGGAGTTAGCAATATTAAAGCCGTACACGAAGAACACTAGGACAATGGTATCATCGATGTTGATCTCAGCAAAGATCCGAACGCTTTATCAGTGGCACGATTGTTCAGTTCAAAAGTTATTGGCTAACAGTTTATGATGAACACCAATCTATATCAATTTTTCTATAAGCAAGGACTTCAAGTTCTGTTAAATGGCTTATAGGAGGATTAATTACAAGACTTCGGAAGAAGAAAAGTGGCTCCTATCTGTTACTGACTTATTTATTTCAGCCCAAATCAAGAAGATTGCAGAAGAGATGATGCTCATATTTCATCAGATTACTAAGCTCGGGGGCTTCGCCCGTTCTCCAAGTTTAGGATATTTGAAGACATCAAGACTATGCACGTTTGGAATTACTATATGGCATTCTTTCATCAGAAGACTTCACTTCCTAATACCGCGAAGACGCAAGTGCTAAGAAGAGTTCGAGTACAGAAGACTTTCTTCCGAAGACTTTCTCATGAAGATTGTTTCCCGAAGACACATATTGACGCTTGTTTATTGAAGGATTAATTCGTGAAGTCATACACGAGTATGACGAATCTCTTGAAGAATATCTGAAGAATAAAGGGTCTATTGAAGAACATATCCCTTGTCAGAAGTTCACGCAAAGATGATAATCCCTTCGAAGAGAAGATGAATCTGCCAAGTGACATGTTCGGGGGCTTATGTCGTAACCCATATTTTCAGATATTCCCGAAGACTTAGTTTGGTATTTTCCGAAGACTTGTACCGTACGAAAGGAAACTTGTAGATAGACTCCGAATCTGTTACTACAGATCGGAAGTCTTGTAGAACAAGGCAAGGACTCCTAGAGGCGGTAACAGGACTATAAATATACATGTAATCCTCCGATGAGAAGAGGATGGCATCATACATACCGCCATATTCAACACGACATACACTGGACGTAGGGCTATTATCCTTCGGAAGGCCCGAACCAGTATAAAAACTCTCTGTGTGCCGTAGATTGATTCCTCGATTGATCGTTGTTCCCCGAACCAAATATTTGCCGTTCTCTCGATTATTCGAGCGACGACACTATGAAACATGAATGCACGATTCCGTCCCTCAAACGAGTCTCTTCATGGCCCTGGACGCCATGAACTTGCTGAGCTGATCGTCCTGGGTGGACGCATCTGCGAGTGATGATGCGGCCAGCAGCACGGCGAGCGCGAGGAGTACGGTGGTGTTGCACCTCATCTTTGTCGCTGTTGGGCGCATCAGTCGCGACTCGCGGATGAGTTGGTGGTGTTGAGGAAGCTTGCTGCTGTTGTTCGGCTGTTTATATAGACGCATGCCGTAGAGTGAAGGTACAAAAGCTAAGAGCAACTCCAGCAGTTTCCCAATAATTTGCCTCCCAATATCCTCTACTGGGAGGCTCCCAATAGATTTTTCAGGATATTGGGAGGTGCAGCTCCGGCAGTCACCCAATAGCTCCCTCTCGATAACCTGACATGTGGGCCCACCTTATCCATCTCCTCTCCCTCACCACCGGCACAGGCGTCGCCTTCACATGCGCCGGCGCCCGCCGACGGCCTCGCCCCTGGCCATCGCGCCACGCCCCCGGCCACTGCGGGCCACGCCCGCTGACTACCTTGCCTCCGGCCACCGTGCCGCGCCATGGGCAGCCACCGCGCCCCCGGCCACCCATGTTCGGCTGCATCTCGTCGAAGAGCTCGCTCGCGGTGGATGGCGCGCCCTACGAGCGAGAGGCCGGCGCCGCAGGCCGGGAGGGAGGCACAGAGGGTGTGCGCGTTGGAGGCGGAAGGCGACGATGCGGTCTTGGTCGACGCCGGCGCGCACCGCCGCTGCGTGGAGCTGATCGGAAGCGCAAGCATAGTGAGGAGCACCACCTCGCGGTCATTCGTGAGGGCACCACGCTGTAATACCCTGTGTTTTGCCATAATATAAAAATCACTAAAAATTTGAACTTTTTCGAATTCAAACAAATTCAATCAAACTAGAGGTCAAATCCGTGAAATGGTTAAACCATTTCTTTTTCTCCCGGGCCACTCTTCTCCTTTTTCCTCAGCCGGCCCAAACCTTCTTCGCTTCTCCTCCTTTTCCCGCGGCCTGCTTCGGCCCAATCGCCCGGCCCAGCTCGCCAGCCCGCCTCTTCTCTCTCTCTCTCGCTGACGCGCGGGCCCCGTCCGTCGTCTCCCTCCTCTGGCACGGTGGACGGCGCCCATACCGGCGTGTTCCCTCACCGTCGTCTCGTCGCGTCGAGCTACACCGTCGCCGTCCATCCGCATGTGCACGCGCCCGAGCCAGTGCCATCCCGTCCCGTCCGCCAACCCTCGCTGCAGAGCTCCCACGCCGTCGACCTAACCGCTCCCGGAAGACCGGCGAGCCCCCACTCTGCGACGTCAGCCCACGTGAGAGCCTGCCTCGTCCAGTCTCTTCGTCGCCGCTGTGGACGTCCCACGCGCCCGTCATCACACGCGTGGGCGTCGTCCTCTCTCTGGCGCACCGTCGCGTCGCCATTGATTTCCGGCGACCGACGCTTGACCGAGCCAGCGACCGAGCGGCCCCAACGGCTCCTTCCCCGGCCGCCCATAAAAGCCGACGAACTCCGCGTCGTCTCCCTCCTCCCTCACACGAGCTCAACCACTCCCCATCGCCACACGAGCGCTCCGTTTCCCACTTTTCCCCACCGGCGTCCCCTTCTTCTCCGGCGACCCATTCGGCGACTTCCCGGCGAGCCAACAGTGGAGCTCCGCCCTCTCTTTCCCTTCTTTTGGCATCGCCGAACCCCAGCTAACCCCGTCGCGCCTCTTGTTCTCGCAGCCGAAGCGTGGAGCATGGAGTTCCCGGCGGGCTAGGGTTCCGACGGCCGCTCATCGTCGACGTCGACCTTCCGCTTCCCCTCCAGCCGCGTCGACCCCACCGTGAGCACCGCCTTCCTCTTCTCTCTCTGCTGCGCTGTTTCTTTTCCTTCTTCTCCCCTCGCACGAGCACCCGCACCGAACACTTCCACCCGCCGCCGCGCGACCTCGTCGCCGGCGACTCTCCCGACCCCACCCGCCGAGCCGAGGCGCTCCACGCCCTCACTACACTCCCGCGCACGCGCACGGCAGCAGGCACTCGCGGGAACTCCACTCCCGTGCCGCTCACGCCGCGCACCTCCGCGCCACTCGCCTCCGGCGAGCCCGTGCCGCCACTCCGCACACCGCCGTCATCGACGTCTAGCACAGCTCGCTTCGCCGTCGCGTGTAGAGCCCGTAGAGGTGTTTCTCGCCGCGTTTCGTCGCTCATAGACGCCGCCGGCGAGGTTTCCGGCGACGCGCCGCCGCGTTCCCCGGTCTCCGGCGGATTTTGACCGGGCCGTTGCCGCCATTCGACGTGGCTCGCCACGTCAGCGTGTGGGCCCGCGCGACCGAGTCGCCCTGCCCACGTGGTGCACTCGGTGCACCATGCACCGTCCTCACGCACACCCCCGGTCCACAGCTCACATGGACCGAGTCCACAGCACAGTGTCGCACAGTGCATCGACCCCACGGGCCCATCTGTCAGCCACGCACAAGGTCTGTAAATGCTAAGTCCACACGGCAAATGTACACAGTTTCTTTTTCGAGCACTTTTCCAATATCAGGAAAATCCCATAAATTCTATAAAAATACTAGATTATTTTCTAATCATCGTCCAATACTTGATCATCCCAGATTAATTAAGTTTTGCCCACACTTAATTAATCAAGCTTAATCATATTTTATTTTAATTCCGCGAACTTCCAAAATTCATATCTTATTCATTCTAACTCCAATTTTGGCGATTCTTTCGCCAAAATTCATCTAAATTCACGATCTATCCAATGACATCAGAAACTTCCTCATTTTATCCTTATTTTGATTTTATTTGGTTTAATGCTTGTTTAGTTAATTGTTTGAACGGTAGATTTATTCGTCGTTATTTACTTTAATCGCTAGATAATCAAGCTTACGAGGAAGAAGCTGAGGATCCGGATTACGAGGACTTAGAAGAAGAAGACTTTGGTGATGGCAAGTCCTAATCCTCCTTTGATCATGATTGATCATATGTTTACAAATTTCCTACTTAGAGCCCAGTCTATAAATAAAGTATGCATGATGTTTAAATGCTTAGTATGTCCTAAATGCTTGTTGATTGCCATACCTTGTTATTGATCACCCTGCTTCCATTGTTAGACTTATGGACCAACATCGTTAATTATTTAATGATTAGTTGGAATGCTATGCTGCTTAGGATTGTTACACATGTGTATTTAATTTAATCTTTGCTATGCATGCTTTTTAGTGTTAAACGTGTGAGTGCTTGGTGGTGTGTGTTGTGAATATGATAATGTGGGATGGTAATTAGTGACTTGTGCAACCTTATAGTGGGGATACTTTGGCGGGAGCAGACGAGGTAGTCCTCAGTGGGGAGGGCTATCTCTGGGATGTGACTCCTCTGTGAGGATAGCTATTGAAGATGCCTGCTTCGGTCGTATAAGGACCGGTTCTTGTGCCGCCTGGCCTAGCACCCTTCGTACAGCCACAAGTCTCGTATGGGCAAGATTTGGAACCACACTCTACTAGAGTGTTCACCCGGTATCCCACTCGAAGGCAGGAGTTGCAGCGGAAGCCAGGAGATGACTCGTGGACAAGTGGGAAGCGGGTTCGGCATATGGATACTTTCAGGCCTTTTTATATGATATGATGTGATGAAGCCCCTGGTTGGATGAATTTCCGTGGGTGGATGCCGGTGACACCAAGTAGGTACGGGACCTCAGTATGCCTGTCCAACCCTCGACGGTGGGAAGGACAGGTGTACCTTGTGGGGAATCGTGTACAACCTCTGCAGAGTGTATAATCTATCTAGATAGCCGCGTTCCACGGTATTGGACGACACGAAAGCTTTGGCCACACAAGATTAGTATAACGGTGTGTGTTATACCTTGACGTGTTACTGGAATACTCCGGTGTGGAACCGTATGCTGGTTTCCTGCCAGCATTAAAACTTGGGAACTGGCGGGATGGATTGCATCTCCCCCAGGGCCAAACAACCCCACTAAACACCAACAATAATTTTGATTGTAGTTGCAACTGGCTTTGTTTTTAAAACAACCCTTGCATAAAGTTGGCTTTTCGCCGCTATGATAAACCCCCAGCCTATCCTTGGTTATACCCTTGCATATATTTACTCCTTGTGTTAGGGCTTGCTGAGTACCTTATGTACTCACCTTGCTTTAATCATTCAGATGAAGAGCCCGAGTACGAGTACCAGGATGGTGAAGATGAAGAGTAGGGTTCTGTCCGCACTCAAGTTGCCTGTAGTGGTCCCGTTTCTGTTTTCCGCTGTAGTTGTGTTTAAGTGGTTCTGTTGTTGTAGTTCATCGATGTGATGTTTGTTGTAATAAGCCGGCCGCTGGCCGAGTGTTGTAAGACCTTTTATGTATGAAGGCTTGTATGAGACTTGGTAATATTTATGTAAGTTATGACTCTGTGATGACATTCTGTGTAAGTGTTCGTATCAGCGTATGATCCAGGGACTGATACGGGTAAGCACTACTGCTCTAGAAATGGGGTACGACACACGCTGGCCGTGCCTGTCGCCGGCGCGGGTGCTGCCATCGACGAGCGCCTCGGCGAGCACGAGCACGAGCCGACGATGGCGTCGCCCCGGATGCGCGCGAGCGGGGCCCGATTTGGCTTCGATTTGGGTGGAGGTGAGGCCAAATCAGGGTCAATCGGGTCAGGTGGACCTCGCCGCGTCTATGGATGGGCGGGGCGATGCCATTGGCGGCGGGGCGGAGGTCTCCGGCAGAGGCAGTGTGGCGGCAGGCGACGGGAAGACGAGCCGGGCGGAGGAAAATGTGCGCGCGTGTAGGGAAGGAAGGTGTGGGGCCCGCCAGTAACTGGTATTGGGAGGGAGAGCAAACCTCCCGTTCTATTGGGAGGAGAGGGCTGGTTTTTCAAGAGAGGGGGGTAAATAGGGAGCAACCTCCCTTTCTATTGGGAGGAGAGGGATAGTTATTGAGAGAGGGGGGTAAATAGGGAGCTTTTTAGGAGACTGCTGGAGCAAGTTTTTTCTCCCCAAACTCCCAATATGACAGGTTTTTTGGTATTGGAAAGGGGATTGGGAGACTGCTGGAGTTGCTCTAAGGTGACCGACACGTATGCAGTGTATGGACGATGGATCCACTCAGGGGAGAGTTTGAAGCAGTTGTGCTTTATTGACTTGGACTTACCTGTTGGGATTCAAATATAGGAAGTCGTAAACTGCGATCGACCTTCTGCTGCTATATACACTGACCATTTTTTTTTGGCGAATTACACAGTACAACTCAGACACTCACAACGCACGCACACTCACCCCTATGAACGTACATACGCAAACCCTACCCCTATGAGCATCTTCGAAGACTGAGCTGGCAAATCCTCGAGATTGACGAAGTCACCACTGAAGCCTCGCTGTCGACGGCCACGTCGCCTCCCGCTGAACGCACAACGCCGTTAAATCCTAGAAAATTTGCTCCCACCGGGAGTCGAACCCAGGACCTCAGGTGCTACTGAGCCTCTTATAACCACTAGGCTACAGGCCCTTTCGCACTAATCCCTAACCATGATGGCCTGTCAGCATGAACCTCTCTGACAGTTAAACGTCTTGGTGAGGACTGCACGAATTGAATTTTCGGTCACTACATTTGATAATTGTTTTAGAAATGAAGGTCGAAACTAAATGAGCGAATTTAGATAGCTTGCAGTGCAGGTTAGTGTATCGAAATGAGATTGGATGACAACTCTTAATAACTGTTTTATTTTCCATCTCTTAATGCTTGCACGTTTGTCCAAACCATCTTATCCCTGCTCCCAATCAGTTAAGAATTCAGGGAGAGAGGTACTCCATACAAATTTAGAAGAACAACAAACTGATGCTGGGCAGCTAGGACTCCAGCACCCAACAAATAGCAAAGATAACGTCAATTAGTCATTAATCCATTCCCGCAGGTAGATGGTCTTCATTTTCTTTCAGCTATGGGACATGCAGTTTCTGATCTTGTCTATCATGACTTCCAGCTAGCTAGCCACTTTCCTTAATTTAGCAAATTTGCTCATGATATTTCAGCACTATAGGTCGTTGCTTATGTATCATGACACTATATATATCATGGATGAACCGCCACCGTCTTTAAGAACGAGACATAACATGGACAGTGACCAACTTGCTCATCCTTATTACGAGGCATGTTATTCTTTCAGAACACTCCCGTATAAAGGATTAGCATGTTGCTTGTGTGGCAATATTTTTTCTATGATATTCGTGTGTTCTCAGATACAAACAAAAAGAAGTGCACCCGAACGGGCCTAAACATGGAAATGTTCATGATGAAAAGTAAACAAACCGATACCTACTTTAGAAATTGCCTAATCGCACTTGACTCTACTATGTGGAATTAAAAGGCAGCTATATTATAGAAGGAAAACCAATGGGGCAAAGATGTAACACAAAATGTTCTTCGACGAGAGGAGGTGTTGTCGAGGACGGAATCAACATTGGAGATAGAGGGGTGTTGGACCGAATTTCAGCACATGCACAAAGAATAAGCAAATTTTACAACAAGTTAGGAAGGTGTAAGTTTTGAATTTTGTTCATAGAGAGGGAGAGAGAGAAGGGGGGGGGGGGGGGGGGGGGGGGGGGGGACTCAGGGGAGGGGCAGGAAATAAGCAAAACAACAAAGGGTTATGTGTTTGGTCAAAGTCAAACGTCCTCAATTTTGACTGTTAATAGCAAAAATATAGCTAAGATTGATAGTACACAAATGATGCTAATAGAGTCATCATGAAACCATCTACCATAATATGCAAATTTTTATATGTACAACAATTTACTTTTACATATATTATTAGTAAAATTTGAGAAAGTTAATTTAACTTTAACTAAACCCACAAATGCTTATAATTCTTGAATGATGGAGCTACATAAGATATGCATATTTTCTTAGAGTAAGAAATAATGTCATATCATTCCAGGCGCTGCATCAACCAAAAGGATGCACGGGATGTTTTGTTTATCTTTGTGCTACCTATGGCTAAGTGAGACTGGTTTAGGCACATGTTTAGTTTTGTGCTAGCTACAGCTTGTAAATTATTGAGCACAGAAAAGGCCAAAATCTTTGATCTAAAATGTGCCCATTCTTTTTTCACTCGATGCAGTACGTGTCTAGAGCCCCAAACAATCACTGGCAAATGAAAGCAGTGACGCGAAATCCAATTAATTCATAGATGTTAGACGGTGATTCTGAGGGACTTCAGCGTATTCAAAGGTTATATTGTCCGGCCACACCCAGAACCCACCGTTGCCCGTCGTGACAGTGCAAGAAACATCGCAAGTTACGCCTTTTGTTTTGATCAATCATGACGGCTGACGGGTGAACTCAAAATCAACCGTACGTGCAAGGATAACAACTTAAAGCCTCGCCTTGGAGAATCCATACCCGGCTGCAGTCGATCGAATTGCTGCAATTGCATGCGTCAGTTGTCTTGGTTCTTCTGCCATCTACGCCATGCACCTGTATATATATAGCGTATATAAGCACCTCACGAACAACAAATCTTACACCTCCCTGCATTTCCTCAGTGGAACGATGAGGACCGCCGCCGCCGCCTTCTTCCTCCTCTCGCTCGTTGTCCTGTTGGGCACGCCGTTCGCTGATGCGTCCACACAGGAGGATCAGCTCAGGAACTTCATCGCCTCTAGAGCCCCGAGGAGACTCGCGAACAGGCACACCGGCAACGACGGGCCTGACGTGACCGACAACCCATGGGCCGACCCGGGGAGCAGCTTCGCTCACCTGCCCGAGCGCTGCAAGATCCCGCGGCGCGGCAGCAAGGAGGCTGACAGGGTCGAGAGGCTCCCCGGCCAGCCGCCGCGCGTCAACTTCGCGCAGTATGCCGGCTACGTGACGGTGAACGAGGAACACGGCCGCGAGCTGTTCTACTACTTCGCCGAGTCCCCCTACGACGCGGCCTCCAGGCCGCTCATCCTCTGGCTCAACGGAGGTAACTAAACACCGTCAATTCAAGCCAGTTCGGCAAGGCGCGTGCGTGCGATCACCGGCCGTTTCGTGGGCATGTGCAGGGCCGGGATGCTCGTCGCTTGGATACGGTGCGATGGAGGAGCTCGGCCCGTTCCGTGTCAACCGCGACGGCAAGACCCTGAGAAGGAACAAGCATTGCCTGGAACAACCGTACGTGAAGCTATATATACATTGAGAGCGCTACAAGTACTAGAATTTGGCACTGAACGACTGTGTGCATGTAGTGGCTAACGTGATCTTCCTGGAGTCGCCGGCGGGCGTCGGGTTCTCCTTCTCGAGGAACGCCACCGACTACGAAACCCCCGGCGACCGGAGGACGGCCGAGGACGCGTACGTCTTCCTGGTCAAGTGGCTCGAGAGGTTCCCCGAGTACAAGGGCCGCGACTTCTACGTCGCCGGCGAGAGCTACGGCGGCCACTACGTCCCGGAGCTCGCCACCGTCATCACGGCCATGAACGGCTTGCCGGGCCCAGCAGATACGCATCAACCTCCAAGGCATCTTCGTGAGTGCCTGCGCAACTTTTCGTTCGCCTTCTTGACTCACTGCCCAATTAGCTGGTTAAACTGGCAATTAATTAATCTTGCGCTTGAACTAGGTTGGCAATCCGTACCTCGATTACTTCCTATACTACAAGGGGTACTACGAGTTCATGTGGAGCCACGGCGTGATCTCCGACGAGGTCTGGGAGAAGATCCTCGCAAAATGCAATTTCAACGAGGACGACGACTGGACGTGCTTTGTGCCACAGCATTGGTTCCAGCCGGGGGCAATCTATGGTTACGACATCTACGCTCCAGTCTGTCTCCAGTCGAGCAACGGCACCCATTACCCCAGTGGCTACGTACGTACCAACATACACATCTTCCACTTCTTCTCTCGTCGGTCAGACTGAAACCTAGTACTCTCCTCCGAAGCGTCCGTCAAACTCACTGGCATTTCTGGTTTGTCAGTTACCGGACTACGACCCGTGCATCGACCACTACGTCAAGAAGTACCTTAACAATCTCGAGGTGCAAACGGCTCTGCACGCCCGGATCAAAACCAACTTTTCGATTTGCCAGTAAGTGCAATGTATCAGCCGATTTGCCAGTAAGCGCAATCCTCCTAATCTGATGTGTCGTATAATATACTCTCTCTTTTTTCAGTTATGACATGTCCAAAGCATGGAACATCGAAGATCGCGCAGTGCCCATGGTGCCAATCATCAAAAGTCTGGTCTATCATGGCTTAAGAGTATGGATTTACAGGTACTGTATCTATGTCATCATGCGCAATGAAAACAAAACAGAGATGTCGAGCTAGAATTACTACAACTCTTTTCCCAAATACTTTGCAGTGGTGATTTTGACTCCGTATGTTCTCTTACCGCAACACGGTATTCCGTCAAGGAACTCAATCTAACCGTCACGAAAAAGTGGCGCCCTTGGTACACCCCTGATATCGAGGTAAGGGGCCTGCAGAAGCAATGCTAATAGAAACAGTTCAGATTCAGGAGAGACTATTTTCCAAAGTTTTGATGTGGAACGGTGCATGACGGTGCAGGTTGGAGGTTATGTTCAGCAGTATCAAGGAGGTTTCACGTTGGCGTCGGTGAGAGGAGCTGGCCATATGGTCCCCTCTTTCCAGCCTAAGAGATCGCTAGTTCTGCTCTACTCTTTTCTGAAGAACATGCTCCCACCTGCTGGCGACCCAAACTGATTTGAGATGTACGCATTTCGATTTTGCGTGTGTGCATGTTTTTCTTTCACTTCCTTAATCGCCATGTCTCTTTGCTTACAAACAAGTCTCATATATAGTCTTCTTAATTATAATTTAACACATTCACATGTGTGTTGAGAAATATTGTAATGGGTAGTGCTCACAAGTGCAGTTTTACTGTCCAAGAAAATGAGCATGAGTTTCTCAAAACCAATGGCCATTAGTTCAATGATAGCTTTGTAACTGCACTGGGCGGCGGTGGAAATGGGGAATCAAGGCATAGAAATGATGAGAAATAGGAGCTCTAACCTACCGAACTAATAATATCAAACAAATTATTTACTAGATTAATAAACTATAGGGACTAATCATATTACTAATTGGATTTTATTTATAAAAAATACTTATTACAAATCTGGCACTCTTTTTTGAATATTTCCCATAATAATGGGCATTAGTGTTTTTCCATATCAGTCTCGGATCAAACTAATAACCATTAGTTTGGAAAAACTAATGGACATTATTTTGAACAGTAAAATTTCTTAATACAAGTAGAGGGAAACATATGTCTATGGACATTATTTTGAATAGTAAAATTTCTCAATACGAGTAGAGAGAAATATATGTCTTGTCTCTGCAGGATGAGCTTGTTTCGTAAATTTCCACAAAATGTCTGGAATTTGTTGAAGCTAAGTACTAGAAGAAAGTAGTATTTAGATAAAACAAATACTAGTGGTGACATTTCATTGCAAAAAAATTACTAAAAGTTACTTCTGAAGAAATGTTGATGATAATATTGTCAGTACCACGTGTTACTAGTTACAGAAGTACTAGTATAGTCACAGTAGATTTTGGGCAACTGACTGCAGTCGGTTTTTTATCAACACACTTGCAAAGTTAGTATGAATAATAAATTTATTATATTTCATATGTGTTTACCTTTTCAGATCTTTGTCTACAGTATTTGAATGGCAACTGCGAATCTTACATACATGCATGTAGTGTGTAAAGACGCTGTGCGGGTAGTAGTTAAATTTATCCATATGCAGTGGTGGATAATTTATAAATGTATGTTGATATTTTTAATAATTTTCAAAATAGTGGTGGGTAATTTTTATGCTAATTCAGTAATTTTTAGCCTTTAAGAGTGAATGCAGTGCTTCTTTTGTTTGCCAAATATTGAGATAGTATATCCCCTCAACACTTATGACCTAATGGAACGGGCATAGGTCATACCTATTGTATTTTTTGTCATCACTTCGGCTAAAAGGATAATCTGTAGACCCTGGACCATCGACCAATAATCATCATAAACTAACCATACTGGACCAATCGATCGGTTGCATTGTTTGACATATCGTTCACTCTAAAATGCTAGGAGCCACCACGTTCGCTCTAAAATGCTAGAAATTCCTACGTTAATTTGAGAAAGTAACAAGAGAAAATTACCCACCACTGTCATTATAAAAAAATTAGTCGAAAACCCCCTAACAATATTTAAAAAATACCTAAATTCGGAATAATATAAAATAGCCAAAATACCCCTCGCACCTATTTGAAAATTACCCACCATGCCATTATGAGTCAAAAATAGCTAAATTCGAAATAATAAAAAATAACCAAAAATATCCTTCACACCTATTTCTAAGTTACCCTCCATGCCATTATTAGGAAAAAAATAAATTTGGATTATAAAAAATAACTAAATATATCCCTAATTCTTATTTTTAACTTACCACCATAGCAAGCCCAAAATAGAATAATAAAAATATCCAATATACACTTAATTTCGATTTCTAAATACACCGTGATATGTCTAGCTAGCATGGCATATTTTCTTATTTTTAGGATACACCTTTTTTTAAAAGAAATTTGTAGCACGACATATTATTTTTTCCTACTATGACATATGCTATTTGTTTAGCATGGCACGTTTGAAGCGACATTACTTCTAAAACAAAATCAAATACATTGTTAGATAAGACACAATCTTAAAAAAAAATGACTCATCTCACACTCAAATTGAGGGATGGTGTGAAATTATTCGATCTATTTTCTACTATTCTATAAATACATAGTATAAAATAAATAATAACAATAGACTATATTAAACTTCTACAATAATTAAAAAAATTCAATAGTTAAGCTGGCCGCTTAAATGCACGGCAGCAATTATGAGTTAAAAATAGTTAAATTTGGAATAATAAAAAAATATCCTTCACACCTATTTCTAAATTACCAGCCATGCTATTATAAGTCCGAAGAATAACTAAATTCAGATTAAAAAATAGCTAAAAATATTCTAAATTTTGGAATAATAAAAATATCCAAAACACACTTAGTTCCTATTCATAAATACGCTTTATATAAAGGCACCGCGATATGTCTAGCTAGCTGCACATTCTCTTATTTTTAGCATGACACATTTTTTTTATAAGATTTGTTTGTAGCACGACACGTTCTTCTCTATTTTGATCATGTATCTTTGTCAGCCAGTTGCCACAGTGATGATATTTACATGCTACTTATAACAATTAAATATAACATTTTAGGTAATGATGACTCATCACACACTCAAATTGACAGACTCGGTGAGAACTTTCTCCAATCATTTTTAGCTATATTAGAAATATATTACTATAAATAAGAATAATAAATTGTGTTTAAACTCCAACAGCAGTATAAAAATAATATAAATAGTTTAATAAGGCTAACCGCGAAAATGCGCGGGCAGCCATACTAGTTTAGATGCAATAGAGATCACTGAACCAAACCACACAAATTTTCTTATGAAAATCAAATCTTCTCAGGCCTGTTCATGGCCTATACATAGACATAGTATTAGACCTTGAAAGCAAAGTCTCCTCGTACGGGAAATGGTACTCGTTTAAAAAAAAACTAGAAAAAGGTGATCAAAGCCGTCTTTTTCAGGCTAACACAAGGGGAAACAAAATGTGACTGAAAAATATCCTTGTCGAGGACTAGAACCCTCGTGCCACACGGTAGAGTATTATTTGTTTCTGAGGAGATGGTATCATCCTTTTGTAACGGACTTGGAACCATGAGTCAAGCATATTCAAACCATGTTTTCTCATGGATGCCACACTGAAACTGCAGGCGGCAGCATATCTTTCAGAAAGGAGTAGAGCAGCACCAGCGATCTCTTAGGCTGAAAACTGGGTACCAAATGACCTGCTCCCCTCACAGTTGCGAACGTGAAACCTCCCTCGTATTGTTGAACGTAACCCCCAACCTGTGCAGTCATAGAATATCACGGCTTAGCATTTAGAAATCCGCTCATCCTCATTTTCGGAGATAACTAGATATCTTGCGTCTAGGCTGTGTAGAGGCTGGAGCCTCATATCATTATTGTGTAAAATGCTTCATCTATGGAGAAAGAAAAAATTGATCTTGTCTTATGGTAGCCTTAGTTACCTCATTGTCAGGGCTGTACCAGGGCCGCCATGGCTTTGTGACAGAGAGATTGAGGTCCTTTATGGAGTACCTTGTCGCGGTAAGTGGGCACACGTCGTCCATGTCACCACTGATATAAAATGAGCCATTTAGTTCTAGTATTATCGTTCAATCTGCAAGCAGAAGTTTAGCAGGGCCTGGCTGGATAAGTCATGAGTACGTTACCTGTACACCCACACTCTCAACCCGTTGTCAACAAGCCATTTGATCATCGGCATCATGGTCGACGGGGCATCATTCCAGGGCAGGCCACTGACAAAATTGCAGAAGGTTTGAGATCAATGAATGAATTCATGAAAGGAAATGAGCTATCCAAGATCCAGGAGTGTACTTACGCGCATTCTGACCAAAGTGTGTTGATCCGAGCATGGATTGCCTTCTGCACCTCAGGGTTGTTGAAGTATGCTTGGACGTAGTAACCGATGCAGGGATCGTATCCAGGTAACTGTCCCAGTTGCAACAGTCAGAGCATGTCGTAGATGGACCAAATTAATCGATCATCAGAGCCTGGCTGCTGCTATTTTTTAGGACTAAATGTTGCAACTTACATAGCTACTGGAGTAGGAGGTCCCGTTTGGCAAGGTGATGCATTTCGGAGCGTAGATGTTGTACGGGTCAATGTTGCCTCTTTGGAACGACGCTTTCGCCTTGGAGCATAGCAGGCCATCAGACGGTCCGAACCTGCAGTGCCGGGTAATGTCGGCCCACACCTCGTCGGAGATCACCCCGTGGTTCCACAGGAACTCGAGGGACCCCTTGTCGTTGAGGTCGTCGTCGAGGTACGGATTGCCGACCTGAAACCGCCAACACATGCATGTAACTAGCTGCGCAGAATGCAGAACATGTTTTCCTAGTATACATTTAATTAACTAACAGTGTGAGGTGTGCCATGTCATGGGCTCATGGCCGGCGATCGATATTAACTTACGAAGATTCCCTTGAGGTTGACGCGGTTCTTGCCGGTGAGTTCACGGAGGGCCACGATGACGGTGGCCAGCTGCGGCACGTAGTGCCCGGCGTAGCTCTCGCCGGCGATGTAGAAGTCGCGGCCCTTGTACTCGGGGAACCGCTCGAGCCAGTTGAGCAGGAAGGCGTACGCGTCCCATGCCGTCCTGGCGTCGCCGCTTTCCCTGTAGTCCGAAGAGGTGTTGGAGTAGGAGAACCCGACTCCGGCCGGCGACTCCAGGAAGATCACGTTGGCCACTGCAAGTCAGCACAACCATAGGATAGCTAGTCACTCGATCGTGGTCCCGTGCAAGGAGTGCAACAGCATTCGATCCATCTGTCACTGGCTATACATATACGTACCGTTATTCCAGGCGTGCCGGTTCCTGCTCAGTGTCTTGCCGTCGGATTTCACTCTGAATGGGCCGAGCTCCATCATCGCGCCGGCGCCCAGCGACGAGCACCCGGGTCCTACGCGTCACAGTAGACGCACACAGGTGACACACCGTGCCGATCGAACACCAAAACGGACGCGCGCCGCCGCTTCTGAAATAGTAATGAGAACTGACACGTAGGGCAAACCGCTTACCTCCGTTGAGCCAGAGGACGAGCGGCTTGGAGGCAGCGTCATATGGGGCCTCGGCGAAGTAGTAGAACAGCTCGCGGCCGTGCTCCTTGTTCACCGTCACGTAGCCCGCGTACTGGCCGAAGTTGACGCGCGGCGGCTGCCCGGGCAGCGCCGCGACCCTGTCGGCCTCCTTGCTTCCCTTGGGCAGGGTCTTGCAGTACGCGGGCAGTTCGCCGAAGCTCGCCGCCGGGTCAGCCCAGGGGTCGGTCTCGGCGAACGCGTCGACGCTCCGGTCCCTGGACGCGACGAACTGCCTCAGCGACGCGGCTTGGTCCAGGGCGGCATTGGTGACCTGCGCGCCCAGCAGGATCACGAGAACGATGCCGTAAGATATCCGCATCTCTATCTGTTGGAAGAACAATCCTGCTGCGAGTTCTTCGCTGACGATGTTGGGACCATTTTGGTGGTGCTTTATATAGGTAAGTAGTACGAAGTATCCATGGCAGCCCGGACATATTCCCAACGTCAGCTTTGGGTGTTTGGATTCTCCGCAACACGAATGGAATGAACTAGCATTACGTCGTCGGCGTTTGATTTTAGTTCAGCTAGCTGGCAAGGTTTGCATTATTAAACCGTAAAGTGCTACTATGTACCAAGCCATGCACAGCTATAACACCATCCTGATGGAAAACAGGGGGAAAATATGGCTTCAACTATCCCGTTCTCTTCCGGATTTCCAAGCACTTTCCTTCAAAATGCATCTGCTTTGCATTGTGGACGCTCAACAAAGAAGCTTTGGGTATCGACCACAATACTTAGTCCCCATCGACATCGTCGATGCTGAGGGGACCTCTCTCTACAACAATACAAACGATGGGATCGATGATGTATAGATCGAGGTGACATCTCTGTGTATTCTGCCGGCTCAATACATAATTGTTGATATGCTAGCTGCCTACGAGTATATTGCAATGCATGGAAATGATCATACTGTCTCGGTGAGACGCAGCTAGCTGTACAATGTAGTTTGGCAGAAAAAAGAAATGCAGTTCTTCGCCTTTTTTAACCGGTTTGTGTGTGTGTGTGTGTGTGTGTGTGTGTGTGTGTGTGTGTGTGTGTGTGTGTGTGTGTGTGTGTGAGAGAGAGAGAGAGAGAGAGAGATTTTTGAACTTGGGCTATACAAATTCAAAATCAACGGGCCATTGTTAATTCAGGCTGACGTTTCCAACCAGCCCAACTTAGGACAGACCAAACTTTGTATTTATAGCCTCAATTAGGCTCATAAACTTGACCTCACCCTGAGCCCAGTTTAGGGCGATTCTTAGCATCTGAAGCCCAAAGCGTCTTGATAGCCTCAATTGCACGGCTTTTCCATTCTTTTCTTGATAGAATATCATCCGGAGTGTTGTGTGTCTGCGTGTATAAACTCGTCTTCAACGGTGTGGGAGAAGAGGGCTCCTGAGAATTTTGCACTTCGTGTCCAGGAAGGACCCCATTCTGACGTGTGGATTTTGTGCCTCCGCGGCGGTTGTGCTTGCGTCCGTGGTTGCCTCCTTGGTGGGCCTGTGTTTAGCCACGGCATCGGCCGATTCTAGGTGTGTTTAGCAGCCCTGTCGTGCGCCTGGTTCGTTGTGTTCTAGTCGGTTCCTCCGCTTCGTTCAAGGGCCACCTCCGTCGCAAGGGAAAATGTCATTTCGATCCAGTGACGGGCTGTGCGTTGGCCTGCCACTGACCGTCGTTTTTTTGAACCTCTCGACTCTGCTCATGCGCATACAAGCTAAGGGACGTGCAAGGGCCTCTGTTGGTCGACTCTATTTGTTCTGCTGCCATGCTAACAGACAGGAAGGGCTTGACAAACACCACGGTTCATGCACACGTAGAATCTTTCACAAACAAAAGACTACTAAACACTCATCTCCACCGGTACATGCGCAGCGGAGCACGCCACTGGGCCTAGTTTGCATTACCTAAAGACAAGATTCCGTACAGATCTAAGCACAGCGTGCAGCCACACCTACACTCGGCAACCATATTTGCCACAGCATACACTCAGCAACCATATTTGCCACAGCATACACTCAGCAACCATATCTTTTAAAAGAGTCAGGAGTCCTCTAACTTGTCTGATTTTTATTTAGGGCTTGATACTCTCAAATGTTGGTTTCGGGTCCTCGAACTTGTATTGGGATCTCATCTAGGTCCTGATACTCCCAAATGTTGGTTTCTAGATCCTTAAACTTATCCCGGGTTCTCATTTAGATCTCAAAACTTGCTAAAAAGTCTCATTTAGGTCCAAATCACCATACAGATAGAAATAAAACACATTTTCATATTTCCAAAAATCCAAAAAAATGCAAAATAAAAATTTCAAAGAACCAAAAAAAAAAAGAATGTTAAATACCGGGAAATGGCGATGTTACTTGACAGAAACACAACCCCTTGCTCCGACGAAGAAAGGGTCGCTAGATATGTTTGTTTTGGATGTATGGGCAAGTGCGATATCAACGATTTGTGCACTGAAAAATGGGCAGGCACTCCATTATATAAGTAATCCAATCATAATCTTGTTGAGGAGACTGGAAATACATCCATGATAAGGTTCCATGATAGTAGGATCAGAAGAGCGAAGAAAATTCTGTGTGCATCACAAAATGAAAGTATGTCTATCAATAACGCAATGCAGGTACGGTGGTACCATCAACTGTATACTTAATGACAAATCTATCGCGTCACTACTTTGTCTATAATCTATTATCTTAGTATTTGAAGAGAAAAAGAAGCCACCACGTTCGCTCTCAAGGACACAAATACCACGTTAATCAGAGAAAAAACAAAGATGTGAATCGTCGGATTTTATGAAGATTCAATGGTCCAGATGAAACCAAATGCTCCATGTCCGACTACAATTCGTAAATAGATAAAATATTGAATAACAAATACAAAGAGAGAAAAAATAATCGTGTTTGGTATAGAGTCCGGCCAGCCGTATCATCATTACTTAAAAATTATATACTGCAGTCCGAAACAAGTATATAATAATCTATCTGATTATTGAGCAATTAGTTGTTAATAATGGCTAACGCTGGCCAGATCGAGGCAGACGACCGGTTGTGTGGATGAACTCTCGCGATGCAGCGTTGGCAAGTTGATTAGTATGGCCATCGAGTCATCAAAAGCATGCAGATAAAAGATTAGGAGGAGGCAAAGCAATCTGGTCGGCAAGAGGTACGCCGTGGCGTTCGTCCAGTCGTCGCAAGAAATAATCACATAAACCAGTTATGGGACATTTGCAGCCGAGCCTTGATTCAATAGGATCCGACCCTGTCTCGCAACAGCCTACACGAAGTTTCAGATATCACTACACCGACGAGGGATGCATGCGAAAGGAATGGAATCAAGACGGCAACAGTCGAGGTCTCTGAGTGCGAGCCAATCCGTAACGCTTCATGATTTGGTAGTTCCTTGCTCACAAGATGTTAGGAGGAGAAAATAGCTAGCCGAGCCGGATAGTACCCATACAACCACGCCCGAGCGTGGATCAGTTCGATAGGGAAAGAAGCAAAGGTAAAAGGCCTATGACCATTGACATGCTCGGAGATGCATAATGCAGAGCATTCTGGGACATTGGACGGCAGCGACGGACCTATGACCTTCGACATTCTGTGTCAGGCTCGGGACAGTAGCTAAATGCGGCTTCTTCGTATGGTACTGCGAGATCAGTTGCAATGGAGGTAAAGACTAGAAAGAGAGAAGGCCTACTGGTCATGTGTCCATTGGAGATAACAACTTGATCGCTCCATAGACTGATAAGATCTCCACGGATCATATCCATGATGAACTTCTTGATGAGGCATGAGTAATTGAGCATTTTGCATGACAATGCAGCGCTAGGAAGGGTTCTAACGAATTTTGTTTCAGACCATCATATTTTTAGACGTTCTTATAATTCCCTAGATAGAGAGGTACATTATTTTCTAAATTTATCAAGAAAAATCCCAGAAATCAAATGGTATAGTATATCTACAAATGCACGATGGACGCCGTGGTATCTAGCCATGATAGTGCAATGCTCAACCAGTGAATCACACATTGTGGACCTACGTTAATCGACAGGCAAGCAAGACATTGGAGCTAAGTTTAGGTCACACACCATACTGTCACAACATCAAGCTAACGAGGAGTTAAATTTGACTAATATTGTTAGGAAAATACAAAAGTCACATTTTAAAAAAAGAAGTCCTAGATCTTGCTGCTATTTGAGGTCAACAACATTATATATATGTAACAAAAAAAGATATAGCAGATCGATTAGTGACAAGGACATCCAGCCACAGTGGTCGATCTTGGACCAGACAACTTTCGCGACCACATGGTTGATGAGCGAATAGCAAAGAAAGGTATGGCTTTGTGCATTTGTATGAACATCCAACAAACCTCCGCAACTATCCTGAGTAAATTTATTAGACAACTTTCAAAATTTAGATATTAATTAGAATTATGTTTTTAAATGATGTTAGTATTATTGATGGATTGTTTACATACACTATATGCGAATTTATGTTGTACAACTTTCGAAAAAATAGAGAGAAAATATCTTAAATGTTTATTGGAAAGACATGAAGAAAAACAATATTGAAAAATAATCTAAGAATATAAAAAACCTAGCCGCGCAATTTGCGCGGGCCACCTTCCTAGTCCTTAAATAACTTCCAAATGTCCGCGTCTGCATGCAGATCTTCCAATTTCGCAATCTGGACAGTGCTCTCGCTTTGTCTGCTCCTGCTTGGATCTGCTGATTCTTTCTGTACGTATCCGGAAGGCGCAGTGAAGCACATAACCACGAATCTACTTTGTTTTTGGCAAGAACTTGCACCCTGTCATCTCCTGAACTGCTGATCTGGAGCCAAATTCACGAAAAGCAGCGTGTCACCAACCCATTCTCACCATCACCAACTTTTCTGCGCATCTTGTCGATCGATGTGATGAATACCAGAACGACACAACAAACAAGGGTGCCTTGATTTCGATCTGCACTTCCATCAGAGCTTCTGTAGTTCCAAACTGCCCATTGCCACCATTGTGCAGGGATGGTGTATTGGCGTGCTTTCAGAATTGCTCTCCAGCCTCTCCTGTTCTCTCAAAAAGAATTGCTCTCCAGTGGCATGCACACACTGAGATGCAGATCTTGCCGTGCAGTGGCTCGCACTGTGACACATGCACGACACACACATCAGGCACCACAGCACTGCACTAATATGAAATCGTTACAGGTCATGTCATGGATTCCAGTGATCTGCAAAAGAGAATCTATCTATGGCTAATCTTATCCTACACCAAGCGTGTCTGCCAAAACGATCGGCATTAACCACATTCCTCTCCTCTGCCTGAACCGAATCACAGATTACAGAGCACATGCCCTGCAATAATCCAAGAAACACATGGTCACCTCGAAAGGCAAAGGATTTATCTCACCAGGACCATATCAGTTGGGGAGGCACAATCGAAGGACAGGAGGACAAATCGGCGCACCTTTCTCGGGCGATGCCCGAGAAACCAACCACCGTCTTTTTCGAGCAGCAAGAGCACACATCAGTGATGAAGGAGGATAATTGTAGGAAACCTCTGCTCCCTTTCCTCCTCTGATTTGAAGGCCACTGCAGTTTGTCTGCTGGTGGATCGCAATCCTCTTTTGCTTCCGTACAAGAACATGATATAATGTATTTTGTCTGCGGATGTTTTACAGGAGATGCTTCCGTACCCGTGATTTTAAGTATAAAACGTGCGTAATAATGCCGTAAATTAGCTTGTCCTGTTGAGTAGTACAGTAATGGCTAGATGATTAACATTTAATCTGGTACTTTGCGGTCCATGCAAAGATGCTTCTTCCAGTCCGAGTGTTTAGATATTACTCCTATGTCATTTAAGGACGGCTACAAGGACGCAAGTTGCAGGGGAAGCATCTGTCGCAAACTTCTCTGTGCGAGCAATTAATAATGGCATTTCATGGTAAAATCACTTTTATTAAAGTCGCAAAATCAATTTTAGTCCTGTGATTGAAGGCTAAAAAATGTCTGATTTTGAGTAGGCTTAGCTTCAGTGAAAATGCTGTCTGCTGTTGGTAGCAGAAAATGCTCTGGAAACAGCAAGCCATGTGGTCAGATTAGCACCTAGAATTGGGTGGTTTGTAGTATAAGTTTGATGTCTGGTCCATGTAATATCCGGGGAGCCTTTTAACATTGCCTGATCAGCAAGCAATTATTAGTACGAGAGGTGCTTCAGAAGCAATCCCTGTCCACATGCACGTACAGTCTTGGATGTACTCCTACCACTACAACGGCTGCAGTGCTGCTCAGTTTGCAGGCTGCGCCTGCGCGCACGGCGGCAAGGTGTCACTTTCGGAGCAAACAGCAAAAAGTGGAAGAGGTGGAATTTCCCTTTGCAGAACTAGTAGTACTCCGTGGGCAGTAAATCATAAAAGCCACGACGGGATTTAAGTGAGTAAAGTGGCTTCAGAACAAGCACCACCCGGAAGTACATGCACCATTTAGTTCACTTGTTTACATGTACCACGGCATCAATCATGCCATTCAAAATGAAGCGAGATCTTATCTGTTCTCTTCTCTGCTGATGCAAAGCGGGCGACCTCTTGCCTGTTCTCTGTGAACGCTGCCACCAATGCACTTCGTTAAACAACTTTTTGAGCTAGATAAGACCGCAAAAGATCAACATCACTCAATCACTCTGGTGTGTTCTCATTGAGTACACTTTCACGGTGTCACCGTGTGATGACGAACACACAAAACCCTGTTTCACGTACGCAGCGCACGTCGTCCTTCAAAACGGGAGACTAACCTAACCTGTAGCCGCAGGGGAGCAGAACCCCTCCACGGCCACGTGCCTGTGGTCTTCCCTCGTCCTTGCCCGGCACAGTGGCCTCGCCACGATCCGTGGCCACCGCACCGGCTGGGCAATAGCTCGTCTTCGGCCGGCGAGGCTTTAGAAACAGGGTGAAATGCCCATAGTATCGTGCACGGTTGACATCGAGATTGTTAACCTACGTGCAGGCCCACGCAAAATAATGCATAACCATATCTCGATCCTCCCAGCTAACCGTTCGGATTGGGATCGCTGTATTTCGCCCCAGTGCATGGCCATGAATGCTAGCGCCAGGCCAGTTTGTTAGTAGATCGCTGTTTGGTGGATCGCGCGGCCAGCGAACTTGGGATCGCACGCGCCGACGGGCATTGCGCCAATCTGCCAACCGCAGGGAGCGGAGGGGCGCGACAAGCTGTGTGGGGGCACGACAACACGAGGCCTTTTTCAGCATGCGTACGCGCGTCGATTGATCGGCACCCGCCCGCAATTTGTGAGTTTTCGACCGGGACACGGCGGCGCGGATGCATGGGTTGTGCGTTTGGCTTGGCGTCTCGCCTTCTGTGGCTTCGCTGCTCGACGACCTGCTCCGATCCGTCTGTTGGCGCGGTTACACATGGACCACGGCGCACACGGAACGGAACGATCGATCGATCTTTGGGCTGGATCTGCTTCTACCGTGTTCGTTTCGGGCACAGTACGTGTTTGACAGCGACGCTGTCTCTGGCCTCATGCTTCGTTTTTGTACGTAAGTAGGCGCTGCAGCTTACTGTACTTCAGTTCTCACTACCACGATAATTGAACCAGCAATCTAGCGAGCCATCTCCGGTTCAGGCACTTGCAACAATGCAATCTCCCTTTCGTCAACAGTTTCATCCCACTCCAAAACAGGATCCTCATCTACAGTGAGATCTATATCCTTCTATGGGACTGCTGAAAAAAAAAACACGTGCACTCGGCCAGAACAGGAGCCCTCGCTGTTAGTTAAACCGTGCACTTGTGTAAAAACAACCAAAAGGTTTTTATCAGTATCTGAAAATTCAGTCGACCTGTTGGGGCATGAAAGGAAACACAATCAGTGCTATGGAACGGTCTCCGGGGTCCAGGCGCCATGCGGCCGAGAGTACCTGACTACTGTGACCAATCGTGGGGCTACTGACAAATCGTGCATGCCTGGCCGGGAAGGAAAAAGGCTGTGACCTTTTTCTGAAAAAAGGACACACCATGCATGATCTACTGTATCATTCGTGCCAGTGTGCCGCGGTGTCATGCGACACGCGGGCGGGCATAATGCGAGCGTTCGATGCTAGTAGTATACTTGGATTTGAACTCAACGTACGCACGCGGAGAGGGAGAAACGTGCTTACTGACCTGCTGTTGTACCGAGGATTACACGCACGTCGCCATGCGTCTGTAGAAACTGTGGCATCATAGTCCAGTGTCACAGCATCTGGTACGACAGTACACGTAGTGCAAAGGACATGAGAGACCGGTTCCTTTTCTTGATTTGAGGCAAGTTTATGAACAAGCAAACAAGCTACGAGTATAGCTTTTCCGTTGCATGAGCCATACATACACGGTCGAGCTGGAAGCACCGTAGGCCTGAAGAAAACGAGCAAGCTCCCGTCGCTTACACCCTCTTAACCACAGTAACACAACACATCCAACTCAGCGAGGGGCATGCATGCATACATGCAACGCGGATAGAAGGCGCTGCGGATCAGCCTGATTCTCCTTTATCTCTGCGAAACCAACGCCGGCCAGGCGTGGCCTGCATAAAGACAGCAGAGAAGAGGCCGGGCCGCGGGGATTGCTTGCGCGCGCCGCGATTGGCATGTGCCGGCGGGCGTGCTCATCATCGACCTAGCCTCCTCTCCTCTCTGTCGCGGCCAGCGCTTTCGCAGCCCGCGCCAGTTAGCCGTTCGATCCCTACTCATTTGCCACTTTTGCCAGCGTGCGCTAATTCCTCTGGTGCATTCCTTTCTCTCTCTCTTTTTTTTTTCACTCCATAACAAGGACGAAACGGTTGTACTACTCCAGCTTTACATTGTACAGCTCTCTTAGGTTATTTCGAAAATTTTACATTGCACTATTCACATGGGTGAAATACTACTAGGAGGAGCGCTGAAGCGAGGTCAGAATGGTTCCCATTTTGGGCAGCACACGCCTCTCGTCTTTTATCTCAGGGGGGAGACGTACTCACGGCCGAACAAGTGGTACTACTGTTCACTCGTCAATGCAGAATGAGAATCTAGTTGGGAATGCATGTCATGGTCCCATGGCGCCCCTGCCCAGTTCGTGTCTATGTATTCACCGTTTGGAAACCTTTGCGGCGGTCTGTGATCCCAACGCAGACGACAGACGAATCGATCATGGTAAAATCAAATGGAAGTTTTTTCTTTCTTTTTTTTGCAGAAAAAACAAGTGAAAGGTTAACGAAGCTGCACACCTGTGACGCTCTCGAAGCTGGAAAAGCGAAAGGAACCCGAGGGCACGCTACTGCATAATTTGCCGCGCGCGGCCTGGGCCCGTCAACCGCTCTCCCTGGCCCCGTCTGCAGAAAAAGAAGAAATGGGGTCCCGAGGACCTCGCTGTCAGCAAGTAGCACCAACACTGACGGCTGGGCCCGTTACCGTGCTTAGTCGAGCGGCTCCGGGAGTCGCTGCCGCACGGACGCACGGGGCTGACTCGGTTTACGGACAGTTTTCTCTGTTCGCTGTCACGTTACGTACGTGGTACTTACATTGTAAATTACGTCTAGCTCAAAGTAGGAAAAAAGGTCTGAACATACTGATACTGAATTTGGTGTAGCATTTCTCTACATCTAATAAATCTGAAAAAAAAAGAGTCGTGGTCCATCGAATGGGGAACTGCTACCTTGAGAATAGTACACTAGTCTTATGGTTTATATCATCTTAGTATGCCCGAAGGCCGAACTAGTTCTATATTGGCTGACAATATTGCTTTCGCGAGTGAAGGCGAACTTCGATCGCCACGCACAATTACCACGAACTCCCGTCGGGTATATATGGCGCCACCGCATCAAGCAGTACTCACTCCCACGTTAGACGAAACCGAACCCAATTCCCACGGAAGAAGGGAAACTGACGCACCGCCATCACCGACGCCACCGCCGCCGCAACCCCGCGGTTCCCACGCACGCCTTCTCCCACCCGCAACCCAAATCAAAAGCGCCGCCGAATCGAATTCTCTAGCGGTGCTCGCCCTTACTCTGCCTGCGGTGGCTGGACCGCCCCCTGCTGCTGCCGCCCAACCCTGACCCAGAGCATGCTGAAGAATCTTTAATGGCGTCGGGGTCACGTCGATGCCCATAGAGGCCTGCGGCGTCGAGGCGTCCACCCAATTGCTCCTCTTTTGCATTGCGTTGTCCTGATAGAAACGCATATGCATACGGCGCCGGAGATGAATGGCCGGACTCGGAGAGCGCCGTCGGCGCACGGCGCGAAGGCCGCCGCTGCCACCGCAAAGAGCGACAACAGAGTACGTGCTTCTCTCTCATTTCTCTCTGTGCTCAGTTTCTCGCCTTCCTAGTTGGGAGGAACTGAAAGGTCGCATTCTTTTCCTGCAATTGAGCGCCCGGGAGGCGACAATGTGCGGTTAATTTTTTATCTTCCGCGTCTGATTCTTGGTTCATCGGTGACTTCGGCGTCCGTTGGAGGCCAGCAGTTAGAATTCCGTGCTTCAGTTTCTATTCGGTTCCTTTTCAGACTTCACAACACCACCATGAATTTCTGTGCATCGGTTGTCAGCAACCCGTAGCAGTTTCCGTATTTCGTACGAAGCCTGAATTAATGTGGCAAGAGTACAACGACGAACAGTGCCATCTGATGTTCTTGCGAGCTAAAGACTGGTTGGTGGCTTGGTGGCGTTTATGACAAGATGATGACGCGCGTTCATTGGTCCCTCGCTTCAATTCCTTTGCAGAGCTGATCGCATTGGGCTGGAGTAGCATCTGTTCAATCTTCAATGCCACCGGGCTGGAGTAGCATCTGTTCAATCTTCAATGCCACCGAGCCCCATTTCTTCTTTAGATTGCCTTTTGTAGCTTTATCTTTCGGACCAGAGGAATCTGAGCTTTGCTTCCGTTAGTAACCTTCTTTGGCAGCTTAATGAGGCTTCTTTTCCCTTTTAATGATTGTGTTTGCGTTCAGGTGATGGACAAGGATCCGAGGAAGCCGGCGATGCCGGTGAGGGGATCGGCCAATGCGGTGGCCACGGGCCGGACCGTCACAAACAGAATTCAGGCGAGGAGGGAGCGGAAGCTCGCACTGCAACAAGATGTACTTGAATTCTATGCCTCGAATTTGTCGGATTCAACCGTTCCCTGTAGCTCGTTTCTGACTCCTTGCGGGTGGTGAATTCCGTCCAGGTCGATAAGCTGAAGAAGAAGCTGCGGCACGAGGAGAACGTCCACCGCGCTCTGGAGCGGGCGTTCACGCGGCCGCTCGGCGCCCTGCCTCGCCTGCCGCCGTACCTGCCGTCTCAGGTCTGGCACCGCGCCCGCGTTCTGTTCTGAAGATTTGATTTGTTCAGTCCTGAATGGGTTCGTTCCTTGCTCTGCTGCATTGTGCTGTGAAGACGCTAGCGCTTCTGGCGGAGGTGGCGGTGCTGGAAGAGGAGGTCGTACGGCTCGAGGAGCAGGTGGTCAATTTCCGGCAAGGTCTGTACCAGGAGGCGATAATCACCTCCTCCGCCAAGAACACGCATCTCGCCGGCGGCGATGGTGCCGTGCCGCCGCATCAGCTCCCGCCGTCAAGCCCGGTGCCCAATTCGGAAGTCTCTGCATCCGTACGCCACGGCTCAGATAATCATCCTCCCTCCCGTCCTTCTCTGAACAATGGAGTCGCCGGCGTCAAGCAAACGCCACGAAAGCCAGTCCCATCCACACCGAGCCAAGACGACCGCTCCGGCACGGGGAAGGAGAACCAATCATGCAGCAACATGTCGAGCCGGAACTCCCGCCAGACGCCGTTGCAGCAGAAGGCGCCCAAGCAGTCCAGAGCGCCGGCAGCAGAAGTGGCGCCTGACAAACGCAGGGCTACTCCTGCTCAGGTACACTAACACAGTAAAAAGGCAGTTCCTTTTCACCGCGCTGTCACTTTGATTGGTGTTTTGATGCTCTCGGCATTACGCATGCAGACAACTACCGCGGCGCCCGACCGTAAAAGACCTGCGGAATCTGCCGGCAGTAACACTGACAAGGCGACGTCCCCGGACGATGACTCCAGCGTGGCTAACAAGCTGTCGGAGGAGCTGCTGCGGTGCCTGCTGACCATCTTCTCGCGGATGGGGTCGCCGGCAGTCGGCGGCCACGGCGACGACGAGCCGTCCCCTTCGGTGTCCGGCTCCAGCAGCGAGAGCTCGGAGGACGCGTACCCGCAGGACCCCTACGGCGTCCTGGAGCTGGGCGCCAGGGACATCGGCCCGTACAAGCGGTTCCACGTCGTCGACGCCGCCTCGTTCGACCGCAACGCGCTGGCCGGGGACACGCTCCTCTCCCGGAGATTGAAGTGAGCCCCCTGTTCGTTATTACTACTGGCTGATGATTTGGCTCAATTATTGCAAAGCTAGATTTGGCTGTCTGGCGAGTGGGTGGCTGTTTGACCTGAATGTGCTTGCTGATCGAAATGGCGCTCGCCTCCCTGTCTGGCCAATCTGCAGGGCGTTGCTGCGAAGGCTGTCGTCGGTTGACCTCGCGGGGCTCTCGCATCAGCAGAAGCTGGCGTTCTGGATCAACATCTACAACGCCTGCATGATGAACGTAAGCTGTCGCTCATAATTTTGGTCGCCCGTTGGTTCCGTAATCTAGTAGCATCATCATTCTACACTGGCCATCGTTCCGTTATCAGGATGGCTACTTTGTCCGTGAATCATCAGCTTTCACTTCAATTTCATATAGTAGTAGTAAGACACAGCCTGGATAGTTTTGTGGATGCGTGTTCTCAAAGTCTGAAGTATGAACATGCGGCATGTTTATGTACTGTAGTCTGCTCGTCATTAAACTCTGATTAAAGAAATGCTTCCTGTCTCCCTTACCATTAGCAACGGCCTAACAACTCTGATGCAGTAGTGCTGCTGTCTTTGTTATCCAATGACCCAGCCAGCCCAGCTCACATGTAGGAGTACTACCTTTGCCGTTAGGCAGAAGAAGTGCCACGTCTCGCGTTTGATCTGTCCGTCTTTGACACTCTGTACTGCAGGCGTTCCTGGAGGAGGGGATACCAACCACCCCACATACGCTCGTGGCGATGATGCCAAAGGTACGTACACGCAGGGTCTCGCGTTTGATCACGTCTGACTTTGAGATGCACAAGGAATTTAACTTTTGAGCCCATGCCGCGCCACGGGTGCTGGAGATATGCGATCTGACTCTGCGGTTTCGTTTTGTCAGGCGACAATAAACGTAGGTGGGCGCACGCACAGCGCCATGTCCATCGAGCATTTCATCCTCAGGCTGCCCTACAGCGTGAAGCAGGTAAGCCCTGGTCCTTTGTCGCCGTCGATGCCGCCATGGTTGGCGCTGAACCGTGTGTACTGGTGGTCGTAGTGTTTACGTGGTGCCCCGTCGTGCGCGCGCGCGCGCTAACAAGCCTAACCATACATACGACGTCGCGTGATGAGCAGGTGGATCCAGACGGAAAGAAAGGCGACGACGTGACGGCGCGTGGCGCGTTCGGGCTGGAGTGGCCGGAGCCCCTGGTCACCTTCGCCTTGTCCTGCGGGAGCTGGTCCTCCCCTGCTGTAAGTTCATGGCCGCGACACTGATACCATGTGCCATGGTGACATGTGCTGCTACCAACGTGTTGTGATGCTGATTCGTCTTCTTGATCTCCGAAGGTGAGGGTGTACACGGCGGCGCGCGTGGAGGAGGAGCTGGAGGCGGCGAAGAGGGAGTACCTGCAGGCCGCCGTCGGCGTGTCGGCGCCGGGAAAGCTGGCGGTCCCGAAGCTCCTGCACTGGTACCTGCTCGACTTCGCCAAGGACGTGGACGCCCTCATGGACTGGGTGTGCCTGCAGCTGCCGGCCGAGCTGCGGCACAAGGCGATGCGCGCCGTGGACGAAGGCCGGCGGGCGGGCGCTGAGCCGGGGCGGATCCGGGTCCTGCCGTACGAGTTCAGGTTCCGGTACCTGCTGGTCTCGTGAAGCGGGACGCACTGGCCGTCGCAACCATATTGCCACGAGTTGAGGTGTTTGATTTGATCGTAGTACTAGCTGTGTAAACAGGTTTTTGCAATAAAACGCTATTGCTAGATTGTTCGTTGTGCAGCAAATTTGTAAAGGATGGAGTAACCAGACATGTGAAAAGTTTTCTGACCGTGACCAGTGTTCTTCCCGGTTGAGAGATGTACGGACTGCAGTTTGTTTACAGTGTTGCCGGAAAGCGGAAAAAGACGCCACTGCGCCCTGTCACTCTTGTCTCACTGATTAACCTGAACGGAGGAGCAGCTTTTCGCTTTTCATCTTCCATCCCGGTACGTTGAGGTCCTGATGGTTGGAACCATATGTGAAACTTCACATGCGACGCCGAAGCCGCCAGCGCGGTAAGAGTCCCAACGGTTACCGCGCCCGACCACTTCGCTAGCTCGCCTCGCTACTTCAGTGATGATCATCGATGCCCGTGGCAGGCTAACCTCCGTTAAGCGACTGAAAAAGCCGCGGATCGTTCATTCGTACTACTACTAGTAGGCCGGATCCGTGGGGACCCGTTGGTGGCTACAGTACTCATTGCGCCTAGAGCTCACAGCCTCCTGTTGCCGTGTAAACAGTGACAGGGTGGCCGGCGTCCTTGCAACAAAGACAGATCGATCGAACGACGTGCGGCGTCAACGTGCAGGTAGGCCGCCGTAGTAGAAGCCAGCTCGCCTCCGGCAGGGTCACTGCTCGTCACTATAGCCAGTGCTACTTCCAACAATCCCATCTGCTCCATGCATCACCGGCGCGCGTGTCCCTTCGCCCGCACGCGGAGGCCCAGACGCGGGCGCCACGCACGCCCGCCCCGGTGCGCCGCAGCTGTCGAGCACGCAACGCGAGCTGAGGCGCACACGACAGCCCACTTGTTTTGTTAAACCTTCAGTTCTGTTCCGTTCCCGATGCATCAGCCAGCCGGCGCTGAATCCCGCGCGCGGTCGATCAGCCTGCAGTGGTCGCCGGCAGCGATGATTCGCGGCCTCCGTTGTCGCGTCCGGGCGCGGTCAAATTGGAGCTCGTCCTGGACTGGACCCCGAGACAGAGGTCGCGTTTTCGGCCACGGGGAGCGGCAAGTCCAGGCTGGTCCGGGACGTCGTCTTGCGCCGGTGGGATGAGGCCGTGTGGGGAGAGTTGGAAATGATTGCAATTTGCAATGCGTCTTGTTCAACCAACTACCCACTCACTCCTCATGCCGCGCCCTCGGCTGGTTCCTCTCAGGACAAAAAATGACTCTGTCCGGTTCTCAAGAGATCGACAGGATCTTTGTGTGCGTGCAGCTGCGATCTGCAACTGCAACTACTACTAGAAGCCTAGAACGGCGCTGTCTCCCGCAGTCCCGAGGTGTTCACAGCGGCAATGCCGGCAGGCCGATGGATGGGTCCTTTTCTTCTTTGGGAAAAGAGGAAAAGGGGCTCAAGTGGATTTATCAATTTCGTTCCCGGCCGTGATGGAATCATGGTTGAACCGTGGATCCCTCCTTTCATGTTCAAAGAAAAAGGAGCGAGGCTAGCAATCATTTGCGATCCGTGCTGCTTTGTACTGGCCATAATTAGGTCTAGTTATGATACTAGATGGTTCCATTCATACTTGGAGATCAGTAAGTATATTCTTATCTTAGTATAACATTCATTGCTCTGTACAACAGTTGTAGTACTACCTCCGTTTCTTAATCTATAAAATTCAGGACATTTACTTTAGTTCAACTTGAACTGGTGTGATGTCTAAAGTATCATATACTATTTGAAACGAACAGAGTAAAAGCTAGATACCCGAGTTATATATCTTCCTGTCACCGCCCGTGCTCTAGTATCGATTATAACTTGTGTAGTATCAAGATGTAGTATCACATATATCAAAATTTGGTACCATGCAATATTCATATCACATTTTGAATACTTCTCCGTCCCAAAACAAATGACATTTTAGTTTCATCCTAAATCAAACTATTTCAACTCTGACCAAATTTATAGAGTCTAGTATTAACATTTATGACACCAAATATGTATGAGACGAAAATAGATTCCATGTTGAATCTGACGATACTTAGTATTTGATACCAAAGATATTATCATTTTTTGTATGAATATTTAATTGAATTTTAAATAATTTAGTTTGAGCAAAACTAGAATATTTACCAAATTTTGGTTGGCCCTGGTCTGGAGATTGGCCCGACGTCGCAATGGCGCGGAGGGATTCATTCAGCCTGAAAACGTGATATCTGTTTTTTTTTTTTTTTTGAGAAGAACCGGGATTTCATTTCATTCATAATATCTGGTGATTACAGCCCGAATTACAAAGACATCCTTAAAGGAAAAAGAAATTACACTCAAGTCCTTGTAAACTCCCGGTCGTCCTCGCCACCGGCGGCCGGAGCACCTAGCTTGGAGCCGACCTCCTCCCTGGCGAAGAACATCGATTTTTGACGCCGTCTTGAGCAGCACATCGAAACCGACATGCATTGCAAAAGCTGAACGACCCGGCTGAAGATGATGGTCAGAAACCATCTCATCGTCAGGCAACGAGGGATCCGACGCCCCAAGGACCTCCAGACACCCCAAATCGCCTTTCGACGAAGACTCCCGAAAGGGAACTGAACCACCAGAGGTGGGAGCTAACAACCAACACGAATCCACTTCGTATTGGTAGGAAGACCAACTCATATACTCTACGAGTTGGTAAACAAAACTTCCGAAATTTCTACACATACCAGTAGTGAAGAAACTCCGAAAGAGCAGACGTCGCCGTGCAGGCCACCAAGAGCAGCAGCAGCCACCCTCAGCAAGAGCACCACCGGCACAAAAGATCCCCACCGCCGTCGACGACGACGACACGAGGAAATCCACCTTTCTGCAAAACGACGAGCCAGCAAAGCAGACCACCACCACCAGCAACGCTGACGAGGGGTACCGATTCCGCCCACCCTTCCGCAGAAAAGTAGAGGAACACAAAACTCCACAAAGCTCACCGGAAGATCTGCCGCCATCGTCGACGCCAACGCTTCCAGATCCGCCCCAGGAGAAACAAAATCCGGCGAGCTTCACCATGGAAAGACACCGGAAGCCTAACCCTAGAGAGATTATTCTAGCTAATAATACTACTAAGAGCTAGAAAACCAAGACCCGACGGCGATTTCCCAGGTCTCCCACTCCTCCGGCGCCAAACTGGCCGCCAGATTCGGGGGAAAACCGGCGAAATCGCCGCCGGATGCGAGCTCGCCCCGCTTTCGCCTCTTTTTTCCTGTAGAGGTCGCGAGAGGGAGAGAGCGTTCGAGAGACGTGATATCTGTTTTGCTCGTGCCACCATTCGATGGGCCAGGACGTTGCCTTGGCGATGAGCGGCTCGGCCCAAAACGCGGAGAGATTCATTCGGCCTGAAAACGTGATATCTGTTTTGCTCGTGCCACCATTCGATGGGCCAGGACTTTGCCTTGGCGATGAGCGGCTCGGCCCAAAACGGGGTACATCGGCCCGTGCTTGGATCAGTTCAGAGTCAGGCGGCAAGCTTTTTCGTCTGTCGGTCTGTGGCCCAACATTTTCGCAGAGCTGTGAGAAGGAAGTTCGGGCACAAAGCTGCCCGCCAAACGGCTTCAGCACATCGGCTGCAGGGCTCTTAATGCTCTCGTCAATTTGTTATCTCTGTTTCAACGAGGGCCAGAAGTGAGTACAGTGCTTTGATCGTATATGTCTCAGTGCAGCTGTTAGGCCATTTCCCTTCTGTAAGTGTGCCATCTCAGAGGGCGATACAAACGGGCAACTCAAGACGGCCCCAATTCCGGAGGGAGCAGGGACGGACGGCCGGTGCGCTTGACCACCGTGCGCGTGGTCGGAACCCCACCTCGCCACCACTAGCTAGTTTCGCTTCAGGCGATTACCCGAGCGCTAGAGACATTCGGGGTGTTCGGTTGGAGGATGCAGTTGCAGTTGCAGTTTGAATAGTGAGAGAGAACACGGTAGCGGAGGAATCTGGCACTGTAGCAAACCTGTTGACTGTAGCACCAGCATCAGTAGCAGCCGGCTGAACTTCCTCCTGCCGATCAGGGTGATTCGCATTAGCTCTTTTGACCTCCCTGGTGTCCAACACTGCAGCCATGATATGAGCCGCTGTGTCGACTCAAAGAACAGCCTCATCCTTCCATAATGGCGCACAACGAGTTGTAGCATCGAGCAACAACTGAAAGGTGCCGGCAACAACGACATCAACACTGCGCGCGCGCGCGTCACCATCTCCATCGATCTGTTGCCGGACAGCTCCAAGAACTGCTTAAGAAAGCGGCCATTTCTAGGTTTGACATGCACTTCGGAATATGTAGCAGCATTGTATGCATTTTGTTGGGCTCATAATCTCATATATACTGGGACGCTCGGTCCGGTTTGAACAGTACGGCAGGGATGGCCAAGCTAGGCCCCCATGCATATATTATACCACTGTACTTAGTAGTGCTACTACATCTCCATTGATTTTTCTTGTTTGGAAAACGGTATTTTTGTTTGACTCAGGAATTATTGGATCAAAACGAAGGCTTCTGGAAGCACTACTGATGGGGTCCCATACAGCCCCAGTTGCTGCTCTGTCCACCACCATTCCAATCAGTGTTTGGCATGGACACAAGCAAGGAAACTGGTCCCGAAGCTTTTTAACTCCTCAAGAACGGAACGGAGCACGTACGGTACGAAGGAGCCACCCGGCGACCCTTGCCACAAAGGAGGGCGAGTCCATCGCTTAACCTCCGCGTCTAACATGATCAAATGAACCGTGCAAGGTCACTAACTCACTATCCATTAAAAGAAGACCGGGTAGCACGCGTGTTGGGGCCGGCGGCGATGCGGCGTGCTAGCGAGGCATGCAGTCACCGGCACCGGCATATGCACGCACAGCGCACAGCGCAGCCCTCCGAGAAAGGAGCAAGCACACGCAGCAGCACATGGTTTTGCTTCGCTTTGGCCGTGGATGGACCAGCCTGCTAGGAAGCAAACTCGCGAATGATTATCGATTCGGTTTCAGTTTGCGATATGTGATTCGATCCGTCGCTTTCTTCCCTCACCAAACATTGATCTTTCTTTTTCTTTCCTTTTATTATGATCCCTGTGGGTATATCGGAAACTTCTGATCCATTACTAGACTTTATCTTTTGTAGCTACATACCAGTAGTTTTTTTTAAGGGCATACATACCAGTAGTTTTTAAGAAACCAGCCTTTCACATAGGGGTCCAAATTGGCGACCTTTAGGTCGCTCCGACCCTTTTTAGTTCAACCAAATGAACTAAGGTGTAAAAAAAAAACCAAATGAACTAAACTAATTTATTTGGTTGGACTTACCCTAAGAGGCACCTATTTGCAGCTCTACTTTCAAAACTCAAGGGGTCACAAATAGGTCCGTTTATAAATCAGATTCCGGTCGTTCTAAAAATAAATCAGGTTCCAAAAACTAGTTTATGTGAAACCAAGCTAGCCCAACCCAGCTATTCCCAGTTTTTGGTTATCCATTGACTAACTAAAAGTCGGTTCATATATTTTAAGAAATCGGGATCTAAACAACCCTACTTAGGTTTTTTTTACAAAAAAAATATTGATATTCTAGCCTATGCATCAAAAGATGCATATAACTATATATGATTATAAAAAAAATGCTCAAAAGAGAAAAAATCTTTTCTTGCAGTCGAACAACCACCCAACAACCATAACTTGTTGCGTCGCGAAACGCCATGCCAGCACCATTTAATCATCCTTTTCCTAGGGCACAACGCAGTAGGCACTTGACCAATCTTATTGTACCCCGAACACTGCTTTACACAAGGTGTTAGACGATGTTTCTCCATAAAATGAATCCACCACTGATTAGTGAACCCAAGCGCTGGCGTTCCCATCTCAGCCGTGCCACCTATTTTTTTTTTAGAATCACTTTCTAAAAACCAAATCAAGAAACTAATGTTTAAGAAACTAAAACTGATGAATTTCATGCAGGGGCGAAGCTATGTGTATTTGCCGTTGTATAGCAAATCCTTTGTAAATCACTACTCAATCATATTCATAACCAAATGACCCCACTGATTATTGGTGGTGACACCGTTGGTTTGGAATTCTGGCTTCGCCCCTAATTGCATGAGTTTTTATTTATTTATTGTAACGTGAATATAATTCAGGCGTTAGTTTTGAAGAATGGGGTATTGTAAGGCAGCTATGCTGCTGCTCTCTGATTCTGAATTCAGAATAGTTTCAACTCGTAGGAAGGAACAATAAAATGGGTAGAGAATGAGATAACCAAGAATATACCAAACCTAATCAAGATACATATCTCAGTGGGACCTTGGCATTATATAAGAGGCGTTGGATCTGGGGGCTTTTGAACGCTACATACCGAATTGGAAATTGGTTTTATTATATTTGGATTTAAGACTTAAACCTCCTCTTCCCTGCGTTAGTTTAGTATATCAAGTACACTAACTAAACATCGTACTTATCTGCGCTTTTTCACACAGTGCAAATGCTTTCCGATCCATGTGTTCATTCTTTCCATATCTAAATATGTTTCTCGCTTTCGTTTGACAACTGTCTAAGAGTGAGAGGACGTGAAAGATCTACGGAAAGGTGAGGTTCCAAGATAATTGCATATGTTGCCGATTGTTAAGCCTAACACGTGACCATGCTGCTTATCTGTTGAATGCGAAGAAAAGCGACGCACAAACACAGCTCGATTGGACAGTCGATCTGCATCATCTTACAGAACTACGTACGAGCAGCGGCATCTTCGTTAAGGCCCTGTTTGGATCCACCTCCTAAACATTTAGCTGGCTAATTTTAGTCAATTAGGATCCAAACATAACCTCCTAAAATCTCCTAAACTTTTAGCCCACCCCCTCCTAAACTTTTAGCCCCTAGTCACCTCAAAGCTACTAAAATCAACTAAACATATAAAAAGGCAAGAAACACATTAAAAAAGGTAAGGAAAGTCTAAAAACCAGAAACATTAGTCAAAGATCCAAACAAGTACCTCCTAAAATTAGTTAGCTAAAAAATTAGCTGGCTAATATCTTAGTTGGCTAATTTTACCTGGCTAGAGGATCCAAATAGGGCCTAAGGCCCTTAACTGACAGCCCGAAACAACGTGCGAGTCGTCCATGCGGCCGGTGCTATCCATCGATCGATCGAACACGCCATGTGCACGCGGCATGCGCACCACAGATCCGAAGCCGCAATAGTGCACTCGCTTCCCAATAATTCGCTTGCTTCAGTACTAAACACGGAAGACATGCATGACGAGACCTCTCCAAAGGTATCACGGATGATAGGGAAATCGCATATGCAACCCCAGCTAGCTAAACAGCTACACAAGGAAGTGCCTAGATTAGATCGATAAAGAAAAGTTAAACGAAATTATTGTACGTGAAAGACGTGCATGCCTGTACATTTCTTTCATGATTGATCATATCACTACTTTTTGTGATCCAGACACACTGCTTATTTTTTTCTTATTTTTTTAAGATAACAGAGTTTCTATTTCATCAAGCAAATATAACATCCGCACGGTATGGCATACAGTATTTACCAGATACAGTAGTTGTAAATTAAAAGCAAACTTGTCAGTTTCACGGATTGCGATAAGCATGATGATGAGCAACCGAAGCTTGTAGTGAGATAACTACTGCAAGTGCTGTTTGAGACGAGAAGAAACGAACAGAGCTCATGACGGCAGCACTAGGGTAGCGGATGGAAGGAGCCAAAGGAGGGGACACATGCCGAACGGAAAAGCAGCTATACTTCCATCCTGCACCACCCTAAGTGGTCCTTCCTACATCACGTACCATCGATCCCATCGGCCTGCCATGATCCAGAATGTCCGTGATAAGAAACCACCTCCATAGACAGGAAATGGATTATAGTCTAGCTAGGGCGAAGGTACCACTCACCACTTCCTTAACAGGATGTGTTTCCCTTTTAAGTTTTTGATGTGTTATTGAGGATGCAACTCGTCAATTAAATTGAATTGTTGACATGGAGACCATCAGTTTTGATGTGGAGATTTGAGTTAACATAGGGGGTGTTCGTTTCAGGGGGCTAAAATTTTAGCCCTGTCCTTTCGCAAAAAAAAAAAAAAGCCCTGTCACATTAAATAGAATCTTATCATTTATGAGTATTAAATAAAGTTTAATTACAAAACTTTTTTTTACAGATGGGTGCTAATTTACGAGACGAATCTAATGATCCTAATTAATCTATGTTTACTACAGTAGTGCTACAGTAACTTAATCACGGCTTAATTACCCTCATTAGATTCGTCTCGCGAATTAGCCCAGGGTTCTACAATTAGTTTTGTAATTAGACTTTATTTAATATTTTTAAATAACAAGATTCTCTTTGATGTGATAGGGCCAAAAATTTTGCCAAAGAAACGAACACCCCATAATAATTGAATCCCCAGCCTTGGAACATGAGTTGTGCAAGATATTTTTTTCGCATCATAATCTCATCTATTGCAATATAAATATGTTAAGTACAAAACAATCAATGATAAGATAAAAATTAATGCTTAAAATATACTCCCTCTATACTAAAAAACAAGTCATTTTGGACATTGACACGGAGTCAAAACACAACTTTGACTACTATTTTTTTGCTATAAAATATTTATAGGATATGGTCAAAAAATATTTTTTATGAAACCATATTCCAAGACGAGTATACTCATGTCATTTTCACAATTCCAAGCTCAACACATAAAAATTTATTTATAGCCAATGTTTAAAATGTTTGACTTAAGACAACCTCAAAATGGCTTGTTTTTTGAGTATGGAGGGAATACTTATACACTAAATTTGATGAAGTTGTGTGACAATACAAACAAATTCTCTACATTTTTATTCGATATATAGAGTTCTTGGTATAAGTGAACTTGTTTGTAACATTTTTTTTTTGGCAATTTAAATCACATTCCTACTAAATGGATCCACATGTACAATGTTACTGTATTTAGTTACATAAATTAAATAGGAATTCTTTGCTACAGATTTTGTTAAACTTTAGACAGATATTGAGATGCCAATGCCCAAAACTGGCATATTGTCATCAAGATTGATTGTTCCTACATGGCACGGTATAGTACGGATTGAACCGTGGAATCTACAGTCAGTTTACACTCTGATCCAACGTGCAACATCCAAAGCAGGCAAACGACAGTATCGGCACACAACTCCAGTAGTCAATGAACAGCCCAACAGTGACCATCCAACTTCCCCCCGTTCCCTGTCGTATGTCTATATAACATCCGCACGAGGAGGTGACTCTTTGCTTAAGAGAAAAGCATCACTTCGCTGCACCAACCTTCGATCTAACTCGCCAATGCCGTCTTTCATCGACGGCCCCACTCTCCGTTCGCTGCTCCGGCCATCCACCAATGGGCGCCGAACGAAGATCCCTGACAGCGGCGGCGGCGGCGGCGGCGGGCTCTTCAAGATGTTCAAGCTGATGCCCATGCTGACGTCCGGGTGCAAGATGGTGGCGCTGCTCGGCAAGCACAACCGGGCCCTCCTGGCCGACCACGCCACGACGGTGACGCTGTTCGGGCACCGGCGCGGCCGCGTGAGCCTGGCCATCCACGAGGACACGCGCGCGCCGCCGCTGTTCCTCATCGAGCTGCCGATGCTGACGAGCTCGCTGCACCGGGAGATCTCGTCCGGGACGGTCAAGCTGGCGCTCGAGAGCGACACGCGCAGCGCGCGGCGCCGGCTCGTGGAGGAGTACGTCTGGGCGGTGTACTGCAACGGCCGCAAGGCCGGGTACGCCATCCGCCGGAAGGAGGCCTCCGACGAGGAGCGCCACGTGCTGCGCCTGCTGCGCGGCGTGTCCATGGGCGCCGGCGTGCTGCCGGCCGCGCCAGAGAAGGAGGGCGGCGTGCCCGCGGGGCCCGACGGCGAGCTCACGTACGTGCGCGCCCGCGTCGAGCGCGTCGTGGGGTCCAAGGACTCGGAGGCCTTCTACATGATCAACCCCGAGGAGGGTGGCAACGCGGGCGGCGGCGACAGTGGCGCCGGCGGCGCCAGAGGTGGCGGCGCGCCGGAGCTGAGCATTTTCCTAGTAAGGATGAAATGAACAAACCATGCACGTTACTACAATATATATTGTTTTACTTTGTGATTCTAATCTGAATATATATATGCACGCACTTTTGTTGCATACATAGAGGTGTTCGATGAAATTGTCAATAGATCAAGGGTGTTTATAGTTTGTAATCTAGATGTATATGCGCGCCTGTGTTGGATAGAATTTCAATTGTAAATCATGCCACTATCAAATTCAGTGTGCAAATTGTGTGGTATCGGACTAGTATAACAACTAGTAATAAATTGTCGCAATGTTCATTCTTTCCCTTCCATTTCACAAAATAAATGCAGCCCCGTAATAGTAAATTCTGCTTGAGTCTTGGTGATGACTGATGAGGTACAAAAGTTTAGGATGTGTTTTGTGAGTTGTGATGGATCATGAACGTACCACAATAATTCTCTTTAAGTGATCCATGTGCAAGCTGGTAGCTAGCCGCAGTAGTCATTAGTTTGGAACAGTACTTTTCTCCTCCGATTTTAGGTGTGGCCTTTAGCTAGTCTGCCTTTTGAACACAACATTTTTTTTTTGCGAAATCGAATACAGAATTTTCATAGCGGAAATATAATCGTGTCAAAGATTAATTACTTGCGGTCAACCAGCAGAATCTGTCATATACCAGACTAAATTGAAGACAAAACGAGCTGAACATCAGGTGATCATGAATATCCATCAAATCTTTTGCCTGTTTATCCATAAAATGTTTCTTTTCGCGAAATATCCACAAAATGTTTACCAGAAATGGCGAGCATAAATATCCGCTGTTTACAATCTCAGATGTTTTTTTAGAGAGAAAATATCCCAGATCATGTGAATCTGGGGTTGTCTAATGTAAAGCAATACCAGGACTGGGAGCCATGCATGTTACTACAACGTAGAGAGCTGCGTCAGATGTACAACAGTACAAACATGCATGAAAGGTAAGTGTTGCTTGAAATGACTTCTGAACTAACGGCAACTTTACTGAAACGGATGATGTCTGCATCACTACATCTACATGGAGTACAATCTGCCAACAAAGGTATGATGTTTACTTCTTCCATGCCAAGTCGATAAAGAGCAAAGCCGATTCTCCAAAAGATTTTAGCTTCAAAATGCAAAACTAGAATTCCCAACTCCGGTTCCTGTGTGTTTCGATTGCTACGCTGTGGACTAAAATTTTGCACTCTACTGTACGCCTACTGCTGTGGAGTGAATTGTGCTGCATCACGCTCTTGTCACGCTCGTGTTCAACAAGCAGCTGCCTTTCTGGATATTTGCAGAACAGAACTCATACAAACAGTGATGGAAGCGCTATCGATCTCGATCAGCTGCAGTGGCAGATGCAGGCCCCTTGGACAGGTTACGGTCCTAGAATTAAGATGATCATATTCAGTGGGGCTGTTCTATCTTTTGATTGAGATGGGCAACCTATCCGTATGTAGTCCATACTGGGCCACAATGATTCCTCTGAGTTGACAAAAATATTTGTTAATGATTTTTTTGGAATAAAATATTTGTTAATGATTTTTTCTTCTATTCTCTTTTTTTTTTTGAGAAAACGAGTTGGATTTTATTAGATAGTATAAAGTAGCATTACATCCAGCCCCTTGCAAAGGAGCCTCCAAAACAAAAGAAAATTACATTCAAGTTCTCGTAAGAAGCTCCTGAAAGTCGTCGTTTCTGTCGACCAGAATCGCCACTGCCCGCCTCTCTCCTCCGTTGCCAGCAACAGAGAAGCAGGCCGAGGAGGAAGCTTGTAGCCGACACCCCAACTGACGACGCAAGATCACATTTGAACGCCAACAGTAGCACGGCCATCAACAAGCTGTACCATAAAACAATGAACGTACCGGCAATTAGCCCGCTCTTAGCCACATCAGCGTCACGCGGATCGGGGATCAGACGCCAATCGCTTCCATGACCGGCCCCAGTCGACGGAAGACGAAGACCTCAAGACGGGGACTGGGAACTCCAATCCAAAGCTATCGGAAAGGAGGAGCACGTACCTCACAACAGCAACGGCAGAACCACCGCAGGATTCTTGGAGGGACAAAATACTGGCGCCATGGACGAAGTCTCTGGCCCAGAAAGAAATCTTCGACTTCATCCTGGAGACAACACCTCCGTCATCGATGAAATCGAAGAACAAAAATTCTCCAATCGGCGTCACCACCGACAAGAAAACTAATCTAACCCTACCTAATACTACAAGACTAGAGGGGGATATGTACACCGGCCACCTCTCTCCTCGTTCCCCATTCCCGCCGGAGCCAAAACAGGCGTCGGCAAGGATGGGGAACGAAGGAGATCGGCGCCGGAGACGAATCGCCTTCCAGTCGCCCTCTCTCACCTGTCGCGGGGGAAGGGTCTTCTATTCTCTTTTTTGAGGAGCGAGCGCTGCGGCAAGTTTAACATCACCTGGGCCAATTTTTTTTTTAGGGTAGCTTGGCCCAACTTGTGGTCATTGGCCCATCTGAGGCACCAGTTTAAAGCCCATTGATGGGCTGCCACGGCCCTATTTCAATTGCACAAGAACAACAATTATATCTCTTAGTTCCTAAAAAAAAACAATTATATCTCTTTTCTTTTCTCGACGCTTGTTTTGCAATCAAGTTTCACTTCCGACATCGACGCAAGGCATGGTTGGTATCCAGCTTGAAATTGATTCATCCGGCCTAGTGATATCTCTAAAATCAAATTCATTTGATTAGTCCTTTGGTGTGAATGCGGATGTCATGTGCATTCCACGATCCTGTAACTCGTATGAGCATAAACTATATAGCTCTCTCTAGTTTAAGTTGGAAATTGGATCGATCCATTGTTTGGTTAAATCCTCTCCCGCGTTTGGCACAAATATTGTCGGTTACAGCCCTGCTAATCTTGAATGAAAAAATAAGTTGTTGATGTTGGTTACAGCAACGGAGGGCTAGTACTGACAGAGAAGACCAGGGTGAGGGAATCGGATCCTCTGAGACGTAATGGTCAGTATGTCACGTGACTCACGTCTCTTAGTTCCGGATGAGCACCTGGCCCACGGTGTCAGTAAAGGTAATGTGATCAGCAGTACTTCAGAGGATCCTGATCCCATGTCGAGTTGGTTGGGTCTTTCCCGTGTTTTAAAAACAGAAAAATGAGCAGGTTTGATAAAGATATGGATTTACTCTCCCTCCACAAATATTTGCATTCGCAATATTCCAAGGCATACACAAAGCTAGAAGTCAAATTACCATAATGTCCTTAATAATCCTTTGGTTGTTTTGCTAGATCCAATTAGCGTTCCAACGTTGCCCTCCTCCCTAGATGCGCAAGCCTAGCCACGGTTTCCCGGATACGTAGGGCCCTAATGTCGCCCTCTTCTCTGGCTTTGTGTGCCTCGCCGCTCCCTCATTCCAGACGATGCCAGCGAACAAGCCGCATAGAGTTCCATTTTGTCATGGTCGGTCTTGCTTGCCAGTCTCGTCGTGAGCATTGCTCCTTGTCTCAAACATGCATACGCTCTTGTGGGGTCATAGACAGGGATGGAGATATCGACGGTAACCGGTCGGTTATCGCGATAACCGACCTTATCAGTCCGGTTCGGTTTCCTCGGTATGTCGGTTTTCGATTTTGAATTTGAAATGAATTTAAAAATTCGACGAATTTTGTCCGGTTTTCATCGGTTTTGGTCGGTTGTCGCGGTTACCGACCGGTAACCGGTCTTACCGGTCCGGCTCGGTTGGAACGGTAGCAACGGTAAGGTGAACCTTGGTCATAGATACAGATATAAGGGAAAAAGTACTCATTAGACCCATATACAAATGTGGTATTTGTGGAAAAATGAAAAAGAGAAATTTATATATGGACTATGATAGCCGGTAATGTCAATCGTACGATAATCTAATGGCTCACAACTTAGGTTTCATATCATGTCTTGCTTCCCACGTAATCTCCTATTGTTTTTTATGATATTGTATGTACCGGCTTTGTCGCCGTTACCTGTCTTATATATACATTTAGTTAGATTCACTATTTATTATTAAAGCTCATGCCATCCTAACTTGTCCATTGTACACCACAACCTCCCTTCCCCGCTCCCTCCCTCCAAATATATGACAAAGAACGTGGATAATATTTATATAAAGATAGCATGAAGGCGGTTGATTCTCTCACCGTTATCGCCATCGAGGCCAACTTTTGCCGCTAATGTATCGTCTTTATTGGCGTAAGATTGGCGGTCGACATCGGATAGTGGGCTGTTAACCTACCTTCTCGCTCTTTTAGCAATCTTATCGTTCCACCTTACAACATGCTTGTAGCATTGCTAGGTCTTGTTTTCCTACTAGGTCGTGGAGCGACGATCACAATAGCGAGTCGGGCCACACCCATCGCCTCACGCACCAAAGGAGATATAAGAGCTCAAAAACTACACCGGCTAGTTTCTCTAAACCCCAAAAAAATAATCTGAATATGTGATGCTAGTTCACTGAACATACTATAAGGTTAAACTGATATTTTCTTGAGTGTGGTAAGTATTTAGTTAACCTCCTCTGAACTCTTTGTTGCTAAAACCATGTGATGTAGGTAAAGGTTGCTTGTTTACCTCACAAACACTGCGACGCTCACTCAACTATTCCACCGATCTACTCTGCCACCCCCCAAACCCCCAGTCCACTTCCCCAAATCCATGGATCCGTCCGCCGCCGCCGCCTCGCGGCGGAGGGCGGAGCAGTGCTTGAACGTGGCCGAGAAGCTCCTGGTGGCGCACGACCTCGAGGGATGCAAGCAGTTCGCCTCCCAGGCCCTGGCCGCGGACCCCAACACCCCGGGCGCCGATGACCTCCACTCCGCCGCCTCCGTTCTCCTGGCCGCCGAGCGCCGCCGCCTTCCCAACGGTCAGCCCGATCCCTACGCCGTCCTCGGCCTCGACCCTGCAAATCCCGCATCGCGCCGCCCAGATTCCGTCCACTCCCACCACCGCCGCCTCTCGTTCCTCCTCAATCGCTCCGGCCCCGATCGCCCCTTCTCGCAGGCCTTCACCAACGCCGCCCGCCTCGTTGCAGATGCGTGGGGTTTCCTCTCCGATCCCGTCCGTAAATCCGCTCTCGACGCAGACCTTGACACCGCCGCTGCCGCCGCCGCCGCAAGGCGGGCATACCACTCCCCCGCACCAAATCGACAGCAGTCACAGCTACCGCTCCCTGCACGGCCAAATCCACCCTTTTCCACTCCCTCTTCATGGCAGACTCCGCCGGCAGTTGCTCCCCCTCCGCGGCCAACACCGCCGCCGGTTGCTCCTTCTCCACGTCCAACACCGCCACCAGCTGCTCGTTCTCCGCATCCAACACCGCCGCGGGCTGCTTACGCTCCACGGCGATCACCGCCGCTGGCTTCTCCTGCTCCACGGCCAACCCCACCGCCCGTTGCTTCCCCTCCACGGCTACAACCGCCGCCGGTTGTTTACCCTCGTCCATCACCGCCGCCGGCTGTTTCCCCTCCTCGCCCAACACCGCCGCCGGCTGGTTCCCCTCCTCGCCCAACGCCGCTGCCAGCTGGTCCCCAAACACGGCCTACTCCTCTGGCTCGTGCTTCCCAAACGCCGGCTGCCGCAACCATTCCACCAGCAGTATCAGGCACACTACCTTCATCTACATTCTGGACGATGTGCAAGTCCTGCTGGCACATTCATCAGTATGACCGCCTCTATGAGATGCGCAAGCTGCTGTGCTCGAGCTGCCATAAGTCATTTGTAGCCGAGGCAATGGCTGAGCCGCCACCTGTTGTGCCGGGCACTGACATGTACTACTGCACCTGGGGATTCTTCCCCATTGGGTTCCCCGGGTGTCCTGGCTTTGAAAAATTGGTTAGTTCGCAGCCGCAGGGACCAGGTCAGCTGAATGCACCATGGCTTGTAGGCACTGCTGGCATGAAAGGTAATGCGGGAGATGCTGGTGTGAAGGGTAATGCTGCTGATAATGCTGAGAATGGGGTGCCAGATAATGCCGCAGCAGATATACCAATAGAGGTGCCGGCTACGACACCGCCGGCGAGGCCTATGAGGGTGAAGGTGGCGGCTAAGAAGCGTGGTCGTCCCAAGGGCAGTAAGAACAAGAATAAATTGTGATTTCTATGGACAAAGATAGTTGATATGAGCTCATGGTCATGAGAGGATATTCGATCAACCTGATTGCAACTGTTATCATCCGAAGCATTGTCTGCAGGTCTTCAATCCCACCTGATGTTGAAAAGGTTGTTCAAGAATGGCAATTTTGGCGGCAAACAATTTTTTTTCTTAGCTGGAAAATGTTGTTTTCGGATTCATGCCACATGCCTTTCTTGTCATTATGCTTTAGATGTTAGCTAGTATTACATTTGCATCTTGTCTAGTTTCATGACTCTCCTAGGATAGCTGTGTTGAGGTCAGATTATGGGTGAATTGGGAATTGGATGCTGATTGTTGTACATTCCAGTTTGGTTCTATTGTAATCTCTGCCCTGTCTAGGAATCCAACAATGATTGATGAGACTTAAAGCTATGTTTTTTTTTTTCTTTCCATTTCTGCTCATCTTGAATTTTAGGTACCTGAATTTCACACTTAGGTCAGTTTGGTTTGTGCCCTCCCAGGCAGATAGCCGGCCAGACAGCAGCGACAGCCGCAGGCGTCCGAAATCGGATGCCTGAGAGCGCTGCCTGAGCCAGGCACTTTTCTCAGGGTAGAGTCCAAACAAGGTTACAATGCTTTGCAATGCCGTGCCACAAATGTCCATTTTACTTCAATTTCTGACATGATAAACAGCTGCTATCTATTAGTTCACTTGCCACATGAGAATCATGGGAAGATAATCTGGTAACCGGTGATAACACTAAATGTACATGCTTATGATTGCACCGGGACACCATGATTGTATCTTCATTGAACCTTGCTGCTGTTAAGTTGTTTTTTGTTGGTGGTAGACTGTTAACCAAGGATGTTTTGCAGACAGTTCTTGCTTTCTTCAACATATTTTTTTGGCTAACTTGATTGTGAGATATGCGTAGTGAGGGCAAGCTATTTAGAGACAGTTGAGACATATTAATCACAATCCAATTTGGGATTTGTTTTGAGTATTCAGACACTCAGACTGACATGGTTTCCAACTGCAAGAAAATGCTGTCTAGTCATACCTGCATGCACATGTTCCTGTGCGGATATATTTACATTTGTGTAATCATTTTTACTTCTGGATTTTCCTACGAATGAAAATGCCGCCTGTGTGATGCTTCGAAATGTGAATGAAACACTGCATCGACATGTTGGAACATATGGGAGTGGCCTGGTACTTTGAGCTTATTGAATACTGATGGCAAAAAGGTGGGGGACCGATGAATTACAAATTTACACGTGCATCCACATGTCCTGGAGATGAAGAGCGAGGGTACTACGTTTTAGGTGGTGTTTGGATCACCTGGGACTAAATTTAGTCTCAGAGAATCTTACGATTTAGGAGTATTAAATAAAGTCTAATTGCAAAACCTTTTTAGGGATGGGTGCTATTTCGCAAGACGAATCTAATGAGCCTAATTAATTTCTAATTTGTTACAGTAATGCTACAGTAACTAGTCGCTAATTATGTCTTAATTACTCTCATTAGATTCGTCTCGCGAATTAGTCCGGGGGTTCTGACATTAGTTTTGTAATTAGACTTTATCTAGTACTCCTAAATCGCAAGATTCCTAAGGACTAAAATTTAGTCTCTAGTCTCCAAACACCTACTTAGCCGACGAATGACGATAGCTACCCAAATACTACAGTGCTTGTTTTGAAGCAGCGAAGAAACCTTGAGCCAGGATGCCAGTTGCAACCTCTTGACCTTACTGATATTACTGCATGTGTGCCTTCAACAGTGCTCACTTCCAGTTCATATCTTTATTTCAGCTCTGAAATTTTAGGATATTTTTCAGGCCCTTCTGCAATTGCTATGGATGGGTGGTGTAACCGTCACACCGACGTCGCACTCCCGTGCCTTGCTACTCAAATTGCCCTCATTTGAAGCCAGGTGATCAGAAATCCACGCTCAGATTCAGGCACCTGCAGTGAGATGCTCAAAACCTCTCGTCCCCCGCAAGCCGCCGTGTCCGAGGATCAGTCGGGTGAGCCCTGCACCGCGACATGACGATTCATTCACTCGGAGACCCTTGCTCAGTCAGCAGCAGCAACGCCAGGGGACCCAGCTCTCAGAGTGGCTGTTTCCCGCCCCATCGGCGACCGACGCGATCGATGCATGCACGTTCGCCGTACTTCCGGGCGCGCCGGCCTGTCGGCAATGACGCGATGTCTCCTCCGCGGCGGACTCCGCACAGCACGCCATTGACGGCGGCAGCATCGTCGCAGAGAGAGAGGACGGCGTCGCGTAAGCGCTGCTGGCTTCTACATTGCGTGCCAGGCCCGAACGAGGCAAAAGGGATTGAAGGCCAGGCAGTCGTGTCTCCCCTGATGCGGCGGTCGTCTTCTCTCCGGAGCCTCGAGATGCGCGAACGATGACCGGACCCCGGCCGGCGAGACCGGAGCTGGACCGGTCTGATCGCTGGATTACCACCGGACTAGTACGTGAGTGAGCTAGAGCGCGCAATGATGGACGACGCGTCCGGCGTCCGGCAAAGGCACGCGGTGGTAACTTTTCACCTCTCACTCGTTGTCTGCTCGCTTTATATTATGTTAACCTAAAGGGGAGTTGCTGTGCTCGATCGTCGTTGTTACAGCGCGGGAGGAGGGGGCCATGGAAGACAATGGTTAAAGCGAGTGGTCATCTCATTGTCGCCCGCTGCTTTTGTTCATCAGTGTGCCGGCCGGGGGTGAAAAAGCTGCGGCCTCGGCATTTTACTGGGTCGAGGGAAGCGATCAAGCAACGGCAAAAGCTTGGAGAATTTTGACCACTGTTGGGGATTTACGCGACGCTGTGCTCTTTGTAGGGGTCCCGTTTAAATTTCGGCGGTGCTTTACCTTGGAAACAGAGACGGGACTCCATCTTACAGTAGCATTTTGTTCGCCATAACAACTGAACTGATTCTTGACGATGTGTTGATATTTTCTTGTACTCAGTAGAATTGCTGTTTGCACGGGATAGATCGTCATGCAGAGACCGTACTGGAGGTGCCGCTGGTACGTGCAAAGAACCAGCATGTATCAGAAGGTGTTGCGCGATCAGAAAGTGGGCCGGAGAAACTGTGGCGCAGCGCCGTGTCGGCCGTCGCTTTTTTAAACTTCGCTGCCCCTGCCTCCGACAAATCACACCCCAAAGGCCCGTGACAAGGCGAGAGAGCTTGGACTCGACCTTGCTTGTTCACTCAGTCGACGTCCCGCCCGGCCGGCGACACATGTGGAAGTCGCTGCAGTCGCCGCTGCCGGCGGATCGATCGCCTTTTACTAGCGGGCAAAGGCGTCAAACCGACGGAGACCACATGCACCTTTCTTCATCCCTCCCGACCCGACCGCGCCGCAGATCGATACGCCAACACGGCCGCTGCCCGCGCCGGCAGTGTCGCAGTGACGAAGCCGTGTCGGCACCCGGACCGGCTCGCGGGGTAGTATTTAACGGCTCGGCATGCACCGGCGAGCAAATTAACGAGAGCTAGTAGCTTTGTGCACGTCGTACTCTCCACTCGCTTCCCGCCTGTTTTCCTTTTGAAACCCAGCTCGAGGCGAGCTGAGCGAGCACCGCCGGAATGGCGCCTTTCCAGAGTGAGCTGGAAGCCGAGGCGGCGTTGGACGGCGAGTGCTCGGCCCCGGCGCCGGCGCCGGCGACGACGCGGAGCGGGCCGAGCAGGAACCACAGCGAGGCCGAGCGCAAGCGGAGGCAGCGCATCAACGCCCACCTCGCCACGCTCCGCACCCTCCTCCCCGCGGCCTCCCGGGTACGTCTCCCTAGCTTGTTGACGACGCGCGGCACGTACGTTTTTGGCAAGGTGAGGCTGTTGACGACGCGCGGCGAGGCCGTGGTGAGCACGTCCGTGTGTTAACGTGGCGTGCGTGCGCTTGGCATGCAGATGGACAAGGCGGCGTTGCTCGGGGAGGTGGTGCGCCACGTGCGGGAGCTGCGCGGCGAGGCGGACGCCGCGGTGGCGGGCGCGTCCATGCCCGTCCTCCCGGGGGAAGGCGACGAGGTCGGCGTCGAGGAGGGGCTGCCGCACTGCTGCTGCCGCGGCGGGGAGAGGGCCGGCGCCTCCACCAGGCGCGTCAGGGCGTGGGTGTGCTGCGCCGACCGCCCGGGGCTCATGTCCGAGCTGGGCCGCGCCGCGCGGTCCGTCAGCGCGAGGCCCGTGCGCGCCGAGATCGCCACCGTCGGCGGGAGGACGCGGAGCGTGCTGGAGCTGAGCGTCGGCGGGCAGCAGCAGCAGGCGGACGGCGAGAGCGCGTCTCGCGGTCGGCGTTGCAGGCGGCGCTACGAGCCGTCCTGCTCAGCCGGGAGGAGCTGCTCGCCGCCGAGTGCTACAAGCGGCAGCGCTTCTCCTCGGCGCACCTCGCCAAGGTCTAGCTAGCTGGACCGTGGCACTGTTGGTGCGAGTGACCTAATGAAAGGAAGAATTGTGACATGTTTAGTACCTTTCGAGCTGTAACATGTTGATTATCACAAGACTTCCATTGCTTCTGCATAGTTGACTTCATTCATTTTCAGGACCGAAAACTGTCAGTTGATATGCACTCGGAGACGGAGAGAAATAAGAGTGCGCTAACCCGATATACATAACGAACTAACTGTTGAGCTTTTACCGGAGAAGACAACCATGACGCTGAAGGCAATGTGCTAAAAGAAGCTTCCGACGTAGCGGTGGTTAACACTGCTACACAAGAAGCTCAAGTATTGAAAATATGGCGTTCAAATAATTCTTCATGGAGCTCAAGCACACAACACGATTATACTGATACAACGTACAGTTACAAAAGGCCGTACATATTTCAATCTCGCTGTTACAACAATGTTACACCAAACAATGTTACAAGACGGCGATGCCAAATGTGGCCAGTCTACACACATGATACATCCGTACGTAAAAACTGATTTTGCAGCTTATTTGTAAACAACACAAATAGTTGGATAAAATTCACTTTGTCCCCGGCAGTTTGTCAGACTTTCACTTTGCTACCATATTGTCCACCGTGTTGCACTTCACTCCATTGTGGTTTTGTTTTCCTGCGGCCTAGAGTCCCTGTGTCAAGTAACTGGTATAATGCCGAGGCATCTGCGTCTTTACTGTTTACAGATAAACAAGTTCAACCATGACAAGCTAGTGCAATAGTACCATGCATGTCAATGGATGATGCCAACAGCATTGTAACAGTTACTTGATACAGGGACTCGCTTCTGCAGAACATCAATACCACAATGGAGCAAGGTGCAATGACAATGGACAACGTAGTGGCAAAGCAAAACCATGCTAAACTGCAGGGGACAGAATGAAATTTACCCAAGTAAATACTAAGACATTTGTTGGTCAAGACCACGTAGATCTGTTCTTAATAGCATATTTGCTTCCTCCTGCTAGCCCTTTACGGTACACCAATGTCCACTTCTCAAATGTGCAATCAATAAAGTTGTAGTAGCCTCCATGAAGGTTCAAAGTACCTTCACTCACCCTTTTCTCTATCCAAGGGTATGTTAACAGGTTCAAGAGTGAGCTATTTATCGATTCCTGTTACCAAGACAATCGACAAATATCAGGCAACTGGTGTTTCTTTCCTTTCAATCATGTATCTAACAACCATGCTAATCTATGTTGAGTTATATCGCACAATACTAAGATTAGAAATCTCAAAATAACATATAGCTTCACATCTGTAACTGCTATAACAGATTTGAATTGCATAACTACAGCAACACTTTGAATTTGATCTTCGAATTCAGGCAAACTACATTAAGGGGTTTAATGCATAACATTTTTGGATGACTTGGAATCAAGGCCATGGAAATAATGAAGCCTGTCCACAACTCTACAGGGGTCAAATTTTGTGAAAGTTGCGCTTAAAACAATTGAATGTCACGGAAAATTCACCTTTTCACAGTGTCTGCACTGCATTTCAAAACTCAAATTTCCAGCTGCTGCTTCTGTGCTTAACCTTGCACTCTTCCCAATTGAAACCCAATTTTTAATAAAGCTTCTGTGTCAAGAAACAAATAAAATCAGACATGCATCTGTACATGGAAGAACATGTAATGAAGAAATGGCTATAATTTTTACCCAGAGTTTGTATCATCTTTCATACTCATTAATGCCTGGATTCCACCGCAACGGCTGTGACCTACCACCAAAATATTTTCGACCTGAGCAAATGAAGGTAACTTGTCACAAATCAATAATGAAATATGTTCAATAACAGTGGCGGAAGAAGAAAAGGCAGTTATAAAGCTACACACAGTAATACAGTATCACAATTCACAAAAGATTCATGCCTGAAGTGTATTGACGGAGAACTCTAGCGCAGCACTGACCTCCGAAGCCCCATGCTGTTATTGCAGCATATTGTGTACAGTCAGTAATAATATTACAAAGAAACCATATTGCTTGTAAATTTTCAATCAAAACCAAAAGTGTGCCAATTTTGTGATACCTGAAATGGTGGTACCAAATTTGCCACATTACGGACCGTGAATGCTTCCCCAGGCTGAAACCCCAAAATACCGGTAGGGCAGACCCTGGAGTCGGCACAGGCAACCACCATGAACTGCACACAGAAACAGAAAACCAAAAGTATCACATGAGGCCTAGTAATGACAAAATTAAGATGATAAGCAATCAATCCTAACATCATGTACCTTTGGTGTTTGCTGCTCAGCAAGATTTTGGTAATTAGAATAATTTTCTCTGTCCATGATTACAGATTCAGTGGTGTCAGTATACACAAAGAAAATCCACCTTTTGAAATGTGAAGGTGAATCAGCCATTGCCTACTTGATGATCTACTTACATGTAGTTTCGCTTTTTGAAGTCCATGAACCTCGCTTTCAACTCATTGAATGGATCATGTTCTCCGCCTACCTCATCTACTGCCTCATGTTGGAAATCAAGAAGTTGCCGGGTCAATCCAGAATGATCTCTCGAGGCCCTAGTGACACATGAGAGTTCTCTCCTGTAGAAGAAAAGGTATTCAATATTTTGCTTTCCAAACAAATTAATAGATAAGGTGGACCACAAAGATGTTTTGCCTGCCAAAAGGGAAAAAAAAAAACTTGGCAAAGAGGTGCACCATACGCTGTTAACTCTGTTAGTATTGCCTTGCTGCACTATTGTTACAATTCACCAACTGGCTCAACATAGCAAACTAACTTGCTCATAATACTATATACAGTCAAGTGAAAGAGATGTTTTCCTGTAGTTTTAAATTGGAATCAATCGTAGTTAAGTGAAAGAGATGGTTTCCAGCAGCTTTAAATTGGAACCACTTGTGACCATACTGACAACAGAAATGGAAGTTTGGATGTCACAAGCACCAGCTTAATCGGCAGTTACAATATGTTGACACAGGGCAACGTAAACAAATCCATCTACCATAGCGTTTGAATCCGACAACAGTGTACCGCAGTGAGTTCAAATTCAAATCATAGGAAAGCAAAACGCTGACTAAATTGCAGAATCAGTACTTGATTAAACTATGCATCACTATACATACAATTCCCCAAGCTGGCCTCCTTTCTTAGGCTATTATGCAGCACAGTAAGCCACCAAACTGTTCCTCTCATGTTGGAGGAACAGAGGCATCAGCGGTACGGAAACTAGATTGACCCATTGAAACATTCATCGAGGAATCACTCCTCATAATAGTTCAGATAATAGCTCAAGCATATAAAATCGTGCATCAGATCTCAGGGGAGGTTGCAGGTTGCCAATCGGCACCCAAAAGTACGGAAACCGATCAACGCATAAAGATACAGTTCCATGGTACAATAAGTAATCCAAACTGAGAATCGGTACAGAATTGATGGACGGGATCGACTCAACTCACCGGCTAGATCCTCCCACCCGCAGAGCAACATCGCGCAGCCTCGAATCACCGATCTGCCGGCACCCCACACAATCGAAAAATCAACAAAACGAACAACCATATGCTACGGGCTCCATGAAATGGGAAGATGGCGGGAATCAGCTCACCTTCACCGTGCCGTGGCCCGGGCCGGAGTCAGCGGAGCCGGCCGCGGCGGCGCATGGGGACGCCGGGCGGAGGCAAGGGGAGGCGGCGCGGAGAGCGGGAGCCATCAAGTGGGGCTGGGCCGGTGCGGGTGCTCGCGTCGAGGTGGTTTGGGATCTCGCGCATTTGAGGAGGGGAGGTCGGCGCGGCAATGGCCGGGGATTTTAGCGAGGGGAAGAGAGAGAGAGAGAAGACAGGGAGGCGGAGGAAACGGGATAGACGACGGCGATGTGGCGGAGGAATCGAGGACGAAAGGCGGTAAAAAACTTTCTCCGGTGAACGGAATTGATTTTTCAGTTTGCCGACGGAAAACTAATTAATTAGGGTGAGAGGGCACAATTGGTGGCTGAAATTTCGAGATTATCGTGGGGACCGCCCCCGTCCGACCGGATGGGAGCGTGTTAGCGGATGGTGTCCGTCCGTCAGATGTGATGCGGTGGAAGCATCCTGGCCGTCAGCTTCCTTAACAGTTGGAGTGGTTTGCCGCGGGCCAGAGAACTCTGGGCCCCACAACGGTCAGCGGTCTGCGTGTACACCTTATCACATTGCGTGGCAAATGGCAACCCATCTCGGCAGATCGACGGGATTTACCCGAGCCCATACGGATGTGTCGCTTTACGATCATTAACTCCTGGCAACGATGGTTTTGAACACGACCACTGCCTGCCTCGAGTGGCGATCCCTGCGTAATCCGCCCAAAATGATCGCACGCAAACTGAACAAACAACGAACATGATCGGTGATGCTCTTCCGCACAAAAACGAACTAAAATGATCGCGCGTTGCGCAATGCGGACAGAGGTGCTCGAGAAGGCAAGTTTGACATCGGATGCTCACCACTGCAGTTGGCGGCGAGGCAGCCGCAGTTCGTCGTCCAGCCCGGGCCTGTGGGGCACCCGACGATGATTCTCCTCTGGTGCGGCGGCGCGCGGTTCGCGCTGGGCTTCTACGGCGCCGTCGTCGGACGGGCACGGCTGGCGCCTCGCCGCAGCCGAAGAGGAAGCGCGCGTGGAAGCAGCGGCCAAGCGCCGCCGAGCTGCCGATCGCAGCAGGGACCTCGGAAGCATAGAACACTGCAAGCTCCAGTTTCAAAACAATGAGCGCCTATCGGGCGACGCCACTGCAGAATTATACTACTGCTAGTAGTTGGAGCTGTTGCTTCCCTCCAAACTTCCATGGCAGTAGCGTGCGCTAACTTCCAAACGGGAAAGCGAGTGGCATTCCTATCTTCATCACGCGAAAATTTGGTTTCGGCACGGAACTTCGCGTGCCAACAGGACAGCGCACACGACGCAGAAGGCGACCCGAGCCGTTTACCCTGTTGTGGTGCGGGCGCCGGCACGCGGGCGCGCGCCCGGCCCACGACCCCGTGCGGCCGGTGGGGGAAGGCGTGTGTTCCATTGACCTCACTCCGTGCGTGGCTCGGTACGCCACGACAAACAGCGAGGGCGCGGCTCCTCGGCTGAGAAACGCGCCACGTGACGGGAGCGGCGTTGGGGTCCGGAGACCTCGACGTTTCATGGGCGGAAAACGCTGTGCCGTGCTTGGCGACAGCCGGGGTCCGGACGAGATGGCGCCAGAGCGTATGAGCTGGCAGGTTTTACTGGTCGTCTCCCAGGAAATCGGGAGGGACTTCTGGTAAGGAGGACGGTGTGGGATCCGCCAGATCTAGAAAGATCTACTCCCGCGGTGAGTTATGGACTCGTGGGCCAGCAGCAACGTTCGGCACCATCAGTCTGGGCCGGTCCACCCGCAGCACGGGCTCGGTTATGCTATTAGTGCAATAAGCCCTGGCCCAACTGTATGCTGTCATCAAGAAAAAAAAGGATAATTGGGCTGATGCCAAGTAAAAAAGAAGATGATCGATCCGCTGCTCATCGTTCGTTCTTCGCAAACTCTTGAGCCTGAGGCTTGGAGACGAAGCATTACGTTTTTTTAAGCACACGTACACTCACAAACACGTACAATTTCTTTACTCTTATAAACACACGCACGCCATGTCTACATTTATGAACGCCTCCGGAAAACAAAACCGGTTGTCTACGGGAAAGTCGCCTCCCACATTAAGAATAAATAGTCGTAAATGTTCAGCACTCATGCCAAGTTTAAGATTTGAATCCAGGTGAGTTGATTCTATCAAACAAAAAAAAACTTAACCAGGTGAGCTATGCTGGCTCTATAAATATTATGTCTTATTGGTAACCATAACAGGTGTCAATTTTGTTTTGTAAAAAAAAAAGGTGCAATTTACAAAGTACAAACCATATTCGATGTTCATGCTTATACCGTGTTAATAAACACATCTAGATAAATAATTATTTTTTGCAGTAAAGCTAAAATAATGCATATAGCCGTCTTTTAACAGCTATCAATTTCGTGAAAGAAAAGACTATTTTTTAACGGTTACATTTGTTTGTCTATGCGAAGTTGTGTTCTTAGTAACACTTCTTCCGCTCACTCCTTTGTCTTTGATGGTTGCTTCAAACGGGATAATTGCGTTTCGATCCTTAGCAAGATTAGCTGTAAATTTGCCGGGCTGGGTTATATAAATTTGCATGATCCACTCAACAGAAAAGTAACGGTCCCAATTTCATTTGTTTTTTCTATTACAAGAGGCTAGAGGGGCTAAGTAATACCACTTGCTTGTCCGTAGTCACACTTGCACACTGTTTGTCGGCCATCGTCATTCATAACAAAGATTCGTGCACCCGTGCTTACAAATGCTGCCATTCTGGACTCAATGTTCTACGACGCCCTGGCTTGTAGCAAGCTTAACTTGTCCCAACAGTGCTGAACAGAGAGAAGACATTACAGCAGTATGGAAACGAACGGGTCGCAAGAACCTCCGTTTCGCCCTCACCTCGGCGTCGATCATGAGTCTCTGCAGAAGCCAAGTGATGCAAGGAAGAAGGGTGGATGGATCACCTTCCCTTTCCTCGGAGGTCTCTCTCTCTCTCTCTGGAATAGAACGTGAGCTATGCTACATTTTTGTTTTTCGCTAACAGTGAGCCATGTTACATGGGTATGTGCAGTGGCGATCCTTGGTGTGGGCGTGGCGACCAGTGGAGCACTGAGCAACCTGTTGGTGTATCTGATACAGGAATACCACATGCCGAGCGTCGACGCGGCTCAGATATCACACATCGTCGCCGGTTGCATCAGCTTGGCCCCGGTGGTCGGAGCTATCGCCGCTGATGCCGTCTTCGGCTGCTACCCGATCGCCGTCTCCATGGCCTTCTCCGTCCTGGTCAGTATACGCACCAGCTGAGTGCTTCTTCAACACAGGCTCCTACCTGTCGTGTCAGGCCATCTTCCTCAACTCATCCATGCATGCGCACAGGCCCTGGCCGTGTTCACGCTCACTGCCAGCCTGCACAGCCTCCGGCCAGCGCCGTGCCAGCCCGGCTCCGGCACCTGCGAGCCGGCCACCGCCGGGCAGATGGCTGCGATGTACGCCGGAGTGCTCCTGATGTGCTTGGCCGCCGCCGGGTCGAGGTTCAACCAGGCGACCATGGGCGCGGACCAGTTCGAGTCCCCGGCCGACCGCCAGGTGCTCTTCAACTGGTTCTTCGTCTTGTTCTATGGCGCCGCCGTGCTCGGCTCCACGGTCATCGTCTACGTCCAGGACGCGGTGTCGTGGACGCTGGTATTCGGGATCGCCGGCCTTCTCCTCGGCTCGCGTTACTACCGCCGACCAACCGTCCGGGGCAGCCCGTTCACGGGGCTCGCGAGGGTGGCCGTCGCCGCTGTCAGGAAGAGGAAGGTCAGCGTGGCGACGTCAGAGCAGTCGAGGTTTTACCACGGTGATGGTGACGGCAAGACTTGTGACACCAATATTGCTCCAAGCGACAGCTTTAGGTAAGAAAACTCTCCTTAATTTTCATATCCCCTTTCTTATATGGTCTTGGCAAAATAAATGACGTTCGGTTCTTGAAAGGTTCTTATTATTCAGGAGTAAGGGCATTCACTACGGGAAACCGAAAGTTCGCCGTGTGCCACCGGCACACGGTAAAAGCATAATAGCACACGGCGAACGTTTTCGCCGTAGGCGGCCCACGGCGAAGGCCCGACGGCGAACAGGCCCGACGGCGAAGTCCGTTTCGCCGTGAGCCTTAGGTCGAGCACACGGCAAAGACTTTTACCGTGGGCCTGGACCGGCACACGGCGACTCAGAGCCAGTGACGGCGTAAGGGCGTCGGGGCAAGCGGCGTCAGCCCATGTTCACCGTGTGCCGGCACTGTGGCGCACGGCGAAGTTTCAAAGTTTGCCGTGTGCTTCTGGCATGCACACGGTAAACTATTGGTGATTTTGCCGTGTGCCGTCTCCTTAGCTCATGGCGAACTAGCCAAACCTTTGCCGTGTGGCAGGTCTGGCACACGGCAAAGCTACCATACAGGTAGCCAGTATGGTCACTGCGCCGTGTGCCCTCTCTCTGGCACACGGCAAAGTGACCATACAGGTTGCCAGTACGGTCACTTCGCCGTGTGCCCTCTCTCTGGCACACGGCAAAGTGACCATACTGCTTCTATTTTTTTTCGTTTTTGTAGCCTCAGACATCACATATATCACATAAATCTTCAATATATCACACATATCACCAATATATCACATATATCATCAATACGACACATATAGCATCAAAATGTCACATATAGCATTCATATGTCACATATATCATCCATACGTCATATATGTCACAAATATATCACAAACTTCACATAACATCACATATATCGTCTCAAAGTTCACATAACAACACATATATCGTCTCAAAGTTCACATAACAACACATATATCGTCCACGAGTACGACAAGTCACAATTACCACAAGTTCATGTCATTCACTGAGGTGGTGGGCCGAAGGGCGGCGCCGGTGGGACCAACTGCTGCTGGAGGATGGTCGGTGACATGTTCACTGAGGCATCTGATAGATTCTGCAGAAAATATAAAAGATTGCAAGCGAGACAAGAATTAATTTCTAGGTGATTGTAATTTTCTAGGTTATCTAAGTCTCTAAGGGATTGTAAGAATCAATTTCAACGAAGTCTCTAAGTGATTGTATGTTTGTCGGTTCTCTAAGTCTCTAATATTTGAAATGAATGAACAAGGTTATGAAGTAGGTCACCTGAGGAGTCACCGGAGCCTGATGTGACAAAGGAGGAGGCGGTGGTAGTGGTTCTCCTGCTGCCAAACTAGCATGCATGGTTTGAATGTATGCATACATGTTGGCCATGTCCTGCTGTCGCTGCCTTCTCTCTTCCGCCAGCTCGGCCTACAATACAATTTTTCATCCCAATGTTGCAATGCAAGGCGAATACGTGATTAGTTATTGAATAATTGATTAATGAAGCAGAAATAACCTCGAGGTGCTGCACACGCAGCTGTGCAACGGTCTGTCGTGGCCGTATGGCCGGAGCATTGGCTGGGTCCCTCGCTCGAATCTGGGAGAGGGTGGGACAGCTGGTCGAGTCTACACTGCCGTCGCCTATGATCAACCGGCCATGCTTCTTGCCTCCTCCCGCCCTCATGATCAGCTCGCCATCAAGAGGGTGGGCGGTCGGATCCCACTCCGGCCCATAGACCTGCCTGCCCACCTCCGTGTACGCACTGATGCGGGAGTGGACGGTGGGGTTACTGTACGCCGAGGGCGGGTCGTTGGGGTCGTAGGTGGTCTCAGAAGCCTTCCCCTTGTGGGCCATAGCCCACCCCACGAACTCGGGGCATTCAGCGCCTTCATGTGCCTGGGACTGCAAAAAACAACAAGTTAATTACAATTTATGCACGATTGAGCGGTTCAACGAAGAAATGAATCCCCATACCCATCGAGCCCTGTACTCCTCGTTGCTAAGGCTGCCCTGATGGTGTGATGGGCCCGGCATCAGCGCACGCCGCTTTCGGCCAGCGTTGTGCATCTCCTCCCACTCCCGTGTGAACCACTTGTCGACGATGCGTTCCCAGCACGGGGAATCATTACGGCACCACCACGCAGGCACCTAGACGTGATCAAGTGACAGAGATGTTAGAGAATCAAATTAAGCGATGTACTAAAACGAAGAATAAATCTAAATTTACCAACAAATATTGCTCCTTTGTCAGCTTCATATCTCTAGCCACTTCTTTTGTGACGCGTCGGTGCTCGTGAGTGGCACAGTAGTTGATGACGCACTGAACTTGCGCCTCGTAATTCATGTCCTTCACGAGCTTACGGCATTTGTTGTGAGCCACAACCTTGGCCACATCCTCGTGCCCCGGCTCACACGTGTAGAAATCCTGCATGTAAACACAAGCTATTCAGTCGTTGTTACATAAGTAAACAATGAATGCGATGAAAATTGAGGAGTGTAGTGCTAGAAAGACTTACCCACAGCTCTCCCACCACCCGATCCGCCTTGGAATCCCAGCACCTGTTTAGTTGGTCCAACTGATCTGGGGCGTGAAAGTAGTGCTCCTATGTCCACGCTGGCTCATACCTTCCCTTAAGGTGGACCTGGCCTGGGAAGTGCTGCCTGCACAAAGTACCCAGGATGCCGTTTACCTTGCGCTTATGAGCACCTGGGGTGACTACTTTCCAATTCCTGCCAAAAGTGATTAAGATTAAATATTAGTTTCCATAGTAATTTCCAATATACCAAATGAAAAAGTAGTGATAACATATTAAATTACTTACAGTGGCGGCTTAGGTCGAATCACCGGGCGTCCGCCAAGAGGTATCGGCCTGTCAGGGAGTCGAGAGGGACCTCGCAACCAGATAGCAGGCTGCTCCTGCTCCTCCTCCTCCTCCTCCTCCTCCTCCTCCTCCTCCTCCTCCTGGTGCTGCTCCTGAGGCACGTCCTGCGCTGAAGACCGAGTTCGCGTATTCCTGCTGCTGCTCACTCGACCCCGGCCGCTGCTCGTCCCTGGACCCTTGGGGCCACCCTTCCCCCGACCTGTGCCTCGTGTGGAACCCAGAGGTAAATCGGTACTTGGCATCACTCTTCTAAAAAGAGACGCGCACTTGCGCACTGCGCTGTCTCCCACCATCTTTTCTCAGTCACCTGCAATTAAAAACACTAAAACAATTAGGACATATGAAGTAAACATAATATTTTAAGACGAAATAAACAACTCAATAATATTTTAGTACGGATCTTACATGTATTAGAAATAATCGACGTGATCGGGATTAGTTGGATCGTCTGTCTCATCATCACTATCATACATGTCGAGATCACAATCAGGCACGTGCTCCGACGGAGGAATGTCCTCATCAATCCCTAAGTGTACTGCCTCAAGTAATTCTAAGTCATTCGCATTGTAAACGTCATCTCCAGCATCCTCGTCATCAACCCTTTCATCATCCTCGTCTACTTCCATTTCCGTTGCTCCGGTTAAGTCTATCTCTAATGTTCCTTGTAACCCAGCTTCTTGAAAGAACTCTCCGTCATATGTGTTTGGGTCTATATTGTAATCTTCATTGTTGGGGACAGGCAGTCCACCGTGTGGTGTGATCTTGTGCACAACATCCCAACCCTGAAGACGTTTGTCGGTTTTGCACGGGTATGAGGTATAATACACTTGTGTCGCTTGTTGAGCCACAATATAGACATCGTCTCCTGGATAGACGGATGATTGTCGAATTTCGACTAGTCCAACCTTTTCGTGGGTCCGCCGCACTTGGTTAGGATCAAACCAATGGCATTTGAATACGACAGGCTTAAGAGGTTTGCAACCATTAAATGTAAGTTCGTATATTTCTTCAATTATTCCATAGTACTCGACCCCATCTTGCGATGTCGTACAAACTCCGGAATTTGTGGTTGTCCGATTGGGTCGACTTTCATCGTGCTTTTTTGTGTGAAAGCGATATCCATTCACATCATAGCCGCCGTACGACATTACCCTAATATCGTATCCATTGGCAACCTGTCTCAACTCGGGACACATGGACGAATCGTTTTGGCCCTTTTGTTTGAACCAAGAAATGAAATCAGGCGATCCACTTCCCGCACCCTCTTTAAGAAGGGTATCAACTTGCTGCGCGGTCGGTGCCCTTTTTCTCACCCAGAATTGTTGCAGAAACTCTCTGTACAAAAGAAAAGAAAAGAAAATCGAGACGGATTAGATGAAGATTAGTGACCATCCACTAGAATTAATGTAGTGCGATATCAACTTACTCAATGTATGGCTCCACTTCGGAAAGGTTGGTCAAAACATACATCATGATAGTGCGGTACTCTGCATGTTGCAAGGTCTTAGCAGTCCGAACACTTGCACTTCCAAGTTGCCCTACGAACAGGCTGAGCTTCGATTCATTTTCGTTTGCATTGTAACGAGGGGGTGGATTATGCACGCTTGGAAGGGTGTCAGCATAGTATTTTGTTGTGAAGTTTGATACCTCCTCAGTTAAGTATGCCTCTGCCATGGAGGCTTCAATCTTGCACTTGTTTTTACATTTGGTTCGGAGAACCTTTTGTTGTCTCTCAATTGAATAGCACCAACGGCCATGCGCAGGTCCACACATTCGTGCCTCATACGGAAGGTGCAGAATCATATGCTCCATCGGATTGAAAAAACCGGGAGGAAAGATCTTCTCCAACTTACAAAGCAACACAGGAGCCATTTTTTCCATTTCTGCTACCAGAGTCCGAGGCAACTCCTTAGCACAAAGGGTGCGGAAGAAATAGCTTAACTCTGCCAGCACTAGCCACACATTGTCAGGGAGGTAGCCTCTAACCATCACCGGAAGGAGCCGCTCAATCCATATGTGGTAGTCATGACTCTTAGTACCATTGATTCGCATGGTACTTAAGTTCACCCCCCTCCTGAGATTCGCTGCATACCCATCGGGGAACATTAAAGTTTTAAACCATTCTAGTACTTCCTTCCTTTTGGTGCCTTTTCAGTACAAAATTGGCTGGAGGCTTTTTCCATCTCTTGCCGTCTTTGGGAGGCGGAATGTCGAGCTTTGGTCTATTGCATAACCTAGCTTGATCCACTCTAGCCTTAACGTTGTCTTTTGTCTTATCAGGAATGTCCATGATTGTACACCAGCTTGCCTCGACGACATTCTTTTCAGTGTGCATCAGATCAAGATTATGTGGAAGAAGAATGTGCTTCATGTAGGAGAGCCTCCACAGGCCACACTTCTAAGTCCAGGCATGAACCACACCATATCCCACAAAGCCATCACCTCCTTCATTTGCTTGGAGCGTGTCTAACTGCTCAAGAACAGCGGCACCTGTCAAAAACTGCGGCGGCGGGTCTTCAACCACCACACCCTTTGTAAAGTTCTTTACGTCCCGTCTGAATGGATGGTCCATAGGGAGAAATTGTCGGTGTTTGTCGAATGCAACATACTTGCCACCCTTTTGTAACCAGAAGAACTGGACAGCTGACTTACATACTGGGCATGGGAACTTCCCGTGGATACACCAGCCGCAAAATAGCCCATATGCTGGATGGTCATGCATGGAGTACATGTACCACACTTTCATTTTGAAGTTTGTCTTTGTTGCTCGGTCGTATGTCCATACCCCAACATCCCAAGCATTTTGCAATTCATCAACCAAAGGATCCATGTACACACTCATATTATTCCCCGGGTGTCCAGGAATTATCAACGACAAGAATATGTTTTGTCGTTTAAACATGACGCCCGGAGGGAGATTGAGAGGGATAACGAACACAGGCCAACAAGTGTATGGGGCAGACGACATTCCATAAGGATTGAACCCATCTGTCGCCAACGCAACACGTACATTACGAGCATCCTCAGCTTCCTCAGGATACTTGCTGTCAAAATACTGCCATGATTCGGCATCGGCTGGATGTACCATATTCAAAGGACGATATCGTTTGCCTTCTTTGTGCCATGTCATCTGTTTTGCGGTTTCCTCGGTCATGTATAGTCGTTGGATCCTCGGTATGAACGGAAGGTACCGTAGGATTTTCACAGGGATTTCGAGTTGCCTCTTAATACCATCACCAGAGTCTACCTCCAGGTACCTAGAGGACTCACATTTGGGACAGTAGTTTGCATCCGCGTGCTCTTTCCTAAACAAGACGCATCCCTTCGGACAGACATGTATCTGCTCATACGGCATCTTAAGTGCACGAAGGAGTTTCTGTGACTCATACATGTTGCGTGGCAAACTGTGACCACCCGGAAGAAGGCTACCAAAAACCGTCAACATATTATCAAAGCCGTCTCGGCTGATGCCAAGCTGAGATTTCAACGCCATTAGCCGCCTGACAGCATCCAGTTGAGAAACATCCGTATGGTCGTGAAATGGTTTCTGTGCCGAAGACAACATGTCGTAATAGGCCCTTGCGGTAGGCTCTGGCTGATTCTCCCCAACATGACTAGGTCCTTCATCGAAGTGTGCCTGATGAAAGTCATGTAACATATCCCCGCACCCGGCATCAGAATCATATTCCTCGATGTGTTGCCTCACGACCTCGTGCCTTGCTCGATGGGCTTCACCATGGCAGATCCACCTGGTGTAGTTTGCCACAAACCCATTGTTGCAAATGTGTTGACCCATTTTCAACTTTGTTTGATATATCTTGTTCTCACACTTGGAACATGGGCACACTGCTTTACTCTGTCCTAATTCAAATGCCTTTTTCAAGAATCCATCGACCTTGTAAATGAAATCTGTGTCGTAGTCGCGCTTACCCCGCCAGCCCGTGTACATCCAGTCACGGCTATCCATCCTTTAACATACGAGCAGGTGTTATAAAAATCAATTTCATCTACACGATGCCTATCATGCCCTAATAGGTGAAGATACAGTGGCGAAGCCACATGTTGGGTACTGGGTGCAAATGCACCCAGTGGCGAAGCTAGAGGTTCGAGCACCCGAGTGCACACTTCAACATACGTATGATGATAATTTTTCAATATATTGTACGATCACTAATAATAAGTAATATTTATGCTTACCAAAATACAGAATGCCATAAGACTAGTTCAAACAGCAAAATGCACCATCCATCCTTTGACAATCTAAAAAAATAAGTTAACAAAAATGACTTCATGTTTTTTGAACTTGAAATTGAATAGAAAATCAAATAAAATAGATACATTCTCTTTAAATATTTACATATCGTCATGGCCTTCAAGCGACGAAACACAACGGTGGCAGTGGCAGGGCAATACAAGTAATAGCTTCAGAAGCCAATATACCAAATGATAGCACTTATGTTCCTTGTCTACCAATTTTTGGGAAAGCTCAACAACAATTTACAAGTTAAAGAATCTATAATCTCCTTGCACATCAGCAATGCAAAGGGAAAGAATATGGTTAAATCCCTTAAATTTTTAGAATCAAAATCCCATGGACAGCTAAATGTGGTGTCTTTCTCTAAGTATTGTGAGGTATGCACCCTTACTATTTTTGCTCTAGCTTCGCCACTGTGAAGATAGGTATCTCTTTCGAACGGGAGACGCCTAACCGATGCCGAATCTCTTTCGAACGGGAGACGCCTAACTAGTTTACGTGACCTATGAACATGATATCAAGGAGAGGTTGTTTATGTCTCACCTTGCTACGCTGCGAAGGAGGGTCCTCGGGCAGGGCGGGCAGGGCCGGCGCGAGCTCGAGGCGCGGACGGCGGCGTCGAGCCTAGGGCCGGCGTGAGGTCGGGGCAGGCCGCGAGGACGGGGAGGGCGGGCGGCGGGCGGGCCGGCGGGGCCGCTAGGTCACGGCCAGTCGGGAGGGCGGCTCGGGGTGGCGGGGAGGAGGGCCGCCGGCGCCGCTGCGGCAGGGCGGCGCGCCGGCGCGAGGCGGCGGGGTGGGCGGCGCGGTGGGCGATGGCGGGGAGGGGAAGGGAGGGCGGAGGGGAGGGCGGCGGGGAGGGCGCCGGCGCGAGGCGGCGGGGTGGGCGGCGCGGTGGGCGATGGCGGGGAGGGGAAGGGAGGGCGGAGGGGAGGGCGGCGGGGAGGGCGCCGGCCGCGCGGTGGCCGGGAGGGTGTAACGGCGGCGGAAGGGCGGCGGGGAGGGCGCGAGGGCGGCGATGTGAGTGAGAGAGCTCGAGGGAGAGTGAGTGAGGGAGAGCGCGGTCGGAGAGAGCCCGGCTAAGTCCCGATCCATATTTCACCGTGTGCCAAGATCTGGGGCACACGGTGAACTATATGGTTCGCCGTGCGCCGCTGGTCAGGCACACGGCGAACTATTGGTCACACAGAGTCCCTGGCGGAACTTCCGACGGACATCGGAACTTCCGACATTATCAGTACCCTAGGGTTTTACATTGGCGGAAGTTCCGACATATGTCGGAACTTCCGTCACTGCCTAAAGTTGGCATACAGAAACTTTCTGGCGGAACTTCCGACATTTCAGTACCCTAGGGTTTTATACATTGGCGGAAGTTCCGACATGTCGGAACTTCCGTCACTGCCAAAGTTGGCATACAGAAACTTTCTGGCGGAACTTCCGACGTACGTCGGAACTTCCGACATTTTCAGTACCCTAGGGTTTTATACATTGGCGGAAGTTCCGACATGTCGGAACTTCCGTCACTGCCTAAAGTTGGCATACAGAAACTTTCTGGCGGAACTTCCGACGTACGTCGGAACTTCCGACATTTTCAGTACCCTAGGGTTTTATACATTGGCAGAAGTTCCGACATGTCGGAACTTCCGTCACTGCCTAAAGTTGGCATACAGAAACTCGGCGGAACTTCCGTGGAATATCGGAAGTTCCGTGACCGTAGGTCTTTTTGGCTTTGGTTGATTTTGGTTCCTTCACTCCTCTAGCAAAGATAGGTTTGTGGCTAGGTTATAAGGTACTTGAGCACTTGAGCATTGCATGTAACAATCATTCCACTCCTCTTGATAGTTCGGCATAAGTGAAAGCAAATGCGACAAGATAACCACAAGCACTAGGATTTAAACAAGCACCATACGACGTAAAACATAGTCTCACACATATTACAATAAAGGTTTTGCAAATTGTCTTCAAACATTACACAAATCCAACAAGTCCAACAAACAAACGAACGATAGATAGATAGTGATCCACTCCCCCTAAATTCTCTCCCCCTTTGGCATCAAGGCACCAAAAAGGAAAGAAGGAAGGAGAATAAGGTAGAGGGAATCACTCGGACCCCTCATCATCCTCGGTCTCCTCATCATCATCGGCTTCCGCATCATCATCACGTTGCATACGGGAAGAGGAAGCGGCAGCACGCTCATTGTAGGCTCGGTGGGTTGCCTCATACTGCTCTATGGGGTCATCAAACTGTGGTTCCTCATCTTCCTCCACCTCAGAGCCATCTGGTGAGCAAGGCAAGTTCTGAGCACGAAGAGATGACTGGAAGCGACGAGTTTGAGCTTTGATCCTCCTCTTGTTGTCATGAATCTCAACAGCATTGGAGCGACAAATGTTGAAGATGCCCTTGAAGAATGAGAGAATAGTGTCAGAGACTGTCTCGGGCTTGGATGGCCTAGAGCGTCGAGGATGGCTGGAGGATCCACTAGGAGCAGCGGGTTCATAGGCAGCAGGTTCTTCATCATCACCAACTGTGCCAGGCTGGTTTCTTGTATGGCTTGACTTGAAGCGGTTGATGCTTACACTCCTTGTCAAACACCATGTTGGTCTCTTGCTCAATCATGTACATGATGTATGGAGCATATGGGAAACTCCGGCGTGAATCAATAGATGCCTTGTAGATCTCATCAAGAATCATACCAAAGACACAAAATTCAGCTTGATCATCATTCATTTGGTAGAGAATGGTCCGAGAAAGTCCAACAACTGAAGAGGCATCACCTTCCTTTGGGACAAGAGTCTTCCGAAACATGCGGTTCAGCACAAAGTAGAAGGGGCGGAGACCTTTTATGGTTCCAGGCTGAGCCTCTCTACCATAGTACATGGACCTCAGCTCATCTCCTTCCACAGATGGTGCAGTGGTGATGTCTTCTCTTCTCGCATCATCCCTTCCAAAGTGAAAGTACTCAGCAAATTTCTTGGGAGTGATGGAGAAGTGTTGACCTTGAGTCATCCAATGAACTTTGCCATTTCTAGCCGGAGAGATCCAGAGAGTAGCATAGAACTGGCAGACCACTTCAGCATTCCAATCATAACGAAAACCCATCAAGTCATATACATTCTTTGCCTTGCATGCTGCAATAATCTCATTGAACACTGGATTTTGCTTGTCTTCCATGTAGGTCCAATTAATATACTGCATTTCTGATATGATGTACTTGTTTGGGTGCTTGATCACAAAAGAGTAGTAGAAGTCTTGCTGAAACCAAGTGTGAAAGCGGGGATCCTCAGCCTCTCTCTCTTCCGTCTCCCCTGGGTTAACTTGGCGACGTTCTCTGAGACGATTGACAAACCTCTTGTAGTCTAGATAATCGTGAAAAGGATTCTCAACAGGGGCATGAATGTGGACATTGGTCACATGAACCTTCTCCCCACTTGCACCACCCTCTTCTTGATCACCAGATGTAGCTGCCGCTTTTCCTTTGCCCCGGCTTGTGCTTTTCCGAGATGGCATGGTGGCACCACGTTCCACATGCATGGTTCTAGCTGTCTCCTCAATGCGGATACCACCACGTCCAGCAGCCCTTTTTCTAGGAGGTTGAACACGCTCATCCGCGGAAGGATCGGACTCATAGTAGCTTTGACTGTTGCGGTTCGCTGCCCTCTTCTGCCGACCCTGCCTTGAGTCCATCCTCAGTCCTTCACAAAGCAGTCAGGAACAGGAGATAAGTACTGGGGATCAATCATGGTAGACATGGAGGAATTGAAACTAGTTGCAAAGCACTGCACAGCGGCGGAAGTTCCGACATGTGTCGGATGTTCCGCCAATTGACGGAACTTCCGATACCTGGCGGAACTTCCGTCGTTGTGCAGTCCCGAGCAAGAAACGTCCAATGTACACACATCCACCACGGGAAACAAGAGATCTTCTAGGATATCAAAGACTAGTTGCTAGGGAACTAAGCTATCCAAAAAGATTGAAAGGAAACCTCTTGTCTAAGAAGATCGGGAAAAGTGCTCTATAATACCTTTTTCAAGGGATTGGAGAGCGGGAGATCGATTCGAAGGTGAGCCACGGAAGTTCCGAGAGTTGGAGAAGCCTTTGCACGGATCCTCTTCAAAAATCCGAGGTTGAACGCCAAAATCGCCTTTGGAGCCTTAGGGATCGGTTCGGTGAAAGAGAGAGAGTGAATGGATAGAATGAAGGGGTAACTTCTCTCCCTTGGGGGATTAAACCCGAAGGCTGGCGGAACTTCCGACAGGCGTCGGAAGTTCCGTCAGTTGACGGAAGTTCCGTCGTCTGGCGGAACTTCCGACGAGAAGTTTCTGTATAGATTTTGGGCGAGGTTGACGGAAGTTCCGACGGGTGTCGGAAGTTCCGTCACTGAGGAGGAATGTTGGACAGTTGGTGTTGTTTTCACTTGTCCTTTATCACCAAAACCCACAAGGGAGGCCTAGATGCACTTTCAGTTCTTTATAGCCTCGGACATCACACATATCATCAAAAATACACATATAACACATAAATCGTCAATATATCACACATATCACCAATATATCACATATATCATCAATACGACACATATATCATCAATACGACACATATATCACCAATACGCATATATATCACCAATACGCACATATATCACCAATATGTCACATATATCATCCATATCATCCATATGTCACATAAGTTCAAACACATCACATGTCCACATAAGCAAATCCATAGAAATAAAATGGGTACATAAGTTCAAATACATCACAAGTTCACAACATTGACAACTGAAGTTCACATCTCAAGTTCACAATTCACAACATAAGTTCACAACAGAAGTTCACAACAACAGTTCAGAACCAAGCTCGCGGCGTCTCCGGTGTACTTTTCTTGAGTACTTGCCCCTTCGAGCGTCTCCTCATCTTTGGATTTAGCTGTAAAGAAGAAGTGTTAGCAAAGAGACGGCTGGAATATTGTTTTAATTAATTCGATAGTTGTATACATAAGGATTGAAGTTCAACTAAATGTACCCTTCGGTGTTGAGACGTGATGTCACATCATCTCAGAGGAACTTTCATGGCTGAAGGGACTTTTGAGAGTTGATATTATCTCGGTGGAACCTTCGTTTGATGTTGTCTCCTGTACTACGGTGCCACCTTCGTTTGATGGTGTCTCCGATACTATGGTCGAACCATCGCTTGATGAATCGGGTGCTTCAATAAAGTAACCTGATGCATGAGAGATCCGCATGAGGTAGCGCAGTTTTTGGACTGTCTAGGCGCTTAAGTTTGTAGTTAGGGGGCGATGTATAGACTGGTTGTAGCATACCTGCTTGCTGACGACCTGCTCCATGTGCACCTTCTGTTCCGGAAGTCCCCGCACCCGCGTCACCATTTTGTTGCCGAAAGAGTGTGTAGCGGAGTCGTGGGCGGGTTTCTGCAGTAAGAGTGACAATTGTTAGAGGAAACAATGTAACATTATTAGAGCAAGGTTCTGTTGTAACTGCAGTTACCGTTGGCCTGAACTGTCTCTGGATCACCCGGTGGAATTGGTTGTACCTTAATCCAAATTGGCCATATGCTCAGTAAGGAACCACATCTTCTGCGGATGCCAATATGGGCCATCCTAGGTATAGTTGATGGGCGTGCATGTGTTAACATGCCGAATGCGAGATCATGCGGCCTCAAAAGGATTTCGGTAACTTCACATATGTTCATGAAGATTCTAGATACTAGAAAGGGCTGGTTCCAAAAGACTGGTGGCAGTCCAGTTACGATAATCTTCAGTGGTTGGTAAGTGTCGGTAATTTGTGGGGGTGCAGCTTGTATCTCGAAGTTGGGAACTGTGTTATCAATCGCTACTACACTCTCACCATACAGGGGCGTCAGTGGTACCATCGCAATGTGATGTCCCTCAATTTGAAGGGATGTTCTACTCAAGATCTGATTGGTTTTATCGAATGAGCCGGAGAACAGCACATAATCAGAAAGGTACCGGGAGATCTGCTTTACCGGAAGCACCACACCCGTCTGGGTCTGTAAGGCCTCCTTTATCGTCATGCGATCGATCTCACTGAAGACAAAGGAAGATTGGCTCTTCATAAGTACTACGAGGCCTATAAGATTTGCATCATTGCACCTGACCTCAGCCTCATCAAAGATCATCATGTTTGGGAAGTGGAAAGACACCATCAGTTGGTGCTCCGGTTCAGCTCCGAAGGCCTCTTCTCCTGCAAAATAAGATTGATGTGTAACTAGAATAAAATCTTCATGATTGATGTAACTTCATTATCTTACTCAATTGGATAACTAACTACATATGAAACTAAAATTGCTAACTGAAATTGCTAAGTAAAATTAGCTAACTAACTAATTTGTTTCAAATAAAATCTTAAATTACTCTCGGGCTCTAGCTACCTTAAGTTTTTGTATTACTTTTCTCTATTCAAATTAACATCTGCATTTCTAGGCTCTAGCTACCTTAAGTTTTTCAAACTAAATATCCTTGGCCATGTGGACATATATGACACATTTGTTTGTTTTATGTCATCTTCCACAAAAGATCTAATAATACTGTCTTATCTTCTTTCTTTTCCCTGCATGCATATCATATCAATTTGAACACCACAGAGACTGAGTTTCAATTTGCAATCATATCAAAACAGAACCTTGCAGTCGAGAGGGAAATCACCGCTCGCCGGCGGATGAGGGTGAGCTGAGTGGAGCCGCTTGGGCGCCGCGCCCTTGGTGAGGAGCAGCGAGCACGCGCCGAGCAGCGTGGGGATGGAGGAGACGAGCAGCGTGGCGACGGGTAGCTGCAGTCGACGGCGCGGCCTTCGGCGGCGAGGAGGAGGCGGTTGAAGGCCGGGTCGGCGTCGATGAAGGGCTCCGGGTTGGGCGTCTTGTACGCGCTCGTCGTTGAAGGGCTCCGGGTGGCCGGGGGCGCGGGCCTCGGGGCGGGTCGCCGGCGGCGCGCAGCTCGGGGGCCGGTGGCCGGGGGCGCGGGCCTCGGGGCGGGTCGCCGGCGGCGCGCAGCTCGGAGGCGGGTGGCCGGGGGCGCGCGGCCTCGGGGCGGGTCGCCGGGGGCGCGCGGCTCAGGGCGGGTCGCCGGGGGCGCGCAGCTCGGGGCGGGTGGCCGGGGGCGCGCGGCTCGGCGGGCGCAGCGCGGAGGCGTCGGAGGAGGCGCCGCGGCGGCGGAGGAAGGGAGGGCGGGCGGCGGCGGAGGGAGCGAGCGCCGGTGAGCCTGTGAGAGAGAGAGCGAGTGAGAAACAGAGAGCGCGCGAGAGAGAATTAAAGGCGCTTCCGATAGGGCCTCGCCGATTCGCCGTGTGCCCAGATCCAAGGCAAACGGCGAATAGAAACTTCACCGTGTGCCGACCGACGGCAGACGGCGAACAAAGTATTTTTTTTTAACTGACCACGAATCAGGTTTAATTTCATAAATTCGTAAATGCGCATATCCTAGCCTATTCGCCGTGTGCCCAGATCGGAGGCACACGGCGAACAAAGTAATTTTCTTTTCACTACCCGCGAAACAGGTTTTCTTCGTAACTTTCTGAATGCGCATTTACTTGAGGATTTTAAAGTACCTTTTTAAAAAACCAATATAATGCCTTAGACAAACGAATATTAATTTGGCACACACAAAAAATTATTATTTCATTTACTTATTGGTTAAACTGAATTTATACAAATGAAAATAATATAATTGTCGGTTATGACATTAAAAATATCAAAATAGTCCGAAATATAACTAATAAAGGTGAAGCATTTTGTGTTGTCTATTGTGTATATTACAAAGTTTTGAACTGAAATTCAAATTCGAACATCTTTACATTACTTAACCTCATCTTTTCTATTATATATGGAACTTCATCGGGAAATCTTCAGGTTGTAAACATCGTACGTGACAAAATATGCAAAAACAGCTCAACTATTTACTACAGACTTGGTATATGATAAAATGAAATTTCGACAAATTTCATGAATTTCAGACTTCGTTTGAATTGTATAGAGTTTAAATACTATTTCTTCCGACGGTCGTGATAATGTTTCGTGAATACAATTTTTAAAATTTCATTCAAACTACTGGATAAGGCCTTACACTAGCCTTAATATCATGAATATCATTTTTTTACTCACTTTATCATATTATTTCATGCACCTGCGGTTCAAATTTCACTTATTCAAAAAAAATATTTTAAATGAAATAAATTGGTTACATATACTAAACAGAACGAGAAATGCTCCATATTGAAACATAGGAAACCAAGCAATATATAAAAAGTAGAGAAGAGGTTGTAGAGGTGGAATGCAAAAAAAAAAAAAATTTATTGGTTGCCGTGTGCCAGAGCTGCGCATACGGCAAAAGTAAATGTTTGCCGTGTGTGTTGTTCCCGGAACACGGCAAATTGTGGGCCCAATAACGGACGGCGCTTGCCGGTCGCCCATAGCTTAACGGCCAGAGTTTGCCGTGTGCCCTGATCCAGGACACACGGCAAACAGCGTGTTTACCGTGTGTTGGCCTTGGACCGCACGGCAAACAGGGCGTTTGCCGTGTGCTGAGATTTTGCCGTGCGTCTTTGTTTCTGCACACGGCAAACTGCCTCTTCACCGTGTGCCCGACAGAAAGCTCACGGCAACCACTTGTGCACACGGCGAATTTCTGTTTTCCGGTAGTGATTGATACTATCCGGTTTTCTATATAACTAGTAAGATGGCCCGTGCATATTGCGCGGCGCTAGAGTGTTATTTTATTTAATGGTTTTTAAAAAACTTCATTGGTTTAAATGATTTTGTCAGACATTTAACATTTTTATGTTATTTACATCTGAGTTGTTTTTGGAGTTGTTTATTCCACGTCTTTCCACAAATCCCTCAATTGATAAATTAAACTATTATTTATTTCATATTTTTATGTAGGGGGCTCCATCAATATATGCCTCGTAAATTATTTTAGGGTATCAGGTTGGCCATTTAAATATTTCTGGTCTTTTATGAGGTTTATATAGCATAGCATTATAATCTTAATTTTTGTTACAAATGACACTTCTCGTAAATGATCATGTTGGCTATATCATCGTGAGAAGTTATTTTTCCAAGTCCATATAAAATATAGGTAAGCAGCATTCGCCAATTGGTCACAACCACTACTGTATCTATGATATGGTAAACTCATCAATTCAAAGGATGATGAACATGTGACAACTTACTAAGTTTATCTCATGTACGAAGTCATCATCACTAAGAGTGAAATTGGATGGGCATTGGTCGACACGCAAGCTAAGATCGTAAGCCATCGCTTTCAGCTGGGAGTCTTTCAGATAATAGAACCTAGAAAAACACAACAATTAACGACTGCATAGTGAATTTTGTGCTGAGCTGCTCATATGGAAAATCTCTGGGAGGCATCCTTCTTGTCTGGCTTACCCGACATAGTACTACTCTCAATCGTGATCACTGCTCTTCTATGAAAGATTTAGAAAATGAGGAATATGAAAGCCTTTCGGGAGGAATCATTGCCTACAGGCCAGGTGCTATGTGCTGCCGCATTCAACCTCTTGCTGTGGAATCATAGAACAATCGTTGTGTCCCACCGCTCAATCTTAGATCATTGGCACAAGAGACTTACGAATGTAAATTAGAAGCTAACCTTACCACTTGGTTATCACTCTTTTTCCTAAATTATGTATGCAACGCTTGCATATTTCAACAAAGTTCAGGCCGGCAACTTGCACATCGTAGTTCGCCTAAAAGAAAGGTAGCATCATGCCTTCATTTGAATCCATCATGGTCGCCTATGGATTCACATGCTTAATTAGTTATTTCACGTTCGGTATAGAGCTATATCAACCACCTCTCATCCATGTCTGGCTCGCTAATGCTAGATTGCACTGCTGCATGGCGCATTGTCGTTCCACCATGGCATTAATCATGACTGTGATCTAATATGCTAAGAATAGATTGATACGTAGATATACATGTTCCAACTAAAAACTCCCATATTTACGAATTCATCTACTCTCGATTATCTAATAGAACATACACGGCATTCACACTTTGACGTGAAGCAAGATTGGCAGGCAACACCGCCGCACAAGGCAGCGACGACGATGGTGGCCTGCCGTTTACTGGTAAAATAATCCAGGCAGCCGGAGAGCGCAGTAGCAAGATGACCAGACAAACCACGCATCAGCTGAGGCTAATAGGCAAGAAGTCAGCCATGGGGTTGCCGTTTCATCGGAAGAGCAAATCAAGCAGCTTGGTGAGGAGACTAAGATTTCTGCGGTGAAAAGATTTCTTGATGAAGCAAAGAAATTGATCAAACGTTTGCTCGCAAGCCTTTCGATTCCCCTTCTAGATATATGCGACGTGATCTCGCCACGTGCAGTGCGTCGATTGTGCGTGCCTAAAGCTTTGGATACCCTGGGGTGATCACGAGATATATACCAGGCTGTTGCAGGCATAAAAAGCTTAACTCCATGCATGCTTGATGTTGGTCCTCTTTTGGAGGTTTGGACCCCTGGATAGTTTTAACAGACAGCAGCGACATGCATATTCAGGCAAGCATATGGATGCACCAGATGTGCGCTAACTTTGTTCTCCAAAGAAGCAGGAGTTACCATCCTAGAAGGAGAGAAACTGCCAAGGTGCACTCCAGATCATGTCACACAAAAAGATGGATTCGCGACAAGGATACTGTTACTCAGCTGATGCGTGGCTTGTCTGGTCATCTTGCTACTGCGCTCTCCGGCTGCTTGGATTATTTTACCAGTAAACGGCAGGCCACCATCGTCGTCGCTGCCTTGTGTGGCGGTGTTGCCGGCCAATCTTGCCTATTAGCCTCAGCTGATGCGTGGCTTGTCTGGTCATCTTGCTACTGCGCTCTCCGGCTGCCTGGATTATTTTACCAGTAAACGGCAGGCCACCATCGTCGTCGCTGCCTTGTGCGGCGGTGTTGCCGGCCAATCTTGCTTCACGTCAAAGTGTCAATGCCGTGTATATTCTATTAGATAATCGAGAGTAGATGAATTCGTTGGAACATGTACATCTACGTATCAATCTATCCTTAGCATATTAGATCACGGTCATGATTAATGCTGAAACAATCCCCGTTAACTCACAGTGTATATTTTTCTCTTTCTTCGGACACGGATTCCTAATTAGTATGCAAACGCTTCCTTTTTTACTCTACAGAGCTCTCAGCCAATTTCTTGACAGCGAATACAAAACGTCTCCATTTTAGATACGTGTGTATTTTTTCTTTCCTACAATTTATGGACTTCCAAAATAACCTGATCTTAACAAATGTGGTGCTATCTATATGGACTTCCAATTTTCTTTATTTTTATTCCGAAATTATGCTCTTGGTGGTGGGCCGTATTTGAGATGGATTCTTTGGTTAATCTAGACTGTTTAATCTTCATAAAATCCAACGGTTCACGTCTTTGTTTTTTTTATTAATGTGGTAATTTTGACCTTGAGAGCGAACGTGATGGCTTCTTTGAACCTTCAAATATTAAGATAATAGATGGATTGTCCAAAACACTGAATTTTTTTTATTAATAATCTTGCTGCCAATTGTATTGCAAAAAAGACATGTAGACATCCCCCAAAAGATTTGACAACATGAGACAATTATTGGCATGCAGGTTGCAGACAGAACAAACAGCAAGTAGAACAATATTCTTACCGAGGTTAGGCACTTTAAGCCGTACATCACTTCAGCGGGCATATGTTCCAAAGCGTTGGAATGTTTCCTGCACAAGCTACAAGTTGAGGTTACTAATAATTGTGCCCCATCTAATCAACAAATTAACAAGTGATTCAAACATACATACAAAAGCTAATATCGAAAGGTTGATTGCAGGTGTAAATTTCCACACAATATTGTTCACGGTTTGAGTCGCAACTAGTGGTACTGATTAATGTGCCAACTAGAGAGAGTGATCCGTGGAAATAGAAAACTTGCTATAACTGTAATGCCCTCCACCCATGATCCAGTCCACATTATGATCAAACCCAAAGAGGGACCAGCCATACTTCGCCAAATTTACTATCTCAAAAAAAAAGTGTATTTAGAAATTGAGAACAAGATGCGGGAAATTAAATAAGGACATAAATAAGGTCCAAAAGTAACTGATTCTTTCTTCTGGTTAACGCATACATCATACCTAATTCGTTTTGTGTAGCTTAATGCAAATGGTGATACTGTGATATTTTTTTTTTGAGGGGGAAATGGTGATACTGTGATAGCATGTTGCCAATCAAATATGTTTTGATGCACGTAAGTGGGCCTTTCTTTAGCGCAATAAGCGAGTCTAAGTGGGCCTTTTTTTTCAGCGCAATAAGCGAGCCAAATTGTAAGCGGCAAAGCCAGCAACAAGAAAATATTCGGAAATCCTATACAGAATGCTTTCCCGGAGTGTAACAAAAGAAAATTGGGAGAGCGATGCTGGGAAAACAAGCAAACTAATGTACTGCAAGATCATCTGTTTGATTGATAACCAAAACATCAGCGTCTTGGAATCGTCAGGTGAACTAGCCGGGTCACGTCTCCTGAGCACGGTTTACCAAACCGGCAAAAACCAAAATTTTTGCGGTTACCAGAAAAACCGGACCGGTCCGGTTTCAATGGTATACCGGTTTTCAAATTTGAATTTTGAAAGAAATAAAAAAATTTAAGGATACGTCTGTGGTTTATTTTGTAATTTTGAGAGGGTTTTCACGATTCTATGAAATGCGTGGTTTCCATGAAATAGCTTCCTGAACCGTGCGGCACTGATCACCGACGGCGACATCATGGCGTCGGACGGTTCGGTGGCCCGGGCGTGGCGCGTCTGCACGGTGCAGCAGGTGGAGGACTTCAAGTCAGTGCTGCGTATCGTGCCGCTCTGGACCGCGGGCTCCGTTCTCAGCGTGGCCCTCGGCGTGCAGATCAACTTCTCCATACTACAGGCGCTGGTCATGGACCGCGCCATCGGCAGCAGCTTCACGGTACCAGCGGGCTCCATGTTCGTCTCCTGCCTCGTGGCCGTCGTGGTCTCCATCGGCCTCCTCGACCGCGTGCTCCTCCCGCTTCTGCGGCGCCTCACCGGGCATGCCCCGACGCCGCTGCAGCGCATCGGCGCAGGCCACGTGACCACCGTCGTCAGCATGGTCGCGTCCGCGGTCATCGAGCGCCGGCGCTCGGCCACCGTGCACGCGCACGGCGAGCAGGGCGACCCCGGGTGGGTGTCGCCGATGTCGGCCATGTGGCTGGTCCTGCCGTTCGCGCTCTCCGGCGCCGGCGAAGCGCTGCACTTCCCGGCGCAGGTGACCCTGTACTACCAAGAGTTCCCGCCGTCGCTCAAGAACACCGCCACAGGCATGGTCGCCGTGATCATCGCGCTCGGGTTTACTTGAGCACGGCCGTCATCGGCGTCGTGCGGCGCACCACGGCGTGGCTGCCGGACAACATGAACGCCTCCAGGCTGGAGAATCTCTATTGGCTGCTCACCGTGCTGGTTGCCGTCAACTTCGGCTACTATCTGATATGTGCCAGATTGTACAAGTATCAGAACTTCGGCAAGTAGTTCACGATCAGGGCCACAACCTCTTCGTATCCTATATCCAAGGTAGTTTGCTTCTATGCTGTTTGCTGTAAGCTGTGAGGAAGACCAGGGGATCAATAAGAGATCATGGGACTATAACTTGTTGATGTCATAAACATGAGTGCTTTCTTCGACATGCATCCTGAAAGCAGCCATGGCTCCATATGAAAGCTTCATTTGGCAAATTGATTTCAGACAGGCATACGTAATTTGGAAGGCATAAGCAAAAGAAATGTAAAACGGTCAAAACAAAAGGTAAAATAATTTTATGCTTTTGATTGAGGGTGCGAAAAGTGAAAAACATAAAAGAAAGTTAAAATGAGGGAAAAGGTCCATATTACTTCCACACGCAATTAATTCATTTCGTCCATCTAGTACCATAAACAAAATATTTAACATCTTAAACAATTCATACAGGTTTAAATTGCCCCTAATATGGTTTTACACCCCCAAGTTTGCGGACGTGGAGGCGGTTTTGACCTGGTTGATTATAATCTGACCACCGTGGACGGTGGACCTGTATAGGCAGAAAGGACATATGCTGCTCACCATTGGAGGGCCGCATGAGCCAAGTCCACGAGCCGCATGGGCTGATTGTGTGTTTTTTTTTTTTTTGATAGGGCATGGGCTGATTTTTAGGCGCACTTAACTAGATTTCCTGTACGTATAGGGCACTGCCCGTAGCTTGGTTACTTGAAATAGACCTCATCTTCGTAAACTTATTTTATAGCCGGCTGTCCAAAGAACTCCAATTGAAGATCGAAACTCGCTAGGACATTTCTCTGGCATGGTTCAGATAGAAAAAAGAGATATTCATGTTCCTCTGTAAGTACAAAAAAAGTTTATGGTGTTTTGGGTATACAGAATCTCTTAGAAATGAACAGGGCATTGATCGCTAAGTGGTGCTTTCGCTTCAAGGACGACCCCACTGTCACAGGTCTTTGGAAGAAAATAATAAGCAACATGCATAAAAGAATAAAAGATGTATTCACCATGTTCAAATGGTGTTGTCTCAAGCTTTGAGATTCGTGTTGTACAGCAGCATTGGACAACAAGCGGGCACACAAAGTGCGGCGATGAAGGAGCTGATGGAGTACCACGTGCCAACACTTGAGTGGTTGGGCGGGATTTTCATCGGTTTGCAAACTTGAACTTAATTTCTCCCAAAAACATGACTCCGTTTTTTAATATTTTTAACCATTATGTTCTTTTGAATTATTACAACAAAAAAAATCCACATGAATATATTTTTATTTTTAAAAAAATTCAAAATTTTGATTGTACCATTTCAACATGTTTTCTTATTGTTTCAACATTTTATGAAAAATATTGAGAGTATACAATTAATGTTGAACTTGTTATTGTAAGGATTTTGAATCTAATCTTGCATCATGTAGAAATTTTTTAATACTTTTACTTTTTTTGCGAGGATAATACTTTTACATTTGTGATAGAACAATAAAATATTTTGTGAAAGATGTTGAGATGTTGTTTGAAAATTTCTGAACTACTATATTTCAAAGATATATTGATCGAAACACTTAAAATGTGCATACAAAACAATACATTTTAAAATTATAAACATAGAAAATTGTCTAATAAAATGAAATTTTAAAAGATGAAAGAAACCCCCCGAAAGTTACGCTGGTGATAATGGGAGAAATTAAGTTTCCTATACCGTTACAGGGCCTTATTGGGCTGGGCTACTGGAAACTTGAGGTGGCGCGGCCTAGCATAAGGCAGGCCCCCAGCTGAACCAGCGGCACACAGGCCTGGCCCCAACCGAGAGCAATGTGCACACCGGCGCACATGTCAACTAGCCGAACGAGGTGTGAAAGGGGTCTTGGCCTAGTGGTTAAGGCATCCGAGTAACACCTCTCAGGTCCTGGGTTCGACTCCCCGTAGGAGCGAATTTTTAAGGATTTAACGGCATTTATGCTTTCAGTGGTAGGCGACGCTCCCGTCGACAGCGAGGCGCCAGTGGTGACTTCGTATTTCTAGATTTGCCGGCTCAGTCTTCAAAGATGCTCATAGGGGTAGGGTTTGCGTACGTGTATTCATAGGGGTGAGTGTGCGTGCGTTGCGAGTGTCTGAGTTGTACTGTGTAATCTCCAAAAAAAAAAAAAAACTAGCCGAACGAGGTTACGAGAATATGCTGGCAGCCTTCTGACTGCACACATGAGGGGGGGGGGGGGGGGGGGGGGGGGGGGGGGGGGGGGTTGTTGCTAGTTGTCTCTTGGATACTACTCCCTCTGTTCATATTTACATGTCGTTTGACTTTTTTCATCTCAAGTTTGACTGCTCGTCTTATTCAAAAAATTATGCAAAATATCATATTTTTTGTTGTGGCTTGCTTTATTAATATAAGTTCTTCGAGAATGACTTAAATTTAACTATGGTTGCACAAATTTTTTGAATAAGACGAGCAGTCAAACTTGAGATGAAAAAAGTCAAACGACATGTAAATATGAATAGAGGGAGTACAAACTTTGGCAATTCAGAAGTAAGCAATGCAGCACAAACGATCGAGTAAGCATTCAAAAGGTTTCAGTGACCAACTATGACATTAGTCAGGCAGTCCACACGAGTTAACATGACGATGCTGACAAAACATGATCTGTCCACATAACATATTAGTCAGAAGTAGTATTAAATGTTGCAAATTATTGCAGCGACCAATTGACGAAAAATGGCCTTCAGGTCATCTCTTCGATCAGTTGTGGTAATTGTTGTGCTCCAGTGGTACGAGAAGTGGAGGCTTAACTGTAAGTATAGCATAACTGGATTTCATTGTGAAGAAAAAAGTGCTGTTATAGAGTTTGGCAAACATACTTTCCAGCCACTCACAAATGCTACTATTAGCACACAGCAGGGAAACAGAAGAAAGAGAGAAACCAAGCGGCATGGCGTGGCAGATTACCCTGCAGGCCGAGCTGGCACACAAAAGGCAACCTACGTACTGGCCTCAAGCTAGCGGAAAAAAATTCCCTGCGGTCCGTCCGCAAAGCGCCGCTATACGGACCCGCTCTAGATGACCGCCGCGTGGATTCCTGCAGACATCCGACGCACGCTTAGAATTTGCCTTCCGCATATCCTTCGCAGTGAATGACTAATGGCTCGACCTCCACTCGGCTCGCCTCCAAATGGCTCAGAATTTCGGCTCAGATGCGATCGCCGCGGCCGCCTACGAGTCCTCGCCGTCGTTGCTTACGCGGCTGACTAGCTCCTAAACAGTAGTAGTATAGCTCACGCAGTCTCGAGCTGAAAGCTTTCGCTTTCCGCAGAGATGCGCGCGCGGTAGGATCCCGCGGGCAGGGCAGGCCCTGGCTGGCACCGTCGCTAAAGTACAAGCACCGAGCGAGCAAAGCCCCCACGAAAGGAAAGGCGAGACGACCGCGGCGAGCCTGGTGCCTGCCTGCACCGGCGCTGCATGCATGCAACAAAAGCAGCGCGTGCGCCACCACCATTCTGCGGCGCCTTTGGTTCTTCCGTGAGTCTCCGCTGCGGCGCTGTCTGTCCACTCCACCGCATGTTGGAGCGAAACGAAGAAACCGTCGTCTCTCTCACGGTCTCACCGCATCTTCCGTTCTCTCTCTCAAAGTCTCGAGTCGTGCTACGTTGTCTTGTCTTGGTGGCCGCTTCTTTTCTTTTCGGGCCAAGCAAGCAAGATAAGCTCCGCCTTTCCGTCAGCGTACAGAGCCAGCCTTCACTTGCTCAAGCGCCGAAGCGCGGCTCGTCCGTCTCTCTCTAAACCGCAGCACTTGTGCCAGAGTGCATGCGGGCTGCAGGACTACGCTAGTACTCCCTCTCGCACTAATGCTACAGTAATCAGACGGACCATTCTGATCAACACAGCCCTCCGACAAGAAAGAAAGCTACCAGCAGCCTGAGTAGCACAGGCGCGGAGCACGGCGGGAGATGAACAGTGCTTCTCATGGGACGCGCCATACAAGGGTACTGGCTAGCCAGCGATCTAGTGTGTGCACTGGAGCGCTCAGCAAACGAGAAAGCTCGCGGGTTCATATTCATGCAGGGTGGTTGTGGCGCAGTCCACAGAGATACTACCCACGCTTCCGCCGTCTGCCTCGGCATCGATCGTCTCCCTCTCCACGATCCCCTCCCTGGTTTCCTTCTCCGTCCGGTCTCTGCCGAGTGCGCAGGCATCCCTGGTCCGGGGTCGCAGGCGGGCAAAGCAGGGCGCCGTCCTTTGGGCCGCAGGCCGGCGCGCCTGGCGAGGAGACTTTTTAGACCGGGAGATTGAGGACCGCGATCGTTTCGTTTCGTTCATCCCTCGTCCGATCGGTCGTCCCGACTCCCACCCCACCCAGCTTTGAGAGTGGCGTGCTGACAAGACTGGCACGGTACCGGCCGGGAGGCGATCAACTGTAAACCTTGTTTTCACGTCCATTTTTCTCTCCGTGAGGCTTATCCGAGGGAATGCTCACTGCGGCTCGCGCCAATGCAACAACGTGCCGGTACATATAAGAAATGCAGGTGAGGAAAATGCAATTTACTATTCTCTCCTTCCCAGTTTAATTGTCCCATTTCTCTCTTCCAAATACACCTCTATTTCTATCTCTCTCCTTCTCGTTTCTTACGCACTTATCTCTACCAACTTTTAGTAATCTCCGTGCCAAGAGCTAAAACGTCAACCAAATCGAAACCAAATCAGGACGAAGGGAGTAATACATGTGTTTGCAACAAGGAAAAAAAGTTTCACGCTTAGTTATAAAATATCCATTGTCAAACTCTCTCAAAAGCGGCATGCATCTCGCATTGAGGGTACAAGCAGTTAAGTAGAATAGCAAAATTAGTTTCATGCGGGAATATAGTTTTTACATGTGTACCAGCAATGATTTTTAAAATTACCCACCATTATTGTTATAAAAAATAGTATAAAATTATCCATATATAATTTTCAAAATTATCCATTATTATCTTTATGAAAACAATCAGTATAAATTAATATTAATACTGGTATAAAATAACAATAACGAGAATAGAATAAATGAAGGAGGCATAATAATCAGATTTGTTGATACATACTAGCGTGTGGGCTACCCTACCAGTTAGTTTGATGCCCACAGTCAATTGGTTGTAGGGATCCCTTGGCGCCAAACATTGGCTAACAACGACGACGGAGCTTTCTTAGGATCACCGAAGACTTGAGCTTGACCTCTTTGTCTAAGAGGGTGACTTGGTCTTCCCCCCCACCACACACATACCCCCACTTTATCAAAACATTGATAGGGCATTGATTGGTTGACTAATTAAGCTATTAAGACACATAAATCAGTTGTTAATGCACTAATAAAACTCTAATACATAGTTATTGCCTAACCAGCCCTCCTAACCTGGAGTCCAAGCTATGTCACTGTACGCAACAAACACTCATTCGGGAGACATCGCTTATAATCGGATCATACGACGGGGGCTAGATGAACCGACGTCGTTATAACTTACAACAGTTGTTGTGCTCATCCGAGTTCACAAAACTGCTACAATTGAGGTTTTCGATACCGAGTAAAACCGTTTGAAAAAAATGCCAAAGCAAAAACAATTTCATTATGAAAAACCGCATGATAACACTAACCGGCTGGACCGATTTGTTCAAAAACCGTGGAAACCTAAATGGTTGGAGTTGTTGTAGAAGGTCGGTGGTCAAAGTTGCTATCCCAGGATCCAACGGTTCAGAGTCCTGGATGCACCTCTGCTAACCAACATCCGTATTGTCACATCAGGTCATGTCGCTCATGGGTCTGTGCACGTCGAGGCAATATGCGACAGTGTGTGCGCTGTGCGGCGTATAGGCCACGGTACAATAAACTTGAGATGAGCGGAATGACAAGTAGGAGTATTCTAGAACGAGGAAATAAACAATACTAGCTACATTTGATGTTACAATTCTTTTTGACTATTCTTTTAAAGAGTAAATATTTACTTATAATTTTACAAAATTCCTACTATAAAATGTTGGCATGTCATTTTAATTTATAACAAGCGTTGCAGACGTATGTAAGAGTTGATTTATAGCAAATGTCTTCTTGAATTATGCTAAGTCTAAGTCACGCAACCAACCATATTTTGCCACGTCAGCAGTGTGTAGAATTTACGTAAAACTTATTTGTAGATATAGCACAGCTCTTTTTAGAGTTGCTCTAATATTGCCATAATCAAGTGTGTGTGGCTTGCAAAAAAAAAAAAATAGTGAACAACAAGTGTGACAAGATAGCTCAAAAATTAGGTGTATGATTTGTGGGCCAGGGTGGCTTGTAGGTTTTCTGCCTCGTTTCCGTAAAAGATGAGACCGTTGGTCTGTAGTCTGCCACACTTTGAATACAATTCATGCCACACTTTGAATACAATTCAGGTGGGATGCTCTCCGCGATGAACATTTAAAAAAAGGAAAGAAAGTATGGCTTGCAATTACGGTAGCGCACGCATGACAAGGTTAGGCACCAACCAAACATGCCCTAAGAAGTAAGAAGCTTGAATAAACCGCCCCTAAGAAGCTTGAATAAACCGCCCCTAAGAAGCTTGAATTGAACCCAGTTCATGGTCGTATTTGTTGGGATTTTTATTGAAATAATCGAATTATACAAAAAGAAAATTCGAGATGTTACCAAAAAAGAGTTTTCGGATCAGTCCTGGTACTTTGTGTTCCGTAGCTTTGCAGGCAAGCCTCACATTGCTCAAGGCCCATACCGAAGAGAACAATGTATCAACAGCACAAGGAATGGGTTGGCCCTCAGAGATGTTATCCCCTTCGTATCCCATCCCTGACCTGATAGCTCTATAGTCCTATCTCCGCTTCTCCAGCTCAGTAAAGACTAGGCAAAGCATACATATATGCACATGACACAATCATGGTAGTTACTGCTTTGCAGGCGTCTGCTTTCGATTGATAATAATCTTTGCAGAAAAATGAAAAATGAAAAAAAAGAAGAAGCAGCAGAAGCAGTCACAGGTTCAGTTACTTCTTGGGAGATCTTCTCCATACCGCATTTGGCTAGATTAAAATTACCCAAAAAAAAAGATACAGTACCCTACATAATGAAGATGCAGTACTTGTTGGTTAGGTTCAGAGTTCAGACGCATACAAAGGCCACCGTGCAGATCAATGATATCATCAGAAGACCAACAAAAAAGTGAGTTAAACCCTAACAGAGTAGGTCAATGCAAAGTTGGCGCTGCAGCGCGCACTGTCACGTCATTAACCTTGCATATGCAAATTCTGAGATAAACGCCAGCGTACCAATGATTGATCGCCGGGAAGGCGGTTAGTACGGCGGTGGCGGCGGGTGCGGCGCGCGAGCCGCCGGCGGCCACATCACTTCTTGGGGTGGCGGTTGGCAGGCGTAGATGGGCATCGGGCCGCAAGACTCCATCGGCTGCGCCGCCGAGACAGGCGCGGCTAGGTGCGGCGGGGCCTGCCGTCGCACGACGTGATGGTGTTCCTGCTGGGCCTCCGCCGGCTGCTGCTGACGACGGCCGTGGTGCTCGTCCGCCTTGTCGCCGCTGCCGGCGGAGAGCGAGACGGAGATGGACACCGTCGCGTCTTCGTCGGCGGGGAGGCGGTGGAACGTGGGGTTGGTGAAGGCGGCGGCCACGACGACGACGGTGGTCGCGGCGTAGAGCGGGCCCGCCACGGCGCCGCCGATGATCTGGCCGTGCGGCCCCGCGAGCGAGATGGAGAGGCCGCCGGCGGCGGCGAGGGCGGCCTGCGGCGCCACGGCGGACATGACCGGGGGCAGGAACGTGGCGGAGATGGAGAGGATCTCGTACTGCCCGCGGAAGACGAAGCCGGCCGGCGGGGCGGCGCCCCCCGCAAGGACGCCGCCGGGGGCCGGGTGGCGGAGCGAGACGTTGGCGACGGCGCCCGTGCCAGCGAGCACGCAGATCCCGAGGTTGCGGCGCGTCGCGAAGCGCGCGAGCGCCGCCGCGACGTCTCGGCCGCAGGGGATCTCGATGACGTGCGGCCGCATCGCGGACGCGGGGTCCGCCTCCCGCGTGATCACCACGGGCGGCTTGGGCCTGTTCTTGGACCCCGGCGGCCGGCCCCTCCGCTTCCTGGACGCCTCGATGCTGGCCCCGTCGCCGCCGCTGGAGACCACCACGAGGGTCCCCGCCGGCTCCTTCTGGTCGGCGCTCCCGCGGCTGTCCACCTCGTCGGAGAAGCACTCCAGGTGCTGCTGCTGCTCGCCGTGGCTGCCATGGTGGTTGTGTGACGGCTGCGGCGGTGGCGTCGTGAAGTGAACGGGCGGCAGCACGTCCTTGCGATCTTGGTACAGGCTCTCCTGGCTCATATCTCTCGCGCCAAATGACATGAAAGCCACTAGAGCTTGGTGGGATGGATGAGGGGGCTACTGCGAGAGAAAGAGACGTCAAGAACACGGGCGGCGGCAAGTGGAAAGGAAATGGTGGCTGCAGCTACTACGCCGACGACGAGAGGTCTCTTTGAACTTCGTGATAAAGAAAGCGACGGGAGGGAAGATGGGAAGAGAGCAGGAGCACAGTAGCAGGAACAGGACAGGATGAGCCTGAAGCCTGGAAGAAGATCGAGTAGGGCGGTGCTTGCTGCTGTTAGTGAGAGCGACAGGGAAGTGACCCCGTTTATCCTTTTGTCTTTTCACGGTTGCTCTCCTTTTGGCCCAGCCGGAGTCTGGAGCCACACCATCTCAACCTGTTGGAACTTCTGGAGTCTTTTTCGACACAAATTTTCTCAATAATCGTCGTCCGAATTCGAATATAAAGCCCTTTTTTAACAAGAAAAATAAATTTCTTTTAGTTTCTATAATCATGCAGAAAACTTTCTATGTATGTACTTTATGTGTATCCTATTGATTGCTTCAAGACGCATGAATCCATCGGAATTTAATTTGGTGGAAATCTGACCGGATGTTGAACCTCGTGGAAACTTTTCCCTGTGTTTATCTCCCTCATAATTTTATGTTTTTCATATGCTGCATGCTTACATTATTGGAAAATTGCTTGCATTTTGGATTCCTGGATGATTGCAAGTATAACTTACAAGTGTGATTCTATATATCGGTGGTTTTAAATTGTGTTGTCGCAGAGAAGGGTGGCTGACATCAATGTCCCTCTAGTAATCAGGTTGAAAACAAAAGAGAGGTTGAAGTATCTTATTTTTCGCCGATGATGACATCTTCGCTTCTCTGTGGCCTGTGGTCTATAGTGATTTTAGATGATGGATTTTACATCTGAAAAGGTTAAGTTTGTTGTCTTATATCAATGAAATTGGAATTGTTTAGGTTGTTTTTTATACTACTAGGAGAATGTAATGGCGCACACTCGCAAAAAAGAATGTAATGGCATAGGGCCTTCGGGTTGATGAATGGAGCAGTACATAGCCGGAATCAAGCAACATAGCCGGAATCAAGCAGCTGTTTTTAGCTGCTCGCAGTAGGAGTGGAACAATTCGACATGTGCCCTGCATGTCCTGACCATCCAGGGACCACGAGACGTACGCGGCGGCAGCAGCAGTCGTGACTGACCGCTTGACCAGATACTGTACCGCGTGTGGACGGACGGACGAGTACTGTCTCGTTAATCGCATGTTAATTGGTGTCGGCAACCGGTCATCTGGCCAAGTGGACCTGGCAGGATGGATCGCGAAGCTGCTCCTCCTCTGTAGCGACGCGCCGTGCAGCTTCGTGTATGAATGGCATAGGGCAAGGTGGCTGCACAGCGAAGAGTCGAAAAGACCACGGCATCTTTCGTACGTAACACCACGAAGTCACGAAGGTCGGGCAGCTTCAGACACGTAGTACTGCCCGGTCGAGCCGACAACCGAGACCAACGGATACCGCGCGGCAGACACGGAGTGGAGGAACGCACTGGCCGGGTGCTACGACGCCCTCGTAACGCCTGACGGCCTGAGCCGTACACCGCCGCCTCACGCACGCGAGGAGGCATCATGGCGTCCGCGGCGCGCGGCCTCCAGTCTCCACGAGACCGCGAGCGAGCGCGTAATCATCACCAGGTCACCGTCCGGCCCCTGAATCATGAATGCCGGCCCTGCCTGCCACCGGCGACGGACACGATCAGATCGCCGCGTCCCCACCACCGCAACACGAAACGAAAGGCCATCAAGAAGGCCCCGCCAGCTGAGCCGGCGCCGGGGGGTTTAATTATAAAGTTATCTCAGGCTGGCTGTGGCTGGCCTATCGGGTCTGCCTCTCCAGCCTGCGCCCATGCAGGCCTAGGAGCCATAGGCTGCGCGTAGGCCGGGGCCAGACGGCCTGGCCATGTATGCTGCCCCTCCTCCAGTGACTCACAGGCACGCTGGCACTCTGCAGTCTTCGAGCGGCATTTGTTGACCACTCGAAGCCGTCACGATCGATGCATGTTGCATGGTGGTAGGAATCCTCTTCGCCAGTTGTACTAGGCCGGCTCGTAGCGAACAGCTAGCCGGGTGATCGAGCTAGGACTTCAGATTCTCCTCTCCGGGTGATCGAGGGAGATAGGAAGAGGAGTTTTTTTTTTTTTTTTTTTTTTTGAGATCGATAGGAAGAGGAGCTGAAATGAATGAAAAATGACCTCCACTGGACCACGGCCTTCTTCAATTGGGCTTAAAAGGCCGAATGTGGTCAGGCCACGCTTGGCCGCCGATCCTACACGCTACACGTAGTCGCCCGATGGGATGCATTCAATCAGACACTTCAAGATTCGTGCTTCCTTCGCATCCGACAGTCGTGGAGTCGTCTTCTTCCTCCGACCTCGACGCATGGACGGCGAGCTTCGTCGTCGGGCCGTAGAATCCCTTAGTGCGTAGGGTTTTTACCCTCGAGCTCTCCTCCACTTCTCCCCGGACATAGAAACATGGAGCCAGGGGATCCGCGGTGGGCAACGCGATGCGGGCGACCTACGTATAGAATCGGTGGTGGGCGGTGTAGGGGCAGGGGCGTCACATGTCGAGTGGTTAGCATGGCGACGGTCGAGGGCCCTAGATGGGTCTTCAGAGAAAATGAAACCTGAAGAGGGATATGCAGTACAGGATCTAACGACATCCGCATCAAAAGATTCCCGTAACAGCTCTTTCAATTAGTTCAATCTTTTCTTTGTCTTGAGAGGAGAATTTTTTTTCGTGAGAAAAGAGAGCTTTATTGATTACTCAACCGCACGTGCACTTGTGAGCAATCAATTCCTTAACACAAAAGAGAATCTGCGCACGCCAAAACCGTATGAAATCTGTGTTTCGCCAAATGTGCAAGTTCATGTGCTCTCTTTACAGCTTGGACTTTCAAATCCAGCAACACACTCCCAGCTTGCTTGATCTCTTCTAAAAGGAAAACCAGAGAAGATTTATTCGGTTCCCTATTATTAATTGCAGTGACTATATTCGAGCAGTCACTTCCAGCACTGTTATTTTAAAAGACATTCAACTTTTTACCACTATTGACTCGGATGCATTTTCCCCACAGATAGGTCACCATCTGAGTCATTGACAGAGTGGCAAATTGGATGACTCATTAATGCTGCGAAGCAAAAGATACGGCCCCTTTTATGAACCTCCCCCTTTTTTAATTGCAAATGGTATAATCAATACATGATGAATTAATCTTTGTCTCAACAAAATGCTTGGGCTGTCCGCTCCCCAGTTGGACCTCTATGCAAAACGCCATCCCGGCCCTCTCTAGGGCCATGGGCAGCCACTCCTGTCATCCTACGCTGTTCTGTTAACTTACAACTACGGCTAAGACTATAACTACTAGTATCATCACTACCCTGATTTGTACCTTGGTCAGTATAGGAGAAAGATGCGCTCTCCCCCCTTTGTTCACAAATCCTCCTGCCAGCTCGGTACAGTTCCTCAAACCCATTTGTTTGATCTATATCTTGACCAGAAGAGCTAGGGTTCAAGCTAGACTGCTGCCGTGAGTAGCTAAGCTCCTGCTCCTCCGGTAGAACCGCTGCGCTGTCAAGGCACATTTGATCCAAGCCTCCAAATATGTAGTCGCACTCCATACTGGTCGAGCTCATTGTGCTGTCAGCGCTATCACTGCTAAGAGTGCTGGATGACGCTGCATCAGAGCTGCTGAACAGCGAGGAGCTTTCGCTTCGACTAAAATCTGGTGCCCGGTACAACAAACCATTAGCTGTATCCAATGTTTGTGTGAGGTCGTGCACTATAAGGTCATTACATAACTGCTCACCTTGGTGCCTGCTCAAGTAACTGCCTCCTCCCAAAGATGCCGGTCCTGAATCTGCCAACTGCTTGTGCTTCTTTGCACGCGATAGACCTTGAGTGACCATTGCTTTCCTCACAAAGCTTGGGGCACGTGGGGAACACCTGATTGCGTTAACACGATACAACAAAATTTAGGATACCCAGACAGTGCTATTTAGCAATGTAGTTATAAATATGAACTGGGCGGTATTTACCTCGCATAAAACAGCATGTATGCACATTTTGACAGGACCTTTTCCAGAGATACAGGTTTCACCTACAAAACATTAACGGATAATGATTATTCAAAATCCGAGCCCATAAAACTACTTCGCACAACAGGGAAATTGTATGCGCACCATCAGGGAGTAGATGCTTTGCTCATGTCATCCCAAATGTGCTATTTGTTTCTATGTCATTTGAAATATGGAATTTGTGTCTCTGCCACTAAACTCCAAATGGCTTTTCTGTACGGGACACTTGCATACACACATTCAAATGACATACACACAAATAGCAAGATTGAGAGGGCTGTGAGCAAAACACAAACTCCCATTGTAATAGGCACAAATGTCCCCATGAAAAGAAAAACACGATCAGCACTATAAAACGTACAAGTTATTAACATTCCAATATGCTACACACCATACTAGGCAGATCTAGAAAGTATTCTTTACCTTGCTATCATCCATCTCGTGCCACTTCCCCTGCGGATCCTTAACATAGCAGACGTAATGGCCACAAGTGGTTGCATTCATAATGTCACGATGGACAACCACAGCATACAGCTTGTACACAGGAGTATAATCGTCCGCTGCACTCATGTAGTCAGACAAATTCAAGTACTCCTTGAACCTTATGACCTTGTTGATCTTGCCAAATTTACCAGACTGTCCAAAGGAAAGAGATATACGGTGAATGTAAAACAAGACTAAATGTTTTATACACTTGAATGAAGCCTAACACAGGAAAATATCAATCCAGGTTGAAAATGTATGTACTCAAAGTGGACAAAATAGCCTAAGAATATCGTACCTGATATCTTTTCAATGCAATAGTAAGGATATTTGGAGCTTCTGATATTGTCAACTTCTTTTTCGCACGCTCATACGACTTGCATCTGGTGAACATAAAAAAGTTGAGGAATACCAGATTAGAAGAAAAAAGAAGAATGAAGTCAGTTATCATTGGGAAAGGAGGTTTAGACCACTAGGTAATGCATTCATTTCTCCCATAAATCTCAAGTGACGATTCAAAGTGATAACCAATCTCAGCCCGTACAGCAAGTGAATTAGCTAAAATTGCTCAACTGGCAATACTTTGTTTGAAGATGAGTTGTTGTTATAAGGCTCTTGGTGCTAAGCAACATAATAAGAACACAAGTGCACGTCATGAGCGTGTCAATGAACTAAACATTATGGAACGAAACTGGACTAACCTGCTACAATGGTATCTATTATCACCATCTAAAATTTCAGAAGATGTGAACCGGCGAAGTGCTTCTTCAAGGGTACTGATATCCCCATCTATTTCAACAGTTAGATCCAAAATATGTTCAAATTGTTTTGAACTGACTTGACAGTTTGTGCATTTTATCTAGGAAAAGAAAAGAAATGATTAAGAAAATATAAAGGTGCATTTTTCATGTGCGATGTTGCTACTTGAAGTCCATAGGCATGGAAAAAATCGAGTAGTTTGTGTGCAGAAACCTTGGATTGTAGATAGCCCCCAAATATTAATTGCACCAGTGTTGTTTCTTCAGATAGCCGATGGACACCATGTTTCTTGGCTTCCTTAATACTAGCAGATTGCATTGTGTCAATCGCATACCTGTCAAACATATGATTCAGTATAGTTTCACAAAAACACTATCATGTGTGAGAAGATGAAACCAACTTTTAAAAAAGATCAAAACAAGTCAGGATGCATTCTAGAATACCGATTATCAGGATAGTTCTTTTATAAAGTATAAGCTACTAACAAACTAGCATCCAGTTTCTAAAGAACTAGTAGAGATCAGTGTTTAGTTTATGCTGCAATATATCAATGATGCTATGTGTGACACCTTGACTTGTCAGATAAGAATAGTGGTTTATTTGAAGTTTTTGAATCCCCTTTTATTTCTGTAATGCAGATTAAATTCCTGGTTTCCAGTTTCAGTAAAGCTGAATCATAGAGTCCATTTGACATTTGGATATTGTGACACTGACATATGAATAAAAAGTCCAATAACAGTAGAATATAAGGGCTTGTGTCTGCCGGATGAACAATGAGACAGGATGGACATCCAGTTTTGTGAAAAAACAAGGGCACCAACAAATTGCAGAAAAGGAACCTTCTACGACACAGGGCAATAAACATACCAGAATACCATGAAAAGACATGGGCATCAGATACTAGTAAGATGAGGGGATTATGTTGATTAGGAAGAAATAAGGGGAATATGATGTTTTACTTGAACGCATGGACAACATACTGATAATAATGAAATAGCTGAGTAATTCCTTAGCATTATATGAATATCAAAAGTAACAAAAATATTTCGATCTGGAGAACATCAGTTACAGTTTTGAATTAATACCCCTCCGAGAAGTCACATTAATAACATAAGTTTCCATCGATGCATCAGCAAAAAAGATCAGTTTAAGTGAAGTAGGTGTACAGTCATTATCATTACTAGACAAACGTTTATGCATTGCCACGGCACAAAAATGAAATAATTACTTGTGCATACAACATTCATGTAAGACCATTACTAAATTCCCAAAGCAACATGTGTCACGAATCTAAGTAACCAAACAAGTGGTAAAAGTGTGTTGAACACTTGCATAAATACTACAGTGGCAGTAGGATAAAAGGGAAGTGTAGGGTTAGTGGTGGTGACTTTGTAGTTGTGTAAGCTATATTCTTATAACTCGATGCTGTTTATAAAAACTTCTAACCATTGTCCATACTATCGCGCTCCCTTCCTTCCTCTTTAACAGGATGAGTGGTCCTATATTTATAAATGAAGCATGCCCTAAAACAACATCTGTTGTTGAATGCTATCATATACTTCCATATAAGGAGGTTTTGTTGAACCTCCTTAACAGGTACATAGGATTTATTTTTCAGCTAATCATCCATGAAAGCGGTATCTCACATTGTACCTTGTTACAAAATTTTGGCCCGATGACTGTTAGGTTATGCTTGACCTGTTGCAGGGCAAGGAATTTGGATTCTTCACAAAGTATACCAAAGGAGCAACCATTGCGCAAAGGAAAATGTTCATTGCACTCTGAAAAAAATGAAAGTTTGAAAGAACAAGAAGCTAGTCGCAAGTCCAACATCAAAAACACAACCACAAAGGCTTCAGACGGACCATCACCACCAACTCCAATTTTATAGATAGTAGAGATATAAAATGTTATTTGCCAGATGTTGATCAGCAATTGATCAACCATTACCAGGTTCATGCACATTTGAATGCTGATAAACATGAATCAATGTGTAGTATAACCTAGGAAGTCAAGGAGCAAAAATCTCACCTGAGAAATTCATGAGCATCTTCTTCTCTACCTTGGCCAAACCTACGCCCAATCTCATGCAGATGAGATAGAATTCCAGTAGGTGATAGGGGAGATTTTCCATGCTTGCCCTCCACAATGAGTTTTTCCAGCTCACACATGAAGCACCATTCCTTCTTAGAACCTAAAGTACATGATATCACTACATTGATAACCACAATAGCACGATATGAAACACAAAAAATGCAGGCCTAGTGTAGATTACAATTCCGTGAATGATGTCCTTCCAAAAGGTATGCTGTAAGTGGTCGCGTAAATGTCAAGCACTGAAGAACAGCATTTGCATAACAACTGAAAAAGAAACCAAAAAGGGGAGGTTAGGCGGGAAGCGTCAAGTGAACACTCAGAATCGACAAACCATTTCCACTTATTAAATTCCCCAGCATGTTTAACCGTCAACTGCCTATGATAATGTGTTTAATAGTGCTATGATGCAGCGTGAATATGCTGGTCTTCTTAAGCGTGATAACACTCACAGTATATAATATCTTAAAGACAACAGTTGCAATGTTCAGAAACCAAAAATTAAATCAACAGGAGGAACAAAAATAAAGTGTGTCTAATGCACATTTTTTGTGAAGGTGCCTAATACACCGAGTTGCCAAGTAACTAGCGTCCACCGCCATATGTCATGCAGAACAAGTGTGACCGCGATTCTGCTTGGGATTATGTGAGTCGTGTCTCCTCAATAAAGAAATCAAATTTATCCACACAAAATCAACTAAATTTTCATTCAAAATAAAAGGAAACGACAAAAATAATGTATGGTGATTAGGCTTGTTTTCTTTAAATTATAAACTTTTTTGACACATGAACTTGTACATAAAGATGACATCAAGTTATTAAAACCATATGCATATTCACACAACTTGTATAAACAGCTTACAAAGATAATTATGTATGACTAACAAATGTTCCCTATAGTCCTACACGCGCACGTGCGTGAGTGTGTCAGGAGATACCAACAATCTCTAAATTAACCATAATCGAGCAGGAATGTTCGAGCGCCATATGGTTCCAGTGTGCTACAATAAGCAGTCCATTACTCCATTAGCTGTTTACCTGTTCCCAAGGTTATGAAGGCCGAAAGGATGCAGTTCCACCTTCTCGAAGTTGTAGAGGTCGACAAAATGTTTGTATGGAAAAATTGTCTGAAAATTTTGGATAATCATTAGGCTACCCAGTTATTAATTCATTGGCGGTATACAAACATTGAGACAAACATTTTATTAATAAAAGGACTGTATACAAACATTTTTCAGACAATTTTGGATAGTTGTATACAGGTATGTGTTATTAATTCATTGAGCTACCCAGTTCTACTTACCAATTCTGGCGGATAATGCCTTGGAGCTGTTTGTTGTCTTGCATTTTTCTTCTCCGTTGACAGAATATTTGGCATCACATCAGCAGTCTCTGATCTAACAGATGGATCAGAAAGCTTATCTGCCACTTTAGATGAATAATGTGCCCCACTGTGAGTGGGAGGAATTTTGTCAACAGCTGGCATGCATGGCAAATGCCTAGAGCTTTCAAGGTTGTCTGGGCCAACAGCTTGTTTATTGGATTTCTCCACCTCAGATTCCAACCCAGCAGGTAGGTCATGAGGAAAATTTTCAAGAACAGTGGCGCCTTCAATAGTGCAACTGTTACAATTTGAAAGCCTTGAACACTGAACAGATTCTGCCAGTCCAGTAATCTGAGAAGATCTAAAGTTATGGTCGCCACGGCAATCTGCAGTATTAGATTCCTTATCAGATGGCATAGCCTTGACCCCTGGATCTGCTCTGACCATTTCTATTGTATTGTCTTGCCTGCCACCAACACCTGGAGAATGGCATTCATCTTTATGACCTTCTCTCCAGTGAGCTATCTGGCATTTGAAGGTGCTGCAACCAGAGACAAGGAAGTTAGTGAAATGTATCTTACATTTGGTACAATACACACAAAATATGAAGTCAGTGATATTACCCTACTGTGTATCTTACATTTGGTACAATACACACAAAATATTAAGCCAGTGACATTACGCTATTGAATAAGGACCTTACGTATGACGACATACAATGTATCTAAGAAGGGAAACACATGCATCGGTGAAACATTGCTCCTGTAGAAATATAGTAACACTAATCTAACACAAGAAAAATCAGTGCTTCATTATAGGCTCTAAACAAATGTCGTCCTTAATAAATATGCACATAAATCTCATACAGTGAATAAAAAGGTAAAACACAGTCATAAGGCATTAGCAACCCAACGAGTTTGTTAGACATATCCATTCAAGACAGTTGGAGAACTAAAGTAGTACATAAGGTAAGCCGAAGGCAAGCTTTACTGATTAAGGGATCCCAACAGAGCTCACAAAAATCAAATTTCATTATTTCACATTAGATAGAAAATAAGGATTGGGCCAACTAAATCACAGACATCTTCCCAATCAAAATCTGACAACAAGACTGAAGGTTGTCCCTCTGTCTGTGTGTGTTTTTTTTGCCTAATATGAAGAATAGATTCAACTATCTATATATAAGTCAAATTTCCCACACTCCAAGTTCATAGATATAGCTTTCAAAAGAAATATTCTTGATATAAACGACAGAATTCAAAGACGTCGGCAATCCGAGGACATAGATTACCAAGGCTTCATTTAATAGTAACACTTAATTGGTGAAACATTGCTCCTACAGAAATATAGTAACACTAACCTAACACAAGAAAAATAAGTGTTTCATTATAGGCTCCAAACAAATGTCTTCCTAAGTAAATACGCAAATCAATGTCCTAGAATGAATAAAATAGGTAAAACACAACTCATAAGGCATTAGCGACCCAATAAGTTTGTTTGACATATCTATTCACAACAGTTGGAGAACTAAAGTATAGCGCATAAGGTAAGTAGAAGACAATCTTCAGTGATTAAGGGATCCCAGCAGAGCTCATGAAAATCAATTTTCACTATTTCACATTAGACAGAAAACAAGGATTGAACCCACTAAATCACATAGACATCTTCCCAATCAAAAGCTGACAACATGACAGAAGGTTGTCTCTCTGCGCTTTTCTTTTCCTAATACGAAAAATAGATTGATATCTATATATAAATCAATTTTCCCATGCTTCAAGTTCATAGATATAGCTTCCAAAAGAAATATTCTTGATATAAACAACAAAATTCAAAAGCGAGGACAATTTTTACATGCACTAATCGCTATTGGGAATTTGAGGACATTGATTCCCAAGGCTTCATTTAATAGTACTCCCTCTGTCCCATATTACTTTTCATCCTACACCCACTCAGTTTTCCCAATTTACTTGTCATCCTCGCATCCCAATGCATCCTTTTCTCTTTCCAATACATCTCTATCTCTATCTCTCTCCTTCTCGTTTCCTGTGCACCTAACTTTTCATCTTTCCTTAATCTCCGTGCCTAAAGTGGGACGGAGGGAGTAACACTTAACTGGTGAAACAATTCTCCTACAGAAATATAGTAACACTAACCTAACACTAGAAAAATCAGTGTTTCATTATAGGCTCCAAACAAATGTCTTCCTAAGTAAATACGCACATCAATGTCCTAGAATGAATAAAAAAGGTAAAACACAACTCATAAGGCATTAGCGACCCAATAAGTTGACATATCTATTCACAACAGTTGGAGAATAAAGTACTACCTCCGTCCTAAAATAGTTGTCACTGTTGACTTTTGATTGCCACGTTTGACCATTCGTTTTATTTGAATTTTTCGTGCAAACATTAATTATTTCTTCATCACATGTTTTTTCATCCGTATTAGTTTAATCATGACATATTTGTTTTAATCTTTGCAAAAAAAATTTAAATAAAACGAACGGTCAAACGTGATGATCAAAAGTCAACAGCGACAACTATTCTGGGACGGAGGTAGTAGCACATAATAAGGTAAGTAGAAGACAATCTTTAGTGATTAAGGGATTCCAGCAGAGCTCACGAAAATCAATTTTCATTATTTCACATTAGACAGAAAATAAGGATTGGACCCATTAAATCACACAGACATCTTCCCAATGAAAAGCTGACAACATGACTGAAGGTTGTCTCTCTGCGCTTTTCTTTTTTTTTTCCTAATAGGAAGAATAGATTCATATCTACACATAAGTCTTTCCCATGCTAGAAATACTACTCACCTCAGAATGTAGAAGTATTGAACAATGCAACAGAGATACACACAAATGCAGTTTGAAATTACCAGCAACTGGTTTTCAAATATCAACAACTCATTTTACAGAATGACAAAATTTTCAAACTTGGCCACAGAAATGAGTCCAGTGATTTAAACCTTCTTGTGCATTACAAGCGCACAACAGTTTTTTGGTAATTCTCTCTTCAATACGTCATATTAACAAACTATGTGATTGGATAATAAAAGATTCACCTAAGAAATTTAAAATAAGCGTCACAGAGGCAATGCTGGTTCCAGCATGCACAGGTTGAGCAAATAACTGATGAAATAATAGGCAGCCTATAGTAAGCTGCAAGCCTGACGCCCTCGGAGCATAAAAATCGATCATGAAACACAAACAACTCACATGTACTAACACTGCAGGACACCAAATCAGTGGGTGGGCATCAATTTAATTGGGGAAAAGCACGTGCTCATGCAATGCCGCAACATAATCAACATGAATTGAAGAGAAGGATGGGAGCCTACGGACCAGTACTTGACGCTCTTGCATCGCTTGCAACGGAACGTGGTTCTCCTGCCGCACAGCGCACAGACGCCCTTCCCGGCCGCCGGTGGTGCAGGAGGGGGCGCGGGCGCTTCCACTTCCTCCCGCGCCGGAGGAGCCACCGTCCCCATCAGCGGCGCCTCGCCCAGGTCTGACGCCATCAGGAACCTGCCGTACTGGCCGTAGCAGTAGGCCTCTACCCTCTCGGCGGCCTCCGCCTCTTCCGCGGCGCGCCACGCGAGGCGGCGCACCTCCTCCCGCCGCGCCTCCGCGCGCCGCAGCCACCCGTGCGCCGCCGCCGCCAGCGCCACGAGCATTACGGCCGCCAGCGCGGACAGCACCGACGACACCTCCACCATCGCCGTCGCAAACCTCGACCTCTCGCCTCCGGCCAACAGCAGAGATCCCCCCACCGGCCACCAGCGTGCGCTCGCTCCCGTGCACCGGATCCCGCCGCCACCGCTCGCTGAGGGAATGCGAGAGATTTAGGGTTCGACGGGAGGCGGCCCCTCGCCCCCGGGCCCCCTTTTTCGGCTTCCCGAGTGGTAACGGCAGCGGGGGTGGGCGGCGAGGGGTGCTGCCGCGCGTCCGCTTGCGGAGTGCAGCACGCTGGAGCGAACGCGGGGAGGGGAGGTGCGGCGGTGGGGTGGGAAACGCGAGCGGGGGCTGGAGCTGCAGCAGCCGCGCCGGGCAGCCCAGTGGCGAGTGGCAAGTAACGGCTGTTTTCTTCCCCCCTGGCCACCGCGGGCGGCGGCGGGAGCGAGCGGATTAGCCATCGAATGAGGGGGCCGCCACAAAGGCGGCGTTCCGGGTGTTCTGAGCCGTCCGATGGCCAGGGCACGGCTGGCGAGTCCGCGGGAAACAGAAGAGCGATGGCCGCGCTCGCAGCCCGTTGGTTCACGCGACCGGCGCCCATCAACTTTGCTGGGTCAAATATTTTTGCAGTCATTTTTATGCCGTAAACAACAATGCAATGGCCTACAATCAAACACTCAACAGTTACTCCCTCCGGTTTTAGATTGCTGACGCCATTAACTTTTTTCATTATATTTGACTATTCGTCTTATTCAAAATATTAGTTCAAATATGCAAAGTTATAAGGTATATTTCAACTTTCTTTAATAGTAAACAAATCATAATAAAATTTATGATAAATTTTAAAATATTTTGAATAAGACGAATGGTCAAACATAACTAAAAAATGGTCAAACGTCAACAATTTAAAACCAGAGAGAGTATATTTTTTATGACGCCGATCAGCTCGAGGGAGCACGTTGTTTATCATGCCAAGATTATTACATTATTACCTGTAAAAACTTACATTTAGTGGCTGTAAAAGGGGCAGCGGCATATACATTGCTTCATGATGCAAAGATTTGAGGAATCGAAATAGGACCTTTGTGTAAGCATCTTTATTCATCCAGAAGGATCCATGCATCAAAATCGATACATGGTTACACGAGGAAGTATTGGACCCACGGTGCGGTGGTTGTTTTTCCATCAACTTCGATTCCATCTTTTTCTTTCAACGATCCCAACGGCTGGGTACCGTTGTCCTGACTCCTGAGATGTGGTGCGGGAATGACCATAATGAACACATATGTTCACATCTTGTTCGGGCCCAATTTGGGATGGAGGCGACGAACATGGGTCTAGCATATGCGAATCTATATGTTTTTCTTCCCTTCATATATGTATATGTGGAAAGGGTATGGTTTATGAGACAAGGAGGAGAGACAGAATGGCGCCCGCCATGAGAGGGTTCCGGTGGTTACAACTATTATTTCGTAGGTCCAACATAACAGATTGAAACATGTGAATCTATGCGGGGCATTAGAGCTCGGCTGTCGTTGGCACAATTAATCTACGTGTAAAGTTCAAAAAAAAATCTACGTGTACATGGGCATGTCGTTATGGGATTTTACAGATGGTGTGGAATATATACGTCTCTATATACCTCATGGCATGACCTTTGTTCCTTGGAATCTGTCTTCCATCTGAAGAGCGAAGGCGTCGTTGCTATGAGCCTATGACCCTGTGAACCTCGAAAGGACTTTGGCTTTCCATCACTATCAGCAAAGTGTGATAGAGATAGTTTGCTTTGGTAATTTATGGCGTTTCTGGGTCCGTTTATGTCTTTGTTTCTTATAGCATAGCATGGCTTTTCTGCTCCAGTTGAATTTGCCATGCCCATGGAAGAAGGATGCGTTGTGGTTAGGCTTGAAATTGTTGACTGGTTGTTGCTGTTGAGTTATGATCCAAATTCATTGGTACTTTGGAGGCCGACTTCTGACGGAGCGAAGCGGAGGCCCGTCGCCGGAGGCTTGGGTACATATACTCGTTTAGGGTTCTACCGTGATTATCATCTTCTTGTAAGCCGTCGTTTGGCGTTGTAACACCAACTCTTGATAGTGAATTGTTGCTGGCTGGCGCCCGTGGTTTTTCCCTTCCGCATTGGGAGGGTTTTCCACGTTAAATCCTTGTGTCCCCTGTGGTTTGATTTCTCGTTCTTCATCGTTGTTTCGGTCATCGGTTTAAAACAAGTGGTACCAGAGCCTGGTGGTTTCCCATCTTGGGTTTCACGATGTCGTCGATGAAGTATGATCTACCGCTGTTGGATTACAGCACGAGGTTCGCGCTGTGGCAAGTCAAGATGCGGGCTGTTCTGGCGCAAACTCAGGACCTGGATGAGGCGCTGGAAAGCTTCGGCAAGAAGACGAAGGATGCGTGGAGCGACGAGGAGAAGCGCAAAGATCGTAAGGCTCTGTCCCTAATTCAGCTTCATCTAGCTAATGATATTTTGCAAGAAGTGCTGCAAGAAAAGAGTGCTGTAGAACTTTGGCTCAAACTGGAATCGATCTGTATGTCCAAAGATCTAACCAGTAAGATGCATATGAAGATGAAGCTGTTCACGCTCAAGATGCAGGAGGGTGGTTCGGTGTTGAACCACGTATCTGTTTTCAAGGAGATCGTTGCCGATCTATTGTCGATGGAGGTTAAGTATGAGGATGAGGATCTAGGTCTTCTACTGTTATGTTCTCTGCCCAGTTCTTTTGCTAATTTCCGTGACACCATACTTTTGAGCCGTGATGAACTAACCCTAGCGGATGTTTATGAGGCACTCCAATCCAGGGAAAAGATGAAAGGGATGGTGCACTCTGATGGGTCGTCGTCCTCAAAGGGCGATGCACTACATGTGAGCAGAGGTCGAACTGATCAGAGATCCTCCAATGACGGCAACGATCGTGACAAGAGCTAAGACGGTAGAGGCCGCTCAAAGTCCAAACAGCCCACCAAGAAGTTCTGCAAGTACTGTAAGAAGAAAAGTCATTTTATTGAGGATTGTTGGAAACTGAAGAACAAGGAGAAAAAGAAAAATAATTCTGATGGTAAAGCATCTGTTGCTGCTGGTAACTCAGATTCGGGAGATTGTCTGGTTGTTCTTGCTGGTTGTGATTCGGGTCATAATGAATGGGTACTTGATTCCGCATGTTAATTTCATGTCTGCACTAACAGAAATTGGTTTAGCTCTTATAAACCTGTGCAGAAGGGAGATGTTGTGCGTATGGGAGATAATAACCCCCATGACATTGTGGGCATCGGCTCTTTCAGATCAAGGCTCATGATGGCATGATTCGCACACTGACAAATGTAAGGTATGTGCCAACCATGACCAAAAATCTTATCTCGGTTAGCACACTTGATGCAGAAGGTTTCAGATACTCTGCTTTTGGTGGAGTTTTGAAGGTTGCAAAAGGTTCCCTTGTTTGGTTGGTAGGTGATATGAATTCTGCAAAATTATATGTTCTTAGAGGAAGTACTTTACATGGTTCTGTTTCCGCTGCTGCTGTTTCTAAATCTGAACCTAGTAAGACTAACCTTTGGCATATGCGTCTTGGACGTATGAGTGAACTTGGTATGGCAGAATTGATGAAGAGAAACCTACTGGATGGCTGCACTTTGAGTAGCAAGGAATTCTGTGAGCATTATATCTTCGGGAAGCATAAAAGGGTCAAGTTCAATACCGCTGTTCATTCCACCAAAGGTACTCTTGGTTATGTACATGCTGACTTATGGGGTCCCTCTCGTAAGCCTTCTCTTGGTGGTGCTAGTTACATGCTTACTATTATTGATTATTACTCTAGAAAAGTGTGGCCTTACTTTCTGAAAAATAAGGATGATACCTTTGCTGTGTTCAAAGAGTGGAAAGTTATGATAGAGAGGCAAACTGAAAAGAAAGTAAAAGTGCTTCGTACTGATAATGGTGGAGAGTTCTGTTCGGTTGCTTTTGATGATTATTGCGGGCAAGAAGGCATTGTCAGGCATCACACCATACCATATACCCCGCAGCAAAACGGTGTGGCTGAGCGCATGAACAGAACCATCATCTCGAAGGCACGATGCATGCTGTCCAACGCAAAGATGAACAAGCGTTTTTGGGCAGAAGCTGCGGCCACTGCATGTTACTTGATTAACAGGTCGCCCTCTATCCCACTGAACAAGAAAACTCCCATTGAGGTATGATCTGGTACACCTGTGATTATTCACAGTTGAAAGTTTTTGGCTGCACTGCTTATGCTCATGTTGATAATGGAGAATTAGAGCCGAGAGCTATTAAATGTCTTTTCTTCGGTTATGGTTTGGGAGTTAAAGGAGTTGTGGAATCCCGAAACTGGAAAGACTTTCATGAGCAGGAGTATTGTTTTCAATGAATCTGTGATGTTTACTGACAGTTTGACTTCAGATCATGTTCCAGATAGTACTGTAAAAGAGCTGCAGCATATCAGTGTGCAGGTGGAGCATGTGATTGATGAGGAAGTCGAGCAGGTAGAGCCTATGGATGATACGGAAAATGATGTTGTTGATAATGATGCTCATGATGATGATGTTCAGCAGCACTCACCTCCTGTTATGCAGCTACAGGAGGATTTGCCTATTGCTCATCGCAGACCTCAGAGGGGTTGTGGACCTCGATCTTATTGAAGAATGTAATATGACTTATTATTCTTTGAGTTGTGCTGAACAGGTGGAGAGCGTTCATGAGCCTACAACTTATACTGAAGCTGTTGATTGTGGTGATCGTGAAAATTAGATTTCAGCTATGCATGAGGAGATGCAATCTCTGGAGAAGAATAGTACATGGGAGGTTGTGCCCTTGCCTGAGGGAAAGAAGACTGTCCGCTGCAAATGGATTTACAAGAGAAAGCAGGGTTTATCTCCTAGCGAGCCTCCTAAATTTAAGTCAAGGTTAGTAGCTAAAGGGTACAGTCAGATTCCTTGTGTTGATTACAATGATGTGTTTTCTCCTGTGGTAAAGCATAGTTCAATTCGCACATTCTTCAGTATTGTTGCTTCACGTGATCTTGAGCTTGAGCAGTTAGATGTGAAGACTGCATTTTTGCATGGTGAGCTTGAGGAAGAGATATACATGGACCAACCTGAAGGGTTCATAGTGCCTGGCAAGGAGAACTATGTTTGCAAGCTGAAAAGATCTTTGTATGGTTTGAAGCGATCCCCTCGTCAGTGGTATAAGAGGTTTGATTCATTTATATTGTCACACGGTTTTAAGAGGTCAAATTATGATAGTTGTGTTTACATCAAGTTCGTTAATGGATCACCTATATACTTGCCGTTATATGTTGATGACATGTTGATTGCCGCTAAGAGTGGTCAAGAAATCACTACATTGAAGAAATTGTTGAGTAGTGAGTTTGACATGAAGGATCTTGGTGCTGCTAAGAAAATTCTAGGTATGGAAATTGCTAGAGTCCGTAAAGCTGGTTTATTGTTTCTTAGTCAGCATGGTTACATTGAGAAGGTTCTTCATCGTTTCAACATGCATGATGCTGACCCTGTTAGTACTCCTATTGCACCGCATTTTAAGTTATCAGCTAAGCAATGTGCTAGTACATGTGATGAATTAGAATACATGTCAAAAGTTTCATATTCAAATGCTGTTGGTTCTTTAATGTATGCTACTGTTTGCTCTCGCCCGGATTTATCATATGCTATGAGTTTGGTTAGCAGATACATGTCTAATCCTGGTAAAGAACACTGGAAAGCAGTTCAGTGGATTCTCAGGTATCTCCAAGGGACAACAGATTACTGTTTGAAGTTTGGCTGAACTGATAAGGGACTTATTGGCTATGCTGATTCTGATTATGCTGGTGATTTGGATAAGCGTAGGTCACTCACAGGTTATGTGTTCACCATTGGTAGTTGTGCTGTGAGTTGGAAGGCTACTTTGCAGTCTGTTGTTGCTCAATCCACCACCGAAGCTGAGTACATTGCTATTGGTGAAGCGGGTAAGGAGTTGATTTGGCTGAAAGGGTTGTTTGCTGAGTTATGTGGAGTTGATTCTCAAGGTGGAGTTTGTTGAGTTATGATCCAAATTCAACAGTTGGCGTATGGTTTGGTACTTTGTCTAATCTGCTGACAGCTTTGACAGCCGAATTTGAACTACATGCGCAGTGTCAGCTTGTCCGTTGCATTTGGCGGGAAAAAGCGCTTTTGATTGTCATTCCTTTTCCTTTCGCGTGTGTTGTGTGCAAAGACTGCTGAACTTCTAGCTATTTTTAGATGTTCATCTATCAATAGTGAGGTTGTGAAACGAGAATATATTTCATGATTTCTTTTCCTTGGGACTGAGTAATTACCTCCATTAAACTGGGCTTCAGGCTGTGTTCCCCTTATACCAGAACGTTTACAAACTCTGGTACCTGATCCAACCAAATTATGGGTTCAGACAGTGCGAAACTAGCACCGTGCGTAGCTAAGAGGTCAGCTATCTTCTTATGCCCTGTTTGGATCCACCTCCTAAATTTTTAGCTGGCTAATTCACTTTAGATCCAAATATGACCTTCTAAACGTGACTAAACTTTTAGCCAACCCACCTCCTAAACATTTAGCCTAGTCACCCCAACCCTCTTAAACTTGATTAAACATATAAAAATAGAAAGGAACACATTAAAAAGGCAAGGAAAGTTTAAAAACCGGATACATTGGTCAAGAATCCAAACTAGTACCTCCTAAAATTAGTTGGCTAAAAAATTAGCTGGCTAATATTTTAGTTGGCTAATTTTAGCTGGCTAGAGGATCCAAACAGGGACTTACACATTCCCTAACAATGACGCGAACTTTTGTAAAAAAAATAATAATCTGAGCAACATGAACGATTTTACGAGGACGTGCAGAGGGTAGTTTTGCACCGACTGCAGAGAGATATAGGCTCTAAATTACTCCCCTCAAGTTTGTCTCTAGTCTAGATACCCATCTATAATATAAAACCATTTAATTAACCTCTGCCATTCTTAAGACTCGATCACTTTACATCTTTGCTCCAAAACAAGTGGTTATACATACACGAGACTGGTTTAGCATAATAGAACTTCTACATGGGCGTGCTTATGCGGAAACACATCTTTCTCGCCTTCAACTCTTCATCGCCGCCATGGTCTGCTGCCTCTCCCTCTACTCCCGACGGTCATCACCACATTCATTCTCTACGTTTCATTTATGTCATTGTGTCAAATCATCATCATCATTTTTTTTTCGACTGACCCAATCCAAGTGGGAACGGCCCGCGATGATCAGAACTGCCTTGCCCTGGAGGGCAACGGGATGATGTCGGCAATATGATAGAAATTATGATGGCAAAGGTAACACAATGCGGTTTTGTACGAGCCGTGAGATGATTTGGGGAGGGAACGATTCAAGAGTTGTGCACAATGCATTCTTGTACAAGCCACAAGATGGTTAGGGCCTTTTTGCTTTAGCCTTCACTTTCTACAGTCGGAGGGCTTGAGATGACCACACCTAGCCAGGTCAATTGCTGTTATACAGAGAAAGAAATGACATAAATGAATCCAATCTCTACATTTTCTGATTATTTCACCACTTTTCTCAACTTCTATGGTGACTCTACCACACAACAAATTAAGGGGAGAAAGCACAATAATAATGAATTGGGGCAATTTGGATAAAAGATACTCAGAAGAAATACAAAACAACAATTTGAATTCCTGTGAATTCTCAGACAAGTTATATCAACAACACTTTTGGTGGCCAAACTCAGTTTCATCAGCCCACACAAAGGCAATGATGAAGCAATGGTGTATATAATTTTCAGATAAGGAGTGTGTATCAATATGTGATGTGTTTCAAGAAAATCTTAGAGGGATGGATATATGCATTCAGGTTTCAAACGTACATTAATGAATGAGGATGACATATCCAATTAAAATGACTTTTGGAATTGAAAATCCTCGATGCACATATTGTGTTACCTTTGCCATCATAATTTAGACCAATTTTAGACAAACAGATAAAATCCTCGATGCACGTAAACCTCAAACTTTCATCCATAGCTTGTTATTGAAAATTCATTGAAATGACTTAATGACGAGTGCCCTATATAGTATATCACAGCTGTTAGAATTAGGGATGACTAGAATCAGTTGGCAAAGAATGTGTTCTTAATTTGGTGCTTGGCCGGGGCCACTTTGCTCTACTAGCTGCTGGTCACGTCGTTACACAAAATGGCTAGCATTGCCACAATCTCTAAGCAGACAATCAATACAATCAACTCTTCGGCGCACCGCCACAATTTCTCGACGGGTTTTTTCGTCACCGGCGTCCATCGGGGCTCCGGCTCGACTGGATCTCGTCAGGTAAGCGCATCGATCTTTAGTATGTCGACTTGTCCATATTAGAGATTGATGTGGCTGCTAGTTATCCGGTAATCTAGATAAATCTAGGGTTTACATTACGCATCGACTGCATGGAATTGTTTAAGACCTGGTCCAATTCTTTGTCACGGTTAGTTGACTTGTCCTCGCCGCGACCTTGTTGCCGATTGCTGATGTCGATTTCTGTTTGATCTGGTTATTCGAGTCACGGTTAAGGTGCTTTGTTGATTAGATCTGCTCTTGGTGATTGGGCAGGCAGTTTGACTTGTCCTGTCTGCTTCGCTTAGTTGACGTGTCCTCGGCGAAACAGTTGCTAAGAGTTAGATTTAATTTACTGAGTATCTGGGACCGGTAGTTGCCGATTATACTTGTACCTGCCGATCGTGTAGAACAGTTAGACGTGTCCTGTTCTACTTCACTTAGTTGACGTGTCCTCGGTGAAGCGATTGTCAGTTTATGGGTATAATTAGTGATTATTGGTTTAATCGTTCTTTCGGGGTGTTTAGCCGATTGTTTACCACGTTCAGATCTATACTTGCGTGCCTTTAAATTGCTTTTATTCGTTCAAGTATATGTCTGAGCCTTCTTTCGTCAATGTCGATTCACCTTACTGTGTTGCTTGCCGATAGATATTGCCGATTGCATGTTTTGCCGATTGCCGATCCTGATGCATGCCTTGCTTTATTTATCGCACAAGTATTTACTGTGGCGACATGTCGATTCGTTTCCAGCCGACAGCCGAGTGCTTATTTTATTATCTTTTATTCACTAACATCGGCTGCGGTTATGCATCGGCCTGTCCGGGGCCGATAGTCCGGGAATTTTACACGCTTTTCTTGTCTTTGTCGATTTGCAGGGAAAATCGACTGGCACGCTCCGGAATTCACCGCGTTCCAAGTTTTGGTCCTGAACAGAGTGAAGCAAATCTCTCAGGCCACGTGTGCGAGCGGTAGAACACACATTTTACCGTCAACACACTTTTTGGCACGCCGGTGAGAACTAATGTGGTGGATGACAAGGGATAAGCCGATTACTTTTCTGGTAGGCAACTCTGATCAGACTCGGGGGGCATCGGCATCCAAGATTGCTCAAGGAATAATTTCGAAATATGATATCTCATATTCCGAAATTGGGGGGCATATGTTGACACCGGATTTTGACACCTGATTGTGGACTGATGTAAGATATGTGCAAGACGGAGAGGTGCTGCCCAAAGAAGTTCATATACGGGATTATGGAAAGAAATAGTATGTTTACATGAAGATTAGCATCGTGGCCGCAATATTTTAAGACTCAATGCACGGAAGGCACATGGACCAGCTTGGAAAGGTCACGTATGATTAGAAGGTTTCTATTATTTTATAGCATGATTAGCATTGTGGCCGGAATATTATATTATTCAGTATGCTTAGATACTATACATAGGAACCGGATCATTGTAGCTAGTCGGTTTAATGTTGGAGTCATTTACTTGTAAACCAAGTCCCGTAGCCCTATAAATATAAAGGGTGCCGGCACATTGTAATCTATCTCTCGATCCATATACAAACTCGGAGCATCGCCACCCTCTTCCGAGGTTCTTCTCGCCAACGAGACTTGGCACCTGACGCAGGGCTGACCTCCGGCGGAGGGGTAAGTCCAAGGTTCTGCGGCTCGGTAAGTGCGCTATGTTCTAGCAGTTTGACTTGTCCTGTTAGAACTGGCGTAACTGCTAGTTACCCGGTGACCTGGGTCGATTTGATACTACCGTTACGAATATCGGCAACTTGGAATAGTCGACGTGTCATATTCTGTTCGAGGTGGTTGACGTGTCCCACCACGTTCTCGTTGTTGATGCTAGTGCTGTAGTTATCGGTCGATCTGGTTATTCGAGTCACCGCTAAGGCGTTTAGCTGATTCGATCTGTCCCTAGCGATTGTAATAGCGCGGTTGACTTGTCCCGTGTGGCTTCTTTGGAGTTGACTTGTCCTTCAACGAAGCAGTTGCTAGGGGTTAGATCGGAGAGGTTAGGCACCTGGGATTGCTATGGCCGATTATATTCTGTACCTGCTGATTTGTGTGATACGGTTGACTTGTCCCGTGTTACTTTATTCTCACTTAGTTGACGTGTCCTCGGTGAGGGAGAATCGGCAGAATACAAGTATGATTTCGTCATAGTGATTTAGCGGTTCTACCAGGGTGTTTAGCTGGTAGCTTATCACTTATTTTTTGGTTGTATCGGCCCAGCATCCTATTTCTATTAACTGCGGCCGATGCGACATCGTTATGTATTTTTCGTTGTATCGGCTCGGCATTGTATTTCTATTAACCAGCCGATGTGACGTCACCTTATATCTTGTCAGCTGCGGGATCAAGCTGACTGGCACGCCTAGCACCTCAAGAAGCCATTGGACCTGTACAGGAGCTAAGCAGATCTCCCAGGCCACGTGTATGCGGCGCACGAAGAAATCAGCTCCGACGGCAGACGGTGAATTTTTGTGCCAACACACTTTTTGGCACGCTCGGTGGGACCCGTCTTCTATCATCTGGAGGTACCCTTATTTTACAATCACCTGATTAGAAGTCAGATTTATCATCAATTGCCGGCATAGCTTGGATTATTATATTGATTAGCACATCAGCTGCTGTGGGATGTGTATCGGTTGTTGGATTATTAGCGCATTGGCTCTTGGAGTATTTTATTGCTAGTGTGCGTCGGCTGTTGGTCCTCTATCGGCTTGCACTATGGCGTACGAGAAGATTGGAATATACAATGCCAATGGAGATTCACAATGCCGATGGAGCTTCTGGAGATTGGAATATTAAATGCCGATGGAGCCTTTTTATGGTGATCAAGCCATGTTGCCGATGGAGACTTTTTCTGCTGATCAAGCCATGTTGCCGATGGGGGCCAATGTCAAGGAAGATGCCGATTTGCCACTAGTAGCCAATTTCGACTGGGGGGGCATCGGCACTGAAGATTGCTTGAGAAAATAATTTCAGAACATAATAAATTATATTCTAAAATTGGGGGGCATATCCGAGTTGATAACAGAATTTGCTGATCACGACAAATTATGGTGTCAACAGAGAACTAATGTGGTGGATGACAAGGGATAAGCCGATTACTTTTCTGGTAGGCAACTCTGATCAGACTCGGGGGGCATCGGCATCCAAGATTGCTCAAGGAATAATTTCGAAATATGATATCTCATATTCCGAAATTGGGGGGCATATGTTGACACCGAATTTTGACACCTGATTGTGGACTGATGTAAGATATGTGCAAGACGGAGAGGTGCTGCCCAAAGAAGTTCATATACGGGATTATGGAAAGAAATAGTATGTTTACATGAAGATTAGCATCGTGGCCGCAATATTTTAAGACTCAATGCACGGAAGGCACATGGACCAGCTTGGAAAGGTCACGTATGATTAGAAGGTTTCTATTATTTTATAGCATGATTAGCATTGTGGCCGGAATATTATATTATTTAGTATGCTTAGATACTATACATAGGAACCGGATCATTGTAGCTAGTCGGTTTAATGTTGGAGTCATTTACTTGTAAACCAAGTCCCGTAGCCCTATAAATATAAAGGGTGCCGGCACATTGTAATCTATCTCTCGATCAATATACAAACTCGGCTCATCGCCACCCTCTTCCGAGGTTCTTCTCGCCAACGAGACTTGGCACCTGACGCAGGGCTGACCTCCGGCGGAGGGGTAAGTCCAAGGTTCTGCGGCTCGGTAAGTGCGCTATGTTCTAGCAGTTTGACTTGTCCTGTTAGAACTGGCGTAACTGCTAGTTACCCGGTGACCTGGGTCGATTTGATACTACCGTTACGAATATCGGCAACTTGGAATAGTCGACGTGTCATATTCTGTTCGAGGTGGTTGACGTGTCCCACCACGTTCTCGTTGTTGATGCTAGTGCTGTAGTTATCGGTCGATCTGGTTATTCGAGTCACCGCTAAGGCGTTTAGCTGATTCGATCTGTCCCTAGCGATTGTAATAGCGCGGTTGACTTGTCCCGTGTGGCTTCTTTGGAGTTGACTTGTCCTTCAACGAAGCAGTTGCTAGGGGTTAGATCGGAGAGGTTAGGCACCTGGGATTGTTATGGCCGATTATATTCTGTACCTGCTGATTTGTGTGATACGGTTGACTTGTCCCGTGTTACTTTATTCTCACTTAGTTGACGTGTCCTCGGTGAGGGAGAATCGGCAGAATACAAATATGATTTTGTCATAGTGATTTAGCGGTTCTACCAGGGTGTTTAGCTGGTAGCTTATCACTTATTTTTTGGTTGTATCAGCCCAGCATCCTATTTCTATTAACTGCGGCCGATGCGACATCGTTATGTATTTTTCGTTGTATCGGCTCGGCATTGTATTTCTATTAACCAGCCGATGCGACGTCACCTTATATCTTGTCAGCTGCGGGATCAAGCTGACTGGCACGCCTAGCACCTCAAGAAGCCATTGGACCTGTACAGGAGCTAAGCAGATCTCCCAGGCCACGTGTATGCGGCGCACGAAGAAATCAGCTCCGACGGCAGACGGTGAATTTTTGTGCCAACACCAGTGGGATAGTTTGTCGAAATCCTTCTGCAACATGTACGGTTTGTAAGGGTGTGTTTGGACTGTTTGTATCATATTCTTCTCTTAATAAAATGATATGTAACTCTCCAGCGTATTCAAGGGGGAAAAAGCTTCTTAATGAATACAAATGATTGATAGTTTAAAAAGGTAATTGATGGTTTAGCAAATTATCATATGATTGACAAGAATAAAAACTGTAAATGCCAAATATAGTACTCCCTCCGTTTTTTAATATAAGACGCCGTTGACTTTTTTTCGTTACGTTTGACCGTTCGTCTTATTCAAAATATTTGTGTAAATAGCTAAGTTTATAAGTTAATCTTAAAATGCTTTTGATAATGAATCCAATGATATTCATTTCACATTCAAAAATTAATTATTTAAATCTATATTATTGGTTAAAGTTTAACCAAAAAGTCAACAACGTCATATAATTAAAAACGGAGGGAGTATCGAAGTAAGCTCAAGATCTAATCATTAAAACATCTTGCTATTATTTTCATCCCTCCACGTCTGGACGTGAGACAAGGAAGAGCATAAGTCGACACCACGCCCGCGTTGTGCCACGGTTCTGGTCCTCCGCCTCCTCTCCATCTCCTCCAAAGCTCCTCTTTTGTTCTACCTTTAACTTGCCGAAAATTTATCTAGAAAGCTACAAAATTGTTCCGGGCAAGACTCAATTTGTTCCAATCAATGTAGAAAATTGTTCTGACTTCAAAATAAAATAGTTCATAATATAAATTGATATGTTTGCGCAAATTATATTATGAATCTCAAAAGTTGGCTCTTCTCCCTTCCTCGCTCTAGCATCGCCATTGACGCTTCCTCCTTGCCGCTTCACACGCCACCTGATGTAAGGCCAGACTTAGGACTTAGCCCAAGAAGTGTGTGACAACTCAGGATTTTTCTTTTTTTTAAACATTTGTTTTTATTTTATTTCCTTCTTGTCATTTCCTATTTTTTCAAATACTTGTATCTTATTATTAATTTATTTTGGTTTTTCGTTTATAAAAGAGAAAAGTCTAATTCGCCTCCCTCAACTATTAGGGATAGCGCAATTTTCACCCTCAACTATAAAACCGGATATCTAATACCCTGAACTCATGACCCAGATGCAATTTACCTCCCTGAGCGGTTTTGAGAGCGGTTTTGTCCTACGTGGCGAGGTGGGTCCCACATGTCGGATGCCACATTATTTTCTTTTTCTTTTTCTTTTTTTCTCTCTTCCTCTCTTCTTTTCATTTTCTCTGTTCCTCTCTCCCACGCGCCCGCGCCGCTGCCTGTGCGCCCACGCAGCCGCCCCTCCCGCGCGCGCGCCGCTGCCTGTGCGCCCGCGCCGCCGCCCCTCCCGCGCGCGCGCCGCTGCCTGTGCGCCCACGCCGCCGCCCCTCCCGCCCACGCCGCCGCCTCTCCCGCGCGCCGTGGCTCCGAATTTCGCCACTGCTTGGCTGAGCCACCATTGAGCAAGGGAGGCGAGCCGCCGTCGAGCAAGAGGACCAGGCGGCGAGCTCGGCGCGACAGCCATGGAGGAAGGGGACCAGGGCGGCGAGCTCGGCGCGATGGCCATTGAAGAAGGGGAGTGCGGCGCGAAGGCCATTGAAGAAGGGGAGTGCGGCGCGAAGGCCATCGAGAAAGAGGAGCGGGGCGGCGAGCTCGGCGCGATGGCCATTGAGGAAGGGGTGTGCGGCGCGAAGGCCATCGAGGAAGAGGAGCGGGGCGTGACGGCCATGGGAGGGGCGGCGGCGCGGGCGCGTGGGAGGGGCGGCGGCGTGGGCGCGTGGGAGGGTGGAAGAGAGAAAGAAAAGAAGAGAGGAAGAGAGAAAAAAAGAAAAAGAAAAAGAAAATGACGTGGCATCTGACATGTGGGACTCACCTCGACACGTAGGACAAAACCGCTCTCAAAACCGTCTAGGGAGGTAAATTGTACCTGGGTCATGAGTTTAGTGTATCAGATATCCGGTTTTATAGTTCAAGGTGAAAATTGCGCTACCCCAATAGTTGAGAGAGGCAAATTAGACTTTTTTCTTTATAAAATGTGTGTTAGCTTTCATTATTTGTTCGGCCTGGCCCGAGCCGTTCGTGCATCTTCAAGTCAGTTCCTCGGCCGGTCCGTGCATCTTCAAGTCTTGTTTCCCGCTGCCAACGCCACCAACTGCCACTGACAGGTGGTCCCAAAAACTATGTCCCACCTCCCAGTAGCGTGAAGTAGGGGTGGGCGCGGTTAACCGCAAAACCGATTAACCGAATTAACCGCACCGAATTACCTAAATTTTTTAGCTAGTATGGTTAACCGCAGAAATTTCGGTTATCATTTTTGGTAACTACGGTTAACCGCAAAAATTACGGTTATTAATCCGATTAACCGAACTAACCGAATTAACCGAACTTATCATCTCAACCTAGTAGATCTCGAGGTTCCTCGGTCCTAACTCATTCCAACCCGGCATTTTTCAAACTTGATCCTCTCCACACACCTCATTCGATGACTACCGGTGCATCGACATCTCTATCGACGGCGAATTGGTCAATTTTTTTTTATGTTTGTTGCATAAATTTATCTAACAGAATGGAGTATGAACTGTTGTGCGGTTAGTGCGGTTAACCGAATAACCCAACCGAATTAACCGCAACCGAATTGTGCGGTTATAGCTTTTCTTGTGACAAATTCGGGTGGCAGTTTCCAATAACCGAAATTCTTTTCGACCGAATTAACCGAACCGATCAAACCGAATTAACCGAACTCCCAGCCCTAGCGTGAAGCCGTAACCCCTGGATATCTTGCAAGCAACAGCATCTGCGGCGCGCCTCCGCCAATAAACACAACACAACACGATTACGCGAAATCTCCATGGCCGATTAACCAATCGGGCCAAGCAACCACGCGTTCGAATCCGACGTCGCCGCGACCGGATTCTGTTCCCCTATGAAGCCCTCTTCCTCCTCCTCCACTCTCTCCCCATCGCCGGCGGCGGCGGCCCGCCGGCGGTCGCCGGGGACGAGGAGGGTGCGGAAGCAGAAGCTGGAGGATGTGCTGGAGCAGGTCCAGCGGACGATCGAGATGCTGCGTGACGCCGAAACCGACCTCGGCGTACCTCTCACGGGGATCGACGCCGTCGAAGCTTCGCCGGAGAACGGGGACAGCATGCGCGGCCGCGACGATGGCGATGACGCGGCGACGTCGTCGGTGGCGGGTGACTCCGACTACAAGACGAACGAGGTGAGCAGGAGGCGCTGTGAGCCCTCTCGATCAGTTTTGGGGGAGGTTGAGGTTTTTGTGGAACTAGGATTTGGGATTTAACTTTCGACAGGCGGGACTGACTGATGCCAAAATAAATTGCGATAATTCAACTGAATAAGCGATAACTTTAGTTCGGCCCCTACAAATGAAACAAGACGGTTGATCGATCAGTTTTTCTATAATTCTGAGATGAATGCGATGTTTGAAATTTCTTCTGTGCTAATTCTGGATGAATGCCTGTTTGAAATTTCTTCAGTGCTAGTTGTACGTTGGCATGCTGTCTTCAGTGCTAGTATCCCCTGTGGTTTCAGTGGCTTGTCGTGTAACTTGGAACCGCAACATCTTTTCAGAACCGCTTGATTACTTCAGTGGAAATCCTTATACGCAATACATCACTTGCAGTGCATCACTAGTTACATCTTTGATCTGCTCTATTAGCTTTATTTTTGAGAATGTTGCTCTGTAAGCTCTGTTGCTAATTAGGTTAGCGTCAAGCATATAAATAATGGGATGGTGGGAAATCCTGTAGGGGTACAGAATCAGATAAAATAAGTTGATGTGTATCCTATTTGGTATGATGTGTTCTGTTCCTACATGGTTTAGAAACATGTTGTGCTTCTGTCTCAGATTTTGGAGAACAATGTGTTGTTAGATCATATTCCAGTTTAACACAAGGCTAAGAAATAAATGTAAGATCTTTTTCTTAAGAAAAAAGAGTAAAGATCATATTCCAGTTTCTAATCTAGAACGTGGCATTTGCAGAAATCTCTTTCTGAATTGGTTATGTGATACAATGAAACTTCTCAGGGTTGGTTACCTAAAAATTTTATACTGTTTGTTTTATTTTACAGTTGTGTGACCTTCTTAAATCTAAGGTTGAATCACTCGAATTTCTGCAAAACCTTGATGGTATTCAGAAGTCTTCATATCAAAATGGTGCAGGTATGCTGACTTCTCTACTGGATGAACATGTTATTACTGAAAGTACATAATATATCATAGATGTGGCCAGCTGAAGTATATTGCAGTCCGAACTCAGATGCTTTACTCGTTCCTTTAGCTTTAATTTCCTTTTTTGGGGGGGGGGGGGATATAATTAGCTCTAATTTCCTATGTTGCTGACTGTACTCTAAAAAACTTCACTGTTCTTTGGGACAGTTGGACCAGATACGTCATGGGATATAATAAAGGCAGTGGATTATTGGGAAGCTGATGGTTCAGACGATGGATATGTTCTTGTCAATCAGGAGGATGTGGTTGATGGGATTACTTCCTTTATGGCCGCATATCTCTTATCTCTTAAACAGACCAAGGTAACAATATCGTGAGTTAATGGGATTATCTTGTTGCACGAGGAGTTTATGTCTCATCTGGTATGGAATTTAACGTTAAAATTTTCATTTTGTATAGGAACTGTCTCCTAATCAACTCCAAAAAGGTGATTTTCTCTTTTTTTATATAACGTGATAATCATATTTATTTTCCTGATTGGACATTCTGCTGTTAACATTGATCTTTCATTCTCATTCCAGCACTTCAGAAGACATTTTCAACTCAAAAGAGGAAAAGTAAAATTCAGAAGGCATGGGATGGAACGAAAGTCATTTATAATGTTGCTTCCTGGGGTGCTACAGCTGTTGGGTAAGTTATCATTACACTGACCTTGTTACACGAATGTTCTCTATGGTATATTCTCCGCACAATGATATTCTCCAAGTTGATTCCAGAAACGTGCGGGTGCTGGTCTTGGTTCGCCAACTTCTGTATGGTTACCAAAATAACTCTTAACTCTCTGTCCGATATTATGCAGCGTCTACAACAACCGAGCTATACTTGCCGTAGCAGCTACAGCAGCTCGAACTTCCTTCCGTGTGATATCCAAGTTTTTGTGATTTGTACACTTGTCAATAGCTTTGTTCCAGTTACTTGTGTGCCTCACATTGTACAGGCCTACAACAGGCAAAGGGTATAAAAAAAAAAGCTTGAAAATCATGTGTGAATTTTAGCTACTTTAGGTCTACCTAATTGCTGGAAATATTCTGGCAAGCGTACTGTTTGCTCTATCAGGATGTCTACCTGTTTATTATAATACAAAGTTAAATTTAGCATTTGATTAACTCAATTGTAAATATCCCATTCGTTTGAATAAAACTTGTATTTGCTCGAGGAGAATTTTCATGTTGCCTGATAATTTCGAAACAGTATAGCTGTACAGTTTTCCCTGAATCAAACGAGACAGAAAATACACCTTGACTTTGACTTGCTTGAACTCCAATGGCACAGCAATGGAGATATTGAGAGTTTAGATTGATGTGAAACTGTATAATGGAGGATGCGTTGCGAGTACTTTTCTACTCTATATATTTTTTCCCAAAGGGATAAAAGAAGTACAATTCTAAGATACAGAGTGCCACATCAATCATGCGAGCACATACGAATAAGAAGAACATGCATGACCAAGTTATGGTGTTCCTTCCTTTTGTGACACAATTTTTACACAGAGCCATACCAGAAATCTACTGCATGAGTTGATGACAGCAGAAGGCATGCTACGATGAGGATGCCAGCAGAATTCTAAAACACCGGAAAATACGATGAGGATGCCACCATGAACGGAGCATCTCGCTCGGAAGTTCCGGAGGCCACCGATTTGTCGAATGAGGTTGCGAAGTGCTTCTAGGGAGAGGCAGCGCGGAGGAGCAGGGTCATATAGCGCGACTGATCTGTCGAATGAGATGTGCGGGTATTGGAATTGGCTGGCAATGTGCGATGCGGTTTCGAGAGCCTGAGAAGATGAGCGCCAGGATCCGCTCAGGTAGCAAAGTAGTGGCATCGGCCAAAAAATAGATGTTTGATTTAGCATTTGCACAACTCAAAATGGGAATACATTCACTAGAATAAGTAATGCGGGGACAACTTCAGTTGATTCCAAAACAGTCGAGTTGTATAACTTCAACGTATCAGATGAAACAAAAGAGATTTACGCCCACGGGAAAATACCACAGCACAGCAACACAGTTTCATATATTCCATGAAAAGGACATTCATCCGGGTAGCCTCTCTCCCTTTGTGTTGTTGTGTGTGAACAAGTGTCAAATTCTAAGATACAGCATCGCAGCAATCTTGCGAGCAGAAGAAGAAACTAATGGCACATCAGGAGCATGCATGGCTTAGCCACCATGTCATTCCTTGTTTATTCCAACATAATTTTACACAGATCGGGACCAGAAATTTACGCAGCATTTATATCGTCATCTACATTGCATTCTCCAAGATAGACCTTGATACTCCGAGGAGAACCGCAGCTGCCTTCTGCTATAAGCGCTCTGTCGTTTGCAGCCATGTGCTGAATTATTTTGTAGATCATCTCGATCTGTGGAAGCAAACATTGTGCAGGAGTTAACAAATTAGATAGCCTGATTGTGCTGATAAAAATAGGTGACACCCAATAACAAGGAGGTGGACATGGTCAAAATAGAAAATGGAAAAGTGAAAGTTACCTCTTCAGGGCAATGACAGCGATCCGCAATTTCATCTAGCGTCAATGCTTCAGCAGGGTCCTTGCAGCTGGAACACAACAAGTACAACGAAATCAGGAATCTCCTACAGAATATTCTTGAGGCAATTAATTTGAACATGTATTAAGCTGAAGATTATAAACACACTAAAATTTGTTTTATGAGTAAGAGATGGCTGACTTATGATGAAATACAAACTACAAATTCATTTGTTACAATACTGAAGAATGGGTGTAACTGTTAAAATATATTAGGTTTGCTATCTGTAACTTTGCAGCTCCATGAGCCGTTGTCTATCTATAAGCAAGAAGATATAATACACAAAGAAACCTACATTATCTTAAGCAACTGCGGTTGTCTAAATTGCCCATGATGAAATGCTAGCTAATATATACATATAGGAGCATTATCTTTATCACCACTGTGAAGGGTTCCGTAGTTAGTAATATTATATAGGAGGAACATTTTCTTAAAGCATCTAGAGTTTTAAGTAAAATCCAAAATATTATGCACACTTAATATTACTTCATCCAAAAGTAGTACTAGCAAACAAACATAAAAGGGACAATCCATACCTGGCCTCATTTAAAACAAGAAGCACCCTTTTTGAAGTGCCAACACTTCTCCAGCTGCCTTTTTCCCTGCCTCAACACCTGAGGATCACATGGACCATATAAGCATGAACCCCAAAAAAAAACCGACCCTTAACAACGTTAGTTTGCCTTAAGGAGAATACCAGGCTGATGATAGGCATTGATATTTACTAAAGATGCATAAATTCCCACTGCACGTTCATAAAGTGCAATCAGTGCTCCAACAGCCCTAGGAGTTACTTCTTGCACAGTGACAGAGATGGATTCCCGGTCATTTGCGTAAAGAGCAGAACGGGTTCCCTGCAACAAATTGTAATTTTTGTCACCACAATGGTAAATCAACATGATGTTATATCTCAAAAGCTTAACGCTCACCTGCAACATCCCAAACAAATAGTCACCACATGTGACTCCTGGCTCAAGCTCCCAATCATGACCGGGAGGCCTGTCACGAAGAACTTCAATAAAAGTAACGAAGAAGTTGTGTACACCTTCTCTCAGTTGCTGAATGTAGCTGTGATCAGAAATAGTTATCAGATCCTGCGATTTAACTACAAGTACTGCAGAAAAATGACGACAAACTTACGCATGCTGGTCAGTGCTTCCTTTGTTACCATACACAGCGAGCCCTTGATTAACCTGCCATTCAGATTTTTATGCCAAATAAAGAAGAATAGGGAAGAAAAAATCCGACAATTGGTTCAATATCATCAGTTACAGTGAGTAGAATAAGCAATAAGTTTACCCGATTGCCATCGAGGTCAAATTCTTTTCCAAGAGACTCCATAACAAGTTGTTGCAAATATCTACTCAAAAGCAGCAAACTATCCTTGTAAGGAAGTACAACCATATCCTGAAAAAGAAGAAAGTGGTAAGGAAAATACATTTAAAAAAAAAACATCACCCGAAAATGCTGCAACAAATGAGGCTGCAAACCTTATTGCCTATCCCGTCTGTTGCCCAATACCAACATAATGCAAGTAGCGCTGCCGGATTTTCCTTGACCTGTTAAACATAAAAACCATGTTTGGCACATTCACAATAGGCACTCATCATTGAACTGTGTAGCATCTATATTCTTTGAATATCATACATACCACAGTGTTCCTGGTTTCCTCATCCATCAAAGCTGCACCAACTAGCATTTCCTTGACATCAATACCCTGGTAGCAACACATTACCTGTTAATCTGAAAGTTCGTGAAATCAAAATTAAAAAAACCTAGGAGAGCACTGACCTGTAATGCAGCTGGAAGTAAACCCACAGCTGACAATTCTGAAGTTCTACCACCAACCCAGTCAAACATAGGAAACCGAGCTAACCATCCCTCTATTCTGGCAGTGTTATCCAAGAGAGAATTTTCTTGAGTGATTGCAACACCCTGCAAAATAGCTTGTACCATAAAATTAAGGAATGCTCACCCAATCATATACCAAGCTCGTGGAAACAGTGCAAAACAAATGGACGACCCTGAATTTGTTGTAACAGAATCATACAAAACAAAGAACATGCGTTCAAAACCTGTTTTGAGAATTCCAGCCCGGCATCTCGGAAGGCTTTCTGTACTTCCAATAGACCATTGCGGGTTTCAGGTGTGCCTCCACTCTATAATTTAAAGATCAAACAGGTAATGCAAACAATTATATAGGACAGCAGGGAAAAGAAGGACTTATAAGGGAAATTTTGAAGTTTTCATACCTTAGAAATGACAATTACAAGAGTAGTTGCAAGTTCAGGTCCTAGTTGAGCAATTTGATGATCAATTCCAGCAGGATCGGTGTTGTCAATAAATCTTATCTGGCACATCAAGCATAACAATAGGTAAATCTTACAACCTGCTGATACGTCTTAAATTCACGGAATAGACCATGCAATGGAAGTACATTGCTTGGATTGTGAAATTTTGGACATACCTTCAGCGGAGGATTATCAGGTGCAAGTGCCTCAGCAACAAATTGAGGGCCCAAAGCTGAACCTCCGATTCCTATGGAGAGAATTGAAGTGAAACGACCAGATGGAGATTTAATCTGCATTTACACCAAATTACAGCATTATGAGACATCAGCAAAACAAGTAAGATAATAGAAGCTATCTATTGTCTAATGTGCATCCCTAAAATCCCATTTACGGGAACTATCAAACTGCAGGGACCTGCTGACAGTTGTTTAGATATACAGCCTATCCAAGAACAGCCACCAGATTATCATGTCGAAAAACGTGTACATCAGAGCGAAAATACAATAAGGCATGCTCTAAGATTGACATATCCCTGCATTTTTCCCAGCATAATGCTTCAAAAGAAAAGATTTAATAACAAATGCCATTTCATAATCTTGTCTCAAGAGCATTATTTCAAGCTGCTAAAGCTATGCAAACTGTTACCCTACCAGTTGCCGAATCACCCCCCAAAAATGAGCCTTTTCAAATGGAACGAGCTAAAAATGGTGCAAACCATGTTGTGCAATTCACACTCTGTAGCAGGAGCAATTGTTAGTTTATCATGGAAATGGGAAATTTGCGGCGACCTTGCCGGAGATGACGTCGTGGGAGAAGGCGAGGACGCTGTCGAGCGTGGTCTCAATCTTGGTGCGGAGGGAGGAGTTGGGGGCGAGGCCCGGGTTGCGGAGCCAGTAGTGGCCCACCATGCGGCTCTCGTCGGGGTTGGCGATGGCGCCCTTCTCGAGCTCCCGCATCGCGGCGAAGGCGCTCTGCATCCGCGGCTCCATCCGCTGCAGGAACTCCTCCGTGAACCCTATCCGGCTGACGTCGACGAAGATGCCGAGCTCCTTGTGCTGGTACAGCCACTCGACGTAGCGCTCCCACAGCTTGATCGGGTCCTTCTCCACCGCGCCGCGGCCGTGGTCGCCGTTCTTGGCTGCCAGCGGCGGCGCGGGGGACGGGGAGGAGTTGGACGAGGACGAGGAGTTCGACGAGCGGGAGAGGTCGGCGATGGAGTGCGGCACGCGGAGGCGGAGGTGGGAGGGGCGGAGGAGGAGTTGCCGCCGCAGCCGCAGCCGGCAAGCTGCGGAGGACGGCGGCGCCGCCGTGCCGGAGATGGAAGCCATCGCCACCGGAGCTGTCGCAGCAGGTAGCAGTGGGCCGGTCGCTCGCTCCGCTCACGGGCTCACGCGCATCTACTCCTCCCAAGTCCCAAGCGAGGGTTTAGTATTGGGGGGAGGAGTCCACGGGGTGGGAGTTGGTGGTGGTGGCTGCCTAGGCTTGCTTTATTTGATTTTGAGGGAGGAAGACGAAGACGAAGAAGCCGCAGGCCGAGACCGTCCGCGTCAACCACGTCACCTGGGTGGCCCGCCAGTCAGCCACTCACCCCTACCCCACTCGTCACGCGCAGGCTCAGCAGCCGCTGGTGGGGGCTGCCTTTCCATGTGGGACAGCACGCGAGCGACGGCGGCGGAGGTGGTCTCTCTCACGCGTGGGGGAGGGAGGCGCGTTGTCGCCGGCCGTGCCGTGGCCGTGGCCGGAAAAATCTGAGCGGCGGAGACGCCGAGACGGCGAGAGCTGGTGGCTGCGCCCGCGCGGATGGCAGGTGGGCCCGAGGATCTTTTTGTGAAGAGACGCGCCAGGGTACGTGACAAGTATGCAAAGCGAGAAACTCGCGGAGATCATTGCTCGAACAAAATAAACTCGCCCTGTGCCGTTTGCTGATTTCTGTTCGTGTTTTCTTGTGCTTGTATACTTTCTTGGAGCTCTCCGATGGCGACCCTGGGCCTGGGGCTGCGGAGGAGCGAATAAACCCGTCTACGTGTGGTTTGCGTCCTCTGTTGTGGGAAACATGAATCGCGGAACGCCGTGCAATTCTGGTTTTTGATTTTGATGGCTCTTTCTCTGATTTTTCGCCCTCGAGAACCATGATTTTGATGGCACTTGCGTTCCGTTTTAGTAGGTGTCAGATTTAACCACACCTTCAAAAGTGGCACTGTCGCAGTTGCCATGGCCAACTTGTCCAATTCGTCTCCTAGGCTTGTCCAGAAGTTAGAACACTGGGATTCTCCGTATTGTTACAGCGTTTGGTTTCAGACTTTCAGTAAGTAATGGCATATACCTCTTCGTTTATAGTTTATGATGACCACGCCGCCTTATTGCCCAGACGCATCCCTAATGGTCGGCCCATCGAGACTATAATCCCAAATCCTGCCCCATGCTAAGCGCTAATGGTCGTTTATCTTTAGCAATCTAATTGCCTCCTCCCAAGTTCTGATGGGCAACCTTGTCTCCTCACTCTTCGTAGTTCCAAATGCTTCACGACTCTCGAAACCCGGCTGATTTGTTCGTTGACCTTGGTTTTCTGAAAGCTGAAGACTCGAACACGTAATTGTTGGTAAGAGCTGAAATCAGAAAACTAAAATTTCCATCTATGGAGGACACTTTGCCTCGACAGAAGCTAGTATAAAGGGGAATATATTTCTGTATAATTTACAGAAAAGCATCACAAACATAATTGGTTGGTTAGCGGCGGCGAAAGTTATAATATACTAAACACCAACTAAATCATGTCAGGTCAGGAACCTATGCATAACTCAATAGAAACAGCAGAAGTAAAGAACTCTCCTTCGCAGCCCTTTGACAAGGATGGCGGCAACCACCACCAGGATAGCCAACTCAACAGGTCAGCATAGTATGAAAAGAAAATCGTAACAGTCAGCATGGGATTGCAAGCACCTGCCCTTAATTTGAAAAGAAGCAACACAAAGGGCACCGGGCCTGTATGATGGCACAACCAACTACTATTTCTCAATTAGTCAAAATCTGTTCGGAAGATCAAGAAAACATACTAATTGTACCGAACAATATCTTAAGTAAACCCAGTACGGGTTCACGGAATACAGGAAAACTGCTCAGTCATGAGACCCTAGTATTTGCTTCTTGATAGAGGTAACTCTAGTGATAAGTTCATCACGGTTCTCCTGCACCAAAGACAATCAGAATATCAATAAAAGGGCTGTTAAAACAAATTATCTAAGAGCAAAACAAATCACCTTGAATATCAGATATCTTGAAGTGAACCAAATTGTGAAACCAAGGCCAACAACTTCCATCACCTGTGGGACCTGCTCATAGAAAGTAACGATCAGTTGCGAGACATTATCCATAAGTTTCCACATGTATTGGTCAAAATACAGCATGTAATCTCTGGCTTGCTCAAAATAATCAACGATCTCAGATTTATGTGATCCCACTAGTTCTTACCAAATGCTATTTTAACAACTGAGAGCAAAGCATATACATACCAAAGGGACAGAATCAAGTGCAGAAACCACAATCGATGATATCCAAATAGCAACAACAGCAGATGTGCCATACACCAGAGCTGAATATGATTTGTCAGAGTCCAACTGCACAAGATTTGTTCTTAGAATCAAATGTCATGGTTACGCAATTTGAAATTACATCATTGTATAATCCATTACATTAATGCATTCTCATAAAGTTAACATATGCAGATAGGCATTAAAGAAGTACAAAAATGGCCACATGATAAGATCACAGATTCACAAGTTACTATTATATCACCAAAACATCTCACTACATTTCCTTCATCATTGAAAAATCCTGTGCATTGATTTATCGTACTGTCTCAACAATTAATCATTTCCTTCTACGAACTGTAGCCATATGGTCAAGGCTTCTCCAATGGCCGAATTGGTTATCCTCAATCCTCACCAGAGGGTGTAATTAATTTGCAGAGTTGCATGCTTCTCTTTTTTTTTAAAGCACTTTGTATTGACTGAAAAGGCCGCCTACAGTTTCCATTTGCAAGACCCATTCCCAGAACAAGCAACCAAAACTAGTATCAGAATACCGCGAGCAAAGCATCAGACATCCAAATCCAACATACTAGTATGGTGCCCGTGCGTTGCAACGGTAAAAATTAATCATAACATAACACAAAACCCTTATGGTAAAATCTGACTACATTACATAAACAGATAATCTTAAAAATAGAGTGATAAGCAAAATCATTTTGAGCAGTATTAGATTGTTGATTGAAAATTCAAGACATCATTTCTCTTATTTTTCCTATTTGAGAGAAAACAAGGTTACATTAGAGATTAGACAAGTAGCCCAATAGTTCCACACATCACTGGTTAAAGTACCAAACAAACACTGAAAAATTCTAGGTGGCCCGAGCCAAACCTGACAAATACAGCAGCCTTCAGACAACTCCAATGCATGATCAACGCCCACAAATCTAGAATTGCTTAAGTACTTGAAAAGTCTGTATAAGTTGACAAAATATGGAGACTGCAGAAAAACTTCACCAAGCCAAAGAATAGACATTCAAACATCATTCCAACCAAGGACCTGAATACTAATCCCAACAAAATAAACGTCAAATTTCTTTCACGGAGAGTGACATAGCCAAACAGATGACAGTACTGCCATAGTGTAACTCGAAATTTCTTTCCAATACCATGATCACTAATTATGAAATTTGATCAGTTTGTGAATCTGAAAAAAAAAACTATGGCCTGCAGTCATATATAGGAAAAATGATACTACTATACTCCAACTGTTAAAAAATGAAAATAATCTGGCTTCTAAGTTCTAAGCGAGCGTCACTTACACCTGCTGACCTGCATCCTACTATCAGGTTACCTAAGCAGTGCAACGCAAGCACGGTGATATCTCGTCGGAGTCGGAAATGCCTAGACGGAGAGAAAATTGGAACCTCACACATGCTATAGCTGGAACTATTGTGGCAGACAAAGCAAGCTGGGAATGAAGCACGCGCACGTCGCCGCATCCTTAATAATGATGTGAGCAGATCAGCTGTCGTCTAGCCGGATGGAGTCTGAGATTAGGAGATCCTGGAGCAAACCAACAGATGCAACAAATCAGGTCGTCCTTAATCTCGGCAGCCAGCTTCCTCCTCCCCATCTTACTTCATCCTCGACCTTTCGTGCTCCTGCCCCCATGGTCGGAGGGAGAGGATGACGCGGAGAGAATAGCCGGAGAGGAGGAAGAGGAGCGGTTCTTGAAGAGTTTCTATGGGGAGGCGGTGCGTTTCCGGGAGCAAATGGCGGCGGTGCGGCGGGGGACGGGGGCACCAGGCAGTGGCGGCGGCGAGTGGGGGGGGGGGGGGGGGGGGGGGGGAGGAACGGCTGCGTTTTTTTTTTCTTTTCGTTTCTTCGTCGCGGTCGACTGGCCACGCGGGGTGGGCTGCGGGTCCCATCTGTCGGCGAAAAAATCTGTGCGGAACGGAGCCCCATTCGCAAGCGTTGGATTGACATCGGACGACCTAAAATGGAAGATAGCAGGAACACCATCATCACCAACTGCGTTTTTTAGAGAAGTAGAGATATGCCGTTGGCTCACTGCCAATTACTCCACTTAGAAAGAACTGCATACACTGCCTACTAAAGAGCTATTCCCTTTTTGCCTAAACATTTTGTGTGAGGTAATAGGAAAGGTTACTCCTGCCTAAAAGAGGACGCCAGGGCACTCAACCGAAGAATTAGTACCAACATCTAGGTGACAAACAGGAAATACATTGTAAAAAGCAGGAGCACCGCTGGCCATTGTTCTTTTAACATTATCAACAGATCATCACCTAAATCTCAATGCGATCCTCCTGACCCACCAAAATGAGCCCAAATCAATCTATCACCCTTATTCTCTATTTGGGGACGAAAACTCAGCTACAACACAGTTTGAAATCATTTGAACATGGAAGCGATGTAGACCCAACTTTGTCCTACGAATCACTAGGTCGAATAAACCAAGAGCAAGTTTGCTCGTGTCTTGGCACAGAAATGCTGGTCACGACACAGAACGTGTCACCTCAGTCCAACTCATCCATTTCAAATCGGTAATAAAACAAGTAAACTGACGTGCGCGCTCACCTCAACGCCGATCTGGTTGAGCACACCCCACGCATCCGGCTCGCCTTGCACCTCCTCATCCTCCTCCTCCTCAGCATCCTTCTCCGCGCTGCTCACATCCCGCCCAAAGCCCTCCCACCCGTCCCGCTTCGCCGGCGCCGGCGCCGACGGCGCGGGCTTCTCGGAGAGCAGGGCCCCGTAGTCGTCGGCGTCCTTGGCGCGCACGACGAGTAACGCCCGGCCGCGGCGGCCCAAACCTTGGTGGGGAAATAAAGCGAAACTAGGGTTTTAGCTCTCGGTTGCCATATTCAGGGCGGGGGATCCGAAGACTCGGGGGTGCGGGGAGGGCGGGAGGCGAGCGTCCGTACCTTGGTTGAGCTGCTGCTTCGGCCGGGAGGTCGGCGAGGGGAGCGGGGGCAGGACGCGCACGAGCGCGGCGCGGACGGCGAGAGCCATGGACGCAGGAGTGAGTATCTGAGCTTTGTTTTCTTCTCCTTTTCGTTTCGGTCTGGCTGGTTTGCTCGAGGGAAGACGGAGAGGGTGGTGGTGGCGAGGTTTTGGGGAGGTGGCGGCCGCCGCTTCGCTTCACTGCCTGTCTGTAAAACAGCAGCGACGCGGTGCGCTGCCGGGCGCCGCGTGTGCCGGGACGTTTTGGTTCGGTGCGCAGCGAGGCCTGCGTTCCCAAGTGGTCCGCGTGCCCGCGTGGCGTGCGCCGGTGCGCCGCGCTGTTGTTCTTCGGCGATCCTTTGGGCTGCTATTCCATTTGCGGGGAAAGAAACTGGTGGGCTTTCCGGAAGCAAGCCATTGTTCTATGGGTTCAAGCCTTAAGGACCCATTGCATGAGTAGAAAGTTGTTAGGCAGCAACATAAAAGGTTGAAGGCCCAACTTCCACATGGACTTCTTCTTTCTCTCTGTTTTCCTTTAAAGTTTTTTTTTTTGGGCGACGAGCCCATTTTCATTTTGAAGTTAGATCCGAAGCTTTTTTTTTTTTTTTTGACATGAGATCCGAAGCTTTCATTACTCGAGGAATTAGGATTACCATTGACAAATAGAGCATCGAGTGGTCAAGCTTTCATTGTCCCGATTTATTTTGCACATACACTCGTGTCGTGTGCTACTTTATTACAAGAACGAGGAACATGACAGAGTGTAAATTTTATAAAGTTATTGGTAAACTATAAACTCCTCCATTCCAGCTAGAATCTGAAAAACTTCAGATCGTCGGTCCTTTCTCTCAATCGACTTCGCAATCATTTTCCATGCAAACAACAAGCCAAACTTGCATACCTGCGTCTTGAAAGAGCACTCAAAGCATGGTCATAGTAGCAGATCGAGCATGCCCCTTGAAATGGCACGCTAAATCATACTACGAATAAATATACCATGCCACGCTAATAAATCTGCTGAAACGTATTGACCAAGCTAGGTTTGGGGTTTTCCATGCATTTTTTCTTGTATATATCATCATCTTTTGTGGCGTGAAAATACGCCCCTGCTAGCTGTCCTTCTGTGCCACCTTTCATTTCCTTGAGACTTGCAAGCTCCGCTGCCTACCTTTCTCTTCCCTGAGACGACCGAGGCGCATGTATACACAGCTATATATAAAATTTAGCATCCGTTTCTCTCGGGTTTCCCATCCCCTATTGGCAGCCGGGCGATCGAGTCAAGCCCGCGCGCCGCTACCTCTCCAAGGAGGAAGAACGACCAATCATGCCACAAACCAAGGAACGGAACGCGAACGGAGTTCACTCTCCAAGGGCACTAGCTACTGCTGCTCCTGCTATATAATCCTAACACGTAGTCGTAACAATTTCATGCGGCGATGATGACGATGAGTATACTTTCCAAGGGATCCTAAATAATATTTCCGTGACGGGTCGGCGACCGGCCGTGCATGGGGAGGCCATGGCTCGGCGCGGTCCTGCTCGCTGGCGGATGCGCCGGGCTCTCCGACGGCCGGCCGATCCGCCAGCGCATCCTTCGATTCGCACATGCGTCCACGTACTACTGATCGGCGTGCATCCGCGCGCTCATGGGTTCCTCGACCGGAATCCATCGATCGCAGCCACTACGAGCGAACAATGCAAGCCGCTCGGCAGGCAAGGCACGGCACGGGGAGCGGCATATACAAGTGTACCGACCGCGGGCATCGCACGAGGCGCCGGCGTGCGTGCTCGATCCGTATGCATATATTCCCCGTGTCTACTGCTGCATGCGCGCAGTGGATCGATGCAGTACTTTCGAACTGCCGCGCGCGCGCGCGCGATCGCGCGCGATGGAACCGGATCACCTGCTTTAACCACGTGTTAGTCCAGAGAGTCGCTGGTTAAATGAACAGGGCACTTGAGTCTCTGGCTAGTGGCGCTACGGTGTCCGCGTTAATTAGTCGATCATGGAATACAAAATAACACAGTCAATCGATCGATGCGCACACTGTCTGTATATTTGGTATTGTTGATATATAGCTTCTGTAGCAGTCGACCTCAGGATCATTGCTAGACCGGGCTAATGCACATGATGGTGGTGCTTCTCGGCATTGTCTAGTCTGTAAACAATGCTGAGGTTCTCGTCCCGCGCGGGGCGATTCGAAATGCAGCATGCATGAAGGAGGACGAAACGACCCGGTTTAGGCGGATGACCAGATCGATCAACTGTCAGATGATCACGAGTGACGATGCCACCGTATATGTACTCCACCAATACAAAATACTCTGCCTCTACTATCTGGTCTTCGTCTTGCTAACTTATTAAGTGTTCTAGAACATAATAGTACTTGTAATGTCCTCTGATCCACTTCCCTTCTCAACACATGTCCTCTGATCTGATCGCGCGGATACACGTTCAACTTGAGCCAATGAAATAGCAATACACCAGCTTATTATTAATACATGTTCAGTTCTTCAACTTGAGTAAATCAAATGCGTTGCGACTGCTTATAGATTCGAGACGCGAGAGCTAGGATCTAGTACGTGTGCACCTGCACCGTGCTCACCTGATCACGTTATTGTCCTATCGATCGACCTGATTTCATTGTCGCAGTGGCTAATGTTTAGGTAGCCTAGCCCGTGTAATGCAGTGTTGACTTGATGATGCCCGCGCTCGCATGCATGAGAGCGGGAGCTTAAGGCTCCAAACGGAAACACCAAACGTAAAATTTCAATCTCCGCTTTTCTAAACTTGGATGTTAGCACTCCGCCAACCCGTATCTCGACCTCACCTCCATGTTCCATTTGAAAATCTAACAGCGTGCCGACGATTCCGTTCGGACCGACGATGCGTTAGCCTCGGGTCGTGTGTGCCTCGAATTTGGTGCTCGGAGCAGCGGGCACATCGGTCAAATAAGAAAAGCCAACACGGTGCTGTGGAGCCTGTCACTCGGTTTGTTTTTACCGCCTTGTAATCTTCTCCTCTGACTTTTGATCATGCGGTGACAGAGCTGGGCGCACCCCCACCGTATGTAATGCATGACCAGAAAACACGACATCTTTGCGAAAACCGATGCTCAAGAACATGCATACTGGGAGTGCTAGTACACATGCATGCTAATTGTACCTTCTGCTTACTAGGGATTGGTGCATGTAGAGTACACGTAGATAATTTCATAATTCGAGTGAAATACACGAGCAACTTTCCGTTAAATGACGTTTAGTGTGGCATCACATCCTGTACAAGCGGCTCTGTCCAGCGCTGAAGGAGAAGTCAAAGAGTTTTTTGGATTTCTCCGATGCAATGTTGAAACCTACACAAAATTTCCGTTAAGTCGTTTGTAATTTTGAAAGTTATATTGAAAGCATACACTATGCACAATGGTAACCGTATTTAGTAGTAAGTATACCTCACATTTTTTTTAGATCCGTCTCCCATTGTTGATCCGTCTGCTCCTATTCGTGTCCTAGTACACATTGTAATCCAAGAGTAGCCAGAATGCCTGCCTCCATCGCCGCCAAGCATTTCCACCCTGGGAGCCTAAAATTGTTATGAGTTTCAATCCTAGCAAAAATGACAAATTATGAGTTTCAATCTTCTTAATACAAGAGAGTGTTTTTTATGAACGTAGGGGCACATGCCCTCCCAGATTGACTTTTATTTAGTTTCAATTATTTGATTGGTGAATATGTCAAATCGGTTGTCCATGTGTCGTAATAAATATGTTAAACCATGATGTCATATGTGAGCTATTGGATCACGATTATAACATTGTATACATCACAATTGCTTTTATGTACTTTCCTCATCTTAATATCACTACTTTAAATAGTAGAAAGCGTTAGTGGTGGCAAACATCAATACTTTTAACTTATGTGTATACTACTAGTATCCAATAGAGAGGTCCTTTTCAGTATGAGTTTTAAAATTGTTTTTTTCGGTTTTTTGCGGAGTTTCCATCGAATATCTTGCCCAAGCCATTCGTTTGAAATTTTATTAATGCAATTTGATAGCTGTATTATTATATTCTTTTTTGAGTTATTCAATATATATGATTCAAAAACTTTTAGTCTTTTTTTAACAATTCTGTTTTCCTTTTCTGTTTTTGAAATAGAGTAACTGACACGATGGCGACTCGGCCACCAAAGAACTCTATCCGGAGAGCGACGCACTTCTGCAGGTGCACTCGTGCCGAACTGGTAACAATTGCTTGAACTGAGTGTCCACTATCAATCACAAAGATCTGCACCTGCAGCACCCACCTCAATTAGCACATTTGCGCCACTGTTTCAGACTTCTGCTCTCTGCGTACACACACGCATACATCGCCATCGGCCGATCGATACCTAATGCAGGCATCAGTAGCTAGTTGTATTGTATACTAGGCTCCGCGTGCCTTGCCTGACGTAAAAATAACGTCCCGGCAAAAAAGGCGTTCCTCGAACGGTCAAGCGGCCATTCCAAGAGCTCGGATCTCGACCGCTGTCGTCGCCCTCACCGTGGACCATCATTTTTCCGCCGCGGCAGCAGCGACTCATGAGCAAAGTGTGTGTGGCCGGGAGGACCTCATTGGCGACGTACCACCGCGCTGTGGACCGCGGTCGTCACCTGCTCCACGACCGCCGGGCCCCGCAGCCGATCGGGGAGAGAACAGCTAGAACACACATCGTCCCTCCAGTCCCCGGTCGCTCGCTGTCTGCTCGCAGATATCGTGACTCTCATGAATGGAGTCCGTACGTACGCGCGCTGGCCTGGACCATCGGCGCAGGCAGGCAGGCAGGCCGCTCCGAACTGACCGCCGGCCGGCTTCACGAGTTTGCGTTAAGTACTGTGGTCCGACGGCCCACATGTCGGTCAGCGAGAACGTAGCCGACTAGTAGCCCTACGTGGTTCATCTGCCCGTTCCGTTATAGGAACGCGCGCCGCCGCCGTGCGGAGCCCGAGCAAAAATAGTGGTAGTAAGCTAAAGGCGAAAGCCGTCGCGTGCGGGCAAGGCTGCAGCCAACGGCGGCCGGTCGCGCGATCGCGAGCCGGGGATATATTGGAGTTGAGTGCTCGAGGAAGCCGGGGAGACATGCATAGCGAGAGGGAAACGTGGTGGCGTGGCGATGCAACGGGACGGGAGCTCGCGCGCGGGAGAGGCCCGGCCAGCGTTGAAGGCTTGAAGCGCACATGCACATGCATAAACGAACTTGGTAATGACATGCGTGAACGCACCCACCGCGTCGGCGTGAGAAATGGCACGCGGATGGCTCGTCACGAGTGCATTGATTCCACTCCATGCGATTTCGATGGGACGTGAGGAGAGTGCCTGAACTGGTAGTGTGAATGTTACGAGTAGCAGTGATCAAACAATCTTATCTGGACATTATCTGGTTTCAACGCTCAGACAACTCTTTTCACTCGTAACTTGTAAGGTAGTCACCGAAGTCAAAGGGAAGAAAAAGGAAACAAACACACAAAGAGGCCCTAGAAAACCATGCACTACAGTAATAAAAGCTCTACAAAAGTGGAATTCCTCAAAGTACAGACTAGGAAAGAAAAGAAAACGAAAGTGCATTACTATTAGGAAAGAAAAAAAAAGATGGCGTTCATTTTGTAATGACTGACCACCATGCTCCTTCCTTCGCGCTTCGCGTGTCCTGGCTTTCGCCTCGTCATCACTTGCCGAGAATGCCCTCGCGAGCGTGCCCACAGCTCCATACAAAAGAGGCCTCACGAGCCCCCTGCTCACTTGCCCCTCCTCCTCTTCCACTCCTCAGTCCTCCGCCCACGCCCAGGACACTCACGAGGAACACGAAGAGGAGGCAGGGCAGGAGGAGGAGACCGAGAGATACCAAAACACAAACCTCTTGTATCAGATCAGTACTGTACCACTCACTACCTTTGTTGTTCCGAGAAATGGCTCCAAGCAGCTACGAGATGGCAGCCTCCATCTTGCTCTGCGCCGAGGACAGCAGCAGCCTCATGGGCTTCGGAGCAGAGGAGGAGGAGGATGAGGTGCTCGCGCGGAGGACGAGGAGCCGGGAGCTCGCCGCGGAGTTCCCCGTGCCGTCCGAGGAATGCGTGGCAGATTTGATGGAGTCGGAGGCGGCGCACATGCCCCGGGAGGACTACGCCGAGAGGCTGAGCGCCGGGGGCTTGGATCTCCGCGTCCGGACGGACGCCATTGACTGGATTTGGAAGGTTGGTTTCTTGATCAAAGCAGGCGCCTATCTATTCTGTTAGTCTTGTTCTCATCGATCCGGTGAGTAATAATTAACTCTGTGAATGGATCAACAGGTTCACGCTTACTACAGTTTCAGCCCTCTCACTGCCTGCTTGGCCGTCAACTACTTGGACCGCTTCCTCTCGCTCTACCAGCTTCCGGTAAGAATCAATCCTAGTACTACTTCTTGGTTCTTGAAAACATTGGAAATTTATTAACATCACACCATTTCAGTGTTTTAGTGCAAGTAAGTAATCATGTGTGCCGCCTCACCATTTCAGGAAGACCAGGCTTGGACGACACAGCTCCTCTCCGTGGCGTGCTTGTCCCTGGCAGCCAAGATGGAGGAGACCTCTGTTCCTCCGTCTCTCGACCTGCAGGTGAGAGACGCCGAAACTAAACGTTTCAGTAGTGCTCCCCGAATCCGATAGCGTCGCGTTGCGGTCCATCTGATCCGAAACATTGTTCTGATCACTGTTGGATCCTGTCGATCAGGTCGGGGACGCGCGGTACGTGTTCGAGGCCAAGACGATTCAGAGGATGGAGCTCCTGGTCCTCAGCACGCTCAAATGGAGGATGCAAGCGGTCACGCCCTTCTCGTACATCGACTACTTCCTCCACAGGCTCAACGGCGCCGACGCGCCGTCGAGACGCTCCGTCGTGCGATCGGCAGAACTCATTCTCTGCATAGCTAGAGGTGAGCAAGCAGGAAATTTTCGGTCATACTTCTGTCAGAGAAAATCTTGGATCCATCTGACATTTTGTGATGCTCGCATTGCAGGAACGCAATGCCTAGACTTCAGGCCCTCGGAGATCGCCGCGGCCGTCGCCGCCGCCGTGGCCGGAGAAGAGCGCGCTGTAGATATCGACGAGGCTTGCACCCACCGTGTGCATAAGGTACGTGTGTCGCTGACCAACGTGACGTTCCCGCAAGTTTTGTCGTCGGGTTCTGCGTCTTTCAATGCAACGCACCGTACTTCGGACAACTTGTATGCTACGTTACGTGCATCAGGGTCATACGTATGTCTCAACCGCACTTGTCCAGCAGACACAACGACGCACATATAGTGCCTAAGTGCGTAACCAACATTTATAGCCGCGCGAGCAACCATCCGTAAGCAAAGCTTTGGTGATTAATGGTTCGTTGCTTTCTACAGGAGAGGGTGTCGCAATGCCTTGAAGAGATCCAGGCCATGGCATTGACAAGCACTGTGCTACTGCCGCTGCCACCCAAATCTGAAGGCCTCAGCAGAGCCTCTTCCTCAGTGCCGAGGAGCCCTACCGGGGTGCTGGACGCCGGCTGCCTGAGCTACCGGAGCGACGACTCGACTGTTGCATCACATGCGATCTGCTACCATGACGAGAGCGAGAGCTCCCCGGTCGTAAGCAGCAAGAGGAGGAAGATTAGCAGATGATTAGCCGAATGATGCATTAAAAGGTCAAGTGGTTTTGGTTGCACTGACTGTGGTGTAAGTATGTATGTGAGCTTTTGACTCCGTTTCAAAGAGCCGGCCTGAAAGGCAAAGGGATCGACAAAAGCAGGACGTTTCAGGGATGACGATCGAGCAAAGACGCTCGTGAATAAAGAGGGGCGATCTGATCTGATGCAGAAATGTGCTGCGAATTCATCTGCTTTCTGCAATAGTAGGCCGCCACAATGGTGTTCCCTAAAAGAGCAAAGGTTCTGCAGATTGACAAAGCTGAGTCGATGAGATGACCAAAATAAAAGGCAGGGATGAGGTGATGGCGACACAAGGCAAGAGCTAGCTAGGCACTGACCTTCGTTTGCTCTAGCTGCCTAGCTTGTTTGCTTTGTTCTGTAATTTCCGACCAAATTTGTTTTGTGAAAAAAAAAATCCTAGAGAGAAACTAACATTTCTGGTGTGAAAATAACGCTTACATGATTGAATTAAGTTCAGAATCAAAAATGAAATAACGGAAATAAAGACAGAACCCTTAAGAACTGGAAACGGGTTTCCTTCAGGGGTCATGATATGAACTATCAACGTCATCGGTGATCGGTTTCTTTCTTTTGCTTTGTACTGCTAGGACGACCTTGCTGCCACCAAACATTGTTTGACTGCTTGTCTGCATAGACCATGGAATTCGCTTCCTTTATCAAGATAGATAAAAAACAAAAAAAATAGAAAATAAAATAGACACGACATTGTCTGGAGAAACCTCGGGAACACAAGCATAAAAGTAGCACTAGTGCCATACAGCAGTGTTTGAGAATCTGCTTAAAAAAATTTGCGTTGGTGCAACGCTTGTGGCACTATCCTAACTCGAGTCATAAAAGGGCTAGCAGGATTATCCCATGATGAGATGGATTTCTTTTCAGGTGACGCATTGAATGATTTTTTTAATCCTGCCTCGCTCATCATACTATGTTGCAACGCAACGATGACACTTAATTAGCTACTGATAATGCAATACTTCCAGACAAGAATCACTGTTGAGCAACAATAAGATACTGATTGAATGCTCCCTTGAGGCAGTGCAGATGCACTTTGACATTTATTATCGGAATTCAGAGTACGGACTTCGCATAGTCGTATAACTGAAAAGGCTGACCTGCCCAGCAAAATCTGATTCCTGTTTTCTGAAATACTACATCATGAAGTGAAATGATCTGAATTTGGAGTAGCACGTTACATCCACTTAGCCGCCATCACATGCACGTATTTATGGGCTTGGTCGGCATTGTATAAGGCTGTGATCCCCTGTCCACGCCACCTAACCCTCGGTCAAGCCTTGGATGAATACAAGATGGTCCCTGCATCAGGTTGATAAGTTTTCCTATCTTTGGCTTTGCACCAAAGCTGGGTGCGTATCCACGGACGGTCACACAGGACAAGGACAAGCATGTTTCTTCTTCACTGCAACTAGGGGCATCGTGTATGGAGATACGAGACCTTGCCATTTCTTATGCCGAGCGACTTGTTGGTGCCCAGCTTCCGTTGCTCGCTTATGATTCAGAAACTTTGCTGCTAGCTAGAAATCGATTGAATCGGTTGCTCCATCGGTGGATGCGAGTCAGCCCCCACGAGACCGCCTCAAAGTTTATTATTCTGTCTGGAGATGCGCGCCAACTGCGACAGTTCATCCGCTTTGGCGGTGAATTCAGCTGCAAAAGCCCCCGTTCCATCGAGACAAATCAACAACAGAACGGGACATACGCATGCACGTCTCAGGACCGAACGCGGCGCGCGTGAGAGCATTTCCGCGCGGCCAAAGCAGGCAGGTGGTGCATGCCGCCGATGGATTCACCTTTAGCTTCGGCCAGGGAATAAACCCACGCCGCGCCATGCCGCGCCAGCTCGAGGCGACGTCGCCCCAACTGTAACTTATATGTTTCATCTCCTGCTGCTGCTGGGCTGCAGTGTACACAGCAGTGGCGGCAGTACAATAATCGTGGAGCCCCGTAGCCGCGCCCGGCCAAAGATTCCAGCGAAACTCCCAGGCCGAGATGGGATCGCGCGCCGAGACCGGTCGTCGTCGGCGCGGCGACGCCCGCATTCCATCACCGATTTGGACGCGTCGTCCCGGCCGGCCGCGGCTGACGGCACAAGCGCACCAAGAAAACGCACGGGTCTGGTCTCTTCCCGATGTTCAGAAGCGATGCTGCTGTCAGTGCGGTCAATTGACAGAGGCGGCAGGGGCTGCATCTGGTAGGACATGGTATAGTACGTAGGTCCACCGTTGTTTACACATAGCCAGAATGAAATTGACAATACAAATGATGGATAACATCTCTCCTAAATGTCCCTACAACCAGACAATTTCTCGATCATCATGATAAGCTAGCGTCTGATGAATGCTTGGATCCGTTAGGACCAAGACCAGGTGTGGTGAAGGCACCGAGGCAGCCACCCAAAAGAAAAGCATTAGACAAAGGGATCTAGGCCCCAAGTAGGTTTTGGTCATAACAAAAACGATAAGGGGCAAATGAATTTTGATGAGTTGGTGAACACATAATTTAGTCCTAAGTGAAAACTATGTATAAAATGGTGCCCATCAAAAGAAAGAAAAGAAAAGACATAGAGAATTTAATTGGAAAGGTTCAATAACTTGCCAAGTGTTATTTCACTATCAAGAGAGGCACTATGTTGAAGGTCTTGCGGTAACTCAAAGCTCAGGGTTCATACCTTGTGCCAAAGACACTAAGAAAATAGCCATAAATACTCTATAGTTGCTCCTATAGTTGGATGTTTTTGGGGTCAAACCCCAAAATCTTGCTCTCATGCAGCTATGGCATAGATTGTCAGAATGTTTAAGTGTGGAAACTTTTGTCCAAAGATCGAAAGTTGTTGTCTCCCTATCCCAAAGTTTTACTAGAATATCCGAGTGTAACCCAAGGGTTGTTGCTTTGTTGCTCTTTAGTTTCTACGTCAGAAGTTTGGGGTTTGAGGCCGAAACTATGGTAGTCTATATATTGAGCATAACAACAAGTTTTTAGGGACCTCTACAAATACCACAAGCAATTATTTAGCATGGTTGGCCACTTACGCACATCCATTGCCAACTTGAGCAACTCTCTGCTCTCCGAAGATTCAAGCCTTAGTTCTCTAGAGATCGAGTTGAGAAAGTGCAATTAAGATTTCAAACAAAACCCTTGGAGCACTTCAGTCTGTCGCCAAGCCTGACTTCATCGTGTTTGTTACTCTTGGGAATTCACTCGCTAGATTTGCAGAACATTTCCCTGTGAGCTCCCAAGTTTGGTGGGCCGCAGGAAGTTTTTGAAAGCATGAATTGGTCTTTGCAAAGGAAAAATTTCAAGGGGAAAATAAGAACCAAGCTCTATCTTCATGATTTTTTTGTGCGAACTAGGGTTAAAGGAACTATCTCTTTGAGCCTCCTCGACAAAATAAGTGTAGGAACCTCACTTGTAAGGGGTCCGATGTACAATAAAAAATAACCTTGTTTTCGCCTTTGATTTACTTGTTCTTGAGTTCTTGTTTCTTTTCACGCACTTAGCTTTAATTTACTGGCTGAAATCTCTATAGTGTGTTTGCTTTTACCTGCAGCTTGTTTATTCATACAGCCCGCTAGAAAAGTGCATGATTTCCTTAGAAACTCATCAATGTAACTAGGTCTACCCTTTTTTTCCCCAGAACATCCAAGTTGAACCCAAAACTTCAAATCAAGGTGGGAAGCTCCAAACTCAAATCAGAATTTATGGGTTGCTTTAATTTTGTTGTCAAGTGAGCTTTAGGGATCCATGACTATTCATATCTTTCAGTGGCCTGCACAATTGTACGACTATATTTATAATACATTTTCAAATTAAAGTTATTTTAGTTTGCATAATATCGATGCCTTACATTGTAGGATGAGATAAAGTTATATATCTCCTTTGTTTAATAATGCCAGACATAAGTAGTTTTGGTTCATTGTTTGTAATAATAGTGGTGGTTAATTTTTATTTTATCTGATAAGGGTGATAATTTCTAGTATTTGAGAGCAAATGTATTTTTCAAAAAATATTAAGGTAAGATATTTTGAGTGAACATGAAACTTTGTTACAGGCCTACGTTGATCGAATGGTAGGCCCATTAGCCCTTGGGTCGTTTGGAGTCCAAAATAAAAGGCCCAACGAAATCCCATATGTTCATTTGCCATTTAGCCCAGGAAATTGAATCATCCTGGCCTCTCACCTTCAGTTTGGCGGCAGTCGTTTCCCTGAAACGAAAAAGAAGAGGACCGAAATGAAAACTTGGCCCAATCATAGCGTGACGCAAACGACGAGCGGTGGCGCTGTCCACGTCCGCAACGTTGCATTCGTCTCGACCGGCGCCGATCCATTTTAAAGTAGGAGCCGTGCCGTTCCGGCCAGGGCTAGTCGTCACGTGGCGTCCTTCGCTTCGGTCTTCTTCTTCCCCGCCGGACGTTCCGGTCCGAACGGCCGCTACGGCCTCCCGTCTCCGACAAGAAACAAACGACCCCGCTACCAGCAGCTCCCCCTGCCGCCGCGCCGCTTCTCGCTGACACCACGGCCCTACCACCACCAGTCCGCCCACGATCACAGGACAGGAGTCAGTGTAACCGAAACGTTACGGGCAAGGTAGGTGACTCGTCGCCTTCGCGCTCGGTAAATAGTACGGCTACCTATGCTGCTACTACCTTGACCTGTGCGACTAGCCAGCTGAGCTGTAAATTGCCGTCTCCGTCGGGCAGAAGCAAACCAGCCAACCCGTTTCGATACGCGCGAGGGGAGGCCGGCAGGCAGACAAGAAGCGGAACATTCCATCATCCTCTTGCGGGCGAAGGTGCGCGCGCAATTTCCGCCAGCGATGCAGCCGTCCGCGACAGGCTGGGCGGCATCGGTGGCCGACCCTTACGCCATGCCTTCGCCGGTGCAGCCGTCGTCCAAGAGTAAGCGCGCCGTCCGCCCTGAATCACGTGAAGCAGAGTTCTCGGCTTCTCGCTCTGTCTGGTGGAGCTTTTTGTTACAGTCTGGTTGTTGTGCGCGCACACATGCAGGCACGACGGAGACGGTGAAGAACGCGCTGTCGCGGTGGGGGCGGAAGGTCGGCGAGGCGACCAGGAAGGCCGAGGACCTGTCGCGCAACACGTGGCAGCACTGTGAGTGGTTCTTCGTTTAACTCGCTATCAGAATTCGCATGGTGATTCATGGACTTATGTTGATTTTGCTGGGCAGTGAGGACGGCGCCGAGCTTCACGGAGGCGGCGGTGGGCAGGATCGCGCAGGGGACCAAGGTGCTGGCGGAGGGCGGCCACGACAAGATATTCCGGCAGGCGTTCAGCGCCCCGCCGGACGAGCAGCTCCGCAAGTCATACGCGTGCTACCTCTCCACGTCTGCCGGCCCGGTGATGGGCGTCCTGTACCTCTCCACGGCCAGGGTCGCCTTCTGCAGCGACAGCCCCCTCTCCTACGAGTCTGCCGGCGGCGACGCCAAGGAATGGAGCTACTACAAGGTAATCAAATCAAATCACACGCTTGATCTCCCTCTCTCTCCCGTTCTGCAACTGCTCTGTTTCTGTCGCTGAGATGATGGAGGAATATCCAGGTGGCGATTCCTCTGCACCGGCTGAGGGCGGCCACAGCGTCGGCGAGCAAGGTGAATCCTGCGGAGAAGTTCATCCAGCTCGTGTCCCTGGACAAGCACGAGTTCTGGTTCGTGGGGTTCGTCAACTACGACAGCGCGGTCATGCACTTGCAGGAAGCCCTGAGCGGCTTCCACAACTTGCGGGCGTGAGGTGAGGAGGACGCCGTGTCCGCGGCGTTTTGCTTGACTTCCACAACTTGCAGTCGAGACACGCCCAGCGTGAACTTCCTCTTCAGGCGTCGGCAGTGGATCGTGTTCCTGGTGCGTTGGAGCAGTAGCAGCAGCAGTAGCTTGTTGTTCGTCATCTGTCCGGATACGTGTGATGTCCTTTTGATTTGATTTGATTGTAAGTTAGAGTGATGGAATCATTGTTGTATTCAGAAAATTATCACACATGATTCATGAAACTTTGCAAGATCACGGACCAGAATACACCTGTTCTTCATGCTTCTTGCTCGAAGCGGCGGCCAAACGCTCGTTTTTTCGTACAGAAGAGTACTGAGTACAGACTCGTGCCAAATGTGGAGGCGTATTTGAAAGTTTGATCATCGAATGCAAAATTGCAAATGGGAGGAATTCCCAACTCATCAGCGAAACAACCGGATTTGGGCTACCGTACACTTCATCAGTGCTGATGTGTTGCTGGGCCCAACTTCCGGGTCCCGAATTCGTGGCCTTCACACCCCAGTCGGCCTAGTTAGCTAGACTGGGCTGTGCTACAAAAAAAGTTAGCTAGACTGGGCTGAATCTCTTGCCTGCATCGTTCTAACCTTTATTGGGCTACAAACAAGACGAAAAGTCGAGAACGTTCATTCTTCCGGGGACAAATCTTTGCTCAAAGCAGAATAACTGAATCGCCAACTAATTGATCGGCAAAGCTCCTGCCATATTACGCTCCGAAAAGAGAAAAAAAGGTCCAAACTCATTAATTCACGCGAGGCGTCTTCTGCTCACACGGTAAAACAAGGTCTGGATTTTGGGGGTCCGAGGTCGTGACATGCCGCTTTGCGGCGGCGACCACTGCGTACGAGACGGACCACAAATCCCACGACCACCGGCGCTGACACGCACGGCCGGTCCAAACGCGGATCTCATTCAATCGAGAACCTAACAGCAGACAGAGCGTAGAGGATGCGGCAAGCAACCAACCGGCAGCCAGTCGTCGGACCGGGGCAAAGCAGCGCGAGCAAAGCCGCATCGCAAGGCCTTGCCTGCCGGCCGGCCGCGCGCATGTGACGCCCCGCCCCGACGCCCTCTCCCCGCAGGCCGCAGCCGAGATCGATGGAGCGGGCGATCGAAAGCTTGAGCACGGCGCGTCGTTTTGTCCCTTTCACGCGCGCCTTTCCGCGCACGATACGTCCCGATCAGAACCCACGCGCACGCACGCACGAACGCGACGGGGAGGGGCTCTCTCCTCTCCGCTATCCTGCTTCCTGGCCGCTTTCCCGTTTCGGGAGGGGAAGGCGCTGTGCTTTCTGCGCGGTGTGGGTGCCTCCGTGCCTGGTGCTCCAGGCCGGCTCCAGGCCGGCTCCGTGCGTGCTCGCATGTGTAGCTGCTGGCCGGCGATCCTGGCTTTGCCGCGGTGGGGCGCCGCGCTTTTTCTCGCCCGACGACGGATCGTAATCATGAGATCGGGAGGCCCGGCCCGGGCCGAAGAAGAAAAACCCGCCGACAGATCTTACTGGTCAAGCGCGCGCTCGTAGGATCATTGTGCGGTTGACGCGTAGCTGCTCCTGAACCGTGCACTGTGGCAGGGCATGGTCGTCGGCAGGGCACGCGAGATCACGCACGCAATGGAGCGAACATCTTTGGATACATAAAGCTGCCAAAAATCTGAACCCAACCTTTCAGATCCTTGCTTGGCTAGCGCTCCAATCTGAGCGACCTCATCATGTAACCAAGCAAAGACAAGGGTATGCATGACGAGTCCTCGTCTAGTGCGCTCTCTTTATTTCCACTAGTTGCGCTTGACGCATCAACGGCTTACTGTTTCCGTCGTCTGAGGCAGCATGGGTGCGAGCAAGCTGCACAGAGAAGACTCTCCCTCATTATTCGTGGCCGTGCACGCATGCACATTGCACGCCGACCCCTTGCCATTCCCGTGTCAGCGTCGCATCTGCTCTCACCTTTGCACTCCTTCCTTCGACAAAAAGAACAAAAGCATGCAAGACGCCAGAAGGCCAGTGCAGCGTGTACAGGGTCTTTTGCACACTGGCAAGGTTCCAGTTCGCAGTTCTGCGATCGATTGCCGCCTCCAAAAGACAGCCGGTCAGCAACAACCATCGTCGCCTAATCTCTTTTAGTAACTGTGTTACATGTTGATTTGGATAACCAAGATCAATTCGGTGACTAGCTAGGTCACTAGGGCCTAAAAGGGTTCTCAAACGCGAAAAGCGCTAATTTTCACTGAATCCTGTACTTATCATGTTCACATCGGACAATAGTGTGCGGAGTATCTCATAATGAGGAGTTTTAACTGAAAGGTATCGATATCAACAGCATCGGAGATAGCGCTGTCCGTCTGGGGAATGGTTAATATCACACCACACGACACGCCTGTTACTGCTAGTGATGAGAAGTAGTAGGGCCTGTAACGAGACGTCTCAAAGCGTGAGGGGAGAAAGCATGTGCGTAGTGTGCGTCACTGTATCCACACCATCGGAAGTTGACCAGCGCACAAAAGGTTGACTTGGTTGCCCTGCATTGACCGCGCGCATGCAGCACAGCCGTGCAGCCGATGGTCAACAACTCAACCTTAGACTTCAGCCAGTCGGTATCAAAAAAGATTGAGCTTCGTGCTACAGTATCAAACGAAACGAGCATGGAACTCCTCTCGAGTTTGCCCAAAAGTAGCTGAGAGCGTGACCTACTGTCATCCTCTCGTTTCATCGTGCCGTCGGCTGGTCCGACCTGGGTCGGTCCCGTGAGCAGTGAGCACAGAGTCTTTGACTGGATCCCTAATTCTGTCGAGTCAGTGTCAAAGCACCCGATGAGGACGTCGTAACAGGGGCAGTTAATTTCGCGCACGCGATCAGTATGTCACGTCGCGTCGTGTCTTGCTAACCTGGCGCATAAGTGCACTCTTCTTGTCACGGAACAGCTATAGTAATTCGTCGGCCGGCCTCCAACGCGCGACCCACCGGCAATGATCCATGCAGGTTGGACCGACGTGTCTGCCGAAATGAGGTTGCTGGTGAGCCCATGAGATCTCAGCTCAGGGCTCGATATCGAGCCTGCATTTCTGCTCCAACCTGTTCGTTCAGTGGGATCAGGATTTATTTGGAGAAGAACAGACCTGAAGATGCTTCTTCTCAGGGCAGATCAGCAGATGACGGCCGGGGCATTAGTAGTGCAATATCATTCCATTCCAGCAGGAACCTTGTGCTGCTGCATGTCTTGCCCCTCCGGCAAAAAAGTGCGTGGAGAAAGCAGGAAGCCAGGAACCATGTGTTGCAAATGGCCTCTGTGCGTATGCAGCCTTCTATCGCTTTAAAATCCTTACTTTTGAACTTGCAACATCATTCATTTGATTCATAATGCTAGGCTGTAAACTCTCACCTTCCGTGATGAACCTAGTACTCTAAAACCTCGAAGTCATTTTTGTGGTTTCTCGTTGAAATTCACGAACATGTTCACAAATCTGATATTATGTGTTCGTGGGACTTGCTCATCCTTATGAGCTTGACACCGTCAATTTCGTTTCAGAAGCAACGTGTTCAAGGACCACATGTTCTATGAATACCAGAGTTGTACCACACACATTACACCAGTGAATCTGAATCTAGCAGTCAGGCACATAGGGTTAGTTTGGTTCATGACCTGAGAAAAATGCCTGAGTCAGGCAGCGTCGTCAGGCGTCCGATTTCGGACGCCTGCGGCGCTCGTTGATGCCTGAGCCAGGCGTGGACTCCCAAGGCACCAACCATACACGCCCATAGACCTTGGACCAGTGACCACCATGGCCAAGACCTGGAACAATTTTAACCTCAGGTTTACAGTGGTACGACCTCACGAGTTCACGGCTTGCTTGCATTCTCACGAGTGCACGCATGCACCGCCCCGCATGCTTTCGTGGCGCCAGGTGGGCACCTAGTATATCAGGGCCCGCCTGTCAGCCGGCTTCCAGGTTGGCCCGTGTTTCGGCAGTAGAGAACAAAAGTTTGCGACCCCTTTGGTAAGATTCTCCTGCCACAGCACACGCCTAGCCTATAGCCTAGCTCAAGAACCTAGTACCTATCCTCGGTGGCGGACATCCGTTCCGCGGCAGGCGTCGGCGTGCCGTCCATACATGGAACGCAAAGCAAACTCCCTGCAAGAAAGCAGAAAGTGCGACACAAAGGAAGGAGGTGGAAGAAGACGAAGCGCTGAGGCCAGAACAAGGAAAAGGCCGCCGCATTTTCGTCTACTCGCTTTGCTTCCTCTCTCGCGGCACCCATCCTTTGCCGCGGTGCGAGCACGCGAAGGAAGCGAGCAAGCAAAGCACAGCACCACTCAAAGGCGGCCCCGAAAGCGTGTTCTCTTCTCCCGGCTCTCTCCTTTCCGTCTCGGACTTCCACAGAGGCTGGCAAGCTAGGCTGCTTCTCTCCCAGTACGCCCAGTCGTCGTCGTCTTCCTTCCGCAGCGAGCGACAAAATGCACGAACAGCACGAGCACGTTCCATGCATGCTTACGGCCAAGTTCGCCATTAATGCTGGATGAGGTCGACACATGGCGATAGTATATTCCTAGTGAATGCAACAACCACTGCATGACAATGTCGAATTGAATGCTTGGAGGGATCAGGAGTAAAAATGGAAAGGTGTCCGGGAGTAAAATGGCACGGAGGAGCGAAGTGAATACAGCGACGATGATTCGGCGAGTTTTGTGCGTTTTGTGCGCCTAAGCTGGACTGCTGCTGCGATCCATGGACGTCACCCATGGCTTCGTGTCAAGCATACTCAAGACAACCTTAGCATTGCTTCGCGAAACTCGGGGAGAGGAGTTAATGCGGGGAGAGCTCTCGGACAAACAGTTGCGAGCATTAAAGAGCGAGGCTGAAACAGCCAAAAAAAAAAAGGGCCGAAAACACACCATCGTGTCTACAGTACCAGTGCATGGATCGAAGTAGAGTAATGAGAAACTTGTTTGTTACAACTACTTCGAACCCGAGGGGTCATTTGAACATGCAAGTAAGCTACAATTGGTGAACAAAATTAACTAAATAGCGGGAAGAAGAGTGACAAGAGTCCTCCAACATCCGATCTAGAGGTGTGGCCAAGAGAAGCGAAGGGAAATGCAAATGCAACAGTCGTCTAGTACTATGAGCAAAGCTACAAATTATCGCACGGCGCAGGTCTCAACCACAAAAAAATATAAGCGAGACATGCATACATACAAACACGTAATCCATGCAACCCAATCCCCATGATACATTTCTTTGGCATCATCAGTTGCCACACCAAGTACATTCCCATGAAGAACCAAATTGGCAAATGGCCAAGCCATCGGAATTAATTGAACAACACGAACAAAGTACAACTAGTTGAGAGAGAAGAAGAAAAAAGAAATAAATTAAAGAACCGCCTAATACATCCAAGAACGAACCGCTCGCTACAAGTTACTCTACGATATCCTACGCCGCAACGAAGGAGCCAAATGCGTGCTAATGGAGAAGATGATCGATGCAGGTACCTACCGGAGTCTGGCCATGGCCGCCGCTGCGGACACGATCTACCAGATGCCGCATGCCCGCTGGGGGTTTGTTCCGTGGTGCATGCGGTGAGTAGGAAGGAGCATGGTTCATTCATGGTAACGGCTTCTTGCCGAGGGTGTGCTTGTTGTTGTGCATCCAGACCTTGAGGACGTGGCGCTTGACGCCGACCTCGTCGCAGAACTGCTGCACGGCGGCCTCGTCGTGCTTCTGGATGCGCCATCCCACGCGCTCCGCGAACGCCAGCATCTTGTCCTTCTGCTCCTGGGTGAACTTGGTGCGGAACCGCTTCTTCCCGGACCCGGACCCGCCCGAGCCGGAGGGGCCGGCGCCCAGGGACATGCCGCTGAGCGGGGCCAGCGCCGACATGGGCCCCGCCATCCCGGACAGGTCGTCGACGTCGTCGCGCCCGCTGTGGGAGGTGGACGGCAGCGCTAGCGGCCGCCCCGCGCCGGCGGCGACCGCGGCGGCCATGTGGTGCGGCTGGTGGTGGAAGTAGCCGGCCGGGGTCCGGTAGTAGGGCGAGAACTGCTGGTGCGGCGTGGCGCCGTAGGCGACAATCGCGGCGGGGGAGATGGGCGAGCCGCCCTCGCCGGTGGGGGACTCCTTGCGGTGGAAGTTGCGGTGGCAGTTGCACGCGGCGCAGCGGAGCGCGTCGAGCGTGCCCTCCTCGCCCGCGGCCATGAACTCGCCGCACCCGTCCACGGCGTGGCCGCCGATGCCCACCGCGTGGTTCTTGAGGCACTCGCGGTACCTGCCCCCGCCGCTGCCGGGAGCCTTCGCGCGGCCGCCGGGCTCGCTAACAGGCGGCGGCTTAGGCGCCGCGCCGCCGCCGCCGAACCCGGCAGACTGCGGCGGCGTCTCGTAGCTGGAGCTCAGCACCGGCGGCAACGGCGCCATCTCCTCGTCGCCGTCGTCGTGGTCGTCGAAGTCCATGGCCGGCGACCGACCGGCAGGGCAGGTGTTTCTTGTGTCTGGCCTGTTTGTTGAGTTATGGCGGGCGAGGCTAAGAGAGGCTTAGCAAGGTTAAGAGTGAGATGAGGAGATAAGAGAGAGTGTGGACACCATCTGGCTGCCAATTTTGACGCGGCGCCGCTCGGCTGCAGGAAGGCTGCACCGCGCGGAGCTAGTGCCGAGGTGATGATGTAACTCTCCCTCTCTCTCTCTCTCTCTCTCTCTCTCTCTCTAGCTGACTCGCTTTCTCTCCTGTTCACAGCTTGCTGCTTCTCTCCCCCTCGGGCGGGCGGGTCGCTCTTGTCTGATCTCGCGACGCGCAACAGGGCCGTGTTCTTTTCCCGTCGCGCTCATGGCTTTCCTGGCTGCATGGCTATCCCTCTCCTCGCTGCTCTTTTCAAGTGGTTTGGCTCCAACGCCTTTTAAATTGCGGTTTAGAATATTTGATCGCGACGCCCCGGTCTTTCTTTTCTCGCGCCTTTTTGCTCGAATCTATGTGTGGCAGCTTCTATGTGTTTAACAAAGACATTTGTACTGGGTCAAACGCATGGTACCACCGTGTCTCGATCATATCAGGCGCAAATTAAATTGAGAATTAAGGAACTGAAATCGTGGGGCGGTTTCTGTATGCAGTTGACTCCTGTTACTGTTCTATGCAGATACTATCCTAGTACCAAGTAGGCAAGTACAGAACAATCACCAATGCCTTCTTGAGATAGTGTCATCAGTACTGAACTAATAATTGAGAGTGCTTTCCATTTGTTAAGTGGATACTGATGCAGGCGCTTTCATTAGCAGGAGATATATAATCATGGACCCCATGTCTCCAACGATGAAATCTACCTAGACAGCATCAACACGATCACTAACATTCTGTTTTCAGTTGAAGTGACGTCTGCAACATGCATTAGGCTTTCTTTCCCCGAGCATCGAATTGCGGAAACATCATTACTAACTTCGAGGACTAACTAAATTTGATTCGAGGATAGACAGCACCCATTCGGCAGGCATGGCTTTCATGCGTATGCCATTCTGACTGTTCTTTTTATCTTCACTTTGTAGCGGGAACTCGGGGAGTTGAAGTAGCACTGACTTCCATGGTTCCACGCAATCGATCGAGCAAAGCAAAAGAGACGCACATCGGGTCAACTCTCCAACACAACTCCACCCGCGGTACCCCACGGCCGTGCGTTCCGTCCAATTTTACTGTACTGTATTTTCGACGGTCCCCGTGGCCTGCCTGATCGGAACAAAAGGCATCGGAAATGGGAACGAACAGGCTCAGCCCTCTCCCTACATCGCTACTAGTAGTTAGGAGTACATTAGCGCTATACTATGCCTACATGCCGGTCCAAACAATCCATCCGTCTGGTCCCCCAACCCAACCCAAACCGCCGCCGAGTCGAACACGGTTCCCACCCCGTGCAAACACGCAAGCTTGACCACGGTTTCCATCGCCGCTTGAAACCATTCCCAGCTAGCTAGTCTCCGATCCTTCATCAAATACGGCTGTTTTGTCCCATCTCAAACCACCGTGCGGCGGCCAGGTGTTTGCTGGCCAAAACACGTGTTTAAGCCTGCGCGCCGGTGCTCTGCATGCGCGGCATGTCTCGCCACTTGCGAACGGCGGGGGAACGTCACCTGAACGGGTTGATGGCTGCGTCGCGAGGAAACGGCAAAACGGAGAATTCAATTCGGGACGCGGCCGGGAGCGGAATTATTAAGGCCATGCTTAGGGCCTTATCTCCGGCGCGATAAGGCCGGCCGTAAGGGCGCGGGTCAAGAGCTAAGCGCCACAGGTGTCCACAGGCTGCTAATCCTCCTGCCGCTGTCGACCGGATCGGCCGCGAGCGACCTGAGTGAGAGCGACCGGGCGGGGATGGTCCATGCGTGGCGTGGATCGAGCCGGCGCCTGCTGGTTGCTTTCGATTGAGGCTTGGAGACGGCAGACGTACCGACCGCGCGCGCCCATCATCCCGTGCCGGATCCAGTTCGCGATCTTGTTGGTGTGGGCCGGTGACAGGCACAATATATTTTCTGACGTGGTAGGAGAGTTTTTCTGGGCTCCTTTTAATTGGTCTTTGACGTAAACAGAAACCACATCAACCGATCTCTTCAGTTCAGAGAAACTGAGTAGTACTCGGCTGCTTTGTGGCGCGTGGACCACCGGAACGTGGCCACGCACTTCCCCTTCCGGCCGCCCGGCTCGAACAAGCATACGAGGTGCTTCAGTTTAGGTCGCGCGCGGCCGCAGAGCTGCAGAAAGGAGTAGTGGAGGCTCCCCCACGCGCGCGTGCACTGATCAACAGGCCGAGAAACTAGCTATACCAGGCGAGGCGAGGAAGATCACACTACACATTTGCGTCACAAGCACTCGTAAAAGTGCATGCGCATGCGATCGTGGATACGCTGAGCGCCTTTTATTTGCACGCGTCGCTCCCTTGCGATCGAGCGAAGCGGCCAGCGGGGGTAGGGTGCCCATCGAAAAGGGTAACATGCATGCACCTACAGTGCTGATCATGCATGGTTGGGGATTGAAAAGACGGGTCGCGTATGCATACATGCAGATGCAGGTAGCAAGCGACGAAGCCATGGAGGAGGAGACGGAGGCAGGAGCCGGGGCGCAGGGGCTGAACCGGCCATGCGTCCGTCGATCAGGTGCGCAGGGCAGGGGGACAAGCGGGGAAGAGAACAAAAGCGCGGCACATACGTACCCAGCCCTACCATTGGCGCGGACTCTCGTAATGTTCCAAGTGCGCGCGCAGCGCAGGCGGAAGAGAGAAACAGTGTGTGGCGCCAACGCGCGCCTGCAGGTTCATGCATGGATGAATGAAAAGCTTTTCCGCAACTGGCCGGATGGACGCGACCAGATCGGTGTCGGAGAGGCGCGGCCCGCTTCGGCAGAGCGACCCGACGGAAGGAAGGCAAGTTTTTGGACGGGGCGCGCGTATACAGCTCCGCTGGGTCTGGTCTGCGGAGGATTCACGGCTCTGGCCGCCGCTCGCTGCTGGAGCGGCGCAGAGGCGCAGAGCAGGCGGCCGTCAGCTCGTCACATGACGCACCTGCCAGGAGGAGGAGAGGAGGCCATGCCGTCTTGGCTCTACGCGCTGGTGCTTTCCGTAAGAACGCGGGCCCATGCATTTTTGTCACGTCTCTCACCTGTTATTTGCAGGTCGATTAATAATCTTGTTCTTTTCACAAGTTAGAAAAGTTAATACTGCTGAGGCAAATAGACAGAGACAAACAGGGCTTTGCGTAATTAGGACCCAGTTACTATAAGCACTTGCTTTTGTGCGTCATTTGAGTTGATGTTTCGTGTGTCAGTAACAGCGCGCGCAGAACGCCGGTCCGGTCGATCGACATGACTAGCCCTTCGCCGCGGCCCTATCCCAACAACGTTCTGGCCAACGTACGGACCTCTCTGATCACATGCATGTCCGGTCACGAACGTGGTGGCTGGCGTGGCGGTACTGGTACCGAAATCTCGAACCCCGCAACCTTAACATGGACGTACGTACCTGTAACAGCGTCGTTAATTGGATCGTCTCGCTGCGTCCTCGCCTGTGCATGGGCGAAGCCGCGACGCAGAGATAGACCAGCTGCGTCGTGCCGGCCGGCCCCGGCCGGCCGGGCCCGTCCGTCCGATCGACCACCCGTGCTGCTCTGACATGCATGACCACCCCTCCCGACGGGGGCCGTACGTACGGGCCGGCAGCATCTGTGCCCGTTCCAAGGACTGCGAGCGAAGGCACACGTCCGTCCGGGCGGCCATCCCCTGGCCTGCTAACTACAGAGGCCTTCATGTTTCAGCCCTCCAGAGTGAGAGGGAAGAGAGAGATGATGCGGGAAGGAAGCTAGACGACATAAGAAACTGTAGAGAGCGGCAAGTACGCACGTACGACGTGCATGGCGCACCGGCGCTGGCACACGCTTCGTTCGCAAAGGGCGGGAGCACGATGCATGCAGGCCACTTAATTGGTACTGCAACGCACGGGAGCCATGCATGGGGGCGCACCACGGTGCCTCCCTTACGTACCCGCGAGCGTACGTGCCCTTTGTTTCTGTGTCGCTGCCGCGGCCGTGCGCCTGCGTGGTCCACGGGCAGAGAACGATTTGGGATTGGAGGACGCGGTGCGGAAGAGAGTGGGTTTGTCGAAGAAACTGGACCGGGCCGGGATGGTGACAACACGAGGAGGCGTAGGGCCCGGCCGTGATTTCCATTTCTGTTCTCTCACAGGCTTCGCTGTTGTATCAATAGTTAAGCCACTCGTTTCAAACACAAACAAAACGGCTAGATTTACAACGTCGAGTGTACTAGCTTTTTGAAGAACAAATGGCAGGTGTTTTGTCTTTTGCCTTTTCATTAAGAAGTAGAAATAAATCGAAAGCAGCCTAGACTACACAGAGCAAAGAAAGAAAAACAAAACAGCAGGTCTCAGAGCTCAAAGAAAAGAGAAAAAAATGGCCTGAAATCCAAAGAAAATAGCAACTCCTGAAAACATAGAAACAAAACAAGAAGCGAGAACCGGGAGTATCGTATTGGTTGCGACTAGAGTTCAATAGCAAGCCCCAGCTGTCGAATGTACTAGCTAGGCTAAATATTTAAGGGGTACATTTTGGGGTCTTTTTTTTCTGTTAGAGTTTAAATTATGGGAGATTGCAACGACATAATAGTACGTACTATCTTTATTTTGACAAATTCATTATACATGCCACATTATTTAAACATAGAACCTGTAGATGGCACCTACGTAGAGTAGGAAATTTGATGACCGCAACAAACACGTTCCACCATTGATCTAACCTACTGTCTAACCGTTAATTTTCTAGGTATCTGTGTGTCTAGTTTGTCAAATATCAAAATTAAAGCTAAGAGAGACCTATACCCTTAGGATTTAAGGTTCCTCTTTTCTTTCATTTTTTATATAGAAAAGGGGTTTTTATTGATTCTCTGAGCTGATCGTTAGAAATTACTATACTCATGAGTTGAGAAAAATGATGTGATTTTTTCAGACAAAAGGCCTTACGTACCCACCTTGAAAGCGACAATGGATCATACAAAAGTCTCGCTAACAGTACAAGCATAAAAGCTAACGAGTGAACTGACGATACAACTCAAGTACGTACTACTCAACAGCACAATATTACAGCTCCATCACATCGGATAACCTATTCCATCTTGTTCCTTATAGCCCATAAAGTGCAAAGGCTACAGCCAGTGCGCAGAGGGTAACACCAGATCGAGCAGCAATCGTGGTTGGCCCTCCCTGGCAAAGAACTCTCGTACGTAGAGTAACTAGCTAGTTTTTGAGGTTCCCTGCCAAAGAAGTGAAGAACTGTAGACAAACACCTGAGTACGCGCTCCCAGTGAAGCGCCCAAGCCATGCAGCTTCGGTCGGCTGCCCTCGCTCGCCCGGTTGCGGCAGCATCGCATCCCAGGTCGGGGTCATGGCGCCTGTGCATTTTCTGCGGAATCTTGGGGCACCTTTCACCCTGCTTGCTCGCTTGGCCGCGGCAGACTTGCACTCACATGCTGCCGTGAGTCCGTGACCGGAAAGATGGACGTGATCGAGTATCAAAAGAAAGGCAGTACTAGCGTGCTGTGCTAGGCCTTTTGGGACGGTGGATAAGATGGGATCGGACTTGACTTTGAAGGGCCGGACTTGGCATGGTGTTGTCTTTAATCAGGCCATTATTCATCCAAAGCAATCAAATGCATACAGGCGTTCTCTCTCTCTCTCTCTTTCTCTCTCTCTCTCTCTCTCTCTCTCTCTCTCCTCTCTCTCTCTCTCTCTCTGCAGGTTGAAAGCATCAACTCAAAGAACACCGAACGCGACCAATCAGAGGCAGGCAACCTCGTTGGTCGAGCAAAATACGACTCAAAGAACACCGAACGCGACCAATCAGAGGCAGGCAACCTCGTTGGTCGAGCAAAATACGACTGCGTTGCTCCGTGTTTATCCCTGTGGTAGTTCGGCTTCTTCTGCCGAAGTTCGAAGGCATGATCGTTGGAACGGAGGGCACGGGCGGGAGCACGGGAACACGCCATGCTAGGGGGGCGCATGCACTGATGCACTGATAGGTCTGTGACAACTGACTGCTGACAAGCGCGCGATGTGATGAAGCCAAAAACATGCAATTGACTGATCATGAGTCGCCAAGGAAGCAGCCAAACAAACAAAGAGCACCCCGATCGGGGGGCATGTCGCTCTCGCGTCGCATCTGTTGCTGCTCTCTCTTCCAATCATGCACAACACATGTGTTTGCGTCAATAATCCGTCCCAATTGGCCAGGGAAAAAGTTATACGTACTGTATTCAATAATAGTATTGAATTTTCGCAAAAAAAAAGGATAATAGTATTGTATTCATGCATGCAACTGCTCCAAGTGATATTTTAGAATAGAGAAACATATTCAGATACTATGCTTTTCTTACAGTAAAACGGAGGGAGCAGCGGAAGGCAATGCCGACACTTCTGCATTAGGGTAGAGAGCTAGAGAGGAGGCAGGAAGAAACTATGGCAATGATGATAAGGAGCGAATGGAGACAAGGCAGCACGTCTTTGTGCCGTGCGTCGAGAACAGAGAGTGAGTGGGGGCACTGAAATCTGCTACCGCCCTGTTTGTGCACGAGTAAATAATGACCGGTCGGCGTACCACTGTACTTCTGCTCGACTTTTCGTACAGTGGGAAAATTAAGAGCGCGCGCGCGCGCGAGAGAGAGAGAGAGAGAGAGAGAGAGAGAGAGAGAGAGAGAGAGAGAGAGAGAGTTTGTGCGTGTGTTACTGAGGGTTAATTTTGTATACTGTAATTTTGTAGTTGCCAGATCAAGTGACCGAAACCTTGTTTTGGCACATCTTAATTCTCATGGGAACCTATTCAATAGAATAAGATGCACAACATTATTAGATATACAAATTATCTAAATTAAAAACACAACGATAAGCAGAAGCTGCTTTTTAAAAAATGATTATTGCTTGTCCTGACGACATCATTAGAAAAATGGAAGGAGTATGTAACAAGAAGAAATTGCGTCCAATAGGGTCTAATGAGATAATACTAACACAAGTTCTACGAAGATTTGTTAGCAAAATGCCGAGAGGCAACGAAAAGAAAGGTGCAATCCTCGCAAAAAAAAAAGTGCAAAACAATCTGACATGTCACTGTTGACCACACTTGATCGGTTCCTCTTGGAGGTGGCAACAATAATTTGATTTGTGACCATTCACTCGGAGCTTGTTTGTTTACAACGGGAGCAACTTGTTTTGCCGGCTGCATGATGATTCACGAGGCTGCTGCTACAGCTCAACTTAAAACGTACGGCCATGCTTTTTTCTATAGCACCCTTGAGGCACGGGGACACTTGGTCAGTGCACTGTTTTAGATTTGCTAAGAAACGGGTCACTCCACATGCCCTTGTTTTCTTGTAGGGTCGAGAAGTAAGAAAGTGGTGTTATTTCCGTGTTGGCAGCCAAGATGGACAGGTGTTTCCAGAAATTCCCTAACCTAGAAGTTGAGTGATAACGCACAATCCATTCTTAAGATTATGAGAATTGTCATTAGAATTTGAGTCCCAAAAAGTATGCTTAAACCTTGTAAGTATCACTAGACTAGGCATTTTTTGTTTCGGGAGGCTGCAGCCCCTGGAGCAAAGCAACTTCAGCTATTCCCAACCCCACGCTGTTTTCGTTCAACGGCGGCAAACTATATCTGTAGAAAGTACACGGCCCAAATTTCCTGGACCCAAAGGCCCAACGGCATCAAGCCTTGATCAAATGTCATCCGTGTGTGGTCATTTGCTCAAAAAAAAAAACCCGTGTATCGTCAAAAAAAAAAAATGTCATCCGTGTCCACGTCCAAATGGTTGTGAAATTGGTCGACCAAGGAGTTAAGTGTTCATAGTGTTCTCAAAAAAAAAAAGTCATAGACTCATAGTGTTCTAAAAAAAAAAAAGTCATAGACTCATAGTAGATGAAGGCCTCTAGAGCAACAACCAAGGAGTAAAATTCAGTACCTACTGAAATATCCGGCAAAGAAACAAGGATGAACCTACTGAAATATCCGACAAATAAACAAGGATGAACCTATTGTCGCCGCCGCCTGGGTAGATATAATGCTACATGTAAGAGAGAAAGCGAGGGAGGTGAGAGAAGAAGTTAGTTCTTTCACGAATTAACCGTCTCATACGATAAATTTTAGAAGTATGAGATGGTTTTGATACCATTATAAAATTTATGTGTCATGCGACTCATAAATATTTTCATTTTCTATCGGTTAAAAAATCATTGGATTACAAAGACACAACGCGAGAGAGACGACACCCATTGTTCATGATGATTCAAAATTACGTGTCATGCATGAGATACTCTACAAGACCACCATTACATGTTTCTACGGTCTGTCAACAGAAGACGTAGTAATGAAATGAAAATAACGCGGCGGAAGAAGATACAATGACTCTAGATTCTTACCACCAGCTATAGACAATAGCCGCGCAATTGGGTGAGCTACCTGCTTCCTACTTTACGATGTTCAAGCTTCCAACATATATAAGTTATTCGAGAAGTCTTTTCTTAACTATATTCGCTTATTTGTTCTGTTATATCCCGGTACTATCTCCATTATTCACGGTGTCTAATCCGATAGAAAAGGATATATAATAACGGGACCTCTGCCTGATCGCGGCAAGCCTCGCCGCTAGCTAGCTGCAGTTGCAAGTCATCTCTTCCGCCGCCGCCTTGCCGGAGCTGCTCGCCTTTCGCTCATTTACAGCGGCGAAGACTCTGGCCGACCACTGCGCGAAGTAGGTCTCGTTGTGCCCGATCCGCCGGTTCTTGTAGCAGCTGAGGATGTCCGGCGACCGGGGGCACGGCTCGCCGTTGGGGTCCCACCACGAGCCCTCGTGGCGCATCCCCGCCCGGTCCGCCATCCAGCGGTACACGAACTGGCCGCCCCCGGCCCGCTGCCTCCACCCCATGGGGTAGAACTCCATGATGCTGCTGTTCCTGTCCATGAACAGCAGGTTCGTCATCTGCGCCCCGTGCGCCGAGATCAGCACGTCCGTCGCGCTCAGCAGCCGCACCTGCATGCATGCACGCACGCACGCCAAAGAAAAGAGGGAAATAACGAATCTTATTAGTCAAGTCGTGCACTGACACACTTAGCTTGCGATCAGCAACCTCGATCATCAACCAGTCGTGTCATGCATGCAGTTGATGCGGTGCATGGGGGGACTGGGGCCACTGACCTGGTCACAGAAGGTCATGTTGTCCGAGTGCGCTGTTGCGAGCGTGCACCCGGCCACGCGCTCGCACTCCTTCCGGAACACGCGCATCACGGCCTCCTCGTCCTTGAACGCCCGCCCGCCCGTGCGGAACAGCAGCGTGACGCGTAACGCCGCCGCCACCGCCGGCGTGGTGTCAGCGCCGCTTCCGGCGTTCGAAGCGTCCACGCCGCAGTAAGCTCTGGCCTTGCACCGCATGAAGTCGAACGCCCCGAGCAGCCGCTCCCGGCTCAGGCCTTCCATGTTCCTCCGGAACACCACGGCCTCCTCGAAGCACACGGGGTCGGGCGTGTCGAACGTCTCCACGGTCATGTTCGCGCCCGTGGTGGCCTCGGCCAGCGTCGTCAGCCACCCGCTCCACCTCGTCCGCACCTCGCCGTGGTGGAACAGCGCCCACCTGTCCGGCCGCGCGCCGGCGCACCCGCTCCTCGCGTGCCACGACGCGAACGGGATGAGCGCCGTGAGCCCGTGCCAGATGTTGCTGTGGTCGTAGGCGGTCTCCGACACGAACGCGAGCCCCGGCCGCAGCGCCGCGCCGCGCGGCAGCGCGTCGCGCCACGCCAGCGCGTACGCGTTCTCGGTGCCGTCGTGGCGGGACGGCGCCGCCAGGCACAGGACCCGGCCGTGGGACGCCGCGGAAGGGAAGACCAGGTTCTTCGCCTCGCCCTCCGGCTCCGAGACGTCGTCGAGGGTGCTGATGAACCACTCCTGGGACCGCCGCCGCGTGTCCTTGAGCGGGAGGAAGGTGGCCGACGCGCGGAGGCGGTCCACGAAGTCGTCGACGGCCGCGGGCTGGCTGACGATCTTGGAAATCGAGGAGAAGAGGCCAAGGGCGGTCTGGAGCTGGAGGAAGAAGATGGCAGCGAGCATGAGGGGAGGGAGGAGCCAGATCGCGCGCCTGAGATGGTTCTCGTTAGCGCTGGCCTTCTTCTTCATGGCGAGCTGCTTCATGGTGTTTGTTTGCATGGGCGAGCGAGGTGCGCCATGACGCTCGTGCATGGCTGAATATGTACTGCTGAGGTGCAGGGAACCGATCACCGTTGACCTCCTACGCCTAGCTACCGGTTGCTTCCTATCCTGTAACAGCTGTACTCGGGAACAGGATGTCTTTTTTTGGGCACCTCCACCCGCAAAAATTGGAAGCAAGTTGGCTATGATACTCATGCAGTCGTGGTATATAAAATGGAGACGGTACTTGCACACTGCCTGTTGGATAGAATCTGAATTACGAAACTTGAGTGGGGCCAGTTAAAGTCAGAGTACGTTTTCCGTGTTATCAAGTAGTAGAAGCGAAGCAAACCCACATTGTGCATGTAGAAACTATTGAATCAAGTGTAGCATATCAAACGCAAGACGAATTTGGTGGCTAATCTTCAAGGTCCACTGCAAGCTTGCATATCCTATCTACGTTTTGCAGGGGAAACTGGGGAAAATTTCCTTCCAGGACAAGTTTTTTTTTTCCCCCCCTCTGGAAGTTCAAGGACAAGTGTTTGACCCTATAATAAGCTCCTCGCCCTCTAACTATATGCAACTATTTTGGCCTTAATCGTTGCTGAGCTGGATGGGATGATTATATTCTTTCAATCCTCTAATTACTTGTGCAGTAGTTTTTACTCTTGTTTGCTTTTGCATGCTGTAAGCTAAAGGAGACGCTCTAATTCGTCAAATTTTAGAGACACTTGAAGCCCATTTGCAATACTCAAATAGGGATCAAAGTCAATGACCCTGGTTCAGAAGCTATCATTTTAAGTACAGAGGTACTATATTTGCAGATAATAGCACTGTTAATCAAGTAACTGATAGGGTGTCATTATTATTGTTTAGACTATCGGATCAAGTAGATATGTACTGTTCGTGACGTTACTTAGCTGTAGGGGTGAAAATTGGTGACCCTTAGGGTCGCCCCCGATCCTCTTTAGTTCAACTAAATGAACTAGTTTTTCATTGGAAAACTAGTTCATTTAGTTGAACTAAAGAGGATCAAAGGTTACCCTAAGGGTCACCTATTTACATCCCTATTTAGCTGTATCTTCCTTCTGATTAATGGATATCTAGTATAAAAATATCGAATAGTAACCGGTGAAACTGTGGGTGGGCAATCATGGCTCATGGGACATGCTAACAATTTATCCCACTATATGTTTTGAAGAGATAAGAAAGGAATCATGAAAGGAAATTGCACAAAAAATTGATTATCGTGTTATATAAATAGTATTGTAGCTTTTACGACTAAAATCATGGCTCATGTTTTGAAGAGATAAGAAAGGAATCATGAAAGGGAATTGCACAGAAAAACGATTATCATGCTATATAATGGATATCTTTTTTTTTTCAAGGGAGTTCCATAAGCTCTGGAATGCAGACGGAGGTTCGTCTTCAAATAGTTAAACGTGTTGTGTTCACCCAAAATTCCCAAAAAATACTCTTTTTACTGCATGTGGCGTGCTAGTGCATTGTTGTTTTTTTACTAGTCAAATTGGGGTATTTTGAGGATTTTTGGACTTGGTGCATCGTAAAAATGTCGGTGGGAACATTTTTTTTTAGAGTTCTAGGACCAACACCCCAGTCCATCATTGCATTGCAAATCAAGACCAAGTTACAGCACAAATCGTCAGTTAAGCTCAGCGGCCGACGCCACATGCATCGTCAAAGTTTTACAGCAACACTGACCTATTACAGACGCGCCAGCGCGCCCCTCACAACCACTCAAAATCTCCATCAACTTCTCCTGATTGTTGTGCCTTGTACATCCTCACCTTCAGATCTTCCAAAGCACTTGCTCTGGCCGCCTTGTCACCTCTTCCAGCTTGGCAAGTAGGCACTCCCATGCAGTCGCCCATTTCAGTGGACACAACAGTCTCCACTCCTTGATCATTGGAATGATTCTCCTCCAGATGGTCCGTATGTCCCTCCATTTCCTATGCTGAAAACACAAATTGTTTCTAAGTTTCTGTAAGGATCGTGTGACCGAGAGGGAGGGGTTGAATCGGTGCACTCTAGAATCTATTTTCAAACACTAACACCCAAGCAACTCCTAGCGAGTAGTTCTACTAACAAAGTAAAGCACACTAAGGAGTATCCTTAACCTATATAGCTAGTGGATATAGATAACACAAGCACACCACACTAGCAACTTAGCACAAGATATGTAGATAGCGGAAGACTTAAGCTAGGCAAGGCAAGGCAACTAGATAACTAAAGACAAGGCAACCAAAGATACTAGGCACACTAAGTAGAGTCTTTAGAGCTACTAGAGAGGCTACAACAAGTAAGCACACGAGCAAGGCAAACAAGCAATACTAATGAAGCTAGTAGGAACCAAGGTAAGCACACAAGCAATATATAGGCACAACTCAAATACTACAAGCAATCATATATAGTGCGATAAGTAAATGCATGTAGTAAAGGAGAAGGGATAGAGAATGCTCATGATTTTTCCCGTGGTCTCGGAAGGATGGCGCCTTCCCCTACTCCACGTTGGGTCACTCCCGCCGGAGTCTCGACCCCGTCCCTCCGCTCGATGGCGATCCTTCCTAGAGCACACTTCACCCTCCGAGTGAAGTCGCGGGCACGTCCCGCTTGGCTCTCTCCCGGGTACTCTTTCGGAGGTAAGGCTCCGCACTTGATGCGTGCCAAAGGGCGCTCCATTAGTCATGCTTCTTTCGCACGGGAAACTTCAAGACCGTGTACAAACTTGTGTCGGCTTCCACAATCTCCTTGGACAGCTCAACACCGACGCCTAACCGGTCTAGGCCTTGCCATAGACCAAGAGTAACAGCTCTAGATGACTCTCTCAAGCTCACACTAGTCTAGAGATCAAAGGATGCAACTTGTTACTCTCTCAAACACTAGGATCACTCCAAATCCTTCTCAAGTGCTTCACACTTCTCCCTCTTGGCTTCTTGGCAGCACCTCCCCTCTTTCCTGAGTCCAAGAGCACCCTAAAGAGGTAAACAACCGACTATATATAGGCCACCAACCTCAAACTAGCCGTTGTCTAAAAGTGCCCAGTCTGTGTATTGACCGTACCATTGACCGTACCACCCGGTCCTTATTAGACCGTACGGTCTGGTCTTCAGCAGACCGGCGTACAGGGAGTGCTGCGCCACTTCTCAAAGTAGACCATACCATATGGTCTCTAGGACCGTACCGTCCGGTCTTCACTTTTTCTTCAGCCAACAGAAATTTCTCCTTCTCTGTTGTTCTCTGCCTGTAAGACCGTACCGTCTGGTCTCTGACCGTACCGTCCGGTCAATGGTCCGGTCTTCATTCTTCAACTTCCAGAAACTTCAGCTTCTCTGTCTGGATATCTCAATAGAGACCGTACCGTCCGGTCCCTAGGACCATACCGTCCGGTCCATAGTCCGGTCTCCATTTCTCCACTTCCAGAAACTTCAGCTTTTCTGTCTGGATATCTCAATAGAGACCGTACCGTCCGGTCCATAGTCCGGTCTCCATTTCTCCACTTCCAGAAACTTCAGCTTCTCTGTCTCGATCCCCACTGTAGACCGTATGGTACGGTCTCCTTGACCGTACCGTCCGGTTCCTTCTGACTCTGCAGCTTCGATCTTCTTCTTGATCCTTCCTTTTAAACTTGATCTTCTTAGTTCCTTCAATCCTCTTCTGCTACCCTAGCCCCTGAGAGACTCATCATGCATCCAATGATCTCTATAACTAGTGTGCACTAAGAGAACCACCTCGAACCCTCTTGATAGTCCGGTTTTTTCTATGGACTCAAGCTAACATCTAACCAAGCAACACTCGCTTGGATCTAGCATGTCCTTAGCCTTGATCCATATCTTCTCCGCGACTCCATCAAGTCCGTTCTTGTGTAGATGAAGGCAACCAATCATCCTTGTCATTAAGTTCATGGTGTGTTGGCGTTCACCACCAACGGACGGAGCTTTCTTTATATGTGACCTATAAGATCTCACAAAGCGTGTTAGTCACATTCATGGTCCTCATCCTATCACCAAAACATTCATACCTTGGGGTTTCCCTTGCTCCAATGGTCATGAAGCTTATAGTTTCTACACCCCCCAGAGTACAGCCGAACTGAACACATTGCAAACTAAATGCTTTTTCTCAGAAACCCAGAATTTAGCTATACCTTCAAAACTATCACCTATTCTAAAACCAATAACTTTCGAGAGATCAGTCCACAATCTATTTGCTACCACAATCAAAAAATAAGTGGTTTACAGTCTCAGGTTCATTGCAAAACAAACAGTTTTTGTCATCTACTTTCCTTCTCTTAGCTAGGTTATCCCTTGTAAGCAATTTGTTTTTAGAAAGTAGCCACAAAAAAATGTGTACTCTAGGGAGGAATTCTAATTTTCTAAACTGCAGGGGTAAAACAAGGAATTACCTCCCTGAAATTCACTACTTTGTATAAGGATTGTGAAGAATAGACCCTATTGCAGGTCCTTTGCCAAATCAGGCCATCATCATCTCCAGAGAACTCTATTGTTGAGGCAATCTGTACTACCTCCACCCACATTCTCATCAATCTATCATCCACACATCTTCTGAAAGTACATCTAAGATTACTCCCATCCCATAAGTCAGCTACAGACTTATTCTTTTTATTAACAATAACATACAGTTCCCAAAATTGGATAGCTAGACTAGAAGATCCTAACCATTTATCCTCCCAAAACTTCACATTCATCCCATTTCCAATTTTCCATCTAAAACCTACTTTGGCAACCTGTGCCGCCCACAACACTCCCTTCCAAAACTGAGACATTATCAGAACTACAAGCAAAAATATTGGGAGATCCAGTATTATATTTGTGGTCAACTATATCTCTCCATAACTTCCCCTTCCCAGAGTTGTACCTTCTGAACCAAGAACCCAAAAGACAAATATTAAGGTCCCTCAGGTCTGTTACCCCCAGACCACCATATTCTGTCCTCATAGCCACACTAGGCCAATTGGCTAGATGGTAAGCTTTATGACCATCAAAGTTATTCCACAGGCAGTGAGCCATGTGAGAATTCAGCATGTCTATAGCCCATTTGGGAAATTTTATGAATGATAACAGATATATGGGAATACTTGCTAGGCATGTTTTAATCAAGACTAATCTACCTCCATAAGAGAGGGGACGCCCTCTCCACCCGGCAACTCTCTTAATTATTTTATCCACTAAAGGTTGGTCATCTTCTCTTCTAAGCTTGCTGTGATGTAAAGGTACACCTAGGTATTTCATTGGTAAACATGTCATAACTCATGAGCAGCCTCTTCTTCAATGTTCATTGGAATCATTTCACTTTTACGGAAATTAACTCTCATACCTGATAACCTCTCAAAACATGAAAGCACCCCTCTCAGATTCCTAATTTTTTCTTTGTCAGCTACAGAAAAGATAATGGTGTCATCTGCATATTGAGAGACACCACTCGTTCTGGTCTCACATCTCTCAGCAGCCCTTGGATCAACCCATTCCTCGCAGCTTTTGCCAACATCTTATTAAAAACATCCCCTACAAAATTAAATAAAAAGAGAGACAGGGGATCCCCCTGTCTAAGCCCTTTCCCTGGTTTAAAGGTGTTGCTTTCAACCCCATTTAGAGTAACACTAACAGACCCACCCATCACAATTTTCTTAACCCATCCTATCCATCTTTCTCCAAAGCCTCTAGACTGCAAAATCTCAAAAAGAAAGTCCCAGTTAACCCTGTCATACGCTTTCTCATAGTCTAATTTAATGATCACATCAGGTTCTTTATCCTTATTAATACTATGTACTAGCTCATGTGCTATAACCACACTTTCAAGAATAAACCTACCCTTAATAAACGCACTTCGTTGATCATCAATCAACCTATCCATCACTTTTCCTAACCTAATAGTCACCAACTTAGAGAAAATCTTGAAAGTACAGTTTGTCAAACTAATAAGCCTAAACTTCCTCATCTGCCTAGCATCATTTTCCTTAGGAATAAGAGTTAAAGTTGAAAAGTTAACCCTGTATAAATCTAACTGACCATCATGAAAAGAATCTAACATATTTTTTAGGTCAAAGTTCACAACATCCCAGAATTTCTGATAAAACATAAAGGACAACCCATCTGGGCCAGGTGCCCCATCTAAGTAACAGCCAAAGACTGCTTCTTTGAGTTCCTCCATAGAAAAGTTTCTTTCTAGTAAATCATTCTCCTCTACTGTAACTAGATCCTCCTCTGCCCAGAACCCATTATCTAGTTTAACATCCCCCCTATCCTCCTTCTTGAAAAGCTCCTTATAAAAATTAACAGCAATCTTAAGCATACCATCATTATCAGTTACAATCCCCTCTGGCCCTTCTAGTTCAGCTATAAGCTTCTTCCTACTCCTTCTGTTAGCAACTGCTTGAAAATATGCAGTATTCCTATCACCTTTAAAATATCTTTGTCTCTAGATCTTTGTCTAACTTTTATTTCTTCTAAGGCCCACAGTTTTTCTAATTCTACAGCTATTTCCTTCATCCTATCCCTCTCAGCTGCATTGAGCTCTCTTGTTTCAGACTCAATATCCAGCTGATTATACTCCTCAGACAAGGATCTCTTACTTTTATTTTGTTCAGCAATAACTGTCGGTGGGAACATATATTGCAAATTTACTGGATCAAATAAAACCTCCTTTTATATTTAAGAAAAGTTCGATTCCTGAACTGAACATGTTGCAGTTGATGCAAATGACCAACGCGTGCACCAAGCAACGCTACTTGCTGCATTTGCAGGTCTCATCTCGTCCCCGCTCTCCCGCCGACGCACCGACGGCACTGCCCGTCTTGCGCTCTTTGGCGGCGGCGAAGACTCTGGCCGCCCACTCTGCGAAGTAGGCCTCGTCGTGCCCGATCTTCCGGTTCTTCCAACAGCTATAGATGTCGGGGGAGTCGGGGCACGGCTCCACGTCCGTGTCGTCCCACCACGAGCCCTCGTGCCGCATCCCCGTCCAGCTCGTCATCCACCGGAACACGTACTGCCCGCCCCCCGCCCTCTCCTTCCACCCCATGGGGTAGAACTCCATGACGCTGCTGTTCCTATCCATGAACAGCATGTTGGTCATCTGCGCGCCGTGCGCCGAGATGAGCACGTCCGTCGCGCTCAGCAGCTTCACCTGCTCGCAGAAGGTCATGTTGTCCGAGCGCGCGGTTGCGAGCGTGCACCCGGCCACGCGCGCGCACTCCTTCCGGAACACGCCCGTCACGGCCGCCTCGTCCTTGAACGCCCGCGCGCCCGTGCGGAGCAGGAGCGTGACGCGCAACGACGCTGACGAGCTGCCGGATCTCGGCGCGTCGTCGACGCCGCAGTGTGCCCGGGCCTTGCACCGCATGAAGTCGGCCGCTCGGAGCATGCGCTCGTTGTTCATGCCGGCCACGTTCGCCCTGAACACCACGGCCTCCTCGAAGCACACCACGGGGCTGGGCCCGTCGTCGAACGTCTCGATGGACACCTCGAAGCCCGTCGTGGCCTCGGCCAGCGTCGCCAGCCACCTGCTCATCTCCGTCCTCACCTCGCCGTGGTGGAACAGCGCCCACCGCGCCGGCCGCGCCCTGCACCCGCTCCTCTCGTGCCACGACGCGAACGGGACGAACGACGTGAGCCCGTGCCAGATGTTGACGTGGTCGTAGGCCGTCTCGGACACGAACGTGAGCCCCGGGAGGAGCGCCGCGCCGTGGGGGAGCGCGTCGCTCCACGCCAGCGCGTACGCGTTCTTGGCGCCGTCGCGGCGGGAAGGCGCCGCCAGGCAGAGGAGACGGCCGGACGACGCGGCGGACGGGAAGACCAGGTTCCTGGCCTCGCCCTCCGGCTCCGCGGTGGCGTTCAGGGTGCTGATGAACCATGTCTCTGCTCCCTCGCACGTGTCCTTGAGCGGGAGGAACGTGGCCGACGCGCGGAGGCGGTCGACGCGGTTGTCGACGGCGACAGGCTTACTGGCAGCGGCGCACCGGCAGATGGGGGGTAAGACGCCGATCTGGGTTTCAAAGTGTAGGTAGAAGAAGACGGCGAGCAGGAGAGGAGGGAGGAGACAGAGCCCCGTCTTGAGACGGTTCAACGAACTAGTGGAGTTCTTCGCCATGGCTAGTTGATTCACAAATTGTTTGGGTGACAGAATCTTCACAGCGTGGTGTTGCTCGCACGGATGAATTCATGAATATAGGTCGCTACTAGAATGTCGACCTTCGGTGACTCCAGCCGCAAATAATGGAACTATACTTGACCATGATATCAATTCACGCATGGTGCACAATAAAAATCCTTTATCGGGAATCTGAATTACGTTACGTAAGTTGGCTTATCTTAAGTCATAGTACCGGACTATCCGTGGTTCATGTGATATCTGATGTGGAAACAAAGCAAAGCTGTCTTCTGACCAGGCATGTACATCGAGGCAGAGCCACACCGCGTTCTGTTGAAATGTGGCCATCGACCATTGCATCAAGTACTTATTTTCAGGCTCAAAATTTGCCACATTCTAGTCATCCGCCTAGAGTGTACACAAATTTAAAACCCATTTGAAGTGTGTTAAAATCGAAACACGCACCGAAGTCAATGAACTAAATGTTTTTCCATTTGGACTATAGAGCATTAGATTAGCTATGGGGAACACGCTATGTACAAATTTTACAAGTTACGACAAACCAATAACGTCGATTTTTCAGCATCACCGAAGAATCTGCATCTCAGCGCCATATCAAATACTCCTACATGTTTGCTTTGCGATTGCTTCGGTTCTTGCACGCCAGCTATGCTCCAGTACTGGAGGAATTTTGGAGGATATGGTTCCTTCATGAATTTTTCCTATAAAGCCTTCCGGAATATAGGATTGCACGAGGAAATGTCCATATGATCTATTCCTTTACTTTTTGGAGGACTCTAAGCATGAGCTTCAATATTACTATGTTTTAGAATTCCTTTGACATGCATAATGTATCCATCTCTCCTATTCTCTCTTCAAATATGCTCTTCTTTCTAAAATTTCTGTATTTTTATCTTGCAACACTCAAATATTTGTTTATACAAATTTCTGTATTTTGTATTCATTATAGGATTATGAGTTTTAAGTGACAGTGCAATTCAATCCCACGCTTTTTTTCTATTTCTACATTCTAAAATTAAAACAAAATCTTGAGTTCTAACTTCCAAAGGAGGCCCAAGAAGAATTCTAGTTGAACTACAAACCATAGCAGGCTAGACAAGTTCACGTGGGCTAGAAAATCGGTCCATTTTACACCCGCTTCCTGGGCTGCTCCTATCATTTACCCCTTATGCTTCTTTAGGGATGCGCTGAGTGACACGAATGCTGCTAGGTGTTGCCGAACATTCTTCCTCTTTGCAAACTAGGAATCACCCTGGACACCGAAGCACGTTCCTGTTTGGAACGAGTTACATTGCCGATGAACTGGTCTCTAACTCTGTAAAGTCTGCATCAGTTTTCCAAGATAAAAGTACACTAGTTGATACGAGCACCAATTTAGAGGAGCCCGATGTTTGCTTGATCTCTTCTTAACAGTCCCCTGCATACGGATTCCAGATGTATATTGCATTGTCACTACCATCCCCGAATAACGCTACCCTATTGTCTGGCAGCATTACCGTGCTCGCTCCATCACCACCTCCCAGATTATGAAGTTATCACTTCCAGGCAGTAGAATTGTTTTTCAGATCAAGTGCACATGGTACAATAGAGGCGTCAGATTAAAACAACCGAATACTGAACTTGGTGTAAATAAAAAGGCAATAGGGAGGCAAAATGCACACAATGGGGATATAAACATGCTTGAAACAATCGTCACTACATAAATTAGCAACCAGGTAGCTATGCAGATCACGCTATGTACAAGATTTACAGCAACCTCTAAAAGGTCGGGTTTATCAGCAATCATTGGAGAAAAACCCAAACTGCATCAAGTGCTCGTTTGCTCTGTAGAAAACCCATGTAATCCTCAGCTCTGAGACACCAGCTGGTGGAGCCATTGTAAAACAGAACCACCTTTCTCTGTGAAAAATGGGCATCACTCCACTCCGGAGCTGTACAGTGGATCAGGTCAGAACGCCGTACACAGGTTGCTCTTGAGGTTTGAAGAGCATTCCTGCTGAACAATGGCAGGGCTACAGAGCCGACTCCTCTTTGGCTCTGATATTCTAACACGTGTTATTGCTGCTGTCAGTGCGTCAACTAGACCACATTCATCTTGATCCTCTGATCTATGGCTCGAAGAATCTGAAGATGACGACTCACACTCTGACCTAATTCTGTCCCATGGAATTCTGGGTGCTACAGTCTTGTTAGTGACACACAAATTAGCAGTTACAGCCTTCAGGGGACACTCAGTGTAAAACAACACCCATGGGTGACCTGGAAATAGCATTGATAAATATTAACATCCTCAAATAAAAAGCAATGCGAGATGAGAAACTTTCTGAAGTTTGAACTTACTAAGAACTTCATCAGCGGTAATTCTAGAGGACACATCTCGATTCAACATTCGACCAATAAGATCCCGTCCAAGACCTGATATTGATTCCCATGGACCTCTGTTGAAATCAAGCTCAACTGTCTTTATAGCCTCGAAGACAGCATCTAGACAACCTCCTTGAAATGGAAGTGAACCAAGCAGTAGAACATGGAGTAGCACACCAGCACCCCATATATCTACTTTCTCAGAATAGCTTCCTGAAAGAACTTCGGGTGCCACATATGCTGGGCTCCCAGCAACGCCAGACAATTTCTGACCTGATCAATGCATGCACCAAACATTAGCAAGCGCACAACATCAATAGAGACTACAACCCATGCATGTGGCACTAAGCTGATCCAGAGATTTAAAGGATAAGAGCATCAAAATAATAATCCAGGCACAGAACCAACGATACAGCATATTTATTCTGGCTACAAGTGCGGACAGCAGATAATTGAAAGTGAAAAGTCCAAATCATACGCACTAAACACAATTCAGATGTTGCACCAAACTCGAGCATGAAACATGGCACCGTTTGGTATGCTAGAACACCAAGTCAGTTCTCAGACAGGGCACAATAGGAATTGAAGGACAGTGCCATAATAATGTTTATAAAGGTCAATGTTCTCACTGGTGCAAGTGTTGGACATCAAAATCCACTTTGTGTGTCAAACAGAAGTACCTAAAGCACTCCCAAACAGAACCCATTAGAAAGTATCAACTAGCACCATGCTTTGATTTTCTTGGCTTGCCTAATAAGATGGAACGACACACTCATGCACACCTTTTTCCAGCTCATGACCAAAAAATACAGCTGGCACTATTTTAGTTTTTGAAGTATCTTCTATGAGCATTTATACTTAGGCGTACCATGCAACTGATCACAAGTATGCAGCACTGGACCAACATAAACAGGATGAACATATGGAGTAGACAATTAGTATAAAGCAGATATCTTTCTTGAAGTAAAATTTGGATTACTCTCATTTGATAGTTATGCCAGGGCAAGTGATCCAAGCTAGCAATTCCTCTGTACCTACTCCATTTTTTAGTGTATATGACCAGAAAAAGAACATGAAACAAAAAAAACGATCAGGAAGCTATGCTGACACTTTATCAACTGTTATGTAAGTTCTTAGAAACTTCATGCAAACAAACAAAAGAACTCAATAGAAGAATTGCCTGGCACCAGGTTCCAATTCTCTTATCATACCTAGCAAGAGGAGCCCACACACGAACACTTGACTTGCTATCAACTTATGACTCCAAAAACACAGCTTGCGATCATTTCTCTGAATAAGTATACCCAAACAGCATTTCTTCTTACACAAAACATCATAATTGTCAGCTCCAACTCAGAAAGGACTCGAAACAGACAAGACACGACTGTTGCCGACTTACGATGGACTCCAGAGATGAGGAACTCATGGCTTGAAGTAAGGTTGAGATAGATTCGTTTGTTTTATGCACGACCAAGCCAGGAAGACTCAACCTAGTAATGCTCATTTAGGTGCCAAGTCCATAATAAGGTTATAATTTAGCTGACCCCCCCCAACTCATACGAATCACATTAACAGACACAGTAACATATATGGGACAACCTGCAAAAATTCTAGTAGTCATGGTAAAAATGAAAACAGAGATAAGTTGATACTTAAAAAGTATATGAAACTTGATCAACAGAACCATGGAAACCTAAGGGTGCGTTCGGCGCACCTCCTTTAATTTTTAGCATCCATCACATCAAAGAGAATCTTGCTATTTAAAACTACTTTTATTAATTTAATGACAAAACCTATGTCACAACCCTCCCTCTAAATCGCGAGACGAATCTAATGAGCCTAATTAATCTATATTTTGCTACAGTGATGCTACAGTAACTATCGCCTAATTACGGCTTAATTACCCTCATTAGATTCGTCTCGCGAATTCGAGCGGAGTCCTGAAATTAGTTTTGTAATTAAACTTTATTTGTAATTAGAATATTCGTTGCAAAAACCTCTAAAATTTAGACCCCATGCGCCGAACGCACCCTAAGACTTTTGCACAACTTTCAGTCCAAATACATAAAAGGTTGTTGAAACTTTAGACGAGGGGTATTTACAGCTGCCAAACTTATCTTTGTAATAACAGCACATTTCATAATTTAAGATGATAGAAACTCCAATGACCCAATGGTGGGTGAACTTCCAATTGATCTACTAGACCTCTACTCCCTCTGCTTTTTTATTGATGACGTTGGGTCAACATTTTTAGCTAGAAATTGAAATGTCGTCAATATAACAAACCAGAGTACTACATTACTACTAAATTTATTCAGGTATCTCACTAAACTGTTGGAATCTGGCGTCGAACATAGTTTATTTCTGAGAAAGAGAAATCCAGTATGACAGTGTGAAAATTTACCATTAGTGACCCGTGCTGCGAGTCCAAAGTCGGCGAGCTTGGTCTTCCCTGCCTTGGTGAGCAAAATATTCTCGGGTTTAATGTCCCGGTGCACGACGCCCATCTCGTGGCAGTACTTGACGACGGCCATAAGATCCTTGATGACAATGGCGGCGCGCTGCTCGGAGAACTTGCCCTCCCTGGCAATCTGGTCGAGCAGGCGGCCCCCGGCGCAGAGCTCCATGACGAGGTAGAACTTGTCGGCGTCCTCGAAGACGGCCTTGAGCGTGACGACGCCGGGGTGGCCCGAGAGGTGCTGCATGATCTCCACCTCGCGGTGGACCGTCTCCTCGCCGTTCTTGGGCAGCGCCTTGCAGGCGAACTCCTCGCCGCCGGCCTTGGCGCGGCAGATCCGGACGGAGCCGAACTTGCCCTGGCCGATCACGGCGCCGAGCTCGTACTCGCTCTCGAGCCGCTTCTTCCGGCCCATCCGCGTGGCGGACTCGATGCAGCCCAGCTTCCGCTTGAGCCCGCGGCCGGGGCTGTCGGGCGCCGCCCGCCCGCTCGCGGGGGGCGCCGTCATCACCACGCCGCCGCCGCCGCGGGCGGAGGCCTCGTCGGCGGCGGCGGCGGCCTCCCCCGCCGAGGGCGGTGCTTTCTTCTCGGGCCGCGGCTTGGGCTCGCGGCAGGTGCGCTTGCGGGCGGCGGGCGCGTCGTGGAGCGATCCGGCCAGCGAGCAAGCGCCCCGCGCGCCCTTGCGCTTCCGCGGGAGAGAATCCATGCGCGGGGGGGATCGGAACCCTAGGCGGCGGCGGCAGCGTGCTTCCGCTTCTTGCGGGTCATGGGTATCGGGGGATCGGCGAGCTGGATCGGGGGAAGGTTGGTGGTGCGAGATGGGTGGGATTGGGAAGCGAGGGGCTCGAGGGCGGTGGAAAAGGAGGGAAGATGAGGCGGGGGAGGAGGAAGAGGACGCTGGCTGGTGGTGGGGCGAGTGGGGTGGACAACGTGCGTGGGGTTGGCGCTCCCAGACCCGTGTCGGCTCGTCCGGATCGGGGCGCGGGAGCACGGGAGAAGGCACGGCTTTTTGGGAAGGGCGCCGCGTGCTCTCGCAGCGTACGGCCGGAACCGGCCGGCGTGATGGTGTCGGGCCGGGGATCTGCGGGCAAGTCACGCGACCTCACGCCGTGGCTATTCCGGTTGGTTGCGGTTGGGGCAGCGGCGACGACGGACCACCACGGACGATTTTGATGGGGAAATTCGCGCGCTGGAATTTTACGTCGGAGCTTCGTGGAGAGGAGTAATTTCGTGGACAGTGTACGCAGGATCACGGGCGGGGCGTGCGAGTACCGGCAGGGCGTTGTTCAGGTCTCGTAGTGCTACTATTTATTTTCGGAGGACAGCGTGTTCGGTGTAGCGCTGCTCTTTCTCCGAGTTCGAGTTTGCTGCTAATTCGAGTTCGAGTCTGTGCGGGGGTCCGAAACTCACTCTTCCGTTCCAGGGATCAACCGACTCGGACTGGTTCTTTCTTAGGCACGTACTGTACAATGCAGTGACCCTGACGAACGTTTTATGGACGGTAACATAAAATTCTCTGTCACCTTCAAAGACACCACATACGTCGGTCGCTTGATCGGTAGGCGTTCGTAGCTTGATCGATGCTTAGAGCCCTCGTCGCACGATCCTGGAGTATCGTTTAGTTGAAGTTCATTCTGTTTTGTTCAACCGAAGGAGCCTTGCTTTGCTCTACTTCACGCATTAACAGTGTAGAAAACTGATATTATGTGTTCTTTTTAGGTGTCCGAATTAATGTATTGTATTGCGATAGGTGAATTCGTGAATTGTTTCAAGTTTACAGCAGTGAGTTTACAGCAGCTATGAGAAAGGACCGGTGACCATGCATCCTACATATGCCTGAGAAAGAAGCAAATTAAGTGTTGTACAAAAAGGAGTTGACACAAATAAATCTGCTGAGCATTTGTGTGTTGTAGCTAGATGGAAGGCGCTTAAAGTAGGCTCTTATGTCTACCAAACTACAAATCACGTCGCACATTTTTTTTTTTGCGTCGCACATGATTCTTCTGCTATATGTTAAAACTCGTCAAATACTTGATGACGTATTATTGTTCTCTTTCCTTAAGCAGCTGGACAAGAACCTCAACGTTGTTTAATCTCTCGTACAAACCTTGACTAATTTTAATGCTATTGTAAATAAAACTCAGAGTCCCCGAATTGCTATATATAATGGGGCCATCTATATCGTGCCCGAGCATTTCAGCCTGTCTTCGATGCCCGATTTATAGGTCGTCGGATGTAGCATCGATTGGTCATCAGCCTTCGTCAACCTCCAGCGCTCCTTCGTCGTTCGCCTCTGCCTGCCATTGCCCCCCGCCCTACGCACCGCCGCCCCTGCCTCGGCGGGCTAGGGTCTCGCCGGAGGGCGCTCCGGCGAGCCCCTCCTTCTTCCACCTCCCGTCGCCGCCGTCGCCTTCCGCTCCCCCGCCCCGACCTGGCCCAACCGCCTTCTCTCGCCGCCCGCTCCGGCGGCGTCTCCGCCGCCTCCGCCTACGCCGTCTCTCCCGCCACCACCGCCGGGCCGGCCTACCTCCCCCGGCCCCCTCTTCTAGGTCCGGTAGACTCCGGTGAGCCCCAAACCCCAAACCCTAACCCAATCCCGAACCCTAACTTGTCGGAGAGTTCGCCGGAGTTGGGGAAGAAGCTCGCCGGAGTTGGAGAAGAGGAGGAGAAGAGGAATGGCGCTGAGAGGGCTAGCAAAATAATTCAGGCATTGAGACGGCTCATAATGCCCAGGTAGAATTTAGCTTTCCCCATATATAATAGTGCACTACTTACACAAGTCGTTATTGTTATAATGATCTCCACTTAAATCATCTCACCATTTCATTCATGGGCTGAACTAGGTTTTCTATTTCTTTTATTGTTTGTACTTATGTTGATGCTAAATTAGCAAAACAGTTGCTCAAAACATAACACAATTCACTGCAATTAGAAGACATATTTTGATGGCATCGCATACATTAGGTGTACGACTTCAAATCATGCTTACTATATGTTTCCAGCGAAGTTATAGGTGTACGACTTCAAACCATGCTTATTAGTATATGGAGCATTCATCAATACCAACATGTACGCACTCTCAAACATATATCGATATCACCACAATAGTAGCAATTGTATCACAACTCTCATCTACACAACTAGCATGGGGCAAGTACACGAAATAATTGATCACATAAATATATTTCATCAATTATTGAAAATTGCTAGAATAGTGGAATGTGATTATATTGTGTTATTCTCGACACCAGACAATTGTCTCATAGATAAAATCTAAAGAAGTCATCTAACTCTTACTTATGCTGTAGATAAAAGAGAGAAAATCATTACGGACGTCGTGATTTTTGCTAGGCTGATCCAACTCATTTCTAGTTGGAATCGCAAAATAAACCTATAAACAAATCCTCCTTTACTATGTGGCGATGATTATTTGAGAAGCAAGATTCATAGTAATTCGTGGAAGCATCAAGTATGATAACCTCATAGAGAAACATTTAATCATCTATGGTTTAAAGTCTATTACACCTCATTACGTTTTTTTATAAAACAATAGCCTTAGTCATATGATTTTAAGTCATTATATTTGTCTTTGGTATATTGATGAAAATGTTGGCACATATAGTTTGTGTCAGAGGCGCTTATTGAACACTTCGTTTGTGAAAGCAAATGTGCTATGTTTCATCGTACAAGGTGGATGACACAATTTTTTGTAAGAAAATCAATTAAACCACAGGCACGTTGTCATATTTATTTTGTGGACAAATAACTTAGTATAATTTTGTACTAAGTGGCACATCATAACTTAGGAGCACTTTGTCTTTTTTTTTTTCTGTTTTTGATGGGAGGAGCACTTTGTTTGACAGCTGCATTTTCACACAACCGGAATCGCCGGCCCTATCTTATCAACCGTTCGAGCAATCTCGGCGAGAATCTATCCGTCAAGCATCCAGCACCTTTCTCCGTCCCGCCGCAGCAACGCGAGCTCGGGTCGGTTGCACCAAAAACCTCGCGCCGCAGCAACCGAGACCGAAAGCCAAAAACAGCCGCTGCAAAAACCCGCCCCTCTCGCCCCGCCTTGCCCATGTCCCCCTCAGCGCCGCCCGCCGCCGCCGCCCGCGCCGCTCGCCCGGCCAAATCGCTACTCCAGGGACCCTCCCCCTCGACCCCGACTCGCTTCCCTCACCTCTCCATGTCCACATACTCCTCTTCTCCCCGCGCCCCACGCCTCGCCGCCGCCGCCGGCGCGGCGCCCTCCCTCCTCACCGCCGACCCGGGCCACCGCGAGGCCGTCATGCTCGCTGCGCGCGCCGCCATGGGGAACTGCCTCGGGGAGACCCGCCTCGACCTCGCCGTCCCGGGGCTCCGTCTCGCCGCCAAGGGCAAGGTGAGCAAAGCATACTCCTCTGGCCTGTCATTCGTTGCGGGATCCCGGTGCTTCTAGTGAGTGGTGACTGACCTTTGGTATTTTGGTTCGAAGGTGAGGGATGTTTACGAGAGCGGGGAGCATCTGGTGCTCGTGACCACTGACCGGCAGAGCGCGTTCGACCGCGTCCTTGCTTCCATCCCGTTTAAAGGGCAGGTATCCTTCTCGCCCTTTGGTAATTCAGTGCCAGTGTTGAACTGTTGATAAGCATATTCTAGATTACATGTCATTGTCATACTGCCCTGCTTTTGTGTTTGCCAGAACAGCAGTATTTGCTGGTGTAACTGCAATCTTCAGACTTGAGTTCTGCTGTTTAATGGAATTTGAAACTATAAAAATGCTTAGCATTGTTCTGTTTTCAGTTGCTGCAGCAGTGGGGTGGCTTATCTACTCATACGTAACCACCGTAGTTCGATGTTCCAATTGATTATGACATGAATATAAGTGTGTGGTCTTGCTTGCCAGTTCATTTCTAAGCTGCATCATAGTCTATCCTGACGCAATGAATTCTGGAAGATGAATATACTGAAATTAGAAATTGCCTCTGTCATATGGGTGATTTCAGGTTCTTAATGAGACAAGCCTTTGGTGGTTCTATAGGACTCGACATATTACTCCAAATGCTGTAGTGTCATCTCCAGACAAGAATGTGACTATTGCCAAAAGGTGCTCAGTTTTTCCAGTTGAATTTGTTGGTGAGACCTAAGGCCTGTTGCGTACTTTGATTATTTACCACACAAGTTCTGCTGATGATTAGTTTTCACAATTTGTTTGTCATTCTCATGAATCTTGTCTTGGCATGCTTATTTTCAGTTAGGGGATATGTTACAGGAAGCACAGATACATCCTTATGGACTGTTTATAATAAGGGCGTCAGAAACTACTGCGGAAATGCTCTTCCGGAAGGTATGCCGCTAGCCATTAATTGTTGGATGTTGATTTCTTTTGTTCCCTCTGGCAACTTCGGAGTTGGCTCTTTGGTACAGGTATGGTGAAGAATCAAAAGCTATCTGCTAATATCCTCACTCCAACGACCAAAGCTGCAGATCATGATGTTCCCATCACTCCGGATGAGGTATTCTCTCGTTCTCTTACTAGTATATTTGATCCACTATTCTTAATAACTAGTAGATCCCCTCATAACCAACACTGTATTAAGGAAAAATTGGATAAACAAATGCTTTTAAATCAGTCTAGCATTGGATCGGGCTGAAAAGAACAATTGAAAAGCCAGATAAAACATGAATTCATTGCTATTAGAAACTTGAGACTCAACTGGCACAAAGTTTTCTTTCAAAGATGAGAAATCCTCCTGATAACTCGGTGCCACATATTTCTGTCGTTTTAGGTTCTTGATTGTGATAGAATTTGTCGGCAGCTCCATAATAATGGTAGTTAACGATACTATTTGGGGGGTCATATGGGTAGTCAAGAAAATTACATTGCTCCTCTATTTGCTAATCTTATTATAACAGTTTGGTGGAAATGAAAAATCTATAAGTCTTTGTTTCTGGTTCTTATTATGAATTGACCAGGCTGCATTTTGTAAGGATGAGCTTGTAGACTTTGACATTTCAATGCTGCTGCATGCTTGAATCACCTCCTTTTCACACTTCAATGTTACCTTCGCCGAGGCCCTTACATCCAATGATATTCTGATTTTGTAGATAATAAAGTCAGGGTTGATGTCAAAGGATGACTTTGATGAAGCAAGAAGCAAAGCCTTAAGCTTGTTTGCATACGGGCAGGTATTGTACTACCATGTCTACTGTTTCCCCTAAGGCATTTTTGGATCTATGCCTTGTAATCTCCCAACTTAGTTGCAAACAATGGACTTGTCTCGTTTCAAAAATCTTTGAGGCGCTTTTAATTTTGATTTATGTTGAAGTGCAGATTACAACTTCAGATATATATCCTACAATAATTATGAATAGTAGAAATATATGATGTCGCAATTATATCTATGAAATGCAGTTTAATGAGTTCCTTTGAGGTAAAGTAGTTACCTGTGACTAAACAGAGCATTAAAATATCTTGCTAAAACTACACTAAGAATTTAAGATGCATATGTCATGTAACCTTTTGTTATCCGCCTCCATTCCGAATGGAACATAGTATATGTAATGTAGTTGTTGACTCTTTTTCCATTTCTCTATTTACAGCAATTGGCCTTCGAGAATGGATTAATTCTAGTTGACACAAAGTATGAGTTCGGAAAGACATCTGATGGGACAATCGTTTTGATCGATGAGGTTGTGTTTTCTAACACCTTTCACTGTTTGTTTAATGCAAACTCCACTCATTATGACCAGAAATGAAGAAATTATATATGATTTAGTTTTTGTTATGTTTAAATGTTTTCTGAAATAGAATAGTACTAGCTCATTTTCTTGTGCATAGTCATCATTCAATTTTGTTTCCACCGGCAGGTTGGAACTCGATTAAACTAGGAACCAAATAGCTTATATGAACTTCTACTGTAGAATGTGTTCATGCCATAGATCTTCCTAAGTATATAGCTGTTACAACATAAATGGTAAATGGTAGACAGTCAGTCGACCATCTTTAGTGTTTAATCTGTTCAATCAGGCTAAACGGCCATTTAGGCATAGACGAGTGTGCCTGTCTAGCGTTCAGATGCCGACTAAACGACATTTATTCCATTTAGAAAAACAGAGGTATATAGTCATTCTAGGCTTTTTACGAAAATGTTTCATGTTTTTACAGCATCCATTATTCACTATTTTTTTATTTTCAACGTATTATCTTACTTTATTGAGCTCATCTAGTGTAGTAATTTGTTTGGGCTTTGACTTGTTGCAATGAATAATTGATTTTTTATAAAGAAGAATGTAATGCTCAGATAGGCCTTATTCTCATTCGTTTTTACATTTAATCAGAGATTGTACAAAAGAAATAGGATTGTGAACAGGGCCCAGTTTGTATTGCAGGTCATACTGTTTAGTTTATAGCTTTTCTGAATTATGTTGTGCAGAACTGTGTGACTATAACTTAAAATTCATTGAAACATTAATGATTATGTTTGACAAAACTCATGATCTCCTCTGTTTGACAAGCAGGTTCATACTCCTGACTCAAGTAGATATTGGATTGCTAGTTCATATGAAGAGAGGTTCAGATCTGGTCTTGAACCTGAAAATGTTGACAAGGTAGGCATAGTCCCTTGTGTTCATACATCCATGTATTGGGTAATTACCCTGATGCGACTTTATGCCATAAAACCTAATGACTTTTAACGAAATTATTGATGAAATTATATTTCTCAGGAGTTCTTAAGGCTGTGGTTTAAGAACAATTGCAATCCATATGAAGATGCAGTATGTTTTCTTCATACCCAGCTGTTAAAAGTACTTCAAGAAATCATAATGAATGAATACTAACATTAATGTTTCTGTTACTCTGAAATACTCAGGTTCTTCCAGAAGCTCCAGAAGAGCTGGTTTGTGAACTAGCTTGGCGGTATGTCTATTTAACATCCTGCTATTATTTTCACTCCAAAAAAAATGTCAGGGGGCGTCTCCCTCCTTTTATAGCCTGTCCGGCCAGCAACTTTGTGTGCATCTATATTATGTGACTAATGAAGCGTAATCCACTGCAGGTACATCTTCCTGTATGAAACAATCATAAATACAAAATTTGAGATCCCAGAAACACAGGTACGGGGTAGAAAGATTTTCTTGAGCTTCTTATTTTGCACATATGTAGATATTTCATCATTGTTTTCTTGAAAAATGCAGGAACCGATTCACGAAAGGATTTCGAGGAATGTTGCAAAAGCCTTGCAGAATCTATGATTCCTGTTGGAGAAACACCCAGAGAGAAATCCCATGCTGATGCTAATAAAAGGTGCATTTCTGGTACCGGTATAACTCCTGAGGATAGTACCATGGGCTCATGCCATTTATCCTTCCCGTGAGGATTGGCATGATTATTTGATGAGCGGGCAAATGCCGATGCTCCCTGATGTAACATGGTAATAAACGATTAATTGGAGCTAGTATTTGAGTTGGTGTGAGCAATTGGCATGCTCCACAAGTAGCTGTATCCTGCTTGGAACGTGAAAGGAGAGGAATAGAGAAATGCAGTATGCAATTGTGCGCACTGGTCGGGTTTTGTGTGTAACAATGTCAAATGACAAAGTTCGCCAAAGCCATGCTTCAGAAACAATGAATCCATTTGGAACTGCATACTCCCCCATTTCTCAAATTGTTGTCGTTAGGAAAAGTGAGGACAGAGTATTTGCGATTGGATTGGATTGGATTGGATTGGATTGTAGTTTTTTTCCGGTGGAGTCAAACGTACAGCTCTATTTGACCTGCATCACACTCTGGTAATGCCTTCTCTCAAGTCTTAACCAGCCTTTTCGTCGCTCTCCTCGTGTCCCTGTCCCACTATCTGTAGATTATAGTAATAGATATTTCCGGGGTGCGTTGGAAGAAGGCAACCCGGGATCCAACCGTTGACTTTCCCCAGACTTCCTGATCTATAAAGGGACGACAAGGCCCCTTCGTCTCTTGCCGCCGCAGCAGTGAGCTGAGCTCCAACAATGGCAGAGAAGGGCGTGAAGGTGTTCGGCAAGTGGGCTAGCCCGATGGCTGTCCGGGTGGAGTGGGCTCTCCGGCTGAAGGGCGTCGAGTACGAGTACATCGACGAGGACCTCGCCAACAAGAGCGAGGCGCTGCTCCGCTACAACCCGGTGACCAAGAAGATCCCGGTGCTCGTCCACGACGGCAAGCCGATCGCCGAGTCCACCGTCATCATCAAGTACATCGACGAGGCGTGGAATGACGGCTACCCCATCATGCCGGCCGACCCCTACGAGCGGGCTCAGGCGAGGTTCTGGGCCAGGTTCGCCGAAGAGAAGGTACGCGCATCTTCTCTGTGATGAAGTAGCAGTACTAGAGGCAGCAACCGATCTGATGTAGGAATGGCTTCATCTACTTCAGTGCAACGATGCCCTGTACCCAGTCTTCACCACGACCGGCGAGGCGCAGCGCAAGGTGGTGCAGGAGGCCCAGCAGTGCCTGAAGATGCTGCAGACGGCGCTGGAGGGGAAGAAGTTCTTCGGCGGCGACGCCGTGGGCTACCTTGACCTCGTCGTCGGGTGGTACGCGCACTGGCTCCCGGTCATCGAGGAGTTGTCCGACGCCAGCGTCGTCACCGACGAGGAGCTGCCCCTGATGAAGGCCTGGTTCGACCGGTTCCTCGCCGTCGACGTGATCAAGGCGACCCTTCCCGACAGGGACAGGATCCTGGCGCTCAACAAGGCCCGCCGCGAGCAGCTCCTCTCCGCGTAGAGCACGGCGAATTTTAGCACTATATATTGCTGAAATAAATGTTGCGCCTGTTGCAGCAGACGCTTGGAGCACCGCACCTCTCTGTAAGATGATGTTGTGGATCTGAAGTAAGGATTGGAGACGTTACTGAAATATTAATGGGATGTTTTCTTCTTTTTTCTGGACCTTATATTAATGGGATGTTATCCGTATGACTACCGCATGCTGAGATGATTTAAAACGTATCAGTCTACTTCCAGGAAATGTTCGGAACATAGAACTTTCTCTAATCCAACGCCGCTAAACCAGAGAAGGTTAATCCCTTAGAATATTGGCTCCGCACCGTGATCAAACTACTACTGAGTATTCATGGGTCGAGACATCTTACATATTGTAAGAACTAGCCTACCAAGAATCAGATGATCGGAACGAGGGTGGCCTCGCAGAGCTCGGTCTTACCTTCCCTCAAGTCTGATCTCGGGAAGGCCCATCTCTTTACTAGAATCCGATGTGATAGAAGGAGCAGCAGCTCTAGCTTAAGCCTAAGTTGATCCTTACTGTTCAAGATTCGATGTTTCATCAACTCCCAATTTTCTACTTGCTGTTAGGCCTAGATTTCAAGTATGACCAGGTCGAGCCCAAGTGGCTACGTAGTCTATCTGGGCCTAATCCGGGTGGTGGGCGCTCAGGCACAAATCCTCCGGTGACCCTGTGACAGTCCGCTTCAGAAAAGCCGATAGATTCCCCTCAAGGAAGGGGGGAAAACCTATAGATCGCCGCCGAGCTGTGGAAGGCGGGTCAAACCCCTTTGAGCATGCTTAGGAGAGGTTTTGGGCCTACGTTCGCCGACGAGAGGGTAATTTTAGTTAACATACTGTGAAGTTTCAAGAATACTTTCATCATTGGCACAGATGAAGCTATCGAGTACTCTGTTCGCGTAGAGCACGATTATTTTCTTCTTTCCTCTTTTTTTCGATTACTTTCTTATTTCTTCTTTTTTTTGCGAGAAGATCACTATTACTTTCAGGTACTCTTCACCTACACATAGCCTGTCTCTGTCTATATGCCTGAACAAGTGCTGCACTCTCTGGAACGATCCACTTCACTTTAATAGAAGGATGCATGATGCTCTATTGCGCTGTATATGATACACGTACCACAATTCGATATTGCCTAGCTACTTATTCCCTCTAGGACAAACAAGATAGCGCACACTGTCCACCGCAAAAAAAAAAAAAAAAAACACACACACACACACACACTGTAGGCACGTTACGGGTCCAGGTGCGCTGCGTCTGGGGCCTTGTCGGACTGGTGAGGCCACGCCTTGGATGTCTGGACCTCGCCGTAGAAGTAGGAGACCAAGCCCCAGAGCGCGAGCGCGAGGGCGACGCCCTTGGCTCCGTTGAACGGCTCGTGGAAGAGAATGACGGCGAGCACCTCGGTGATCGGGATGAGAACGGTCATGACGACGCCCGCGAGCAGCGCCGAGCCGAAGAAGATGGCGCCGATGGTGCCGAGGAAGAAGAACTGGTACACGACGACCGACCCGCCCAGCAGCAGGTAGTACCCGGACTGGCCGAGCCCGAACTCCCGCGCCTCTCTTGGGATCGCCTGCATTTTTAAAATCAGTCTGATAAGCTACTCCAAGCTAGCTAGCACTATTTCGGCGGCGCTGGTAGTGACCCAAGCTTCACACGCAGATCACAGCGAAGTCCCAGCGATAGTGCTACTGTGATAGTGACACAACTCGCTGTACAACGACGACTGGACTTGTGTTTTTGCAAGGAACATCTATGCTTAATAAATAGTTCTACACTTATCGTCACACTCTTCGAGAAAGAATATACGGACGCAACGCTCGTCAAACCAAACAGGAAATATGACTATGTATGCCACTGTTTGAGTGTGTCTATCCTTCAAAAACGTGTTCCGAAAAAGCGTTCAAAGCAATCTTGCACGAACTCAACTACGTGTATGATTTTACGGATAAAATAGTGATGGATATTGCTAAGTGGCCCAGTAGTTTACAATATCTTGTGTCATTTGTCGATTTCCTTTTACTGGTAGTCTACGGATGAGGTCACAAAGGATGGCCAAAGGAACTCCACTCATGTACTTCATTGAAAACCATATCTTGAGTAATGTTACCGCCAAGACCCGGTTCCTAGAACTATTTAAAATGCATGAATTCACATTATCCTGCATAATATATATACGTACGGAAATTGATGGTCCTAGAACGACTTAGTTCTCCACAAAGAAATTGTTACAAAATTTTGGCCCTAATGTGTATGGTGCCTAGAGCCCAGCAATTTTTCATGCTTCTGCTATTATTGGCCTGTTAAATAACACTGCGAACCGAAGTCGCATATTCCAGCATATGAATGTGATTGCTAACCCCGATTTCCGCGAGGTGTGCCGATGTCAAATATTGGTGGTGCCTACGTACAAAATAGAAGTGGTTTGGTAACCAGTCATGCATGGTAACACCGAGAGAAATTTTGTACAAGATCCAATTGACACACGTGCGGGACAAGCATGTACAGTTGCGTTGGGCTTGGCCATGAAAGACGTTAGTCCTTTCAAGAATTTGTGCTTGATCAGTTGTGGAGAGGTGACTTTTGGGCATACCAACTGGATATGGGAGAAGAATTGTGCTTGATCACTGTCAAGAAGTGACTTTTTTTTGGGGGGGGGGGGGGGGGGGGGGGGGGGGGGGGGTACCAACTTGATATGGGATATACCCTCAACAACATGCAAAAAACCGTAATATATAAGAGATATATAATTCTAGTTTCTGGTCGTGGAGGCAGGAATCTGGGTTGCAAAGTCTGAGGAGGAAGATAGCGTCGTCATGCTTGTTGTACGTACGGCAGCGGTATGCGATTTAGTTGGGGACCGGGGGAGTCGTGGCCGCATACAGAAAGTTGCATTGACAGCGGAAAACTTACGTTGAAATCGTTGTTCACAAACATGCCGACGGCACTGAACGCCGTGGCGCCGAGCCCGATGACGAGCTGAATCTCTATGACGAGCGGGTAGTCCACGGCCGCCGCGCCGGCGCGCGCGGCGTGGCGCGCCTGGCTGAGCTCCATGGCGGGCAGCATGAAGCCGAACAGCGCGGCGGCGCCCAGCGTCATGGCGAAGCCGGCGCCGTACTGCGCCGGCGACACCCCCGCGGGGCGGTCCCCGCCGGCGTTCATCCCGAGCATCGCTGCGCCGACGCTGAGCAGCACCAGGGCGTTCACCGAGAACGCCGTGAACTGCTGCCGCACGAGCAGCAGCGCGAACCCGGCCGTGAACGCCAGCTGCGTGGAGATGAGGATGGAGGAGGTGGACACGGGCAGGTACGCCAGCCCGTAGGCGTAGAGGAGGTCGTCGAGGCCCATCAGGACGCCGATGGCCGCGGACGCCGCCAGGAGCCGGGGCGACATGAGGAAGAAACGCGTGCCGGGCGGCTTCGTGGCGGACGCGCCGTCGCGGACGCTGTCGCGGCACCGGCGGCGGAAGGAAAAGTAGAGCGGCACGAGCAGGAGCGGGAAGCCGGCGGTCTGGACGAAGCTGGAGAACCACTTGCGGGCGCCGCCGTAGAGGAAGTAGGCGCGCAGGCACAGCGGGCCGCCGGCCGTGCCGATGACCATGAGGATGAAGTTGGCGATGAGGAGCGGGTTGCGGAGTGGCCTGGTGATAGCGCTGATCTGGCCGAGCTGCGCGGTGTCACCGTCCGTGCATGGCTGCTGCGCTCGGTGCTGTGCTGGTGTTTCCACCTCCATGACCACGAGGCGCGTGTATGCCGCGGTGATACTTGAGGTGGCGGCCGGGGTATAGTTTCGAAGGAACTCAGGCAGCCAGCCACTGCCAGAACGGAATCTGCGAGGGTAGTTATATACTCCCTCCGGTTTTAAATATATGACTGTCATACCCTACTCAAGAGAGTATGTTGTGCATTATGTATCAGTCCCTGGATCAGTAGCTGATACGCACAAGAACACAGATATGATAGCCAAAGCATACTTCGAATAAAGGAAGTATTACCTGCTATAGAGCCCTTAGTGGCGGTTCGACAAGGATTAAGACCATCCATGTTCATCCGACCAACTAACGGCGAAGCAAACAGCGGAAACCACGGCCCATGCCACAAGCAGACTTGAGACGCAGACCCGAAAACCAACACGTCGCCGCTTCCTACGAAGCCTTCTCTTCACTAAAACAGCAGGCGCAAACGCGTGAGTACATAAGGTACTCAGCAAACCCTAACACAAGGGGTAAGCATATGCAAGGGTATATCAATGGTAAAGGCTGGGGTTCATTGTATTGGCGGAAAAGCCAATTTTTATGCAAGGGTTGTTTTGCAAACAAAGCCAGTTCACAAACTACAGTCAAGATTATTATCATATAATGGGGTTGGTCGGCCCTGGGGGAGATAATGGTTCAATCCCGCCAGTTCCTCACTTTTAATGCTGGCCGGAAACCAGCGCACGGCTCCACGCCGGTGTATTCCGAAAACACGCCAAGGATAACTCACACAGAAAAGTCTAATCATAGTGTGGCCGATGCCTTCGCGTTGTCCAATACCGTGGAACACGGCTTTCCGGAAAGTTTCTTAACCTTGGCCAAGGGTGCACAAATTTCCCCACAAGGTAGTCCAGTCCTCCCTGGGGTCCCAGTTCGGACTGTCCTACTAAAGGTTCCATACCTACTTGGTACCACCACGGCATCCCCCACGGACATCACCAGGGGCTTCACAATTCAATACTATGGCCAGAGTCAATAAATGCCGGACTCGCCGCCACCCTCGTCGAGTCTTCTCCTGGGACTCCGTTGCAATCTCCTGCCTCCGGGGGGTACCGGGTGAGTACTAGTAGGGTGTGGTTCCAATCCCGTACCCATATACGGCTTGTGGCTGCGCGTAAGGTGCTAGGCAAAGGCGGCACAAGAACCGGTCCTTATACGACCGAACCAGGCATCTTCAATAGCCAATCCCCACGGGGAAGGGCGTCCCAGAGATAGCCTCCCCACTGAGGACTACCTCGCCCGGTCCCGCCAAAACATTCCCTCACTAGGGGTTGCACTTATTACCAATTCCACCCATTTTCACATTTACACACACCACCAAGACTCACGCATTTTAACACAAAAGCATGTGAGCAAGATTAATTAAACACATGGTGATAGTCCTAAGCAGCATACCAGCACATCATTAATGAATTAATGATGCGGGTTCCTAGGTTCAACAAGGAATCAGGATATTTCAAGATCAAGGTATGGCAGTCAAATATTACTAGGACCTTCTAGCATTTAAATCACATTTAAATACCATGCACATTTATTTATAAACAGCTCTAAATAGGATAATTTCGCAATCATAGGATCAATATGATCAATGGGAGTTAGGGCTTGCCTGATAATCGCAATCCTAATCTTTAAGTTCTGGGTCTTAAGACTCTTTTGTCGAAGTTGATGTCTTCAAGTCTTTTCTTGAAGCTTTGACCTTCTCTATTCTTTCTCGAATTCTTCTGGCTTCTTCTCGAAGCTCACGTAATCTAGCGTATAAAAACAGCGCGGATAAACAAACTACCGCAAAAGAAATAAAGATCAAAAAGAGCCAATTAAGATCCAATTAATTCCAACTGGAAAGGCGAAGGAATACCAAAGATCGACAAAAGACACAGATTATTCATGATGCAGTAAGTTTTACATTAAGAGCGATTATATTGTTTTATAGCTAATATGGGTGATGCATCGAACACTAAGGCTTTTGATTGTAGATGAGGGATGCTAAACACCATGAAGAAGGCATGAGTGTATGAGGAGGTGGGAGGATGGCGTGTGTACGTGTTTGTCGTACATTTGTAGCATTAAGCCTTTATATAGATTGTAATCTATATAAATGCTTATGCAACACTTATACAACGCGCAAAGTGTGTCACTTTAGTTACCTATTATGGTACTACTTAATTATCATTAATTTATTATCTAATACGTTCATCTGTCACGCGACGGGCGCATGACGGTGGTCCGTGTGCGTGCTCATGTAAAATATGAATGCACGAATACAAATAAAACACGGGGAATTAAAAGACAATTAAAAGAGAGGGATTGATCAAAGATCATTAAAAAGGAATTGATTCTGGTGGCACTGGATAGAGAGTGATTTTATATTAATTTTGGCGAAGGAATCGCCAAAATCGGAGCTTGAATGAAAAGATATGAATTTTGGAAGTTTACGGAAAAAGGAAATTAATTAGGATCATGCTTAATTAAGCATTGATATAATCCTAATTATTTTGGGATGAATAATAGTTGGAAGATGTTGAGAACGGCTCAAAATATTTTCAGGAAATTTTTTTTTTGGGATTTTTCTGGTACTGGAAATTGGTCGTAAAAGATTCTGTGTACATTTGCCGGGTGAGCTTAGCAATTCTGGCGCAGGTGTGAGGCTGACATGAATTTAGGAAATTTATAGAAAGGAAATTAATCAGGATTAAGCTAAGAAATTAAGTATAGCCATAATCCTAATTAATCTGAAGCGATAAAGGGTTGGAAAGTGTTTAGAAGGGTGTAAAGTATTTTTAGGAATTTTCTGAGATTTTTCTGATATTGGAAATGTGTTCGAAAAGAAAAGTGTGTGTACTTTCTGTGTGGATTCAGCATTTTCGGGATGTGCGAGTACTTGATATGAAAGATCGGTTGAATGTCAAGTGACGAGCGAGCATCGGTGGAAAACGATTCAGCAGTGCGGGATATGCCGATATGGAATTTTTATTAGAAAGAAAAGAATTGTGACGTAGACGGGGTCTATGTGCGGAGTCCAAAATTAGTGCCACAATGGATTACATTGAGGCGGTACGGTGTGCTGAGATCGATTAGGTGCAGTGCAAAAGAATAGGCAAGTGCGCAGGACGACGAGGTCATGATTGTAGGATTTATCGTGGCGAGGTTTTACTAAAAGAATAGGAATTTGAGGTGTTGATGGCTCAAAAAGATATTTTAGATCTTCAAAACCAGTACCAAAAGGTACCATGCGTTTATACGAACGCGTGAGCGCAAGAATCGCTCGAAACGGAGTTAGAACGGAAAAGATATGGAGATTCAAAGATTAAAGGGCTTATTTGCAGGAACAGAAATATTTTGAGGGCTTATTGGTAAATACAGAAAGTCGTCAGGGACCTATCTGTAATTTAGGGAAAGTTTTGGGGCTCGGTGTAAAAAGATAGGGATCAAAAGATAATTATGGAAAAGTATAGGGGTTTTTCTGTAAAAATTTTGGACCTAAACAGAAATATAGAAAAGCTCGAGGGCTTATCTGTAAAATGTACCGGGTCCGGGAATTTCTGGATTTATTTTTGTATTGGAAATGCTGGTGGACTGAGACCACCATGGACCGAGGGGCTCATGTGCCGCTGGTCTTCGTGGACCGAGTGCATGGAGGGAGAGGGTGCGTAGGAGGCTGACTGGGCAGGGGGACCGGGTCAAGGTGGGCCCACGGGCTGACGTGGCGTGCCACGTCGGCGGCCACGTCAGACACGGCGGCGGGGCTCGGTCAACGCGGCCGGGGATTGGGCGCGCGCGGCGGCGCGTCGCCGGGATCCTCGCCGGCGGCGGCTAGGAGGGCTGGCAGGCGATGGGGGCTCGTCGCGGATCGCTGGCGCGCGACGGTGAAGCTACAGATGCAAGACGTCACCGAAGGGAACGACGGGAGAGACGGCGCGACGTCGCCGGAGTCGGGCGGCGCGCCGGTGAGTGATGGGGAAGAGAGTGAAAGAGTGCTCGCGCTCGAGTTCGTGCTACCGTGCGCGTGCGCGGGAGGGCGGTGAGGGTGATGCGCGCCTCGGCGTGGCCAGGCGCGGCCGGAAGGGTGGCCGGCGACGAGGTCGCACGGCGGCGGGCGGACGAGCTCGGTGCGAGTGCTCGTGCGTGTGCGGAAACGGGAGAAGAGCTAGCGCAGAAGATAGAGAGGGGGACGGTGAAGCTCACCGTAGGTGCGGCGGGGCCGGAGGGCGACGGGAAGGCGGCCGGAGCCGGAGGGGAAGGCGGCGACGAGGGTTAGTTCGTCGTCGATCTCCGCACACCGGCCTCGGTTTCAGTCGAGAAGGGGACGGAGAGGTTAGGCGTGGAACGGAGGAGTGAGAGAGGGGACACGTTGACGACGGGACTCGCCGGAGGTGAGGCAAAAGCTCGCCGGAGCTTGGAGAGAGAGAGAGGGAGAAAAGAATGGTGAGAGATGAAGATGGGAGCTCGGAGAGAGGCTTGGGGTCTTGTTTATAGACGGGCGGAGGCGGTGGCGCTCCGTGGCGCGCGCGGCAAGTAAGCCCGAAGGCGGTGGCGCCAGTGAGGCGGCGCGGCACAGTGCGGCGGTGGATGACGTCGGCGGTATGGGCGGCGGCGCGTCGACGTGACCGGAGGAGGGAGAAGGAGGCAGGCGGGCTGAGCTGGGCTGGAGAAGCTGGGCCGAGGGAAAGGGTGTGGCCCAAGCGCGGCTAAAGAAAAAGAAAAGGAGAAGAGAGGAGCGGGCTGGGCCGGCAGGGGAAAAGGAGAGAGGGGCGGCCCGGAAGAGAAGAAATGGTTTGAACATTTTTCTGGATTTCGAATTTGAATGAATTTCAAATTCGAACAAAAACGAAAATCGATTAAACACTCAAAACAAATCCAAATAAATCCAAAAATGCGCATGATGTGATTTTGATGCAAGTTTAACAATCAAAAATTTGAAATTCATCTTGGATTAATTCCTACTTTGATTTTATTTGTTGTAAATTCAAATGCTTCAAATTTTTAATAGATTTTTAAATGAAGCAAACACTTGAGCACAAATTTTATATTTCAAAATTTCAAATTCGACTACGCTTTATTTATTTTAGTGAGTTTTATTTTCGAAAAATCATGGCAAGGTATGATCACACAAAAAGATTTAAATTTTTAGCGATTTTTTACTGTTTTGGTTTCGGCTCTGGATTTTTAGGGTGTGACAGATCTACCCCACTTAAAAGGAATCTCGTCCTCGAGATTCGAAGGGACTTCAGGGTTGGTGTAGAACTTCTCTTGCGTCTTCTTGCTTGACGGTGATAACACCCAAAATCTTGTCGGAGCTTTGTTGACGTAGTGAGCTTTATCGTGAGATTCTCTTTGTTGTCGGAGGTGCTTGAAGCTTGTGGAGAGACAAGGCAGAACTTCTTGCTTCTGAGGACCTTCGATGTTAGCTGATTTAACAGAGGAGGGGTTGGCCTAAGGTTTTGGTTCCAAGGATTGTTAGGCTAGCTGACAGAAAAAACCTACCCCACTTAAAAAGGATCTTCACTTGGACATTCCGATTGATGTTCTGCAGTTGTTCCGGATTCGGGTTGACTTGAGGCATTCTGAGTGGTTAGGCTGCTAGATTGCTTTGCAACTTTTCCTTGCGGTTTGGATGATGATTCTGAAATCTTCCGGATCCATGATATGGCATGCTGATTAACTCCATAAACTTAACAGGTGGCCAGAACCACTGTTTCTCCTCCAGATAGGCTGACATTCTTCTTCGTTTTTCATGACGGAGTATATTCTTTATATCCCATTATAGGAGATCCAAGGGCTTCCATGATCAGCAACCTTTCCATGGCATATACCAGTCTTTTGCAGGAAGGGTTTTCCATCTTCTGTTGCCTTAGGGTGGGGTACCTTCCCCACTTAAGGTCCTTGACCTCGGGTGGCTCTTTTTGTCATAATTGCATCATCTGCTTATTCTGACTTGACATTACTGACACGACGCCTTTCTAGGGGTCGGTTTGGTCTGCTTATGTGAAACAGACTTCTGCGGTCTTTTAAATCATGAACCAGACGTTTATGCCTTAACACCTTCTTTAGACTTTATCTGGATCTGACTGTCCAAAACTGGCTCAGCACATGAAGTATTTGTCTGGCCTAGCTTCACTGACTGATGCTTAACTGCTTGAATTTATGACAGTAGCTTAGTTTTCCATTCTCATGATCTACTGCATTTATTGTTGTAATGGCCTCTCCAGGAAACTTAAAAACTTTCTTTATTGTTTCACAAGTGGCCTTTTTTCCAACAACTTTTTCTTAATCTGTCCATGTCAGGATTAAGAAATCTTTTATGTCATCACTATTTCTCCTACTGTTATTCTCATAACATAGGGTCTTATCAACTCTTGTCATTGTAGACTGTGGTACCTTAGTTCCAATACCATGTGTCTCTGATTAAGGTTGTGGTTGCCATCTGTAAACTGGTACTTCTGACCTTTTTAGCTTACATTTGTACTGTGTATTTGTATTATTCATAACAGGTGGCGTCACTGTCTCCAGTATAACTCCATCTCATATCCTCAATTAATGGCAGTTCTCAATCTTTTATGTCAAACTTGGAGACAAGTTTGACTCTCATTTACTGGTCATCAACACACCGATCCTGGGCTGTGGATGCCAGTCTTTGATGGTGACACTCCGAATCTGCCATCTTTCTTGCTGACATACAGAACAAACGATCCCATAGAGGAGATCTTCCATCTGATGGAACATCTTTCATGTAACACTGCTAACAATTCCTTTAACTCTGCTAGTTCATTGGCTGTCATCTGATAGAATCTCTCAGCCATCAGGATTTTGTGCAGGAGAGGAGCTTAACAATGAGTTCTCTGTCTTGGTCAGATGATATTCCAGAACTTGTCTGGAAGACATCTAGATGTTCACAGGTTACTGTTACCACTTCCAAGGTTGTGATTTCTGGATTGTTTTGCCATGAGGGTAGCCTTCGCTTTCCGGGTTCACATTCCATTTTAAATCCAAGTCATTGACTAACTTCCTTTATTTCTTTAGATGTTTGTTGGCTGGCAAACAACTGATGCCTTGACTTTCAGCATTGCCTCTTGAAAACTTTCCAGTTGGGTTGTGATCTTTGACCATCGTTGTGTTTCATTTGACTGACTTGATTTTGAGCAGAGCGCTTCTTGGTAGCAGACTTCTTAGGTAAGGGTTCGGGTTTAGGTTGGGATGGGCATTGAGCTATTCTGAAGCTGCTGTTTAAATTATTATATTGTTTGGGTTGATTAAGAGCACTCAAACAGAAATACAACGATCAATAAAAACTACCAAATCACACAAACAACACGATTTATTTGTTGTAGTCCAAGATGTGAGCGTACTACAAACGAGGCTCAAGTTTTGAGGGTAAACAAACTATCGATCCTTCTGCTGCTACAAAAGACCGAAGAACACACTCTGGGGGATTCTGCATAACTAGCATAACTGCGCGCTGGAGGTGCTTCGTCGGCTTAGGGGTTGTAAACTTTGTCTTCACTATTATTATCCTGATTTTCTTGCTTGTAGGGACAACTGGCTATCATGTGCCCACGTTCCCTACAGTAGAAACAAAGTCCTGACTTATTGGCCTTCTTAGATGTAGCTTGACCAGATGCTTGATTTTTGTTCTTCTTTTCCTTGTTGTGTTTCTTGTTGGCCTTCTTGGGCTGTAGAGCTTTGGTAAGCTTGGTGAGTTCCCTACTGATCTTCCTTGTTGACCTTTCCAACTTGTTTAAACTTTCAAGTATCTTTGACATCGGGTAGGCGTGATGCAGGTTATTCCATGTTCCTTGTCTCTCATGCTCTTCCTGTACTGAAAATCCAATCTCTTCTGGGGTTGCAGAAAGTTCGAGTATGTCGTCCTTCGCGTCGATTGCTACAGCTTCTTCTTCATCGCTTGGTTGGTACAAAGGGCAATCTTGAAATTTGTGTCTGGGGTCGCCACAATTGAAACATGTCATCCGTGATCTGATGCTCATAATTGCTTTGTCCTTGCTCTTTTGCTTAGGAACAAAGTCCGGTAGGCGGTACACTTGAAACATTTGATTCTCCACTTCAACAGTTACATAGTCCTGGTTATCATCTGGGTCAAAGTCTTGTGGTGCTGCTACAGAAGCTTTCGGGTAAGACTCTTTCTTGATGATGAAGGAGAAAGGATTTTTAATAGAAAGAAAGGGTATACAGAAGGGCTTTTGTAACTAGTTTTGAAAATAATCATTTCTGAGCGTAACAATCTTAGGTTTTCGGTCTACGGTCAAGTATTGCTCTGATACCACTCTGTCATACCCTACTCAAGAGAGTATGTTGTGCATTATGTATCAGTCCCTGGATCAGTAGCTGATACGCACAAGAACACAGATATGATAGCCAAAGCATACTTCGAATAAAGGAAGTATTACCTGCTATAGAGCCCTTAGTGGCGGTTCGACAAGGATTAAGACCATCCATGTTCATCCGACCAACTAACGGCGAAGCAAACAGCGGAAACCACGGCCCATGCCACAAGCAGACTTGAGACGCAGACCCGAAAACCAACACGTCGCCGCTTCCTACGAAGCCTTCTCTTCACTAAAAACAGCAGGCGCAAACGCGTGAGTACATAAGGTACTCAGCAAACCCTAACACAAGGGGTAAGCATATGCAAGGGTATATCAATGGTAAAGGCTGGGGTTCATTGTATTGGCGGAAAAGCCAATTTTTATGCAAGGGTTGTTTTGCAAACAAAGCCAGTTCACAAACTACAGTCAAGATTATTATCATATAATGGGGTTGGTCGGCCCTGGGGGAGATAATGGTTCAATCCCGCCAGTTCCTCACTTTTAATGCTGGCCGGAAACCAGCGCACGGCTCCACGCCGGTGTATTCCGAAAACACGCCAAGGATAACTCACACAGAAAAGTCTAATCATAGTGTGGCCATTGCTTTCGCGTTGTCCAATACCGTGGAACACGGCTTTCCGGAAAGTTTCTTAACCTTGGCCAAGGGTGCACAAATTTCCCCACAAGGTAGTCCAGTCCTCCCTGGGGTCCCAGTTCGGACTGTCCTACTAAAGGTTCCATACCTACTTGGTACCACCACGGCATCCCCCACGGACATCACCAGGGGCTTCACAATTCAATACTATGGCCAGAGTCAATAAATGCCGGACTCGCCGCCACCCTCGTCGAGTCTTCTCCTGGGACTCCGTTGCAATCTCCTGCCTCCGGGGGGTACCGGGTGAGTACTAGTAGGGTGTGGTTCCAATCCCGTACCCATATACGGCTTGTGGCTGCGCGTAAGGTGCTAGGCAAAGGCGGCACAAGAACCGGTCCTTATACGACCGAACCAGGCATCTTCAATAGCCAATCCCCACGGGGAAGGGCGTCCCAGAGATAGCCTCCCCACTGAGGACTACCTCGCCCGGTCCCGCCAAAACATTCCCTCACTAGGGGTTGCACTTATTACCAATTCCACCCATTTTCACATTTACACACACCACCAAGACTCACGCATTTTAACACAAAAGCATGTGAGCAAGATTAATTAAACACATGGTGATAGTCCTAAGCAGCATACCAGCACATCATTAATGAATTAATGATGCGGGTTCCTAGGTTCAACAAGGAATCAGGATATTTCAAGATCAAGGTATGGCAGTCAAATATTACTAGGACCTTCTAGCATTTAAATCACATTTAAATACCATGCACATTTATTTATAAACAGCTCTAAATAGGATAATTTCGCAATCATAGGATCAATATGATCAATGGGAGTTAGGGCTTGCCTGATAATCGCAATCCTAATCTTTAAGTTCTGGGTCTTAAGACTCTTTTGTCGAAGTTGATGTCTTCAAGTCTTTTCTTGAAGCTTTGACCTTCTCTATTCTTTCTCGAATTCTTCTGGCTTCTTCTCGAAGCTCACGTAATCTAGCGTATAAAAACAGCGCGGATAAACAAACTACCGCAAAAGAAATAAAGATCAAAAAGAGCCAATTAAGATCCAATTAATTCCAACTGGAAAGGCGAAGGAATACCAAAGATCGACAAAAGACACAGATTATTCATGATGCAGTAAGTTTTACATTAAGAGCGATTATATTGTTTTATAGCTAATATGGGTGATGCATCGAACACTAAGGCTTTTGATTGTAGATGAGGGATGCTAAACACCATGAAGAAGGCATGAGTGTATGAGGAGGTGGGAGGATGGCGTGTGTACGTGTTTGTCGTACATTTGTAGCATTAAGCCTTTATATAGATTGTAATCTATATAAATGCTTATGCAACACTTATACAACGCGCAAAGTGTGTCACTTTAGTTACCTATTATGGTACTACTTAATTATCATTAATTTATTATCTAATAAGTTCATCTGTCACGCGACGGGCGCATGACGGTGGTCCGTGTGCGTGCTCATGTAAAATATGAATGCACGAATACAAATAAAACACGGGGAATTAAAAGACAATTAAAAGAGAGGGATTGATCAAAGATCATTAAAAAGGAATTGATTCTGGTGGCACGGATAGAGAGTGATTTTATATTAATTTTGGCGAAGGAATCGCCAAAATCGGAGCTTGAATGAAAAGATATGAATTTTGGAAGTTTACGGAAAAAGGAAATTAATTAGGATCATGCTTAATTAAGCATTGATATAATCCTAATTATTTTGGGATGAATAATGGTAGAAGATGTTGAGAGCGGCTCAAAATATTTTCAGGAAATTTTTTTGGGATTTTTCTGGTACTGGAAATTGGTCGTAAAAGATTCTGTGTACATTTGCCGGGTGAGCTTAGCAATTCTGGCGCAGGTGTGAGGCTGACATGAATTTAGGAAATTTATAGAAAGGAAATTAATCAGGATTAAGCTAAGAAATTAAGTATAGCCATAATCCTAATTAATCTGAAGCGATAAAGGGTTGGAAAGTGTTTAGAAGGGTGTAAAGTATTTTTAGGAATTTTCTGAGATTTTTCTGATATTGGAAATGTGTTCGAAAAGAAAAGTGTGTGTACTTTCTGTGTGGATTCAGCATTTTCGGGATGTGCGAGTACTTGATATGAAAGATCGGTTGAATGTCAAGTGACGAGCGAGCATCGGTGGAAAACGATTCAGCAGTGCGGGATATGCCGATATGGAATTTTTATTAGAAAGAAAAGAATTGTGACGTAGACGGGGTCTATGTGCGGAGTCCAAAATTAGTGCCACAATGGATTACATTGAGGCGGTACGGTGTGCTGAGATCGATTAGGTGCAGTGCAAAAGAATAGGCAAGTGCGCAGGACGACGAGGTCATGATTGTAGGATTTATCGTGGCGAGGTTTTACTAAAAGAATAGGAATTTGAGGTGTTGATGGCTCAAAAAGATATTTTAGATCTTCAAAACCAGTACCAAAAGGTACCATGCGTTTATACGAACGCGTGAGCGCAAGAATCGCTCGAAACGGAGTTAGAACGGAAAAGATATGGAGATTCAAAGATTAAAGGGCTTATTTGCAGGAACAGAAATATTTTGAGGGCTTATTGGTAAATACAGAAAGTCGTCAGGGACCTATCTGTAATTTAGGGAAAGTTTTGGGGCTCGGTGTAAAAAGATAGGGATCAAAAGATAATTATGGAAAAGTATAGGGGTTTTTCTGTAAAAATTCTGGACCTAAACAGAAATATAGAAAAGCTCGAGCGCTTATCTGTAAAATGTACCGGGTCCGGGAATTTCTGGATTTATTTTTGTATTGGAAATGCTGGTGGACTGAGACCACCATGGACCGAGGGGCTCATGTGCCGCTGGTCTTCGTGGACCGAGTGCATGGAGGGAGAGGGTGCGTAGGAGGCTGACTGGGCAGGGGGACCGGGTCAAGGTGGGCCCACGGGCTGACGTGGCGTGCCACGTCGGCGGCCACGTCAGACACGGCGGCGGGGCTCGGTCAACGCGGCCGGGGATTGGGCGCGCGCGGCGGCGCGTCGCCGGGATCCTCGCCGGCGGCGGCTAGGAGGGCTGGCAGGCGATGGGGCTCGTCGCGGATCACTGGCGCGCGACGGTGAAGCTACAGATGCAAGACGTCACCGAAGGGAACGACGGGAGAGACGGCGCGACGTCGCCGGAGTCGGGCGGCGCGCCGGTGAGTGATGGGGAAGAGAGTGAAAGAGTGCTCGCGCTCGAGTTCGTGCTACCGTGCGCGTGCGCGGGAGGGCGGTGAGGGTGATGCGCGCCTCGGCGTGGCCAGGCGCGGCCGGAAGGGTGGCCGGCGACGAGGTCGCACGGCGGCGGGCGGACGAGCTCGGTGCGAGTGCTCGTGCGTGTGCGGAAACGGGAGAAGAGCTAGCGCAGAAGATAGAGAGGGGGACGGTGAAGCTCACCGTAGGTGCGGCGGGGCCGGAGGGCGACGGGAAGGCGGCCGGAGCCGGAGGGGAAGGCGGCGACGAGGGTTAGTTCGTCGTCGATCTCCGCACACCGGCCTCGGTTTCAGTCGAGAAGGGGACGGAGAGGTTAGGCGTGGAACGGAGGAGTGAGAGAGGGGACACGTTGACGACGGGACTCGCCGGAGGTGAGGCAAAAGCTCGCCGGAGCTTGGAGAGAGAGAGAGGGAGAAAAGAATGGTGAGAGATGAAGATGGGAGCTCGGAGAGAGGCTTGGGGTCTTGTTTATAGACGGGCGGAGGCGGTGGCGCTCCGTGGCGCGCGCGGCAAGTAAGCCCGAAGGCGGTGGCGCCAGTGAGGCGGCGCGGCACAGTGCGGCGGTGGATGACGTCGGCGGTATGGGCGGCGGCGCGTCGACGTGACCGGAGGAGGGAGAAGGAGGCAGGCGGGCTGAGCTGGGCTGGAGAAGCTGGGCCGAGGGAAAGGGTGTGGCCCAAGCGCGGCTAAAGAAAAAGAAAAGGAGAAGAGAGGAGCGGGCTGGGCCGGCAGGGGAAAAGGAGAGAGGGGCGGCCCGGAAGAGAAGAAATGGTTTGAACATTTTTCTGGATTTCGAATTTGAATGAATTTCAAATTCGAACAAAACGAAAATCGATTAAACACTCAAAACAAATCCAAATAAATCCAAAAATGCGCATGATGTGATTTTGATGCAAGTTTAACAATCAAAAATTTGAAATTCATCTTGGGATTAATTCCTACTTTGATTTTATTTGTTGTAAATTCAAATGCTTCAAATTTTTAATAGATTTTTAAATGAAGCAAACACTTGAGCACAAATTTTATATTTCAAAATTTCAAATTCGACTACGCTTTATTTATTTTAGTGAGTTTTATTTTCGAAAAATCATGGCAAGGTATGATCACACAAAAAGATTTAAATTTTTAGCGATTTTTTACTGTTTTGGTTTCGGCTCTGGATTTTTAGGGTGTGACAGATCTACCCCACTTAAAAGGAATCTCGTCCTCGAGATTCGAAGGGACTTCAGGGTTGGTGTAGAACTTCTCTTGCGTCTTCTTGCTTGACGGTGATAACACCCAAAATCTTGTCGGAGCTTTGTTGACGTAGTGAGCTTTGTCGTGAGATTCTCTTTATTGTCGGAGGTGCTTGAAGCTTGTGGAGAGACAAGGCAGAACTTCTTGCTTCTGAGGACCTTCGATGTTAGCTGATTTAACAGAGGAGGGGTTGGCCTAAGGTTTTGGTTCCAAGGATTGTTAGGCTAGCTGACAGAAAAAACCTACCCCACTTAAAAGGATCTTCACTTGGACATTCCGATTGATGTTCTGCAGTTGTTCCGGATTCGGGTTGACTTGAGGCATTCTGAGTGGTTAGGCTGCTAGATTGCTTTGCAACTTTTCCTTGCGGTTTGGATGATGATTCTGAAATCTTCCGGATCCATGATATGGCATGCTGATTAACTCCATAAACTTAACAGGTGGCCAGAACCACTGTTTCTCCTCCAGATAGGCTGACATTCTTCTTCGTTTTTCATGACGGAGTATATTCTTTATATCCCATTATAGGAGATCCAAGGGCTTCCATGATCAGCAACCTTTCCATGGCATATACCAGTCTTTTGCAGGAAGGGTTTTCCATCTTCTGTTGCCTTAGGGTGGGGTACCTTCCCCACTTAAGGTCCTTGACCTCGGGTGGCTCTTTTTGTCATAATTGCATCATCTGCTTATTCTGACTTGACATTACTGACACGACGCCTTTCCAGGGGTCGGTTTGGTCTGCTTATGTGAAACAGACTTCTGCGGTCTTTTAAATCATGAACCAGACGTTTATGCCTTAACACCTTCTTTAGACTTTATCTGGATCTGACTGTCCAAAACTGGCTCAGCACATGAAGTATTTGTCTGGCCTAGCTTCACTGACTGATGCTTAACTGCTTGAATTTATGACAGTAGCTTAGTTTTCCATTCTCATGATCTACTGCATTTATTGTTGTAATGGCCTCTCCAGGAAACTTAAAACTTTCTTTATTGTTTCACAAGTGGCCTTTTTTCCAACAACTTTTTCTTAATCTGTCCATGTCAGGATTAAGAAATCTTTTATGTCATCACTATTTCTCCTACTGTTATTCTCATAACATAGGGTCTTATCAACTCTTGTCATTGTAGACCGTGGTACCTTAGTTCCAATACCATGTGTCTCTGATTAAGGTTGTGGTTGCCATCTGTAAACTGGTACTTCTGACCTTTTTAGCTTACATTTGTACTGTGTATTTGTATTATTCATAACAGGTGGCGTCACTGTCTCCAGTATAACTCCATCTCATATCCTCAATTAATGGCAGTTCTCAATCTTTTATGTCAAACTTGGAGACAAGTTTGACTCTCATTTACTGGTCATCAACACACCGATCCTGGGCTGTGGATGCCAGTCTTTGATGGTGACACTCCGAATCTGCCATCTTTCTTGCTGACATACAGAACAAGCGATCCCACAGAGGAGATCTTCCATCTGATGGAACATCTTTCATGTAACACTGCTAACAATTCCTTTAACTCTGCTAGTTCATTGGCTGTCATCTGATAGAATCTCTCAGCCATCAGGATTTTGTGCAGGAGAGGAGCTTAACAATGAGTTCTCTGTCTTGGTCAGATGATATTCCAGAACTTGTCTGGAAGACATCTGGATGTTCACAGGTTACTGTTACCACTTCCAAGGTTGTGATTTCTGGATTGTTTTGCCATGAGGGTAGCCTTCGCTTTCCGGGTTCACGTTCCATTTTAAATCCAAGTCATTGACTAACTTCCTTTATTTCTTTAGATGTTTGTTGGCTGGCAAACAACTGATGCCTTGACTTTCAGCATTGCCTCTTGAAAACTTTCCAGTTGGGTTGTGATCTTTGACCATCGTTGTGTTTCATTTGACTGACTTGATTTTGAGCAGAGCGCTTCTTGGTAGCAGACTTCTTAGGTAAGGGTTCGGGTTTAGGTTGGGATGGGCATTAAGCTATTCTGAAGCTGCTGTTTAAATTATTATATTGTTTGGGTTGATTAAGAGCACTCAAACAGAAATACAACGATCAATAAAAACCACCAAATCACACAAACAACACGATTTATTTGTTGTAGTCCAAGATGTGAGCGTACTACAAACGAGGCTCAAGTTTTGAGGGTAAACAAACTATCGATCCTTCTGCTGCTACAAAAGACCGAAGAACACACTCTGGGGATTCTGCATAACTAGCATAACTGCGCGCTGGAGGTGCTTCGTCGGCTTAGGGGTTGTAAACTTTGTCTTCACTATTATTATCCTGATTTTCTTGCTTGTAGGGACAACTGGCTATCATGTGCCCACGTTCCCTACAGTAGAAACAAAGTCCTGACTTATTGGCCTTCTTAGATGTAGCTTGACCAGATGCTTGATTTTTGTTCTTCTTTTCCTTGTTGTGTTTCTTGTTGGCCTTCTTGGGCTGTAGAGCTTTGGTAAGCTTGGTGAGTTCCCTACTGATCTTCCTTGTTGACCTTTCCAACTTGTTTAAACTTTCAAGTATCTTTGACATCGGGTAGGCGTGATGCAGGTTATTCCATGTTCCTTGTCTCTCATGCTCTTCCTGTACTGAAAATCCAATCTCTTCTGGGGTTGCAGAAAGTTCGAGTATGTCGTCCTTCGCGTCGATTGCTACAGCTTCTTCTTCATCGCTTGGTTGGTACAAAGGGCAATCTTGAAATTTGTGTCTGGGGTCGCCACAATTGAAACATGTCATCCGTGATCTGATGCTCATAATTGCTTTGTCCTTGCTCTTTTGCTTAGGAACAAAGTCCGGTAGGCGGTACACTTGAAACATTTGATTCTCCACTTCAACAGTTACATAGTCCTGGTTATCATCTGGGTCAAAGTCTTGTGGTGCTGCTACAGAAGCTTTCGGGTAAGACTCTTTCTTGATGATGAAGGAGAAAGGATTTTTAAATAGAAAGAAAGGGTATACAGAAGGGCTTTTGTAACTAGTTTTGAAAATAATCATTTCTGAGCGTAACAATCTTAGGTTTTCGGTCTACGGTCAAGTATTGCTCTGATACCACTCTGTCATACCCTACTCAAGAGAGTATGTTGTGCATTATGTATCAGTCCCTGGATCAGTAGCTGATACGCACAAGAACACAGATATGATAGCCAAAGCATACTTCGAATAAAGGAAGTATTACCTGCTATAGAGCCCTTAGTGGCGGTTCGACAAGGATTAAGACCATCCATGTTCATCCGACCAACTAACGGCGAAGCAAACAGCGGAAACCACGGCCCATGCCACAAGCAGACTTGAGACGCAGACCCGAAAACCAACACGTCGCCGCTTCCTACGAAGCCTTCTCTTCACTAAAACAGCAGGCGCAAACGCGTGAGTACATAAGGTACTCAGCAAACCCTAACACAAGGGGTAAGCATATGCAAGGGTATATCAATGGTAAAGGCTGGGGTTCATTGTATTGGCGGAAAAGCCAATTTTTATGCAAGGGTTGTTTTGCAAACAAAGCCAGTTCACAAACTACAGTCAAGATTATTATCATATAATGGGGTTGGTCGGCCCTGGGGGAGATAATGGTTCAATCCCGCCAGTTCCTCACTTTTAATGCTGGCCGGAAACCAGCGCACGGCTCCACGCCGGTGTATTCCGAAAACACGCCAAGGATAACTCACACAGAAAAGTCTAATCATAGTGTGGCCGATGCCTTCGCGTTGTCCAATACCGTGGAACACGGCTTTCCGGAAAGTTTCTTAACCTTGGCCAAGGGTGCACAAATTTCCCCACAAGGTAGTCCAGTCCTCCCTGGGGTCCCAGTTCGGACTGTCCTACTAAAGGTTCCATACCTACTTGGTACCACCACGGCATCCCCCACGGACATCACCAGGGGCTTCACAATTCAATACTATGGCCAGAGTCAATAAATGCCGGACTCGCCGCCACCCTCGTCGAGTCTTCTCCTGGGACTCCGTTGCAATCTCCTGCCTCCGGGGGTACCGGGTGAGTACTAGTAGGGTGTGGTTCCAATCCCGTACCCATATACGGCTTGTGACTGCGCGTAAGGTGCTAGGCAAAGGCGGCACAAGAACCGGTCCTTATACGACCGAACCAGGCATCTTCAATAGCCAATCCCCACGGGGAAGGGCGTCCCAGAGATAGCCTCCCCACTGAGGACTACCTCGCCTGGTCCCGCCAAAACATTCCCTCACTAGGGGTTGCACTTATTACCAATTCCACCCATTTTCACATTTACACACACCACCAAGACTCACGCATTTTAACACAAAAGCATGTGAGCAAGATTAATTAAACACATGGTGATAGTCCTAAGCAGCATACCAGCACATCATTAATGAATTAATGATGCGGGTTCCTAGGTTCAACAAGGAATCAGGATATTTCAAGATCAAGGTATGGCAGTCAAATATTACTAGGACCTTCTAGCATTTAAATCACATTTAAATACCATGCACATTTATTTATAAACAGCTCTAAATAGGATAATTTCGCAATCATAGGATCAATATGATCAATGGGAGTTAGGGCTTGCCTGATAATCGCAATCCTAATCTTTAAGTTCTGGGTCTTAAGACTCTTTTGTCGAAGTTGATGTCTTCAAGTCTTTTCTTGAAGCTTTGACCTTCTCTATTCTTTCTCGAATTCTTCTGGCTTCTTCTCGAAGCTCACGTAATCTAGCGTATAAAAACAGCGCGGATAAACAAACTACCGCAAAAGAAATAAAGATCAAAAGAGCCAATTAAGATCCAATTAATTCCAACTGGAAAGGCGAAGGAATACCAAAGATCGACAAAAGACACAGATTATTCATGATGCAGTAAGTTTTACATTAAGAGCGATTATATTGTTTTAGCTAATATGGGTGATGCATCGAACACTAAGGCTTTTGATTGTAGATGAGGGATGCTAAACACCATGAAGAAGGCATGAGTGTATGAGGAGGTGGGAGGATGGCGTGTGTACGTGTTTGTCGTACATTTGTAGCATTAAGCCTTTATATAGATTGTAATCTATATAAATGCTTATGCAACACTTATACAACGCGCAAAGTGTGTCACTTTAGTTACCTATTATGGTACTACTTAATTATCATTAATTTATCTAATACGTTCATCTGTCACGCGACGGGCGCATGACGGTGGTCCGTGTGCGTGCTCATGTAAAATATGAATGCACGAATACAAATAAAACACGGGGAATTAAAAGACAATTAAAAGAGAGGGATTGATCAAAGATCATTAAAAGGGATTGATTCTGGTGGCACTGGATAGAGAGTGATTTTATATTAATTTTGGCGAAGGAATCGCCAAAATCGGAGCTTGAATGAAAAGATATGAATTTTGGAAGTTTACGGAAAAAGGAAATTAATTAGGATCATGCTTAATTAAGCATTGATATAATCCTAATTATTTTGGGATGAATAATGGTTGGAAGATGTTGAGAACGGCTCAAAATATTTTCAGGAAATTTTTTTTTTGGGATTTTTCTGGTACTGGAAATTGGTCGTAAAAGATTCTGTGTACATTTGCCGGGTGAGCTTAGCAATTCTGGCGCAGGTGTGAGGCTGACATGAATTTAGGAAATTTATAGAAAGGAAATTAATCAGGATTAAGCTAAGAAATTAAGTATAGCCATAATCCTAATTAATCTGAAGCGATAAAGGGTTGGAAAGTGTTTAGAAGGGTGTAAAGTATTTTTAGGAATTTTCTGAGATTTTTCTGATATTGGAAATGTGTTCGAAAAGAAAAGTGTGTGTACTTTCTGTGTGGATTCAGCATTTTCGGGATGTGCGAGTACTTGATATGAAAGATCGGTTGAATGTCAAGTGACGAGCGAGCATCGGTGGAAAACGATTCAGCAGTGCGGGATATGCCGATATGGAATTTTTATTAGAAAGAAAAGAATTGTGACGTAGACGGGGTCTATGTGCGGAGTCCAAAATTAGTGCCACAATGGATTACATTGAGGCGGTACGGTGTGCTGAGATCGATTAGGTGCAGTGCAAAAGAATAGGCAAGTGCGCAGGACGACGAGGTCATGATTGTAGGATTTATCGTGGCGAGGTTTTTACTAAAAGAATAGGAATTTGAGGTGTTGATGGCTCAAAAAGATATTTTAGATCTTCAAAACCAGTACCAAAAGGTACCATGCGTTTATACGAACGCGTGAGCGCAAGAATCGCTCGAAACGGAGTTAGAACGGAAAATATATGGAGATTCAAAGATTAAAGGGCTTATTTGCAGGAACAGAAATATTTTGAGGGCTTATTGGTAAATACAGAAAGTCGTCAGGGACCTATCTGTAATTTAGGGAAAGTTTTGGGGCTCGGTGTAAAAAGATAGGGATCAAAAGATAATTATGGAAAAGTATAGGGGTTTTTCTGTAAAAATTCTGGACCTAAACAGAAATATAGAAAAGCTCGAGCGCTTATCTGTAAAATGTACCGGGTCCGGGAATTTCTGGATTTATTTTTGTATTGGAAATGCTGGTGGACTGAGACCACCATGGACCGAGGGGCTCATGTGCCGCTGGTCTTCGTGGACCGAGTGCATGGAGGGAGAGGGTGCGTAGGAGGCTGACTGGGCAGGGGGACCGGGTCAAGGTGGGCCCACGGGCTGACGTGGCGTGCCACGTCGGCGGCCACGTCAGACACGGCGGCGGGGCTCGGTCAACGCGGCCGGGGATTGGGCGCGCGCGGCGGCGCGTCGCCGGGATCCTCGCCGGCGGCGGCTAGGAGGGCTGGCAGGCGATGGGGGCTCGTCGCGGATCACTGGCGCGCGACGGTGAAGCTACAGATGCAAGACGTCACCGAAGGGAACGACGGGAGAGACGGCGCGACGTCGCCGGAGTCGGGCGGCGCGCCGGTGAGTGATGGGGAAGAGAGTGAAAGAGTGCTCGCGCTCGAGTTCGTGCTACCGTGCGCGTGCGCGGAGGGGCGGTGAGGGTGATGCGCGCCTCGGCGTGGCCAGGCGCGGCCGGAAGGGTGGCCGGCGACGAGGTCGCACGGCGGCGGGCGGACGAGCTCGGTGCGAGTGCTCGTGCGTGTGCGGAAACGGGAGAAGAGCTAGCGCAGAAGATAGAGAGGGGGACGGTGAAGCTCACCGTAGGTGCGGCGGGGCCGGAGGGCGACGGGAAGGCGGCCGGAGCCGGAGGGGAGGCGGCGACGAGGGTTAGTTCGTCGTCGATCTCCGCACACCGGCCTCGGTTTCAGTCGAGAAGGGGACGGAGAGGTTAGGCGTGGAACGGAGGAGTGAGAGAGGGGACACGTTGACGACGGGACTCGCCGGAGGTGAGGCAAAAGCTCGCCGGAGCTTGGAGAGAGAGAGAGGGAGAAAAGAATGGTGAGAGATGAAGATGGGAGCTCGGAGAGAGGCTTGGGGTCTTGTTTATAGACGGGCGGAGGCGGTGGCGCTCCGTGGCGCGCGCGGCAAGTAAGCCCGAAGGCGGTGGCGCCAGTGAGGCGGCGCGGCACAGTGCGGCGGTGGATGACGTCGGCGGTATGGGCGGCGGCGCGTCGACGTGACCGGAGGAGGGAGAAGGAGGCAGGCGGGCTGAGCTGGGCTGGAGAAGCTGGGCCGAGGGAAAGGGTGTGGCCCAAGCGCGGCTAAAGAAAAAGAAAAGGAGAAGAGAGGAGCGGGCTGGGCCGGCAGGGGAAAAGGAGAGAGGGGCGGCCCGGAAGAGAAGAAATGGTTTGAACATTTTTCTGGATTTCGAATTTGAATGAATTTCAAATTCGAACAAAAACGAAAATCGATTAAACACTCAAAACAAATCCAAATAAATCCAAAAATGCGCATGATGTGATTTTGATGCAAGTTTAACAATCAAAAATTTGAAATTCATCTTGGGATTAATTCCTACTTTGATTTTATTTGTTGTAAATTCAAATGCTTCAAATTTTTAATAGATTTTTAAATGAAGCAAACACTTGAGCACAAATTTTATATTTCAAAATTTCAAATTCGACTACGCTTTATTTATTTTAGTGAGTTTTATTTTCGAAAAATCATGGCAAGGTATGATCACACAAAAAGATTTAAATTTTTAGCGATTTTTTACTGTTTTGGTTTCGGCTCTGGATTTTTAGGGTGTGACAATGACACCGTTGACTTTTTTCGTTACTTTGACCATCCGTCTTATCTATAAATATTTATGCAAATAGCTAATTGTATAAGTTAAGTTTAAAGTGCTTTTGATGACAGATACAATGATATCCATTTCACGTAAGAAAACTAATTATTTAAATATATATTGTTGGTCAAAGTTCAACAAAAAAGTCAATGACGTCATATATTTAAAACCGGAGGGAGTAGTAGGAGTACTACGAGCGAGATGTGCCCGTAAGGGACGGTTGTCCTTTTCCAGGTTGACAATTTCTGCGCCGGGATAGAGTGGTCCCTGTACAGGAATCTGTTTTACGATTCCTTCTGTACAGTGGTGTACAAGAATATACTTTATCAATTTATTTTATTTGTTTTTAGACCAGACGAAATCCCTCGTGTCTTCTTTTATTGGGGAAAAAAGATTCATAAAATAATGGTCAGAAACTTATTCAGAGCTTAAAAGGTCTACATATATACTTTGTTTATGCTAGCAACTCCCCAAAACTATCACATACTTGTTCATTCAGAGCTTGCTTGTTCAGTGCTGAAAGATACCTAGCAAAAGTGGTTAAAAGAAGCAGAAGTCCATTGAACGCTCATTTCCCTCGTCTTTCTTTGTCTTTGTTGCCATTTTCATCCTCATCTTCCATCTTCTTCACTGCAGTGCTGAAGTCACACCTTGACTTTTTGTTTGGGCCATCACGTTTCACACGTCCTCTCCTGCATGAATAATCCAATGCCATGTGACTAATCTGTTCTTCTTGTCTTTAAACCACAGCGAAAAAAAATGCTGCCCCATATAGCAATGACGAGCACATTTTATAGAATATAGGCATTGGATCAATATTGAGTTGAACTTCTCAAACACAATATTGTTCCTCGTTGTCCCAATTGACCAGCACAAAGCTGCCAGACAGCACACTGAATCTGTTCATCTGTTGGTAAATTTGCAGGAGCCCATGCATGTTAGATTATCTTGGCCTAGTTTTGCTGCCAACACACGTACTCAAAACTCTCCAAATGCTAGGTTCTACTGTGCACATACTACTTCCTTTTTTTTGCGAACTGCACATACTACTTCCTTGATAAGTTGATATCCTCTCTTGATCATTTGTTTCTTGCAAGAATTGGATTAATTACATGAGATCTGCCGCATGTAAAAACATAATTTTTTGGGTATTTGGTTCTCCATTTTTTATAAAAAGATTTATGATGATTTTGAAAATATCATAAAAATCGTCATAGAAGATAATCAGCAACACACAATCTATAGCAAAGGTATTTTCATCATAAGTCTGTCATAGAAGGTTATTTTTGACGAATTTATCAGGTTTTGTGACGTAATTAACCCGCCATAGAAGACCATAATTGTTGTAGTGTTGAAGTGATTCCCTGTCCTGATTAAATTAATTAAAAACGGGTCTTATATGTCATTTGATCAGGTGGTATGTCTTCTTATCTGGCCCTTGTTGCCACAAGAATCTTGCTTTTATTTTCTTTATCTCCCTGCCATATGTTGGCATTGTTGAAACGGATGAGTCTACCAAAAATCAATCTACTTCCACTATTGAGCATCTTTTCTCTCCAACCATCCGATATCTTTCTGCTTTTATATTTTGGAAATTGCAATTCAGATACCCTTGGTCTTCCTGAGGACACAGGGGCACACACATATACTTTATTGGTAAATATCTTTTTTTTTGCGATTACACAGTACAACTCAGACACGCACAATGCACGCACACTCGCCCCTATGAAAGCACATACGCAAACCCTACCCTATGAGCATCTTCGAAGACTGAGCCGGCAAATCTTCAAGATTGACGAAGTCACTACTGGCGCCTCGCTGTCGACGGCCACGCCGTCTCCCGCTGAACGCACAATGCCGTTAAATCTTAAAAAATTCGCTCTCACGGGAAGTCTATAATCAAATATGTGTTCGTACATGCTAGTATTTTCATTGTCCTCTCCCAAGTACATGACATCACTGCTATTGAAATTGATTAAGCCTGGTTAGCTGCTCAAGAGTGTAAAACACATTTCAACTTTTCTTGTCATGTCATCTTTGAAAATGCTACTCCTACAATTGTACCATCTGCATGCCGTAAGAGTGCTTTATGATCTTTCTTCGATTGATTTCCTCAAAACATTATCTTGCTTGACCAGCTCCTTTGTCCTCCAAATAGCTTTCCTTATATAGGCATCGATTGGCCAGAAAGGTCGTGTCGCCGGTCAGCTCAGGATCCGGAGAATTCAGCAACGTCTGCGCGGCGGCGTTGGGCCATCTTGGACTCATCCCCTCAAACGCTGCATCACTCACGTCATGTCGATCGGCCCGACTCAAAGCAATTATAAAACCCACAGATGTCGGCAGCGCGTGTCACTCCGCGAGACGCGGCCCATTTCCTAACACCAACCCTCCTCCGGCAAATCGTTCGATCATCTTGGTGCATGATACACGGCCGCCGGATCGGAGGCGTCACCGAAATATTTATCACTAGATAAGTGCACGGATCATACACTGGTCAACTATGCCGTCACGTTCGTTCAGAGAGAACGGAAGTGGCGTGAGTGCGTGACGTATGTACAAGCTTTAGCCATGACCGACTGATCGCCGAATTTGCGGCGCGGCATTTATCTCCTCCGGTGCTCGTCGTGGACCTGACTGCAGCAGACCATTGCTGTAATAAGGACAAAAACGATCATATAGAAACAGATTTGGTTTGTGTTTAGAATTTCAGGTCCTCTCCTGATCAGGTAATAATTAAAAGATCACAACACCAATCGACGACTCTCCAACACGTCGGGAATTGTTCGTATGTGTCACTGGCATGATGCTTCCATGCAGCATATGCGGTACACTATTGCCCACAACTGAAGACCGTTCCACAGTTGCAGCTTACGACTGTCATTGTCCCATCCTAATGGTCCAAAGCATTCGACCGAGTACTAGTAGGCCTTCCTTGGGAGAGAGGACTCAGAGGAGAAATCCATGGACAAATCACGAGGCCTGAGCCGCCGCGTCTTCCATCTTCTTCTTGGCCTTGGCCTCGTTCCACTCGCCGTAGGAGTATGACGCGAGGCCCCAGAGCGAGAGCGCGAGCGCGACGCCCTTCTCGCTGGTGAACCGCTCGTGCAGGAAGATGACGGCGGCCACCTCCGTGACGGGGATGAACACGGCGATGAGGATGCCGGCCAGCAGCGTGTGCACGCAGAAAATGACGCCCACGGCGCCCAGGAAGAAGAACTGCCACAGCACGGCCGACCACACCAGCACCGTGTAGTACCGGGCTTCACCCAGCTCGAAGTGACGCGCCTCCCGCGGGATCGCCTGCAGCAACAAAAACAACGCAGTTATTCATGAGAGCTCAAACAAAGTTTACCGGCGTTTCAGTAATCAGTACATACCAAAGAAAATCGCTGCCGTGTGCATAGAAACATAAAGCTATGACACGAAGAGAGAACGTGGAAAGTTGATGAATAGAGGCATGCTTTCCCCCCCTGCTTTGTAAAATATCTGTCACCTGCCGACTTAGCGGTGTACTTGACTACTTGGTGACTTAGTTTCTCCTCCTTTCTTTTTTTTTTTGGCAAAAGAAGAAAAGGAACTTGGTGACCACATACAAGCTTTACACTGCATACTTTGTTACTGTCAGTGTGCCCATGTACTAAAGCTTTATCCCAGGAAGACGAAAAGGTTGAACTAGGAAGTGCGATGGCTGGTAAAGTGTTTCCATCTGTTTTGCAGAAAACAAGCAACCAGAACAGAGTTGCTCCGTATTGCTCTTGCTTTTACATCATCTTTCGCTAATGGCGCTACTCGGCTCCTGATGCAGGCATCCCTGCTTCCTCCTAGTGCGTGCTGGTACGCAATCCTTTCATATTGCGACTCACGGTTAGTGGTGGTGGAGCACATACTCACCTACCTGAGACACTATGCAACAGGATAAGCATGTAATTCGGTAGGGACTACTTTGTCCTGACTGCCCCTGCTTTGGGGAGGCAGAGACGGCACTGCCCACTTCGCATCCTTTTCGTTTGTGAAAGTGTATTTTTCCGTTTATAAGGTTCTGCTAAAAACAAATGACTCGCATAAACGCCCTTTTGAATGGCACCTCACATAATTGGGAAATGGGAAGAAAAAAGCCGTGCCAGAAATGAGAGGCTGGGAACAATGGCAGCACTAATTTAATTAGGAAGCTCATGATTGTCACTACTCCAGCAACGAGCCAGTCATCTACGAACTGCTTGGTACAAACCTTGCATACAGTCAGCTCAGCTCTTTCAGAACTGAAAGTCCGAAGCCTTTACTGAATCCAACTAAATCTAAGCTGTTTTACTTGAACGCCTTACATATGTACTCCCTCTGTTTTTTTTTAACATGCGAATTGGAGTAACCAGCATCATCATGTATTAAAATTCGAAGGGAGTAGAGCTCATATGATGACTATCAACGGAGAAAGAGTGATCGGGAGAGAAAGATGCTAGCTGAGGAGACCGTTGGACATGACCCATCAAGGGTGGACAGATTCATAGGTCTCCTCAGAAAACATGGTACTCCCTCCGTCCCTAAATATAAGAGATTGTTGACTTTCAGACATCAACTTTGACCATTCGTCTTATTAAAAAATTTATGAAAATAATATTTATTTTCTTATAATTTGTTTCATCAGTAGATATACTTTAAATATAATATAATTATTTTTATATTATTATAAATATTTTGAATAAGACGAATAGTCAAACGTGATGTCTGAAAGTCAACAATTCTTTATATTTAGAGACGGAGGGAGTATGATCATTTCAGCTATGATCTTTGTCGCAGTCTCATCATCGCAGACAGGGTCGATCAATAATTGATTCCTCTAGTCTAGATTAAAATGGACAGGTCCACGTCCTTTTCTCTCTGTTTTTCGAACATTTTTAAAGTGAATTTACGTGAGGAAATTAAACGCTTGACTACGACTCGACGGGACCTCACACAAAGAACCGCTAGTGTAATTGCCACGCTCTCAACGGATTGCCATCCATTTCACTACGTTCAATTTATGTCTTATGAAAGAGTGGGCCAGGCCCAATCTTTTCGTAGTTCGGAAAATGAAGTGTTGATGGCGACATGGGAGGCTGCAAATCTGGGGTTTGTTTGTCAAAAAAAAAAAAAAACAATCTGGGGTTTGTATTGTTGCCGTTAGCACGTTACTAAACCACCTGATCGCCGCCGCATATTCTTCCGTCAGTTTCGCGACAAGGAGGAAGACCAACAATTATAGTACTCTGCTCAACAATCTAGTTAACGTTCTGCAGTGTGTAGGCTGGAGGCAAGAATCTCATGACCTTTTCTTTTAATTTTCGCTCATAGGAGTAGGAGACAATATAATCGCTGAATTCTCATATTCCGGAACTGCACCTAAATCATTGCAAATAGTAACAAACAACTGCATAGTTTGGTTGTTTCTTGTTATCGTTTCGTTGGAACTCGTAACTAGATGCTGGCGTCATGAACTACTAGGAAGTAGGAATCGGTGAGGCTAGTGAAGAATTAATGGCGACACGTGGGGCGCGCACCTGGAAGTCCTTGTTTACGATCATGCCGACGGTGCAGAACGCGGTGGCGAAGAACCCCATGACCAGCTGCATCTCCATCACCAGCGCGTACGTCACGGCGCGGCCGCCGCCGGCGGCGCGCTTGTACGCGAGCTCGACGAGCGGCAGGACGAGCCCGTACAGCGCGGCGGCGCCGAGGGTGAGGGCGAATCCCAGCCAGTACTGGCCCCTGGTGACCCCGGCGGGGCGATCGGAGGAGACGTGCAGGCCGAGCACGACGGCGCCCACGGTGAGGAGCGCCACGGCGTTCACGGACGCGGCCGTGAGGCGCTGCCGCACGACGAGGTACGCGAAGAACACCGTGAACGCGAGTTGCGTCGAGATGAGGATCGCCGACGTGGACACGGGGAGGTAGGCGAGGCCGTAGGCGTAGATGAAGTCGTCGGCGCCCGTGGCGAGGCCCAGCGCCGCTGCGGCCAGCAGGATGCGCGGCGGCGTGAGCACGACCGGCGCGCCCCGGCCGTCGCGCGCGCGGCGGGCGGCGTAGGACGCCGCCACGGGGACGAGCAGCAGCGGCCAGCCGCCGGTCTCGAGCCACGCGGAGAGCCACTGCCGGTGGCCGCCCTTGCTGAAGTAGAGGCGGCTGAGGAGCGGCCCGCCCGTGGCGCCCAGCGCCAGCATCCCGCAGTTGAGCGCCACCAGGAGGCGGTGCATCGTCTTGCTCCGCGCCGGCCGCGAATCCTTGTGCGCTTCCACGTCCATGGCGGCTGCGGCGAGCTGTGCCTTGCCTGGGTCCATAACGCACACGAGTGTTGCTGCCGTCCGTCCACCACTATACCTGGTAGGTTTGGAATCTAGCGCTACACGCTTTGGATACAACGGTAACGCCGGCGGCGGATGTTATATATATCTTCACGCGTTGAGGACGTGTGATTTGGCCGTTTGGCGCACAGAAGCTTATTTATGGTTGGAGATTGGACAGAGCAAGCACTGGATCGGGTTACTTATTCAGGATTTGCTCCTCTCCTGAGATTTTGTAGATCTTTCAGTCACATTTCTGAAACAATAAAACTGTACTGCTGGAACAATTAAACAATACTGATGAAACAATTAGTTTCTAGGTGGAACATTTTGTTTTTCATAGAACATTTTTTTGACCGAGATTTTTAGGCTGTTGGATCAACATCCAATGACTGAAAAAAGTGATTGAGATTTAGCAAAATCTCAGTCACCTTAGGGCAGGTACAATGCTACACGTAAGCAGTCTCATAGCCCGTCTCATGCAACTTTATATATAATTTTTTGATGAGGTGGAAGCGAGAGAGGGTGGTGAGAGAAAGAGGTGGTTGTTTCGCGAAGCAACCGCCTCATACGCTAAAATTTAGGAGTATGGGATGGCTTACACACCATTGTACGAGTTATAGTTGACATGTAACTCATAAATATTCCTTTGCTCACCCACAAATTAAGCAAAGATGCAATTACTAAGAGACAACTAAAACAATCACCTATTGTACAAACGGTCTGATGGACCGTCTCAAGATTATGAGACGAACTATGAGACAACAGCATTGTACCTGCCCTTAGAAGGAGACATCTCCTTTTTTCCTTTCTACTTTGACTTTTTTGGGAAATATAACTCGATCTCACTAGATGCAATTATTGTCTTATTCTTAGGCTAGTCCCAGTAGGGGCATTTTGTTGTTTTCAGTAGTGCCACATAAGCAACAAGACAATTATTTGATAATTGAAATAGCTCATATAATGCATAATTTTATTTTCATGATTTACAAGAAGCACATGCAAGATATAACTTATGTTGGAAACAGTGCAGACATGATTTCATCTAGTTGAAACCTCTTTCCTCTCTCTATTCATAATTCTATCCTCATGTCATAAAAAAGCCTATGTGGCGCATCATTTATTGAAAATGGAACTTCCGTTTGAAAGTATCCTTATAGCACATGCCAATCATCACTAATGTTAATAAATTCATTTTCTTGATCTGATAGGATGTGCCCCCACTATCAATTACTAATTGTTAAGATTTATTCCTATTCCTCACAAACCTCATACTGAAAATGGAAACGTACGTCATGGTGACCGCTTCCTAAATTTTGGCTCAATCCAATGAATCAGTCATTAATTTCCAATGTTACATATTTTTAGTTAATTAGGTTGTGATTGATAATATGTACATGTAATTCATGGTTAAACAATTTATAAAGAAAAGGAAATAATTTTTAGTTTATGTATTAAGGAGTGCCATTCTAATCAAGAGTCGGCATGGCATGTGAGAAGTATATCAAACGACATATTATTCGTTATACGGATTATTTTTGCGATTGTGCTGAGTTAAACATTGTTATTATATTGAACTTGCTTATCCGGTTATACTATTATATATTTTCAATTGCAACTCGCTTCAACTACCAATAACTTATAGTCGTTGTGATCAGAAGATACCCTTGTCGTATCTAATTGTTGGGCCAATCCCATCGTGAAAATTCAGGACATAAGCAGGCTCATTTTTATGAGTATGGGTCAAAGACATGATGCAAAGTTGTTATTGACTTATTGCTACCAAAAATTTAGCTGCATAATGACAGTTTGTAAGGTTAGTCTCAATGTAAGGTTTCATTTAACCGTTTTCAAAAGTGCCATGTCATTTGAGTCACCAAATGAAAACAAACTCTCTCAATCCAAAGTTTCATAGAGAAATTTCATAGGCTAACATATCACTTAAATGTTGCATCTAAATGACCAATGGTAGTGAATGAAATATGAAACAAATTATTCTTAGTGAAGTTTCATTCCAATGTCATAGTTTTTGTAATCGTGTACACTGAATTTCATGGGATGAACCCAACTCCTCTCTCTCATCATAAATTCTATGCCATGTCACTATTTTGCATGTGTGGCATGTCATTTATTGAGTTTAAAATCCTTATGAAGCTTGCATTGAGATCGGTATAATACTACACATGCTTTATGTTTGCATATTTGTTTCATATCCTTAGATTGTACTCCAAATAATATATTTAAGGATGGTATAACAACTTTTTTGGACAGTGACACGATTATTTTGTAATGTCGTCGTATAAAAATGATTATTAAGGATTGTACCTTAAAGTCACAAGTTCTCTCTTAAAATCACAAATACATTTATCAATAATTCGGTGATAATTTTTTATTTTACTTGCGCATGTCAATATAATATGTGATACTCATTTGCGTAACGATTTCCGCAAGTGATGTAATATGCAGTTCCTTACGACGTCGATGGCACAATTTTTATTAGTGTCATGAGGCTTTAATGGGTTTAAGAGAACAAATGCCAAGGACCAATAAAAGAAGTTGTTTATACATAGCATACAAGTTTTTTCAAAGTAAAATTTCACTTACCAAAGTTCAAAAAATATTTATCACTTCATATTTAAATATACCTATTTGAATAATTATTTTTATTTATTATTGTTTTTCTTTTGATCGTGATGTCACACAACCATTTCACACTATGCCGCGTTAAGTCATTCACGCGGGCGTGCCGCACGGGCATCTTTAATATATCTCGCTCACCGGAGTCCCAAAAAAAAAAATTAAAATAAAATGCGATAAGAATGTGAGGGGATACAGAGTCAAATAGATGTCCTAGCCCTTTTTAGCCCACGGCGGATGCAGCGATGAATTTTGGGTCGTGGCGTTGAAGGCCGGTGAATTTTGAGTGACAGGCAGAATTCCTGCAGCCGTCAGAACGGAATGGCAAGTCGACGTCAGGCGTTAATAATTGAGCACTAATGCACTATAGAGGGTAGAGGAGGTAGGCCAGGCCGTAGGCGTGGTCGCGTGGAGGAGGTCGTCGAGACCCATGATCATGACGCCAATGACGCGCGCGGACGCCGCCCGGAGTCGGGGCGATATGAGGAAGAAACGCGTGCTGGGCTTCCTGCACGCACCGTCGACGACGACGATGTCGAGGCGGCGGAAGGAGAAGTGAAGCCGCACGAGCAGGAGCGGGAAAACGGTGGTCTGGAGGAAGCTGGAGAACCACTTGCTGGGGCCGCCGTAGAGGAAGTACGCGCGGAGGCCCAGCGGGCTGCCAGCCGTACGTACTGCCGATGACCATGACATGAATGGAGTGGCCTGGTACGTGTGATATATAGCGCTCTGGCCGACCTTCGCGGTGTGGTGACCTTGCATGCTGCTGTTACGTGTCTCCACTTCCATGATCACTCGTGTGCAGCGGTGACATTAAGTTGCCGGGGTGTACTAGTTTTGATGGAACTCAAGGAGCCAGCCACTGCCAGAACGGAATCAGCGAGGCTGGATTTATATACCAGCGAGATCAAGATGTGCCCGCAAGGGACGGATGCCTTTCCAGGTTGACATTTTCTGCGCCGGGATAGAGCGGTGCGTGTACAGGAATCAGTTTTATGATTCCTTCTTTGACGAGCTAGTACAAGTTAAACAAGTTAAAGCACTGGAATAAACTTTATCATCTTTGGTTTTTTGTAGACCAAGGGAAGAAATTGTTTGTGCGTAGCTCCTCTTATTTGGAAAAAGGATTCATAAAAATACAGGTCTGAAATTATTCTGAGCCTAAAAGGGTTGCATACCTTTTTGTTTATGCGAGCCAAAAGCCAGTTTTGCAAGCTCATGCGTGTGGGGATTTGGCTCTTTATATATATATATATATATATTTGAAAGGGATCAGTATTGAGCAGTGCCAGTATTAAAAATTTAAAAGGGATTCGGCTCTTTATGTTTTTCATAATATGGACTTTCCTTTCAAATACTTTGCTTCCACCAATTTAATCCACATCCCTGTCACATCCATGCTTTTGAATAACCACTTTCCAAGTAAGCATAGATTTTGTTTTCCAAGTTTTCTATGCCTAGGCCTCCTTGACCTTTTCGCAAACACATTATTAGGTCATTTGACCATGTGATATTTTATCTTCTCTGCTCCTTTGATCATCGAATTTGCGCGGAGGTACATATATATATTTTTTTGCCATCGAATCTGCCACTTTCCATGCATGTACAAGTTTTTAACCATGAGCTATTTTGATCATCGAATTTGCGCAGAGGTATATTCTTTTTGCGAATGACAAAAAGATTATATTAAAAAATAAAGATATCTTACATCAAGGCTCTGAAAGATAAATAAAACGTAGAGAAAATCAGATTTGGTTTCTATATAGAATTATTAAGTATAATATTCAATATACAAATCATATTGATAACAAAAAAAATATTTGCGTTATTATTCAATATACAAATCATATTGATAAGTGATAACAAGAATTTCAGGTCCTCTCCGGATCGGGTAATTGAAAAATACACCAATTTGCTACGGCTCCAACACGTCGCGAGTGGTTCGTATGTGTCACTGGCATGATGCTTCCATGCACCATGCTGTACACTATTGCCTACTGATCGAACTGAGCCGAATTGAAGACCATTCCACAGTTTCGGCTACGACTGACAGGACGACTCCACCCATAACGGCCACAGGAAGAAACATACTATGATACAATCGGTCATCATCCCATCCCAAGGGATCAAAGCATACGGATTCACACAGTAGGCCCTCCTCCGGAGAGAGAGAGAGAGAGAGAGAATCCATGGACAGATCACGAGTCCTGGGCCGCCGCTGCTTCCGTATTCCTCTTGGCCTTGGCCTCGCTCCACTCACCGTAGGAGTATGACGCGAGGCCCCAGAGCGAGAGTGCGAGCGCGACACCCTTCTCGCTGCTGAACCGCTCGTGCAGGAAGATGACGGCAGCCACCTCCGTGACGGGGATGAACACGGCGATGAGGATGCCCGCAAGCAGCGTGTGCACGCAGAAGATGACGCCCACGGCACCCAGGAAAAAGAACTGCCACAGCACGGCCGCCCACACCAGCACCATGTAGTACCGGGCCTCGCCCAGCTCGAAGTGACGCGCCTCCCGCCGGATAGCCTGATGGAGCAAAAACCCAGTTTGCGTGAGCTCAATTATAGTTTACCGATGTTTCAGTAATCAGTGCAGAACAAGGAAATTGCTGCCGGAATGTGCAATGCTTCCTTGACGTGTGCATAGAGACAAAAAGGTATGACATGAAGACACGTACGTGGAAAGTCGCTGAACATAGCTATGCTCCGGAGCAAGATTTGCAAAACCGTCAGTAACGGGACCGGTTTTGGCAAAAATAGAGAAAACCGTTCAGGTCCAGCTTGTGTTGCCTCGCTGGTTTTTGGGTTTCGTATTTTTAAAAATTTAAAAAACGAACAAATCATCGGTAAATGGGAAAAATCGACCCATTTGCTTTCTAAAGAAGAATTTGTCTCGATTCTCAAAAACCAGAAAAATTGAATCGGCTTGCTTAAGTTTCTTCTAAATTCAGTTTTAGTCTTTTGCTCAATTTACCGGCCGATTTTACCGATTTTCACCAGCAAAAATAGTCCGGTCTGATAGCCGCGGTTCATTTTTTGAAACCTTGGTTGGGAGCAAGGAACATATGGGGAAGGAAAAGATAAGACTCAAGAAAATATATGGTCGTGATGTGTGGTTGGTGGTTATGCAGACTCCATGATATTTTATTTTATATACTGTTAAACTCTCATTTCTCTATTTATTATTTTTTATCATATGAAGTTACATAGAAAAATGATGAAAGCATATATAAATTGAAACCTTATGTCCAGGGCACTAATAGCCAATTGAATTTTTTTCATCCATCCATATAAATTAGGAGAAGCTGACGAAGAAGTCATTTTACCAAACGTTTACAAGCACAGACATAACCACATACAACACAATTGTTTTTCTAGAGAAGGCAGGGGTTAAAGAGTATTGTTTTTTGTTTTCCACTTATAAGGTTATTCTAAAAACAAATGATTCGCATAAACGCCCTTTTGAGTATATAGAGGCGGGGAAAGAATAAAGCCGTGCCAGAAATGAGAGGCGGGGAACAATGGCAGCACTGATTCTACCTAGGAAGCTCATGATCGTCACATAATTGGGAACGGAAAGAATAAAGCCGTGCCCGGAAATGAGAGGCGGGGAACAATGGCAGCACTGATTCTGATTAGGAAGCTCATGATCGTCACTACTACACCAACAAGCTCTTTAGGAACTGAAAATCTGAAACCTTTACTACTTTGTAAGCAGTTTTAGTTGCACACCCTGCACATGCACTCCATCCGGGGTTTTTTTTTTCACATGTGAATTGGAGTGACCAGCATCATATATTAAGATTCGTGGGGAGTACAGCTCATATGATGACTATCGACAGAGAAAGAGTGATCGGTAGAAAGAAGCTGAGACCGTTGGACATGAGTCACATGACCATCCGGGGTTCTTTGTGCAGTCTCATCGCACACAGGATCCATCAATAATCGACGTAATTGATTCCTCTGCATTAAAATGGGCAGCTACACGTCCTTTTCTATTTGTGTTTTGAACATTTTCATAATAATAAATTAATTAAGTGAGCAGATTAGACCCTTGACTAGGACTTGCCAGGCTCTCACATAAAGAGCCGCTGGTATGAGTGCCCCCGGGTTGCCAACTTGCCATCCATTACACTGCATGCATTTTGTGCCTTGAATGAAAGAATGGGTCACATGCCCAATCTTTTCGTAATTGAAGTGTCGAGGCATGGGAGGACGGATGATATGGTTGACCAATCGAAGCCTGATAAAATAAATATGGGCAAATATATCGTAACAAAAGTAGTTGCAGGCGGATATATGAAAATCCCGCTAATATACAGGTGGGTATTCGCAATAGTTGCGGGTTGTAACTTTTAAAATTCTGATTTTTCAAATGGAAACGTACTATTACTGCAACCCTTTTCAAATGCTGATTTTACTTTTTCATTGCACCTTGTCCATTCATGCGTACTTATTGCAACTCAAATTTTGCTTGATCATAGACGACGCCATGCATTGTCCATTATTCATAGTACTTTTTATAGATTTTTTTAATGCAAGTTTTAGGGCTCATCACGCCCACGGAGCTTCTGTATTAAAGCACTCGTTTTAGTTACAACGAAACTAGTAACTAGACGTTAGACGCTGGCGTGATGAACTATACTAGGAAGTAGGAATCGGTGAGGCTCCTTGCAGAAGTAAAGGCGAGACATGGTGCACGCACCTGGAAGTCCTTGTTGACGATCATGCCGACGGTGCAGAACGCGGTGGCGAAGAACCCCATGACCAGCTGCATCTCCATCACAAGCGCGTACGTCACGGCGCGGCCGGCGCACTTGTACGCGAGCTCGACGAGCGGGAGGATGAGCCCGTACAGCGCGGCGGCGCCGAGCGTGAGGGCGAAGCCCAGCCAGTACTGTCCCCTGGTGATCCCCGCGGGGCGGTCGGAGGAGACGTGCAGCCCCAGCAAGACGGCGCCCACGGTCAGCAGCGCCACGGCGTTCAACGACGAGGCCGAGAGGCGCTGCCGCACAATGAAGAACGCGAAGAACACCGTGAACGCGAGCTGCGTCGAGATGAGGATCGCAGACGTGGACACGGGGAGGTAGGCGAGGCCGTAGGCGTAGATGTAGTTGTCGGCGCCCGTGACGAGGCCGAGCACCGCGGCGGCCAGCAGGATGCGCGGCGGCGTGAGCAGGACCCGCGCGCCCCGGCCGTCGCGCGCACGGCGGGCGGCGTAGGACGCCGCCACGGGGACGAGCAGCAGCGGCCAGCCGCCGCTCTGGAGCCACGCGGCGAGCCACTGCCGGTGGCCGCCCCTGCCGTAGTAGAGGCGGCTGAGGAGCGGCCCGCCCGTGGCGCCCAGCGCCAGCATTCCGCAGTTGATCGCCACCAGGAGGCGGTGCATCGTCGTGCTCCGCGCGGGCCGCGAGTCGTCGTTGCGCGCTTCCACGTCCATGGCGGCGAGCTGTGCCTTTGCCTGTGTCCGTGCGCGAGATGCACACCGGTGTCACGCTGTGGGGAAGTGTGCTTTGGTGCGCAGAAGCGTATTTATGGTTGCAGATTGTAAAATCGCTCCGTATATTGATTTAATTAGACTGTTATAAACAGATTTTACGTATGTGATGATGGACATGTAGTTTGACTTGTAATATACTTTGTAACCTGAATTTATGCTCGTGTGTTCATTTGTGATGATTGGCAATGTTGTTTCACTGATGTGCTTGCGGTCTTGGGCGTTGCTTGAGAAGCATATCGGGAAAATACCGGAGTTGTGCTTATTTTGGTTGAGTTCTTGGCATGGCATCCCTCTTATGGACAGCCAGGTAACTTAGCTAAAATGTGCAAAACTTGAGCGGCTCTCACATACACTTTGTATCTACCTACTTTGCGATATATTAAGTGGTCGTTTCTCGTAGCTGGCCTGGTTCACCTTCGCCAATCATCGCCACGGTAACCCTTCGGCACGTGACGCCTCCGCCGCTAACCCCGCCCATCGCGCTCCCACCGCCCGTAGCTTCGGTGCTGCCTGCGCCTCGTCACCCCGCCGACCGGCTTACGTCCATCCCACCCCAAGCCTCCCTATAAACTTGGGAACAATCCATCAAGCCCCAACCAAGGACCATAACCCCACAAACTTTAACCTCCGAAAACTCTAGGTCGCCGGCAATGGTGGGATGGGGAGAAGATGTGGCAGCCAGCAATTTTCATAAATAAACCGAAGTAGTGAAAATGAGATTGAAGCAACATTGGAATATATTCCCTAAGGCGACTCGTAGGAAAGTGGTTTCCCTACGGTTTTTCGCCCTTTCCTAATGTTTCGAGGCCGAAGGGAATTGGGCGATTCTAGTAGTGATGCGGAACAATAATATATGCTACTGTATATTATCTCTTCCATCCAATACGAGGTGCAAATGATATATTGGCAAGTGCTTTCATGGCTGTAGAGATCTTCAGCTACTACTTTAATTAATTAACTGTCAGCTAAATAACGCTGTGTGCGAAAACGCAGAGGCGTGAAACTATTTCCTTTTTCTAAAAAAACTGTCAGCTAAATTCTATTTGCCACAGGGTACAAACCCAGCACCCGACGTTATTGCGGGCAACGTCCTGAGTTTGGACTCTACTCCCTCCGTCCCAAAATATAAGGGATTGTTGACTTTCAGACACCACGTTCGACCATTCGTCTTATTCAAAATATTTATAAAAATATAAAAATAATTATGTTATATTTAAAGTATATCTACTAATGACACAAATCATAAGAAAATAAATACTATTTTTATAAATATTTTGAATAAGACGAATGGTCAAAGGTGATGTCTGAAAGTCAATAATCCCTTATATTTTGGGACAGAGGGAGTATTTGCCACAGCTGGCGTCCTTACTAGTATTTTTCTAGTTTGAAGCGCATTATAAAACTGTCATCGTGGTTCATGAGGCCGCTGCCGAGTTGCCGAGAGGCTGACCGCCCGGACGAGCAGAACGGCGTCCGCGAGCTCCCCAGGGTACTGGTTCGGTAGCCTCGGCGCTCTGTTGGGAGCAGCAGGCAGCACTGCATCTGCATGCGTTCTTAGGCCGAGCTTGCGTCAATGTAGTCGCCATCCGGCATCCACGTTGGCGACGCAGGGCAGCAGATGCTGTGCGCGTGTGCGGTGAGGAGTCGGAACACGAAGCACCCACTTGATGACTTCCCAGTTCCCACAACTTCTGGCGTTTTCACACGATTTCGCTTGACTAATAGACATCAAGAATCACGGAACGAGTCGATCAGATCGGGTGCATTAACTGCACAACGTGCAAACAACACACCGCGTGCTCAGATTAACATACTCCTATATAATTGTTCAGCGTGTCGATCGCACCATACCCATGCCGCGAAAATAAATTGGGTTGGTGTTGTAAACAACGCTTGGTCATACCCTGCTCCTCAGTACTACTACATACTACTAGCTTAGCTGGCTGGTTGAGTTGCGAGAGAGGAGGAGTCATGGATAGCGAAAGCGCGGTCCTGCTCCTCCCGGAGCTGCCGGAGTCCAAGACGAAGAAGGTTCCGGGACGGCTGGCGAAGGAGGTATGGGAGGAGTCCAAGAAGCTGTGGGAAGTCGTCGGCCCGGCAGTGTTCATGCAGGTGCTGCTCTACACCATGAACATCGTCAGCCAGGCCTTCGTCGGGCACCTCGGCGACCGCGACCTCGCCGCGTTCTCCCTCGCCAACACCGTCGTCGACAGGCCTCAACTTTGGTATCTTGGTACGTAGTTCTAACACTTCTCTTGCTGCCTATCTGCTCTCTAGTGGTAATCGGGTAATACGGTTTCGTCCGAACAACGACCCCCAGCTCCGTAATCCAATGGAAGGCATTGACGAGCATCCTACTCCCTCCATTGTTTTTTTTTTGTGTCATTTCAAACAACCAAAATGAACTGGAACAAACTTGTCTGAAACGTCATAGAAAAAAAAGGAAAAATCTATCTAGCTAGCTGTGGAGCTTCGTGGAGCCAGCGATCACCGTCTCATGCGTCGCGACGACCCGTGGTGGCGTGGTGCTCCTGCCTTACGTACGGCAGCCTAGATGAGGCTAGCAGCTACACCAAAGGAAGCAGGTGCTGCGGCCGCGCAAACAGGTTGAGCGGGGATGGAAGTGGCTCAGACGGAGTGAAGGGAGGCGGTTCGGGAGGAAGAAGGTGCGAGGTGCGCCGAGAAGATGATTCGGATTGGTAATTTTAGACTGGTAGCTAGATACCTTGATCTAGCTACAGGTAGCTGATTAGTCATGTCCAAAAAAAAAAGAATGGAGGGAGTATAAGTTTGACTCACTAATAATATCACAGGATGTGGCAGCATTGTAGTGCAAACAATTCACAGTTCTCCCTTATGGCTGCATGTCAAATTGAGACTAAATTAGTTGTCTTAGAGCGTCCCCGTAGAGGTGGCATATATTGACTCTTCACGTCATCTAAGAGGCAACATAAAACTACAAATCAACTAAAGTAATGACTACCCTCGCATGTCAGTGTCTCAATAAATGTTAGAGATTGCCTCTTGAAGAAGAGCTAGTAGCATTCTCTCTCTTTTTTTTTTTCTTCAATAGACAGAGTTAGCTAAGAAGCAACCATTAGAGAGAGGGGCAGCACCCAACTAGTACTGCACTTTTAGTAAATCTTAATTAAGGCATATGAATTAGGATATGAAAAAAGGATCGAATAATTGACTAGTGTTTGACTAACTAGGAGTTGAAAACGCGGGAATTAGCTAAGAGAGTTGTCCTACTCCATATGTAAATGATAGGAATTTTGAAGGAAATTATCTATTAACGTAGAGAAGTTGGTGTAAGAAGGGGGAAAAGAGAAATGCAGCATTATTGGATTTCTCAAAAGAAATGTAATCATGAGCTTTAATAAAATGTTACAATCCCTTAATAAAGGGTTCTCCCAAAAATGGGCTTGAAGAAAAAAAAAAAGCTGAAATGAGCTCCTCTATTTTAGAGTACAGAAAGAGTAGACAATCCTGGATTTGATAGCTCATGATACAGTTCTATTAAACTGCATTGTGCCAAAATGGTCCGCTGCTTTTTTGGAAGCATAAGTGAAACATGCCTCTATTAAAGCCCCAGCTCAGAATTTTAGGTCAACCAATCGGTGCATATAGCTCAATATCGTATCAGGGCAAGAGGTTTTGAGTTTGAATTATAGCGGGTAGGGGCGGAGCCAGGGTGTTTTCATGGCGTCACAAGACAGCAATAGAGTATGGTAATCTCAATAATGCTCCCACTGATGGCAAAGCTCCTCTCTCAGCTTGGCATGGCGAGTGCACTGGAGACGCTCTGCGGCCAAGCCTACGGCGCGAAGCAGTACCACATGCTGGGCATCTACATGCAGCGTTCATGGATCGTTCTCCTGGCAACTGCCATGCTTCTCTCCCCAATGTATATCTTCACCAGGCAACTGCTCACCGCGTTGGGCCAATCTTCCGAGCTATCGCGCGAGGCAGGCTTGGTCAGCATGTACATGCTCCCCTCGATCTTCATGTATGCCATCATCCTGCCAGTCTCGAGGTTCCTGCAGTGCCAACTCAAGAACTGGGTCACCGCGGTGGCTACGGCGGTGGTGTTCCTGGCGCACGTCGCGGGGACCTGGCTGCTGGTGCAGTACTTCGGGCTCGGGGTCTTGGGAGCAGCGATGGCGTTCAATTTCTCGTGGGCGCTGTTCTCTGCGCTGCAGCTCGCGTACGCCCTTGGCGGCGGGTGCCCGGAGACGTGGACTGGCTTCTCGGCGTCCGCCTTCGTGGACTTACAGGAGTTCGTTATGTTGTCCGCGTCATCGGTGTCATGGTGTGGTATGTTCTAGTCCATTGCATATATATCTCAGTTATCATATTTTGGATGGTGTCTACCAGCTTTGTTACTTGCACGTTCTGCTCTGCACGCTATGTGTGGAAACACATAGGCGAAAAACTATTTGTATTTTCTAAAAAAAATGTTTTCTTCTACAGCTTGGAGAACTGGTACTACCGTATAATGATTTTCCTCGCGGCGTACATGAAGAACGCCGAAATTGCAGTGGATGCACTGTCTATATGGTATAGATCAACCTTCTCTTGCCATTCTTTTTATGCCAAGACCATCTCTTACAATGGTCGATAATGTCAGGTGGTATACAAAACATACTGTTCCTGATTATGTATATATTTTTTTTGACACCTTTGATCAGTATGAGTTTCGCGGGATGGGAGATGATGATTCATTTAGGATTCTTAGCAGGGACTGGGTAAGCAGCTAAATTACATAACTATGATCTTAGAACGCGTTCAGAAAAGAAATAACCGGGTGCCCACTTATTATATTATTTACAAGGGTGCGAGTTGCTAATGAGCTTGGCGCGGCTAATGGACAAGGAGCAAGATTTGCAACATACGTGTCGACAACGACATCTTTTCTCATCAGCCTCCTCGCTAGTTTGGTTGCACTGATTTTCCACAACAAACTCGCGATGATCTTCTCGTCAAGCGAGCCTGTGATCCGTGCTGTGGATGACATTTCCAGTCTGCTGTCCCTCACCATTCTCCTAAATGGAATTCAACCTGTGCTCTCTGGTATGTACGTCCTTAGAAACGCTATGCACATCGTGGTAGTGCAAGTCTGCAACCTGGAGACCAATTATGTTCAATGTCTCTTTCCATGTCATTTTCCTTCATAAAACAAGTCACGATATCTAATTGTTACATCTACAGGAGCTGCAGTTGGTTCAGGGTGGCAAGGACTCGTTGCTTATGTGAACATTGGGAGTTACTACCTGATTGGCATCCCTTTTGGTGCTCTGCTAGGATGGGATTTCTTTTTGAAAGGAAACTGGCACGAGCTTGTGCCGTTTTCATTAATTAAAGAAGGGAGTACAAAATCGCCATGGAAGACGTTATATTACAAGAGCGTAATCGCTCACATCTCAGAAAAGGATCCAGCGCAGGCATATCAACTATGCAGCAGCATTTGCGATAGGTGTTTGGCCCCAGCTAGACACCATATCCTCGCTTCCTCTTTGATTTTTGCAATCAGGGAGGCTGCTGGAAGTTCTTTGTGCCGGAAGATACGTGCATTTCTTTCGTTCCAGATCTCCCAGTTGACGAGTAAGATCAGCGATCGCAGGCCTTTTCGTGGCACATTTGGCGATCCCGCCAGCGATGTCCACCATTGGTGTACTGAATCGGCTTGTGCCCAGTTTGAGGGATCTATCTCTGTAATGTTCGTCCAACGTGAGATACCATCCCATATTCGCCTTGTATATCGGCAACCTGATAGCATGTGATGTGCCGTCTCCAGGGTGTGCCTGCATAAAGGGCAATATTTGTTGTTTTGCCAACCTCGCGTTTCTAGTCTGTCTGCCGTCCACACACGGTTTTGGATGACCAGCCAAGCAAAAGTTTTGCATTTAGGTGGCGCCCAGGCCTGCCAGATCACCTTGTCATATGTCGCCCGTGAGCATCCAATGAATTGTGCTCTGTATGCTGAGGAGGCTTTGTATTGTCCCGTGTTCGTTAGCTTCCAAGTGATATCATCATCTCTGTTGTCATCTAGCTGAATATCTTGCACTAGATTCCATAGATTGACCAACTGTTGGATGTGTTGTGCCATTATGTTTGTGTGGAGGTTGAGGTCCCTAATCCATGTGTCTTGGTGTAGTGCCTCTCTGACCTTTCTTCGTTTCTTTTTGAGATGGCATAGATCATAGGCGCTATGTCTTTTGGTCTACATCCACCAATCCAGCCTGAGGACCAAAAGTTCGTCTTGGAACCATTACCCAAGGTTATAGAGGTGGCGGCTGCAAATAGCAGTCTATCAGTGTCGTCACAGGGGTTTCCAAGTCCAATCCAAGCCTTGTCCTCAGACTTCCATTCGTGCCACAACCAACGAAGGCGCAGCGCTCGCGCAAACTTCTCCATATTTAAGATCCCTAGTCCCCCTAGCTCTTTTGGCATACAGGTTCGTGTCCAGTTTACTTTACATTTTCCGCCAGTTAGGTTATCTCCATTTGCCCACATTAGTTTCTTCCTTTGATGGTCCAGCTCGTCCAAAACCTCTTTTGGTACTTTCATTGCTGTGAGGAAGTATACCGGCTGTGATGTCATCACTGATTTGACCAAGGCCGCTCGTCCTGCAAGTCCCGCATTTTTGCCTCTCCATGTCATCATTCTACCCATCGCCTTATCCGCCAGTGGTTGGTAGTCTACTTTCCGGAGGCGTCGTACCGATAGTGGGAGGCCTAAATACTTAAGGGGGAAGCTTGTGCGTGTGGCTGCCACCCCGTCTAGAACATCATCCAAGTCGATATTCTCACATCTGATTGCCGCGACCATTGATTTTTGGAAATTTGTTTGTATCCAGAAGCTTCCCCAAAGTGCCGCAATATGGAAGCGAGATTTGTAACGTCCTCTCGTGTTGGGTTAATGAAAACCGCAGCATCGTCAGCGTACATTGAAGTGCGCAAGCGTGCTTGTCTTCCTTTCAGCCTGGAAAGGAGGCCGTGTTCTGTTGCCATATCTAGCAGCTTTTGCAGCGGGTCAATTGCTAGAATGAAGAGCAAGGGGGATAATGGGTCGCCCTGTCGTAAACCCCTGCCGTGTTGTATTTCCTGGCCTGGGATGCCATTTAGAAGTATCCTGGATGTGGATGTGGATAAGATGGCTGCCACCCAGTTTCTCCACCGTTGTGGGAAGCCGCAGTGTTGCATGAGGGATAGGAGATAATCCCATCGGACTGAGTCAAATGCTTTGGAGATGTCAAGTTTGAAGAATAGGGCCGGCGTTTTGTTCCTGTGGAAGCGTCGAGCCAAGCTGCGGACATACATGAAGTTGTCGTGGATACTTCGCCCTCTGATAAATGCACTTTGGCTTGCTGAGATTATGTTGTTGATGCGTGGGGCGAGTCTGAGAGCCAGTACCTTGGTGATGATCTTGGCCACTGCATGTATGAGACTTATTGGTCGGAAGTCAGTGACCTTATCTGCTCCATCCTTTTTGGGAATCAGGACAACATTGGCTGAGTTAAGAAATCTCATGTTAATGCAGCGTTGATCATACAAAGCTTGTATAACGGCCATGAGGTCGTTTTTTATTATTTCCCAACAGGATTTGAAAAAATTGATTGTGAAACCATCTGGCCCCGGGGCTTTGTCTGAAGGCATTTGATTTATGGCACGGTGTACCTCGTCTTCAGAGAATGGTTCATCCAAGGCTGATAGCTCGATGGGTTGGATGCCCATGTTTGTCCAGTTGATGTCCCTATTACGCGGCTGCGGTTGGGTCATTACACTGTTGAAGTGGTCGTGTATGACTTGTTCCTTTTGTTCATGGATGACTGCCCAACCGTTATTTTTGCGCAACCTCTGAATGTGATTCTTCCTTCTTCTTGCATTCATTCTTAGGTGGAAAAATTTTGTGTTCGCATCCCCTTCTCTGACATTTGTTATTCGAGATGCCTGTCTTTTTCTCGACCTTTCGATGACTGATAGCCCCATCACTCTTCTCTTGAGATTGGCACGGAGATTGAACTCTTCCTGTGTAAGTTCTCTATTTTCCTGCGCTATGTCCAACTGCAGGATGACGTCCATCGCCATATGTAGTTTGAGCTTTGTTTCCGACAATATCGTCCGGCTCCACTGTCGTAGTTGCTTTGCCGTGTCTATCAGCTTTTGGCCAAAACGGCGCATCGGTTCAGTTTGGTTGTTATTCTGTTGCCACGTTTCTTTTACGACATCTTGGAATCCTGGAATTTTAATCCAAAAGTTCTCAAACCTGAAGGTACGAGGCGGTCTTGGCCCTGCTTGGTTGGATAGTAAGAGCGGACAATGGTCTGATAGCGAAGTGGCCAGAGCGTGTAGGACATGTTGATCGAAAGCCAAATCCCATTCCTCATTGCAAAAAATGCGATCTAGTCGAACGAGTGTTGGTTTTCGTCTCTCATTACTCCAAGTATATTTTCGGTTTTGCAAATGTATTTCCCGTAGTTGACAGTGGTTGATTGCCGCCCGAAAACGCCGCATTTGGCTTAGATTGATGTTTGTATTATTCTTGTCGCTCGCTCTGTAAATCTGGTTGAAGTCACCCACAATGAGCCACTTTTCCCCTTGCGGTGGTGTAAGCCTTCTCATGTGTCTGAGAAATGTTTCTTTTTCTGAGCTTCTTGTTGGGCCATATACGGTTGTTAGGAGGAAGGAAGTACCGCAGCGCCGGATTGTTATCTCTGCCGACAAGGAATATCGGCCGATGCGCACATTCTGAACTTCTATGTGATCATCGTTCCACAGTAGGAGGATCCCTCCTCTTGTTCCCCTCGATGGCTTGAAGGCAAAATTCCTCAATCTGAAGGCGCCCAGATATGTAGCGAGTGCAGTATCAATGTTGTGTAATTTAGTCTCCTGGAGACAAGCTATGTGGCAGTAGGTGGCTGAAATTGTTTCATGGACAGTAGTGCATCTTGCCACTGAATTTAGGCCCCGTACATTCCAACATAAGGCTTCAAAGTTTGTTCCTGCCATACGTAACCCATATGTCGCATTGTTGAGTGTGGTCGAGCATTGCACTTGCAGTTCTGTAGATTAAGGATGTTGTTTGGATGATTTGTGTGCCTTTCACGTTGTTCAGTAGCACACAGCAGCAGAGGAGAGTACACTTAAATGTAGCATTTGACACTGAACAGTGGCGCATGGCGCACTGATTTTGCATTACAGAAAAATTGCTTCCGCGAACCTGTTGCTGGGCAGTGGAGGTCGCAAGGTGCAGAATTACAACAAAAGGGATACAGTTTGTTTCTTGTGCTTGATACATGCTTGCGAATGATACGCTCCTGAGGCAGACTGAGACAGCGCCCTACGCTGCCTCAATGTCGACGTCGCCGTGGATGTCCGGCGCGCCCTCGCCGGCCATCTGAAGTAAGCCGGCATCCAGCTGGGCCACTTGGTCATTGTCGAGGTCGAAGATGGCCGTGAGAGCCGCGATGATGCGAGGAGGCAGCGGCACATCAAACATGGCAATGTAGTCTGCGAGGGCTTGCTGCAGTGTTGCTTCTTCTTCATCGTTGACAAGTCCTAGCCGGCGGCATAGGACCCGTCTGGCCCTTTGAACCGTCGGCATCGCCGGCCTGTTGGCGAGGCGCGCGCTGCGACGAACAGTGGTTGGGGGTGGCTGGACCCGGCGACGCTTGGCCGGCAGCCGTGGCGGCTGTGGTGCAGACGCAAGGGCTGGAGCAGGCGGCGTTGCGAACATGGCGGCCAGGCTTGCCCGGGTGGCCAGGTCCTCACCGTCTGTCTCCTCAGTGCGGCGGCCTGCAGGTAGCCCGCTCCCGGGGTCGACTACCTGTGTCGCGTTGTCGGCGGACTGTTGGACGCGATCGGCTTGCTCCAGTAGCAGCTGATGGTCACTCGGCAAGGGACTGGCCAGCCTGCCGCCTTGTTCTCCATCGGTGCCCAGGCAGGCAACGTCCAGCCTCTGCTGGAAATTGAGGAGCGCCTCGTCAACCTCCCGAACCGTGACCGGCACCCGGCTGTTGAGGCGCACCGAGCCGGGTGCGGGCGCGGACCAGGCTGCATTCCCGGCCACCATTGCAGGATTGTTGGGGCAGTTCTGTAGGCGATCAGCAAGGGCGGCGGCTTTGGTGATGTAGTCCGCCGCTCTCGCCCTCCAGATTTCTTGTTCCTTCCGAAACTCGGCCATCTCCGCTAGAACAGGAGTGATCATGACGCCCATGTTGTTGTGCAGCTGGCCTTGTAGCATGTCTTGGAGCTCCCTGCGTAGAGTGTTAGCTTGTAACACGAACAAGGATTGCAAATGGTCCTTGTCCGTGTGGTTGAGGATGTCCAGCGCCGGCAGGTTGGGGGCCATCTCCTGCTGCAGGGAGAGGTGAGTGTCCACAGCAAGGGGTTCCTCCACATCATGCGCCCTACGGCGACCACCATGCCGCCCTTGGCTGTAATTTCTGGGTTGCTGTTGGCGGTGTTGCGGTCTGCGAGTTGATGTAGACTTGCGGTTCTCATGCTGGGTTCTGCTGGTGTAGCTGTAGTCCCTCCCGCCTCGCTCGTGATCATCGTCATCACGTTCGCGCCTGCGGGGAGGCCACTCTTGGTCGGGGTGGTCGTCTGGGAACGAGCGCTTTGCTCCCCTCTTACGGCTGTTCTTCCTTTGCTCGTCGTCGCGCTCCTTGTCGTCACGGTTGCCGAGCCGTCCATGGAAGACGCTGCGGTCACCGCGGTCGTCGTCGCCGCGCCGGCCGCCGCGGTCGTCGTCGCGCTCCTTGCCGTCACGGTCGCCAAGCCGTCCACGGAAGACGCTGCGGTCACCGCGGTCGTCGTCGCCGCGCCGGCCGCCGCGGTCGTCGTCGCGCTCCTTGCCGTCACGGTCGCCGAGCCGTCCATGGAAGACGCTGCGGTCACCGCGGTCGTCATCACCGCGCCGGCTGCCGCGGTCGTCGTCGCGCCGGCCGCCGTGGTCGTCACGACGGCCGTCGTCGTTCACCCGGCGGTCCATGTCGCTGTTGGCGTTGCCGAGCCTCGCGCGGAACACGTTGCGCTCGTCGTCGCGCCGGCCGCCGTGGTCGCCGTCGCCGCGGCGGGCCTCACTGGCCACCCGCGTCTCCTCCTGCAGACGAGGGGGGTGGGGAAGCCGAGATGGAACGGCTGCCCGTTCGTCGACCGGCGTCCCGTCCATGACCCCGTAGTGCCACGGTGGAAGGTCGCGGCGGGTGGGCTCGAAGCTGGACTGGTCCGCAGCCGCCTGAAGATTGAACGAGGCTGCTGTGTAGTCTTCAATGATTTCGAGGTGGAGGAAGACTTGGTACTTGAGGCCCTGCTGCCATCGCTCGGGTGGTACCTCGGAGATGAACACCGCCGACGACTTGTCCGTGGGCTTGTGAGTGAAGACGAGCCAGACACGCTTGGGGATGTTGCTGGGGGTTGGTCGTCCAGGCCCACAGCTCGATGTGGCGCGTGTCCGTGGGCTGAACCAGGTCGGTGGTGATGCACTGCAGCGCACATGTTCTGTTGATGATGCGGTCGACGATGTCCGGCATCCAGGCATGGATGGGGATGCCATCCAAGCAGAGCCTGACGCGGAAGAAGAAGCGCATGCCTAGCGCCTGAGAGAGGCTGCGCCACTCCCGGACGCAAAGCTCGATGCCGTGCCTCTTGAAGCGCTTCCGGTTTCTGACCTCGTCGGCGTGGCGGCGGTGTTCGAAGCGGATGAGGAAGGGCTCCGGCTGGTGCGTGGTGACGGTGACGTCGCCGCTGCGGAGGCCGAACTCCTCGACGATGGCGTCCTCAATCTCCTTGGTCCCCTTGCCCACCGGAATGTGCATGGCCCACGGCACCAAGGTGCAGGCCTCCCAATCCTGGAGCTCTTGCTCCAGCTCGAAGGAGGTCGGGACATGGAGGGTGTCGTCGTCGGGGCGCGTTGCAGGGTCGCCGAGGGCCATCAGTGGTGCCGGGGCTGTAGTCGTTGTAGTGGCAGCAGGTCGGAGTGGCGGCGTCGGGGTTGGTGGTGGCGGCGCCGGCTGGGTCGGGGAGCAGCTCCGGCGTCGTGGTGGTGAAGCTGCACGGCAGCGCCACTGCTTGTGGCCGGAGCGCCCGCAGGTGAAGCACCGCACTGGTTCTCTGCAGGTGGCGGCACGATGGTCGGGGGCAAGACACACGAAACAGCGCCCGGCTGTATGCTTTTTGAAAATGTGGAGCGGGAGCCGTTGTGGCCGGCCCCGGGCGTCTTCCTCCTTCCTTGAATGCGGACTGCGCCGCCCGTCGAGTCGCCGCTGCTCCTCGAGCCCCTCCCGCTTTGAATGCCTGTCCTTGCGCCACCAGTGGCGCGGCTTCACTTCGGTCCAGCCTGGCTCTGCATCACCGCGTGCGACCCGGCGCGGCATGCGGGATGGCAGCGCAGGCGGCGGCACCCGGGCCGATGCGACCGCCGAGGACTCCGCATGGCGATGGGACGCAGCGCCGCATCCTACCCACGAGGGGCTAGGCGATGCGAAACGGACGGATTTCGCCTTGTCTTGCTGTCGGGGAGCAGTACCTGTGGACGCGGCGCGGGGGCGGACAGGCGGGGACTTGGTGGTTGGCAGTTGGAGCTGGACGACCTCGGCGTAGGTGAGCGGCGGATCTGGGGTCTCCGGGACGAACTCGACATCATCAGGCGGCGGACGCCCGGTCGACGGCGGCGGCGGCGGGGAGGCAGGGAAGTCGGCGCTCCGATCTTGGGTCTCACGCGAGCTCCCGGCTGCAGCAGGTTCCGTGGCTTCGGGAAGGGCCTGGTGGTGGTGCGCACTGGCTTGGTGCTGGGGACGACGGAGTATGCGAAGAGGCTGCGAGCTGGTTGGCGATGGCTGGCTGGGCGGCGGCGGCGGTGGTGGCGACGGAGTCGCGAGGGAGGCGAGAGCTCCCCACCCCGGACCCGTCTCCATTCAAACTTCTCTTCTGTCCGCTAGGATGGGATTTCAACTATGGGGTCCTGGTATGCCTCTCCAGAAATCGCATATCCGAACAACATAGTTTTTTTTTTATGTTCCATACTTAATTTGCCGTTTTTGTAGGGAATCTGGGCTGGAATGATCGGCGGCACAACGGTGCAGACTCTAATTCTGGCGTGGATCATCTTGCGATGTGATTGGGGTGAAGAGGTGCAGCTTTGATTGTTTAACACTCTGAGCCATCAAACTATGTTGTATAATATGATTTTCTTCACTTTTTTAGGGTTAGCCACATGTGCTGAAGTATTTCAGTTTTGCAGGCACTGAAAGCAGGTAAAAGAGTGCGGCAATGGAGTAGCACAAAATGAGATCGAGCTAGCCTTTATGTGAATCATGATCAAAATCCTGTTCGGGCCAAAGAGTAGCGAAACATGATCAAAAGTAGTGCAAACAAGTGTTTACCGATCCGTGAATTAAACCCCAGTCCAGTTTATAAATCCGGTAAAATGCATTTTTCCTTGTCGACTAAGAATGAGCAATTCTCTTTTTCCTTCACTCCAGTCCCAGAAGCTTTGCTCGTACTGGTTGGTGGGCCAAAGGTCATGGTACATGAGATAGCTGCTTTTTTACGCATGCCTCACCTCTATGAATGCACATACGCAAACCCTACCTCCTATCAGCATCTTCGAAGACTGAACCGGCAAATTCTCGAGATTGATGAAGTCACCACTGACGCCTCGCTGTCGACAGCCACGCACACTCGCCTACTGCTGAAAGCACAACACCGGTAAATCCTAGAAATTCGTTCCCACGGGGAGTCGAACCCATGACCTGAGGTACTATTGAGGCTCTTGTGATCACTAAACTACATGCCCTTTCACGATGAGATAGTTGCTTTAATATGTAGAGGTTCCAATATGGTCTCATGGTTCAACATTAGATCAGGATTATGCCATGGAGAAAGTTTTCTAACTGACATAATAGCTTTTTTTGTAAACTTTATATCTAAGTAGACATATTTTTTTAGAGTTCTCCAAGTAGACATATTATGCCTCCTTCCCCTCAACTCTGTAGATCCGTCACCGTATGATTTACGTAAATAAATTGCAAATAGTTGTGACACTGCCTTTTACTCTAGCAGTACTTTTGTCGTGACTCTTCGGTTCTATCTTTTCTCCGTTTTTTTTTTGTCTTCATCCTCCTTTTTTTAGGAACTTGCTATCTAGTATACACGTGTAAACTGGAGCAGACTTTGTTTACGGTGAAGCAATGAGATACTGAGTCTTACTGTGCAGTATTGATAAGGACGCGGCGAGATCATACGCCTAGCCAAGACGTACAAGATCAACCGTTAGATGAATTAAATACTAGTTGGTCTTATATTTCTAGATAATACAGATTCTATTTTTATTTTTATTTTGGAATAGTAGTTACTAGTTGTTAGCTAGTCTCCTCAACAATCCAATTATTTCCAATATCAAATTGCCCAACGTGCTGCAGCAGGCAGCTGCAGAAAAATGGCTGTGAGGCCAGCATTGCTTGGCTGTGGCCTCTTCCGCCAATATTTAAGCTACACGGCCGGCTGGTTCATCTTTCCATTGCGAGGTCACAGGCATGGAGTGTCAGAGCGCCGTGCCTCTCATCTCTAACGAGCTGCCGGAGAAACGAGGAGGAGGCAGGCTCCTCGGACTGGCGAAGGAAGTATGGGAGGAGTCCAAGAAACTGTGGGTGGTAACCGGCCCGGCGGCGTTCACAAGGCTGGCGTTCTACGGCATGAACGTGGTCAGCCAGGCCTTCGCCGGCCACATAGGCGACCGCGAGCTCGCCGCCGTGTCCATCGCCATCACCGTCATCTCCGGCCTCAACCTTGGCTTCTTCGTACGTATACTTTTCTTGGTGCCTATGTCTACTCTCTCGAAAGCTTGATCCCATCAAATGTCTACGTACGTTGAATGTTTACACATTTGCCAACTGATAATGTGTCAAGGAAAGATGACTTTTCCCAACACTTCACTGTTGGCAATTGTAGGATATGGTGTAGTGATCCTTACCTCCACCTTCCACTCCCCAGTATCGAATCGGAATCTATTATTCTGTTTAGATATGCAAATAAACAAGGATCTCGATACAGAAAACACAATAAATTAATGATGCACCCTAAAATCAGTGGCCGGGAAATATATATTTTGGACTCACCAGCTTCATATGTCATGTGAAGACATTTGACTTCTTGGGGGACAGAAAGCATCCTGATCTAGTTATGTATATGAATACAGTAGTTTGAAGCTATTACCTCATTTGCATTAGAGAATATTGACATATGTTTTTGCAACTTTATTTTTTTTACTTTCGACAAATCCATATATATACATATTGGAACAATTTCTTATGATGTACTCACTGCGTTCTTAATATTTGATACCGTATATATATATATATCACCGTATACCAAAAGCACTTTAACCTCAATTTATATATTTATCTATTTTCACAAATACTTATAGAAAAGACGAATAGTCAAACTAACAAAAAAAAGTCTATGATGTGAAATATTTAAGAACGGATAGAGTATGCATGTTGCGAAGCAGAAGGATGGAACATTGTGTATTCATTATCTTAAAAAAAAGAGAGAGAATAATTTCTTACCTACCATTGCAATTTTACATGATTCCTTATTTGTCACTGTCAGCGACACAAGAGGATGCTCAATGTCATTGAGACAACAAGATGCTCAGTGTCATTGAGACAACAACAAATAAAGTATCAATTTTTTCAGTGGGAAATAAGGAATTGTTGCACCTTAAATTTGAAAATTGGTTCAATATATCTGTAAAATTAAACTCTAAAACGTAAGAAAGTCTAAAAAAAAAAGGAGCAAAGCCACGTTGATGGTGGTTGGTGCCGCTGCACCGATGCCAAAGTGGAAATTCAGTTTGGTCGTCCCATTTTCACCATGCCCTTTTTACCTAGCGATGACAAGCCTCGTACATCCGATTTTGCAGCTAGGCATGGCGAGTGCAATGGAGACCCTATGCGGCCAAGCCTACGGTGCAAAGCAGTACTCCATGCTCGGCATCTACCTGCAACGTTCATGGCTCGTTCTCCTGGTCTTCGCCGTACTCCTCTCACCGACGTACATCTTCAGCGGGCAGCTGCTGGTCGCATTGGGCCAGCCTGCTGAGCTGTCACGCGAGGTGGGCCTAGTCAGCATGTACCTGCTTCCGCTGCAATTCTGTTTTGCACTCTTCCTCCCGCTCCTCAAGTACTTGGAGTGCCAGCGGAAGAACTGGGTCGCCGGGGTGACCACGGCCGTGGGGTTCCCGTTGCACGTCGCGCTGACCTGGCTGCTTGTGAGTTACTTCCGGCTTGGGGTCTTGGGCGCGGCGATGGCGCTCAACTTGTCCTGGGGGTTTCCTTTGGTGGTGCTCCTCTGGTACGCCTGCGGCGGCGGGTGCCCGGAGACCTGGAAGGGATTCTCGGCGTTAGCATTCGTGGACTTGAGGACTTCACCAAGTTGTCCACCGCATCTGGTGTCATGATATGGTACTTGTTTATGCATATCTCTGTTTCTTGGATGATGGCTTCTTCACATGCAGCTAATCATGCCATCATATTTTCTTCTGTCCCGCAGCTTGGAGAATTGGTACTATCGGATATTGATTTTCATGACGGGGTACGTGAAGAATGCCGAACTGGCTGTGGATGCACTGTCTATCTGGTAGAACCTCCATCTCTCAATTGCCATCTTCTCCCAAGAAAACCTCTCGTGCTGGCCCATAATCACAAACTCATACTTTTCTTTCTCTCCCTAAACAGTATGAGTTTGTCTGGATGGGAGATGATGATACATTTGGGATTCTTAGCAGGCACTGCGTAAGCAAATGAGCGACGTAAACAATATTCGGAATCAGAAAGAGTTAAATAAATGAGTTCCCTCCAATTGATTGTTTACCAGGGTGAGGGTCGCTAACGAGCTCGGTGCGGGAAATGGAGCAGGAGCAAGATTTGCAACAATGGTGTCGACAATGACATCCTTTACGATCAGCCTCTCCATTGGTTCACTGACACTGTTTTTCCATGATCGCCTCACACTAATCTTCTCGACAAGTGAGGCAGTGATCAATGCAGTGGACAACATTTCTGTACTATTGGCCCTAACCATCGTCCTTAATGGAATCCAACCAGTGCTCTCTGGTAAATCTGTCATCCTGAATGCTGTGTGTGTTTGATAATGAATGTAGTATTTTTGTGCCGATTTTTTCTTAATCAGATCCCCCCCCCCCCCCCCTCCCTTTTTCAATTTCCTTTGTGGTTTCTTTGTTCATATATTTGCAGGAGTTGCTGTTGGTTCAGGGTGGCAAGCACTAGTTGCCTATGTGAACATCGGAAGTTACTACCTGATCGGTTTTCCATTTGGCGTTCTTCTAGGATGGGGTTTCCACTATGGGGTCACTGTATGAATCTTCAGAACGCATTGCTCCACAATACGGTATTTATACGCGTTCTATACTTATCAAGCTTTCTGTCCCTGTAGGGAATTTGGGTTGGAATGATCTGTGGCACAGCTGTGCAGACTCTAATTCTGGCGTATATTGTTCTACGTTGCGATTGGACCGATGAGGTTTGCTGCTAGCTTCTTCTTAACGTGTAGCCATTGATCAGTCTCTTTTTTATTTTGCAAAAATATACTGTTGATAATGACGACAAGATTTCTCCACGCTTCTCATTTCTTTTCTGGTCGTCGCTACATGCGCTGAATTATTTTAGTTTTTGCAGGCATTGATCGCTGGTAACAGAATATAGAGATGGAGCAACTCCAGATGAGTTCCAGCCTCCATGCATATCAGGACAGGACGTGCCTGTTGTTATCATGTCACAAAAGAAGGTAGAGTCGTTGTAGGCTTGTAGCCATGATCCCAAGTGCAGGGTTTCAATGTAAACGGTAAACCCAGCGTCGCTACCTCCTGGCCACCCTGGTCCTTGTTCCATGTAGTATGCTTTTGTTTGTAATTATTGGTAAAGTCAAAGATCATCAGTCCCTGACGAGGCTTCCAAAATCAATGGATACTGGTTGTATTATTGCGTGTAAATAATCATGGAAAATGTAAGATTCAAGGTTAAACGCTGAGAAGGCCACCCAACAGTGCGTGGAAGTAACGGTGCTTGAACGCAAACTGCAGGAGTATAATGCTTCCGTTTGGTCAGGCTTTGACAAGTCACTCGTGAGTGAGTTGTGATGTTTGGTTTTTGCGTCGTTGGACCATCCAGAATTCCAGACAGAGTCATCCGAGCCAAACACGCCGTTTGATTGGCACCATGGGATTGAGACGACGTCCGTTGCGGGGCCATGGGACCCGCCAGTAGATAGCCTAGTCATCCTCAGATTTCATCAGATGACCGCATCCTCCTCGGTGGAATTTGAAAATTTGTGAAAGCTCCACTTCGCTCAGGAGTTGGTGATAGTATGAAAATGACACTTGCGAGCAGTGCGCAACGGGTTTAATTTCTCACTCTACCGTGCGCTCGCGTGAGGACGTGAAGGAAGCCGTCGGCGTATAGCGCGAACGCGAGGCCCCGTACGCCGTGGTGGCCAGCAGCAGGAGTGCGGCGGAGATGGGAATGTGAGGCCGGATCATTCGGATCGATCTGGCCAGAAAACCATACATCCGCTCGCGCGACTGCAGGAGTCCAACTCCTTGCAGAACAAGCCGACAACAGATGATAATTGTATACTAGGGTCGCATCTCGCATGGCAATAAGATATTGTCAACGTGGTGCAGTCAAGCTCCTAATAATCCTAACAACTGTCATTGAGGTTATCATTGCGTGGGTGTGCACTCTTCCCTCTAACATATCACTATAGCGAGAGCTCTGGCTCCGGCTGGTTCAATTGCAAAGTTGCGGTTTCTGACATCTAAGCATGGAGAGCCAGAACACCATCCCGCTCATCTCGGTGTCGCCGGCGAAGGGAGGAGGAGGCAATATCCCCGGCTGGCGAAGGATGTCTGGGAGGAGTCCAAGAAGCTTTGGGAGGTCGTCGGCCCTGCCGTGTTCATGCGGCTGGTGCTTTACGCCATGAACATCATCAGCCAGGCCTTCGCCGGCCACCTCGGCGACCGCGAGCTCGCCGCCTTCTCCATCGCCAGCACCGTCGTCTCCGGCCTCAACTTTGGTTTCTTGGTACGTTCACTTTGTTTTTATCTGCTATGTTAAAAGATGAGCTCAGTACGTATTCCCTTATTTCAGTATAGATCTACGTGCAAATGTGTGGGGGACATTGTGTCTTTGTGTACAATATCTCTGACAGACATGCCTCTTTATTCGTACCCACGATGGGGCCTGTCTGTCTGTCTGTGCCCACCCGCCCTGCTGCTTTTTAAGCGCGTTGCTGAATAAAAATTTGTGTGCAATGACAGTCCTCATCGTCATCTTACTGTATGTATATATCCAATGTACGCACAACAGAAAAAAAAGTAGCCATCGACATCTTGATGGGGATTGGAAGTCAGAAAGCCACTGTTTATTTGGAGTGAATCAGAAGTTGACATGGTACTACTAATTTGAAGCTAACGGAAATGCAAAATATTTATTAGTTTTTTTTATTTGGGGGCAAAGATTGTAAGAGGAATAGAATGTTGTATATTGGTGGATTGTATTGCTATGTGCCCCTCGACCGGTATATATATGAGAGTACAAGACTTGGGATGCAAGGCACCTCCGAGATACATATGGTAGTCCTTGATATACAATATCTAGCCTGCCAAATATACTCTAACATCCCCCCGCAGTCACAGCTGTAGCGTTACCGCTGTTCGCAGGATCGAGTTAGAAGTGCTGATGAACAGACACAGCAGTACATCACATAAAGAGCACAAATTTTTCATATTTAAGTTATTACAACAAGTCTTAAATGATTTAAAACACGTGAGTAGCACAGCGGAAGTCTGAAGATACTCTAATCAACTACTATTCTCGACGATACCAAGGCCGCACATCGAAGCCCTGCGATGTGGATCTGCTGAGAAACTCCACCAAGCAACAGCGGAAGCAAAAACGATACATGCAAAAAACATAGGGAGCCAAACCCTGAGTACTAATTACTCAGCAAGACTTACCCGTCAACGTGGCTAACTACAGCCGACTCCTAGAATGCAAAGGCTACAAGAAGGGCAGGCTGACTCACTTGCATCTATCCGCGCTAATTACTTGATCCTAATTTCAAATTTTAACTCAAATTAAGTAATTAACAGGAATAAGGTGCACTTATCCCTAAAGCAGATAAAGTGACAATACAACATACATATAGTATAATAGCAAGAGTAAGTAAATATAGCAATAATGAAGCCATCAACAATATCATCATCATCAATATCACACTACGATGTGACTCAGTGAACAAGTGGTGCTCATTTCCGAGAGCGGCGGCATCGATGTACATCCTGCAGGAGAAACCTGACCACACGCCGTGTGCGCCACACAGGCCACACATAGCAACCTTTCACAAAGCCCCCGCAAGGCCCAAATCTAGCTGCTGCATCATGGCGAAACATCAGGTCCCACACGACACCCGGCCCCGCCGTTGCCCGTGGTCCCATTTTCCCCAGAGCGGCAGGAAAAGGTTCGTCCCCACGATTGCTAAGCTACGTCGGTTTACTGGACCCCATAAAGACCAGCATGTGAATCAGTACGTTCAAGCTTACTCAGCGGGGCCAACAACGAACGGTCCTTAACCGACACAGACGGGGCTACCACCGTGAAGGCCCAGCCTTCTCCAACCATCCTACACAAACAATCCCCGTCCGGTCTGCAACAACCTAAATTCTGCTAGTACAATCCAGAGTAATTCCTATCATGCGAGCGGGTATCATGCGAGCGGGACCTACCACTCGTCTTCTACCGTCCGCTAGCCACTAAGCATAGCAAGTTCTAACGGTACCCTAGAACCAACTACTACAAAATAGGACACAAGGTAGGATCCGGAAGGGTAGTCCTAATGCAGTTCTAAGGTCTCACATCAACTCCTAATAAACCTAATGCACACTCAATTACTAGCCCCAATCAAATGAGAAAATAAAAAAATATCTAAACAAGAAGGCATGCACCGGGGCTTGCCTGGCTCAGGAACGGCACTAGCAGAGTCAGCGAAAAGATCAGTCAGTGGCTCCTCCTGAGCTGCTCAGCATCATAGTCCTCCACCTGCTCCGGGATCACCTCGAGCTATATGACATGACAAGGGAATGCAAGTTAGATGCAATGAAATGATGCAATTAAGTTTAATTATTCTTTCGTCTGAAGTATTTCCTTCATTAACTCAAGTCAATTACATAAATTAACTTAAGTTGGTTAAATAGATTAAATTAATTTCAAAAATTATTTTATGTCCAGTGGTATTTTTCTGGAGAAGAGCACCACTGAAAGTGATTTACAGTGAAGTTTGGTGATTTATTGTAATACGTATTATTTATGACAATTTAAACAATGCAGAACAAGATTTAAATCATAAAAAAATAATTAAACAGGATATGACAGTGGAAAAATGCTCTGTAAATGTGTTATCAGATACTGTACAAGCATGCAAGAGTTCATGATTTATGGATTAACAAAGAATTTATTAGCAATTAAACAAGGATTGACACACAAGTATTTTTACACAAAACAGATAAACAGACTTATGTGATTTGACATTTGTTTTGGATAGATATAGATCCAGGGAGTCCAACAAAATTAGTTTCATATTTTTCTGATGTGCATACGATTTTAGAAACATTTTACAATTTTCGGAGGATTTAGAGGAAATTCCAGAAATTGGGAAAAGAGCTCAACCACTCAGATTGGAGCCACACGACGGACCACACAGCTCGTGGCACACTGGATCTGGTGTGCCTATCACCAGGTCAGGCAGGAGCGCGGCCATGGCGGCCGGAGGTCGTCGGAGCGGCGGCGGCTCGCCGGAAAAGGCCCAAACGACCACCAACATTCCGAAAAAAAATACTAGAACGAATACTAGCTCATCACGCATCCATTTGAGGGGTTTGGACTCGACAAAGACGACCGTAGGATGGCCGGCGACGAGCACGGCGGGCTGTCAAGGTTCGGCGAGTCCGCCCACACCGTACAGGGCACGAAAAATAGAGGAAAAATTCTCAAGAGCTTCACCTCGGATTGTAGAAGAGCGGCGTTGATCTTTTTGTCGACGGAGAGGTGCGGAAGAAGGAGTTCGTCGCGGAGGTGTTCGCGTTCTTGAAACAGACGGTGGGGAAAAGTCGAAATCCGGCGACCTGGCTGATGGAATTGGAATAAAGAGGAGTGAGGGAGGTTCGTGGGTGCCTGCAGCAGCTCATGGAGGAAGGAATCGAAGAGCAGCTCACCATGGAGGACGAATTTGACGGTGGCGCGACGGGTGCTCGATCCGGTCGGACTTGCAGAAGATGGGTTCGATCTTCCTGCTCACGACGGCTTTGGGAGGAGTGGTGCCAGGGAGAGGTCGAGGGAGTAGCTGCTCAGCTCCGGGCGGGACGGTTTGGCCGGAGGTGGCTCGACGGCGGCGGGCATCAAGGTCGACCTCCGCTCGGCAATGGTGAGAGGAGGTGGCGGCGGGTTGGGGAAAACAGGGGGTAGGGTTTGGGGAGGCAGCGGGCGAGGGGCTCTTATCCACTGCGTGCGGTCGAGGGCGGGGCGGCGTGGCTCCGTACATCGGCGGCGACGTGGCGGACGGACTCCGACTGCTGCAGTGAGTGTGGGGAGGATGACAGGCGGGCCCCAGTTCCCTTTTCTAATTTCGGTGATTTAAATCCTGCCAACATTCTCGAATTAACAGAGGTACTTCCCAACCTCCAAAAATCGCCAAAAATTATGGGAAGATAGAGTGAAGATCCGGCTCCATCTTTGCTTTTGGGTGAATGAGGTTTTGAGCTACAGAATTCGGATTAAAAATTCAGGAACACAGAAGTTTGTGCTCACTTCACTGAATTTTTAGGGAGCCTTCCTGAATTTCAAAAATCTTGGAAAAATCTCCAAAATTCTCATTTCTGAAGAGCTTGCACAGGAATTTTTGGTTGGGTCAAGTTGTTATTGAAAATTTTGAATTCCTCAACAAGCTTGGGTTTGACAAATACTTGAACAATTGATTTCGAATTTAAAAATTATTTCAAGTTTGTGTTTTGTTCAGCTTGGAAGGTTTGCACGAGCTGGGCTTTAGTGACACGGGGTGTCACAACAGCGGGAGCACCGCAGACGGTGAGACTGGAGAAGAAGCCGAAGGTAGAAGCCGAAGACTGACATCCCCCGCAGTTGTAGCGTCCATGTGGTGCGAATGATGCGACTGGAGAGAAAACCGGCGAGTAGCTCATGCGGATGATAGCCCTTTGTGCCAAGTGTCAAAGTAGCCGAAAGCATGGGCGTGTAGCCGTGGTCGAGGAGGTCGTGCTAGAGGTAGCCGTGGTCGACGAAGCCGAAGTCGATGTAGCCGAGGTCGAGGAAGCCGCACGTGAAGCCGCGGGCGCAGGAAGGCGCCAATATGAGGGTGCGCGAAGAAGCGCCTGGAAGAAGATGGCGACGCGATCGAGGCACCGTGAAGAAGAAGGTTGATGCCGAAGTCGATGCTGTCGAACCGCCGTAGGCGAGGCGTGCACCGGGTTTGCCAGGCCCGGGAACGCGTCGGGGACGAAGGCACGCACCAGTGTTGCTAATACCGGGCGCACGAAGGTAGGGACCATCACGATCACACATCAGGCCGGAGGGGATCAGCAAAGAAGGCCTCCACAACGGTCGCGGTGCATAGAACGGCGAGGAGGAGAGTGCCGACGCAGCCATAGTTGTCGGAGTAGACGAAGTAGTCGAAGAAGAAACGACGGCTCTGGCGATGTGATCATGGTGGACGAAGACTAAAGACGTGGCTAAACCGGCGGCCAGAGGTGGCAACGCGGGTAGCCTATAGATGCGCGGCGGCGGTGCTCGAGGTAGGCGAAGAAAAACTCGAATGGCTTGACGAAGACCATGCACGTAGACGATCAAGTAGTCATCGGTGCGAGGGGCCGGCGGTGAAGATACAACGACGTGTGCCACAGTTAACGGAGTTGCGCCTTGAAGGGCGCTTCTCAAGTCAGTGGCGACCACGGACGGCGGCGCTGCGGCCCGAGGAGGCAACGCAGCGGCAGCCCGAAGCTTGAAAGGCGTGGTACGCGGCCTCAACGACGCCGCACACATTGCCGGCTGATCAGACCGACGTGCGCGCGGGATCACGATGATGCCGCACAGTTGAAGACGTGGTGGCGGCGATGGCGAGGTCGTCCCGACGGTGGTAGCGACGAAGAACCGGCTCGGAGCAGTCGAGGTAGCCGAACAGCGACGCTTGAAGGCGTCCCTTGAGCGTCGAGTGTACAGCTGTGCTGCATAGGTCGGAGACGAAGTGCAGACCGGTGTAGTCGATGCTGATGTCGAAGTAGAGGCACGCGAGCTCGACGGCGATGGGCGACGCAAAACCCGATCATAGATGGAAAAAAAGAAAACTTGGAGCAGCAGTACGTCTCCGTCTACACCTTCGGATGCACCTAGCCTACCTTCCACCCTTATCACTTTTCTGATTCCTGCCGTGAGCACGACATAAAGAAATCAAAGGGAGGGAGAGATCGCTGAGGCGTGAGTCGACTGGACCTGAAGCTGGGAGGCGGAGTTGTCAGCCCTCGTGACCCGACGACTCCGGATTGTAGGCGGCGCGGGTGGCGGCTCGCTCGGGTCCGGCGTTGCTCGCGTCGACGCGCGTGTTGATGAAGCACACGAGATCGACGTGGCCGACGCAGGGCCCTCGCATGCATGATGATGGATCTCCTGATGATGCCCAGCGAGCGGCCTGTCGACGCCCGCCTCCACCGCGGAAGGATGCGGAGACTGATTGCTGTGCGAAGACTCTGACGCTAAAGCGATGACGAAGGCGACGGATCGACCGTCGTGAACCAAGTGCGCTGCCTCCGGCGGAGATCATGAAGATCGATTTCCCCGGGTGCGCTCGGTGCGGAAGCGGCGGCGGCTAGGGTTTGCGGCTCAGGATCAGAACCTAAACTTGTGATACCGTATAAGAGGAATAGAATGTTGTATATTGGTGGATTGTATTGCTATGTGCCCCTCGGCCGGTATATATGAGAGTACAAGACTTGGGGTACAAGGCACCCCTGAGATACATATGACAGTCTTTGATATACAATATCTAGCCTGTCAAATATACTGTAACAAAGATCTTCAGTATCCATGCTCCGATCGATAAATTATGTGTTCGATCTTGTTCAGCACCCCCGGCATCGGCACTATGTGTGGACAAGCGCTTGTGGGAGAGGTTGCTTACAAAACACTGTCAATATGTCAGTAAATTATAGCTCGTGCCATGTGAGAGTCTCCAACATCATGCAGCCGCCATGTTGTTGTCATGTCAGCCGTGCGTAGATTTTGAATACATAGTACTAAGATTGTAGTATGTTGGTGTAGCATTGCTCAATACTCTTGGGCCGGCCGGGAGATAATCCTTTTATCCCGCCAATCCTATACGTAGCCCGCCCTACAAAATTCTTTTGATAGAACGCTTGAGATTCGTGCGAACGGACATCGAACGGCCCACACACGCTGCTGGTTGCGAGAGAGAGCACAGATAGGCGACACGTGGCGCATTCTGATTGGAGCGGGTGGGTGGTGGGAGAAAAAGAAACGATTTGCAAACTTTAAACGCATTTTTCTCTTAAACCATAAGTTCGTTTTCGAATCCGTTTGAACCTACGTGTTTGTTACAATTAATTCTACCAAATGAGATCCAATTTGAATATTTTTTGAATTTTTAAAATTTTTAAATTTTCGTCAACATTTTGGATGTCCTGTGTCAACATTTTTTTTGCACTGCGTCAACATTTTAGATGTACTATGTCAACATTTTTAGCGAAAATGTTGACTCAGTTGTTTGAAAATGTTGACATAGGCTTACAAAAATGTTGAAACTGGTGTTTCAAAATGTTGACAGTTACTTGATAGGCTAAGTTGCCTTAAGTGGGCCGAATTTGATGGGTTATTGGCTGACCTACAAGTTGAATCCTGTAGGACGCCCTATGTATAGGAGGTCCCCTTTTATCCTGTTTCATGATAACTAGGGATGTTGGCACGTTTCGCTGCGTCAGGTAGCTATGATTACAATATTTTGCGTGATTGAGTACACGAAAATTGGCATGCCCTGTGGCCTGTTGGATCGTTTATGTAAGGAAAGCTCTGAGGTGTTGGTTCCAAGCCCATGCTCCTAACATAATCTAACTAGTACGGCAACCCGCGCATTTGTGCGGCTATATTTACTATACTATTTAAAATATTTTATATAATTGTATAAGTTTAAAGATATTTTAATTATTTATTTTATACTTTATATTTCTCACCATCCTCAGATTGAGTGAAGTCATTATTTATATCGGTTGTGTCTTAGCTAACCCATTGAATTTGATCTATAATTTAATTAGATTTACATTCGTTTATTAGTGTTTGGAATATTAAATTGATTTATCCATTAATCCAAATTTAGAAAAGTGAGTAATCTAGAAATAGGAATTAGGTGTATTTTTGGCTACTTTTATTATTCAAAATGCAGCTATTTTTGGACTCATAATGGTATGGTGAATAAATTAAAAATACGAATTAGGGATATTTTGGCTATTATTCCGAATTTAATTATTTTTTAGACTCATAATGGCATGGTGGGTAATTTTGAAATAGGTGTAAGGGGTATTTTTGACTATTTTTTATTATTTTGAAATTAGCTCATAATGGCATGGTATGTAATTTTAAGTTTGAGGGTATTTTAGTCTAAATTATTCATAATGACAGTGGTGGATAATTTTCTTTTGTTATTTTCTCAGATTAACGTGAGAATTTCTAGCCTTTGAAAGCGAACATAGTGGCTTCTTTCCGTCGTCAAATATATATCGAATAGATATCTCTACAGCCATTTTTACTGGATGAGTGGCGAGCTAATAGACACGTGAAGAGAGGCTATGCACGAGTGACTCCATCATTCGGCTCCGCATTGTATCCTCCGCCCGCCGTCTTCCTCTTCATATCAGCCCCCGTCCCTCCTCTCTCCCCTTCCCAGCAGCTGAGAAACAAATCTCTCTCTTTCTGCCTAATGCGGTGATGTAATGTGAAATATATGTTCTTTGGTGCAGCTATACCTTCCATCTGGACTCGCCACGTGTCACCCACCTCGTCTCGGGAACCACAGAAAGCAGCAGAACCGAAATGCTTACGATGGGGCCCACGTACACATACGGGCCCGCGACCAAATTAATCAATCGTCTCGTTTCCGCATCTCATTCCATCGCATCCCCTCTCTCTCCTCCCGGCTCTCTCTCTCTCTCTAACCGCTTGGGCCAGATCTGCCCCGGCTGCTCCCGGAGCTTGTGGCGGCGAGCAGCGCGGCGGCGGCAGCGACCTGGAAGGGGAGGCAGCGATAGCCCCCGTCGCGACGACGATGGTGCGGCCTCACGCTTCCAGATCTCGGCGGGGACGAGCTGAGACGAAGGCTACCTCGACGGCGGCCCCTCTTTCTGGATCCGGGTGAGGTGTAGCGGCTTGCCGGCAGCGGGGTTGAGGTGGTGGCGGCGGTGATGGCTCGACGGAACCGCATCATCGACGGCGACCCCTCCTTCCAGATCCCGCGGGGTCGAGCGTCGCGACGCGCCGTCGGCGGGGGCGAGGTCGAGGCCGCGACGCCGGCTACCTCGACGGCGGGCCCTCCTTCCGGATCCGGCGTAGAGAGGCACGACGGCGACCCCCCCCCCCCCATCCTTCCAGATCCGGCGGGTTCGAGCGTTGCGACGAGCTGTCGGCGGGGGCGAGCTCGAGGCCGCCACAGCGGCTGGCTCCCCGGCGTGGGTACCTGTACATGCTCGCCGGCGGATCTCGGACCTCATCGACGGCGGCGGCCTCAAGATGTCTCGGCGGTGGTGGATCTGGTCCGTGGTGGCCTCGGCGGCATGGTCCGCGATGCCGGTGGCCCCGGCGGCGCGCTCTGTCATGATCGTTGATCCTCAGTCTCTGTATCGGACGGCTCCGGTGGCACTCTGTTAATTAGTTGCTTTACTATTCACCGTAGTTAGTTTCGGAACGGTAACAGTTAACTAGGCGGGTAAATTTCCGTTGGCGCACGCCATATAGCTGAGGCTGCCGTGCGATGTAAGCATCATCTATTGTAACCAAAAAACAGAACAGCTCTCTTGCGAGATCAATCTGATCTCTGCAACTCCACCAAATCAATGTACCGCTGCTCCACTTCGGAGTCCAGCTAGTTCGAATTACTTTTTCTCCTGTGATTCGTGTTCATACACTACACGCTCCTTCTCCATCCGGGCTGCCGCGCAGATCTGCCCGCCCGGATCCCTGCCTGCATCGTCTCCTCCTCCGGAAGCCAAAAGCTTCGAGACACCAAGCTGGTCGACACAGAAGCGGCGGCGACGAGCATCGTGGTGAGGCGCCTGGTGATGAGGGTCATTGGTTATTCTTGCGTGCGCTCTCTCTCTCTCTCTCTCTCTCTCTCTCTCTCTCTCTCTCTCTCTCTCTCTCTTGCTCAGCTAATGGCAATCGCATGTGCATCTGAACTGCGCGCTGCTGACTGCATCTACTCGCATGTGCATGCTGCTGCTGTTCGTGCTCTCTCCTAGTTCATAAATGTTGCATCGGTTTAGTTTTTTTTTTTTTGTGTGCTTCTGGTGTGCTTTAGAGATATATATGTGCAGACGTACAATGCCTCATTTTATTTTTGGATAGGATATTTGCAGATTAGAAATGAGCAAGAACCTATGCAATCAATATTTTACATCAGGTGTACAGACCAAAAATTATCATTTGTTTGTGTTAGGTCCAGTTTCGGATATTATGTTTGGCTTCTTCATGATCAGAAATTTATTTCTTCCTGTTCCTCTTTTTTTTTTTTTGAACTTTCCTCTCTTTTCTTTTGATCCTCGTGATCAGTATGAAATCCCAAATTTGACGCTTTGTATTGATACAGTAAGGGTACATTGTACAATAAGAGTACTTCTTTTGATCAATCTTGAAATGCTGTGCCAATATGTGGTCCATATGATTGATCAATTGATGTGGGATCAAAATAATCATTTGATGTACATGTTCTCCTCGGTTCATATGATTTTTGCTTCAATATACAAGTGCATTAAAGAGTTGCTGTAAAACCGAATTTTTTTTGTGGTTTCATTGTGGAAATTTGAAAAGAATTGGAATTTCATGCTGTACACGTACTTTTTGATTTTATTTATCTGGCATTGACTAAACTAGACCGTGGAGATATATATTTTTCTTGAGTTTGGTTACTAGTTCATGTGTATATGAGATTGCATTTCTGGCTGTATGAAGGAAATATGAGGGTACTGTTGGTGCTTGATATGACCACTTTTTACTCATCTTTTTACTATCATTTTAGTGTGTTTATTGATCATTTGAGCCATTTGGCACCTAACTTTAACCCCATTTCGAAGTATGTTGTGTTTTGATTGCTATGATGTAGAATCAGGAGAAAACATGACATAAAGGCTCAATTTCACGAAGCACCAACACGAAGCTTTGATTATTCACTCACTTTAGAGAGGACACTACATTGCAACACATTTTTGGAGTTCAAGACGATCCTGAATGAGAAACGTTTGACTTACAAAGTTGTAGATCTTGTCGAGAGCTTTCCGGAACATATATGGATGACCCTATTTGGACTTCGGAGCTAGGAGATATGGGCCCCACAAGATGTGCTGCGCAGACAAGTCGCTGGTGCCGACCGGCACCGACTTGTGCCGACCGGCACCAGGCCCAAAACGGCCCAAAAAGGCCCAGGAAGGCTGGTTTCGCCCCTATAAAGAGAAGACCCTATTCTACACGCAAGGGGGTTCGGATTTCAACACTTTCGGCTGCGGAATTAGGGTTAGACAACAGAGAGCTTCATCCCGAGCGAAGATCGCGGCGTTCCGGCGAAAAGTCGTCGCGCGCCGATCGGCACGAATCCGTGCCGACCGGCACAACCGACTCCGGCGTCCGATTTGCCCCAAATTGTACCAGGAAGTGGGATAGGCCAATCTAAGGTGTTTCCCATGGCGAAACCTACTCATATCATGGGGTGATTCTCTGTTCTTCCCTCGGTTGATGGGGATCTTGCACTTTGCACTATGATGGTTAATTGATTACATTTGTTGCTCTATCTTGGTCTATTGCAATGCTTACTTATTGTTTATCTCAGTATTTTGGATGACAGTATTGCAATGGTGCTTTTGTTAGATGATTGCCTTATTAGCCGCCGTCGTGACAGGATCGCAGCAAACAGCTTTTGTCTACCTTAGTAACAGCCAGTTAAAACCTTTACTCAGTTAATTTGATCTTTGCATGCAAGTGAACCTAGACCATGGGAAGTTCGTCTTAATTCTTGTTTAGCCCTAATCTCTCTCTTTCATTAGTTTCTTTTAATTAGTTCTTTAAACAACCTTTCTCTCAACAATTCACCTTTAGTTAGTAACAAACGTTTAGCTAAATAAGCGTCCCACTTGTTCCACGGATTGATAAACCTTGGAATATTCTGAGGGAAAAGCTACAACTGACCCGTGCGCTTGCGGTCATCAAAGGTGCGCGTATCTCGCGCCAACAAGCTTTTCTGGCGCCGTTGCCGGGGAACAAGTCAGTTCGTTTGTTTAGTTTTATTTTTGCTACTAACTCTCTAATCCCTCACCTTTTTTTTTTCTAGTGTTTTTGTTTTGTGTTTTCTTTGTCAATATGGATTTCACAGGTGTCATTGGGACATTGTGGAGCCACATCATGCCAAAGGCAAATCATCTCATTCCGCCAAAGTCAGATGTCAAAATTGAAGCGGAAGAATATAGTTTGGACCCAATGCTAATCAAGATGGTTGAGCAGAACCCGTTTTCAGGAGCTAAAGGAGAAAATCCATATCTTCATATCAAGAATCTTGAAGTGATCTGCTCCATATTCAAGTATAAAGGCATTCACGAAGATTGGAATCGATGGATCCTCTTTCCATTCTCACTCACGGGTAAAGCACAAGCATGGTATTCTCAAGTCAGATTTGAAGTGAAAGGTAATTGGGGAGACTTGTGTGCACAATTTTGCATGAAATTTTTTCCCTTACCTAGGATTCATGAGTTAAGAAGAGATATCATCAATTTTGCTCAGTTAGACAATGAAACTTTGGGCAAAGCTTGGGAAAGATTTAATGAGTTAAGAAGAGATATCATCAATTTTGCTCAGTTAGACAATGAAACTTTGGGCAAAGCTTGGGAAAGATTTATTGTGGGAAACATAATACCAACTGATTTCTATGTCCTTGATACGTATCATGATGATGTTGAAGACATAATTCTAGGACGTCCCTTTCTTAAATCTATACATGCTGTTCTTGATGCTGGAAAAGGGAAGATAACCATTGAGTTGGGAGGAAATCGCTTTACATTTGATTTTGTGACAATATTTAAGAACCCTGTTGAGCCGCCTCTTGATAACGAAGAGGTGGAGTATGCTTCTTTTGTAAACTCTCTCAGGGATCCTCTCCAACGTGTTCTTGAAGAAAGTCTCACTGATGAACAAGAAGATGAAGCTATTGAAGAGGCGATTGATGCTTTTGAAGTCTCTCCTGAATTGAAGAAAGAACCTATTCGTGAACCAATTGATCCTACAATTGAGAAGCTTGCGCCTGAAGTTGAGTTGAAGCCATTGCCAAAAGGATTGCGATATGAGTATCTCGGTGAGAACAAGACTTACCCAGTAATTGTTAGTGATGAACTTAGCGAAGAGGAGACATCTCGTTTATTGAAGCTATTGAGAAATACAAGAAGGTCATTGGGTACACTATTGATGATCTGAAAGGAATTAGCCCAGCCTTTTGCACTCATCGCATACGCATGGAAGATCAATGCAAGCCAGTAGCAGATCATCAAAGGAGATTAAACAATGCAATGAGAGCTGTGGTGAAGAAGGAGGTACTTCGCTTACTTATGCTGGCATTATCTATCCTGTTTCTGATAGTGAGTGGGTTAGTCCAGGTCATTGTGTTCCAAAGAAAGGAGGGCTTACTGTGGAAAAGAATGAGAACAATGAGCTAATTCCCCAGAGAACAGTCACAGGATGGCGTATGTGTGTTGATTACAGAAAATTGAACAAGGATACGAAGAAAGATCATTTTCCTCTGCCATTCATTGATGAGATGTTGGAAAGGTTAGCAAAGCACAAGTACTTTTGTTTCCTAGATGGATATTCTGGATTCTTCAAATTCCAATACACCATGAAGATCAGCCCAAGACGACATTCACATGCCCCTATGGTACGTATGCTTACCGAAGAATGCCGTTTGGTTTGTGCAATGCTCCTGCTACTTTTCAACGTTGCATGTTGGCAATTTTCTCTGAATTTATTGAGGATATTATGGAGGTGTTTATGGATGATTTCTCTGTTCATGGGTCAAGTTTTGATGCATGCTTAGCAAATTTAGAGAAGGTTTTGCATAGATGTGATGAGGTTGATCTTGTTCTTAATTGGGAGAAGTGTCACTTTATGGTGAAGGAAGGCATTGTTCTTGGACACGTGATTTCTGAGAGAGGTATTGAAGTTGATAAAGCAAAGGTAGAAAGAGTGGAGAAGCTGCCGCCGCCTACTAATGTGAAGTTATTGAGGAGTTTTCTTGGTCATGCTGGGTTCTACAGAAGATTTATCAATGGCTTCTCTACAATCACAAAGCCATTGACATTGTTGCTGCAGAAGGATGCTAAATTTCATTTTGATGAAGATTGCTTACATGCCTTTCGCACTTTGAAGAGAAAACTTTGTTCGGCACCTATCATTCAACCTCCTGATTGGAATCTCCCGTTTGAAATTATGTGTGATGCTAGCGACTATGCAGTTGGAGCTGTTCTTGGGCAACGAAAAGAAGGGAAGGTACATGCTATCTACTATGCTAGTAAAACACTTAATGATGCTCAAGTTAATTATGCAACAACTGAGAAAGAATTGCTAGCCATTGTGTTTGCTTTTGAGAAATTCAAGTCCTATATTGTGAATTCTAAAGTAATAGTCTACACTGATCATGCTGCTATCAAGTATTTACTTTCCAAGAAAGATTCTAAGCCACGTCTTATTCGTTGGGTACTAATGTTGCAAGAATTTGATTTAGAGATCAGAGATAGAAAGGGCACTGAAAATCTAGTGGCTGATCATTTGTCAAGGCTAGAAATTGGGAGAGAAAATGAAGATCATATTCCTATTGATGATTCATTGAGAGAGGAACAATTATGTAGAGTATATGGAATTGATGATTGGATGGTTGATATTGTGAGAGCAATCAAGAAGGAACCATTAGATCATCTTGATAAGCATCGACGAAGGAAGATTAAATCTCAGCTGAGGAGTTACTACTGGAATGATCCTTATTTATATAGATATTGTGAAGATGGAGTAGCAAGGCGGTGTGTTCCAAAGGCTGAGCAAGAGGAAATTTTGCAGAAATGTCATTCTTCTCCATATGGTGGACACTATGGACATTATCGCACTAAGGCTAAGGTATGGGCAAGTGGATTTTATTGGCCAAGTATGCATTTAGATGCTATAAAGTTTGTTCGAACTTGTCCTGAATGCCAACGATCTGGAAATTCTGTTAATAATCGCAATGCTATGCCTTTGAATTACAATCTGCAAATTGATATATTTGATGTTTGGGGGATTGATTTCATGGGTCCCTTTGTGAATTCTCATGGCTATGAGTATATCTTGGTTGCGGTTGATTATGTTTCTAAATGGGTGGAAGCAATACCTTGCAAACATGCTACAGCTGAAGATTCAATTAATTTATTTAGAAATGTGATATTTTCTCGTTTTGGGATGCCAAGAGTAGTCATAAGTGATGGAGGATCACACTTTATTGGAAAGAATTTTGTCAAGGTGTTGGAAAAGGCTGGTATTGAGCATAGAGTTGCGACTGCTTATCATCCTCAAACAAATGGGCAAGCTGAAACATCAAACAAGCAGATCAAGGAAATCCTTAAAAAGACTGTCACTCGAGGAGGAAAGGATTGGTACAACAAGTTGAATGATTCATTATGGGCATATCGCACAGCACATAAAACTCCAATAGGTATGACTCCATATCAGCTTGTTTATGGAAAAACTTGTCATTTGCCTGTAGAATTAGAACATAAATCATTTTGGGCGATCAAGGAGATGAATCTGAATTTAGATGCTGCTGGAATTAAAAGAAAATTCAGATTAGTGAATTGGAGGAGATGCGCCTAAATTCATATGACAATGCTCTTATCTACAAAGAGAGAATGAAGAGATGGTATGACAAGCGATTGGAAAAGAAAGAATTCAATGAGGGAGACAAGGTCCTATTATTCAACTCAAGATACAAATTATTTGGCAAAGGTAAATTAAAAAGCAAATGGGATGGACCTTATATTGTTCACAAGGTGCTTGATTCTGGAGCAATAGTCATAATGGATTCCAAAGGAGATACATACACGGTGAATGGACAACGCCTCAAGGTATTCTTTGAACCCGACAAGCCTGAATTGAAGTCTATAGATATCTATACTTTGGCTTGATTATGGCTATGTCGAGTTGCGACGTTAAATTAAGCTATGTGCTAGTTGAAGACTTTTATGCCAAGGGTATGGCATTATCAGGTAAATAACATTATTTCCCTTCTTTTTCATATAATGTGGACATTACATAATTTGAGTGTGGGGGAGGATGCTTTATTTTCTTGATTTGTATGATATTTGTGCTAGTTGTCTTTAATTTGTGTGGTTTTAGTGTGTTTTTGTCCTGTGCCGATCGGCACGGTGTTGTGCCGACCGGCACATATGTATCTGGATTTTGTTTTTAGTGTTTTGTGAGAACATGGCAAGATTTGTGCTTTAAGATTATCATATTGAAGAAGTTGAGTCATTGGTGCCTCTAATTCTTTGCTTGGAAGCATGCTTGTCCTTAGTTCTTCTTAAACCCATGGTAGTAGTTATTTATTGAATGCTTCTTTTAAGGAGTTGTTTGCAAGTAAGAGCTACACCATTGATTTTTATTTTATTTTTAGTTTGCTCAAACCTCCAGATTGAAAGTGAACAATCCCTTTGACAAAAGCTTAATTTACCTTCCTACCACATAGCCATACAACTAATCTTTGAGCTACACATAAACATTCTAATTGTCTGGTGAATCTTGTCAAGTTTGTATCCTTTTGAGATAAGAAGTTTCTCTGAAGCTGGTCATTCCCTTTGTGTAACTATCATTTGTTTGCTAGCCTCATCGTATTCAGCATATATCGCTGGTACTCCCTCCTGTAAACCCATAATTCTTTTGTTGGTGTTATCTATCCTTGTCCACAACCTATGATATGAGTTTCACTTCATGCCTTTGTACTATCCATATGGTTCTATGCACAAATAACCTGGAGATCTACATCAATGAAAAATCTTCTAAGGTGTAAAAAAAAAAGAGAGAAAGAAAGAAAGAAAAAAAGAAAGAAAGAAGAAAAGAAAAGAGACTCCTTGGAAGTAGCAAGTTATTGCAGAGATGTCTTGGGATATTATGAATCAAAGATTTGGAGGAGACAGAGCATCTTGGGCGAATTTATAGATTGTGCCGATCGGCACAACCCTGGTGCCGATCGGCACTGACATTTTGAGTGCCATTCAGCGTTCTGTTCTTCACAGGAATTAAGTAAAGAATTCTGAGCATTTCTGTGAGAGATATACGATGATAGAAGCAATGAATATATTTGTGCATAAGCCTTATTCTACAAGTAAGTGTATTTCTTAGGCTGAAACTCTATCTTTCCAACCATGTGCAATCCGACCATCTTTTGCCATTTGCACATGTCCACCTATCTAAAGTGTGTGTTCCTCTCTAGTTTATCGTTATTCTCTAATGACCTTTTGATGAGAGCTTCTGAATTCTCTATTGGATTATTATTTGACTTGATAATACCTGGGCATTAGTTTGGCTATCCTACCAAGATCCACATAAAGCTTTACATTAGATGTAGGTTGGTGAGGACTTGAAACAATTGAGTGATTTGAGAGCAAGTTTTTTGTCAAAGATGGATAGTTTATAATCCTTGATATATCTGGAGAGTTTATTTCTTTGTTCTTAATCAAAACTTTGGTGTTGTGCTCTAAAAACAAATGTCATCTTAACGTGGGTTTTCAATATTTGACTTTTACTTGTGGAGGAGACAAAGAAGAGTTTAGGATGAGAAGCAGCTGAGTATTTGAAAGTTTGATGCTATGACTTGATTGATTTGATTTCTTACTCGAGGACGAGCAAGATCTGAGTGTGGGGGTGTTATTGGTGCTTGATATGACCACTTTTTACTCATCTTTTTACTATCATTTAGTGCGTTTATTGATCATTTGAGCCATTTGGCACCTAACTTTAACCCTATTTCGAAGTATGTTGTGTTTTGATTGCTATGATGTAGAATCAGGAGAAAACATGACATAAAGGCTCAATTTCACGAAGCACCAACACGAAGCTTTGATTATTCACTCACTTTAGAGAGGACACTACATTGCAACACAGTTTTGGAGTTCAAGACGATCCTGAATGAGAAAAGTTTGACTTACAAAGTTGTAGATCTCGTCGAGAGCTTTCCGGAACATATATGGATGACCCTATTTGGACTTCGGAGCTAGGAGATATGGGCCCCACAAGATGTGCTGCGCAGACAAGTCGCTGGTGCCGACCGGCACCGACTTGTGCCGACCGGCACCAGGCCCAAAACGGCCCAAAAAGGCCCAGGAAGGCTGGTTTCGCCCCTATAAAGAGAAGACCCTATTCTACACGCAAGGGGGTTCGGATTTCAACACTTTCGGCTGCGGAATTAGGGTTAGACAACAGAGAGCTTCATCCCGAGCGAAGATCGCGGCGTTCCGGCGAAAAGTCGTCGCGCGCCGATCGGCACGAATCCGTGCCGACCGGCACGACCGACTCCGGCGTCCGATTTGCCCCAAATTGTACCAGGAAGTGGGATAGGCCAATCTAAGGTGTTTCCCATAGCGAAACGTACTCATATCATGGGGTGATTCTCAGTTCTTCCCTCGGTTGATGGGGATCTTGCACTTTGCACTATGATGGTTAATTGATTACATTTGTTGCTCTATCTTGGTCTATTGCAATGCTTACTTATTGTTTATCTCAGTATTTTGGATGACAGTATTGCAATGGTGCTTTTGTTAGATGATTGCCTTATTAGCCGTCGTCGTGACAGGATCGCAGCAAACAGCTTTTGTCTACCTTAGTAACAGCCAGTTAAAGCCTTTACTCAGTTAATTTGATCTTTGCATGCAAGTGAACCTAGATCATGGGAAGTTCGTCTTAATTCTTGTTTAGCCGTAATCTCTCTCTTTCATTAGTTTCTTTTAATTAGTTCTTTAAACAACCTTTCTCTCAACAATTCACCTTTAGTTAGTAACAAACGTTTAGCTAAATAAGCGTCCCACTTGTTCCACGGATTGATAAACCTTGAAATATTCTGAGGGAAAAGCTACAACTGACCCGTGCGCTTGCGGTCATCAAAGGTGCGCGTATCTCGCGCCAACAGGTACGTGATCTTGTTCTTACAGGTGTTATTGTTCCTCTCTTGAACTTGATCAGTTGTTCACTTTTTTGTTGACACCAATATACTAAATTGTTTGTGAAATTTTCTGATATACACAAGTGTTCTTAAATGAGCTCAGTAGTTCCTGATGATTGGATAATTATTTACAAATTCCATGTTACTTGCACAGCAGTATTACACAACCACACAATTGAATTTTGAAATATGGGGATGACTTGTCCTGGTAAGCTCATTTGTTTACGTTGGGTTCATTTGCACATTTTTTCCCCCTAAACTGTACAGAAATTTTGAGCCTTGTAATGTGTTACAGAATAAGACCATGTTCTTGCAACGTGTTCCAGAATGGGACCGGTCTGGAAAGACCTTTGATTATGGAATCATGAGTCCCTTTAAAATATTGTCCTTTTTCAAGTTTGAAATGGTTGATGAATAAAAAAAATCCTTCACATGGTGCTGAGGTTCAAAATTCAAATCTCTCTGGTGTTGTGCCGCATTGAAGGATAGCCACAGGTGTTTGTCTGTAGTGGGCAGTGTACTGGCTGGCACGTGCTCCTCGTAATCAGTTACGATCAATGACTGTCCTCTCTGCCCTCCCCAGCCTCTTATACAGTAGGAATACAAGTTGATCTGGACCGTTCACCGCATCACGAGGAAGAATCAATGGTCCAAATGGAAGGTACAGCTAGTGCAAGGTACATAATATATTTTTCGTGATGCGGTGCCGCCACCGTCAAAATTCTTTTTCTTTCCCATCGTGCTCTCTCCTGCATCCGCGGTGTTCTGGTGGGAGCTGGCCGTGGAGGAGCGAGACACTTTAAGTTCGCTCCCAAGAATCGAACTCGGGTGGGCTGCGTGCGCAACAGCAGCGCTAGCCATCCGGACTGCCACCCGGGTGCCAGAGATCCAGCACGACAAATCTCGTCCTGCAGAGGTGATGCTGGCGGCATTGTCCCTCCAACCGGTGACGTTTATCAACCTGGTGGCTTGTGATTGCAGATTGATTGAAGATTTCCCATCTCGATTTTTCATTTCCGATGTCTAGATGGGCTTGAAATTTTCCTCATATTTTTCTTGAATTTTGTGTTCACCTTGAATCCTTGTTCTTCCAATTTTCCCATCACGGCTGTAAGGTTCAGGTCCCTCTCTGTCGTCTCCCTCACATTTTCTCGAGCGCGTTGTCGCTAGACTGATGGCACCGTCAAGGATGGCGAGGAGGTGGGTCTGTCGGCGTCGTCATCTTCTAGGCTATTGTAGGGCAAAGAAACCAGGCCCGACAAATAGGTGACACACAGAGACCCAAGAGGAGGGATGTCAGCGGGGACGTAGCACAGGCCCCCACGTCCAGGCCACAGCTGCAGGGAGCACGCATAGCGCGGTCCAGGAGGCCATCTACGCACGCAGGTCGAAGCGGCTGAAGATGGGAGCGACACACAAGATGGGAGCGACGCACAATGCACTAACCGACACGTCGGCACCCGGAACAACCATGTCGGCTAGAACACTAGGTAAAGCGGGATTCTCACCGCTATCAGCAAGACTATGTGAACTGGAGAGTAACCTTCTTAGCATACGCGGAACATTATAATCCACCACTTCCGTCAGTCATGATACATTGCCATTACCGGGATTTGTGTACCAGCTACGAGAGGAAAGACTTCCCTCCCTATCTGGGCAGCCTAGGCTGCTATGAACTGTGCTTCTTTCTTCTTAATGAATTGGCAGGACACCTGCCCCCCCCCCCCCCCCCCCCCCCCCCAAAAAAAAAAGAAGAAAAAGGTTGTACAAGCAGTTGCACAACATGTCAACATGTTAGCAGCATTTTTGTCACATTACCAATTTTTTTACTTAAAGTGAGCCTTGTATTTGAAATTACGCAGCTGGGCATGGCGAGTGCACTGGAGACGCTTTGCGGTCAAGCCTATGGTGCGAAGCAGTACCACATGCTCGGCGTCTACATGCAACGCTCATGGATAATTCTCCTGGCCTTCGCCGTGCTCCTTGCTCCAACATACATCTTCAGCGGGCAGCTGCTCGTCGCATTGGGCCATCCCGCCGAGCTGTCCCGCGAGACGAGCTTGGTCAGCATGTACATGCTCCCGCTGCACTTCAACTACGCCATCCTCCTGCCGCTCAACAAGTTCCTGCAGTGCCAGCTCAAGAACTGGGTCACCGTGCTCACCACGGTGGCAGGGTTCCCGGTGCACGTCGCGATGACCTGGCTTCTGGTGCAGCACTTCGGGCTGGGGCTCTTTGGCGCCGCGATGGCGCTCAACCTCTCATGGGCGATCATGACGGGTATGCAGCTTGCGTACGCCGTCGGCGGTGGGTGCCCTGAGACGTGGAAGGGTTTCTCGGCACTAGCGTTCGTGGATTTGAAGGACTTCGTCAAGTTGTCCGCAGCTTCCGGTGTTATGCTCTGGTACGTGCCAACGTCGCATGTTATTGATGATGCCCAACTATCTTTGCATCAGAAATTTGGACGGCTTTTATATGATTTTTGTTGCTTTTGTCCTTCAGCTTGGAGAGTTGGTACTACCGGATACTAGTTTTCCTCACGGGGTACATGAAGAGTGCTGAATTAGCTGTGGATGCATTGTCTATATGGTATGTGCGCATACAACCTCTCCAAGAGCTGTACAAAATCTTGCTCCTCATTTTCTGATATAAACTAAGGTGTACAGATCTTACTTTCCTTTTTTATCTTAACAGCTTGAGTTTGAATGGATGGGAGATGATGATTCACTTGGGCTTCTTAGCAGGCACTGGGTAAGCAACCTAGTGACATACTTTTTTTTTCCAGGGGAATGACATATTTGTTAACATGTACTGTTAAACATTGTTGGAAAGAGTTAACTCAATTAGTGCACTGTTGTACTGTTCATAAGGGTAAGGGTTGCTAATGAGCTTGGAGCGGCCAATGGGAAGGGCGCAAAATTTGCGACAATTGTGTCTGCAGCTACATCAGTTCTGATCAGCATCTTCATCTGTTTGTTGGCACTGATTTTCCATGATAAGCTTGCGATAATATTCTCATCAAGCAAAGCTGTAATCGATGCCGTGGACGACATTTCTGTTCTGCTGGCACTCACCATCCTCCTCAACGGAATCCAACCAGTGCTCTCTGGTACAGTCGTCATACATGATACATGTTTTTACAATACAAGATTGAGGATGTTTCATCGGCAGGTGATCGCTTGTCGGATTTCCTGAAGAAAGTGTAAATAATTTTTTGTTGGTCACTGCATTTGCAGGAGTTGCTGTTGGTTCAGGATGGCAAGCCCTGGTTGCTTATGTGAACATTGGGAGCTACTACCTGATTGGTGTTCCTTTCGGGGTTCTGCTAGCATGGGGTTTCCACTATGGGGTCCTTGTACGCATCTTCACAGTACACATAGCTGAGTAATTAACATGGTGTTCATATGCGCCCAGTGCTTATCAACTTGATATTTCCGCAGGGGATTTGGGTTGGAATGATAGGTGGCACCACCATGCAGACGCTAATTCTGGCGTGTATCATACTACGATGCGATTGGGATGACGAGGTTTGTTTTTTTCCTTCTTATTATCACGCATGGAGCCGTATGATCATACTCCAAGTTTGATTAGGAATATCAGTTTCGGAGGTTGCCACAGGTGCTAAATGTTTTCAGTTCTGCAGGCACTAAAAGCTTGTAACAGAATGCGGAGATGGAGCAGCTCCAAATAAGCTTCAGCGTTCATGCATAGTGCGTAAAGAATTGTTCCCATTGTTGAAAGCTTACAAGTTTTTTGTAACAAAAATTCACAGTACTTCAGACTGATGTGATAACTTTTCAACGATTGATCTCGATCAGTTGCATAAATTCAGTTCAGACAACCAGATTGCTACTTCAATGTCTCTCTTCCATTCAGTAAAACGAGCTATACTCCCTCCGGTTTTAAATTGTTGATGCTATTGACTTTTTTCGTTATTTTGACTATTCGTCTTATTCAAAACAACGAGATTGCTACTTCAAGGTCTCTCTTCCATTCAGTAAAATGAGCTGTATATGCTGGGATGATTGTTGTGTGCTTCTCTGCTTCTAAATTCTAGAGTAAATTAGAGGTAAATATGACCAATGTTCCAAATTGTGGCCGTAAAACTATTCATGTAAATCAGCCTTCTGACACATCACACGCGACGTCACCGAAGCTCTCGTCACATACATGCAGGTTACAGTCAGCTCAGTGACCTCACTGAGTATTGTCTGAATCGTTTGTTGGCCAATTGCCGTGTGCTTTAGGCTTGATCCTGTCTCTCCTTTCAGGGTCAGGGCCAATGGTCGTCTGTACTAAAGTAGCGCTCAAGTTATAACCACTGCGGTCCAACGAGAAGAATATCGCTCGATTCCAAGTTGGTGATCGGTCAAGCAAAATATTTAAGTATAAGCAATTCGCGTTTGAGTGGTCTCTACTCTGTGTAGGAGCAAAACATGTAGAATGACAACATCATGTGCGCCAATATTTATACATAACTCTCTAAACTAAACTTTACGAACATACATGCCTGAGTTTTTACTACAGATGCATACAAATCGCGTGGCAGCGAACGATCTATAGACAATCAACGACAGATGACAAATCGAAAGACGGCACCGACTAGTAGATCGACTAAAGACAAGGAAATAAAGTAAAGGCAGATTATGAACCACACAGGCATGTCAAATGGAAGCACACAAGCTTTGTCGATGTGGACACTCAACTACACCTGCATATTAAAGTCAAAGTTACAGGGACGTGTAGGCGCCACCACAAACGATTAAGGATTTTCGTGGATAAAGGCAGGTCGGTATCATAATGTGGCTTGCACTGCGGGTTTGCAACGCGGGTCTCTGAGCTGAAAATATCGGGGTTTGCACACACCACGGGAGTATTATTGTCTTATATATATCCCGTAGGTCCATCACACCAAAGCATCACTTTCTACTGCCTAAGCTGATTGATTGCAAGACTCGCAATCAAGACAGTATAGGTGAAAGAAGAGTATAGGGCACAAGCCGTCGATGTTCTTGGACAGCTTTCGAGTTCAAACAAGATTTTATACTATCTCATTTCTAATCGCGCGAACATCTCGCATCAAGCACTTCACTTTTCACAAAATCTTTCCAGTTTTGTTGATTTTTCTTTCAAACAAACATCAGCAAAGTTTTAAAGAATATATGAACAGAAGAGAACAAACCTACACATTTTTTCCTATCGCCATGCAGAGACCGTGCCATCCCACCGTGTCGATCCGAACCGGACGGCGTGGCCGGCGCCGGCGCGGAGCGGGGCGAGGACGCGCGCCGACGCGGTGGCCCCGGCGTCCCTCCGCACCAACCTTCTCTCCTCCCTGGTCCTCCGCAGCACCACCTCCTCCGCGCGCTCGCGGAGCTGCCGCGCCGCGCACACGATGCCCTCGTCCAGCGCCGCCCACTTCCACTCCGGCGGTGGCGACGACGCGACGCTGTCCTCCACCCGCCGCAGCACGCACACCAGCTCCACGGCGTCGGCCAGGGACAGCGTGTCGAGGCGCTCGCCCATCTCCCGCACCCGCGCGGCGATGTTCCGCTCGGCGGCCACGCGGTCCTCCTCGGCGAGCCGGACGGCCTCCCAGATGAGGGCGCTGTGCTGCGGCGCCGTGGAAGGGAGCGGGGCGCTGCGGACGGCGCCCGCCACGGCCACGAAGGCCGCGAGCTCGGCGACGAGGTGCGAGTTGGGGAGAGCGGTGAGGTACTCGTCGGCGTCGTCGGCGGGGGAGGCGTCGGGGAGCGGGAGGACGAGCTCGAGGAGGCGCGCGGCGAACCGGACCCACGACGCGGCGGCGAAGGAGCGGCCGAGCGGGAACGACGCGAGCGCCAGCGGGTTGCGGCCGGACGCGGGGTGCCGGGCCAGCGCGACGAGGAGCTGGTCGCGGAGGATGAAAGCGCCGCTGGCGAGCAGCACCCTGAGCGCGACGAGGCACTTGAGCGCCACGTACGGGTCCCCCTGCCCCGACGCCGAGGCGCGGAGGCGGTCCACCAGCGCGGAGGCGAGCGCCGCGGCGGAGAGGCGCGAGCCGCGGCCGAAGGCGAGGAGCGCGTCCAGGTGGTGCGCGGACGGCGGGGACGTGGAGGGGTGGTGCGCCGTCGCGCGTGCCACCGCCTGGTACGCGTCCGACGGAGAGGAGCCCGGCGAGTTCGGGCCGCCCGAGGTGAAGAGGAGCGTGGCCGCGAGCCGCCGGAGCTTGAGGCCGCCCATGCCGGGCGCCGAGGAGACGAGGAGGCCGTGAACGGCGAAGCCAAGGTGGTTTGGGAATCGGAAGCAAAGCTTTGCTTGGATTTCCCGTGGCGGGCGGGATAAGAGGCAGCCGCTGGGGTGATCTTGGGGCGTTGATTGGTTTGACTCGATCAATCTGGTTCTTCGGATCGTCACACAGAAGATTCCAGCAGCACGGATGACGTGTCACTTGAGAAAAAAAAGTAGAAAAGTCAACTCGTCCGGGTCCGCAGCGAAAACTGAAGATTGTTCTTTCCTAGAAACAGGTCAACAGCAGAAAAGCTACTGCTTTCACACTCAACTACTACTAATCATGGAATGTGTTCATCCGATGTTTCACTTCATTTCTTTGTGTCTAGTATTGCTAGCCAGTTCGCAGGCTCTGAATTTGCACATGAAATTTGAAGCCTAACCTCTTTCGAATTTAGAACAGACTGAAGCTAGCGGACGACTCTGGGAATCGCACCTGCGTATGAGTAGCTGAACTACAGTAGCATGAGTGTGACAAATTATTTGGATATACTCCTGGAAAGAAAACCGCTGAATTAGCAATAAAACTGCTTGCTGAAAGGCATGACCTGGCAGCTGAGCATTCGCAAGAGATGACTCATCAACGCAACTAGTGCTAGTTGGCGGGCATCGGCGTCAGCAAATGAATATGCTCTGCTCCTCTGACGAAGCAGCTTCTTAGCAAGGATTGTTCAGCGAACTTTTCCGAGGTTTACCGGGTCTTCAAAGAGCCGGGTTTCCACTACGGCATAACCTTCGTCACATCAACGGAGAAATCCTTCAGCTAATCATGCTCGGGTCGACAACATATATAGTGTTATCGTGGAATTTTTTACTCTTTTGAAGTTTTTTATCTTTCATCAATAAAGTTAGAGTTTTTTTAGTTGATTTTGTAATCAGGAATGCAATATGTTTTAATATCAATGAAAAAAATAGTAATAAAAAAATGTTAATAGCATCTTCAAAATTGCATATAGAATTCTAAAAAAAGTATACATGGATCGATGGATAGAGCTTGAAATGCGTTACTTTCATGTAAAATTTAAAATGAAAATGATACTTGTTCAAGGAGAAACAAAAATGAGAAAATCAGACTGACAAGTTGCGGATATGTGATGAACAGTTACAACCTGCACTATTCATAGATGATTTCTCTTTTTGTTCCGCTTTGCACAAGTTTTGTTTGCATTTTAATATTTGCATGATGATAGATCATTGCAAGCACTATCAATACGAATTTTTGTTAGAACTTTTTATGCAATTTTGAAGACAACTAAAAATAGTAACACGATACACCTAAAGGGGTTGTAACACCGTAATGTTCTCTCATGGAAAAAGTTTATTTTATTCTCACAAACAATTGCTTTTGTTCGTTTCACAGCCTAAACAAAAATGATGGCTCACTTTACTCCATTAAACAATTTCATTCGGTACCATATGCACCCTATTAAAATTTGTCTCTTTTGTTTCTCAGCTTTACAAGTGGAATTCGAAGCTCAAATTTTACATGATGAAAACTCACACGATAACCAACGTTAAAATTATCATGACATATTTGTTTTCATATTGTTTACATAGTTTAACAACAAATTACGATATATGCATTCAAATGATATCAGAAAAATAACTAAAAATATTCTAACATAGTGGCAAATATCATCATTCAAAATTTGAGTTTCAAATTCCACTTGTAGACTGCATTAAGTGAAATTGTTTATCGCAAATTAAAAATAAACAAATCTCAATAGTGTGTATATTGTATCAAATAATTTTTTTGCAGAGTAAAGTGAGCCATCATTTTGTTTAGAAAGAAGTCCATTTTACTCCCCAAACAATTCACTATGTCCATATCACCCCCTAATTAAATGATGGTTCACTTTACTCCCTCAAACAATTCCAATAGATGCAATATACACCTTTTTGGAGTTTCTATTTTTTGTTTCTTGGGCTACAAGTGGAATTTGAAACTCAAGTTTTGCATGATTATAGTTCCCACAAGAACCCATGTTAAAATAATTTTTAATTATTTTTTTATGTCAGATGTCTGCATATATGGTTAGTTGCAGTTATACTATGTAAATACTGTAAAACAAATATGTCATAATTATTTTCACATAGTTTGTCATGTCAGTAGTCATCATACAAAATTTGAGCTTCAAATTCTACTTGTAGGCCAAGAAACAAAAAAGACAAATCTTAATATGGTGTATGTTGTGCCAATTGTAATTGTTTAGGGGAGTAAAATGAGGTATGAATTTGTTTAGGGGGTGAAATAGACAAAGTGAATTGTTCGAGGAAGAAAATCTATTTTTTTCCTTTTGTTTAAGGTGTGAAATGGATAAATAAATTGTTCGATAGAATAAATGGACTTTTTTTTTCTTCTTTCATCGGGTGATTGTGGTTTATAGAACTTCAGAGCCGTGGCTTCCCTTGTTGGATTTTTTGGACCTCAAATGCTCAGGGCAGTGAGGTCAGGTGGGCTCAATATGGGCCGATTATGCTTGGGTCGAATTTTTTAAAATGGCATCCATGTAGGTGTGGTCCGTCTGGATATCTTTCAAGAATGTACACAAGTCTGATCTGTTACTTCAGCGCTTTTTATTCGGCCCGTTCACTTTTATCGAACAGCCGTATCTTCTCCCTTTTGAATTTGGACTTCAGTTGCATCAATGTGAACATGTGATGAACCTGACGATCGAGGTATCTTTGCCTTTTTCTTCAAGTAAAGCCACGCACAGACCCAACTCCCAGCAACCCAAACGTGTCAACTTGTTGCTTCACATGCAAAAGCGTCGAACATTCAATTTGCATGTTTTGTGTCTGTTGTCCCCATTATTGCAGCATCTGGTGATGATGCACCGTCTGACGCATCATGCGTTTTCTTGCATGAATTCTCCTCGCTTGCCACCAATAGGCCGTTGGGCACCGATCAGACATTCGAACAAGGGTCTTTCTAGAGGAATATGCGTGGTTGGTTTAAAACCATACACATGTTTTGGGTGAAACATTTGGCACATCTTTGTTAATGTCACATGGTTCATGTGTTCTCTGATCTAGTGGAAGAACATTAAAGGTAGGATTAGTATAAATACACTATGATAAGATCGTAATTTGCTTTATGGAAATGATTACATCCTCAGTAACTATACAACTGACGGAGTGTTCGGTTGGAGGATGCAGTTGCAGTTGCAGTTTGAATAGTGAGAGAGAACACTGTAGCGGAGGAATCTGACACTGTAGCAAATGTGAGGAGGTGTAGCAGCAGCAGCAGCCGCCGCCGGCTGCTTTGCCAGCTGCCGAACGCGCCCAAAGTCTCAAACGTAACAACAAAATTGACTTTTAAAACCCTTCGAAAGATCCAATTTATGTACAAAATTCTGTTGTAAAAATAAATTAATGAACACGTATCCAGAAAAAGAGGAGCGACTCAACGCTTTCCCTCCAAATTCCACGGCCAAAAAATGAAAAAAGAAATTTCCACGGCGTCTGCGACGAAAGCACCGAGAGTTTGCTAGCGGCCGCCGCTTGACCACGTCCGGAAAGCCTAGGGATGGCAACTTTACCCATGGGTGCGGGCACCCGATGGGTACCCGACCCGATGGGCGTGGGTGTGGGTGCCATTTCGCGCCCATGGGTGCCACCCGCACCCGACCCGAGTGTAAATCGGGTGAAAGTCGGGTGTTCTTTTTCACCCATGGGTGACCCATGGGTGACCCGAAACAGCCCACAAGATATGCTATCTCATATCAGTCCAACAAAGAATCAGGCAGCCCAGCTACGCCTAAGCCCAGCCCAACAAAGAAGTATGCTTTTTTCTTTCCTGTGTTGAACTATGCCTACTCGTGATTTATCATGTATTGCTGGACATGAATTATTGGACTTGTGTGGCTGTGATTAGCCTATGTACTAGTTGGACATGAATTCTGAACATGTGCATGTGTGACTCTGGTTAATGGCTAATGTTGTGGCAATCTGCTAAAGGGTTGTGCTTGAACTATATTCATTTTTCTGTACAAGTATGACTTTATGTTGGACCCGATGGGCACCCGATGGGCACCCGAAACCCGATGGGTGTGGGTGTGGGTGCCGATTTTCACCCATGGGCGTGGGTGTGGGTGTCATTTTCCACCCGAGATCTTTTTTGTGATGGGTGGGTTTTGGCTCCACCCGACCCGAACCCGACCCATTGCCATCCCTAGGAAAGCCGCGTCAAACACGTTGTCCAAGTGCGCATGCTTGGTCGTCGCATTCCACTGACTTTCCGCCGGCGCCGGACACCTTACCGCCCTTGCTCGATCCGTCGTTGTCGCCTCTCCGGCTCGACCGCGACCCCCACGCCGGGAGCCGAGCGGAGAAGGTCCGCGACAGGAACGACGGCCACCGCCCGGACTGGCCCAGCCGGATGCTCCTCCCGGCGCGGTTGCTGCCTTCGCCGGCGGCAACTCTGGCACCACGGCGCATGCTTCCCTCGCGGCCGCCGCGGAACGCGACGAGGCTCGTGGTACGCTGGAGCTTCCCCGCCGCGACGATCTCCCGGAGGACGTGGTCGGGCAGCCGCAGCGTGAACCTCTCGGATCCGGCGTCCGCGCCGCCCGCGGTGGCGGACGCGGCGAGAGAGTGCCCCGTCGAGTGCGAGCGCGGGAAGCGCGCCGGCGCGCGGGCGGACTTGGAACGGAGCGCGCGCTTGACGCTGCCGATGCGGATCAGCTCGGCGGCCTCCTCTCTGATGATCCTCTCCTCCTCTGTCTCCTCCACGTCGATGACCACGGCACCCTGCTCCGAAGCAGAGCCCGGCGCCGGCAATTCCTGCGGCTGCGGCGCTGGCGCCGGCACCTCGTCGGCCGGGGCGTTGGGATCGGGGACGAGGTTGGCGCGGCAGACCGGGCAGGTGACGTGCGACGCCAGCCACGTGTCGATGCAGTCCTGGTGGAACACGTGGGAGCACTTGGGCAGCAGCCGCAGCGTCTCGTCGTCGTCGAACTCGCTGATGCAGACGGCGCACTCGAGCGCGCCCTTGACGGCCTTGTGTTCCTTCACGTCGGCGTACGCCATGGTCGGGAACGTCTCGAGGACGGCCGCGTCGAGCCCGCGCTGGCGCCGCGACCGCGCGGCGGTTCCGGCGCCGTTCGGGAACGGGGTGGTGGAGTAGCCCGGGCCGTCGCCGTAGCAGTGGCGGATGTAGATGGAGAAGAAGCCGAGGAAGAAGAAGGCCGCGATGAGGACCACGATCACGATGGCCATGGACGGGCTGAAGCTGGGCGAGTAGAAGCCACCGGGCGGCGGCGGCTGCGGCCCCTGCGCCGCGGCGAGGTCCGCGACGACGAGCAGGAGGAGGAGGGGAAGCGCGAGGAAGCGGCCATTGCACTGGAGGAGTGTTGTCCCCATTGGTAAATTAGTTTGTTGAGTGTTAATGATACGGAGCGACGGTGGTGGGTTTGTGAGAGCTGGAGAGTGTCTGCGGAGATCAATTTGAAGGCGGCGGCGAAGAGTGGGAGCGCGAAATGTTTATATATATATATGTGAGAAGGAAGAGCGGAACAGGTTGCGGATCGGTGGCTTTTGTTTATAGGTGCAACTCGTGTGTGCGAAAGCAGAACGAAATGCCAGATCCACTTCACGTTGGTTAACAGCGAAAAGAAGTCAGTTTCAGGACTCCCCTCTAACTCTGCTGAGGCGAGAGTTGGATAGTCTCACCACCGATTCATTATTGGCATGCTAGTAGGCGAGTCATTTCTCCTATTGACAAAGTCAATTTTTATTTCCGCGAAATGCCAAAACTGGACCACTTTGCTTCTAATGAAGTCACTTTTGAATTTTAACTGCACATTTCTTTAAACAACAATGTTAGTTGTGCAAGTTGTTTACATAAGTGTCTGCCGGCAAGACTAACATACTTTATCATGTTATAAATGTGAGAGATTGAACTTCATTTAAAATACTATTAACTAATATATCTGGTAAGTAAAAAAAATGATGATGTCCCTTTAAAGCAAAGTAGCAAACGAATGTTCAGAAGCCCCAGTTGTGAAGCTGTTGGTGTGCTATACTAGTAGACAATTTTAAACGGGGTTAGGTGGGTGATCAGGTGGGCCTTCCCTTCTTCCTCCACCGAATGCGATTAGCGAAGGATCGGCGGACATGCGCAGCTTGGCTCGGCTGCACGTGGAGTCGTTGAAGTTATTAGCCGGCGCAAGTGTGAGATTTGTACTATGCTACTAGTACCTCCGGTTGCAAAACGATGTCGAGTGCTATTTTATTTTACACTAAATTTCTTTGTCGAAACGTCATCAAAAGAAAAATAGAGGGAGTAGTACTTGCTTTAGTTTGGCCTCTTCCCGGTCTTTCCGTTCCATTTCCTGGAGATAACTGCTAAGCTGAATTGACTAAAGCAGCTCGTCATCACTGACCGTTGCAGTTGCAATGATACCACCGGCAGACTTTTTCGTCCTAACCAATGAATTGCAGTTCAATCCTGCTAATTGATAGTCAATGGTTATAACGAGAGGAAGGTTCTTTGAGTGTTTGACAAGGAAAATTCTAGAAGACCAGCACATGTATGAGAAGTTTTAAATTTCTAGAAGACCGGTGCGTGTAAAGAATTCATGCATCGTAGACTTGCCAGAGCGATGCATATTTGTTGTAGCATTTCGCAAGGCCCTAGTTTTGTATTACTAGCTGCTTGCTACTGCTAGCCGCGCAAGTTCCATCAACATTAGTAAAGATATAATTCGAGATTGAGTCAGGATCAGATTTCTGAGCTTGGACAGTACTCCATATAAACAACAACAGTCTTGGATTTGTCCAAGCTCGCCTCGTTGAATATGGAGGCAGTTGACGACGGGGTAAGATAATTGGAAGGAGCTGGTCCGTTCTAGAACGGAGAACAAAAGACCGTGCGCGTGGTCTCTGGCGGTTGCGATGAAAACAACATCAGGTTCTTCCGTCGTATCTGGTCCAGTTCGGGTGGTAGCAGCAAGGAAGTCGTCATGGGGGCTGCTCCGCGTCCGCCGCCTCGGCGGCTGCTGGTTTGGCTTCGCGCGCGTGCCATTTGTGATTTCGGTACGCACGCACGTATGCAACGTCAGGTTGGGGACAAAAGGGACTATGTTGGAAACAGAGCACTCTCTGTTCTCTTCCCGCACCTTTGCTTTGCAGCTTTGATCATGGTCGCATTTTTCAGTGGCAACATCTAGGACGACGCGGAACCAATAGCCAAGTTTCCCCCGGTCTTTTCCCGACTCAAGCAAGGAACTTGAATTTCATTCTCTTGTTCATTCAGTTTCCTCAACAACTTCTTCCAGGATGCAGGTATCCTATGGTACTCGTGATACATAAATCCTTTTGACCTGCACCAACAGTGAAGACAAGTTAGATCGAGCTATTAGTTGGTGCAGCAGAAGGAAGGAACGTCATCCAGGAACCTGACCATTGAGCATGGCGGCAGTAAGTAAGTAGGTGATCAGCCAAGGTGAAGGGCCGCACAGAGGGCCGGATCCTCTTCTTCAAGTCATGAATGAGGGAGTTCGTCGACGTCCGCTCAAACGTCTGGCCGCTTAGTGAGTGCATTACAACAGGATCCGTGTCAGTCAGGGAGAAGTAAACAGAGTTGCTACTGATGGATGGGAGGTCCTTGGTGGAGACGCACAGGCAACGGTGCTTGCCAAGGAAGAGTGCCCTATCACCAAGGCCGTCCACCGGAACAAGCTCTCTCCGGTGTACTGCATCGACCAGGAAGAAGGCGAAGGCGCAGGGTTGCCACCCTACCGCGCACTGGTCGAAGATGCGATGCCGGACAGCGAGCATCATGTGTCCCTCGAAGTCTACTAGGTAGCAGCTGCACGTCAGGGCCGGCCAAGTTTGTTTGGGATCTGAGCAACCACTGGGTACTGCAAGTGCCGAGGGTACACCTGCACGATCTGCCCGGTACCGTTTCTGACGCCGAGCAGCCTGCCTTGGAATGGCAAGGCGGTCCAGAGCTGAAGGTCTCGCCAGATGACGAACCATCGTGCGTGAGTCGGCTCCGTGTAGACGACCACCGGCTCATTGGGGAACCAGGCGATGACCGCAATGGACGTGCAAGACGACCAGCAAACGGAGGCCTCCATCCTGTTCCATGACCACGTGTTCTTCACCAGGTCGCGGAAGACGGGGGCGATGGGGGCCAGGTCGAGGAACAGGCGGGTGAACGGGTGGAGGACGCGAACGGCGGTGGTGCTCTTGTTGAGCAGGACGAGGAGGCCGTCCGTGAAGCCGACGATCCTGTGGTCCTGGAGCTCCGGCAGGCGGACGCGGAGGCGCCTGGTGGTGGACGTGTGTAAGAGGGTCACCTCGCCGGCGTCAGACGGGGCGGGTGCCGTCGCCGTCGCAGAGCGCGACCCAGCCGCGTGGGCGGAAGCGCACGTCCCGCAGCGTCGGGTCGCGCGGGCTGGCGGTGGACGCGCGCCAGTTCGAGCACACGGAGCGGAAGCAGATGTAGTCGGCCAGGTCCACGGCCAGCAGCCGGTCGGCGATGAGGTTGATGAGGTCCGGAGGGAGGGACGTCCAGTTGCAGACGTGTGTCGCGGGCGGCGCGGCATCCGCACGGCGCTTGCCGGCTGGGAGGGCAGAGACCGTGCATCCTTTCCGCTTCCGCCCGGCGCTCGCCATCGGTTTGTGTATCCAAGCAAGTCACAGAGGAAGCAAAAAGTTGAAGACATGTTCGTATGGTTTGACCTGATTCTCTCCAAATCTGGATGCCTTCGAAACCGTAATCGTATTCCGACATCGATTCTGTTACCTCTGTTTTTGTCCTGTCTTAAACCGGAAACTGTGTTTCGTCCACTGCGTTATCCTATTGGGCTCAATGTCTGGTTCATTGTCACTTGTCCTAACATAGGCCTGCATATACTGGGCTCAAACTTTTAGGGCCGAAATGCGTTAAGCTGTAAGTGGCCATGCGTTCTTGCTCATGCGGTCATGCACTCACTCATGCCTCAAGAAGTGAGGCGTGCATGCACATTGTGCTGTGAACTGGCGCACGCTACAGTCTCTGGAGCGAGCCGAGGCCTGTGTGAGACTGGGAGACCATCTCTGCATGATCTAGCCGCCTGAATCATGTCGAATCTATTCTATATAGTAGTAGGACTAAACGGAGGAACGGGATGAGATCGACCAGGTCGGCCCCAAGCTGGGTCGCCTGATTCATGCTGGAATATATTTACTGTATTCTTAGCAACATAGTGTCCTGCCACAACTGCGTGCTATGCTACGACTGGGGAATCATTACACATGCGTGGGCCGACGTAGCTGTTACATGTCCATAAAACTGCATTAGCTAACGGATCTAGTGGTACTGCTGAAGCAGGAAAACAGAAAAAAGAAGAGAGAAAAAAACACCCTTTGTCTGGAATTTCAGAGGGTGGCTTCTTTCAACAACGTTTACTGAAGAACTCTCGCAATAGTCCTTGAAAAGATTCCGGCACATATGTGCTAGCACTTGACAAGACGGTTCATGGCGGATAGGCAAGCATGTTCCTCTTCCTGTGCCCGGGTAAACGGTAAACTAGGCAGTACTAGCAGACTAGAGGCTCGCACACAGTGACACAGCATCCAAGATTCTGCAATGTGGATCTCTGCCTCTCTGGACGGAACAGAAAAAAAGGTGAGCGAGACAGTGCAACGTACGTGCATCCCGCGCGCGCGCACGGCGCGTATGTTTGGCTGCCTGCGCCGGACGATTCCTCTGAACTACCGTAGCGCGGTAGAAACCGAGAAACAACGCCGACCGCGTCCACGCATGTGGAGGTTTCGCTTCGGCGACGGTTCGTCGGGCATGGTCTCCCTGTGACCTGCGAAGCCAACGAACGGCGGCGGGCGGTGAGACTTGGCACGGCCTCGAATTGTATCGCTGTCGATTTTGGCAGCTGTGTGGCATGCACAAGATGGATGTACGGCCTGCGCGAAAACTAAGGAAAATTGCTAGCACTTTTTGGTCTTCCTTCAGATACGACCAACTGCACGGTCTTTTAAACTCGACCTGCCGGGGGTAAGACCGCCCCCGACGGCATTTTGCTAAGGAGGAGAGCCTCTCACACAGGCCGAGAAAACCCCCGAACCCCCTCCCCGATCCTACACAGGGACTCAGCTGGCCGTTGTGAGCTTCGACGCGAGTCTTAACTATGTGCTTTGACCCGGGAAGGACGAGGGGATTTTTTTCTCTGCACTGCAGCGCAGCATTCTCAGCTACGTGTGCTACAGTGCACGCGCGGCACTGTAGCGAGCTACAGTACCGCGCGGTGCCTCAGCATCGAGCCCGGGTCGACAGGAGCGAAACGCTCCCGGAGCCTCTGCTCTGACCGCTCGGGCTCGCATGCGTTGGCAACTGCACGTTCTTTTGATCTGGAGCGTTCTGAGGCTAACCGACATGGTAGTGCTCATTGGCCCAAACGTTTCAACACCGTCGTCATTGCATTGTGACGATGAAAAGAAGGCGTCTCCTAATGACCTAATCTCGTCTGTTCAGCAGTACTGTCGTGGCTGGCATTTAGTAGTAACGCAGATCACCCTTATTTAGAACTTGAACGCTCTACCGAGACGCTGTCATATCCTTCTGCGTCCAGGTTCTGCATATTCCACGAGCACTGATAAAAAACTTCAATTACTTCTCTGTTTTAGGTGTTATTTCTATTTGGATGGCAAGTACAAATTTCTTATTCGTGTGGAAATGGTTGCGTTGAAACGCTAAGCTTCATCTTCTTAACGAAAAATACCCAGAAATGAAAGATGGAGATGAGAGGCACTCAGAGCAGAAGGCCCTGAATCCTGGATTCCACGGCCTTTTTCGCTGTCGTCTCAGCCACTCCAGCGTTCGCCTCGCCCCCACGACACAGATGAAACCAAATGGACATGAACTAAGAAATTTGCAAGTAAATCCACAGTCCCTACAGACACTACAGTGGAAGCAAAAGCTGTCCCTTAAATAGTTAAATTAACCTTTGCCGACTGCCCCTCGTTCATCGGTCTCCATCTCGCACGGCCTGCGAGCTGCTGCCGCTGAAAGCAGCCTGCCCCCTTCTGCTCACGATCAGTAGCTTCCGGCCGGGCGACGAGCGTAGCGTCTGCACGGCGGCAGTGCCTGCGCGCTCGCTTGCACATCGAGGCCTGTCTGTAGTAGGGGAGCGCAGCGCTGCACATGCACTTTCTGAGAGAAGGGCCGAGTGAGTGAGATACGACGCATAGATAGGAGTGGGCAGAGCGCCATATATGTGCTCGTGTAGGCAAACAGTCACATATAGGATCAGCGCCCATGGCAGACGAGAGGACGGAGCTTGGGGCTCATCCAGTACTTATCGGGACGACTGAGTTCCTTGCATGGGCTCCCAACGTGGCACGAGAGAGGCGTTCGTGGCGTAGACCGGTGAGATGCAAGGTCTGCCGCGTTGGAGTGCTGCCAGTAGCCGTACTGACAATGACATGAAGCTGGAGCGAGCTAGGAGCGTCGTTCCGATTCCGAATCCACTTTTTAGCCAAGATTTTGCCACTTTACGGAAGAATCGTTGTCTCGAGCTTTCGCCTCATCAACTTGTTCACGCATTGCACATTATTGTTGTGTCAACTGTGAGCAAAACAGACCTGGCACGCCTCAGTTTCGAAACCTGTACTTCTCAGGCCTAAGCCTAGCCCAAATATTTTCTTATCGAGTCCTAGCTCGACAATCTTTACCAGATTTTTCATTGGCCAGCACGACAAACACTCAATTGTATGCGAAAATAATATCTGTTACTTATGGTTGTCACTCTCATAATAAGGCACATTTCTTTACCTACGTCGCTGGCAAGCTATATCTCGAATTTGCCATGGACCCAACCATCCTATTCTCTCTTCGCCAAACTCAGCAAATCAGCACTAACAAGCTAAGTGCCTCCCTCATTCTTAGTGTGAAACTCGCGCATGGCCATCTAGAAGTCATCGTACTAATCCTACCACACACGTATGAGGGATTGTACATCGCATTTTTTCAAATTTGATCGCGTGATCACATAGAATTGGCCAGCTTCTCATCTATGCTAGCAGCACTCTGGCGTTTTAGAGGAAGGTCATAGCTAGGCACAATTGTCCGAGCGCATGTGGACACAATCCTTGTGACCCTCAAGGCCTCAACAACAACGTCACCCCTTTACCAGAGAAAGAGAGGCAAACACTTGAAACTGACCGTATTTAACGGTCAGCAAACTCCAAAAATGAAAATTACTGGGGGCGCAGACAAGCACTTGTCAACGTAGCACCGGAAGTGCAACGACACTTGTACAACTTTAGGACACACTCTCTTGATCCCACACATGCACCCCCTACTTTATTCCTCCCGTTCCGAGCCCGTCCTCTCCATTTCACCCCAGCTTGGCACAGCACCTTTTCCCAGCTGAATACTCCATGTCGCCATCCATCCATTCCCCTTTCCCCATGACGACGCCGCGCCCAGCCCGTCCGTCCGTCGTCTCCGTCCCCGCACCGCAGCGCCGCCCCACCACTGCCACGCGACCGAATTGTAGCCAAATCACACCAAAACGCGCTCCCTTCCAAACCCCTCCATCAGCCAACCTTATATACACACACACACGAGACCCCCGCTCTCATTGCCGTTCCCGATTCCCGAACGCGCAGGCAGCTGTGTTCACGTGTCCCCCGACCCCGTAGCTCGATCCAACCTGTTCGCCGCAAGAAAACTGCAACCACCGCGCTGCTACCGCCCGGCCGCAGTCCGCTGTGGCAGCTCCTCGCCGGCAGCTGGACTAGTTCCCATGGAAGAGGCCTAGCTTTCCGATCTCAGCGTCTTGGGAACAGCGATCTCTGGCACCAGCGGCTAGGGCATCCGGGCAGAGATTCGTTGATCAAGATGCTGCCATCTTTTGATTTTCACTGTAATAAAACAGCCGCACATCTTTGCCATGCTTGCCAATTAGGCAAACATGTGCGGCTGCCATTTGAGTTGTCGAGCTCTCAAACTTATTTTCCTTTTCAATTGCTACATTCCGATGTTTGGACATCTCCAACTTTGAGTCATTCAGGGTACAAGTACTATCTAGTTCTCATTGACGATTACACTCACTTTGTTTGGACGTTTCCACTTCGAAATAAATCAGATGTGTTACCAACATTGCTCTCCTTTCATGCCTATGTGCGCACACAGTTCCAGCTTCCTATCCTCGCTCTGCAGACGGACAATGGGCGGGAATTCGACAATTTTGCCTTGCGCTCCTTCTTCTCTTCTCATGGCATTCTCTTCCGCCTCTCGTGCCCCCACACTTCACCACAAAACGGGAAAGCCGAGCGCATCCTGCGCACAATTAACGATTGCATACGTACTATGCTGTTACATGCGCAGGCACCTTCTTCCTTCTGGGCTGAGGCGTTGAACACTGCCACCTACCTGATCAACAGGCGGCCATGCAAGGCAACAGGCATCATCACGCCGCACGAGTTGCTCTTCGGCGTCAAGCCTACCTACGAGCACTTGCGCGTGTTTGGTTGCCTCTGCTACCCGAACCTGGCGGCCACCGCCACGAACAAGCTGTGCGCCCGCTCCACCGCCTGCGCCTTCCTCGGCTACCCTGCCGACCACCGCGGCTATCGGTGCTACGACCTCAGTACAAGGCGTGTCATCACCTCCAGGCACGTGGTCTTCGACGAACACTGCTTCCCCTTCGCCAAGCCGCCGACACGCGACACGCCAGCCACGACGCCATCGAGCACGGCAGACGACTTGCCGGCGCAGGACGACATTCCAATGCTGTCCAACGGCGACGTACCTCGACATCAGCCGCCCCTGCGCACAACGACATCGAGCATCGCGACGCAGCTACCTCGCCACACACTCCGACGCCGACACCGTCTCCTGCGCCGGGTCCGCAGTACGCGCCGGCGCCGCCTTCACCTGCTCCATCGACGCCGGCGAACACGTCCCCCACCACGACATCAACTCAGGGGGGGGGGGGTTCTTCTCCGTCACCACCGCGCGCGCCGCCATTGTACGACTCCAGTCCTACGCCAAGCCCGCCACCGCCGCCTCCATCGCCACGGCGCGCGGCGGCGGAAGAACGACCGCCGCATCACATGGTGACGCGCTCCAAGGCCGGCATCCGCAAGCCAAACCCGAAGTACGCCATGGTCGTCAACGGGACAAGCATTTCACCAATTCCGACCTCAGTGCGCGCCGCGTTGCGAGATCCGAACTGGCGCGGCGCCATGGAAGCAGAATTTCAAGCTTTGCAAGCCAACAAGACGTGGTCCCTTGTGCCACGACCACGCGGTGAACATGTCGTGTCCGGCAAGTGGGTTTTCAAACACAAGCTGAATCCCGACGGCAGTCTCGACCGATACAAGGCCAGGTGGGTCGTGCGTGGATTCACGCAGCGCGCCGGCGTGGATTTTGGGGAAACTTTCACACCGGTGGTCAAGCCAGCGACGATCCGCACCGTCCTCACGCTGATTGCTTCACGGAAGTGGCCGGTTCATCAGCTGGACGTCTCCAACGCATTCTTGCACGGCCATCTCCAAGAGCGCGTTCTTTGCCAGCAGCCCGTCGGCTTCATCGACCCATCCATGCCTGAGGCCGTCTGTTTGTTGTCTAAATCCCTATACGGACTCAAACAGGCGCCTCGAGCCTGGTTCACGCGCTTCGCGGACTACGTCTCCACCATCGGCTTCAAGGCGACACGCTCGGACTCGTCCCTGTTTGTGCTCCAACACGGCGGCGACACGGCTTACCTCCTCCTCTACGTCGACGACATGATCCTCAGCGCATCCACAGATCGCCTTCTTCGTATGATCATCGCCAAGCTGCAAGCAGAGTTCAAGGTCAAGGACATGGGGCCGCTGAGCTTCTTCCTCGGCGTCGACGTTCAGCGCACCAGCACCGGCTTCTTCCTGTCCCAGGCGCAGTACGCGGAGGATCTTCTGCAGCGAGCCGGGATGCAAAATTGCAAAGCCATCAACACACCGGTCGACACAAATGGCAAGCTGTCCGGGGACGACGGCGCCAAAGTGGACAATCCGACGGAGTACCGCAGCCTTGCCGGCGCACTGCAGTACTTGACGATCACCAGGCCCGACATCGCCTACGCCGTGCAACAATGCTGCCTTCACATGCATGATCCCCGCACCAGTCACTTGGCACTGATCAAGAGAATCTTGAGGTACGTTCGTGGCACTACAAATCATGGGCTGCACCTGACTGGTTCTTCTTCGACGACCATCACCGCATATTCAGATGCGGACTGGGCGGGCTGCCCCGACACGCGGCGTTCAACAAGTGGCTTCTGCATCTTCCTCGGCGACTCCATGGTGTCCTGGTCATCGAAACGCCAAGCCACCGTCTCGCGTTCAAGTGCGGAGGCGGAGTACCGCGCAGTGGCACACGCCGTTGCAGAGTGCTGCTGGCTGCGGCACCTCCTCGGCGAACTACGGTGCAACGTCCCCAAGGCTACGGTGGCATACTGCGACAATGTGTCTGCCGTCTACATGACAAGCAATCCAGTGCATCACAAGCGGACGAAGCATATAGAGCTGGACATTCACTTCGTGCGAGAAAAGGTGGCGCTCGGCGAGCTTCGCGTTCTCCATGTCCCTACGACACAGCAGTTTGCCGACGTCATGACAAAGGGGCTGCCGTCGTCTACGTTCAACGAATTCCGCACCAGTATCTGCGTTGTCGAAGGACCAAGCTGATACTGAGGGGGGGTGTTAGCGGAATATGCTAACTAACTCAACCTCGGCCGCGTATCTCGCCAGAACGCGTCCACGGCGCCAACGACTGGAAGCGTCTCCGTGCGCGCTACGTTCGCTCGCCACCATGCACGCTCGTGCGTCCAGGAGTCTCGCTCACGCTCCCATAGATGTAGGATCAACCGGTTGCTTTGCGACCCAGTGTACATGTATAAATACCCTGTAATGCTGAGTGAATAGGTGTGGTTGATTCTCTCCTACTCTTACACAGCATCGCCTTGAGAGGTGAGACCCTGGTGAGGCATGGCATTGGAGCCCCTGGTGCTGTCCCAGCAAGGTCGCTTCGGTTGTGGCGCCATGGCAGGAGGGGCTTGGAATGGCCTGTTTGGTGGAGTGGAGGGGATGGCAGAGCTGGGCGGCGCAGGCAGCTGGGACGTGGCCGCGTCCTCTTCGTCCATGCTGCTGCATGGGTTCCACAATCTGGGCAGCATCCCAGCAGCCGGCTCGCCGCCGATGGCGTCCGGAGAGAGCGCGGCCGGCGTTGGCCAGGAGGCCCTGCCGGCGCCGCCACCTGGAAGGAGGAAGCGGCGGCGGACGAGGGGGGTCAAGAACAAGGAGGAGGCGGAGAGCCAGCGGATGACCCACATTGCCGTCGAGCGCAACCGCCGCAAGCAGATGAACGAGTATCTCGCCGCGCTCCGCTCGCTGATGCCGCCAGCCTACGCCCAACGGGTACCTAACCGACGAGTTCACCATTCAGGCACTTCCTCCCCGCAATCATTCTTAGCATGGTGACGCGAACTGAGCGTGCGCTGCCGTGTGCAGGGCGATCAGGCGTCCATCGTCGGCGGCGCGATCAACTTCGTCAAGGAGCTGGAGCAGCTTCTCCAGTCCCTGGAGGCGCAGAAGCGGTCCCGGCGGCAGCGCCCGGACGACGACGACTGCGACGGAGACGCGGCGGCGGCGTTCGCCAACTTCTTCACCTTCCCGCAATACTCCATGAGCGCTCCCGCGGCGCCTGCAGCTCCTGCCCCCGCAGATGCCACCGACCACGACGGCGTCGCCGAACCCGAGGCGCCCGGGTCGAAGCCGTCGGCGGTGGCTGAGGTCGAGGCGACCATGGTGGAGAGCCACGCCAACCTGCGGGTGCTGTCCCGTCGGCGGCCGAGGCAGCTGCTGCGGCTCGTGATGGGGATGAATGGCCACCGCCTCACCGTGCTCCACCTCAACATGACCAGTGCCGGCCACATGGTGCTCTACTCGTTCAGCCTCAAGGTCACAAACAACAGCTTAAGCTACTTCATGTTATTCAAAACTACTGTTAAAATACTCAAACCTATCTATCTGATGGATACACATGACTCTCAATCCAAGGTGCATAGTGTTTAGTATCTGGTTAGCATTACCACACTAGGAAGTCTGAGGCCAAGTTGGTGCTTAGGTTTCCGTGCCCTTTGGATCTTGCTTTGTCACGAATAGTTGTTCCAAATTCTCTTATCTGCTTACTTTAATGGAGCAGATCAGTTTAGCTGAATGGTTGCAATTCCCTAAAAACAGTTCTTTGACTGCCAACGGATGCTCACAAGTCACATGTATGTCTTGCATTGTGTCTCTGCAGGTCGAGGATGATTGCCAACTCACCTGTGTGGATGAGATTGCTACTGCGGCTCATCAGATCCTCGAGAAGATCGAATAAGAGCAGGGTTGCAGTCAGTCATGCATGCAGCATGCATATGTAAAACTTTTCTGGTTCCTGCAAGTGATTCCCTTTGTGCAAATCAATAATGTAGTTATCAGCTTCTCCACTACTGAATCATTTCGATGCATAGCTTATCTTCGTTCATAGCTTATTCATGGCCAGCTAGATAAGAAAAAAATGTCTCAAACCTGCAAGTGCTCCAGCTAGAGAACAATTCCATGATGCGGAGGACGACATACGACATTCTTTGTGGGTGCCATCATGTTCACCACAGGATCTGACACAATTGACAGGTGCTGTTGTACACCTCCTGGGGGGATTCTGTTCCCCTTGTGAAGCACCATTACCTGCCAGAACACCGAAAGATTCCCAGCTTCCCATGGTTCACAAATTCCTTTCTCGAATTTCATTTCTCCATTCTCCATGGAAGTGAACTAAGGGTGTGTTCGTTGCATGGGGTCTAAACTTTAGAGGATTTTTGTAACGAATATTGTAATTACAAATAAAGTTTAATTACAAAACTAATTTCAGGAGTCCGCTCGAATTCGCGAGACGAATCTAATGAGGGTAATTAAGGTGTGATTAGAAGATAGTTACAGTAGCATCACTGTAGCAAAACATAGATTAATTAGATTCATTAGATTCGTCTCGTGATTTAGAGGGTGTCGTGACATAGGTTTTGTCATTAAATGAATAAAAATATTCTTAAATAGTAAGATTCTCTTTGATGTGACAGGTCTAAACTTTAGAAGGGGGTGCAACGAACACGCCCTAAGTGATGCGTCCATTATTCCATATCCAGATCATAGATCATGTAGTTGGGGATATCACAAATAACTGTATAAAAATACATCAGCAAGAAGCGGCTCTAGGCCCTCCCATTCCAAATATGCTCTTCCCGATCCTTGGTTTTTGCGAAAGAGGGGGGATTTATATTAACTTTGTGAACAGTACATCCCACATCCTTTTACACCCAGGCCCCTGGGAACACTTACAGGAAGGCCGTCAAAGAAAAGGAAATTACAACGAAATCCCTCCTCCTCTCGAACCCTCCCGAAGCACAAGCTCCTCGTCGCCAGAGACCGCCGACGACGACCACCAGGTTCCTCCACCGTCGAAGTCCGCGACCACAACACATTGTTAACAAAGCCGATTAGATAATCACGACGAAGGTACCAAGCCGGCCATCGCAACGACCCCGGAAGGTGGAAGGAGAACCGGAGCGCCACCATCGGAGCACCAGCAGCAAGAACCAAAAGACCGAAGAAGTCGACGCCAAAGCATGACGCCGACAGCCCGGACACAACCTCCACCATCACCGACACAGCCGGCGAGGGGAACCAAAAGCCTATCCCCCCTTTCGCAAAAGAACGGAAGGCACAAGAACTCCACACGGCCTCACCGTTGATCTTGTCGTCGCCGCCGACGATGCCATTGCCAGATCTGCCGAGGGAGAAAAGAAATCCGGCCGCCGTCGCCATGACGGAGCCGGAACCCTAACCCTAGCTCCTAGACACTAACCTAAAAAGCTAAGGAAACAAGACCGGACGGCGATTCCCCAATCCTCCCCGCTCTCCGGAGCCCTACGGGCCGCCGGAGAAGAGGGAGGGCCGGCGAATCGCCGCCGGAAAGACGAGCCGCCTCCCTTTCGCCCGCTCTCTACTGTAGCTGTGGTGGACGCTTCGCGAGAGGGAGGGGGTCTACACATATCTTTTCCCGATCCTTGGTTGGGATCAAGGATCCTATCCAAGTAACAGCTCTGCAAATGCAGTCTACTAAAATGCAGAATTTATAATGTTTATGCAAGGACGGACACTTCGTAGAGAAAGAACAGGTATGTAGTATATGGACATCAAAGGGGCACAGAGAAAATAAACCATACCAATTTTGAAGGATGGGAACTGAAAAGCAAATAGTTTGCGTGTGTCCTCTCATTGACCCAATAAAAGATTCCAAAACAGGGCACTTTACCTGATCCGCCTTTTACCATTTCTGTCTTAGCATGATTGATCAAATAGTAAAAGAGCTGCACGAACATTTCATATCTGTGGTGCTTGCATTTGACTGATGCGACCAACAGGACAAACTACATGTGCATCTTGCTCTCATGCAGCCTGTCCGTTTTGCTCTCCAAATGTTCTGCTCCAAGTAATGCTACCTGGTAACGAAGGGAGCCACCTGGGTAAAAATAGCCAAAGTGAGCTGAATTTCATGCATCAATAAATCCATTCAAAACTTTGAGTTGCTCTATAAAGGCAGAGGAACTGCTTTAAATATTTAGGGCCCCTTTGGAACGCAGGATTTTCACAGGAATTGTACAGGAATTTCACAGGAATCAGTTGACTGTTCACAGGAAAAACGCAGGAATAGGAAAAAATCCCGCATTCCAAAGGGGGCCTTAGTGTGGATACACTACATGTATGCGCAGGCGTGTGATGTGAGTGTCCATGAAAATGACAGATCTGCATAGCAAGAACTGCAGGCATATTGATAAGATCACCGAACTAGATCATGATATTGATGCACTATCAATATGATTAGGAGAATGATAGAAGGGCCACATGTAGCTTATTGATTCAACAAACTGCAGCTACTTTTGGTAGCATAGGACAAAAAAGAGAGCCCAACATGGCACGAAATAAGCAAAATGGGTTGTATGCCTAGACAAGATTGCCTGAAGTAGAACTAACCACAGCTTAATATACTAGTCTACATGAAAACTAATCTCGACAGCACACATGACGTACATTGCATCTTTACAAGATTCAAAGTAAAATACGAGGTCTATCAATAGCTTATCTTGCCTGTTTCGGGACTTCACAGGCTAACGTCAGAAAACCTTCAATAACCCAAGTTCGAACGCCGGAGCCTTGACAGAAGCTAAAGCATGGTATCAGTAAAACTACAGTCAAGTGTGACTGTGATATTACTTACATGATGTATGTGTGGGGACAAAGGTCAGAAGGCTTAATGTTAGGCACATTGAACAATGAGCGAGGAGACATCAGCCATGCCATCTTAAGTGTACGGACTCAATAGTCAATAGTAGTATTCAAGCACAGAATTACTGTGTTGGTGCAAACCAACCAAACTAACCTGTGACAAACTGAAGATCAGCAACGACCACCCCGTCAAACAGCAAAGAGACAATAAATGGACAGGTTAACAGATGAAACATTTTTGTTTGTCGGGAATATTAATAAATAAGTTCACCTGAAAAAAGAGAATGGGAAAAGGGAAAGACACCAAGAGTGGAAGTCAGGACGCGGATGCAATGGGAGCAGAAAATCAGGCATAAGAAGATTTTTCTGTGGTTCGCCAAAAGGAACAAAAGATAAGCCACCAGCACCATAGCAAAAAACCAGTGAAAATAGAAAATACATTGCCAGTTGGTGCTTAATCATGAAAGGCAACTTCTTCCATGATTTAGCTCAAGTATCGAATCTTGAGGCAATGGCGGTAAAAAGTATGTTAGCCATGCCTTATCACCCCCCCCCCCCCCCCCCCCCCCCCCCCCCCCTTCCAACACCACAAGGTGTGTCTTTATATTACGTATGAAGCAATGTCTGATTACAACCCATGAAACAGCAACAAAGGGGAAAATGAAGAAGAAACTGAAAAGAAGAAAAACACAACAACTAACAGATTTCACGTGCGCCCCACAGACTATTTGAGCAACCAAACCACCAGGGAGGTCTCACAAGCAAAACCTTCGTTCCAGCGAGCCCTCACATGCACCCTTCCTCTCTGATCTCACGTAGGACTATCGAAACTGATGGCATTGCGGCCTTAAAGACAGTCATTCTGTGCTTCCAAAACCCACCAACAAGCCAGAATCAGCAACAAATTTAGTCCTTTCCTGTTCATTTTGGGCGTTCACCGTGCCCTGTGTCACCACCACTCCCACCAAGCCTTGATTGAGGCATTGTCCAGCTGCGGTGTGAGCTGTGGGACGCCAATTGTGTCCAGGAGGGAGAACTACACCTAACACACGGAAACACAACCAACAAGCAGGTGCTGGATGGTTGTCTTGTTGATCGCAAAGAGGGCATGTTGAAAGGTGAGCCATGCTGAGCCAGCTAGTCCACCATCCAACACCTGCTGTGCAATGCAAGCCGTCAGAATTTGGACCGTGGAGAAGACCAAGATTCCATAGGCGCTCCAGTGCATGCCGCCGATGTCCCACCCCACACCCATGCAAAAGTATTTTTTTTTCATCATTCAGAATAAATGAAGTGACTACTGAAATTCACCTAGACTTTCAGAAGGCTAAGACATGCTTTCCCTCGGGATACCCAGAAGGGGGGGGGGGGGGGGGGGGGGGGGGGGCGCGGAATGCTTAACTCAATTCCGTTGACAATGAGATTCGAGCTTTCTCCTCGCCATGAATCTACTAAAATACATGGGTAATCTTTTTCCTCAGAATACACCCCTCCCCCAAGCAGTCTGATAATTCGCATGAAGAGACAGATTGTTACTAAGAAAAAAGACTAATGCATAGAAAGATGTGCATCACACACGGTAGCACAAAAAAATGAGCAACAGAAATGGACTGTTGTGATATTATTTCTTGTTTTAACTTGTTATTTAAGAAACAATTGAACCTGGCAAACACGATCGAGATTGCACCTCGTATCTTGAACCATCAGAGTAGTTGCAAATTTAAGTTAAGAAAAGCTGGTGTCATTTGAGAAATCACACAAAAATTGAGCTTCACTAGTGAAGATAATCATCAAGACCATGTTTATGAGGAGCGTAACTTGATCAAATTTCGTTAATTCATTATAGAATTTCTCTCTACAAGACAATTGGAATACAAGTTTAGACCAATCAAAATGGTGCTGTATCGAATATCTCTTTTGAGACATTAAATGGCATAAACCAAGCTACTCGGCCCCAAACAAAGGTCAACGACCAGACTGACCACTACATTAAACCTTAGAGATGTCAGACATTAACTATATTTGCAACATTCTCTTTATGTTTAAAATATACAATGACTTTTTAAACCACTAAGTAAACAGGTACCTCAATTTGATGAATCATCCCGATCTGATCAGCAGGACACCATAGCATTGTATTTCAGTTCATTTATTTTCCTGCCAACAGAAAAGGCTTACATGCAGTTTAACATATGTTAGCACACTCGATACACTTACTAGTTATGCTCACAGGATATTAGCATCAACATGATAAACAAAGCAATGAATTACTAAAGCAAGAGTGTGTTCAATGAGTGCTCAGTGCTATCCATATAAAGTATTGGTTTCTCAAGCTATAGATTCTTGATTAGAACATTTGCTCCATCCCTTTTTGAGATCGATGGATGCAGATATAGATGATAACATGTTCCTCTTCACATGATGCTATTTTATAAATATAAAAAGAAGCCTAACACCAGCTTGTTCCCCAAAATTTACTCAACCCAAGCTTGAAACTATGATACAGGAAACTTGGGACTTAAAAAGCTAACACCAGCACATTAACTGAAGAAATCCTTGTTGCCCATGAACAGCTCTCATCAACTCACAAACCTCAAAGGAGATTTCCGCTGAGAGCTACTTCTGCTCTCTGCTATACGCTTTCTATCACCAGACACTGACACACTACCAACTCCCGGCTTCGCTGAGGCTGCACCCACCCTTGAGAGTAAAATCAAGCCGACTCACAGTGGCAGCACGGTGCCACTGGAGCGGCCATTCCGTGAGAAGAAGAATCCCAGGCCACTGCTTGACATGGACCTGCCAATCTTAAACCGGCCTGCCTGACAAGAGGATGAAGATGTCCCTGATGCCTCCTTCTCCTTCACCTTGAAGACCTTCATCTCTCGGGCAATCGGCAACTTGCAATTCGACTGCATTTCATCATCGTGAGCTTCAGGCACAGGCACGAGGAACAATGGCGAATCCATGGATGCGGACCGCCGAATAGGGTTGGGCGTGGTCCTTCCACAGTCATCCGCTGCAGCTGTTGCGCCCTCACTTTGATCGTCTGAAGAGGCCTCCGAGTCCTCAGAAGCCGCGGCCTGCGATTCCAGTTCCGACAGCGGCATTTCGTCAAGCACTTCGCGCTCTTCCTGTTGGGCGCCATCCGCCTCAAGCTCTGGGACCGCGGCAGGGAGATCAGTGGGAACGACGACAACTGGGGAGCGGCAGATCGGGCAACTGACGTGGGCACGGAGCCAGGTGTCGATGCAGGGCGCGTGGAACGGGTGCGCGCATCGCGGGAGGAGGCGGACCAGCTCCCCGTCGCTGAACTCGCCGAGGCACACCGCGCAGTCCCCGCCCCGCCCCACGCTGCCGCGGTACTCCACGGCGGCTATGGACGCGATGGTGGCATCGTCGAGCCCCACCGTGCGGATATACCACACGTGGTGCACCACCCCGCCCCCGCCGCCCCCCTCCTCGTCGCCATCGCCGAACCAGTCTTCATCTTGCAGCGCGCCTGCCGCAGCGGCGGCCGCGGCGCGCCGGCGCCGCCGCAGGATTCGGCGGCGGCGGCGGTAGAGGAGGAGCGTGGCGAGCGCGAGCGAGAGGAAGAGGAAGGCGGAGAGCAGGGAGACGGTGAGGAGGAGGTGCACGGGCGCGTGGCGGTCGGCGCCCGGCGGCGCGCGGGGGAGCACCGGGATGGGGGGCGGCGGGGGCTCGGCGAGCTCGTAGCAGGCTGCGCCTCCGGGGCAGAGCCGCTGGCACTCGAGCGGATTCTCCTCGCAGTTGACGGTGACCGTCGAGTCCGGGCGCACCGGATGCATGGCTACCTCGGGTCGAGCTGCGGCGGCGAGGGCTCGGCGGCGCGCATCGGGTTTGGGGTGGGGTTGCCGCGTGCGAGAGCGAGCGGTGGTGGTGGTGGAGGTGGAAACGTGGAGTGGATTGGTCGCTGTTGGGTTTGGTATAATGGTTTGGCAACAAGCACGGAGCAATTGGAGGTGGTACTGGAGCGCATGGGGCTGCCGCCGACGGCGACGGCCAGTGCTGAAGAAGGCTGGCGACTTTAGGTGCACCCTCACTGACTGGTGGGTACGGGAGGCCAAGCTAGTTGACGTGGGACCCGTCAGTCAGCGATTGAAGCGTGGCTTCGTACCACTTTTCCTGGTGCACTTAAACGTCAGCTAGTATTTGGATTGCGAAAGTCAGCAAAATACCGGTGTTCGTTGACCGAGATCAGCCTCTGGTCTTCTGGAGCAGTAGGACTGGAGTGGCCTGTTTAAGGCTCTCTTTCAGTTTTTCAGCTGGCTTTTTTAGCTGAAAAATTAAAACAAACAGTAAATTTTTTACTTAATTTTTGAAATGCTGAAAAGCTAGTATCTAATAAAATAAACTAAAAGCTGAAAAACTTAATACATATTACAAAAGTTAACAATATGAGTTTTTCCAAAAGCTCAGAAGCTACAGCTCGAACAAACCGGGCCTAAGTTTGGATCGTCAGTTCAGTTTCATCTTCGACAGCCAGAAGTAAACTTGGAGAAAGTCAAGGAATTCATTAATAGATCGGTATCTGTCCTAGTCGCAAAGTGCCAGTAAAAAATGGTTTAGCTAAACTGTGCAGTAAAGGGTAAATTTGTACGAGGTGTTCTTTGTGTAGGCGCGGCTCGGAAGTCGGAATTGTTAGGCAAGAGCTGGTTAGTTAAGTGAACCATGGTTTCAACGCAATCAACGGGGAATCACGCGTCACGTCCGATGAAGACAAGTATATCAGAGGTGTTCTTGGGTATTTACCTGTTCCAGCAGCAGATGGTTTGAACTCCTTGTGGTAACAGAATGATTGCGATAACAACATTTGACTAAACTCGGAAAAGGACGCGCCCTTCTTTTGAATTTTTTTTCTATAAAACGTCGGGGTCGGGTATATTATGGCCCATTAGCCGGCTCACATCAGCTGGGCTCTCGTCGCAATATCTGCGTGGGCTCGACCTTTGCAACGGCCGACGGGCCGGGCCGCGCTGCCGCATTCAAATTCTGTGGCATAGGGCCAGCAGCAGCCAACCTCATCACGGCATGCTCAAAAAAAAAAAAAAGCCAACCTCATCACGGACTGATTACGGTTTTGTTTAATGACCTCGTGTAGTCGTGTACAATTGGTTTCAACTCTACTCTACTGCGTCGTCTTTATCTCGAATTATTGGTGTGGCACGATCCAAAAACTTTGTTTAATGCTAGCGTGCGCAATTAAGCACGGAATCCATAGCTGACCCGGCGAGCTAATCGACTCTACTCTCTTGTTCGGTTGTTCCTTTCTTCCCTTCGGCCTCACCCAACCGGGTCCTCCATGGCGACCGTCATCACCCTGCCGCCGACCGTTGGGTCCTCCATGGCGACCGTCACCCTGACGCCGACCGCCGCCCCCGGCGGCCAGGTCTTGCAAGAAGGCTCACCGGAGTATGCGCCCGCAACCTTTGTTTCTTTTCTATCAGGTTATTGAGAGACATGATATAGATGTGCAATTTAGAGATTGATTGGTTTTTCCTCCTCCTGATGCAGCGCGACCAAGAATCCTGCCGGCGATGCTGCAGATCCGAGCGGTTTGGACTCCGGGTACGTAGTTTCCGACAAAGAACTGTGATTTTTTTCGTCCTTTATGGGACAACGACTGGTGGGTTTGTCTGACGCGGTTGATTCCGGTGAACAGGTGGGTGGTTCTTGGGAAATCGGACATCGTCCCCGCGGATTTGGCCGCGGCCGCCGCCGCCGCCGGGCACCAGAGCCTCGGTTTCACGCCGCTGCCGATGCTTCCTATCTGGTGGGAACTGGGAACAGCAACGGTTTCTGTATCTTAACAGTGTCTTTCGATTTGTGATTGACCATCGATTGTCAACTTCTCCCAGGGCGCAGATGATGCTTGGGGGCGTGGTTTACACGATTGTGCCCTTCTACAAGAGGGCCAGGAAAGTCGAAGGTATATACGTTCAGATAACACAGCTCTCAATTTTCGCATGTAAATGGTGCTTGGAACCTTTTGTGGTAGTTTGATATGTTCATATGATTTACAAGCGTTGTCTCTAAAAAAATATGATTTACAAGCTGCTGCGACATGGTCATATACTCTGATTTTAAACTACTTGTTCCAATGATTGAATTTGTATATCAGGTGAAACGTTAGACAATGTGGAAACTGCAGTCGAAGTTGTGGAGCGTGTTGCTGAGGTTACGGAGAAGCTAGCTGCTAATGCGGCCAAGTCCTTACCAAAGGATGGATCTCTGCAGAAGGTGGCAGTGGAGATTGAGTACATTGCTGAACTGGTGGATAAGGATGCACATAAGGTTGAAGCCGTCATTAAGAAGGTTCGTGATGCTTATCCATGCTCTTAAAGTCTTCTCGAAACAGAATATTTCAACATACCGGTTTAGAATCTTTAGTGTTTTCTATTTTGTAATTGGCCACACATTCTCGTTTGATAGTATAGGTCACCTGTGGAAAACACTTGTCCAAGAAAGCTTACCTAAATCATGACCAATTCAAAGAAGGACCTTATGTTAGCTTTCTTTGTAAGAAACTGAGGATAGATTCATTCTTTTCTATCAGCTCCACATAATAAGAATTGAAGTCACTTGGTTGGGGCTGTGGGAAGTCATGCACAAACTTGTTAGTGAAAAACGGGTGTCTCGTAGATGTCTTCCAAGAGCACCCTCTATCTTGTGGCCAAGAGCAGAGACTCTTTTGTCTCCTTTGTTTCAAGAACATTCAAACTCAAAGAGCATGCCTTGGTAGCTTCAACCCAATTTTATGCAGGCATCAAGCTGAACCGTACAGTCTGCGTTGCATCTAGCTAAGATGAGAAACAGTTTGCTTTCATCATGTTGAAGACCGATTGATCTTTACAGATCATGGTTTCATAGGTTACGGAAAAGTTAAGGACTCCTTTGGAACACATGATAGGTAAAACACGGGAATAGGAAAAACACAGGAATTGAAGTGGCATGCTTTTCCATTCCTACAGGATATCAAAACACAGGATTCGGGAGAAGAAGCCCTTTGGTAGCACCATAGGGAATTTGCACACTACTAGTTTCTTCACTTTGAATTTGAACAAGCATGTGTGATTAAGAATAATGTTGGTCTCAGCGATCATCTAGTAAGACCAAAATTTTTAGGTATTAAGAAAATCAAAATTTTCCTTTCTCTTTCCTGCGAACCAAAGGGTGTACGTAGGAAAACGTCCATAGGAAACGAATGCTACAAAAATCCTGTGTTTTTCCTCCATTACAAAGCACCCCTAAATAGATCTAATGTCCTCCTCACCTATGCAGATAGAAGAACAGAGTGACAAGATTGACGCCGCAGTAGAGCCTGTCATTGAAGAGCTCGAGAAAGACTTTAAATCAAACCCAACATCATCTAGCGGATCAGGTGCCCAGATATAATAGTTCATGTTGATTCGAGCGGGAAAGTGAAATATTCCTTGTAAATATTGTTGATTTTTTTTCCTTTCTGAATACCGTTCATGTAAATATATGCTTTCCATATCCTGTAAACTAGAACAGCACCATGATTACAGTAAGGCATGGTCATGGTGTGTGCTTGGCGCTCGAATCTGGAGTGTCCCGAAAATGTATTGATACATATACACCGAATGTGGAATCTTATATCGCTGTTGTATCACAATGATTCCCACTAACGCAATCGTGTCAAGTTGAATGATGAGGTGAAATTTATCACCCATTTCTTTAACTCAGACTTTGGAAATAAGTCTTCCCTTACCAAACATGTCTTTTGTTGACCCAGACCTTGATATTGCTTGGCATCTGTTCTCAGGCGAGGATGCTAATCGCGTGCATTCGTTGCTCTAACTTTGGCATCAGTTCTCTGCCCAGCCATCACTCTCTTCAATGATTTGAGATCAGAGATAATTCGGTTAGATTTCCTTATATATTTTCAACACCCAAAAGTCCTTGGTCCATGATTTTTTTTTTGGAGCATGAAAGAGATCTGATCTCAAAAGAATGATGCACTTGACTAAACGAAAATGACAGCACCAAGGGCATGCCAATTCCCTTCTGATGACACATTGCATTCATTCATCATCCACTTCTGAAGAAATTAGTCAGAAGGATAAAGGAAGAAAGAAACATATAAGAAACGAGCAATCGGCACGGGGCAATTATTTGGTGGTAAAATATGTATTTAGCGACAGTTCGATCTATAAATAGACCATACGACCTCAGGTCAGGTGTGCAACATCAACAGTGGTAAGTTGGTTGGTGACTGGGTCGTCCTCGCACTGGCAACACATTACACATAGCCAGGCAAGGCCAAGATCACCATGCCCAACACTTCGCGTCTCCTGGTACTGCTCCTCGTCGTGGGCTACACGGCGGCGCTCGCCTCGGCAACGACGTTCACCGTCGGCGACGGCCAGGGCTGGACGATGGGTGTCGACTACATCAACTGGATCAAGGGCAAGACATTCGCGGTCGGGGACAAGCTAGGTGAGTACATTTAGCTCGGCTTCTTCTGTTCTTCACGCCTGCCTGCCTTAATTAGTAGAGAGACATAGGTAGAATTACACTGCCGCTGCGCATATGCATGTGGCACGCCGTGTGGAAAATCGATTGCAGTTTTCAACTATGGGAGCGAGGAGCACACGGTGACGGAGGTGCGCAAGGACGACTACTTCGCCTGCGCCGGCGGCGACGCGCTGAGCAACGACAGGAGCGGGTCGACCAACGTCACGCTCACGGCCCCCGGCACGCGCTACTTCATCTGCAACATCCCCGGCCACTGCACCATCGGCATGAAGATCGCCGTCACCGTCGGCGGTGGAGGCCCGCCGCCTTCTGCGGCGCTCCCTGGAGCCACGTCGACCGGCGCCGCCCCGGTTCCGGCGATGCGCTCCGTGGTCGCCGCGGCCGCCGGTGCTGTGTTCAAGCTCGCGCTCTCCTGATGGAGAACGACACTGGTAGCTAGCGACTCTCGGCAGCAGCAGTCATGGTTTGTGTAATCAGCAATTGACCATATTTCTGCCATTTGGTTTGTGTACTTTTTGTGTTTTACTCACTCTGTTTTTAAATTGTTGTCACATCGCCATTGCTTTTTTGAGTTACATTTAGCCACATTCGTCTGTGTGTCGATGGTGCGTATCCATCGATGTCTTGCCTCCGGCCTCCCGCATTCTAGTTTTTTAGCAGAACCAAACTATGTAGTGGGGAGACTACCAAATCAGTAGTAGGGATGAAAACAGATCGGATACGGACGGATAATATTTGTCCTGTATCTTATTCTATATTTTTTATTCGAATCAGGAGTCGAAGCATATAGTACCGGATAATTGTTATCGTATTCTATACACTATCTCATATTCGTTGTTCGGAGCCAGAGTCGGACACATATATTGTCATAAGGTTTCTAAGGATGAAAAATAAATAGTAAGGACACAATTAGAGTGGGAAAGGACACATTGGTCGTTGATATACATGATCAAGAGCATTTTGACTTTCATTCATGTTAATCTCTTGATTTCGAATCATATTTTTGGTATACAATCGTTATAGACTTCCTCAAATCACATGATATTCAGATTCAAAACAGATATCACTTGTCCGTATTCTATTCTGTTGTTATTATTATTCGAATCACATAAATAGCGTTAGATAATTATTTATATTTTATATATTAATTTTATCTAAATTCGGTCATTGTTCGATAGAATATTATCCGTTCCCTTTTCACCGTGTAAATAGCATGAGGAGGGGAGGACGAGGCACCACAACCCGTTGGAACAAAATGGGCTTGTCTGGGAGCGTGCATGCACTACAGAGCTCAAATTTGTAGCCCACAAATACATTGGCTTATAAGAGTCAGCTTGGTGAATTCGCAATGCACGTTTGAGGCCCCAAATGCATCTACAGCTGTTTGCCTTGGGCTGGTAACGAATTTTCTGACCAAGCCGTCTAGTTCCTCCAGTATTCTTAGAGCATCTTCAAGAGTTCCTAAAAAATTGACTCTTAAAAACCTGTTTTGGGAGCTTCCAAAAATTATTGGAAGTGAAAAAAAAAATCCTGCCTCCAATAGTTCCTAAAAATCATTCCAAAAAGAAATAAAAATGCGCCGCATCAACAAACACTGATCTCATCTCCCTCTCCGTTCTTCTCCACGCAGCAAACAATGAGCACCAGCACCAAGTTCACATCGATCACTGCTCCGCCATCCAATCCAGTGATGCAGCTTCAATTGTAGCACCTCTCCCTCACATTCATCTCACTCTCTCGTACCAAGCAGTATCAGATTGACAGAAGCACCTCCCAATCCTTTCCTCCCCAATTCAACAGCCAGTCATGACCATATAGAAACAAATCCAAGCAACCAAGGAGGTAGGGACACTCTCCTGTCCATCTCCCATGGCCAAAGTGAAGCCTGATCGATGCGGGCCTTGAGGAGGACAATGGTGTGGTGTTGCTGGAGGAATAGGATGGCAGAACGATTCTTCGTTGGCGAGAAGGTCGAAGACGGGCCCAGATGAGTCGCTTGAACAGCACCTGCCGGATGCACCGGACTGCCACAGCCATGTCTTTGTCGGCGCCGCCGGCGGGGAGCCTCTCCCGGAGAGGGTCACAATGACGGTGCGAGGCAGTTGGGGATGGACAGGTGGGCAGAATTGATCACGCAAGGGATGCACAGGTGCGGGCCCGAGGTGGATTGGGAGCGCATGCTTGCGGCGTATATTTGGCTACTGATCCCGTCTAGATTGGGAGTGCGGGAATATTGGCAACCAGGTTCGGGAGCTGTTGGAGAGGTGATTTTTGCTTTAGTTTTCAAAAAACTAATATTGGGAATGAGTATTGGGAACTCTCGGAGATGCTCTTACATTTCAACTGGAGATGTTCCTCTCAAAAGAAAAAAAAAAATCAACTCAAGATTGAAAGGTGTGCCCTTCTTACAAAACTTGCATAACATGCTAGTTGCCATTATAAGAAAAACGAGGCGGCTATTTTGACTTCCAATCACACGGAGAAGAGAAATACACGTGGTGGAATTCATTATGTCGTTCACTGAGAAATGACAAAATAGAACATCTCTTTATCTAAAAAACTGAGAAATGACAAGGCGTACCATTCAATGTATCGGCTTAAGATAACAAAGTCATTACCGTTGGCAAGTCATTGCCGATCACCTAACGCGAATGGGACGACCACACGTGGTCTATGCACCACTTGTGACCTCGGCAATGGTCTTCGAACTGTGACGTAGTAGCAAGTAGAACAGGTCAGCCCCGTCTTTTAATCCAACATGCGAGTATTTAATTAAGGCCCCAAGGCTTTTTATAACCTACTGCATGCGTGCTCTGGGTACCATCAATCGATCGCCAGATCGCAGAACACAATTACACATCCATCCCAAGGACGCCCGCCTGAGAGCAGCAGCAAACTAGCTTAATTAGCATCAACCATGGCGCACGCTCGAGCTCGGTTTCTTCTTCCTGCCCACCTTCTTCTCCTCTGCCTTCTGGCCGTTTGGGCGCTAGCCGCCAGGGCAGACGTCCCCGCCGCACTGCGGCCAGGATGCGCAACGAGGTGCGGCGACATCGACGTCCCGTACCCGTTCGGCCTGGACCCGCAGTGCGCAATCCACGACTTGTTTGTGCTCAACTGCACGTCCGTGGACCGGACAACCAAGCTGTTTCTCGACACTCTGGAGGTGTTAAAGATCTCTGTGGCCGATGGTAAGATCTGGGTGAAAAACTGGATCTCTCGGCAGTGCTACAACGAAACCAGCAACAAGTTGGAGGACTTCATAGCATGGATGAACTTTACTGGCTCTCCTTTCATGTTCTCGGCAGAAGATAACAAAGTCATTGCCATTGGGTGCACGAGCTTCGCCGCCATATTGAGCGACTCTGTAAGTGATCGGCCTCCTTTTATTTTGATTATTATTTGAGTGGTAAATTAATATATATTGCATTCAAGTACTTTAGTGGTTAGTTTAATGATACTGTTACACAAAAAAAAAGTTAATGATACTGTTGCTTAATTTCACATATGAGTCGTCCACAATTTTAAACAAACTGAATTACATATCAAATGGTTTAACATTTGGGATACACAAGAACCCTTCATATTTGCTTGGAAATTACCATATTAGTAAAAAAATGTCACCCACTCGTTAGGAAAATAGTATCCAACTGCCATTATAAAGGAATGATCCAAAATTATGTACATGTCTACAAATTAGCCACTATTGCCATTGTCAGAAAATATTCATCTTCCTTAAACATTACATGCATTTTAAACATTTAAGGGATAGTTAAAAAATGGAACCATTTAAGGGATAGTTAAAATTCGCAAGGGTCGGTACACACCCAGAGAAATGCGGACCGGTAAGAGAGAATTCACGCATAGGCATGCATGGACCACGCGGCTCAAGGTCACAGAAAACTCAAGGTTGCAATGTTGGGAGCACGATTCAATCGCAAAGAAAATTGAGAATAAGTGTCCATAGAGCAGAATTTACATGAGTAGATTAAACATATAATAGCAATGAACTTATCACAGTATACAAAATATTCACATTTATGCATATCAAAGAGAAATGTAACAGTGAGTGAAAAGAAGGACGAAAACAAGGTGAGTACTAATTAAACATAAATGTAGGATGATATAAAAGTACAAACACAGTTTGGATAATTATAATGTGCTCAAAAAAAGAGTTGGACAATTATAATAACTGTTGCAATTGAGCGGTAAACTCCATTCGTTATACAAAGTTTAACTTTTTGGATACAAAATGGAAAACAATAACTACTTGATGCATATGAAACCGATGCAGTACATAATCGGGTGCTTATCAACATGCGACCAAGGTCGGAACACCCCCAAGAATGGATCATGCTCTGGTGCTGGATGCTGCCAGGCAGATCTCCCAAGAGGTGTGACGTCTTATCATGGCTTCCTCTACTCCGACTATAACAATAGTCAAAACCGTGGGACCCCATGCAACTATGTTGCGCTGATGGAAGCCAAGTCTTTCCACTTCAGTACCACCTATCTTACCACACCGGCATCTTTTGACATAAGTAAAGCAAGGGCTCGAGTTGTGATGGACTGGGCAATTACAAGAAATACATGTGAAGAAGCCAAAATTGACAAGAGTACGCCATATGCATGTCGCAGCAATAACAGCAATTGTGTTTTAAAGAGGTTGGCTATGGATGTAGGTGCTCTAGTGGATACAAAGGCAATCCATACATCATAGATGGATGCACAGGTACTCTTCATGTCTATTGTTTTCTTTTTATTTCTTATGTTCAAGGAATATATCTCAACTTTTTATTTGTTGTGATGAGGAAATATATTTTAACAAGCAAATTTGTGTTTTCAGATATTGATGAATGCCTAGACAATGTTACTTACCCGTGTGTTGGGATATGCAAAAATACACCGGGGAGTTATGATTGTTCATGTCCACGAGGAAAACATATGATGAATGGTGCTTGCATGCCTCGTTCAAAGACCATTTGGGTGACGCCTATTGTTGGTATGTTTACAGGAGAAAGCTACCATGCACTGCACCTTTCTTACTTTACTATATAATAATGGGATTTTTGATAGTATACTGCTTAATGCTTGGTTGAAGAAAAAATATATATCAAAGTGATCTGTTTGTATAATCATATGCAGGTGGAAGCGTTGGGTTTGTGGTCCTTATGATTGCCATCATTAGTGCATACTTAATCCAAGAGAGACGAAAATTGCGTCATATCAAAGAGAAGTATTTTCGACAGCACGGTGGTTTATTGCTATTTGAGGAGATAAGATCACGACAAGGCGTTGCGTTCAAAATTTTCTCAGAAGATGAGTTGCAACAGGCCACGAATAGGTTTGATGAAGAAAACGTCATTAATTGGTCATGGAGGCCATGGAAAAGTCTATAAGGGAGTTCTGAAGAGCAATGTTGAAGTAGCAGTAAAACGATGCATTACTATCGATGAGCAACAAAAGAAAGAATTTGGCAAGGAAATGCTTATCCTATCTCAGATCAACCACAAGAACATTGTCAAGCTCCTTGGATGCTGCCTTGAAGTTGAGGTCCCCATGTTGGTGTACGAGTTCATCCCAAATGGCACATTGTTCCATCTTATCCATGGAACCCATGGTAGATACATATCCTTGGCCATTCGCCTAAGGATTGCCTATGAGTCTGCCGCAGCACTAGCCTACCTCCATTCTTGTGCATCCCCGCCAATTCTCCACGGTGATGTCAAGTCTACCAACATCCTCTTGGATGTTGACTATACAGCAAAAATTTCCGACTTTGGTGCATCCATCCTAGCACCAAATGATGAGTCACAATTCGTCACACTTGTCCAAGGAACTTGTGGGTACCTCGACCCAGAGTATATGCAAACATGCCAATTAACGGACAAGAGCGACGTGTATAGCTTTGGAGTAGTTCTCCTAGAGATGCTCACACGCAAGAAGGCCTTCAACCTGGAGGGACATGAGCATGAGAAATCCCTAGCAATGGAGTTTCTATCAGGAATGAAAAACAACAAGCTTGAGAATATCATAGATGATCAAACAAAGAATGATGAGAATATGGAGCTTCTAACAGAGATTGCATGTGTTGCAAGGCGATGCTTGGACATGAGTGGTGTCAATAGGCCGTCAATGAAAGAAGTTGCAGAAAAGCTCGATAGCTTGAGGAATGGCATACATCATCCATGGGCGTATGAGAATCCTGAAGAGTTGGATAACTTGCTTGGAGAGTCGTCTATAATCAACTCGACAGTTGTTAGTACATGTAATTTTAGCATAGAAAATAAAGCTGCTATAGACCTAGAATTTGGGCGTTAGCTAGGTACTCTATAGCATGTCGTACCCCATTTCTGGAGCACTAGCGCTTACCGTATCAGTCCCTGGATCAGACGCTGATACGACGCTTACACAGAATAACTTCACAGTCTCATACCCTTTATAATATTACCAAGTCTCATACAAGCCCTTTTTGATATACAAAAGGTCTTACAACAGAGGCCAGCGGCCTGACCACAAGAACAGACAACACACCGACTAGCTGCTACAGCAGCAGCACTAGACTACTACTCCAGCGGAAGACGGAACGGCACCACTCCAACAGGCAGACTTGCGGGCAGGCTAAACCCTAATCTTCACCTCCATCAGCTTCAAACTCTGGCTCATCTTCTGAACGATTGAAGCAAGAGTGAGCACTTAAGGTACTCAGCAAGCCTAACACGAGGGGTAAGTTATGCAAGGGGTTTATCAAAGGATAGGCTGAGGTTTTATCACAACAAGGCGTGAAAGCCAAGTTTATGCAAGGTTGTTTTGAAAACAAAGCAGTTTGCAATCTAATCAAGTATCTGTAGAGATTAGTGGGGTTGGGCGGCCCTGGGGGAGTTACTGTCCATCCCGCCAGTGCCTCAAGTTTTATCACTGGCCGACAACCAGCACACGGCTCCAAACCGGCGTTTTCCAAAAACACACCAAGGAAACTCACGCAGAAAATCTAATCATAGTGTGGCCAATGCTTTCGCGTTGTCCAATACCGTGGAACACGGCTTTCCGGAAAGTTTCTTAACCTTAGCCAAGGGTGCACAAATTTCCCCACAAGGTGGTCTAGTCCTCCCTATCGTCATAGTTTGGACTGTCCCACTAAAGGTTCCATACCTACTTCGTACCACCACGGCATCCCTCACGGACATCACCAGGGGCTTCACAATAATAATATGGCCAGTCATAAATGCCGGATCTCGAACACCCACCAACGAACGAGTCTTCTCCTGGGACTCCGTTGCATTCTCCTACCTCCGGGGGGTACCGGGTGAGTACTAGTAGGGTGTGGTTCCAATTCCGCGCCCATTCACGGCTTGTGGCTGCGCGAGAGGTGCTAGGCAAAGGCGGCACAAGAACCGGTCCTTATATGACCGAACCAGGCATCTTCAATAGCCAATCCACAAGTGGAAGGGCGTCCCAGAGATAGCCTCCCCACTGAGGACTACCTCGCCTGATCCCGCCAAAAACATCCCTCACTAGGGTTGCACTTATTATTATACCACCCCATTTCACATTTACACACACACCACCAAAACACACGTATTTACACGAAAATCATGTGAGCAATATTAATTAAACACATGTGATAGTCCTAAGCAGCGAGCGTATCAACAACTTATTAATTAAATTAATGAGGTTGATTCCTAGGGCTAACAAGGATCCAGGATATAATCAAGTCAAGGCAGGCAATCAAATATTGCATAGGACCATTCTAGCATTTAAATTCATTTAAATACCATGCAATTTATTTATAAACAGCTCTAATTAGGATATTTGCAAACATAGGATCAACATGATCAAAGGAAGTTAGACTTGCCTTCACCAAGCTCTTCTTCCTCTAAATCCTCGTAATCAGGATCTTCAGCGTCTTCGTCTTGATTATCTATCGAGTTAACAAAAGATAAATCTACCGCTTACAAACAATTTAACAGAGTAATAAATCCAAATAAAATCCAAATAAAATCAGATGGGAGTGGATTTCGGTGGCTTTGGATAGATTAGGATTTTAGATGAATTTTGGCGCAAGTTTCGTCAAAATTGGAGTTAAGATGAAAAAGATATGGATTTTTGAAGTAAAAGGAAGGAAATTGATTAGGATTTGATTACCTTAATTAAGTATAACCATAATCCTAATTTTCCAGAGGGTAACAAGGGTTGCAAAATGGTTAGGAAGGAATATTGGATTTTTTTTGGGGATTTTTAGGAATTTTTCTGATATTGGAATTGTGCTCGAAACAGGTTTCTGTGTACAAATCTGGATGCTTTTAACAATTACAAAGGGTGTGTGAGGCTGACGTGTGGGGTCAGGGGTCTGGGGTCTATTTGGTAAATACAGAAAGGTGATAGGGACCTATCTGTAAATTTTAGAAAAGTTTGGGGCCTCGGTGTAAAAAGATAGGGGCCAAATTGTAAGTACAAAAAAGTATAGGGACTTTTCTGCAAAAGATAGGACTAAGACAGAATTACTGGAAAGGTCAAGGGTTTATCTGCAAAAATACAGGGCCCCGAGAATTTCTGGATTTTTGGAATTGTTTTTGAATGGGAAAAGATGGTGGACTCGGTTTATCGTGGACCAGGGGGCTGTGGATCTATGGTTTATGTACACCGGGTGCACAGAGAGAAAGAAGAGAGGGGGAGAGGCTGACAAGCGGGGCCCACGCGCGGGCTGGTCAACGGGACGACGACGGAGGGGTGTGCGCGGCGGCGCTACGCCTGGCGGCTCGCCGGCGACGAGCGAAGCGACGAGGGGTGGCGGGGAGCAAGGTTCTCAATCCCGCGGTAAACCGGACCGGTTTTCGCGAAAACCGGAAAAACCGGTCCGGTCCGGTTTACCCGGGACTCCGGTTTTCGAGTTTAAAATTCAAAAAAATTTAAAAATTTGACAAAATTTGAAACAAAAATATGTAAAAAAACTAGATGAAATTTGCAACCCAATGGTGGAACAAGAACACAAAAATTCGATCGTTTGATAGGTCAAAAAAATCATGCAAGTTTTCTGGGTTGAAAAAGGAAGGGAAAAAAAAGAAAAAACCCTTTTCTTTTTTCTCATTTTGAACCTGAAAGCTTCATCGATTTTTTTGACCAAGCAAACGATTGAATTTTCATGTTTTTGTCACACTAATGTACTTCAAATTGCGTCTAGTTTTTTTACATATTTTTTTTTAATTTTTCAATTTTTTATTATTTTGCCTTTTTTTTTAATTTTTCCTCTCCAAACCGGTTTTTCTAATTTCGGACCGGTTTTCCGGACATTTTGACCGGTTTACCGGTAAACCGGACCGGTTTACCGTTCATTTCGGATTTTTCGAGTTCAAAATTTGGTTTTCGAAATTTGTGGCGGTTTCCAACCGGTTTTCGCGGTTTTCGCGAAAACCGGTCAAACCGGTGTGGCCCGGTACCACCGGTCTAAACGGGATTTCAATCCTTGGCGGGGAGTGGAGCTGCAGAGGCTGCGCGCGAAGGGGAATCTCCCCGTGCATGACGTCGACGTGGGGAAAGGGCCAAGGCGGCGGCGCGGGCTCGCCGAGAACGCGGCGGCGCGCCGGTGAGGAAGGGGAAAAAGGGGGGGGGGGGGGGGGGGGGGGCGCGTGTGCGTGCGCGAGTGCGAATGGCGGTGCGGGTGCGCGGGGGTGCGCGGAACGCAGCGCGTGTGTCTGCGCGGCTGGGCACGGCCGAAGGTGGGCTGGCGACGATGTCGCACGGTGGCGAACGGTGGAGCTCGGTGCGAGGTCGTGCGTGGGCGAGAGGAACGAAAAAGGGAGGCGCGCGAGCAGAGGGGTGTGTGGAGATGCTCACCGCGCAGTTAGGGAGGGCGGAGGAAGTCCGAGGTGTGACGGCGACGATGGGGACGGTGGCCGGAACCCTAGGTCTCGTCGACCCTGTCGTTCCGGTCACGGCTGCGGACGAGGAGGGTGCAATAGGATTAGATACGCGAAGAGGCGATGAACTTGTCAAGAAGGGAAGGGCGAGACTCACCGAAGAGAGAGCTAGAGCTCACCGGAGTTCACCCCGGATTTAGAAAGGAAGGAGGAGAGCTCGTGGTGTGCTCGGGAAGGGATGAAGGGAGTGAATGAGAGTGAGAGGGGGAAGGAGGGGTCTTGGGTCTGCTTTATAGGCCGCCATGGCGGTGCAGAGCAGTAAGGCGGCGCGGCTGGAAGTGGCGCGCGCGCCAAGCAAGGTCGAGACGGCGGTCAAAGGCGGTGGCAGTCTCGTCGACTTGACCGGGCTAAGAGAGTGAGGCGTTGGCGCGGGCACGTGCTTCTCGGGTCTCCTCCTTTTGCCGGACGCGACAATGGCGGTGGAGCCGGCAGCGCGGGATGGGCGGAGCCGGTATTTGCGCCGGCTGGCTGGAGGTAGAAGACGGGGTGGCGGGGCCCGCACGTCAGCGGCACAACGCGGGATGGAGCGGGCTGCGGTGCTGGGCCGGGAAAAGAAAAGCGGCCCGCGAAGGAAAAAGAAGAAGGGAGAAAGAGCTGGGCCGGCAGGGAAGAAAAGGGAAAGTGCGGCCCGGTAAGAAAGAAAAGATTTGATCTTTTTCTGGAATTCGAATTTGAAAGGATTTCAAATTCAAACAAAAACAAACTGCTCAAATGCTCAAAATAAAACCAATAAAACCTCAAAAGTGCATATAATGAGTTTTGTGCAAGTTTTCAAAAAGAAAAATTTTAAAATTTGGGGTGGTTTGGCTACTTAAGCACGCACTTGTTTTTAATTTGTTTTAAAATTCAAAAAAATTCAAATTTTTAGCAGATTTCAAATGGAGGCAAAAACACGGGACGCGACAATCTACCCCACTTAAAGAGAATCTCGTCCTCGAGCTTCAAGCTATCTAGCGGACAGAAAAGAGTAGAAGGATCTTCATTCTTGTATCTGTTTTCCGATGATCCAAAGATTTCCATGTTGCTTACTTTGGAGCGATAGGAGAGCCTACCCCACTTAAAGGATTTTAACCCAGGGATACCAGGTTATCAAGGTTTTGAGAAAAACAGTTGAAGACCATATGCAGTAGTAGTTTCAAGTTCCGAACGAAGGCAAGGCTCCAAAATCCAAATATGACTTGTGGACGAGTTGGGTTGTTAAGGTACTCACCGGGGACAACTTCTGGTGCTCCATTAGTTTCCCGAGCGTTGATATGGTTTACCCGGCTTCGACCGGTGGTTTGGTTGCTCCTTTGCTGTTGTCCAGAAGATTGCTGTCCATTATGTCCAACACCAGATGCTGCAATCCTATTGCTTGCCTGGTGTGACTGAGTTGGAGCATTGTTCCGATTCAGGTAAGGACATCTAGCAACCATATGGCCTGGCTCGCGGCAGTGAAAGCAAGTTCTCTTATCATTGTTATTGGGCTGGCAATGCTGGAACTGCTCCTCTGCTGACTACCAGAATTTTGGTTACTATATGCTGGTGCTGAGCTCGGTTGATTGGACGCTGAAGTTCTGTACTGCATTGTTGGCTGATACTTTGATTTCTGAAAGTTATTATTAGACCTTGATTTCTGGTTTCTTTCCTGCTGCTTGAATTTCTGAGCATTGAATTTGCGCTTTCTGTCCTGCTCAATGTGGGAGCGTGCATCCTCCAAAAGAAGTGCACGGTTCATGAGAGTGTTGAAATCAGGATAAATATGAGTAACCAGCTGCACTTTCAATCCAGGGTTAAGCCCTTTTCTGAAGCGATACTGCTTCTTCTTATCGGTATTAACATCATCAGCATATCGAGCCAATTTCATAAATTTCCTGATATACTGATTTACTGTCATTGCCCCCTGCTGCAGAGAGCGGAATTCATCAGCCTTCATCTCAATCACACCTTCTGGGATGTGATACCTCCTGAACTCCTCCTGGAATTCCTCCCAGGTAATAGTATCTGCATTCTCTGCACCCTCACGGTAGTTATCCCACCATTCACTGGCTGCACCCTTCAGCTGGTGAGAAGCCAATAACACTTTCTCTCTGTCATCTGCATTAACCAAGTGCAATTTCTTGGTGATATCACGCAGCCAATCATCAGCTGCTAGAGGATCCTCCTCAGTACCCTCGAAGGTCGGGGGCCTGAGCCTCATGAATTCTGACATTTTGCTCTGCTGGCCTGGAGCTCTGTCCATAAGTCCCTAAGCAATAATTTCCATCAGACGAGTCTGGTTGTCCATCACAGCCACTAGGTTGGTGACCGGTGGTTCAGGTATTCTTCCACCTCGTCCACCACCTCTTCCACCTCCTCCTCCACCACCTCTACCACGGTTCTGTTGTCCTTCACCTCTGTTCTGGTTATTATTTTCTCCAATCTCATCCTGCACTTCCTGCTGATTTTGACTCACTTCATCCTCTTGGTGATCTTGTTCATTGTCATGTCTGCCTCCACCTCTACCTCCTCCTCTTCCTCTGCCACGCTGATTATTATTTCTACCTCTGCCACGTCCACGCCCTGTACTGTGGGCGTCATCCTGAATATCATCTTGAGCGACACGCTCTCGGCGTTGGCGCTGCTGAATTCTGGCAGATCTTATGGCAGGCATCTGCTGGAAGGATAAGGAAAGATGAGAAGGGATTTACGGAAAATCTAGAGCTACGAGCAGAACAAGATAATGGAAAAGAATTTCCGAATATCTTGCGCACACTCATGCAGAAGAATCAGCATCAATACAACATTACAGCAAACATAGCATCATAACAGGGGCTCGATCACACACATTCAAGTCCTTCTATATAGCAGGACTCGACGGTTAAACCTAGACAAGAGGACTCGACAGCAGGGTGACACTAAATACAACGGCACTCCACAGTCTACCCTGAGAGTCGCTGTTGCTTGATGCTGACAGGCCTTCTGATGGCTCGTCTTCTGCAGATTCTTGGTTTGACGGAAGTCTCTTGTACTTTTGACTTGTAGTTGTCGGAACTGGAGAGATCAGATCTCCTTGCTGAGGGCTTCCCAACGGGTGCGACCTTTTGGAAGGAGAGATTTTCCAAACGGAAGCGAAGTAAATAGAAAAGTTTTACAAATAGTTTTTAGGTATAAAGTATCACTCATTCTCACTCGATCCAACCTAGGGTTCATCCTACGGGCAAGTATGGCTCTGATACCACTCTGTCGAACCCCATTTCTGGAGCACTAGCGCTTACCGTATCAGTCCCTGGATCAGACGCTGATACGACGCTTACACAGAATAACTTCACAGTCTCATACCCTTTATAATATTACCAAGTCTCATACAAGCCCTTTTTGATATACAAAAGGTCTTACAACAAAGGCCAGCGGCCTGACCACAAGAACAGACAACACACCGACTAGCTGCTACGGCAACAGCACTAGACTACTACTCCAGCGGAAGACGGAACGGCACCACTTCAACAGGCAGACTTGCGGGCAGGCTAAACCCTAATCTTCACCTCCATCAGCTTCAAACTCTGGCTCATTGTTCGCGGTCCTTAACGACTACTTTTTACCGCCAACACCAGCTTATAAAAGCCATCAATCAAGAATAAAATGAACATTCTTTATGGACTAATGGCTTTCCACAAGTTTTGGTGATATTTTGATTGCAGGTACATTTATGAAGGAAAATCACCACAAACTATAAACAAAGAGGGGTTTTGCCATGGAGATAAATTATCCACATTTGATCTCTCCATGGGAAAGCCCTTGAAAAGATAGTCAAGATTGACTTTTGGTTCACCTAATTCGGAGTTCGGGAGCAGAAGTTAGGCCACCCCACTAGGCCGGCCGGCCTACCTTTGTCTCCAATGAACCCGACCTTCCTCCAGTGGGCTATACGCATCATAAAATATCAAGCCCAAGTTGTCTCCATGGTGAGTGAACAACCGACATCCGGAAGATGGGCTTTTGGGCCTTAATTTGATGATTTCTGCACTTCCGCCGCCCCCACTCGAAAACCCACTTGAAAATTACAGGAAATGCAGAAATTTCCTGACCGGCCGGCCACCCCACTAGGCCGGCCGGCCTACCTTTGTCTCCAATGAACCCGACCTTCCTCCAGTGGGCTATACGCATCATAAAATATCAAGCCCAAGTTGTCTCCATGGTGGGTGAACAACCGACATCCGGAAGATGGGCTTTTGGGCCTTAATTTGATGATTTCTGCACTTCCGCCGCCCCCACTCGAAAACCGACTTCGGAGCCGACCTTGAGAAGTGTTGGTATTTCTTACACCACGAATAAATCCGCAAGCGCACGGAATACCGTTGTAGCACTTCACCCGGGAGTATTCCAAGGTATCGTATTTGTTTTCCCCAAGGAACGGAGGTATCCTGCAGCAAGGTTAGTTTTACCCAAGGACACACAAGAACGATAGTAGTGTAGGATTGAGAGGATGAATAAAGATCTAGTTATCCCTTAGGATGGTCGCACTCAAGCTCTACTTGTCTACTTCGGGCACTGGTATAGACCTGGTCTGCCAAGTCACGCCAGCCTGTAGCTCTACGACGAACCCGAACGTGGAGGATTACAAGGGACGGACATGGCTGTCACCACCTGCCGCCTACCTCTACAAACCGTGGGGCACGCTGCAAACAAAGGTAACCTCTAGCCTAGACACCACGTCTATGCCGTCGATTACTACTCTAACCCCGGTCCTGGTACTGATTCAGAAGGCTAGAGCACTCCTTGCGGAGCGATGATCCCGCAAACAAGTATAACAAGAATAACGACTAGTAAACAATGCTCGCTAGATCAATATCACCACGAATACTAACTTATGAATAAGAACAACGAACGAACTATGAACGAACGACGAACGAAGAACGAACGACGAACGAACGAAGAACGAACGACGAACGAAGAACGAACGACGAACGAACGAAGAACGAACGAAGAACTACTAATAAGATAATATCCGCCAAGGTACAAGATTTGGGCTAAGTCCTCACAAAGGGAGGACTACCCCTCTCTTCTCCCCTGCCCTCTCCTCTACTCTACTACTATACAAGAGGCCCTTGGCCTGGATGGGAGTGGAATGACTTGTGTCTTGTGTTGTGTGTTGAAAGGAGGGGGGGTACCCCTTTATTTATAGCCTTGGTAGGTCGGTTTGGGGGTCCTCCACCGCCTTTGGGCATTGATTGCTGGCTGAACCGACCTTGGTATGACGGTGGGAAACTTCCATAAAAAGATGAGCCTTAGAGGCTAAGCTACAGGGTCGGCCGACCTGCCCTGTGGGGTCGGCCGACCTGCCTTTGCCGCCTCTTGCTTTCCTTCTTCTCTGGCATATCCTCTGGCATATCCTTGATTTGATTCTAGATGCTATCCTCTGAGATATTCTTTATATGATTCTGATATGATCCTTGGATATGATTCTGATATGGATCCTCCGGAATATTCTTGATATGATTTGGGTTGATTTGGTGGGTCCATATATCTTTGCCATTATTGAGGATCTCCAGGAGAGGATATTTCTTCATGTCTCCGTGATATTGGGCTTTTGGGGAGATATCTTTATTCCGGGGAAAATCGGTGTTTCCAGAGTGGGCCTTTTATGCTTCCTTTTCCCCGTTTTCCTATGAAATGCAGCTGCACTCACAAATTCACCAAGACTCGTGGAATCCGTTAGTTTCAAGTCCTAAGTCTACCTTTGGTGTTTGGTTTGAGGGAAAAAGGTGCAGCTAGTTGACGGTTTATTTTCGGTCTAAGAGCCGTCAACAGGAAGCGATCCCGGACGTCCACGGCGAAGGCGGTGGCCATCCAAGACAATGGATGGCCGGCCGGCCTAGGTGGGAGGCCGGCCGGCCTGCCCTTTCGCGCAATTCCAGCCACCGACTTCCTGAGCAACGTGCCGGCCACTCTACCTCACTTAGGCCTATAAATAGAGGGTAACTCCCACGGTAGAACTTACACCTTAGTAGAGAAACACTTTGATAAGTGAAGTAGAGAGTGAGTGAGAGGAGGAGGAAGGGCGGAAGCTCCGGAGATGTCGGGGTTCTGCTTCCTCGGTGCCTCGGGTCTATACTCCGCCTGGGAGTAGTCGTCCTAGTCTTCCAGGCCGGGTAACATGTAAGGTATTATTTATTGAGCAATAAAGTAAGATTTTCTTCTTTATCATTTATGGGATTCAGGTGTGTAGTAAGTATTTCTTATTTATTGCATGTGCTAGCTCTAGAAACGTCCTAGTTGCTGGTATTAATGATAGGTGTAAACGTGGTGTTTATACTTTGATTTATCCTGAGTTGCCCTCAACCCCACGGCGTGTGGTAGCCGCGAGTGTAGGTGACAGCTGCACCGGTCTCTGTAGTCCACCACGTTCGGGTTGAGTGTGTAGGGCCTAGACGCGGTCCGTTGACCGGATACGTTGAACCTAGTTTCCGGGTTGCGTGTTTTGGCGGCGGCCGTGCCCCGAAGTAAATGATATCGAAAGACCCTTATCGCATTGCTCAGTCATTTAATATCTTGCATTAGATTACCTGGCCAGAGGACTATCACCCTTACTGCATTAATTCCCCGCTTAGTGTGACCCTTTTTACGGATATTCTGAATAGATCTCGAGGTTAGTACACTGTTCGTTCCCTGTGGATTCGATACCTTAGGAATACTCCTGGGTGAAAGCTACAACGGTATCCGTGTGCTTGCGGATTCATTTCTGTTAGGCCTTAGGACTGCCAACAAGCTTTCTGGCGCCGTTGCCGGGGAATGGTAGCTGTGCTAGCTCGAATCTAGGATCATCCGTGAATAGGTTTATTTTGTTTTGTTTTTGTTTTTCTTTATCTTTATCATTACCATGGAACCATCCTCCATCGTCTACGCCAATGCTCCGAAAGGGGAATTGCTGGAGCCTCCTCCAGCATCTGCACCAATCACAGCCCAGAGCTATGAGATTCGTCCAGAACTCATAGCGCTGGTTCAGGGGAACATCTTCTGCGGAGATGAACATGAGAACCCATATGAGCATCTGAGATACTTCGAGCTGCTCTGTTCTACTGTTTCGACCAAGGGATTTCCACAGGATACTCTGAAATGGAAGCTATTCCCGTTCTCACTCAGTGGAAAGGCATCACTATGGTATGCTATGTCAGTAGGAGAGGCCAACGGAAATTGGACAACTCTCAGAGATCTCTTCTGTTTCAAATACTTCCCTGTTGCAAAGGTCATTGCTCTTCGCATGGAGCTTCTTACCTTCCAGCAGGGCAGTAAAGAAACATTGGGAGCCTCATGGGAGCGCTTCATGTCGTACACTGTCAAAGGACCAGATCTCGGACTCTCTACTCCTTCAGCACTTCATGTGGGGGCTCACTCCAGAGAGCCGTACTTTCCTGGATACTGCTTCTGGAGGATCCTTCATAAGAAACACTCCTACTGAAGGATTCTAACTTCTTGGGAAAATTCTGAGCAATCTGGACAGCTATGTGCCACCTACACCCGAGCTACCAAAAGAAGAAGTACCCATTACTCAACCTGTGCTTCAAATTGAGGTTCCTCAAGCTCCAATCATGGAAGAAGCTCCGATTATGGAAGAAGCTCCTGAACCATTCTATGTCTGCCCAACAAACCCAAATTTGTTCCAAGGTGGTCAAACTCTTGCTGAAGCTGAAAGCCTTCAGGTGGTGGAACCAATTCTTCCTCTCGTGCCCTACGAAGAGGAATTTGATCTCACCAAATTCGGGGATACAAGATCATATCCGATAGAGAGAAATTGTCACCCTGACAATGATGACGCCGAAGAACTGGATAGGGAGGAAATAGAAGAACAGACAGAGAGAATACATCAACTGTCTGCTGTTCTGGGGGAAGATTGGTTTCAAGAAGCCGAATGCACGAGGGAGACAATCAAGTTGAATCCAAAACCCGACTGCGTTATGGTGAATATTCAATCCACTGCTAGGAGGAAAGCCATATATGACTTAAAAGCCAAAGTCAATATCATGTCAAAGCATCTGGCTGAGAGTAGTGGATGGCTGTCCGAAGGCAACCTAACACCTTCAGAGAAATGGTTGGTCTTCGAGAACAAATATTACCCAGCGGTAGGAGTTTTGCGGGAAGTGGAGACGGAGATAAATGAACAGCCCATGGTTCTCGTCTTTCACATTTTTGATACACCCAAGCAAGACTTCTTACTGATCGGAACTCCAATCTACACATTCTCCCAAATAAAGTACTTACAGGAGAGGTTGGATGTTCGTATTGGGAAAGAAATCTTCCCCGTTGACATCAGGCGTGCTCTCAACACCAAAGCAGAAACGCACCCTGAAACTATGGAAGAATTAGCCTCTATTGAAGAAATAGTTGGAGAATTCTTGGAAGCACCCCATATGGAGGAAGAGACTAAATTCTTTACTGAAGTTGAAGATGCTTCCCCATATGTTGAACTAGACAAGCATGAAGAAACCGCTCCAACGCCTGTCGAGCTAAAGCCATTACCGCCAGGTCTCAAGTACAGCTTCCTCTTTGGGAATCAAAGCACCCCAGTTATCATCAGTGACAAGATCAACCATGAAGAAGAGAAGATGCTAGTAGCCTTACTGGAGAAGTATCGATCAGTAATAGGTTACTCACTGGCAGACCTCAAGGGGATCAGTCCAGAATTCTGCACCCACAGAATCCCGATGGAACCTGACCACAAGCCTGTTCGTGAACACCAACGACGTCTTAACCATGCCATGAGAGAAGTAGTGAAAAAGGAGATCTTAAAGCTACTCAAGGCAGGGATAATTTATCCAGTACAAGACAGTCAATGGGTCAGTCCAGTTCAGGTTGTGCCAAAGAAAGGAGGGATGACTGTTGTGCGGAATGAGAAGAATGAATTGATCCCTCAGCGCACTGTGACAGGGTGGAGAATGTGCATCGACTACAGGAAGTTGAATAAGGCAACAAGAAAAGGCCATTATCCTCTTCCCTTCATCGATGAAATGCTCGAACGGCTGGCAAAGCATTCATTCTTCTGCTTCCTAGATGGTTATTCAGGATATCACCAAATTCCTATCCATCCTGATGACCAAGACAAGACAACCTTCACATGTCCCTATGGCACCTTTGCGTATCGCAGGATGTCGTTCGGGTTATGCAATGCACCTGCTTCCTTCCAAAGATGCATGATGGCTATCTTCTCAGATCTTGTTGAGAAAGTAATGGAGGTATTCATGGACGATTTCTCTGTCTATGGAGAGACATTTGATGGGTGCCTACGAAACTTAGAGAAGGTGCTACAAAGATGCAAGGAAGCCGATCTAGTCCTGAACTGGGAGAAATGCCATTTCATGGTAACTGAAGGAATTGTCTTAGGACACAAGGTCTCTGCCGGGGGGATAGAAGTTGACAAGGCTAAGATTGAAGTCATTGAATCACTTCCACCCCCGAGGAATATTAAAGGGATCCGTAGTTTCCTGGGGCATGCTGGGTTCTACAGGAGATTTATCAAAGATTTCTCCAAGAAAGCCAGACCTCTCACCAATCTGCTAGCCAAGGATGCACCATTCGTCTTTGATGACAGGTGCATGGAGGCATTTAACGAACTCAAGCGAGCGTTAATCTCAGCCCCCATTATCCAACCTCCAGATTGGAAGCTCCCATTCGAGATCATGTGCGATGCAAGCGATTATGCCGTCGGGGCAGTGTTGGGACAGACCAAGGATAAGAAGCATCATGCCATAGCTTATGCAAGCAAGACTCTCACAGGGCCACAACTCAATTATGCTACCACTGAGAAGGAATTGCTTGCAGTAGTCTATGCCATTGATAAGTTCAGGTCTTACTTGGTGGGCGCAAAAGTGATAGTTTATTCTGACCACGCTGCCCTCAAGTACCTGCTTACTAAGAAGGATGCAAAGCCACGACTTATCCGATGGATTCTACTTCTCCAAGAATTTGACATAGAAATCAGAGACAGAAAGGGAGTAGAAAACACAGTGGCAGATCATCTCTCTCGTTTACAAGTTGAAGATCCCAATGAACTACCTATCAATGACTACTTGAGAGATGATATGTTACTAAAAGTAACAAGCACCGACCCATGGTATGCAAATATCGTTAACTATATCGTTTCGGGATACATACCACCAGGGGAGGACAAGAAGAAGCTCATCAGGGATAGCAGATACTATCTATGGGATGATCCTTATCTATATAAAGTCTGCTCTGATGGTCTACTTAGAAGATGTGTGCCCACCTGCGAAGCAATGCAGATCATTGACAGATGTCACTCTTCGCCGTATGGGGGCCACTATGGAGCATTCCGTACCAATGCTAAAGTCTGGCAGAGTGGATTCTACTGGCCGACTATGTATGAAGATACCAAAGAGTATGTACGGAGATGTTCTCGCTGCCAGAGAGTAGGAGGGATAAACTCCCGAGATGCGATGCCCCTTACAAATAACCTCCAAATCGATATCTTCGATGTATGGGGCATTGACTTCATAGGACCCTTTCCAAAGTCAGAAAACTATGAGTACATCCTAGTGGCAGTGGACTATGTCTCGAAGTGGGTAGAAGCAATACCATGCCGCAATGCAGACTCCACCCACTCAAAGAGAATGCTCCAAGAACACATCTTCCCAAGGTTCGGCACACCAAGGGTGATTATCAGCGATGGGGGTTCACACTTCATTGATAAAACCTTCAAGGAAATGCTACACAAATATGGAATTGAACATAGAGTAGCGACCCCCTATCACCCACAAACCAGCGGTCAAGCGGAGACGTCGAATAAACAGATCAAGAATATCCTCCAAAAGACTGTTGATAAGATGGGAAAGTCCTGGAAAAGCAAACTGCATGAAGCATTATGGGCTTACAGGACAGCTTATAAGACACCCATTGGCATGACCCCATACCAAATGGTATATGGGAAGACATGCCATCTACCTGTCGAGCTAGAGTTCAAGGCATATTGGGCAATCCGGAAGTGGAACATGGATTTAGATCAAGCCTAAGTCAAGCGGCAAATTCAAATCGCCGAGCTTGAAGAATGGAGGGAGAAGGCGTACCATAGCTCCAAGCTGTACAAGGATAGAACTAAAAGATGGCACGACAAGCGCATCCGTGAGAAGCACTTCGCGCCAGGAGATAAGGTACTACTTTTTAATTCCCGCGCTAAACTATTTGGCCTTGGTAAACTCCGGAGCAGATGGGACGGTCCTTATACTGTTGTGGAAGCTTCCACACATGGAGCTGTCACTCTCCAGAGCGATGATGGAAGCCTTTTTAAGGTAAATGGCCAGCGGTTAAAAATGTTCCTTGAACCCTCCATGCCTGCTCTCGAGGAAGTAGATGTCCTCGAATTTATCCAAAGCTAAAAATGCTTGCATCTACGGTCTGGCTTCGACCTTAACCAAGCACCCGTTATTTTTCTTTTTCTAAAAAAATAATAATAATAATAAATAATATCTGACATGTTTGTGTGAGTGCTTTATTAAATTGTGTGTTGGTTTATGTGGGTAACCACATAAACCAACCTTTGTACGCTCACATTTTCCCGAGTGCGCAGGAACAAAGTTGTGAACACACAATGGCGCGTCGTCCCGATGAAACAGAGAAAGAACAGGGAAGGGACCCCACCGGCCGGTCCACACCCCAGGCCGGCCGGCCTTGGCCAAACTCCAATCAGATCTAATTTTTCCTCAAACTTTATCTTGACCCCTTGATCTGTTTCACATACCCAGAAAACAAAACAAAATAATTTTTGAAGATAAACCAAATAAAACTCTTGCTAATCATCAGGTTTATGGCATTATTATTTCGCTGTTTCTTCTTGCTCACAAAAAAATAAATTTAAGGACACTCCTGTCTATTTTGTTGTGAGATTTGATATATGCATAAATCTTGATTTCTTTCTTCTCTTGATTTTCTTGGGAATCAAAATTTTCCTTCGGACTTGTCGTCACAAAATCTCTTGAAAAAGCCTATTAGAGCCAAAAAGACAAATAGATATGAACTCCTCGAAAGCCAATCTTTTTGTAGTGAGTTCGGTTAAGATTTAATTCTCCTGAGAAAAATGCACTCCTCATGTTCAATCTTTATCCTTCGCGTGTGTTCTCGAATTCTATCATCTTCAAAGAATTTTTTTTGTCCCTATGTTCAAGCCCACAAAATTATGAAAGGAAGTCAAAGGAGCCACACAAGTTGCTTCATACATCGCGGGAACTCAAAAAAAAAAAAGATGAGAGTTCCCCGATGTCAAAAAAAAAAAAGGGGGCACTTTGGCTGACTTTAAAAAAAAATTCAAAATTGGGCATGACATAGATCAAAATTCTCCCGCAGTGTGAGTTCATTTTCTCCCCCACCACATGCATCAATTCCTATCTTGATTGAAAAATGAGGATGTGCAATATTCTCTTTAGAATTCTTTCTTAGCCTTACAAAATTCTGCAAAAAGATTGTGCTCTCCCTACCAAGCTCCAAATACAAGCCTATTAGAGATAGGGAAAGATATCTTTTGAGAGAAGAAAGGCTTTTTTTTTCACCACATTGAGTGACTCATGTGTTATGGATTTTGTGACATACAAGGAAGGGGGAGTTTTTGAAACCCGAGGAATTTTGAGTTTGAAAGAATCTTTGATTATTGCTTTTCAATCTCTCAACTCTTGAAGACAGTGAGCTTTAGCCACTTCTACATAGTGAGCCTGAAGTAACTGTCGAAATAACTCTGCCATAACTCCTTGATGATGCCTTTTTCTTTGGTTCAATCTTTTTGCTCGGGACGAGCAAAGATCTAAGTCTGGGGGGGATGTTGGCGGTCCTTAACGACTACTTTTTACCGCCAACACCAGCTTATAAAAGGCATCAATCAAGAATAAAACGAACATTCTTTATGGACTAATGGCTTTCCACAAGTTTTGGTGATATTTTGATTGCAGGTACAATTATGAAGGAAAATCACCACAAACTATAAACAAAGAGGGGTTTTGCCATGGAGATAAATTATCCAAATAAAACATTTGATCTCTCCATGGGAAAGCCCTTGAAAAGATAGTCAAGATTGACTTTTGGTTCACCTAATTCGGAGTTCGGGAGCAGAAGTTAGGCCTCAACGAAAATTACAGGAAATGCAGAAATTTCCTGACTGGCCGGCCACCCCACTAGGCCGGCCGGCCTACCTTTGTCTCCAATGAACCCGACCTTCCTCCAGTGGGCTATACGCATCATAAAATATCAAGCCCAAGTTGTCTCCATGGTGGGTGAACAACCGACATCCGGAAGATGGGCTTTTAGGCCTTAATTTGATGATTTCTGCACTTCCGCCGCCCCCACTCGAAAACCGACTTCGGAGCCGACCTTGGGAAACGATCCCGGACGTCCACGGCGAAGGCGGTGGCCATCCAAGACAATGGATGGCCGGCCGGCCTAGGTGGGAGGCCGGCCGGCCTGCCCTTTCGCGCAATTCCAGCCACCGACTTCCTGAGCAACGTGCCGGCCACTCTACCTCACTTAGGCCTATAAATAGAGGGTAACTCCCACGGTAGAACTTGCACCTTAGTAGAGAAACACTTTGATAAGTGAAGTAGAGAGTGAGTGAGAGGAGGAGGAAGGGCGGAAGCTCCGGAGATGTCGGGGTTCTGCTTCCTCGGTGCCTCGGGTCTATACTCCGCCTGGGAGTAGTCGTCCTAGTCTTCCAGGCCGGGTAACATGTAAGGTATTATTTATTGAGCAATAAAGTAAGGTTTTCTTCTTTATCATTTATGGGATTCAGGTGTGTAGTAAGTATTTCTTATTTATTGCATGTGCTAGCTCTAGAAACGTCCTAGTTGCTGGTATTAATGATAGGTGTAAACGTGGTGTTTATACTTTGATTTATCCTGAGTTGCCCTCAACCCCACGGCGTGTGGTAGCCGCGAGTGTAGGTGACAGCTGCACCGGTCTCTGTAGTCCACCACGTTCGGGTTGAGTGTGTAGGGCCTAGACGCGGTCCGTTGACCGGATACGTTGAACCTAGTTTCCGGGTTGCGTGTTTTGGCGGCGGCCGTGCCCCGAAGTAAATGATATCGAAAGACCCTTATCGCATTGCTCAGTCATTTAATATCTTGCATTAGATTACCTGGCCAGAGGACTATCACCCTTACTGCATTAATTCCCCGCTTAGTGTGACCCTTTTTACGGATATTCTGCATAGATCTCGAGGTTAGTACACTGTTCGTTCCCAGTGGATTCGATACCTTAGGAATACTCCTGGGTGAAAGCTACATCGGTATCCGTGCGCTTGCGGATTCATTTCTGTTAGGCCTTAGGACTGCCAACACTCATCTTCTGAAAAATTGAAGCAAGAGTGAGCACTTAAGGTACTCAGCAAGCCTAACACGAGGGGTAAGTTATGCAAGGGGTTTATCAAAGGATAGGCTGAGGTTTTATCACAACAAGGCGTGAAAGCCAAGTTTATGCAAGGTTGTTTTGAAAACAAAGTAGTTTGCAATCTAATCAAGTATCTGTAGAGATTAGTGGGGTTGGGCGGCCCTGGGGGAGTTACTGTCCATCCCGCCAGTGCCTCAAGTTTTATCACTGGCCGACAATCAGCACACGGCTCCAAACCGGCGTTTTCCAAAAACACACCAAGGAAACTCACGCAGAAAATCTAATCATAGTGTGGCCAATGCTTTCGCGTTGTCCAATACCGTGGAACACGGCTTTCCGGAAAGTTTCTTAACCTTGGCCAAGGGTGCACAAATTTCCCCACAAGGTGGTCCAGTCCTCCCTATCGTCATAGTTTGGATTGTCCCACTAAAGGTTCCATACCTACTTCGTACCACCACGGCATCCCCCACGGACATCACCAGAGGCTTCACAATAATAATATGGCCAGTCATAAATGCCGGATCTCGAACACCCACCAACGAACGAGTCTTCTCCTGGGACTCCGTTGCATTCTCCTACCTCCGGGGAGTACCGGGTGAGTACTAGTAGGGTGTGGTTCCAATTCCGCGCCCATTCACGGCTTGTGGCTGCGCGAGAGGTGCAAGGCAAAGGCGGCACAAGAACCGGTCCTTATACGACCGAACCAGGCATCTTCAATAGCCAATCCACAAGTGGAAGGGCGTCCCAGAGATAGCCTCCCCATTGAGGACTACCTCGCCTGATCCCGCCAAAAACATCCCTCACTAGGGTTGCACTTATTATTATACTGTTGACGGTGTTTAAGTCATTAAATTACCGTCAACATATCGGTAAATAAAAGGGTAAATCACCAAAATTCGGCAATGTTTTATTTATTAATAAATTTCCACGAGTTTTGGATGATTTATGAGTGCAGGAGTAAATACAGAAGAAATGGGCGCCTGTGGAGGGAAACACAGGCCGGCCGGCCCAATCACAGGCCGGCCGGCCTCATCTGGCCCCTGCTGCTGTCGATCTTCGACCAGTGGGCTCTGAAGACGTCCAGCACCGAGAATAATTAAAGCCCAAGTGGAGAACTAGCAAACATTTTAGAAGATGGGCTACAATGGGCCTAAACTTGGCCCTTACTCTATTTCTGCCGACCCCAGCAGGAAACCGACTTCGGGACCGACTCCACCAAGCGATCTGGAGCGTCCACAGAAGAGGCGGTCGCGAACCGACACTGTGGACGGCCGGCCGGCCACCCTTCCAGGCCGGCCGGCCGAGCTTAGCGGCGCCGCCTCTCCAGCTTCGGCCAACGGGTTCCCACCGCCATGTACTAGCTATAAATAGGACCCTACAGCCTCAGAAGCAACTCGCACCTCATTGAAGAATCCATTTACTCTTCTTGTTTAGTGTTAGCATTAGTTGGGAGTTAGAGTTAGAGAGTGAGCTTTGCTCAGGGTTCCGGAGCTGTCTTCGGAAGCGTGGTAAAGCTCTCTTTGTATCTTTACTATCTTTTGAATAAATATTATTATGAATATCTTTTCTTATTTATTTAATTCAGTAATCCTTTTAATTTATATTATTGCTCTGAGTAATTACTTCAGAAATATTTCTGTGTTGGATCCACGTCTGTGTGAGATAGACTTACGTGAGTTGTTAGCTGGTGTATGCGTAAACAATTCATTTAAGTTTACTAAGCATGGGTGGTCTGCCCTGTTAGCTAAGGGTAGATTATTTAGAGTGATTGCTTGTATGGTTCAAGGAATTATTCTAGACGCGAGTTTGCACCCAACCCCACGGAGGATGGTAGCCGCGAGTGTATGTGACAGCTGCACCGGTCTCTGTAATCCACCACGTCCGGGTTGGACCTAGCAGGGTCTTAATTATAGCGGGTGACATCCCCAGAGTATTTAATCTTATTCTGTTGGTTGGGTGGGCCACTTCTGTGCCTCTGTTCTGTTGAGATTATGCCCGGTGGTAGTTCGACCATCAGAACAAGTTTATTACTTTGGCACATCCGTGCCCCGATGCACAGTGACATGACTGTTGTATGATCTTGAGTATATAATTGTAGATTATTAGATTGCTGAATATAAAATACTTAGGATGGATATATTTTAGGAAACCCTTTTCTCTACTGGTTGTTCTCCCAATCTTTTGTTAATTATTCTTTTATGGTTTACTTCATGAGTGCCACCTTTATCAAACTTCCAATGTTTGACGTGATTTAGTTACGATCGATTTAGACAGCACCTTTGTGGAATTTTCTACTAGCTTCCCTGTGGAAATTATAAATACGATAACCCTGGAATACTCCATGGTGAAGTGCTACAATGGTGATCCGTGCGCTTGCGGAATAGAAATATTTAGTAGAGCATAAGAACCACCAACAAGCATTTCTGGCGCCGTTGCCGGGGAGGCTTAGCTAGAAAATTTCCTGGTTTTCATTAAACGCTGTCTTAATCTCGTTTGTTTATCACGAACCTATCACACGCGTGATCGTTTAATCTTGACCCCTTTGGAAATAAAAGAAAATCCTATCGCGAGGAAAAGATAAAACGTAACTGCCATGGCGATTGTTTCGCGAAAAGTTGTGAGGCCAGGGGGAACACCCGCAGAGAAATCAAAGGTTGCAAAACCCCCTGCCGTGCCTCAAGGAAGAATATGTGTTGGTACAATGACCAACAAATGGGGAGACACCTTTTGTTATCAATTCATCGAGAAGCCCCCGTATGCCCCTCCGAAATTGACGAATGGAAGAGTGACGATAACGGACGACATAAACAAGGAGGCCCCCAAGAAAGAGGAGAAACCAAAGAAAACCCGCAATCCGAAGAAGAGAGAGCCAAAGAAGACTGCCCCGAAGAAAAAGGAACCCAAGACGGCTCTCGCTAAGAAAGTGCGGAAGATTTTGTCCACACGGAAAATTTCAAGATGTCAACGCTCGACCGTTGGACAAAAGTAGAAGCGTCAAGGCCGTTAGAAAAATTCGAAATAATTTTTAATCCGAGACGCTAATACACCTCTGGCGGGAGGATTTAAACCGTCGTTATCCATGGAATAAAATTTATTTTCCGTTCTAATAAATTTTACGCGCTGCGCAATAAAAAAAAAATCGATTTTTGGTTTGACCGGGACCCTTCCGGGCCCGGCCAACCCCACCTGTCATCACTTTGCTTTGGACAAAGGAGCTGCAGAAGGCGTACAGGTGCAGCACTACAAGCAGGAGAAGGACGCGCCAAAGTGGGCGCTCGGTCCCGCCGGCCGGCCCGCCGGGCCCGCCGGCCGGCCACCTCCGGTCGACGCCGAGCACCACCGACGCCCTACGCCTGCCTCACCTGCTCCCCTATGTCGTAGCCTGCTTGAATGCCTCAGACACTCGCGTGAGCGGAGGAGAAATCGACGACAACGGAGGACGCCGTCCCGTCCTCCTCCTGTGCAAGCATGTGCACCGAAAGGCGCACCACGGCGCTCCACTCGACGCCGCTCCTCCACCGCTGCCGTCCCGTCGCAAGTTGACGCCGGGGCCCGCCGGCCGGCCCACCGTGTCCACCTCGCCTCGGCGCCCGCGCGCGCCCATAAATGGAGGCCAGCACCTCCATGTTTTCTCGCACCACAGCTCGACGAGCTCTTCTTCCTCCCTCGCTTAAAACCTCCTAATCAAGCAATTAGTGATAATTAGGTAATAAAATAATAATAAAAAAATGTTTTTATTTCTGTTTTCTTTCTGCTGAGTGGTGGTCCTAATAAACCCCACCTTGGACGACTAACCTCTGAACGACTGACTCTTGGACAGCTAACCCGCTAACATTTATTCACTATCCCTTCGGGTATTTGCTGTCTAATCATTCGTGCAGGTCACCATGAGCTTCTTCACTTCGCTCAAAAGGAAAGTTAGTAGCAAGAGTCGTGGCAGCAGCTCACACTCTGGGTCCGATGCTGGAACTCAGCAACCACCGGAGCCACTGAGCGTGGAGCCGGTCGGCCCGATCGTGCGCTATATGGAGCACGAGCAGCACATTGTGGCACACAACGAGGATGAAAGGAACCGCATCGCCGGGTTAAGAGACCGTGAGTTTCAACACTCACGTGTTTTTGACCCTCAATTCCTCACCGACATCGGCATCAAAGAGGATTTCGACCAAGCTCTCAGGTACACAGGCCTTACTGACTTCTCTAATACCTTTGAGCTAGGTGCGAAGTGGCTTTCTATTGAGTTTTTAGTCACCTTGCAAATTGTCCTTGACAAACCCATAGCACGCACACGAATAAAATTTCGCTTGTTTAATCAGGAGTTTGACTTGCCTTTTAATGACATGAGTGATTTGCTGGGCTTTGAGCGTAGTGGTCAGACAGCTCTAGATAAACTTAAAGGCTTTAACGAACTCACCTTCTGGATTAAAATATCTGGGGAAAACGGAGTACACCGCCGCACTGGCGAAATTCATAATCCTTCCCTAAGAATCTTGCATCGTTGGTGTGGTTTCGTTCTATCACCCCGTCATGAGAATAGGGCTGTCACCAGAACTGATCTGTGCTACCTTTATGCTATGGTAAAGAAAATCAAAATCAACCCTCTGCTTCATGTGCTTAATCATTGGTTGGGTGTGACGTTTACTTCAAGTGCTCCTATCTTGTTCACGTCATACATCACTAGAATTGCACGAGGCTTAGGAATGTTAAACCAAGCACGCGTAGCCTTTTTGCCTGGGACCCAAGTCTCGATTGGATTCGATCACTTTCGCCAAGCCCACATGATCAATAGAATATCTGAGGGGCACTACCGCATGGTTTACCATGGGTACAGCACAGAAATTGAGCTGCCCGAGCCGAGGCTAGGACTCTATCGCACCAAAAGCCTGACCATTGATCTGAGGATAGCCGAGCCAGCCCGCCACAGCGTAGCAGAAGGACCAGTGACCCGGTCTAGAGCCAGGGGCGCAGGAACCACTGCTGGACCTTCCACTGCTGGACCCTCTGTCACACCTTCAGCTGTGCCCACTGCTGCACCCAGAGCTGAGAGCTCAGGGTCCCATCACTCAGGTGACCCCGACACACGCAGCGACTCTCCTGTTTGGCCACCCCCGCAGGGTGTGCAGGGGATTCACCAGTTCCACTATCCTCCCGGTGGCCATGCAGCCGCAGGGGGAGTACAGTTTCAGCCAGGAGTGCAGTTCCAGCCTGGCCCATACCCGCAGAGCTCTCACGCTCCACGGTTTATGGGTGACCCACGCATGGGAACCCCCCGCTCAGCCAGATTTGCACCTAACTGGAACTACTGGTACCTCGAGCAGGAAGTTGCACAGCTCCAAGAAACCATGCATGACACCGCCAACCTCGTGACCGACCTCCAAGGTCAGGTCTACTACCAGGGCGGTAGGATAGATGACACGTATAACCTCTGCCAGCAGATCGCCTCAGGCCTGAACATCGTTACTTCCCAGTCCCAGCAGCAGCAGTACGGGCCTCAACCCGTACCGCAGCCTGAGGCACAGCCACCTCCTGAGCAGCACACTGGCTCTGTTCCCTTCTTTGACCCGCCTTCCCAGGGGGAGTGGGACCCCTGGACATCTTCTTACCACTAGGTTTGGGTCAAGCTTATGCCTTGCAAAGGCCTAAGCTTGGGGGGGAGAGTTTCGGAGTTTTATGTTGTTTGTCTGTCTTGCATGCTGTATCACCTTGCCCGACCTCGCTTGACCGTCAGTTGTATCAGTCGTTCGTCCGTCCTGCAGTTTGGTTTGTTTATCTTTGTTAGTTTAAAAAAAAAAAATTTGGGTTTGTTTCTGTTGCCGAATCTTGGTTATTCTACCCACTCATAAAGGATATGATGTATAGTTGCTCTATTAGTTTTCTGCTTGTATCTTTTATGCAATCGCTACTCTTTGTATATTTAAGTGAGAAATAATCTGGCACGATTACACCTCTAGTATTGTTATGTCCGTGTGGGTAGCACCTGGTTTACCAAGTCTAGGCATTGACTTGCATGATATGGCTGCCTTGGGTTGAGTTAGCATGTTTCTGCAATAATAGTCCAGAGATGTTTTAGTTTTTATAAATGCTGCAACTAAAACCCTTTATGTCCTGCACTTCCCCTGTGAGGAATCAATTACCTACCAGAGCCAAATATTGCAAAACTTATAGAAACAAACCTCGCTCTTAGCTATCTTTTATATATTGAGTTCGGTTAAATTTTGATCTCTCGGAACACTGCTCTCTTTATGTCAGTCATCTTTCTTCTGGGAATTTGAGAAATTCACATCTTTCAAAATTCTTTTGTCTTCCTTCAAGAGCTCAAAAAAAAATTCGAAAATTATTGTTTAGGCCATCTAACAATCTTCCTCACACGCTGCAATTACGGGAAAAAAAAAAATCGAAAAAAAAAAACTCCCGTAATGCGCAGCAAGGATTTGGCCACCTTAAAAAAAAAATTCTCTTGAGCCAAGAAGACAGAAAAATTTATGAGTGATTTCTCTTCCCATGTTTATCATCGGACTGATTATGAAGAGTTGCTTTGTCTCCTTGAGATCATTCTTTAACCTTACAAAATATATGTGAAGGATATGCGTGTCCAAACCGAGCTCCACCAGAATGACCATCCTTTGTAGCATTAGGATATGAGCGATGTTTTGTAGGAAATAGCTTCCACAAAAGAGAGACAAAATAGGGAAGTGCAAAAGACTTAAAGGAGAACTCTTGAAGTTTTTCTTATGCAGCAAACAAAAACTCTGGACTTGTTAATTGCGGAATGTGTTTAACGAAAGCCTAATAATGCTGTTCTGCTTTTCAATGTCACATGACAAAGTAATCAATAAGCCCCACCGGATGTATGCATGCTTGATGAATAAATTGTGCTGGTTATGGATTACTTGCTGTCTTGGAGTATGCTGTTGTATGTCAGATACCCGCAGGAAATTAATATTGATGCAACTCCTGATCCGCCGATTGCCTAAGTTTTTTTTATTTTGCTCGGGGACGAGCAAAGTTTAAGCTTGGGGGGTTTGTTGACGGTGTTTAAGTCATTAAATTACCGTCAACATATCGGTAAATAAAAGGGTAAATCACCAAAATTCGGCAATGTTTTATTTATTAATAAAGTTCCACGAGTTTTGGATGATTTATGAGTGCAGGAGTAAATACAGAAGAAATGGGCGCCTGTGGAGGGAAACACAGGCCGGCCGGCCCAATCACAGGCCGGCCGGCCTCATCTGGCCCCTGCTGCTGTCGATCTTCGACCAGTGGGCTCTGAAGACGTCCAGCATCGAGAATAATTAAAGCCCAAGTGGAGAAATAGCAAACATTCTAGAAGATGGGCTACAATGGGCCTAAACTTGGCCCTTACTCCATTTCTGCCGACCCCAGCAGGAAACCGACTTCGGGACCGACTCCACCAAGCGATCTGGAGCGTCCACAGAAGAGGCGGTCGCGAACCGACACTGTGGACGGCCGGCCGGCCACCCTTCCAGGCCGGCCGGCCGAGCTTACCGGCGCCGCCTCTCCAGCTTCGGCCAACGGGTTCCCACCGCCATGTACTAGCTATAAATAGGACCCTACGGCCTCAGAAGCAACTCGCACCTCATTGAAGAATCCATTTACTCTTCTTGTTTAGTGTTAGCATTAGTTGGGAGTTAGAGTTAGAGAGTGAGCTTTGCTCAGGGTTCCGAAGCTGTCTTCGGAAGCGTGGTAAAGCTCTCTTTGTATCTTTACTATCTTTTGAATAAATATTATTATGAATATCTTTTCTTATTTATTTAATTCAGTAATCCTTTTAATTTATATTATTGCTCTGAGTAATTACTTCAGAAATATTTCTGTGTTGGATCCACGTCTGTGTGAGATAGACTTACGTGAGTTGTTAGCTGGTCTATGCGTAAACAATTCATTTAAGTTTACTAAGCATGGGTGGTCTGCCCTGTTAGCTAAGGGTAGATTATTTAGAGTGATTGCTTGTATGGTTCAAGGAATTATTCTAGACGCGAGTTTGCACCCAACCCCACGGAGGATGGTAGCCGCGAGTGTATGTGACAGCTGCACCGGTCTCTGTAATCCACCACGTCCGGGTTGGACCTAGCAGGGTCTTAATTATAGCGGGTGACATCCCCAGAGTATTTAATCTTATTCTGTTGGTTGGGTGGGCCACTTCTGTGCCTCTGTTCTGTTGAGATTATGCCCGGTGGTAGTTCGACCATCAGAACAAGTTTATTACTTTGGCACATCCGTGCCCCGATGCACAGTGACATGACTGTTGTATGATCTTGAGTATATAATTGTAGATTATTAGATTGCTGAATATAAAATACTTAGGATGGATATATTTTAGGAAACCCTTTTCTCTACTCGTTGTTCTCCCAATCTTTTGTTAATTATTCTTTTATGGTTTACTTCATGAGTGCCACCTTTATCAAACTTCCAATGTTTGACGTGATTTAGTTACGATCGATTTAGACAGCACCTTTGTGGAATTTTCTACTAGCTTCCCTGTGGAAATTATAAATACGATAACCCTGGAATACTCCATGGTGAAGTGCTACAATGGTGATCCGTGCGCTTGCGGAATAGAAATATTTAGTAGAGCATAAGAACCACCAACATATACCACCCCATTTCACATTTACACACACACCACCAAAACACACGCATTTACACGAAAATCATGTGAGCAATATTAATTAAACACATGTGATAGTCCTAAGCAGCGAGCGTATCAACAACTTATTAATTAAATTAATGAGGTTGATTCCTAGGGCTAACAAGGATCCAGGATATAATCAAGTCAAGGCAGGCAATCAAATATTGCATAGGACCATTCTAGCATTTAAATTCATTTAAATACCATGCAATTTATTTATAAACAGCTCTAATTAGGATATTTGCAAACATAGGATCAACATGATCAAAGGAAGTTAGACTTGCCTTCACCAAGCTCTTCTTCCTCTAAATCCTCGTAATCAGGATCTTCAGCGTCTTCGTCTTGATTATCTATCGAGTTAACAAAAGATAAATCTACCGCTTACAAACAATTTAACAGAGTAATAAATCCAAATAAAATCCAAATAAAATCAGATGGGAGTGGATTTCGGTGGCTTTGGATAGATTAGGATTTTAGATGAATTTTGGCGCAAGTTTCGTCAAAATTGGAGTTAAGATGAAAAAGATATGGATTTTTGAAGTAAAAGGAAGGAAATTGATTAGGATTTGATTACCTTAATTAAGTATAACCATAATCCTAATTTTCCAGAGGGTAACAAGGGTTGCAAAATGGTTAGGAAGGAATATTGGATTTTTTTGGGGATTTTTAGGAATTTTTCTGATATTGGAATTGTGCTCGAAACAGGTTTCTGTGTACAAATCTGGGTGCTTTTAACAATTACAAAGGGTGTGTGAGGCTGACGTGTGGGGTCTGGGGTCTGGGGTCTATTTGGTAAATACAGAAAGGAGATAGGGACCTATCTGTAAATTTTAGAAAAGTTTGGGGCCTCGGTGTAAAAAGATAGGGGCCAAATTGTAAGTACAGAAAAGTATAGGGACTTTTCTGCAAAAGATAGGACTAAGACAGAATTACTGGAAAGGTCAAGGGTTTATCTGCAAAAATACAGGGCCCCGAGAATTTCTGGATTTTTGGAATTGTTTTTGAATGGGAAAAGATGGTGGACTCGGTTTATCGTGGACCAGGGGGCTGTGGATCTATGGTTTATGTACACCGGGTGCACAGAGAGAAAGAAGAGAGGGGGAGAGGCTGACAAGCGGGGCCCACACGCGGGCTGGTCAACGGGGCGACGACGGAGGGGTGTGCGCGGCGGCGCTATGCCTGGCGGCTCGCCGGCGACGAGCGAAGCGACGAGGGGTGGCGGGGAGTGGAGCTGCAGAGGCTGTGCGCGAAGGGGAATCTCCCCGTGCATGACGTCGACGTGGGGAAAGGGCCAAGGCGGCGGCGCGGGCTCGCCGAGAACGCGGCGGCGCGCCGGTGAGGAAGGGGAAAAAAGGGGGGGGGGGGGCGCGTGTGCGTGCGCAAGTGCGAATGGCGGTGCGGGTGCGCGGGGGTGCGCGGAACGCAGCGCGCGTGTCTGCGCGGCTGGGCACGGCCGAAGGTGGGCTGGCGACGACGTCGCACGGCGGCGAACGGTGGAGCTCGGTGCGAGGTCGTGCGTGGGCGAGAGGAACGAAAAAGGGAGGCGCGCGAGCAGAGGGGTGTGTGGAGATGCTCACCGCGCAGTTAGGGAGGGCGGAGGAAGTCCGAGGTGTGACGGCGACGATGGGGACGGTGGCCGGAACCCTAGGTCTCGTCGACCCTGTCGTTCCGGTCACGGCTGCGGACGAGGAGGGTGCAATAGGATTAGATACGCGAAGAGGCGATGAACTTGTCAAGAAGGGAAGGGCGAGACTCACCGAAGAGAGAGCTAGAGCTCACCGGAGTTCACGCCGGATTTAGAAAGGAAGGAGGAGAGCTCGTGGTGTGCTCGGGAAGGGATGAAGGGAGTGAATGAGAGTGAGAGGGGGAAGGAGGGGTCTTGGGTCTGCTTTATAGGCCGCCATGGCGGTGCAGAGCAGTAAGGCGGCGCGGCTGGAAGTGGCGCGCGCGGTCGAGACGGCGGTCAAAGGCGGTGGCAGTCTCGTCGACTTGACCGGGCTAAGAGAGTGAGGCGGTGGCGCGGGCACGTGCTTCTCGGGTCTCCTCCTTTTGCCGGACGCGACAATGGCGGTGGAGCCGGCAGCGCGGGATGGGCGGAGCCGGTATTTGCGCCGGCTGGCTGGAGGTAGAAGACGGGGTGGCGGGGCCCGCACGTCAGCGGCACAACGCGGGATGGAGCGGGCTGCGCGGCGTGCTGCGGTGCTGGGCCGGGAAAAGAAAAGCGGCCCGCGAAGGAAAAAGAAGAAGGGAGAAAGAGCTGGGCCGGCAGGGAAGAAAAGGGAAAGTGCGGCCCGGTAAGAAAGAAAAGATTTGATCTTTTTCTGGAATTCGAATTTGAAAGGATTTCAAATTCAAACAAAAACAAAAACTGCTCAAATGCTCAAAATAAAACCAATAAAACCTCAAAAGTGCATATAATGAGTTTTGTGCAAGTTTTCAAAAAGAAAAATTTTAAAATTTGGGGTGGTTTGGCTACTTAAGCACGCACTTGTTTTTAATTTGTTTTAAAATTCGAAAAAATTCAAATTTTTAGTATATTTCAAATGGAGGCAAAAACACGGGACGTGACATAGCATATGTTAACATGTTCAGAAAAAAATCCAAACTCACCCACACTAGCAAATTTCACATCTAGGTCTACAAACTTGGATTGTCCCGCGTTCTTATCTAGGTCCACAAACTCAAAAAATGCTCATTTGGATCTATGAACGTAGTTTATTGTACAAAATATTGGTCCATACCATTTAAGAGTGTCGTAATGAAGCTGCGTCAAAGGTCACACTTACAAAATCTCTCTCTCTCTCTCTCTCTCTCACACACACACACCTCGTACAAAATATTGGTCCATACCATTTAAGAGTGTCGTAATGAAGCTGCGTCAAAGGTCACACTTACAAAATCTCTCTCTCTCTCTCTCTCTCTCTCACACACACCCACCCCTCACAGACACAGACACACACAAATAGAATCACAGCACCACCGCAAAAATATCATGCCACCCACTATGTTCAGTCCTTATCCACCCAAGAGAAGACGCCACATGTAGCTTTTCCACGAGCTTCCAAAGCCGCTTGTGGTATTGCCTTCTTCTCCTTCTTTTTTGCGAAAGAGAGGGTGTACTAATCAAAGCACACCAAAGTTTGTACATACTCATACAACTTTGACCACCAATCCTACTGCCACTAGGATCAGAGATCACACACAATTATGACTCGACAAGAGTTCTGACGCAATGGGAAAATCAAATCTCCTCGCGACAAACTCCTTTCTCCTAATCGAAAGCTATATGCTATAGCTCATGTGGTAGTGTCTTCTTATTGTTTCCTAGCAACGAATGGAAATGCAAGCGATAGAGGCAGGAGGGCAACGACCATTACATATGGGGAGGGGGAGGAGAAGTAGCAGCGAAAGATTTGAACAACACGGTGACATAGGCTAAGCAACGAAGGCATCCGAAAGCAAGAGGCTAGGCCATGAGCGACACGCGGTGGCTGGCAAAGCTGATGATGCTTTTGCTTGCATGTATCGATCCATAATGGCATGGAAACTAAACCTATACTACACTCTAAAATTGTATGGACCATGGTTGTTGGTTGAATAATCAAATTCGCAGAGCTAGTTGTGCAATTTACTTGTTCGTAGACCCAGATGAGATCATGCACAGACCATGTCCACGGATCTAGATGTGCAATCTATCGCAAGTTCCTAGACATGGATAAAAATGCGGGACAAGTTCACAGACTAGATGTGCAAAACTTTCAAGTTTGTGAACTTAGGTATAAACTTGAGACAAGTCCATAGACCGCTAGTAAATTTTACTCTTTAATCTAATTTCTTTTTCATGTTCCTGGTTTTCTGAAGTCGTCCTGCACAGTGCTCCAGCTACCAGGTCCGAGCGTCGTAACCCTGAACGCTAGACCTGCCCCCATATCCCTCAGCTCCGTGCATAACCTGTGTGACACTGTGACAGTGTGAATGAAGTACTAGTATAAGTTAAAGAAACAAGCACGTCCCTTCGCTGCCCAACCTGCACTTTGGCATCAGTTCCCTTGCCCGCGGGCCATTCTAGTTTCGTTTTCTATAACACGGCATTGCTGAACGGAAAGATGATTCGGTTATACGAACATTTTCTGTTTTGAATGCCCTCGAGGTCCTGACGTGTGAATTTTCTGTTAGTGAGCATCTCGAAAATGCGCGTGTTCTGATCATACAAAAGGCCGAGACTGCCAGAAGCCGCACAAATAAGACTGCCCAAAGATGCCACCAGCTGGCTTAAGCACCACTTTCGCGTTCCCTCTCAGAAGCTTTGAGTAGCGCCAAAGGCATTCCAATTCCATTCTCTTCACACACTGCACCCGTTCATCCTAGCTCGACGAAATAAATACATCTGTAAAAGAACAAAAATGCTAGATTCCTCATATATAAAAAGAAGAAAGGACTAATCAATTGACACGGACGAATTCTTTATATACTTTATCTTTGAAATTTTAACAACCTTTGTGATCTATAAATAGACCCTTAACCTGGGGAGTCAAGTGCGCAACAGAACTACTCTGCCCCGCTCTCGCCCCTTCTTCCATCGTGCAACGCATCCTAAGATAATTAAAGCCAGTTAATTAAGATCGCCATGGCCAACGCCCTGGCTCTCGTCGCGCTGCTCGTGGCAGGGTTCGCCGTACTGGCCTCGGCCACGTCGTACACCGTCGGCGGCTCGAGCGGCTGGACCACCGGCGTCGACTACACCACCTGGGCCAGCGACAAGTCGTTCGCCGTCGGAGACAAACTAGGTGAGCGAGTTCTGCTAGCTCTCCTTCACGACTCATGATCTTGTCTTGCTCCTAGTCCTACTCACGCCCTAGCGCCTCGTTGGAAACTGCGCAGTGTTCAACTACTCGCCCAAGGCGCACACGGTGACGGAGGTGAGCAAAAGCAGCTACGACGCCTGCTCCGGCACCAACAAGGTGAGCGACGACGACAGCGGCACCACCGTCGTCATGCTCACCACCCCCGGCATGCACTACTTCATCTGCAACGTCCCCGGCCACTGCCCCGCCGGCATGAAGCTCTCCGTCATGGTCTCCGCCACGCCCTCGAGCGGCGCCACGAGCGGCGCCGCCGAGGGCGCGCTGGTTCCGGCGATGATGAGCTCCGTCGTCGCCGCGGCGGCAGGCGCTGCGATCAAGCTCGCGCTGCTCTGACCGAGCACAGATAAGCGGTCAGCCCCTCAGGGAAGAGGCAGTGCATACATACAGCAAGCTACGTTTCTTGGTGGCCGTCGTTGACGAGTCGTGAAATCTGTAAAATTTCCTCGTTTCTGCTACATTTTGTGCAATTGTTGCTTGATCGTCGTGCAAGATGCACCTGTTGTATGTAAGTTGATTAGGTCTGCAGTGGCCTCGGTGTGCTTAATTTCATGGCTGTGTTATGTGTGCGTGCGAGGCAGGTGCATCAGTCTGTTTTTTATCGTTTAGTTTTTTAATTTATTGGGGTGTCTTTGTGTGACTAAAATTGATTCTCGTGTGTTTCATCGATGAAAGTGGTTTGTGTTGAGTCGTAACACATCGTCTCGGATCCACTGTGATCTTGTAGGTCGGTAACAGAGCGATTCCATTTCCGAAAAAGTAGAAGAAAACGGAGGAAAAGATCGAACCGAAGGGCTATATATATGGAACACAAGAAAGGGATCTTGTCAGTTTGACACTTCATGCATATACGGGTCGATAGAAGCTTCTTAATAGCTGTCTGAAAAAAAAAAGTGCTTTTGTTCCTGTGGATCAACCCCAGAAAACTCTTGATCCTTTCATCCTTTACAATCTGAAACACCTGCATCAGCACGCTTTGCAAAAGATGAGGCGTTGAGAGAACTATTAGACGTCTTGTTACACAGACAGACGAGGAGCATCACCACCGCACTAAATAAAACCACTTATACCAACGAATATTTTTCTTCCATGTGCAACTTGAAACTGGAACAATAGTCGATCGACGTAACAAAGATTGAGTAGAACTTTCAGTCAGCAGCTCGAAGTTACAGCGAACTGTGATGCTGACAAAGTGTTGAACTAGGATTCCACAATAGCCGAGTCATCTGAGGGCTCATCGGCTCGACAAGTAGCCAAAAAGAGGAAAGACATATATTGCCTAATATGGTTCCGGCGACGTGGGTCAATAATGGGCTGCATTGACAAAAAGATAAATTCCTTATTTGACATTGAAAATTTGCTTTAGTTCCTTTTTTTTAGAAATAAGGGAAATCCCCTAGTTAATTTCATCCACATGAAACCAAGTGCGGCAAATCCAGTACATCACTTGGGAGACTCAGCTGATATGCTGCCCCGGATATGACTCTCTGTTGCATTACTCCCTCCCTGGCACTCACTACTCTCTCAGAATGACCAGCTACTCTCGGCTTCCAATCTCCAGGTTCTCCACGATATATGACAATCTCGGCATGTCCTTCGATTTCTTAAAATGGGCTTAGTTCCTTATTTGTCTTCCATCAAAAAGAAAAGTTTCTTATCTGTAGCCTAATGGTTACAAGAGGCTCAGTAGGTCCTGCGTTCGACTCCCTGTGAGAGCGAATTTTCTAAGATTTAACGGCGTTGTGCGATCATCGAGAGGAAGATAGCGAGGCGCCAGTGGTGACTTCGTCAATCTTGAGGATTTAACGGCTCAGTCTTCGAAGATGCTCATGAAGGTAGGGTTTGCCTCGCCTCTATGAACGCACATACGCAAACCCTATCCTTATGAGCATCTTCGAATACTGAGCCGGCAAATCCTCAAGATTGACGAAGTGATCACCGCTGACACCTCGCTGTTGATGCCCACGTCGCATACCGCTGAAAGCACAACGCTGTTAAATTCTAGAAACATGAGGTGCTACTGAGGCTTTTGTAATCACTGGGATACAGGCCCGTTCGAGTGACTATTAACCGTCTATGGCCGCCCAGCGCTGCGTGACCCCAACCAAACACGGAGCAAAAAGTGACGGACCCTCATATAATGATACATCAAACCAAACATACACCCTAGCAACTCAAAAAAAAAAAAAAAAAAAACATACACCCTAGCCGCTCAACAGACCATTAAAAGTCCAAAGTTTCGGGACCATCTGAAACATAGTATTATTCTGTGCTGGTTTGAGAAGCACGAACTAGCATTATGTATAATTAATCAGCCTGATTTTAAAGCCTTGTTTTCTGAGTGTCAACTGGATGCATCATCCATGATAGATGTCAGAAATTTCCTAAGTGATGGAAAGAGAGGAGGAAAGATAGGGTGTGCTCGGCGCAACTGCAAGAGCCGGCTCTACGTGCTCCAAGGGTGTTGTGGCCTGTGGGCCTGGTGTCCCAATGGATCAGAGCAAGGGAGGAAGGAACGACGAATTGCAGGCAAGGGGAGCAGAGGCGGGCAGCGAGCCGCAGGTGCAGGTGCAGGTGCAGGTGCAGGGACGAGTTCCTCGAGGACTCACGATTGGGAGCTTGGACGGTGGCTGGATTGAACACGGTAGCAATTCGCTCCGAAACACGGATACTTCGCTAAACGAGCGTACCGGTATCGAATACCTATTTGGATACTCAGATACTCGGACATTTCTCGGATACCATGCTGCAATCAGGGGATGAGAGGATGAGCTTTAACCGCCGAAAAGAGAGAGCACGAATGGAGAGAGAGAGGGTGCGGGATGAGCCGCGGCCGCCATAGAAAGAGAGAGAGACTGCGGGATGGGAGATCAGAAAAGGAGACGATCGGCATTCGTTCGTGGAACAGATAAAATAAAGTTAGTTTCTTTTTATTTCGCCCTTTCTCTTTTTAAACAATTATACAACATATGAATATATAAATCTATGACGCATCTTAGTCTCTGAAACTTTTATTTCTCACATTTTAGTATCTAGAACTCTTATATATATATATATATATATATATTTATATATTGGCGTATCTCCGTATCCTTGTTTTTGGAAAAATAAGGTATCGGAGTATCGCCGTATCGCGTACCAGTAGCCGTATCCGCGTATCCGGGCAACATAGGCAATTCGTCTCAAATGCCCCGTTTCGTGTCTTCTGTTGGGTCGCAACTCGCGAGTCATGTCCGCACCTGCATCAGCGGGCACGAGGGTAAACCGTGGCCGTTGCCATCTTTAGGCCGAACCATCCTGCACATGCTAACCTGGGGATCCAGATCATCACGGAATATCATACTATGACGAAGGGTGCCGCTCTGCAGCCTCTTTTGATCTTCTCATTGTTTTCGCATTGCTATCCTAGAAACTTTTTTACTGTTGGACTAAGGGAGTACTATTTGTTTTTGGGAGGTTGGTGAGCGCGCCCAGATCTGGATGGAGCACAGTACATGTCCATTGACGAGCTGAGCCAGAGCTAGCTCCTTCCATCGTGCGACACATCATAAACTAAGATCGCCATGGGCCCATGGCCAACGCTTTGGCTCTCGTCGCGCTGCTCGTGGCAGGGTACGCGGCAGTGGCCTCGGCCACGTCGTACACCGTAGGCGACGCGCAGGGCTGGACCATCGGCGTCGACTACGCCAGCTGGGCCAGCGACAAGTCGTTCTCCGTAGGAGACGAACTAGGTGAGCGAGCTCTGCTCCTTAATTCTGTCCTTCATGATTCATGATCTTGTCTTGCTACCTACGACAGCCAGTATGACGACACGACACATGATGCATCTGCTCACGCCCTAGCACCTCGTTGGAAACTGTGCAGTGTTCCACTACTCGTCCAAGGCGGACACGGTGACGGAGGTGAGCAAGACCAGCTGCGCAGCCTGCTCCGGCAGCAACGCGGTGAGCAACGACGACAGCGGCTCCACCGTCATCAACCTCACCACCCCCGGCATGCACTGCTTCATCTCCACCGTCCCCGGCCACTGCCCCAGCGGCATGAGGCTCTCTGTCATGGTCTCTGCGAGCGCCACCTTCGGGGCCCCGCTGGTTCCGGTGTTACAAAACATGTAAGACGGTAGTTTTTTTAGAAAATGGAATATATTCAATATTCTAGCCTCTGCATCGACTAATGCATGTAAGAGGGTAGTTTGAGATATGACTCTATGGTTTATATCTTGTTGTATGTTACAGGGATTCCCGCTACTGTAGTCTCAAATAACTGTGGACCGTTCACTTGAGTAGATCTCGAGACAAAAGATAAAATCTTGCATCATATGGTGCAAGACTTTACCATAAGTATTATTTTTATTTTAGATTTTCTGTTTTGGAAAGTAATTATTTCCATCCTTGTATGGAAAATGGTAACAATTATTTCCATAAATATTTTGGAAAGTGAGCAACGTGGAGCCATGTATTTTGGAATGAAATTATTTCCATAAAAAGATAAAGTAATTATTTCCATCCGTGGCACTCTACCTTGCTAATAATTATTTCCGTAAGTATTTTAGAAAGTGGAGCAACGTGGAGCCATGTATTTCGGAAAGTAATTGTTTCCACAAAAGATAAAGTAATTATTTACATCTGTGGCATTTATTTTCTATTTTCTATTTACTTTTTATTTTAAATATTCAAAGGCTGAGATTGATTTTTTAACTTTTGCACATAGAGCAAGAGTTGGAAGAAGGGACTACCGTAACACTGCCCTGTTATAGACTGATCTAAGTTATAAATCAATCAGAAACCATGTGAGCCATATCTCAACTACTATCAATTATAATTGCGCGTGAGGGGTGTTTCCTCACGTTATACTCATTCCATTCTTAATTTGTTGTTGCCGTTGACTTTTTGAGTTTTGTTTGATTTTTTTTCGATTACAGTACAACTCAGACACTCACAACGCACGCACACTCACTCCTATGAACGCACATACGCAAATCCTACCCCTATAAGCATCTTAGAGAAGTACTTAGCTCTTTTCAATTGATCGAAAAGGTCATCGATCTTGTGGTGACTTCGTTCGAGATTGACGAAGTCACCACTGGCGTCTCGCTCAAAATATTAGCTCAAATATGTAAAAGTATAGGTTATGTTTTTTTTAATAAAACAATTCAAAACAAAACATGTGATAATTTAATTTTTTAAAAATAAACGAATGATCATTTTGTGCAATAGTTGCTTGATCATCGTGGAAGATGCACCTGATGTATGTAAGTTAGGTCTGCAGTGGTCTCTGTGTGCTTTCATGCCTGTGGTTAAGCAGGGACGGACGCAGCAGGTTGCTTGGGTATTCCTGGGAATACCCGACAATCTTGCCAATTCTCTTAGTAGGTATAGAGAGATGGAGACGCATGCATGTACGCATCTAAGCAGCTGATTGCTTATACATGTATCTAAACAGCTGACTGTTCATACATATCTGCTTGGGAACACCCAAGTTTCAGCTGCTGGGTCCGTCACTGGGTTAAGTGTGCGAGCGAGACAGGTTCATCATTGTGTCTGATCGTTTAGTTTTTTGTTTGGGTATCTTTGTGTGACTAAAATTGATTCTGTTGTGTTTCATCGATGAAGTGGTTTGTGTTGAGTCGTAATACATCATCTCGGATCAACTGTGGCTTGTCGGTCAGGTAACAGAGCGATATGGCTGTCCATTTCCGAAGAAGTTTATTGCCATGAATTTCTTTGCTAGCGACGGACAGTGTATCAAATAGCGTTCATAGCGGCCGCAATAGCGCCCGCTATAGCGGTAGCGGTGTCTAGACGCTACTGCTACGAGGTAGCGCTCAGCAAATAGCATCTTGTAACTTAGCGTCCGCTATTTCTATAGCGGCCGCTAGTTGGATGTGATAGCAATTTTTTCTCAGATAACTTTTTAAAATACTATTTTTAAATAAAAAATAATTGAATTGATCTTATTTGTACACGCTATGCTCCTAAATTTGAAGCAACAATTGCCTAGGCAAGTGTATATATTTTTCGTGATGAGAAAAAGTAATATTATACTCACTATTACACATACTTTTTGGTGTTTTTTGAGTTATTGCTAAAAATAGACTTTATCTTAACCTTTGTTCATTTGAACTCAGGAAGTTAAAGATTTGTAATAAGCAAGGTTATGTGTGAAAACATAGTATATAGAAGCCGGAACCTATTTTTATTTTCTAAAATAAATCTGAAAGTGTTAAAGAAACGGAGAGATCGAACCAAAAAGGGCTCCATGGAACACAAGAAAGGGATCTTGTCAATCGACCGACACTTGGATGCATACGGCTCAATAGAAGCTTCTTAATGGTTGTCTGAAAAAAAAAATAAAAAATATGCCTACTCCTTTCGTTCCTGTGGATCGCCCCAGAAAACCCTTGATTCTTTCATCCTTTACGATCCCGCCGGCATCAGCACGCTTTGCAAAAGATGAGGCTGAGAGTGAGAGACAACTAGTTGACGTTGTGGTTGCGTGTTACAGAGACAGAGCAAGAGCATCACCACTGCACTGATCCCCGAATAACGAACTTTATTTTCCTTCCATGTGTAACGTGACAGTACTGGAACAATAGTTCATTGACGTCTGAAAGTTGAGTAGAACTTTCTGCCAGAGCAGCTCAAAATTACAGCGAACTGACTGATGCTGAAAAACTAATGTATCGTATACTGGCGACAGGAGAGGTCCGAGAGGATCCAGGATAACCGAGTCATGCAACGTATCTTGATTTCTTGAGGACTCGACAAGAAACCAATGGGCAATGGTGTTCGTTCAAAAAAAAAAAACCCAATGGGCAATGGGCCGGGTCTAATAAAAAGGAAAAAGACATAAACGGGCCTGATCTGGTTCCGGCGACGTATGGGCTGCATTTCTACACTTAGTACCGTGACAATATCATCAACTGAAATTCGGGAAGGAGTGTCATGGTGAATTTCCTTTCTGAGAGCAAAAAAGAAAAAGAAAAAAAAGAGAGAATATTTGTTATTCTAGCCAGCTCTCCATCTCGAGACAGCTATAATCTAAACTAATAAGGCACGAGTTGTGCGACCAAGGACCTCTCACCAAAATATTTGGGTACCCATCAATCTAGAGCTTTGGATCAAAATGGGACCACCTCATCCAACCATACGATGGCAAAACGTAGGAATTCCTCCCCTCTTACTCATTTTTTTCCACATGTGTCAACGGCCAAATTTAATCTTTTTTCACCCATGAATTTGCTTACCCGCCCACCACCCCCACCCCCGAATCATGCGTTCCATCCTTCGTGATTTTCTTTCCTTCGCTTTTCTTTCCATCCTTTCACCCGAATCTTTCCTTTTTTATCCCCGTAATCTATGCATGTATAATTACGTTTGCTTCCTTCCTCCTGATTTCCTTTTTCCATTTTTCCTTCTCTTTTTTGGCTGCGTTTGCTTCCTTCCTCTTGATTTCCTTTTTCCATTTTTCCTTCTCTTTCCTTTTTATCCCCGTAATCTATGCATGTATAATTACGTTTGCTTCCTTCCTCCTGATTTCCTTTTTCCATTTTTCCTTCTCTTTTTTGGCTGCGTTTGCTTCCTTCCTCCTGATTTCCTTTTTCCATTTTTCCTTCTCTTTTTTGGCTGTGCAGCCTGTGCTCCACGTCTGGCTTTCCTTTTTCCATTTTTCCTTCTCTTTTTTTGCTGTGCAGCCTGTGCTCCACGACGTTTGGGTTCTGGTCGGCGAACGGCCGGCTTGTGGTGGTGTACTCGTCGGCGTCCGGCTTCTTCTTCGTGCCCGACGTGGAGGTGCGATCTGATCGTGGAGCCGACAAGAGCTTGCCGCCGCAGACCTCGACGCGCGCCAACGACAACCGGGAGACGCGACCTCGAGGTCACCGACGCCCACCTCGACGCTCGCCGCCGCAGACCTCGACGCGCGCCAACGACAACCGGGAGACGCGACCTCAAGGTCACCGACGCCCACCTCGACGCTCGCCGCCGCAGACCTCGACGCGCGCCAACGACAACCGGGAGACGCGACCTCGAGGTCACCGACGCCCACCTCGACGCTCGCCGCCGCAGACCTCAACGCGCGCCAACGACGACCGGGAGACACGACCTCGAGGTCACGGACGCACGCCACCGCCCACCTCGACGCTCGCCGCCTCAAACCTCGACGCGCGCCGACGCCGACCTCGACCTCCTCGACGCGGAGGGCCGACGACCTCGACTCGCGCCGCCGCCGCCGACCTTGACGGTCGTCACCGCAGACCTCGACCACCTCGACATTCACCTTCTTTTTGTCTTGCAACATGTATGTAGAGCATCCACAATATCTTTTGTGCGCTTATTCCAGATTATTAGTTTAGATCATGATGTTGGCTAATTTTCTGTGCACGTAGCAGTATAATCATGATGTTGGCTAATTTCAGACACGTAGCAGTATTGTTCAACGCTCGAATAATTTTTTCCACTGCTGTGTTGCTCATATTTTGAATAACTCTTTTTTGCATCAATCGAATAAAATCCTAGGCAATTTTACATCGTGTTTTTGTTGTCTGGATACATCATAATTTCGTTGTCTTAATGATCGGTGGTAGTTTATTTTTGCATCAATGAACGAATCCATCTTGTTTTGTCGTGGCACTCGATCTTGTTTTGTCACTGGTCCAAACACGTTATGGTCTTCTTCTTTCGGGTTTCCAGAATCATGGGGGGTGGTATTGTGCCGACTGAGAAGGGGAAGAGGAAGGCACTCTCGATCAGCAATACGAGACATAACATTGGCACGGCAACTCCAGATAAACTTGCACATGGTAAAGTTTAGATACATTGATTTTTTTTACTATGAGTGCAGTATAGTTACAAATACATTAATTTCATTTTTTCTCTAGACAACTCCACAGCAACTGAAGTTTGGAGCAGAGGTTCATCTATGCTGCATGACAAAGCAATCGGAAGTGCTGAAAAGGAAAATCTGCCACCTAATATCCCGTGGTCGCGGACGCCTGAGTATCGAAGGCAGTACGCTCGGGAATATCGGGCTAAGAAAAAGACTGAGAAATTAGGCATGACATATCAGTCTCAAAACTCTAACGATTCAGGTACGGACTTAACCGTTGTCTATCAGTCTACAAAATTGTGTTTGTGTTTGAACTAATTTGTTTGTAAACTTCTGATGCAGAAATCCTTGATTTGACTGTAGAGTCGACTCCAATTTCAGGTAGTTTTTTTCGCTTTCTATGGTATGGAATCTCAACATATTAACTTTCTTATCGGTGACGCTTTTTTCGGTGACGCTTTTTAGGCAGTATCGAGGCTATCCCTGTTATAATGAAGCGTAAGCCGGTGCTGAGCTCAAAAGGTGATCAAATTGCTAAATAATTTTCAATTGTGTCAGTGATAAATCCAATCTTGAACGGGTATGTGTTTATTTCAGGTATCAAGAAAAGCCATAGTGTTGACGATTCTGTTCTCGGGGGGTCTATTTTAGCTGGTTCTGTGGACAACAATACCACCACAAGGAAACGCGGTGCTGTTTATAAACTCGTTTGATGATTATGTAAATTAGTGAATTGGTATATATATTGAACTAACAAAGAAGGGTGTGATTACCCAGTACTTTGTTGTGAACTCGGTAGGGATGGCAATGGGTACCCGTTACCCGATACCCGATGGGTAAATACCCTATTTGGGGAAGGGTATGAGACACATTTTGTACCCATAGGTATGAAAATGGGTAAAGACTTGTACCCACGGGTATGGTGGGTTCGGGTATGGGAAGCTATAACCCGTACCCGTCCAACCGCATACCCGAATATGGCTTAAACCTATACTTGATTTGTGGCTTGAACCTACGCTTTATTTGTGAACTTCTATTTTTGATATATATTTTGAATGGTCTATTAGCTCTATGAATGGTTTATATTGTTATGAGACTTTATTTAAATATGCTTATGCTAACTAAAGCTTACTAAATTGGTGATATATTGATAATCTATTCAAATTTATGTGGGTATGGATTATCCGCGGGTACCCATTATCCGTATGGGTATGGGTATGGGAATGGAGTCCCACCCGAGAGCGGGTGTGGGTAAGGATATGGGTATAATTTTCTCTGACGGGTATGGGTTTGGGAATGCAAAACCCGTGGGTAATTTACCCATTGCCATCCCTAGAACTCGGTATATATATTGAGCTAAAAATTTATTGACTCGGTACTGCTTATTAGTTTAGATTTGGCAATCATTTAGTTATGGACATTGAATTCTTGGGTGCCATCAAACAATTTTGTTATCCAGGTCATGTGATGTACAACAATGTTCATTTAGGAGCTCGAAAATTATATTATTTATTTATTTATTGACAACCATAAATACTGGATGTGATATAATGTAATTGTTTATTTAGGAGCTGTAGAAGGAACCCAAAAGTCTGCAGTAACCTCTAATTCAAATATTTCTCTTAACAATGGTGAGTTTGTGTCATTTTAGACTAATTATATGTTTATTTCATTAGACGACCTTTGATTCATGTTTCGGTGACTCATACCAATTTCCAGCTGGTGCCACCTTACAGAAACCGGTACTGCCTGTCATCGATGATGACGATGAAAGTTGGCTCCGTAGAAATGATGATTGGCAGCCAGAATCATCGGCTCTCATAAAGGACAGTGATGAAAATGGGTGTGTTATCAGTCAGCGTGTTGCCAATGAGGATCTGCAAAAGGCTAAGAGGAACCTGAAGCAGAAAGAGTACCGTAAGCGGAAGGCGGAAGAATTAGCTGAAAGAGAAGCTGCAAAACGTCGAGCTTTTCATGATGAATTTGGTACTATTATTTTGTACAAACTAATAAAATAGTGACAGGCTATTGGTTCCTTTTTTGATCGAATTTTTTGTCCCAGATTGCGTCACTTGTTATGTAATAGACCCAAAATATGTGATGCTTCTAACAAATTAATTTGCTTGCACCAGGTGTTGAAGGTGCTAAAAGGCGGAGGGACACGTATAATCAGTTGCCGGAACATGCCAAAACTGTTATGTTGGTACATAAACGTGAGTACATGCATGGACTGCGTGATAGAAATAAAAATGAAGGAATAACTGGTACGGCATAAACAAACTTGCTTTTTTAATAATTATTTATATATGCAGTTCATCCCTGCCAGTGAACTAATTTGTTAGCTATACAAGGTGACGTACGTGACGATGATGTGGGTGACCACGGCAATTGGGAACCTGATGTCTCTGACCGTACCCATTTCGGTAATTTGGCTTATTCGGTTTGGCTCGCGATAGCTTCGTGACCCTTGTCCTCGACAGATTTTCATTTTTTTTTTTTTGCTGGCAGAAGAGGAGGATCTTGATGCTGCAAACCCGGGCGTCCATGATGACTTTACTGTTGACGAGGAGGATGACGAGGCAAGACTCTACGGATTACGTGGTATGTATTTCCAATATATGCATCCATTATGTTTTATTGTCCACTATAAAACAAGATCATACTGTAACCCACTTACGTATGTAATTTGCAGATGTTAAATACAAGTCATATCGGGTGGAAACCGGCAGATGCAGCAATGGAAAGGATCCTTATGACCATGTTTATTCCAAGTTGCCGAAAAAACACCATGTTCTGAGCCAGGTTGATGATTGCAAATATTGTCGCGCCAAAAGGATTAAAGGTGAAGGGGATGCATTCTGTTGTAGAAAGGGGCTGGTCAGAATACATATCCCAGAGGTCCCTGCTGAGTTGATGAGGTTGTTCACAAGTCAAACGGACACTGATGCAAAATATTTTCGGAAGAACATCAGATATTTCAACTCTCATTTTTCTTTCACCAGTATGGGAGCCAAAGTTGATCGTCGTGTAGCCACTGCAGCGGGCACCGGTGTTTATACCTTTAGGATACAGGGACAGATATACCACAGGCTAGATCAGCTTACGCACGGGGGGTATGGTCCCAGACATATGCAGCTCTATTTCTATGACACAGATTTCACTATTGAGCACAGGGCAAAAAGATCTCCCCATCTGGATGTAGGCCTCATACGGAACATACTGCAGCTTTTGGAGAGTAACCCTTACACGAAGACGTTTAGAATGTTAGGTGGTGTACAAAATCTTGAAGAATACAAAATTGAGCTTAACACAGATATTGATGTCGATCAGAGAAGATACAATGCTCCAACTGTTTCTCAGGTCGCGGCAATCTGGATGCCGGGTACCGATGCACAGCATATGTTTGAGAGGAGTGTCATGGTTTGTGGATTGGCAAACAAACCGGTATATATTAGGGCATATCACGGCTGCTATGACCCGCTATCTTATCCATTATTTTTTCCTGGGGGCGAAGCTGGCTGGAATAAAAATATACAATATGTCGAACAAAAAAAGGACGATAAGAGAGATAATGGAGAACCAGTAGAGCTCATTGATCCAGCACAAGGGCAAGGTTAATTTTTTTGACAAAAAGATAATTAAAAATACATCATAATTCAAAACAGGAGTCCTTAAGACACATACTATAACATGTGGATGATGCTGTTCTTATTTTTCCGCAGATAATGGTGAAATGCAATATGAAGTATTTCCTGGGGATCCCGACTCAAATACCAAATGTGTTAGTGCAAGAGAATATTATTGTTACAAGATGCAGATTAGAGACGATGAATTTAATGTATTGTTTTACGGTGGACGCCTTTTTCAACAGTACATTGTCGACATATACATTAAGATTGAGACTATGCGTCTTGACTGGTACTCTTTGCCAGCGCATCAGAAAATCATTCGTGCTGATTTGTACAAGGTATTCACAGTGTGGTCATGTTATTGTTAAACTATATATATTGATTTTTTTTCAAATGTTAAGACATAGCATGTTCTGTGCATGGGTGTTTATTTAAGATGAACAGTACATGAATGTTGATTTGCAACCAATAAAATAGTAGAGGATGCTATATACTTACTTCTTAGATAATTTAAGTGTAAGTCATCAGACAAGGAATTCTAGATGTGGGCTCATTGTTAAAACGTTGATAGTAATTTTTTTCAAATTTTAAGATATATCATGTTCTGTGCATGGGGGTGTTTATTTTAGATGAACAGTTCAGCAATGTTTGATTTCCAACGTTTTAAAAGAAGAAAGCATGCCATATACTTCTTATAATTTAATCTAAACTGATAATACTGAATTATGTTTTTAATTTACCAACAATACAACGAATATAAATGTCGGTGGATAGTGGGACTACATATATTGGGTTTTTTATTTATGTCCGTACAGTGCGAACCCTTTGTCTTTTTTGTGTTACGTACATATTTTTATTCAGACTATTAACTTTTTGTTTCCTTGTGCAGGGAGTTATGGACACTCTCGCGTCTGGTGAGACACGCGCATCAGAGGCTGGTCGTCGACTTATCCTTCCACGATCTATGACTGGTGGCGACCCCGACGTCCAGATGAGATTTCTTGATGCCATGACATTGGTGCAGCGTTTTGGGAAGCCCGCCTATTTTGTGACTATGACTTGCAACCCTTACTGGGATGAGGTTTTAGAGCGGCTTCTATCAGGACAAACCCCGCAAGATCGCCCAGATATAGTGGCAAGGGTGTATAGAGCAAAGCTTCGTGATTTGGAGGATTTTCTGATTAAGAAGCAGCATTTTGGCGAGGTTGCGGCGTATGCTCACGTCACTGAGTTCCAAAAGAGGGGGCTCCCTCACGAGCACTTTTTATTGATCATGAAGAATGGTAGCAAGTTAAACAGTCCCGATGATTATGACAAATACATATCAGCTGAGATTCCTGACCAGAAGAAGTATCCCGTATTGCATGACCTCGTATGCAAGCACATGATGCATGGGCCATGTGGTGTGTTGAACAAAGATTGCCCATGCATGATTGATGGGAAGTGCCGTTTCCGTTACCCTCGACAGTTCTGTGAAGCAACACAGCAGGGTAAGGACTCATATCCAGTTTATCGGCGGAGGGACGACGGTCAGCGAGTGCATATTAGGAAGGCTGAGTTGGACAATCGATGGGTCGTTCCATATAATCCTATTCTCCTGATGCGTTACAATTGCCACATTAATGTTGAGATTTGCTGCAGCATCAAGTCAGTGAAGTACTTGTACAAGTACATCTATAAGGGTCATGACAAAGCATCTTTCAGCGTAGACAAGTCAGAGAACGAGGATAAAGTCATAGATGAGATCAAGCAGTACCGAGATGCAAGGTGCATCACGCCACCAGAGGCCGTGTACAGGCTATTTAAATTCCCCCTATACACTATGTACCCACCTGTGCTACAACTGGCTGTTCACTTGGAGGGAATGCATATGGTTGCATTCAATTCTACTGCAAATCTGAATGATGTCGCGAAAAGTAAGAAGGCACAGAGGTCCCAGCTTACTGAATATTTCAAGATGAATGCTACGGACCCCGATGCGCCTAAATACCTGTATAAAGAGTTTCCAGAGTATTACACATGGAACAAGTCGAAAAAGTTTTGGAAGCCAAGAGAACAGAGGATGCAGATTGGGCGTATGGTTTATGCAAATGCTTCCGAAGGGGAGAGGTTTTACCTACGGATGTTGTTGAATCACGTGCGGGGCGCAACCTCCTACCAGCACCTAAGAACATTGCGTGGTGTCGAGTACTCTACTTTCAGGGAAGCATGTGAACACAGGAGAATAGTAGAGACCGATGACACTCTGGACAAGACCCTGTCTGACTGTGCTATTTGGCAGATGCCTCGCAAATTTCGGCAAACTTTTGGTATGATAATGGTTTTCTGTGAGCACACCAATATCCGTGATTTGTGGGAAAAGCACTATGATTCCTTGTCTGATGACTTTCGTCGAACTATAAAAAATGAACACGAGGTGCAGCAGAGGGTTCTCATTGAGATTGAGAAAATAGTTGAAGGAATGGGCAAGGACTTTGATAGTTTCGGACTGCCTAAGCTTGATGCGCCGCTAGGTAATGTGAACGAGCATCCCCTCCTTTATGTTTCTTTCTTGTTAGAATAAACTTACAGTAGCTTCTTTGTGATCATATTTTTCATATCTAATCTAAACTAACTGCAATAGCATTTTTTGGTCCGTGAATTCCTCTTTATTCATACATGCTCACTTGATTTTTTGGAATGAATGAAATTATGCTACATGTGTCAGTCATCCTGCTTGGAGATGCATTTGATTCATATTTTTAGTGCACGCGACAGCTGAAAACGTGTGCACCTCATGTCATTGTTGAAAGGTAGTGAGCTGACAGTTTTAGGAAGTCAGTGAGCATTTGCGAACTTGTCAGTGTTGAAAAGGGTTTTTCCTCGCGAGCTTTATAGTTCAGATTGTTGGCCTTTTCAATGACTCTGGATAATCACTTCTCATATTGGTTACTGAATATACCGGATGCTGTATATAAGCAATGAACCAACCAGATTCCATTGCAAATTTGGCTACAGCATTATCAACCATTTTATTCGACTTTCTAGCTGACCAATCTGTGATTTCCCATCTTGTAGTTTTGTACCATTCCATTTGTTTTACATGTTCTTGGCTCTTTACTATTTCTTAGATATCGCGTGTTTGACATGTTTGGCATTTCAATACTATTTGTTGTATGAATTTTTTACTTGCTCACCATCTCATAGCCTTACTATAATATTTGATGGATTTGACATAGGCCATCAGGCTGCTACCATAGCATGTGTTAAAATTTCAATCTATGAGTTTTCCATGTTACCAGTGTATTCCAGAAAATATCGAGTAAGCTTATTGTGGACAATGATATGGAGCATAATAATCTCTGTGCATGGGGATGAACAGTACAGGAATGTTGGTTTCCAACCAATAAAATAGTATAGCATGCCATATATTTCTTATAATTTAATTGCAATTTAATTATACTGGAATGATGTTTTTTAATATTACAACAATAGAATGAATAAATGTCGCTGGATACTTTGAGTACATAAATTGAGGGGGTTTTTTTGTATATTCATACAGTGCTTAACAATATGGGTTGTCAAGCTAATGCATGACTAATACTATGCTATATCCTGAACCAAAATTTTTATCATAGCATTTTTTTACGGTGGCTATAGTACTGTCAACGGAGCCTGCTTAAATAATTTAATAGATGGTGCCTATGATACGTTATACTGGTCATGATTCTAACACACGATGTTTTTCATAAATGCAGGAAGCAGGGATCGGGACTATTATCGGGAACTGAATGATGAGTTATCTCTACGCGCTGACAAAACGGATCTTAATATTGTCCCGACTCTTAATGCCGAACAGCGTGCTGGTTTTGATGAGATTATGGACCATGTCAAGTCAGGAAAGGGTAGAGTCTTCTTTGTTGATGGACCTGGTGGAACTGGAAAAACTTACCTCTATAAAGCATTGATTGCTACAGTTCGAGACATGGGGCTAATAGCTGTTGCAACCGCCACGTCTGGTATAGCGGCCTCTATTATGCCGGGTGGTCGCACAGCTCACTCAAGATTTAAAATCCCCATAAAGATTAATGATGAGAGCATGTGCAGCTTCACCAAACAGAGTGGCACAGCAGAGTTGCTTCGCACTGCGAGCTTATTGATATGGGATGAGGTCGCAATGACAAAGAGACAAACTGTCGAGACCCTTGATAGATCACTTCAAGACATTATGGGTTCTTCACAGCCATTTGGTGGCAAGGTCATGGTTTTCGGAGGAGATTTCAGACAGGTACTCCCCGTGGTCCCTCGTGGGACCAGAGCTCAGATTACCGACGCATGTCTACTCAGATCCTACTTGTGGGAGAAAGTTCGGAAGATCAAGCTCACTCGAAACATGAGAGCACAAACAGATCCTTGGTTTTCGGAATATCTGCTCAGAATTGGCAATGGCACTGAAAAATCTACTGTGGATGAATATGTGAAAATTCCTGATGATATTTTAATTGATTATTCGCAAGAGGATGCCATCGACAACCTTATCAACAATGTGTTTCATGGTCTTGCGGACAATGTATCATCGGCCGCCTACATGAGCCAGCGTGCTATTCTTTCCACCAAGAATGAGCACGTTGATGTTTTAAACTCAAAGATGATAGATATGTTTCCCGGTGATGCAAGGACCTACTACAGTTTTGATTCGGTTGAGGATGACTCCATCAATAATTACCCTATTGATTTCCTGAATTCACTTACGCCAAACGGCCTTCCTCCTCATGAACTGAAGCTCAAGATCAACTGCCCTCTCATTTTGTTGCGCAACCTAGATCCGCACAATGGCTTGTGCAATGGCACCCGTCTGGTTGTAAGGGCTTTGCAAGACAATGCCATAGACGCTGAAATTGTTGGCGGTGCACATGCTGGTGAGAGGGTGTTTATTCCTAGAATACCTCTATCTCCCTCGGAGGATCTATCACTGCCGTTCAAATTCAAAAGGAAGCAGTTTCCGGTCAGACTTAGCTTTGCAATGACCATCAACAAAGCTCAAGGACAAACGATCCCAATTGTTGGTGTATTTCTACCTGAGCCTGTCTTTGCTCATGGTCAATTATATGTTGCGCTATCTAGAGGTGTATCACGAGAGACTACTTGGATACTTGCTAAACCAAATAAGTTGCTAGACCCCGCTGGTAAAAGCACCAAGAACATCGTTTACAGGGATGTGCTAGAGTCCTATTACTGTTTGTAGGTTTCACAAAACGGTTTGTGGTTGTATTGAAACACTTGTTTTGTTGTATCGCCAAGATTTTGGGTTCTCTTGCACTGCATTTTTTTGTGTACTCTTATTGTTCAGCAAATTTGTGGATTAATTCTGGTACATGTGCGTCCAATCCACAATCTTGTATTTGCTCTGTGGAGAACCACCAAGCCATTTGTAAAGCCGATTACATTGCTGGTGTTCCTTAACGCTTGGCCAAATTAGTACTGATGTGGATTTTGCGTTACAGGAAAACGTCTCCTTCTAAGGAATATATACCCCTGATATTCCTTTGATTCCCTATCACTTGGCGACAATAATTATGTTTCCATTTTGCATTACCAGAAAACATCTCTTTCTAAGCAATACCCATCATATTTCATTTGTTGCCATATCTTGTGGCGTCAATTATTCTGTTTCCATATTGCATTTTAGGAAAATATATATCATTCCATGGCATACCCATGATTTTGTCTCTTTTTCCATTTCCCTTGGCGTCATTAATTCTCTCACCATATTGCTTTGCGTTAAAATACCTGGAAACTCTTGGCGTCAATGATTCTGTTTCCACATTGCATTTTAAGAAAATATATATATATCATTCCATGGCGTACCCATGATTTTGCCTCTTTTTCCATTTCCCTTGGCGTCATTAATTCTCTTACCATATTGCTTTACGTTAGAATACCTGGAAACTCTTGGCATTATATATTCAGTCCTCCCATTTCATCATTTGTTCGCCCTCCATTCATTCATGGCCGTCCTTAAACAATGTCTCCCGGTAGAGTTGCTTGCTGCACTTTAGAGACCACATGGCTCCCTTGTTGATGTCGTTGCAGTGTTGCTAATGTCGGGTATCCTAATAGCGTACCCTACTGGCCGGCTCAAGTGAGGGTAGTTTGTCTTATGGACGACGGGTACATAAGTTGCCAAATTATTGTAAATTACGGTGGTTGTGGTGTTTGGTACTGATATTTATTTATATAATTGCTGATTGCAGTCGAATTGCGTGGCTTCGTCTGTTTGCACCACACACTGAAATTGCTGATTCGGTTCTCTTAGAACCTGGTGGCAATAAAAGTTTTATTATTGCCACCAATTTACTGGTCGACTGATACTCAAGTAAGTTTTTGCATTTTACAGCATCTCAATAGTTTTCACTTTTATGTTGTGCATGTGACGGAAAACATTTACAATTTTCTTTTTTCAGGTTGCTTGACAGAGTCGGAGAATTCTGCTTTCTTTTTTGTTGCACCAAATGGATGCCCTATGCAGGGCTGGAGCGCAATGCCATGTTTATTTTTTAATCGCATATATCATTACCGGTGATATCGTGTTGAACAGTATTCGCGCGTGCGTGTCGCACGTGCATTGTAACTAGTGAAAACAAAGGAGAAACTCCAACCAACACTAATAGAATTGCTGAAAAAGGAGCCAAAAAAAAAACAGCTTCTTGTAGCTGAGTTAACCACGCGAAAACTTTTTGAATCCTGGAGGGCGTATAAAGATGCCACCTCATTCCATCTGAATCAATTCCATGGGGTGTGACTAGCCTCTTTTGCCGAACGATCAATGGTGCACAAGCAGCAGGGAGCCCGACGCTCACAATCCTGCTTTTAGGAGATGCTTCTTCACAACGCACTCTGGAACAAAATTTAGTATGCTGCAAAAAAGGCCATTTCTGCAAAGCCTGTCTTTTGCCGGTTGCTCCCCACAAATAAAGAAAGAAAGCGAAAGAGGCGTAGATCTTCTTTACAGCACCAAAGTCGCAACGAACAAGCGCATAATAGTGCCGCGTCACAGGAAGCTGTGGTTCAGCCAGGGCGATCGACGAACCTTCATTCGATGGAGAAAAAATGGCTGTTTCACAGTCTAAAGTGAACGTGTTCTCAATGATTCCGTGCGGTGTGCGCCGCCCCTCCTAGCTAGCCCAGCCCGCCCTTTCCAGAACAGCCGTCGCAGAATCATCACCGAGGCATCATCGGAGTCTCGGAGAGTATCAGCAACTGCGTCGATGCACGTAAATTTCACGCAGAACCGCGTGAGTTCCCTCCAAGATGTGCCGTATATCATTGCCATCGCCGTACCATCTGAGCGAACTGATTGTAACTACACGAGCCGGCCCGGCCGCGTACTGCGGGCTGCCGGACGAAACTGACCGATCGTACCAACCCGGTGACGCCGCGCTGCTGTGCTGCACGGGGAGCGCGCACCCCAGCTGACGCGTCGTTGTACCAGACTACCAGTCCGTGGCTGGGTACGGGCAGGGCGGCGCGGCAGCCGTGCGGACCGCGGCCACAGCGCCGGACGGGGCGCGAGCAAACGACACCGTCGTCCTCGGCGCCGCAACCCGCGGACGATGCCTCTCCTGCGCTGTCGCGTGCTCGTGCCTGAGCCGAGCAGGCGCAGGTGCAGCGCGCGCGTGGGCACGTGCTGTGCCAGCCCCACGGGCCACTGCGCGCTCGACACCTCTCGCCATCGGCATCGCCCGCCGTTCCCCCACCGACCGCGCGTGGTGTTTTCTATTCGCTCTGCAGCTGCTCCACAGCTGGCCGCGCTCGCGCGCCCCGTCCTACTCGAGTACTCGACCACCCCAAATAGGGGTGTACAGTATAATAATTGGTTTTGGCAGCTTGCTGAGCGCGCTCAGATCTGGATGGAGCACACTGGCCCAGATCCACGCCCCGGCTCGATCTGCACCCTGCCTGGTCCTGATGGCCGTCTGGTGAGCTAGAGCATGGCCAAGCAGGCGCAATATTTGCGAGCTAAGCTAAAGCTGTACTAGTACACACTTACACACTACACGCTTCGAGATCATGATCTGCTGAAACCAGCACGAGAAAATGCAGAGATAACAGTAGTAAATGCAGTGAGTGTGAGCAGTATGGAGCTGTGAAAGAAAGATATACGGGGGATTATACAAATGGTAACACCACCGAGCTAATCAACCAACCAATCTGTCCAAGCCACAATCCTACACTGTAATGAACACACACAGCCGCCGTCCTACTGAATCGAAGAATGCCGAATGGAATACGGAAGGATCAAAAAGAAGAAAAGAAAAAAGCTCAACAGCTCAACACGGACAACAATAATAAATTACAGCACGGGGGCGGGGCGCGGGGATCTCTCAGTAGAACGCGGCGGCGGCGGCCACGGCGGCGGCGGCGACCCACTTGGCGGCGGGGGCGACGCCGGCGGCGGCGTTGCCTGGGGGCACCTCGGCGGTGGGAGACGAGGCGGGGCCCTCCGGGGCGGGCGCCGGCGGGGAGCTCACGTCGGGGGTGGGGGCCTCAGCCTTGGGCGCCGGGGCGGGGGCAGCCGGTGCCGGAGCCGGAGCCGGGGGAGGAACGGCCGGGGCCTGGACCGGGGGAGGAAGCACCGGGGCCGGGGTCGGCGGCGGCGTGGCCTTTGGCGGAGATGCCCTGGGGGCCGGCGTCGGGGTGGCGGCCGGGGCCTGGGCCGCGGCGGCGGCGAAGAGCATGGCCAAGATCGCGAGCTGGAGACGCGCCATTGGAGCAGACAGAGAGAGAAAAAGCCTTGAGCTTGTGGTGGGAGTGTGAGGCAGGCGCTTGAGCTGGTGCGTATACTGTAATGGTGTCCGAGACAGTAGAGGCCGAGAGCTTATAAAGAGGTAGAAGACGAGGTTAAGACGCGTAAATAGGACTGGTACCAGGGGGGTTAGCGATAATTTCCTCGGTGACTTGCCGTTGGATCCGTATTGCACGGCGCGGATGCCTTCTCTGCTTTTCCGTGTTGGTTTGGAAGGTCCGGCCGGATTTTCTTTTTTTCCTTTTTAAAAGACAGGAAGTTCAGTTCAGGTATGCAGAAAAATCTGGAAATGTTGATTCGCTGCGTGCCTCTTAGTTTTCTTTCACGCGGAAATTTCATATGGTCGGTTGTGATCTGGCACCTACTGTACGTTTGGTCGTGCATTTCGGACTCAAAGCCTGGAAAACGCGGCAGAGTGATTTTTTTATTTTTTATTTTTGCTTTTTGTATATGCTGAATTTTTCAAGGAGTCCATGATAATGACTAGTGTGCCGAAATGGAGTCAATCAATTCTCGCGTGCCCGTGTTGATCAGTTCCAAATACCAATTGGTCCCATTTGGCCCCGCAAAAGTGAATTGGACTGTTTTTTGTGAATATCCGGCAAAAGTATTTATGATTTGAAGGGAAAATGAAGTTTAATGTCACTAGCCGTTGGTGACCACTTTCATGTAGCAGTACCAGCTAAGATTAGTTGCCTAGAATATTGCCTTTAGGAGGAAATGATTGGTGAAACTAATCAATCAAGCCCACGTTCGCCCTCTGATTTTAAATTCGACAACTGTCTAACAAGATTTTGCTCGCGTAGATGTCTAGTTTGATTTAGCTATTGACTTACCATAAGATACTTCCAGTGATTTCTAGCCTAACCAGATCCTTCCAACGCCAAAGTAACACTCCTCTAAAATGGTCAAACTCCCAGTGACTTTCAACCAAACCAAATGTCCAAACCTTCCGAAACCTACACTCCTCCATGACGTTAACTTGATGCATTGGACAATTCAGTATTTCTAACCTACACAAACCCTTTGAATCCTTACAAAATATACTTCACTTCAACATTCAGAGAATTGGGTACAAATCACACTGTCAACATCTGCAGAGACTATTGTCGTTACCATGACCTCCGGGTACCCTCATGACCAGCAGGGCCGAGTAGCCTGACAAGGGTAGTCGGTCCGGCCCAGAGGAAACCGAGTAGCCCATGACTCTAAAAGGAAGGTGCGGCTAGTCGGCAGGATAGATCAGGACTCTTGTCTTGTACTCCAAGTAATTCCGAGTTGTAACCGACTAGGATACTTTCCATGTAACCCTGATCCCCCGGATATATAAGGTGGGCAGGGGCTCCATCTAAAGACAATCAATCCAATACCACGACATACAGGACGTAGGGTTATTATCCTCCGGGAGGCCCGAACCTGTCTAAACCTTGTGTCTCGTGTTCACCATCGTATTCTTGGTTCCTTCGCTACCCATTATAATCTATCGAGGCCCTAAAACCTCGACACTAATCGCAATGCTTTATTTTAAATGAAATTTAGAAAAAAAAATATCACTTATTGATAAATCACAAAGTCAGCCTTCTCAAAGCAAAGATACACCTCTGCATTATGCACTTCCCCCATTTGATCAACTAGAGGATTTATTTCTTCCAATTTGTCAAGTGTTCTGACAGTCACTAAACAAAGTAATCCTTCTTATAACTTAAACCCAGATCATAAGAAGGTTAACATGTCTAAAAGTTTCCATCTCTGGTAAGTTTGGAACTATCTATTTTCAATGAAAACTATATATTCCCCTACATGTAAATTTCCTGCTTATAGCCACTGCTCAAAAGGCATAGACACATTCCTCATGTCCATACAATGATCATACATGAAGTGATGTTTGAACGGATCTTACAACCAACATGGAGATTGAATTTTTCATTTAGATGTGCACCGTCATATATGTCCATCAAAATGTGCTGTGCCCAGGTTGGAAGATTCCAGCCTGCCAATCGGCAACGGCGACACCGACGTACTAGCAGCAGGACAAGGCGCCCATCTTTCCCAGCGGACGAACGACTTCACGGTGTCGAGTTCGCAACATGACAGCCACAAACTCACTTGAAAATTGTAAGTTGCAGCCATGTCCCCATGGGCTGTACGTTCATGAAGTAGTGTGGTAAAGTTGGAATAGTTGTGCATGAAGATGATAGGGCAGGAAAGTGGACGATAGCTATCACAAAATTCTATGGCTGACATCTCGACGTGCCGAGCTACTGTAGATTAATTGGTAGAGCACCTAGACTCATTGGGTGATTACAAAGATCGAATGTCATCATCCACGATAAAATGGCTGCTATGGGTTATTTTATCGATATATTTGTCTTATGTGTTTGTATCTCCTTGCTTGCCAAATATTTCAGTTGAAAACTGTAACATGATCTCCTTATGGTGGAAGAGTAAAATAGATTGTCGGTCCCTAAAATTGCCTCATGTTGTCAACAATGGGGCGGGAATATTCTAAGGCTGGTAGCAAATTATAAGCATATCAAATCTTTAGTTGGTGTATGAACATACACTCACTTTGGTGGCCAGTTAGGAGACCAGTTTGGCATTGATTAAGTGCCAGAGTGGTTGCTGGTCATCGGTAATGATTGGTTGGTTTTCTTATACGATCTGCACAATTCCGATATCCAATCGCTCTCATATACTCCCTCCGGTTTTAAATTGTTGATGTTTGACTATTTTTGAGTGACCATTCATCTTATTCAAAATATTTAAAATTTGTCATAGATTTTGTTATGACTAGTTTCATCACTAAAGGAAATTAAAATATTACTTATAATTTTGCATATTTTAAGCTAATATTTTGAATAAGACGAATGGTCAAACGAAACTCAAAAATAGTCAAACGTCAACAATTTAAAACCGGAGGGAGTATAGTAATAAAGTGGCGTTTGGATTCAGGGAAATGAACAATGGGATAGGGAATGGGTTATGAATCAAAGGACCAGATGTAAAGAGATGGAAAAATGAATGGTTGAGATTTTTCTATCCATTTTCCTTTCCCATTCCCAAGGTTCATTTCCCTGTATCGAACACCACCTAAGAGGCAAATCATGATGCCAGCCACAGCTTGCAGAGACTCACCATTAGTAGTAGCCCCGTGTCCCTAACAGAACAGCAAAGTACACCAGTCTGTCAGCTAAAGGCATTTGCATCGTTTCATCACCTTTGGAACCTGAAAGGTGTTTACCAACCAACGATTAAGGATTCATCTTGCCATAGTGGGAGTTGTTTGCATTGTTCAGGTGAGGTGAATTAAGAACTCAACCACTTGTCTAGCTGCGGCATTCCCTGGCCCAGCCCTGTCAACGGCATGTTATCTTGTCACGTCGACGCCGGCTGTGCTTTTGGCTGCCCTGGAGAACAGGTTGGAGCCCTGCTCTTGCTCCGGAACCCTGTGGCATGTTCCCATTTCAAATGCAGATTTTCAATTACTGAAAACTTTTCAGGCAAAAGATTTTGTCAGTCTTCTACGTAAACATCGGGCAGCAGAACTTAATGGCTTCATCAGTCCAAGTAACCAGATCGGGCAAGAACATTAAACGGACTAAAGATGGGGCGGACGGAAACTTGCAGCTCCAATGTGCGCATCGTGGTGAAGCCTGAATATTTTTACTTGGTTTCAGAGAACTGGTGATTGTTAGTGAGTGCTGCTGATCAATGAACTCAGGATATCGTAAGATTGTTGATTCAGTTCAGCACTTTTCCAAATAGCTGATGTGGTTGACTGGTTTCAGCTAAACAGATGTAGTAATTCGGTTCACCACTCGTCTAAACAGATATCCACTACGGCATTCCCCGATTGCATGCGGTTCTGACTGCTGCGAATTGTGACTGCATGCGTGATATGGATCGGAAAGCTCACAGCAACCATGGGTGGACTGTAAGACTGACTCCAACGGCTCAGACCCAAATGGGACACCCAAACAAGTGAATGGGTGGTCTTCTAGCTGCAAGGGCACCACCCAATTATGTCAATCTCCAACGGCAGTCCAAAAATCGGGTCGGCAGCCTCCTCTTCCAGCTCAGGCCGCCGCCGTCGCCGCCGCCAATCGAGTCCCGCCGCCGCGCGCAGCCGCCAATCGGGTCCCGCAGCTGCAGCCACCGCCTCCTCGCGCTCGCGCGGCCGCCAGAGGAGGGCGAGGACGAAGGGAGAGGAGGGCGAGACCGGGGGAGAGGAAGGCGAGGACGATGGGGACGGCAGCTCGAGGTCGTAGATGATAGAGGCAGACGGCGCAGGGGAGGACGCGCTGGTGGCAGGGAACGCTGGCGAGGAGGAGAAGGGGAGCGCGGGGGTGGGGGCGGAGATGCTGCCGGTGGCGTGGAAGAGGAGGGGAGATGCGGAGCGGCTGGAGGCCGGCGGCGGGTTCCGGTCCCTGTAGTCCTCATCGGCCGCGACGTGGTCGACCTCGCCGGCGAGTCGGGAGAGGTCGCCATGCAGCTCCGCATCGCCGCGGCTCGCTCCACGGCGCGGGATCCAGGCGGCGCGGATGGATGGGGCTTGGGTTTGGGGGCGGCGCGGCGAAGGAGGGGGAGGAGGAGGCGGCGCCGGGGCGACGCAGAGGAGAGGTCGGCGAAGAAGAGGAGGAGGCGGCGGCGGAGGCCGACGAGGAAGAGGAGGCGGGGCCGGAGGCCGTGGGAGGAGGAGAGAGGCTTGGTGAAGATTGAGCGAGCGCACGGGTGCGTGGTGACCGATTAGTGGGTCGCGCGATGGACGAGGAGCAAAATAGGTATGACGTTTGGGTGCTCCGTTGGAGACATGTTTTACACATTTTAAGACCCATTTTTGGTTTGGGTCACCTTATAGGTGACCCGTTGGAGTCAGTCTAAATGAAATACCGACCACCCGTCGGTAAATCAAATAGTGACCACCTCTGGTGCTCTGGTCGCAGCGCACGGCGGGAGGCCGAGGCGAGGGATGGTGGAGAGCCAGACAGTAATTCTCCCGATTATCTAGTAACCTTCTCGTCCGATGCTTTGATCGAATTATCTCACTGCATTGGGTTGATTGAATCTGCTAGTGTTATCAGGTTAGTTGCCAGTTATCCGTTATATGAGATCTATTTAGAACTGTTAGCAAGATCGGTATCGTTATTGCTGTCTCGGTTAGGTCCGATCCTACGCGATGCTTGTCTGATGAACATAGTATAAATAGATTAAATATATTCGAGTCATCTTAGATTGATTTATCAGCTGGTCTTCCACTTAATTATTTCTGATAGAACCTTATTGCTGTCTCGGTTAAGTCCGATCCTACGGGTTTTATTGGAATAGTTCTGTGACGCGGCTTGGCCGATAGATTGATCTAGAGTTTGATCGGGACGTTTAGCCGATTAGTTACTATAATCATTCTAGATTTATTTATTAGTTGATTTTCCACCTAATTGCTTTAGTAAGACCTTATTGCTGTCTCGGTTAGGTCCGATCCTACGGGTTTTTGCTGAAGTAGTTCTGTGATGTGGTTAGCCGATAGATCGATTTGGAGTTTGATCGGAGTGTTTAGCCGATTAGTTATCACATAGATCTTTGTTTGAAATCTTTGTGTTCATCATTGCATTGTTTGGCTGGATACAAAGCATTTGTTTAAATATCTAGAACTAGCCGATAGCTCACTGTGATTTATCAGATCGTGTTTCCCTTTACTGTTCAATAGCCGATGATAAGAGGCCGATAGGGCATACCCGATGGCAACAGTCGATTGTTTTTATTTGTCTTTATTCATATCATCGACTATTTTTCAGTGACATTCAATCGTCGGCTATACATCGGCCGGTTACTCGGGCCGGTGACCCAAAGGATTTAACTCTTTTGTCTTTTTTTTAGTTTTTCAAGAAAAACTGACTGGCACGCTTCGGGATTTGCACAGCGTACAAGACTTGGTCCTGCACTGGAGTTAAGCAGATCTCCCAGGCCGTTTGTGTGTGATTTTCGGGTCAACACACTTTTTGGCACGTCTGGTGGGACACGTTCAGTTGAAATCATGTCGCAAGACGGGACACCAATCGACAGATCCAAGATTGGGGCACATAATGTCATCCAGGTGACAGAAGATCAGCTGAGTGATGAGCAGAAGCAATTACTCTTGAAGAACATAGAAGACTATAAAGAGTTGTGTCTGCAATCATTCAAGAAGACCAGGGGAGGTGTGGTCCAGTCCAATCCTTTTCCCATGCCGGTTGTCGTGGATACTTCCAAGAAACCGGCAGGGCCGTCAGATGATAAGGCAGCAGCTGATGAGATCCAGAGGATGGTTAATGTTGCTGTTCAGAAAGCATTGGCAGAAGAGTCCACGCCATTGGTGGATTCTATCAAGAACATGTTTGAAGATGCCCTAAAAGCTGCTAGAGATGCCAGGGTAACAGAGGAAGCACCTGTGCACCCTCCACCGCAGACGTCGGCTGTAGGGTCGTCTCAGGTTCCGTCCGGAAATCTGAGTGATATGATTTACACTGCCATGCATCAAGCGTTGATCAATCAGTCTGCAGTATTGATCAACACTCTCAAGGACCTCATTGTCAAGACAGCCGATGGTACAATCTACAATGAGGTAGGAGGTGGGCCGATGTACTATACTCCTCAGAGAAGTTATCGGCTGCCTCTGGGTACTCCTACGAGGGACGTGGGAGGTCGTACTTTCCAGATTGCAGAGCAGTATGCGCCTACTGGTTCTGGAGGTAATCAAGTGTGGCTAGATCAGCAAGGTCCATCGTCAGCAGCAAGGAACTCGGGGGCAGATGACTGGGCCATCAAGATTGCTGACATAATGAGAGATCAGTTTGGCTTGAAGTCGAAGGATCAGACTTCAGTATATCATCGGCCATATCCAGAGTGGTATGACAGGACTCCCTTCCCTCCGCGGTACAAGGTTTCAGATTTCTCTAAGTTTTCTGGGCAAGACAACACGTCAACCATGGAGCATACCGGCCGTTTCCTCGCGCAGTGTGGTGAGGCTTCGGCTGATGACATATGGAAGATTAGACTGTTCCCTCTGTCGCTGTCAGGTCCGGCTTTCACATGGTTTGCGTTATTGCCAGCTGATTCTATCAAGGAGTGGCGTGATCTGGAGCAGAAATTCCACAAATATTTCTATGGCGGGACTACCGAGATGAAGCTCACAGATCTGACTGCTGTTCGCCAGAAGGCTGGAGAGTCGGAGATGGATTACATCCAGAGGTTCTGGGATGTTCGCAGCAGGTGCTACAGTTTAGCTTTGACAGATCAGCAGCTAGCCGATTTGGCCTTTCAAGGACTCATCGGCCCTATTCGGGAGAAGTTTGCATCTCAGGAGTTTGAGAGTATCTCCCAACTGGCTCAAAAGATTTCGTCTCATGAGAGCCGATTCCAGAGTGCTGCGAAGGGTAGATATGCTGCATATGCCGATTATGCAGTTGAATCTGATTCTGATGAGGATGGAGAAGAAGTGGGACTAGCTGAATGGACTAGGGGCAAGAAACCGGTGGCATGCCCGTTCATCAAGCAAGCTGCGGCCCAAGAAAGATATGACTTCGATGTGAACAAGCTGGACAAGATCTTTGATTGGTTGTTACAGGAGAAACAGATCCAGTTGCCACCGAATCATGTGTTGCCTCCACCTGAAGAATTGAAGAAGAGAAGGTGGTGCAAGTGGCATAATGCTCCTTCGCATACTACCAATGAACGCAGAGTCTTCAGGCAGAGTGTTCAGGCCGCAATTGAACAGGGTCGCATCAAGTTTGATGACCAAAAGAAGTCCATGAAGATTGACGGAATCCTTTTCCTGTGAATATGGTGGAGTTCGGTAGTTCATCCATGATTAACAAGTATCAGAGGAAGAGAGAAAGGGATGACTATGAAGAGCACAGATCTCAGGACGACTCGCATTGGGATTGTCCTTTCTTCATTATTGTTGGGAGGAAGGCATGAAGTTGCCGCCGATTGAAAGGTGCCCAGGCTGCAGTAATCATTCAAGGAGATTGTACCGTGAAGTGTCATCTCATGTCTATGCTAGACAAGAGAGGGTTCCGGCTTTTGATCGGCTGTAGGAGAGTGGGACGTCACGTCGGCCGATGAGAGAAGCGCCACGTCGATCGGACAGAGAATTCAAGCCCTCTATTCATGATCGGCTAGGGCCAAGGCAAGACGACGAGGCTGAGTTTCAGGAGCTGATCGATGAAGAGCAGCAAGAGCATAGGCCTAAGCGTCAGCCGCAGTGGTGTCCTACTGGTATTTTTTTCAAGAGTCAAAAGAGAAGGGTACAGAGACAGCGCTGCAGGGAGATGGAAGCTGAGTTCCATAAACGTGATGACGATGATGAGCAGCGTCCGCGTACCAGGAAGGAATGAAGGCCAAAGGTGGCGTCTGAGGTACAGAAGTTGGAGGCAGCGGTCAATGTTTGCATCATGCCGTATGAATTCAAAGCTATTGATGATAAAGAATTTGATGATGGAACAGAGGCTATGGCACAGTTGGTTCTTGATCCTCAGCAGGCTGTGTTTGACAAGCTAGAAGAATCCAAACGTCGGCACATGAAAGCTTTATATGTCAAGGGGTATGTGAATGGTAAGCCGATGAGTAAGATGTTGGTTGATGGAGGTGCTGCTGTCAACATCATGCCGATGACCACCTTCAGGAAGTTGGGCAGAACTGATGATGATTTGATCAAGACCAACACGATACTCAGGGACTATGGGGGCAAGACATCAGAAGCAAAGGGGGTGCTCAATGTGGAGTTGACCATTGGAAGCAAGACGTTGCCTACTACGTTCTTTGTCATTGATGGCAAGGGGTCTTATACCATGCTGTTGGGGAGAGATTGGATTCATGCCAACTGTTGCATCCCTTCCACCTTACATCAGTGCCTGGATGACGTGATCGAGGTGGTTCCGGCCGATACCGCAGTGTACGTCGCTTCGGCTGATTTGGGTCCCATGCGTTTGGAATGCATGGATTGTTTTTCTGGCAAGGTTTGGGATGGAGAGTTCTTGGAATTCACCGATGACAGCGTGGAGTTAGTGGATGATTTAAATCCCAAAAAGTTGCTCTGACAGGCGCCACAGTGGACGCCAAGGAGGAGGGCAAGTTAGGACAAGGGTTTATTTCGGCCGATGAGCTAGAGGAAGTAGATATAGGTGATGGTAGCAAGCCTAGGCCGACTTTCATCAGTAAAGGATTATGTAAGGAATTTAAAGTTAAACTAATAGAGTTATTGAAGGAGTACCGAGATTGTTTTGCATGGGAATATCATGAGATGCCAGGCCTTAGCCGATCGATCGTTGAGCATCGGCTACCTATCAAGCCTGGATTTCGGGCACACAAGCAGGCTCTAAGGAAGTTTGAGGTTAAGGTTGACGAAGCTATTAAACAGGAGATTGCCAGATTGTATGATGCAAAATTCATACGACCATGCCGGTATGCTGATTGGATATCAAACATTGTTCCAGTAGAGAAGAAAAATGGCAAGTTGCGGGTGTGTATTGATTTTAGGGATCTGAACAGAGCAACACCTAAAGACAGTTATCCAATGCCGGTGGCTGATACATTGATTGATGCTGCGGCAGGACATAAGATTGTCAGCTTCATGGACGGTAATGCTGGTTATAATCAGATTTTCATGGCTGAAGAAGACATTCCAAAGACTGCCTTCAGATGCCCAGGTGCGATTGGTTTATATGAATGGGTAGTAATGACCTTCGGCTTGAAAAATGCTGGTGCTACTTATCAAAGGGCTATGAACTATATATATCATGATTTGATTGGCCGATTGGTGGAGATATACATTGACGATGTCATTGTGAAGTCAAAGGCGGTTGATGATCATATAGCTGATTTGAAGGAAGTACTGGAGAGGACCAGGAAGTATGGTGTTAAGATGAATCCCAATAAGTGTGCCTTTGGAGTATCGGCTGGACGGTTCTTGGGGTTCATTGTGCATGAACGAGGAATAGAGATTGGTCCAAGAAGTTTTGAAGCCATCAACAAGTTGAAGCCTCCAACAAATAAGACTGAGTTGCAATCCCTTGTGGGGAAGATTAATTTTGTGCGGAGGTTTATTTCTAATCTGTCAGGGAGAATTGAGCCGTTTGCGCCATTGTTGTGGTTGAAAGCCGATCAAGAATTCAAATGGGGGTCTGAACATCAGAAGGTGTTGGATGAGATAAAAGAATATTTAAAATCTCCTCCAGTATTGGTTCCTCCTAAGCCTGGTATTCCGTTCAAGCTGTATTTATCTGCAGATAAGAAATCAATCGGTTCTACGTTGGTGCAAGAACAAGAAGGAAAAGAACAGGTGATATTTTATTTGAGCAGAAAATTGCTTGATGCTGAAACTAGGTATTCTGATTTGGAGAGATTATGTCTCTGCCTTTATTTTTCTTGCACCAAATTGAGGCATTATCTTCTTTCGGGCGAATGCACTGTGATATGCGGAGCCGATGTAGTCAAACACGTCCTATCGGCTCCTGTTTTGAAAGGAAGGCTTGGAAAGTGGATGCTTGCTTTAGCAGAATTTGATTTGAGGTATGAACCCCCTAAAGCTGTTAAAGGTCAGATTTTGGCGGATTTGATAGTTGAACATAATCATGTTGAGCCTTTGCCATGGATTTTGTTCTTTGATGGATCTGTTTGCAAAACGGGATTTGGTATAGGCTTGGTTCTTATTTCGCCTCGGGGGGCATCATTTGAGTTTGCTTATTCTGTTGATGCTGGCACTAACAATCAGATTGAGTATCAAGCTGTGTTGAGAGGTCTTCAATTGCTCAGTGATGCTGGAGCGGATCATATTGAAGTAATTGGGGATTCGTTGTTGGTACTTCGGCAACTTTCTGGGGAATTTGAGTGTAAAGATGAAAATCTGCGGTTTTATTATGAAGAATGTGTATTACAGCTGCAGAAATTCAGAGATGTGAAGTTCAAGCATGTTCCCAGAGAGCAGAATATGGAGGCCAATGGGTTGGCGCAAAATGCGTCAGGGTATCGGCTTGATTATAGGTGTATTGTGTCAGATGTTCCTGATGTTGAGGTTGAAGACTAGAGGGTTGAAATTATTGCATATTTGAAGAATCCATCTCAATCTGTGTCCAAGAAGGTTAGGTATCAAGCTCTTAAATATGTGTTATTGGAAGAAGAGTTATATTATCGAACCTTGGATGGTGTGTCGCTAAAGTGCTTAGATTCAGAAGAGGCAAAGTTGGCAATGGCAGAGGTACATGAAGGGATTTGTGGGACCCATCAGTCAGCGTACAAGATGAAGTGGTTGCTAAGGAGGACTGGTTATTTCTGACCGACTATGCTGGAGGATTGTTTTGAGTATTATAAGGGTTGCCAAGATTGTCAGAAATTTGGTCCAGTCCAAAGAGCTCCTGCTTCGGCCATGAACCCCATTCTTAAGCCATGGCCGTTTCGGGGGTGGGGTATGGATATGATTGGTCAAATTAATCCTCCATCAAGCAAAGGGCACAAGTATATTTTAGCTGTGACCGATTATTTTACTAAGTGGGTAGAAGCTGTGCCTTTCAAGAATGTGACTTCGAAAGATGTGATCAATTTGTGAACGAGCACATTGTTTATCGGTTTGGAATCCCTCAAACGATTACTACTGACCAAGGTTCCATTTTCATATCGGAGGAATTTCTTGAATTTGCTGCAAGTTTGGGGATTAAAATATTAAATTCCTCTCCGTATTATGCTCAAGCAAATGATCAGGCAGAAGCGTCCAACAAGAGTTTAATCAAATTGATTAAACGGAAGATTGACGAACAACCAAGGAAGTGGCATACGACATTAGCCGATTCGCTGTGGGCCTATCGGATGTCGTGTCATGGGGCTACGCAAGTGACGCCTTATCAGCTGGTGTATGGACATGAAGCAGTTCTTCCTTGGGAGGTAAATATTGGGTCTCGACGGAGTTCGTTGCAAGATGAGCTTACAGCCGATGAGTACAGAAACTTAATGAATGATGAATCTGAAGATATAGTACAACTTCGGTTGAGAGCCATGGAGAAGATTGCTCAGAATAAAGCTCGAATTGCGAAGCATTATAATAAGAAAGTCGTGTCTAAGCAATTTTCTGAAGGAGATTTAGTTTGGAAACTTATTTTGCCGATAGGTTCCAAGAGTAACCGCTTCGGTAAATGGTCCCCAAATTGGGAAGGTCCATTCAAGATTAGCCAGTGTTTGGTTGGTAATGCTTACAAGTTGCAGAGTTTGGATGGAAAGGAATTAGAGCAAGCCCTTAATGGAAAATATTTGAAGAAGTATCATCCAAGCATCTGGGTTAATTCTTGAAGAAATAACATACAAGAGCCGACAACGCGTCGCCTACAGGAAGCCGATGACTGCTAAGCCGATGCAACGGCTAGGCACATCGCCTCTAGAAGAAAAAATACAAAGAAGCCCAAAGGCAAGGTACAAATTCTTGCGCCAAGAATACACACTGCGGGTTCTGCTGTCCACGGTAGGGGATGGAAGTTCCTCCCCTTGTAGAATGTTGGAGTATCCGCCAGGTGTTGGCACAGGGTAGGATGGGTCAATGCTCCGGGGCACCAGGAGAGGAGCAAGTTCATGACCTCATCACGTCGGAGCGGATGTTGTTCCTGAGAAGGAACCTTATCTGACGAAGAACATGAGTTCTTCCTCGAAGTCTGAAGAGGAGCCGCTGTCCTTGAAAATTAGCTCAAGAGGGATAGCGTCGGGTTGAAAAAGATTGGAGAAAAGCAGAAAGAGGATGAGAGGCTGGAGTGAAGATGCAGAAGGGCAAGAGAAGTTTTTGGTTGCTATCTTGCGCATTGGGTTGTATCGCTAAGGTTTTGTGAAAGGGATTTTTCTTGCTGGCCATTGTGTGAATGATTCTGGTGAAGGAAGTTGGTCCTTTTTATAGGCCAGGATGTGAAAGGAGATAAGATCATGGAATAGTGAAAGACCTGTCGCAAATTAAAGTGATTGGTACAGCTTGTTTGTTGAAAGGGTGCACGCCATGTGAAGACAAAGGTACAGTTCATTATGTCAGGTATACTGTTTTCACGTGAAGTACCATCTAGAAGCTTGCATTAAAATAAAAAGTACGGGCAAGAATATGCGGCAGAAGATTCGCGCAAGAGACAAAAGGCCGATGTCTTTACGTCGCCCTTGAGTTCAAAGTGTTTACACAAATACTTTGGGATTCAAAAGAAGTTTTTATTACAAGACTAAGCCCACAGGTCCTCCTGGATCTTGCCGATAGCATTCTTGCGGATCTGCTCGATGCTGTTTATGAATTTGAGGTCTTGCTCCATCGAGCCGATGTCTGGATGAAGTACCAAGAGCTGCTGGTGTGCTAGATCCTTGGCCGATGATAGAATGCTTTCTTGAGTCGTTATTTCGGCAGGTAGAAGGGCTAGTTTGTCTTCTTCGGCTTTGATCTCTTGTTCCTTGGCTCTTACGGCAGCTTGGAGATCTTCAAGTTCTTTCTTCAGCCGATCCAGTGCAGTTTGGATCTCTGCAGGCTTGTTCATCAGCTCGTTGAGCTTGGTTTGCTCAGTCCGGACCTGTGAATCAGCATTGACCAAGGTTATCAGACAATCAGATCTAGCGGCCCTTTCTGCCATCCGACGTTGGACTTTGATAATTTCCAACTCGTGGTAGTCGATGTGCGTGGCAGGGTGCAGTGCTTCCAGGAGATCATCCGGAATCAGGCGACAGATCTCATTGAATCGGCCTAGAACTGGGCCGATGTTGGATGTCAGCACCTCAAGAGTGGGTTCTGCTAGCCTTTCAGGGATTTCCCTCAGAGTTGTCTTCACTTCGTCAGGAGGTAGGGCTTTGAGGAAGCCGATGAGTCCAGGTTGATGGCCGATGTATGAGGGTCCGATAGCTGAAATGAGAAAAGAGTGATGGTACATTCAACATAAAATGACGAGAAGAGAAGGGTTAGTTTGGTTTTTCACCGTTCTTTCTGTGTCGGCGCGAGGAGATGTTGGTATCTACATGAGCACCAGGCCGGTTGGGAGGTTGAACTCTTCTTGAGGGGTAGAAGTATCTTCGGCCGATGCATGGAGTTCTTCAGAGCCGATGGCGGCATGATCCCGAGCTGGCGACTCCTGGGTAGTCGTGTTGGGGGGATCATTGGCATTGAGATCCTACAAAGAGAAGTAAGTGTTATTTAATGCGATGGAAATATGAATTATTTAAAGTGCATCAGTTGGAAAGGTACTTGTGCAGTATCATCGGCAGACGGAGTGTTCGTTTGAGATGCAAAGGCCGATATTGAGCTTTGGCGGACCTTTGCGAGTGGCTTGACGTTCAGGCTGTCGGTGAGGGGCAGGTACAGGTTGCCTTGGTGCTTGATAGGCCGGCTTACGCTTCGGAGCTGTAGGGTTGCTTGCAGCCGATGCCACCTTTCTCTTCTTCGGCGCTGGTAGAGTAATATTCGGGACAGCCAATTCCCGGAGGTATTGAACGGGTTTGCCGTCGCGGCCGATGGGAGCTTCTTCATCTGCAGACTGAATCAAGAAAGGGAATGATCAGCGTGATTATTCGTAAGCTCATATGTAAAGTATGAATATGAAATATTTGAAATTTGTACCTCTTCATCGGCAGGAAGATCCAGAGGGGTCAAGTATGTGGAACACTTGAGGTGAAAGATATGTTGACGCCACTCTGTCCACCAGGAGTTGAAGGAACTTGAGCTGAAGGGCTTCAGGATGATGTCAGCATAGTTGTCGATGGGGATGTCATCTGCCAAGCGGGCTAGTCCCAAGTATTCTGTCCTATCAGCAATAGGGGCCCTGATCTTCAGTTTGCCGATGAAAAACAGGCCGATGGGGACTTGACCTAAACCGAGCTGTCTGGCACAGACGGAAGGGTGGTACAGCTCATAAGAAGGTCTTTTGTTTCGACCCGAATGGATCTGAGTGGGAAGGATGCAAGGTTTGATATATGCGAGGAATTGGGTTTGTGATTCTTCATCTTGCAGAGGATTGTCAGGGCGGAAAGAGGATGGTACATCGAATTCCATCATATTCTGGTATGGGAACAAGATGGTCACTTTGGAGCGGAAGCCATAGTAGAAAAGCCTAAACCAAAGGCGCAGTGATTCAGCCGATGATTTTTCGCCAGGAATGACGGCTACTACTTCGCCAAAAGAAAGGCATCGGCGTCGGGTTAACTCCTCTGATTCTGGCTGAACGTTGGGAAATGTTCTGTTGTCAAGAGGAGGAAGATTAGCAGCTTGTGAGGAATATAGGACAAGCCAGAGCTGGATGAACCACCAGGGGCCACCAAAATTATCTACAGGTTGGTTGGTAGATAGTTTTCTGGCTACTTGATGCAGAAGATGATAGGTGGCGCCAAGTAGATATTGTCCTAAAGGGAGTTTTGTGCCTCCTGCCAAGAGTTCTGCCAGGTTTTGCATGTTCTGTGTGGGGCCGCAGGATGATCCGCAAAAGAGATACCTGTCTAGCCACATCATTAGAAAAGCTGCGTGTTCTTTATCGGTTACTGGCCCTGTGACATTGTTGTATTTGGTGATGAAGCCCTTCCAACCTCCAACGTTTTTGGTGGTGAAGTTATGGGTCAATTTGGCTTGCAAGTTGTCAGGAGCATAGGAGGTGGCAATGTCAAGATCTGTGAGCATGGTCACGTCCATAAGGGAAGGTGACATGGGGCCGTGACCAAATGTATATGCATTAAGGGCATCAGACCAGAAATAAGATGAAGAAATCAGCAAAGGATCATTTCTGGTCGTCTCAGCGATAGACAAGTTGATGCAATGGTCTATGCCTAAAGCAGTCCAGCGAGAAAGTTTGGCTCGGCGAACTCGGCAGTACCAGTTTTTCCAGCCAGAGAGAGTACTAGGCCAAGATCTAAAACTGGTGCTCCAGTGAGAAGGGTTCAGCAAGGTATTTTTAAAGGGGATCCTAAAAGTTTCGGATCTGATGAAATGAGAGGGATCCTCATCGCCCATCGGCCCTAAGAAATAGAATCTCGGAATGGAGGAAGGAATCACGACCTGTGACCTAAGGTTCTGAAAAGAATGCAAGAAAAAGGAAATACAGTAAAGAACTAATGGCGAAAAGTAATCAGACCTAGGGTTGAAGAAAATAAAGGGGGATCAGATGCGGAAGCAGTGAGTTACCTCAAGGATGGAAGCGGTAAGCACCGGCGGACATCTCGTCCGGGCCTCGACATCGGAATCGGAAGAAGATCGATGCGCCATTTCTTGGTCTGTGACGGCGACGGCGCAGGAGAGAGAAAACCGATGAAGAGTGGCTTCCTTGAGAAGGGAGTGGAGGAGAAAGAAGATGAGGGGTTGGTTCCGTATTTATGAGGGTCGTAAGCGGTCACTTGCTATAAATGTGCACAAGGTGCTAGGAGATAAATTCGACGCACAAAGATTTTGTACCCCGAACTTGGCGGGCATGTGTTGACACCGGATTTTAGAAATCCTTTGACACGTGGCGAGAAGATAAGGCAAGAGGAGATTGCATCTGGAGAGAACGCCGCGTTGACTGGAGCGAGGGAAGGTTTTGATTGTTACGATCAATGAGTCAGTTAAGATAGGAATAAAATTATTTTTCTTGTAACGAAAGTTAGGAGGAGTCGTGTTCGTTTCCAAATCGGTTGCCTCGGGTGTATAAATATAAACCCAGGTGCTTGTAATTAAAATAATACACAATTCAATACAACTCTCGGCGCATCGCCAACCTGTTTTTCTCGACGGGTTTCTTGTTCGAGCGGGCTGCATCGGCACGATCTCCGCTAGGGCAGGGAATTCGTCACCCCACGGTAATTCTCCCGATTATCTAGTAACCTTCTTGTCCGATGCTTTGATCGAATTATCTCACTGCATTGGGTTGATTGAATCTGCTAGTGTTATCAGGTTAGTTGCCAGTTATCCGATATATGAGATCTATTTAGAACTGTTAGCAAGATCGGCGTCGTTATTGCTGTCTCTGTTGGCGGTCCTTATTGAATAATTTTTACCGCCAATCTATCAATATAAAAGGGCTTATAAGACACATAGAATAGGGATATTTTATAAACTAATGCCTTTCCACGAGTTTTGATGATATTTGATTGCAGGAACAATATTCTGGAGGAAATGGACCTGTGTTGGCAAAACACAGGCCGGCCGGCCATCCCTCCAGGCCGGCCGGTCCCCCTTTGCTTCCAAAAGTCTCAGCATTCCTCCAGTGGGCGGTAAACAGGCCAAACACATCGAAACTGAAGCCCAAGTTGGAGTTTTCCGTCGACGTTCTAGAAGGTGGGCCAAATGGGCCTAAACTTGGCCCTTACTCCAGTTCTGCCGCCTCCAGACAACAACCGACTGTACAACCGTCATGGGGAAGCGATCTGAGACGTACACGCAGAAGTCGGTGGCAAACCGCCACATCGGAGGGCCGGCCGGCCACCCCCCTAGGCCGGCCGGCCAAGCTTGGCGGGCAAATCACTCCAACCGCCTCTCACTCGCTCTACATAAACCCCCCCTTCTCATATTTGGGTATAAATAGGGGGTAGCGCCTACGGATCAAGACACACAAGAGAAGAAGTGATTAGTTCCATTCCAAAGGCGAAGCGCTGCCTCCATAGTGCTTAGAAAATAGGGAGAGAGTGAGAGTAGTGCGGGGAAGCGCCGGGCTTGTCGGCGCTCCCCTCTAGCTTGTACCTCGACGGAGTCCTGCCTTTTTAAGTAAGCCTTTGTGATTCTTTTATGGTATTTAAGTTTTCTTTTTGAGTAAGTTATTTCCTTTACTTGCTTACGGGATCATCGCTCTGTTTAGAGTACCTTAGTCTTTGTTGGATCCGAGATTAAGGTAGTAATCGATAGTGTAGACGTGGTGTCTAGACTAGAGGTTACCTTTGTTTGCCGCGTGCCCCACGGATAGTAGAGGTAGGTGGTAGGTGGTGACAGCCCTATCCGCCCTCGGTAGCCCTCCACGTTCGGGTACGTCGTAGAGCTGTAGACCGGAGTCGCCTGGCAGACCAGGGGTAAGCCGGTGCCCGAAGTAAGGAAGTAAAAGCAAAACTTATCATACTCGATCTAGGGGCTTTATCCATAGGAATCCTCTCTACCCAAGCCTATCATATACTTCTTGTTGTCCTTGGACGAGCCTGTTAGAAGATAAACACACACGTTCCCTGTGGATTTTCGATACCTTGGAATACTCCTAGGTGAAGTGCTACATCGGTATTCTCCGTGCGCTTGCGGATTTATCTGTGGTCGTTAAGAAATACCAACAAGCATTTCTGGCGCCGTTGCCGGGGAACGGTTGCTACTGTATCTTCGAACCTTGTTCGTCCTCGTATCCTTTTTATTTTATTTTATTCCTTTCCTTTTTCTATCATGGTGCAACCCACCATACAACGGTTATCTGCTCCGAAGGGCGAATTCCTTGAGCCACCATCATCATCACATCCTATCCATACAACTGGCTATCAAATTCGCCCTGGCTTTATAGCCATGGTTCGGGATCGATCTTTCTCTGGTTTTGACCACCAAAATCCCTATCACCATCTGCGAGAATTCGAGCAATTGTGTTCCTGCCTCCTAATTGAAGGCATGACACAAGAAACTCTAAAATGGAAATTGTTTCCCTTCTCTCTTCAAGAGAGGGCGAAACAATGGTACGATCGCACGATTGGGAGCGTGAACGGTGATTGGCAAGAACTACGAGATAAATTTTGTCTTGCATTCTTCCCTCTGCATCGTGTTGCCGCTCTTCGAAGGGAAATTTTCAATTTCTCGCAGAATGAGAAGGAATCCATAGGTGCAGCCTGGACTAGATTCTCTTTGTTAACTCAATCAGGCCCAGACTTGTCTATCCCAAATCACGTGTTGCTACAGCATTTTTGTTTGGGTTTAAACAAAGAATCTGCCCTATATCTTGACATTCTGCTGGAGGTTCTTTCACGCATATAACTCCGACAGAGGGAAAGCAACTCTTAGATCGCATCCTAGATAGCACTTCCTATGTCGCCGATGCTGCTGAACCCCACACAGAGGAAGTCAAGTCGAGCCAAGAGAAACCCTCAACATCCGAATCTAACCCTTCATCTTCCACAATCAAAGATTCACCTGTTGAGTCATCTCCCGAACCAAGAACAGTGATGGAGGAGGAAGAAATTCAACCTCTTGAGTTCTCATCTAAATTCGAGGAAGATCTTTTTGAAAACTACGGGAATACCTCGAATTATCACTGCCAAAAGAAACCATCATTTTCAACTTCTCTTCCTGATCCTCTTGAAGAGGCTTTCCTCCTAAAGGGAATTAAGCTCAATCATGAGTAATGAATGGTCAAGGGAGGGCGAGCTTTCTTCAGAAGTCATTCGAATCAACGCCCCATCTTCGACCATTCAATGCCATATTAGAGGAGTTAGGGTGGATGTTCTTTACAATCCCACTGTCGGTGCTAATATAGTCTCTGATTCTTTCGCTTTTGACATCTTGGGTGACGTACCCTTAGCACCGACCAATAAATCCTTCGAGAGCCCCTCTGGACCCATTCTAGAAGGATATGGGATTTTGCAAAACGTGACCGTAAGGCACGAAAATGTCGAGCTCCTCCTAGATTTTCATGTTTTCGAAGTCCAAGACTTTGATATTCTGATCGGACATCCCATAGAGATGTTACTCGTGGATGCCCCGACACTAGGAAATCTCGACATAAAACTTGGGGAAGACACATTTTCTGTCCCGATCTCTCGATCGTAGAATTCCAAGTCTGAAAGTCTCCCCAAGGATGAGCCAATCGAGGAAGTGATGTCTGTTTTTCCATTCGAGCCTCCTGAATCAAATCCTCGACAAAGATGCCGAACAATTCATCCAAGAGGAGGATGATTTAGGAGAGACTATCGAGTTACCTGAATCTGAACCAGCACCACGACCACCGATTGAGCTAAAACCCCTTCCTTCGGGCCTTCGCTATGCTTTTCTACACGGTAATAAGGAAGCTCCTGTCATCATAAGTGACAAGCTTTCCGAGGAAGAAACCGCTAAACTCTTAGCCGTTCTAGAGAAGCATCGCTCAGCTCTAGGCTACTCACTCCAAGATCTCAAAGGGATTAGCCCCGCTCTCTGCACCCATCGCATTCCTATCGATTTTGATAGCGCACCCTCCAGAGAGCCTCAAAGGAGGCTAAATAATGCGATGAGAGAAGTTGTTAAGAAAGAGGTCTTAAAACTTCTGCACGCCGGGATAATTTATCCCGTACCACATAGTGAGTGGGTTAGCCCTGTCCAAGTTGTGCCAAAGAAGGGAGGTATGACGGTCGTTAAGAACAATAAAAACGAGTTGATCCCACAACGAACCGTCACAGGGTGGAGGATGTGCATCGACTACCGAAAGCTTAACAAGGCAACAAAGAAAGACCATTTCCCGCTGCCCTTCATTGATGAAATGTTGGAACGGTTGGCGAAACACTCTTACTTTTGTTTCCTTGATGGGTATTCTGGTTACCATCAAATCCCCATCCATCCCGACGATCAAAGCAAGACCACCTTCACATGTCCTTATGGAACCTTTGCCTACCGTAGGATGTCCTTCGGTTTGTGCAATGCACCTGCCTCATTCCAAAGGTGTATGATGTCCATCTTCTCCGACATGATCGAGGAAATCATGGAAGTTTTCATGGACGATTTTTCTGTCTATGGAAAAACCTTTGGTCATTGTCTTGAAAACTTGGACAAGGTCTTGCAAAGATGTCAAGAGAAGGACCTGGTACTTAATTGGGAAAAGTGCCACTTTATGGTCCGAGAAGGGATAGTCCTAGGACACTTAGTGTCCGAAAGAGGGATAGAGGTGGATAGAGCAAAAATAGAAGTTATAGAACAGCTCCCACCTCCGATCAACGTGAAAGGAGTCCGTAGCTTCCTAGGCCATGCGCTTCTATCGGCGATTTATAAAAGATTTCTCAACGATCGCTAGACCCCTCACAAACCTTTTAGCTAAGGATGCACCTTTCGTTTTTACTGATGAGTGTTTGCTTTTAATATCCTTAAGAAAGCACTCATCTCAGCTCGAATCATACAACCCCCAGATTGGACGCTGCCCTTTGAGATAATGTGTGATGCTAGTAACTTTGCTGTTGGTGCCGTTCTCGGTCAAACTAAAGATAAAAAGCACCACGCAATCTCTTATGCTAGTAAAACATTGACAGGAGCTGAACTTAACTATGCAACAACTGAAAAAGAACTCCTAGCCGTTGTTTTTGCTATCAATAAGTTTAGATCTTACTTAGTAGGAGCCAAGGTTGTTGTTTATACCGATCATGCTGCTTTGAAATACCTGCTCTCTAAGAAAGATGCTAAACCCCGTCTCATAAGATGGATCCTTCTACTCCAAGAGTTTGATCTTGAAATTAAAGATAAGAAAGGAGTAGAAAATTCCGTAGCAGATCATTTGTCGCGTTTGCAAGTCACTAACATGCAGGAACTACCGATAAATGACTTCCTACGGGATGACATGCTGCTGAAGGTGACGGACACCAACCCCTGGTATGCAGATATTGTGAACTTTATGGTTGCAGGTTTGTGCCACCGGGGAGAACAAAAGGAAGCTCATTCAGGAGAGTCGTCGTCACCTATGGGATGAGCCATACCTTTACAGAGTCTGTGCTGACGGATTACTGAGAAGGTGTGTGCCGACAGCCGAAGGCACCAAGATTATTGAAAAATGCCATGCAGGTCCATATGGAGGACATTATGGTGCATACCGCACACATGCCAAGATATGGCAGAGTGGATTCTTCTGGCCGACAATGTATGAAGACACCAAAGAATTCATTCGAAGATGCTCAAGGTGCCAAAGAGTTGGAGGCATTACTTCTCGTGACGCAATGCCCTTGACATACAATCTTCAAGTGGAATTATTTGATGTTTGGGGCATCGACTTCATGGGACTATTCCCCAAGTCTTATGATTGTAAGTACATCTTGGTTGCCGTCGACTATGTGTCCAAGTGGGTAGAAGCAATGCCATGCCGAGCTGCAGATGCTAAACATGCCCGCAGGATGTTCCACGAGATCATCTTTCCTCGTTTTGGGACACCTAAAATGGTAATAAGTGACGGAGGGTCTCATTTCATTGATAAGACCTTCCGAAAATTCTTAAAGGAGCTTGGAGCAGAACACAACATTGCAACACCATACCATCCCCAGACTAGTGGACAAGCGGAAACTTCAAACAAGCAAATAAAGAATATCTTGCAGAAGACCGTGGATGAAATGGGGAAGGGATGGAAACTAAAACTACCCGATGCACTTTGGGCATACAGGACTGCATACAAGACACCCATCGGCATGTCACCCTACCAACTCGTCTATGGAAAAACATGTCACCTACCTGTTGAGTTGGAACATAGGGCACACTGGGCCATTCGGAAATGGAACATGGATTCCACGATGGCAGGAGAACACCGAAAGATGCAACTTTCTGAGCTGGAGGAATGGAGAGAGAAAGCCTATCATAGTGCCAGAATCTACAAGGAAAGAACTAAGAGATGGCATGATAAAAGGATCAATGAAAAAGAGTTCAAACCGGGGGATAAGATGCTACTCTTCAACTCCAGAGTCAAGCTTTTCGGACATGGAAAACTTCGGAGTAAATGGGATGGACCATTCACCGTCGTTGAAACTTCACCGCACGGAGCAATCACACTCCAAGACGACGGAGGTAACCTTTTTAAGGTCAATGGCCAACGTTTAAAAGTTTTCCTAGAACCAGATAAAAATCTAGATGAAGAGGTAGATGTGATAGAATTAATTGATTCTGATGGTTCATAGCCTCTTGTCATGATTTTTAATGCTCCTGCTAAAATAAAAAAAATCTCTTGTTTAATTGAATAAAATTTCAGCTCACCGGTCGTTACCCCGGTCGAGTCTCTTTTGTTTCCACCTTGTTGTTTGTTTTGAATAAAAATGCAGGTACAAAAAAATAAGTGTGGGGGGAGGTCCTTCGAGATTCTCATCGCACAAACAAATGGGACTCCTCACCAACACAACGCGCAGTCTCTGCGTCATCAACTGGTTTGCGCATCTCATCTCTCAACCTCCCCTATTTGTGACTTAAAACTGATCAAAGTTGAAAATAACTGCTAAAGTTTAACTCATGAGTAAAAATAAACCTTAATACTTTGCATTGGTTGGCTTGCATACTCTTTATTCCTAGCTATTATACCTCGTTGCTTGTGAACACATTTCTTTTAGGAAAACATGTTTATCTAGTAATTGATGAGTGTGATATGGTTAGATAAAAGAAATCTTTGCTTCAACTGTTTTAAGTACTCGGGAAATTTTTATCTTAAAAAAAAATAGCAATGCTCCTCAATGATTCAAATATCCTACCAGAGCCATATGTTGAACATAATGCAACTCTACACATTTGCTGCTTGCTACTACTTTGAGCCTTGTCAAATTGTTGTGACCCTAGTAAGAATACCTTTCATATTGCTATGATCAAGAATCACGTACACACACCACCTCCATATGCTATATTCCTACACTGGGAATTAGTAATATCATCTTCATCACTCCAAAAAAAAAAAAAAAACTCCATCACTCCATCAAGTGGTTGTTGATCTCTCTCAAATATCTCTCTTGCAATAGAGACTTGGCTATGCGAAAAAAAAGGGGCAAAAATGCCGAGCCTGATCAAAAAAAAAAAAAAGGCATGTTCTCAAGTTCAACCAAAAGAGAGATCATTTCAGCAAGGAGTTTCCATCACATATCCACACACGTACACATTCTTGATCATGATGATATGATTTGTTTTCTTACATGGATCCGGTTTTTGACTTTGCAACATAAGTAATACAAGTTTGCTCCTTGTTCATCCCTACCTGAGCTCCACATCAGCCAATTTAGATGTAGGATGAAAAGAGGCAATGCAATGCCTTTGTGAGGATTCATACACCTTGAGTGATTCGAGAGGCAAACCATTTGAGGAGCACAGCTATGTTTTTACTTTTGAAATTATATCAAAAACCCGAGTTACTCAACAGAAGTAGTGAAGGTGACTTGAATCAAGACCGTTCCACTCTTCAATCACCCAAGATGACATGGTAGACACTATAAAGTTCACAGCTGCAGGTATGGAATGACTTGTATGCTCGCATCATGCCAATGGAAGGTGTTGTTCCACACTGGTTCTTAACCTTTGCTCGGGACGAGCAAAGAACTAAGTGTGGGGGGTTTGTTGGCGGTCCTTATTGAATAATTTTTACCGCCAATCTATCAATATAAAAGGGCTTATAAGACACATAGAATAGGGATATTTTATAAACTAATGCCTTTCCACGAGTTTTGATGATATTTGATTGCAGGAACAATATTCTGGAGGAAATGGACCTGTGTTGGCAAAACACAGGCCGGCCGGCCATCCCTCCAGGCCGGCCGGTCCCCCTTTGCTTCCAAAAGTCTCAGCATTCCTCCAGTGGGCGGTAAACAGGCCAAACACATCGAAACTGAAGCCCAAGTTGGAGTTTTCCGTCGACGTTCTAGAAGGTGGGCCAAATGGGCCTAAACTTGGCCCTTACTCCAGTTCTGCCGCCTCCAGACAACAACCGACTGTACAACCGTCATGGGGAAGCGATCTGAGACGTACACGCAGAAGCGGTGGCAAACCGCCACAAATCGGAGGGCCGGCCGGCCACCCCCCTAGGCCGGCCGGCCAAGCTTGGCGGGCAAATCACTCCAACCGCCTCTCACTCGCTCTACATAAACCCCCCTTCTCATATTTGGGTATAAATAGGGGGTAGCGCCTACGGATCAAGACACACAAGAGAAGAAGTGATTAGTTCCATTCCAAAGGCGAAGCGCTGCCTCCATAGTGCTTAGAAAATAGGGAGAGAGTGAGAGTAGTGCGGGGAAGCGCCGGGCTTGTCGCGCTCCCCTCTAGCTTGTACCTCGACGGAGTCCTGCCTTTTTAAGTAAGCCTTTGTGATTCTTTTATGGTATTTAGTTTCCTTTTTGAGTAAGTTTTTATTTCCTTACTTGCTTACGGGATCATCGCTCTGTTTAGAGTACCTTAGTCTTTGTTGGATCCGAGATTAAGGTAGTAATCGATAGTGTAGACGTGGTGTCTAGACTAGAGGTTACCTTTGTTTGCCGCGTGCCCCACGGATAGTAGAGGTAGGTGGTAGGTGGTGACAGCCCTATCCGCCCTCGGTAGCCCTCCACGTTCGGGTACGTCGTAGAGCTGTAGACCGGAGTCGCCTGGCAGACCAGGGGTAAGCCGGTGCCCGAAGTAAGGAAGTAAAAGCGAAACTTATCTTACTCGATCTAGGGGCTTTATCCATAGGAATCCTCTCTACCCAAGCCTATCATATACTTCTTGTTGTCCTTGGACGAGCCTGTTAGAAGATAAACACACACGTTCCCTGTGGATTTTCGATACCTTGGAATACTCCTGGGTGAAGTGCTACATCGGTATTCTCCGTGCGCTTGCGGATTTATCTGTGGTCGTTAAGAAATACCAACAGTCTCGATTAGGTCCGATCCTACGCGATGCTTGTCTGATAAACATAGTATAAATAGATTAAATATATTTGAGTCATCTTAGATTGATTTATCAGCTGGTCTTCCACCTAATTATTTCTGATAGAACCTTATTGCTGTCTCGGTTAAGTCTGATCCTACGGGTTTTATTAGAATAGTTCTGTGACGCAGCTTGGCCGATAGATTGATCTAGAGTTCGATCGGGACGTTTAGCCTATTAGTTACCATAATCATTCTAGATTTATTTATTAGTTGATCTTCCACCTAATTGCTTTAGTATGACCTTATTGCTGTCTCGGTTAGGTCCGATCAGTTCTGTGATGTGGTTAGCCGATAGATCGATTTGGAGTTTGATCGGAGTGTTTAGCCGATTAGTTATCACATAGATCTTTGTTTGAAATTTTTTTGTTCATCATTGCATTGTTTGGCTGGCTACAAAGCATTTGTTTAAATATCTAGACCTAGCCGATAGCTCTGTGATTTATCAGATCTGTTTCCCTTTACTGTTCAATAGCCGATGATAAGAGGCCGATAGGGCATAGCCTATGGCAACAGTCGATTGTTTTTATTTGTCTTTATTCATGTCATCGACTGTTTTTCAGCGACATTCAATCGTCGGCTATACATCGGCCTGTTACTCAGGCCGGTGACCCAAAGGATTTAACTCTTTTGTCTTTTTGTTAGTTTTTCAGGAGACTGGCACGCTTCAGAATTTGTACGGCGTACAATACTTAGTCTTGCACTGGAGTTAAACAGATCTCTCAGGCCGTTTGTGTGTGATTTTTAGGTCAACTCCAACACGCCGGTCGTTGGAGAGCTGGGAGGCGGCGCGCGAGCGAGGTGCGTGCCCGCGACGACGAGAGCGCTGACAGATTGACACCCAGCGGGTGGACGCGTCAGGGGCGGGTACGACGCGCGGGCAGCGGGCGTGTTCTTGGAGTAGCGCGCGCCGGGGTGGCATGGCGGCTGCACAGTTCTTGTCCGCGGCCGAAGCGCCTTGCTGGTCAGGGATAGAGAAGTCGAGGGTGGTGATGTTCAACGAGCCTACGAGAAAGGCTTTCGTCGCAAAGAATTTTGCTGACATACCAGATGTGCAGAACACAATTGTCACCTTTTCTTTTTGGGAATTGTTGCAGGAGCACTGCCCCTGCCAAACAAGATCCCAAATAACTAACACAAATTCAGCCATATCACAGCTGGGAGTTGAGTTTCAGAGGTAGTACACCAAAGAAACGCTTCAGAAGTCTGCACTTCGTGACTGGACATCCTTCCGTGTCATTTAATCAACCACTACAACGTAATAAAAAACCTGACATATTTAGGCCACGTAACCCCTGAACCAAAAAAAAAACACCCACGTAACCTCCAAAATTTCATACTGTTGTGGCTTAATTTTCAGTGTAGCGCAGTAGCTGTCAAGAAAACAAAACTGTAAAACAACTATATACCGGTTTCATGTCTCTGCTTTCGCACAAAAATGGAACTGAGGGGCAACTGCCCCTAGCCCCTGCAGCGGTCGACGAATTGTTCGGAACAGAAGAACAGGTGTACCAAGTTATCTCTTGTTTTGCATCAAGTAACAACTCTGCTATTTCTGATTTGCCTGTACTGTCTTTGCATGTTCATCTCTTGTTGAGAATGTACTACTACGTTTCGATAGAGGAAAGCTCCCACATTCTCACAAAAAGAGCATATACATGAGAAATGATGCAAAATTATTAAGAAAACAAGTGCCTCATAGCCATCTGCATTTTCACAGGTTAAATTGAAAACGAAAGAACACAATGCAGAAACTAGCTTGCTCGAACTTGCTTCCCCATCAAAACTCCAATAACCTCAGTCTAACTGGCTCTTATTTCTTATGTACACAAACTAATTGCAATGTGTTGTTATTGTACCAGTCCTGTAGCCACTTGCAACTTTGTTTCCCACCAGTTCATTTTTGAGCTCAAGGTTTGCAGTACGGTTGGTTACCCCAGAATCGATATTATTCTCCTGCTACCTTGAGAGCAATGGCCTCCAACATTCTATGCCTTAGCCTTGAGCAGGATCGAAGAATATGGAGCAATTCTATACCTTGATCCTGCGAATGGTGCACCTTCAGGTAAAAGATCGTTTGGAGATTCCAGATTGGTATCTACCTGCAGAAAGCCAACAACACAATAGATAAGCTAACTAAACTAAATGAAATTCAAGAAACGACACTAAATATAGACAAACCATAGCAGATAAATAGTTAGCTTATCTAAACTTTCTAATGCACCTTATGAACTCAGTCCAGATGTAGTAGGTTTATTGCTCAAGATAACAGTAAAAGGAGTACTGTAACAGCATCATCTAGGTATTTAGCAATTTATTTGCCAATTTTAAACATCTTGTCTTTGTTAACCTATCTCATAACAATAAAGGAAGGGGACAGCACTACAATAGAAAGGAATCAGACCTGGACTATGTGACTACTGTAAGCTACTCCATACAAACATTTTAGCAAGATCAGAGAATATGCATACCACACGGTTCCAGCATTTATGATGTGGTGGAGGGGGAATTACAGCGTCGACAAAATAGTCATGAGCATTGAATGCCAAATAGATGTCCTCACCAGAGTTGTGATCGTGTACCCTGCATCAAAATCGCGAGCATGCAATTGAAAATCCAGTTTTGTACAAATTATTTCAAATACCATTCTATGATTACAATGTTACATGCTATCAAGGTTCATAAGTAAACTTGCTTACGTAAATGCCAAGAATTTGCTCTCCTGGTTCTCCCAACAATCTTCATGCCAGGTGACATCATTCTACAGAAAAGAAACGTATCAATGCAATGAAAATAGTTGGAGTAGGGTGGGGAATGGGGCCATGTGGGTAGGGCAGAAATCAAGATTCGCATCCCACAAACATAGAAAGTTGTATCCTTGATTCTTTTCTGCGTTTGCGCTGCATCTTAGTAGAGAGCAGCAAGATATAATTGAGGGGTGTTCAACCGGTGGCAATAATAATTTTGGCAAAAGGACAAAACCATCAGCTTCTACTAAGAGGTGAATAACTCATTTGCAGGAATAGCACCAAGAATGTACTAACTTACTTTATTGAGAAATCTGTCTCGTCTCAGTATTGGGTGGTTATGACGGAACTTGATCATCTCTGAGAAGAACCTAAAATGGCCATTCCTTCTCTCTTCCAACTATATTAACATGGAAACCATAGAGGATGATTAGCATCAAGATATGCCTAACCAATAAATATATCGCAATGGAAAATCAACATAATCATGTAACCTGCCCCCATTGGAAATGGTTTATGCAAGTATCGTGCCCATAGCTATTATTGTTTCCATAACGTGTGTGAGCATACTCATCTCCCATCAGCATCATTGGAGTGCCCTATTATAGAAAAGTTAAGTACCTTAGTACTATAGTATGAACAATAAAATTCCACATAAAAAGGTAACTATATAGCAGCCAACAGCATATACCTGAGAAATCATTAATGCCACATGAAAGTTCTTCATTTGTCTTGAACGAATGCTCAACACATTCGAATCATTTGTTTCTCCTGTCAGAGGAAGCACAATATTTTACTAGCTGAATATATAAACCATGTTAAGCGAGCGTGGGCGCACCAGGTTGGGGTTGAGAAATAATTGTCAATGAAAAGGAGGGAAAAGGTATGTGGCCGTTTTTTTATATTTGAAAAGGTACTCCAATACTTTATATAGTTATTGTTTGGTTCAATAAGTAATCGTAGAGTTCTCTTGACAAACCACAAAACCATGAATTCAACAAATCAAAGTTTAAAATTCTCCTGAACACATGTTCCCCCATTTCGAGGAATATACTAAATAATTTTGGGCAGCTTTGCTGTTCCAGATAGTTTATTCTTGCCGAGTGTATTGACATAATGAAATGTGGAAAGGAACATTTCTCAACACTTTCTATGTACAAACAAAACATAAGCATGTACCTTCAACACCACAGTTCCAGCTAAAATTGTCATTGCACCCATCACGACCACTTTCTCCATTCGCATCATTGTGCTACAGGATTTTGTCCAAATGAAAAACATAGTAATCAGAAATACCTTGTGTGAAAAGGATATAGAACATTGTGTTGTTCACAACAGTTACCTTGAAGTTGTACGATACAAGGTCATATAATGTAAACCCATCATGTGCGATTACAAAATTTACACCATGATGAGGTTTCCGCTGGTTCACCTGTCAATAAACTTTGTGTCAGGTGAGATGATGTTACATATTTTTCTTTTGTTAAAAAACGAATTAATCCCACTTCCCACATAAAACGCATTGACAAAGGCTTAGAAAAGGACAAGTGATGGCACATATGACTTGCTTTTACACTAGCACATAACAGCATCACCATTGTACTCTGAAATCGGAATACAGTTACGACCATTTCCTAATTGTGTACTAGGAGAAATTATTGAGAACTGAAGAAGAGGCAAATTAGTTCTCGATGTCCTAATGAAAGTAGAATTCAAGGAGATCCAAGCAACCAATATGTACTCAGAAAATTACTAAAACATTAGGACTGTAAAGGAGATAGAACAAGAGTACCTGGTAGAGATCAGCAGATCCAGAGACACGTGTTGCAAACACCCCCTTCATACCGGGGTCGCCCTGCAAAGGTTTAGTAATACGATCATCCTTTGTGCTTGAGTAACAAAAAAATCCGAACGGACATCTGATATTATAGTGGTTAATGTTCGCGCTAAATATAGTGTATGTGATGCTTGTGTTCCAAAGGAAACCATCAAACAATAGCTTGTGTTGCCCGTCAAATGGATGGTACTCAGTTTCAACTAGTTACTAGAGTAAGAAGTCCACTACTAGATAGGAAATGAACCAGAACTCCAAAGTCAACCAATTGGAGGCCAATTGGGGCCAACTGTATTCTAGTGAACTTTCACGAATAATATTGTGTACTGTTTTATGTGTAAGAAGTGTGAAAAACTCTGAAATAAACTTTAAAAAAGGCATCACTTCAGCACAAAAACTGATCCCTGAAAGCAGTTTCTTTTGGTTGAGAAACATTAGCACTGATTGCACATTTTTTTAAAATCTTTATTCATATAGGATATGTGTAGGAGGCTGCCTTTCGACGGAGGTCCATGTTAGTTTCACAACACATCTATCAGGGGATACATTCATTTAATGTCTTCAGACTTCACTGTCCTCGGTCCCCACCATTGACCATCTCCCCAATTAAATATGTTTGCTATAAAAATTTTCTATGCCATGAAGGCCTTTTCTAGCTGGCGATCATGCTTAGCGTCATAGGGAACTGTCTTGCGTCATAGTTGGAAAACAATTGGTTGCTGCTATGTAAATGACTGTAAACTAGCATACAAATCCTCTCCATCAACAGCACCATCATGGCATGGCTGCTACAGAATTAATACCTGCTTATACAATATTGGAAAATGTCATATTTATCATATAGCATTAATACCTTAATATATCTTCGGATATCGTCTCTGTACTGCCCGTTCCATTCAGCCCACCTATAAGACAATGTCGAGCATATTACAGTTAAATGAAATGATTATGAGAATTATCTTTTCATGGCAATGTACAGATATCAACATAATTTCACAGCACACTGATGCTTTTATATCAATATACAATGGGGAAAAATATTACACTAATTATATTAAACAAGGAATCATTCAAAGATGAGCAAATTGCTAAGTATTGATTTGAGCATTTCGGCATGGAAAGATGAATCCATGATAGTAAAGAAAGTTACTGTTTTGAGCTACTTTATCATCACAACTTTTAAAGCAGCCTTAGCACTAAATTTTATCATCACAATTTTTAAAGAAGCCTTAGCACTAAATTGTAAACTCGAGCAAGTACAAATATACAGACTCAGTTGATCCATTCTTTTAGTATAATTACAACAATATGTCAAATTACCTGTCCCAGTTAGGAAATCGCCCTACTAGATAGAGGCCGCCGCAATCCCAAGGTTCAGCAATGATCTTACATCTAGACAATACAGAATCTTTGGCAATTTCCTGCGGCCAAATAAATAAACAATCATATAAATCAGTAGAAGGGAAGCTGATAAATTTATATCTTTGTAATACGAGTTGTTAAATTAGAGAATAACAAGTTAAATTTAATTGGTCTCTAACAGCTTAGTAGGTCATACATGAAAAGCAAACCATGGCCTGCCTTTACATCTATAAGCTTTTATTAGAAAACACAGTAACGTTTAAAATGCCTTCGATTTTCATCAATTATGTAAATTTCATTTGTTTGGCTAGAAAGAGAACAAAGGAAAGAAGATGGTGGATACACGGAAGTCCACTCAATTTGAGACAGAGTGTCTGAAGCAACAAAAACAAGTACCTTGATGAGTGGAGGTGCATCAAGAGGGCAGCCATTTGGTCCACGACAAAGAACGCTTGCAAGGTCAAATCGAAATCCATCTATGTGATACTCCTTAACCCTTGAAACATCAGAAGCACTCGTGCAATTTAGAAGCAACACTAGGAATATGATGAAAACAAATACTACCAAAATATTTAGTTCCATAACAAAATATTACATTATTCTCAAGCAGTTGTACTGCAGTTTTCTTAGACGTTTTGGTTGTCTTAGACCCGTAGTAGGGTTAATAAAGGACTTACCTATATCAGTGCATCGTTAGACCAGTCATTCATCTTGGAAGATGCTAACCGTAGCATGCTAGTTGATACTGTATTTTCCCACAAGCCAATTGATTTCTAGTTGTCAACTAAAAAATAATGTGCACTATAACCTATCGGCAGTGTTACAGCAACTTGGTTTGAACACTTATCACATAATCTGAGAGCTAAAGTCCACAAATATTTATTGACACTTGATAGTGAATTCAATAAAAGAAAATTTAATAAAAATATCAAGTACAGTTATCTGTAAGGATGTGATCAAAAGAACTTGGCTACTATGCACAGAATTTTAACACAATTGTCAGAAAAATAACAGTTGTACTTTGTGTCATACCAATGTCTCAAGCTGTCGAGTATAAGCTCCATGACAACAGGATGGTTGCAGTTTAGTGTGTTCCCTGGATTCAAAAATGACAAATCGCATAACATTAAGAATCTGATTTGCTTTAATTGGATCACAAAGAAATTTAAGAAGGCTTGCACAAATTGTTCAACAGGCTGGTCCCATAGCTAGCAGCACTCAAAGCAATGTAAAGCTGAATACATATATCAGCTTAAAATGTCCGAGTAACAAAATTCAAGATAAATTTATTAAGAGCAAATAGCTAAGGGGAATTTTCACGAAATGAAAGTGGGCTGCTACTTTCTTTCAGTTTAATGAGTGCCGAAAAATCCAAGAAATTTAGTACCCAAAGGACATGTGCCCAGCTCACTAACACAACCTCAACAATTCAATAGCTACGGTCAGACATTGACCTTTTAGATTCACTTATGGTGAAGCACAAGATTGCATCCAACAACATGAGCTAACTAGGGCGAAGCACGTCTCAAGTAGTTTATAAATTGAAAAGACGGGACCATGACTTTACCGCAGCCTGAGAAATTCAGAAGCTGAGCATTGTTGTTCATATCTAACATGTAATAAACCTGCAAGAACAGTAGTTAGCTTTCCATAGAAATTATCCTTCTGGCATTAAAACCGAAGGTGTTCTGTTGGCTCAAACTCAAATAAATAATTCACCTTGTTATCAATTCCACGGAAAGAGGTCAGATATGGATTAGCGTCATCAGCTTCATTTGTGTGATTGTAAACAACGTCCAGAATGACCTATGCAGATGAAAATAGCATTAAATATGTCTTTACTTGGGAACAAATATGAATGCTGCAGCAAAAGGTTGTCATGTCTACTAGATGTCAATACCTCAATTCCAGCATTATGCAATGCTTTCACCATCTGCTTAAGCTCTTTGGAAGCAGACACAGGTCCACCACCAGCACTAGCATAACGGCTCATCGGGGCAAAAAAGTTTACTGTCGAATACCCCCATGTATTTACCTTTTAATTGAAAATCTGGGAAGTCACTCCACAAATGAATGCTAAAAGGAAATGCAAAGGTTTTATCAAAATTTACCATGTGGTCCCTTGGGTTAGGGTACCTCTTGAACTCCAGCTCATCAAACTCAAAAACTGGAAGTAGTTCCACTGCATTAACGCCAAGTTCCAGCAAATGAGGAATCTACAAACCACAGCTATTTCATTTATAAGTCGTTAAAATTCAGCACGGAAATTGGAAATATAGCTTATCTAAGGAACAGCTTCACAAAACTATATCTCCAAACTAATAAAAGAGATGGAGCAATATACTTAAAGATTGGGCTATCATAGGACCACGGACATTCAAAAACTAAGGGAACATATGTGATCACAATATACAATATAGGTGCTCTTACTTTCTCGATGACACCAAGGTAGCTTCCACGAGCAGCTTGATCAATGCCACTGGACTCATCCGCAGTGAAGGCACGGACATTCATTTCGTATATAACCAGATCAGTCTAGATTAAGAACAAAATATGCAGTCAGAACTTCATGTTTGGAATATTTGCACATTGTACCAAATGATCCTAATACCTCAGGCAAATTAGGAAGGCGATAATCATCACCCCAGTCAAAAGGAGAGCTTTCAAAATCATATGTTCCAAAAAGCTGACTTGACTTCTCGTCAACCCCAAAGAACTTTCGCCCCGAAACTAATTTTGCATAAGGGTCCAGAAGAATAACACTGCTATCAAATCTATGTCCTTGTTCCCACCCTCGAGGACCATCAATGCGGTACCCGTAAAGAACACCAGAAGCAGGCAAACCCTGAAATTTACAAAGAGACAATATTTCTTCAAGGCCAAATATTATTGATAGAACATATTAAAAACAAAACAATTCACCGTCAAAAAGAAAAGAACAATATGTCCCTGAGATGCCCCTGTAGCCCACGCCTGGTGTTCTTTGTTTTTGGCAAATATGTAAACTATAGACTCTAGATATAAACTCTCAAAATCGCACTTATGTAATTATGGGCCATTTTTGGGCCACCCATTAATATAATGGAAAATCAGGTGGGAGGCTCTCCCCCCGTTGACCAGTCAAAAAAAAAAAAGAACAATATGACTTCATCTAACTCATGTGCGGTAAATTATATACAAGCAGAGCGGGTGATATGTCTGGTCTTAAGAATAGAGTATGGATAGAGAAAGCTAAATTTATGAGCATGTGATCAAGAAGTGAATTCTTTAACTGAGATGGACAAGTTCATAACACAAGAGTATCACTTTGGAAGCATTTTTTTCACGCATGATCCCTCTCAAATATAGGTGTTATTTATTAAACGGAAACCTAGCTTATAATGATATGTAATAAACATAAATACACATCAGAAAATTGCGGAATACTTAATTGTTGCATGAATGTCAATCCACACCAAATTGTCAAATAAAAAGAAAGTTGCATTATCTCCAAAATAAACATCGAAACTTTATAAGTACCTCTACTAACACATGCCATATATCTCCAGTTTTATTCTTGTGGTGATCCAGAGTGAACTCTACAATATCAACATCTTGGGTTCCACTGGAGGAAAAAACAAAGAATATGTAATAGTCTTCTGGAAAGAGAAAGCTTGATGGGAAAAAAATTAAATGTACAATTCTGATCAGTAGGTGATGAATTAAACGAAGTTTACGATCGATATCATACTACACAAGCTAAATATGAGGAGCATACAGTGTTTTCTCTGCTGTCTGCAACCTATTCCAGCATTTAAACACACTTAAACCATTAATAGCTGCACACCCATTTATGTGAGCATGGATCCTTTATCTGTGGTTAATACATGTAGCATTCTTCATAAAGTACACATGATATATACGAAATAAAACAATGTGTGATGCGATATGATAACTATATTACCATATCTTGGCGCCCTAAAAAGTATTTAGCTGTAGAGAGATAGACCAAAGTTTAGCACAGATAAGGTAATTACATATACAACCACAACGCCGGCTATCAAAGTCCAAAAGAGGGAAATAGGTGTATGGAGGGACCAGAAAACTATATGATTCCATTCGACGGAAAGCAAAAGAAATTCAGGAAAGACAGTCTAGCACAAATGAAGTGGAAAGCAACATCATCGCATAGTTATAGGAGACCATGTGTATACCTCTCAGCAAGTTTCAAACAAAGGACGACAGAAGAAGCATGTTGTGAGAAAATTGAAAAGTTCTGCCCGCCATCGACTTGTGATACTCCAAGTGGGAAAGCTTTACCAGATGAGTATTTCAACGGCATTTCAGTGGCAGACCCTGTACATTCCATTGCCTGCTGTTGCAGAATGAACAAAATGTTATTTAAAATGTTATCAAACACGAGAGAAAATGGCGCCTCCTGGCTTCCAATGCAGAATTCAATCATAGCATGGCAAATGAGACCAACTTTTTTTCTTTTTTTGCGAGGGACAAATGTGACCAACTGACCATGCAGATTTCGAAATAACCAATAAAGAACATACTACCCCACAGGCTATGTTTATACTGAAATGATGCTGCCTCATAGGTTATACATGAATTGTGGTCACGACTGCATCAAGTAACACAATGTTGTAGGCCACTAATTCAAGTGATCTACCAATACAGTTCTACAACTGTGAAAGGCCTGTGTCAATTCTGTGATAAGATACCTCAGTCGCGCTTCCTCCTGCACTCCGGCTCTGGGCTCTCGCCGTGTTACTCCGCACTGCGTCAAATTGTTGCACCTGCATCACCAGAAAATTAGCTTGGACCAATCAATCAACAATGTGTACCATAAACATCGGAACACCTCGAGTTCACAGCACGAACAGATCATAAAATCGAGACACCTACCTTTCCAAAGCACGCTCCAAGTCCGCCACACCCAGACGCGATCCCGAGCTTACTGCACAGGGCCCCAACGATCAGCATTAAGCTTATCAGTAGAACCGCGCCACGAATCGAGGGAATGCAGTGCGACAGATCAACAACAAAACGACTCACCGGCTGCAGAACGCGGAGTGGCGATGCGGGCGCAGCAGCGAGCTGCTTCGAGGGGCGGCGAGGGAGCGCAGAGGGGGGCGATTTGTGCCCACGGAATCCATCCAAGCGGAGGGGATGGGGAGGAGTGGGATCGAGCGCGAGTAGGGGGGGAATGGTGATTGTTATAGGGGCGGCTTCTAGGCTCCCGGCTCTCGAGGAGACCGGTGAGGGGTGGGGAGTGGCGGGGAGGAGTGGGAGGCGGAGGCGGTGATCTCACCTTGGGGAGCGCGCGCGCGCGGCCGGGGCGGGCGGGGGTGGAGCCGAGTCGGGGAGGCACGTGGTGACGCTCGCGCGGAGTTGGAGCGGGATAGCGAAGTGGACGGACGACCCTTCTCGCTCGATCGGGGACCGGTCATGTGTTTCTCGGCTCGTCTTTTTGTACTTTACCGCTTTGGATTTTTCCCTCTTGCCGCAATGTGCAAAATATCCTCCAACATTTTTTAGATATAGGAAAGCTTTTATTTCGAGGTGAAATAATATTTCGGCCTCTGCACAACGAGGTACATTTAGCCTTTACATATCAAATACCAAGGTGAGCTGATACAAAACAGCCTGAAAACAACTAAAAACAAAGAAAACTCTAACATCAAGCTCAGCCCCTCTAACATCCTATGGTGTCGATCAATCACTGTTGTTGCAGCCCTATTTTCATTCTCAGAAGAAGTCTCAAAGACTCAAATCTTCTATGCAAGAAAACACTTGTCGCTGCTTGAACAACGCTTGAGCATACCTTCGAACTCCGTCAGGCAAGATCGTGCGGAGGTGTAGCACCTCCCCGCGCTCATGCGCGATACTTTCGTTGCACACTTTATCATCATGCATAAGGATGTCTGTCGGATCATGCGAAGATGAATCATCTCCTCGCGCACCACGCGACGCTTTCGCTGCACCATTTGCCAACATTGAATGACTTCATTGCCGATGAATTAAAGCCTTGCCTAGAATCTTCACAGCGGAGTCCATCACCTTGACACAACCATGGCAACGGGTTAGCCAAACCAGCAGATATATTAAAAAATTGAAAGTCCTAGAACATATATTAAAAAATTGAAGTTCAAGAAAAAAATAAAATGTGTAGCATGGCTCACCCAATAAAATCTAAATTATCTTAATATACGAATGTTAAAAGGGGCATCCACATTGCTTCCCAAGCCATGAGTTATCACGGTAGTTAGATAAAATAAAAAAATCTAACAATTAATTTTTACTACGATCCGATGACTAATGTTAACAAAGAGTCCCATGTCAAATACAAGAATACTTTGGATTGACAACACAAAAGAAGTCAAATCAGATACCATTCATAGGTGTGTGAAATTTTGAATAGAGATTGTGCATGCTTTATGGTATTTGTCTATTTGGGAGGGATACACCATAATACAAAATAGGTACTCAACTATTATATGTAGGAAATCACTTCCGAACTAACCACTTTAGGAAGGAGACTTAAAAGTCACTCAATTGGCACTGCTTACCTTTCTAGTTGTGCCATTTGCATGGAGTACATTTCTTCTCGAGAGTCACCCAATTTGAATGGAAAAACGAAAGAATAGCTTTCTTATAGATGGTTATATGGTATATTAGCTCACTAACCTAATTAAAGTAGTAGTGCTTACCCTAAAGGTACATGTCTGACAAGTTTCATGACCGTGTTGTAAAGAGCATTGTTTTCAAAGATGCCATCGAGTTGCATCAACGTTGTTGCGGTTATAGATGTACTAAGAACTAGTGTCAACAAATAGCGTTATGTGAAATTTTAGGGCTTCAAGTATTTTTATTATATTTTGATGCGTGTGTATATAGATAGATTATCAGTTATGGCCTTCATGTACATGTTGTTGTCTTGCATGGCGTACAATGAGTGTTTTACTATGTCACTTTTGGATTAAGTTGAAGGATTGGTGCCATATATCATGCTATTATCTAAACGAGTTATTGTGTTTGTGTTAAAATGAATTGTGCAGAAAGTTAGCGAGAATATATACTTGTTTGTTTTTTGTTTACCCTAGAGACATAATCGTAAATATATAAATTGAATATAGATATACATTTTGGTTTACAATTGTGAATCTAATATTAATTATATGATTTAAATGCGGGGTCGTTTTTATTTATGTGCCAATAGGAATCTTCAAACTCTTCAGAATTGGCACCGAGGTGGGGACCTATTTGAATCATTGGCAACATCACTTTTAGGATTCTGGAGTTTTTTCAGGAACATGAAATAAATTATTTCAAGAAACATGTGGTTGTATGGAGGATTTGTGCCAAAAAAATTGTGCAATGTTTTTTTTTATTAAATCATGGTATTATAAGTGGATATTTGAACTTCATAAAGTGAGTGTGCTTGGTATATATTGCAATCACTAGAGTGGATGTAATTATAAACGAGTAAAACTAGGGTTTAGGACGAGCACAAATTGCTGCAAAGAGGTGAAAGGGCCTGTAGGCAGTTACAAGAGTCTTAGTAGCACCTGAGATCCTAGGTTCGACTCCTAATGGGAGCGAATTTTCTAAGATTTAACGTTCAACGGGAGGCGACGTGGCCGTCGACAGCGAGGCGCTAGTGGTGACTTCGTCAATCTCGAAGATTTGCCAGGCTCAGTCTTTAAAAATGCTTATAGGGTAGGATTTACTATGTGCGTTCATAGATGTGAATTTCATGTGATGCAAAGAGGGGTCACTCGTTCCTTCCGTGTACGACAATCACCTGCCTGAATCCCAAACGGAATCCGTCAGACCCCACCACCTTGACATGCCACCATTCCATTGGTTCTCCTTGCCTCGCAGTCGCAGGATCCATCCACCGCACTACTCAGGGCTCAGGCCACGGTTTTGTCTCAGGAAAAAGAAAAACTCAGGCCACGGTTTATGATCCCAAATTCCTGCGACAGCCAATGGGACCCACATTAATAAGTGGTTCATGTATTCTGTGTGGTCGCCTACGCCCACTGTTCCCAGATGAGGCTGTCAAGTGCGATCCACAGCGCTTCGCAACATAGGACCATCTGGCCTCACATGTCAGTGATCATAAATTAAAATATTAATCACGCCGTTAGTAAATACTCTTTGTTTATAAATAGATGTCACTGTTGACTTTTCGGCATCACGTTTGACCGTTCGTCTTATTTAAAAATTTTATACAAATATTAAAATAAATATGCAATGATTAAAATAAAATAATGAAACAAGTTATAAAAATATAAATAAAAATTGTGTAAAAAATTTAAATAAGACGAGCAGTCAAATATAATGTTGAAAAGTTGACATGTATTTATCAACGGAAGGAGTACTCCGCTACTTTGGAACTTCAAAAAGGTCGCTCTCCTGAAACTGAAACCACCGCCCGCCTCCTCCACCCCTCCGCCGCTTGCCGCCGCCGCCGCAGACGACGATGGAGAGCCTCCGCCTTGCCGTTGCCCACCGCCCACCTCTTCCTGTCCTGGCGCCGTCGCACCTTCGCCGCCGCCACCTCCAACACCTTCCTGCCCCCTTCTCCCTCCCCCGCACCTCCCGCTCCCTCTCCTCCCCGCCGCATCATCACCTCTCCCCCACCACTCGCCGCCACCTCCTCCCGCCTGTCCTCGCCTCCCAAACCCCTACCAATAAACCCGAATCCGTTCCACCCGAAGCCGGCGCGAAGCTCGTGCCGCTCGCCATCTCCCTCGCGGTCGGCCTCGCCGTGCGATTCCTCGCGCCGCGGCCTGCCGATGTGAGCCCGCAGGCGTGGCAGCTGCTCTCGATATTCCTCTCCACCATCGCGGGGCTCGTGCTGGGCCCGCTCCCCGTCGGCGCCTGGGCCTTCCTCGGGCTCACCGCCGCCGTCGCCACGCACACGCTCCCCTTCACCGCCGCATTCTCCGCCTTCACCAATGAGGTTATCTGGCTCATTGTCATTTCCTTTTTCTTCGCGCGAGGGTTCGTCAAGACGGGCCTCGGCGACCGCATCGCAACTTACTTTGTCAAGTGGCTCGGGAGCAGCACGCTGGGACTGTCCTACGGGCTCACCATCAGTGAGGCCTGCATCGCGCCGGCGATGCCCAGCACCACGGCGAGGGCCGGGGGCGTGTTCCTGCCCATCATTAAGTCGCTCTCGCTCTCAGCTGAGAGCAAGCCTAATGACAAATCATCGCGGAAGCTCGGATCCTATCTAGTGATGACGCAATTCCAGGTAATACAGTTGCTGCTTTTAACTTGATCCTGGATCAGATCGATCTTATAGGTACTGTTGAGACTGTACGTTTCTGGTATGCACATGTGTCGAATGTCGATCACCACCAGAGTAATATTGTGCATTTCTCAACTGATTTGTTTTTCAGAAAGGGTTCACTGCTGCTGATCGTGTTAACTTGATAACAGTATCCTAACTCGGCGCATGTAAAATTTAGAAGTAGCATTTCTTTGTTCTTGGGAAGTGGTGGATTGCAAGGGTCCTTTGAGCGGAACTTGGCACATGTAAAATTTGGAATTAGCATTTCTTTGTTCTTGGGAGGTGCTCAAGATCATCAGTTAAAAGATGAATGTATGGTATCATTGGCATTTCTTGTTGCTTCAAAAAGAAATAGAATCACTATGACTTGCCAAGTGGTGGATTGCAAGGGTCCTTTGAGCGGAACTTGGCACATGTAAATTTGGAATTAGCATTTCTTTGTTCTTGGGAGGTGCTCAAGATCATCAGTTAAAAGATGAATGTATGGTATCATTGGCATTTCTTGTTGCTTCAAAAAGTAGAAAAATCTTCTCTCAAAACAAAGAAATTAGTTAGTGTACACATTATTGTCCTGAGAACTAAGGGACGTCCGGCACATTGGGGATGTGCATTTCAGCTTCATAATTTCATAAACATTCTGTTCTCATAGGGTCTATCCTGCTGTCCTTGAGGGCTTAGGGCTGTACATAAAAATGGTGCAGCATCTGTCTGGCTTTATGTCACTAAATTGCTAAATTCAGAACAACAAAGAATATTGACTTCTCTGGGAAACAGTTAATTGGTTTTTAGCCTTTCTGGTATTTAACCTAGGCGTGGTATGTATTAGACTTTCGGTTGAGACCCAAGCCATTGTTAATCGACCAATTCTACCTAGTGTTTAGTTGGACAATTTGACATGGTAACTTTTTTTTTCTCATTATTTGTTGATTCCTGGATAACTGTGAAAGCAATGTCAAAAATAGAACATTCTCTAATTTTTCTTTTCGAATTAGAAAGCTTATCATATCCTTACCTTCCTCTGTATATTTTTCTTTTTTGCTTACAAATAATTTTTACTGAACAGTACTAAACTGATAAGTACCAAATGCATTCATTAAACAGTACTCAGCTCACAAGTACAAATGCAGAAGGTGATTGCGATTCTTGTGCGATTGTTTTGCAAACTATATGTGTACCTAATTTAATTGTTGTGCAAACTATATGTGTACCTAATTTAAACAGCCTTATTGCTGATCAATTTTCCTGGTACATACAGTCTTAGCTCTAATGAGAAGTTGATTAATTTTTTAGTTTATAAGTTTGTCCTCGTACTCCAATACATACCAAATTGCCTTTAATTATTGGGCTGTCAAGTAAAATAGTGTAGTAGTCTTCCTGTTGCATGGCAGAACTGATAGATAATAAGTCAAGTTGTATCTTAAATTAGGAAAATAGTGGATGTTCCTCTCCATTCTGTGGTAAAATCTCACTGACATTTCCTCCAGATCCCATCTGCCAGTGGGAACACTTGATGATAAATCCTCAAATGCCAAGAAATGGGATTGCAAATCCTGAATAAATAAAAATACTGTTATGGTTTCCATTGTGAAATTACGATTCCTTATTTTCAAAATCGTCATGGGTCAATTTCTGTATTTCCTCCAGTATGTTGTGCCTTCTGGCGATTTTTTATATAATTCTTCCAGTATGTTATGGATATTGATGTGTCTGTTGCTTGACAGGCAGCTGGTAACTCAAGTGCTCTTTTCCTGACTGCTGCAGCACAAAACCTCTTGTGCTTAAAACTAGCAGAGGAGCTTGGGGTCATTATTGCAAATCCGTGGGTAGCTTGGTTCAAAGCTGCTAGTTTGCCAGCTATTGTTTCTCTGCTAGCAACACCATATTTGCTATACAAAATCTTCCCTCCTGAAACAAAGGACACTCCTGATGCCCCAGCATTGGCTGCAGAGAAGCTGAAGCGCATGGGCCCAGTGACTAAAAACGAATGGATTATGATTGGCACAATGATTCTTGCAGTCTCCCTATGGGTTTTTGGGTAAGCCTTATCTATTAATCAGGCGAAGTTCTTCAGAAAACCATATATTTTGAGAGGCCATTATGCTTTAGAAATAATATGCTTGATGGATAGCTATAGAAAATAATCTGCTACACTATTTCTGTACAGGGATGCTATTGGTGTGTCTAGTGTTGTGGCCGCAATGCTTGGGCTCTCCATTCTTCTCCTGCTTGGTGTGCTAGACTGGGATGATTGCTTGAATGAAAAATCAGCATGGGATACGTTGGCTTGGTTTGCAGTTCTTGTTGGAATGGCGGGACAGCTCACTAACTTTGGAATTGTGTCTTGGATGTCAAGCTGTGTTGCCAAGCTGCTTGAGTCTTTCTCATTGAGTTGGCCAGCAGCATTTTGTGTTCTCGAGGCCTCCTACTTCCTGATCCACTATCTATTTGCAAGCCAAACCGGGCATGTCGGAGCCTTATACTCAGCATTTCTGGCTATGCATATAGCAGCTGGTGTTCCTCGTGTGCTGTCGGCACTTGCTTTGGCATTCAACACAAATCTGTTTGGTGCGCTTACTCACTATAGTAGTGGGCAGGCTGCTGTATACTTTGGAGGTAAGTTCAGTAGGGCACCTTTTATTTTATTTTTTGAACTTCAGTTTCCTGTTTATTCTTTAGCTATGTTACTGACCTGCCACTTAAAATTTCCTGGTTTTACCCCCTCTTTATCTTATACATGGGATCTATAGTAACAAATACTCTGTAGTATATAAAACAATAAAGAAAATATGCTGTTACAAATGATTTGGAAAATTATGTGTACAACCCCGTGTTCCGACTTGTGTCCGACTGTAGCATCATACAGTTTCCTGCTTCTGCTTGTCCATTTGTGCTGCTGCTTGTCCGTGACTTTGTGACGCCGCAGTCGGATGCAAGTTGGACGGCTGGGGTAGGAATATAGAGCTGCTCAAATGACACGTGTATAATTAGAAAATCCGCTATTATTTTAAGTGCATCTTCTTTTGTAATATATACAATCCTTCGAAATGGTATGCCAAATAACCTGTTGCTTTTCTTCTGCAGCGGGGTATGTTGAGCTTCCAGATGTTTTCAGGCTTGGATTTATAACAGCCTTGATTAACACATTGATCTGGGGAGTTGTTGGAACCATTTGGTGGAAATTTTTGGGGCTATACTGACAGGGACTGCCATGTAAGTTAATCGAAAGTTTCCTTTGTTACTCGTCGAATTGGCTTCCTCATGGTTTTGAAGTGAAGCATAATAACAGAATAACCATCGTTGTTCATGCTGGTTAGCTTCGTTGAAGTGAACAACTTTTGTAGAGTGAGTTTCTCAGGCTGTTACGCCTGACCTGTTCTCCATGTTGTACAGCTTCCAATTTTCCCACAAATGTAAATCTGTGCAGAAACAGTTTGATGGGAAAAGCCCGTATCAATTTTGTTCCGGCCTGTTTCTTACCTGTTACTGGCACTATCCACTGAGCAAAATGTGGGCAACATAACTGAAACAACACACAGCCTTCCTCGTTTCATCAAACTACAATTTGGTCCGTTTTGTCGCTAATTTATTTGAGAACCTTTTGAGCCAACTGATAAATCATAGAAAACATGAATTACTGCTAATTTATTTCAGATGCTTTTCAACCAAGTGATAAATCCTTAGGAAACATGAATAATGTTTTGGATGAATAGTGTATAGCTATGCTTGGCTTGGCTCAAATTTGCTAGTACCGGCTCTGTTCGTCTTCCACTGAATCTGGTTCCATGAATGAGTTTCTTCCGTGAGGAGCTGCAAAGCATTTGTTGCTTCCTTCGGACACCAACAAAGACATCAACTTGTATATTGCAGGTATGCGATTGCGAGGTTATCAGCGTATGCACCCATCTTCATTTTCTTTCCCTTTTCTTCTACACCTGAGCCCATGCACTGTGTGACTGTCGTCGCGCGATGTCGCTTAGTGTTAACACGTCACTAGACCAAGGCCGGACTGTCATCACTCCGGCCGAAAACTCGATGGATTCCTTGCATTAGCAGAAACAACTCGAGGCCTCGACACGCCGAGCACCCCGGGTTAGGCCCGTCCCGCCCCCTGGCAACCGTAGTACCACCAGGTCCACCACGTCGGTGCCGATGCCCCTGCACGGCTGCCTTGCCTGCCGCACTGTTCGAGACGGTGACGGTGGTCCATCCCCGGACGCGACCGTGGACCACCTGATCATAACCAACTCAAAAGGCATGGTCCCTACGCGGCCGTGTTGTTTTGCTTCCTTTTCCACGGACGCGACGGGGTGCCGCCACGCCACACGTCCGGCGACCGCCTGCCTGGTGGTGCGGCGTGGCGCGACGCGACCTCGAAATATCCTGGCCGGGCGGCCGGCCGGGCGGCCGACGTTGAAGGGGCGCGTCGCGTCGTGATCTCGCATTCATCCCAGCGCGCGCAAGTCGTGTGGCCTGTGTCGCGAGCGTGACTTCGACGCGGACGCACACGGGAATCTGTTCCCTGTACTACGAGTAGTCAGGGAGCAAGAATCGAAGCAGAGCTTGAAGAGCGTGTTAGTTCTCTGGTCTGCAGTGGGGTGTCTCTGGAAACAACACAACGAATGGCGACCGGATGTTGAGATGTACTCCGTACCAGTTGATAACAAGGCAAAGCGTGGACTGCTAGTAGAAGATTCGGCCTTTCCGCTGAGCTGATTTCACGCAACCCGTCGTTAGGAAACATGATCACCTAGGGCAATGCAACACCTAGCATATAGCCAGCGTAGGGTTCGTACGTACGTGCGGCGTGCCGTGCTCGGCCCGGCCTTCCAACTCGGGACACTCCACAGTCTCCTCCCACCCAGTGGAAGAACTCCCTTCTTCAGCCTGATCGACCATGACAGCCACCCGAAAAATTCAAAAGGGATATAGTAGATACGACGATCTCGACAACTGATCGGAGTCAGGCACAGATCTGCCGCTCGAAAATCTTACCAGCTCTTGCGGCAAATGGAAAACCTAAAGCCACTGACTGGATGCTGAATTCATCAAAAGATCGATCAAAAGGGCGAAGGGGCTTTTGATCCTGCTCGATATGCATGAAAAGCCCCGATTTTGACAGGAGAGCTTTACCGTTCTCTTCTTCTCGCCTTGCTTTATAGGCATCCAGCCCTTGCTTGACAACAGCTAGCAGCTGATGCCGGCCGGATAGCTTAAGCAAGCCAACCCGCCGTTCACGGAACAGTGAAAGGACGGAGCGGACAGTGCAACGCACCGTCAAAAAGAGCGGAGGCTTTTGGCTCATAGCTTTTCAGTTGCTTCTGCAAGTTGCGTTGCGTCTCTGTGACCGTGACAACCGGGAGAGGCGCCGATCGAGAAGGCTGCAAGTTGCGTTCCGTCTCTGTGACCGGGACAACCGGGAGAGGCGCCGATCGAGAAGGGCAAAAGGGACCACTAGTCCACTGCACACGGGCACCGCGCGCGGCACGCACGCAGCCCGCGCCCGCGCCCGGCGTGCATGGCGAAACCCTCGCCTTGGCAGCCGTTTTCGCCTCTGCCGCTAGCTCGCGGCTCCGGCGAGCAAAACCTTGCCTGGAAGGGAATCCTGCTCCGGGTTGGTGGTTGTGGTGGGTGCGTGTGGGGCGGGGTTGGTTTCATGCGCACAGTACGACGATCCATGGATGGACGTCGTGGAGAGGAAAAGGAGAGACGGACCAGAGCAGAGGCGTGGTAGTAGCAGCGTCCCCGCACGGCCACGCATCGCTTTCCCAGCCGCCCTTAGGCCGGGGCTCGTCGACGCGACGACGACGCCTTTCGGGCAGGTGCTGCCCCGGCTTGTCGATCGCCGATCCCCTTTCCTCGTCGCCGCCAACGCCTTTTCGTTTGGTGTTGGACGAAACGCCTTTTCGTTTGGTGTTGGACGATTCCCTCAGACAGCTTGGTGGAAAGGGCAGGACAGGGCCACCATGGACTACAGGGCAGTATAGCGCGATGCGGTTGGGGCAGGCCCAGCTGCAGTACGTACGTCGTCTGTTATTCGGGACACGTTACTAGCGGCCAGGGGCGCCAGGCCTACCGTTTCCTGGGAAACGGGGTCCCGGTCTTCGAATATGTCTGGAGGTTTCAGCGGACGCATGTGGCCATACGTGTCGGCGTTACACGTACGCTCCCAACCCAACGGCTAACAAAGAAAGAACGTCAAAGAATACCGCGCTACACTTACGTTTTCTTCTCATGGTCCCCTGCACTTGGCCGAGGAAAACAGGAGCGGCAGTCCCCTCCAGAGACACGATCTCTGCTCGTGTTTTTGGGGCCTTTCTCCATCCATCGGTTGGCGAGATCACCTTTGGTCCCCCGGTCCTTTCTGCAAGGGCGCCGTACTGCGGTCACCGCGCATAAACGTTACTGCACCACAGTGGCACAGACGCACAAACAATTTTGCGGTTCTGCTACCCACTGTGCGACTGTCGTCTCTCCTCGCCATCATGCATGGTTGTCGTGGTAAAATTCGAAAAGAACGAGTGAGGTGACGAGCTCACCAAGACACCTGATCGCATCAAAGGACAATGACTGGTGCCCACGTCGCGGGGGGGAAAAAGAATAATTTCTCGGCCAATACGGGCTCTACGCGAGTTGCTACTTAAAAAAAAACGCACGGTTGGCGTGTCAATCGGCCACCATGAAGAGGCCTTCTTCCGATCTCGATGCAGTGTTCCACTGTCTGGCTCCGTTGAGGTCGGAGGTGCCATCGCTGGAGTCTTCTTGCTCGGTTCCCACGGCTGCAGCCATCTCCATGTCCAGGAATCAGCGTCGGTGGCCTGGTCTTCTTCCTCATCGCCGGCTGCGGATTCCTCAATGGCTGTTTTATGGATATGTTTGTAATTTCTATTTTGTGTCAGGGTCTTTCTGTAAAATGGCTATGTACCTCCTTAATTAATAGAGAATGTTCTAGCCCTTGTGGGCGTTTGTCCTTAAAAAAAAAAAAAAAACGCACGGAAAGTGAAGGCGAAACTCTGAAAATTCAGGGGTAAGAGGCAGTAGTAGTAGAAGTGAGAATCGCGTGCCCCTGCCGCGTCAGCTCCCGTCAGGAACGTCGCCGCGCGACGCGAGCCCGCCCGCCCACCTGACCCGCCCGAGCTTTTCAGTTCCTGACCGCACACTGAGCTGACGCGCGCCGGGAGCCCCCGGCACCATAGCCGTGCCGCTGCCGCGTCGCGCGGGGTGCCCTGCCGCCGCCGGCCCTACTCCGGTCTCTCACCAGACTGCTCTGCCCGCGGCCGGATGCGCGCACGTCACCGGCCGGCAGCGCGTCCCCCACCTGTTCGGTTACGCCCAATAACTCCGTTGCGGGCAGCTTGCGAGAGCGTCCGCCATAGGGTAGGGTTGTTGCAGCTTCGCAACTTGCAAGCTGGGGGAGAAATACAACGTTAATGACTTTCGAGCTCGAGTCCCGCGCAAGTTTCGGGCACCAGGTACGGGAACTACGGTTAAAGTCAAGCGCAGCGGACCTGCAACTCCAAGCTGACAGGCCGCGGTAAGCCGGTAACACGTCAGGTTCAGGTGCGTATAGTACCAAACAGTGTTCTTTTACCGTACCGTACGGTCGGCTCTCCCTTCCTCTGCCCCCGGACCATCGGCCGCGCCAGCGTCACGACAGCGGAGTGGACGTTGCTTGCCGCGCATCGTCCGCACACAGGAACATCAAAAGCCGCACGCGGCCAATCGCGGGAACGGAGGCCAGCAGCCCAGCACTGCTCGCACTGCAGGTAGCGTGACGCGTGACCGCACGCAAGTCGCTCCCATTTGCGCCGAGGCTGGCTCTGTGTGCTCCGGACGATCGGCCGGCCCACTGTTTGGCCGCTGCCAACGAGTCCCATCACCGCCTTTAATGCCTTTGTCTGCTCGCTCCGGAATCTCACGCCACGGCTCCGACCGCTCCCTTGTCCTCTCCGGCCGCAACAGGGGGCAGGTGCATGTACGTGCCCCGGCCGTGACGGTGACGCCGAGGGGCCAGCCATATGACGACGACGAGTCGATGCATATTAGTGTGCGGGTGTAATGGAGCGTTTTGGTTGTGCTGCCTGTGAGCCCGTTTGAGATGGCCGGAAACGTCTCCGAGTTCCAGGCTAACGATGGAGAAGCTGTTGTTTTTGCTTGCTCCTCTTTGACCGATCGCCATCGTGGCGTGCATGTCGGCACGGGGATGCATGCTTTCGTACGTACGTTCTCCTTCTAGCCATGCGACGGGCAGCCGTGCACTGGAGATGATCTACGGCAGTAGCATCTCGCACATGACGCGTGAATCACATCTATTCGATCATGACGCCACTAATCCGCTCCTGGCAGGTGGATGTCGGGCAAATTTGCGACGTGTTGATAGTTCACCATGTACTACTAAGCAGCGTATAGGCTATGGGAAGCCGCGATTGTGATGTACTTATCCAGCAAAAAAAAAAAAAACAACGCTGCATCGTTCGCCGTATTTATATTCGGAAAAGCTGGATGAGTTCCATTGAACAAGCTTTACAATATGAGTTCCGCGAGATAGAAAAAACACACAGAGCGTGACAGCCTCGGCTGGATCCTCCGTCACGTACTTAGGTCACGTAGGGACAGCTCCGCACAGTTTCCTCTTAACAAATGGTACGGTCGTGTCGTGACCGACACAAGCGCGCCACGACCGAACTGAAAATTCATCAGAACTCACATGAGACCAATTTGAAGCCGTCAATGGACGTGTAGTACTCGCTTTTTTTCTCACATTTCTTCGTCGGCTTCTCCAGCAGGAGCGCGAAACGCACGTAACCACCACCGCGAATGCCAACACCTCGCAACGACACGGGGCCAATGGAACATCCAAGGAATCCCTGCTTTCGCGACGCATCGTTTTCCCGGGGTCGAATTGTATAGTCTCACCGGTCGATTTGAAAACTCGAACCCCTTTCGTGTCCAAGGATCCGCTGGGGATTTGGGGAGGTTAGAATATGCGATTGAATACTGGTAAGCGAAAAGAGAAAGGAAAAGCTGCGACTACTTTTTCCACTTGAAAACGATTTGGGTCGCTGTCTGCGGAAATGGGGCGCAGAATCTTCGGCGATTACATTAAGTTGCAACATATCACTAGCTAATATGTTATCCAAACCATGGTACGATGCCACCGCAAAAAAAAAAAAAGGTACGATGCCTCTACAAATTCTTTGCCATCAAACCTCAGCAGAGCTCGGGCGCTGGTGACTGGTGACCTGCCTTTCCCCGGTAAAAAGAAGTGCTGGAGCTCGGAAGAACACGTGTAAACAGAACGAGCGGCATGCAAAATTGGCAAATTCCGAATTCAGGAACTCCGTTTTGCTCTTCTGCCCGAACTAGGGTGGCGTTCGGTTCCCCCCTCTAAAGTGCCCTCTAAACTTTACCCCTCTAAAATAAAAAGAATCTTACTCCCTCCGTCTCAAAATAATTGTCGTTTTAGCTCTCGACACGGAGATTAAGAAAAGTTGGTAAAGATAGGTGCGCAGAAAACAAGAACGAGAGAGATAGAGATAGAGGTGTATTGGGAAGAGAGAAAGGTGCATCAGGAAGTGAGAACGACAATTATTTTGGGAAAACTGGATGAGGCTAGGATGCCAAGTAAACTGGGACGGAGGGAGTACTATTTAGGGGTACTAAATAAAATTTAATTATAAAACCTTTCTGCAGATGAGCGTTATTTTTCGACGAATCTAACGAGCCTAATTAATCAATGTTTTGACACAGTAATGTTACAGTAACCATCGTCTAATCGCCGCTTAATTACCCTCATTACGTTCGTCTCGCGAAATAGAGAGGGGTCCTGGACTTAGTTTTGTAATTTGACTTTGTTTGGTACACATAAATCGTGCCGACATTATTGATGTAACAGCTACAGTAACTTTATAGTCCTCTAAAACGCATCCGAACGCCACCTAGGTGAATGTTCAGAGCTCAAAGAGCGATCTGCAAAGTGATTTACCGCCACAGTGAGGTGGCACCACCGCTCCATTTCCCCAGAAAAGCTGCAGCTCCGTACTCCCGGCGCCACCGCAGTTTGGCTTTTACCGGCCGGGCCTTTTGATCCCGCGACCAATGGAAGCGCCGTCTTTTTCACCCCCTGCCGCCGCTGCCCGATGCCAAAATCCCCGCGCGCTTGTCTTGTCCCCGCGCCTGCCGCTGGGGACGCGCGCTGCGAGCGCCGAACCAAACCGACGCCCACGCCGCCCGCGCGCACACGTCGCGCACGGCTTCGGCTGCAGGCACGCACCAACCGTGGGCGGCAGGCGCCGATCACCTCGCGCCGCGGGCCAGCTGCTGGGTGGCGGTTCGATGACACGCCCTCGCCGTGCGGCCCGTGCCCGGCTCTTGCTTTTGTTTCGTCTGTCTGTTCAACTTGGTTTCATGGGCGTGACCTGAGCTTGACCACCGCCCCGTTCCGGCCAGGGGGAGTTGCGGCGGATAGGAATAGCGGGATGACGTGCACAGTTTGGTTGTAAGCTCGATCTGCTAGTCAAAGCGAAGGCTAAGAGACATTAAAGAACTGTCGATGTTTCAAGTTCAGAATGAAACCAAACATTGCTAAGCAAATGAGAACTGTCGAATAGTATACTAGTAGTATACTTTTAGCCGGAAAATCCAACTTCCAGTGGGCTGTAAGAGCATCTCCAGCAGAGAACCAAAAACTGGAAACCTAAAACAAGTTTTAGGTAGAGGAGAGAGAAGATTCTTAGAAAAATTTTGCCCTCCTCTCCAGCAGACCACCCAAAACTGAAAACCTATAAAGCATTTTTAGAATACTCTTCAGTTCAAGGGGCGTTTTATAAAAATGTCAAGACACATACAAACTACGAATAATTACAAGTTTTGACGAGGTCTTTTTTGCAAAAAAGCCAGGCCATGGCCTTATCCACTCCACCGTCGTCCCTGCTTCCTCCCCCGCTTCAATCCCATCCGCCGCCGCCGACCCGATCTCGAGCACCGCCGACCCGACCTCGAGCCCGCCGCCTCCCCAACCTCATCCGCCGCCGCCACTATCTCAAGCGCGCCACCTCCTTGGGCTCATCCGCTGCCGCCTCCCCAAGCTTGTCCTCCGTCACTCCCACGCATCCCGGCGAGCCGCCGCCCCCACGCGCTCTGCCTGCCCTCACTCCGACGCCGCACAGGGCCGTCCTCCTCCCCTCCTTCATGTCGATTGCCCTCCTCCTCCTCCCCTCCTCCATCAGCTCGCCCCCGTGACCCGCCCGCCTCGTTCACCCCCACGCGTCGTTCTCCCGGCAAGTCGCGTGCACGCCGGAGCTGGGCGGCGGCATGCGATGAGGAGGAAAGGAGGTGTTGGGGACCTTGGCGGGCGGATCTGGTGGGCGGCGGCGGGTTTTGGTGGGCGGCGGCGGTCGGAGCTGGCGGGGACGAGGAACGGCGGTGGCGGGGGAAACTTCCGTGGCTGGCGGTTGGTTGTTCCCGCGCAGGTGAGTTGGTTTTAGGTTTCCTGGATGTGGAAATGTAAATATGGGTTGAGGAGAGAGAAATTTAGGTGAAAACCAAAAAATTTTAGGTTTTGGTATCCATTTAGGTGATCTGCTGGAGCAGTTTTTTGGTTGTTTTGACAGGTTTTAGGTATTGGTATCCTCTTTTGGTTATCTGCTGGAGATGCTCTAAGCCTTTAACATGCATGGATGAGCTGTACCAAGACGTGCGCCGAGTCTGGATCCCGGTTGCCTGATCGACACCAGACAAACTCAAGTTGTGGAACACGCTTGGTTCGTCCTCCTCTGATCCCGGTCGCGCGCACTTCCTCGCTGCTCGGGCATGCCGCATGCTTAACCACGGTCACGTCTTAACCCCGGCACCATCGCCGAAACCTAACCCGAGCCTCGAGCCGGAACGGCCCCCTTGCTCTCGCGCCCTTTTATTAGCACACAGAGTACAGCACACAGTCTCGCGAGAACAGAAAGCAAACCGAAAAAGAAGCAGAGAGGGGGAGGGATTAGGGAAGGGAGGACCTCACTCCACACTACACTCCCGTCTCCCAGCCCCAGTGCTTTCTCGGATCGTGAGAAAAGATCGCAGGAGACTTGTGATTGTATAGGAAACATCTCGTCTCAGACTCTCAAGTCTCGATACGCAGAAGTGGTACATGGATCACGGCAGAGAACAGAGACGAGCCGGAGAGCAGAAGTGGAGGCGCTCTTCCTGCCCTACGGTTCCCTTCTCGCAGTAAGGGAGTCGGTGTCCGCTGAATTCCACTTAAACTCGCAATGAAGCGGCCCCGCGGCAGCAGTCCCTCTCTCCTTCCTCTGGCCAATCCGGATGGTAATTCCTGTTGTTTCTTTTCTCTTGTGGGAATCGTCGTTTTGACTCTGAGATGGTGTTGTGGCAGAAAGATTGATTCTTTTTTGTGCGTGTTTGATTAGATGATGGCTACGGCGGGGTTGGGATGGAGGCGGACGGGGATGCGGAGGAGGAGATGATGGCGTGCGGCGGCGGCGGCGGCGGCTACGGGGAGAAGAAGCGGCGGCTGAGCGCGGAGCAGGTGCGCGCGCTGGAGCGGAGCTTCGAGGTGGAGAACAAGCTGGAGCCGGAGCGTAAGACGCGCCTGGCGCACGACCTCGGCCTCCAGCCGCGCCAGGTCGCCGTCTGGTTCCAGAACCGCCGCGCGCGCTGGAAGACCAAGCAGCTGGAGCGCGACTACGCCGCGCTCCGCCACTCCTACGACGCCCTCCGGCACGACCACGACGCGCTCCGCCGGGATAAGGACGCGCTCCTCGCCGAGGTACGTGTCGGCACGACGAGCGGCGCTGGTTTTTCTTCTCCACGTATACGTTCGTAATGGCTGATCCTGTCTTGGTGGGGTTGTCGGAATTGTTGCAGATCAAGGAGCTGAAAGCGAAGATGCCCGACGAGGAGGCCGCGGCGAGCTTCACGTCGGTCAAGGAGGAGCCGGCGGCATCCGACGGGCCGCCTCCCGCGGGGGTAGGTTCGTCCGAGAGCGACTCCAGCGCGGTGCTGAACGACGCCGACGCGGCTGGTGCCACGCCCCTGACAGAGGCGACTCTTCCGGAGATACAGGGTACTCTTCTTGACTCGCCCGCTGCCGTGGCAAGCACAGCGGTGGCGGCTGCGGCTGCGGCGCGACACGGTGAGGTCTTCTTCCACGGGAGCTTCCTCAAGGTAGAGGAGGACGAGACAGGGTTCCTGGACGACGACGAGCCGTGCGGCGGGTTCTTCGCCGTGGAGCAGCCACCGCCGATGGCGTGGTGGACTGAGCCCACGGAGCACTGGAACTGAGGCGGAGCGGCAGCTCAGACTCGGGATCTGGGCCGAGCGGTGGGGGAATAAAGAATGTGGAACGTTGCAAAAGGGCTATCCTGCAAATTTTGTAAAATTTAGAGTTGTGCCTGGTCCTTTTGTCAAATTCTCGCGCGTATTAGCAGTAGTATTGGTGATCTAGTGATCCAGTAATCTAGCTCGGTCTCAGATAAGAGCACTCGGTTACGCTTGGACTCCAATTGTCCAATTGCAATCCTATGTAAAAAAATGCAAGAAAAAATAGGGCCATAGCTCTCAAGATTGACAGAGACAGTGAAGATCCAGGAGTGTAGGGGAAGACCGAGCAAGGAAACGGCCATTCTATGGGTCACTGTCCGTGGGGCCACGGCCACGTGAGAGGCCGGCATTGGCCTCCAATTGACATGCCGGACCCAGTGACGACGATCCCCGACGTGAACGTGCTTGGCCGGCCGTGCGCTTCCGCCCTCCTATGGTCGTCGCTGCGAAAGCGTGGCTCCTTTGGTCGATCAGTGCTTTCTCTGTATCTGGTGTGGAAGTTTGCAAGTTGCAGCCAACACGACTTGGAGATGGCGATAGTTTCTGTGCTCGTTTTCTTGTTAGGAGCTTCGAGATCATTTCCACTTTTGTTGAAGCACTGCAGCACATGTTTACAGTATTAAATAATCATCTATTATATACAGTAGCGGCATACTCGGCGACATCCAGCATAGTTGGAGATTCAGTGCTCGTTTGCTAAAGCCATCGAGTGCAGTAGAAAGTTTCTGCATGTGATGATGCCGATCAGTTGGTAGTAGTAGTACCACACTAGCGGCAGGTCGTTGAGATCATTCCGGCGCCGTTGTTGCATCGAGTGGTACGTGGTACTCTTGATTTTCGGCTGTCGGAATGAGTACCAGCATCGGCACAAGAAGGTTAAATAACAAGACTAACAGGGTCCTTCACCGTCCTAGTACCCAGATTTTATATTACCAGTACTGCGGATCAGGGTGACTGCTGTGCATAGAACAACCATTCTTCAAATTTCGTGTGTTCTTTGTTTATGTTTCCCATAGCCGCAGATTATCTGCAGGATTATTCAATATTGCTGTAATTTTATCCACATGTAACAAGCTAGAATCCAACTAGTACCATGTACTGTTGGAGGATTCTGAGTCTATGAGCAGATCAAATCGCCCGGCTTGTCCTTGGCTGTGGAGTATGGAGACGACACAGAAGAAAAACAGTATCTTGAAGGCATGAATTTGCTCAAAGACGTTTATAATTGGGTTGAAATTCAAATTGGATGTAGCCTATTTTTGTAGCCAGGACAGCTTCAGGAAAATTAATGAAAACGGTGCGATGTTGTCACAAATGTTTGTGATCTGCGCGACATCAACAAAACCTTATGACAAGCAGCGATGAGCTCAATTAAAACCTTCTACAGCCTGACAGGTGGTTTGTCCGCAAATTTTTTCCTGCCTGTATTCGTCAGTCGTTTTCTTCCATTTGTGGCTGGAAGATCAAGACAGCAAATGCGAAAAATGTCGATATTGCGGCTGCACGACCAAGAGAGTCATGGTGCGAGAGAGTTATCTTTGCTGTTAAGGAAATGACATGGCGCCGATTATGTCACATACATCAAAAGCACAAAAAATGCTCCTATGCATGTCCCGCACGCATTAACCTTGCGTCCATTTGTTTCGACTTAAAAAGATTCGAGCTACTCTTCATTCGTAGCGTGTGGAGATAGGCATCCTGCCCTCTTCGATTCTCCATCAATCACAGTTCACAAATGAGTTGGACGTGTATGGCCAAAAACCAACAACATCGTGAGGTGACTATCAGTAATTCATACTCGTTTTTCTTAACTTGTTTTTAAAAACTTGCTCGTGAATCACGGTTTGAAGAAGTCGTAGTGACTTTAGTATATACCTTTTTTTTGTCCAAGGATATAAACGTACATGAGAGCCATGTGAGGTGATAGATACATATGTCATAGTTGAATATCTTGAAGCGTTCTAGCAAAAAAAAAAAAAAAGAGAGAGATTGAAGCGTACAATTCGCCTTGGGTCGCAACCATGTACTGAGCCGACTCGGTATATCAATTTTGTGATCAAGTAAGGTCATCGGTCAGCAGCATGTATAGGGACACTGCCCATTGGGCGCGGAGCAAGCATAACAGAAACCGTCAACGCCCCAGCTAAATTTTCACCAAAAAAGAAAGAGAAAAGTCTAATTCACCTCCCTCAACTATTGGGGGTAGCGCAATCTACACCTTGAATTAGAAAACCGGGTAACCGCAGTCCTTCAACTATAGGGGTGGGTGCAATTTGACTCCCTGGGCGGTTTTCAGGGCGGTTTTGTCCGACGTGGCACCGTGGGTCCCACAAGTCAGGTGCCACGTCATTTTTTTTTCTTTTCTTTTTTTTTTCTTTCTTCCCGCTGAACGCCAGCGAGGTGCGGCTCCTCCACGAGAGCGGAGAGCTCCGGCGCGTCCTCGTCGGCGCGGCGCCGGCGCCGCCCGCGCCCTGCGTGTCCTTCGGCGGCTCGCGGTTCACGCCGTGCGACGCCTACGGGGGCAGACACCGCCGGTTCAGCGAGAAGACCGGCAGGTTCCGCATCTGCGCGGCGTGCAACGAGAACGGGCTCATCCGGTGCGCTGCCTGCTGCTCCGGCGGCTGACGTGCGCGTGTACGTCCCGTCTCGATTGGAGCCGTTCCAAGTGGAAGAGAAAGATGCTTAATTGCCGATGGATCGACAGCAGCACCGGGAAGCAATCCAATCAGATAGCAGCGGGAAGCAATTGAATAGGTGAAGTATTCAATCCCTCGACGCGTTGAAGCAATAAAGGAATAAAGTATTCACCTGCTTTGACGCGATGATTGGGTCTAAATTCAATCGAATCCAACGGGATCGTGCTTCTTTCTCGCCATCCGCCACTCCAAGGACGAATAGGTGAGCTAGGAGGCGGTCTACGTGGCGCCAGGAGAGCTGGAATCGCACGGCCGCCTGGAAGAAGAGCTTGCGGAGAAGCGGCGGTTGAGGACGGGAAGCACGGAGCGGCGGCGGTTGAGGGCGTCGTCCGACGCGTTCTGGTGCTGGTACAAACACCGTGCAGAGGCGGAGCAGCGACGCGGTGGCGAAGAGGCGACGCGGCAGGATGGCGTTGAGGCGGCGTCGGTCGAGCCTGCGGGCGACGGCCACTCGGCGAGGCAGAGCGCGCGGCACGGCTTCGGGTCGGCGGCCAGGGCCTGGAGCCCCGCCGTCGCGCAGCTGGGCACGGCGAGGGAAAGAGGAGAAGAAAGGAGGAAAAAAAAAAGAAAAAAGAATGACGTGTCATCTGACACGTGGGTCCCACTACGCCACGTAGGATAAAACCACTTTGAAAACCGCCGAAGGAGGTAAATTGCACCGAGTGTATAAGTTGGGGGACTGCGGTTACCTGGTTTTATAGTTGGAGGGAAAAATTGAGCTACCCCCGATAGTTGAGGGAGGCAGATAGGACTTTTCTCAAAAAGAAACAGCCCTAGCTAATTGGGCCCAAGAAACGTGGGCCAAACGACAGCTTACATAAATGCTCAAATGACTCGAAGCCCAGCCTATTGACAAGTAGTAGGCCCCAGGGCCCAGGACAGCAATCGTGTCTGGGCTACGGGCCAAAAAATTTTGGGCCCGCAGCTATCGAATGTGTTCATCAATGAATGAAAGGCAGTGGCCCCGGAATTATGGCGTTGCTCGGAAGCAACCCAATAAAGAAGCGTTGCACTGCGGTGCTAAGAAGAAGAAGAAGAAGAAGAAAAGACCCCACGAACAGTGGAGAGCGCGGTGACAGCGATGGGGATTGCCGCGCCGGCGCTACGGATGGGCGAGGCTTTGCTGGACGGCGAGCGGAGTTGCGGGCACCGCGCGGATTGGTCGTGCGAACACCAGTGTCTGCGATACAGAGAGAACGAAACGCAGTCAGGTAGGGATAGGGATGGCAATGGGTGCCCGTTACCCGCGACCCGACGGGTTTTTCTCCTATTAGGAGACGGGTTTGGGTGAAATATTGCACCCACGGGTCAACTAATGTGGATAAAGCTTGACCCAATGGGTGAGCCGGGTTCGGAGACGGTTTGATAAGACCCGAACCCGCCACCCGTGGCCACCCGCCACCACTCATTATTCAATTTATTTATATTGTCATATTGTGCCTTGTGTTGCATACTTGCTTATATGCTCAAGTGAGTCATGACTTTATCAACTCGATGATTTGGGTTTGAACTATAAAACATGTTTTTGTGTTATTTCGCTTGTATTTGTTCAATTATGTCATTTTCTAGACAATAGATATGAATTTTTACTTATGTTACGCTTAAGTAAAATTGAAATGCTTGGGGGTAATGAGTATCCGATGGGTGAATTTCACCCGATGGGTTTGCGTTTGGGTTAAAATCTCCACCCATGACTTTTATTGGGTTATCCAGCGGGTGTTTTCTCTCTTCGCGGGTGTGGGTCTGAGCAGGCTAAACCCAACGGGTTTTCACCCATTGCCATCCCTAGGCAGGGAGAAGGCGGGCGGAGCCCTCGACGCGGGTGCTTCGGTGCAGGCCTAGCCACTGCAAAGGAGCGGAAAAGACACCGCGGCCCATCGTTATTCGTTCCGTTTGCGAATTGTGTCATGGCCAATGCACACATCCAACCGCTGCCACAAAGTCAACGGAGCGGTTAACTTTCCGGTACTTTTCGCCTCTAAATCACCAATAAGCGCAAGGAGGCCGTCGTACCGAATCCGATACTGCTCGCTACAAACCACTGTTTTGTTTTGAAACTCGCGTATCGCTGTATCGCCGTATCATATCGCCGTAACGGTATCCCCGTATTGGTGATTCTTAGCTTTTCACGGCCGAAGAAGGGAATGATCCCGATTGGTGACTCGATCGTGGTCCAGAGTAGTGGCCTATTTCTCGTTCCGCGCAGATAGGAAAAACAGTAGTAGCGGTTTTCTAAGCTGAAGCTGACGTCCAGGATTAGTCGACAACTCGACATCTAGACAACTTGAGTAATGAGCGGCCGTGTGAGCCATGCATGGCGACAGTGACAAGCAACGTTGACGAAGTCGATCATCCAAAGCCCGCCAAAAATGTCCACAGACGGAAGCCGATTGATTCTAGATCCGCGCGAATTAAGGGTAATAAGAGTGTAAACGAACGACATTGGTACCTTCCGTTGAATTATCTTCCGAAGTGCTAAATCAGCCGCAAAGAAAACCAGCACTCTCTCCTTTGACATAAAGTTAGGGCCGGCCCTACCAGCTTTGGGATCTTCTTTGCGTCCCCATTTCGCTTTTCCTGACGATTTGACTTGCTCACTGTCGATTTCTCGCTTTCTAAATTCGCGGTGGACGCACGGCGCGTCAGCTTTTGATAAAGTACAATCCAGTCGTCTTCCTCAACCTTTGGTTCGGGTGGGCCGGACCGTATGTAGCCGGGCGGTCGCCCCCACCGAAAAGAAAAGCTTTGACGAGTGGCAAACGCCGTGGCGCGCGGTCCAGGAATTGACGGCAACCGTGGAGCACTGGGCAGAAGAGCCGAGCCGGACCACCGGCTAGCTTGAGCGCATGCGATCTTTTCCCCGGAGCCAGCCTGCCGCCCGCAGCGGCCCAGGCGTGGTCTATTCCCTCCCTGGCGCCGCTCAACTCGGTCCTGCGTGCATTCGTCTCGTGAAAACTAGCGGGGTACGTGACAACTGTTTTGGTGGGTGACAGAATGATCATCCGTGTGATCCGTGGCGCCTGCGCATGGAGCCAACAGGGGACATGTGATTGCTCTGGGACCGTAGCTATGTTGCCGGTCCCTGCACTCCAAGTTGGAGTAGTACAACTACTGTAACCGGGTCTTCTACTCTACCGTACGTACATGACTGTCTTGTGGTATTAGTATATGGTAGTATAAAATAAATCTGCGGTACTGTCACGTGCATCACTCATCAGTCACCCCACCGTGTACGGCCAGCTTTGACCAAACTCCCTCACAGTTCATCTCACACTCTCGTCCTCGATTGGGTGGTCATCAAGGACTCAAACAGAGTACTCCTAACTAACACTACTCCAAACTGACATGGAAACAAAGAGAAGAGAGAGTATGCAACGGACATGCATCAAAGTCAAGAGCATGGAAACGATAAGAAAAGATCCATCCGGCTCGTGTCGGCTCCCGAAAGATTCCAAGCGAGGTGTCACGAGTCTCCACATGGATTTCCCGCCAGCCGTGCGCCTGTCCGCCGCACAAGCACAGCTCTCGCACTCGCAGCTGCAGTCGCCACGGACCCCGGTCATGGGCGTTCCGCGGATCCGTTGACAGGACAGGGCCGACGGGGCCACCGGACAGGACAGGGAGAATCGCGGATTAAATGCCTTTCTGTAGCGGCTGCTAGTTTCTGTTAAACCGTAGTAATTTGGTAATGGCCGTCCCAAATGACGAGGTTTCTGTTTAAAATTAGTACGCAGGTGTTAACGAAAGCTGATTGTCCAATGGCCATACGGCTTGATTCCGTTTCACGTGATATACCTACTACTACTGCCCCGTAGTAATCACGAGGAGGAGGAACCATGCCGAAAGCGTGGCCGGTCCTCCGCACCGTGCGTGCCATCAATCGCGACGGGGGTCCCCGTCCCGGCCAGGTCCGTCGAATGCTTCGTGATTAAGGGAAGCCGGTTGCTCCTCTCAGCTCAGCTAACCACAAAGATTAGCGGGTGACAGAGCCTGGCGCCTCAAAGATTCCGGTGCCAGCCACCACGGATCATCAGTTGTTAATGACACTGCCTAACACGGCTGCCCGACAATGCGAGGCCAACCTGTTCCGCGCAGGCATTCCTCTCCCTCTGCCGATCCGGGCGGGGCAGACAGCTAGCTGTGTGTTGGGAATTCTTCATCATAGCAATAAAGAATCCCGACACAAACAATCAAGAGACACTCCAGAGACAACAGAACAGCATTTCATTACAGGGGTGTGATCTCTCCTGTTCCGTCCCGTCCCACGGAGCCCGGGGGCGGGTATTTATAGGGGAGGCCAAGGGTTATTTCGGCACGACCAAATTACCCTTGGCCACCCACTATATTCGTGGAATATTCTGTACAACATGGTCATAAGGGTACGAACGGCATTTCCGTTTCACGACGGAAACCCTAGCTAGGTGACGTCATTCGCCGGCCCAACCCTTGGACGTTGTTACGCGGGGCTTCATCTCCTTCAGGGACTGCCGCCATTCTTGGGCGCCACTCCTGGTTGCCGCCGATTCGTCGCCGGCGGTTGGGCCTTGTCAGATAATGTCGGCGACCCGATATAGCAACCCCTAGGGCTGCCGCCAATTCTTCGGCCGAAGCTCGAAATGTCGGCAGCTAGGTTTCCTGCAGTCATAAACCAAAGGCAGAAAAGGGGTGTCGTTATTATCGTAAATACCGATCCCCAACAGTAGCCCCTCGCGGTTGAGGTCCGACTTCGGCGGGCAGAGACCGCGACACAGGATAGGAATTTTTACGAACGTCACCCCCAACGTCACCCCCCTTCCGAGGTTTCTCGGAAATCGAGGCGACGCTTTTATTATTTTTTACGAGAATCGAGGCGACGCCGTAAATGCGGCGGCGAGGCCTATAAATACGGGGGGAGGGGGGGCGGATAGCCCCGTGCTTTCGTTGATCTAGTCGATTTGCTGCCGCATTTTCCTTTGAGAATTTTGCGCCGCAGTTGTTGCCTTCCGGACTTGTGTCGAGCAGCAGCGAGTTTTTTGTTGTCGCTGATCCGGCTCGTCGCACTTTCTCTGCTGAAAGGTGAGTTCATCTATGCGCCTTGAGCTATAAATCTTTATTTGTGATTGATTGTAACATCATAGCTTGCATTCTAGATGGCTCGCGTTAAGGAGACCGCTCATCTTGTTGAATCTGACGAGGAGTTCCTCGCCGACTCGCCCGCCGCTAATGTTGAGGGAGACGCCGACCTTGGCGGGGCGAGCAAACCTGTTGAGGTTGACTCTGACGCTGCCGTGACTCCCAAGGGCTCCCAGGAGAAGGCCAACCCCGCCGCAGATCTGGAGGTTTTGGCGGCAGCTGCCTCCAAAGCAGCTGGAACTTCGGGCGCCCGCGGAGGTACTAAATCTGCCGCTTTTTTAGGTAAGGGTTTGGGGGAGTCGTGTTATTTTCTTGCATATCGTGAGTATACTCTTGCTGGGTGTGCAGCCAGAAGAGTGGGAGGCGCAGTAGATACTGGCTCTAGCGAAAGGGAAACCTTTGCTAACACCGACGACGAAGGCGAGGATCTCTCTGGTGTGCCGGCCTCTCCTAGTGAGCTGGTAGGGGAAGACTCCTGGGAGAAAAGCGGCATTGAGCCGACTTTTCGATTTGGGCCTTCTAAAGTCACTCCCGCAGATATCGAGAAGTTTGTCGCCCTGGGTTATTTTGAATCCGGAAAAGCTCGTGCTCCTGGCGGAGAGCAGATTCCTCGGCCCGAAAACAATGAAGCTATAGTTTATCGTGACTTCTATGAAGCTGGCCTTAGGCTGCCGTGTTTTGGCTTTTTAGTCCGTGTGCTGGATAGATATGGGCTTGATCTGCACCACTTGACTCCCAACGCCGTCGCGACGGTGTCGAAGTTTATATGGGCAGTCCGCAGTTATGGCTCGGCTCTACACTCTGATGCTTTCTGCCGCTATTACGATCTGAAGCATGATATGAAACCCGTGAGTTTCGATGGGGTGCAGTATTATCCCCAGTATGGCTGTTGCAGCTTTCAGCCCCGCACTTTCGTAAAGAAATCTAAGTATGAAAATGTTGAGCTTGTTGGCGGTCGCCGGAATAAATGGCCTGGGGATTGGCGGAGCCATTGGTTTTATGCAGAGGTTCCCGAGGAGACGAAAGACGATGGTAGCTCGCACTTTCCTCTATTCAGCCGCTCTTGTGCCCTACGGCCGGTGTTGTCGCCGGAATTCGTGGAATCGGAAGGTTTTACCAAGTGCTGCGACGCCTTTGAGACCGCGGTCAAGATGAGCAGCGCTAGAGATTTGGTGGAGGAATTCATAGCCTGCCGCATTTGGCCCATTCGGAAAGGTTGGAGTCCGCTGAAGATGAAGAATAAGCGGATTTCGAAACTAAACCTTAACTACCAGGTGCCGTCTTTTGGTGTGAAGAAACCTGAAGAGTTATCAGATAAGGATTTTGTTCGCTACGTTGAGCTGACTGCCGCAGTTATTTGCGGACCTTACACCGTGCTGGAAAAACAAGAGTGCGAGACCATGCTGATTTTCCCCAGCGAGTGAATCGCATCTTTGATGAGATGCAAGTGAAATACGGTCGTCGAGCTGTGATGTCCGTCAAGAAAGGGCGGCGAAAGAAAGGCGAGCTTGTTTATGGTGCGACATTCGTTGATAAACGCGGCTGGGAAGCAGCCTCCGCCCATCTCTATTTACCCGACGTGCCAGCCCCAACAGCTGGGGTCGGCTCTTCGGGCGCAGCTGCTGCCAAGGGATCTGCGGCGGCCCCAAAAAGGGCAGCTGGTTCCGCATCTAAGGGTGCCGCTAAGAAATCTGCGGCGTCCGGCAAGGCTGCCGGGAAAGTAAAGGCATCAGCTGGGACTTCGAGGGCTGCTGAGAAAGCTAAACGCCAAACTCTGCGGAAGATGCCTGCCTCTCGAGCTGCTGTTGTGCAGCAGGCCAGTGCCGCTATAAAACGGCGACGGGAAGACATAGAGCCGGTCATTGCTGCTGAGCAGATGGAGACTGGTTCCAGCGCGGCAGGTGCCGCTGATTTTGCTGAAGAGGTGTCAGTTCGGGAGGAGTGCAAACGACGCCGGAAATTACTAGCTTCAGCAGCTGGCGATTCTGACGATGAATTTCTAGACGACGAGCCTGAACATGACTCGGGGAATGCACGGGAGCAACCTTCGCCACTACATGAAGCTGAAGTTGAAAGTACTGCTGCTCCCACTGGTGGATTTAACTTGCCACGGAGCCCCGTGAGACTGCGACGCCGATGAGGCGGAAACCGCTCTTGCCGGCTTATCAGATGATGAAGAACTTGAGTTGCTGGACGACCCCGCGGATTCGCGTGCCGAACTTGGCCATGAGCTTGATGCTGCATTTGCTGGGATGAGTGGCTCCGATGAAGGTGCCGACTATTCCCTAAGGGGGACAAAATCTGCGGCAGCTTCCTCTCCCTTGACTAGAATCGATGATAATATTTCTTGTTCATCGGCTAACGGGAGTGCGTCTAGCAGTTCTTCTGAGACTAGCTCCTCTGACGCAGGTGAAAAATCTCCTGGTGCGGGAAAGCAAGAGGGAGATGCCGACATTCCGCCGTTGGCCGCTTTTGTCGAGATGACGAAGGCGGTGGATCCTCAAGGTTTTTTTTTGACCTCGCCGCTGTTTTTCGTTTATTTGATACTTGACAGTCGATCTGACTTTGTTTAATTTGCAGAGCTTTACGACTTCTTGACCAGGGCCGATAATGCTTCGGTCGCCGAGGTGCTGGATAAAAATGCGACGATGGTAATTTCTGCTTTTACACCTGTCGCTTTTTACTGTGACTTTCTATAGGTGTGATGCTGACGCGTGAATTTGCTGCTCTTGAGCAGACTCTTGCGGCGGCGCGCGCTCTGAGTCGTCGCTTTTATGGGTCCGAAGCCGCTTCTTCATCAGGCGACGTACTTGAACTGCAACGTGCGCTGAGGGACGAACGCGCGTCTTTCGACGCTGTTAAGGCTGATCTCACTGATCAGATTAAAAAGAAAGACGAGGCGTTGGCAGTGCTCCAGGATGTTATTCAGAGCAACGATGATGAGATTGCCCGCTTGAAGCAAGAACTGAAAAATGCGGGTGGGAAGCTTACTGCGGCGGAGGCGACTGCCAAGAGTGCCAAGGAAACCGCTCGCAAATTTGCTCGCAGTTTTTCCAGCGGCGCTAGTAGTGCACACGCTTCTTTCGGAGCTGCCCTAGCTACGATTGGCGGTGAGCCTAATCCTCTTCCTGCCACGTCAGGTTCGCTGACACCGGAAGTGTATTTCAATTTCCTGAAAGGGGAGTTTGGCGACCTTCCTGAGGCCTTTGAGCGGTTTGGTCAATTTGCGGCTCGCACGGCGTGCTCTGCGCTTCTGGACCTACTTGAGAAGCTGGAGTGCAAACACTTCAGTGCTTTGGCGCGCACTACCTACCCAGATTCTAATTTTGATGAGCCAACGCGGCAAGCGAAAGCAAAAGCGTTCGTTTGGTTGTGAAACGCTTCGCAAAAAGGTATTGGGGGGCGCACGGAATGGAAGCTTGCCGCCGATATGCGAATAGCAAGCTCGAGGAGGTAAAGCATACTTTTGTTTCATCGGGGACTTTGTCTTGTGAAAAATGATTTGCTGAACTTTTGTTTGCTTTAGATGAAGGCGGCGGCTGGCGCCGAAACTGCGGCGGAGAGCTCAAAGAAGCGAGCGGCTACTCCTGCCAATGAGACGCCGCCGGCGAAAGTTGCCCGCGTCGAAGTTATTGCGGGAGCTGAGAAGACTGCCGGTAAAGCTGGTTTGCCTGCCGCGATTGAAGCTTCTTTGCTCCTTGGCTCTCATTCTTTCCAAGGCATCTTTTGTTTCTGGACATTCCTTGGAGGTGTGGCCCTTGTCAAGTCCGTGAAACAGACAGTATGGCTTTTTTGGCTCTTGGTTTCGCGAGTTATGCGAATTGCCGCGACCCCTTCCTCGAGAGCGATTGTTTCTTCCTCCTCTGTGCTGGAAATTGCCGGCAGAACTGCTTGTGTCGGCTTTTTCTTCTTGGTTGTCGATATGATTGACAAGGTTGGAGTTCTGGCTCTGATTGTTGTTGCCACCTCTCCTAGACGAATTCCACTCCTGCTGCCTTTGGCTTGATTGGTTTTTCTTCGCCTGACGTTGCACACTTTGCTGCTCTAATCTTCTTCTGTGATCGTTGCCGGCTCTACAGAACTGATCGACCGTTGAGAAAAACTCTTCGAGTGTTGAAGGGCGATGCATGGGAAAGTGAGTGGCACAAGGGCCGGCTCGCAGCCCCCCAATTGCGGCATCAATTACAATTTGGTCTGGCAAATCATCAGTTCGGGCTTTTAGCTTGACAAATCTCTGGAAATAGTCTTGCAGGGGCTCTTTTTCTTGCTGAATACATGCTCTGAGTTCATCTGCAGATATAGATGTTCTGTGAAATCCTTGAAAATTTGTCGTCAATTTGTCCCTTAGGTTCTCCCATGAATATATTGATCCGGGCTTCAGCCTTGAGTACCACTCGAGAGCTTGATGCTCAATTGCGGTGACAAAGGTCTTGGCCAATACAGTATCATCTCCTCCAGCAGACGCTACAGCAGCTTCAAATGACATCAAAAATTGCCTTGGGTCGGTTGAGCCATTGTACTTTGATAAAGAGATAGGCTTGTATTTTGCTGGCCACGGGGTCAACTGGAGGCCTTCTGACAAGGGAGAATTCTTGTCGAATTTACTAACGAAAGGTGTAGATTTGCGGTATTCATTCCGAGGCCTATGATGGTCTTCGCCATTGTTGTTTGTTTCGAAATCAGGAGTCACCCGATAGTGTTCTCTCTTTGCTTCGCTATTTTGGCCCGTGGCGCTTGTCATTTCATCGAGCTCTTTTGGAGTTCGGCGACTGCCGCCTTTGCTTGTTCAATTTGCAGCCGGAGCCTTTCTTTCTCTCTGGCCCTCTCTTCGGAGATTATCTTCTCCTTTGTTAGCTTGAGTCTTTTTCCAAGTTGTTGTAAGTTGGAGAGCTGACGCAATTGCTTGTCTACTTCATCTTCCTCTGGATCACTTTCTTCAGGGTTGACTGTCGACGGTGGTTCCGCCCATTGCTTTCCGGCTTTACCTGCTTCGACTTCTCTGCTTCTTCACTGAGAGTGAAGTCGATGGTGCTTTTAGCGGCGATAACTTCATCAGTTGGCTGAATTCCGGCGGCCAAGCTTGCTTGCGCCGCGCCGGAAATTCGGTTGGCCTCGTCGGCCATTTGCCTTGCTTGAATGAATGCCCAACGAATTTCTTCTTCCGAGAATGCCGGATTGGGAGGGAGAATTTCTTCCTCTAAATCCGGCGGGTGGGAGCTGATGGTGGTTTTTGGACTAGGTGCTTTTTTCTTCCTTTGTGGCATCACGGGTGGTATTTTCGAGCAACACAAACGGTGGGCGCCAATGTTGGGAATTCTTCATCATAGCAATAAAGAATCCCGACACAAACAATCAAGAGACACTCCAGAGACAACGGAACAGCATTTCATTACAGGGGTGTGATCTCTCCTGTTCCGTCCCGTCCCACGGAGCCCGGGGGCGGGTATTTATAGGGGAGGCCAAGGGTTATTTCGGCACGACCAAATTACCCTTGGCCACCCACTATATTCGTGGAATATTCTGTACAACATGGTCATAAGGGTACGAACGGCATTTCCGTTTCACGACGGAAACCCTAGCTAGGTGACGTCATTCGCCGGCCCAACCCTTGGACGTTGTTACGCGGGGCTTCATCTCCTTCAGGGACTGCCGCCATTCTTGGGCGCCACTCCTGGTTGCCGCCGATTCGTCGCCGGCGGTTGGGCCTTGTCAGATAATGTCGGCGACCCGATATAGCAACCCCTAGGGCTGCCGCCAATTCTTCGGCCGAAGCTCGAAATGTCGGCAGCTAGGTTTCCTGCAGTCATAAACCAAAGGCAGAAAAGGGGTGTCGTTATTATCGTAAATACCGATCCCCAACACTGTGCGCAACCGTCACGAGCGCTAGGCTCTGCTCTGGCCTGGTGGGCTACTGGCCGCCGAATGATTGCGGCGGCGGCCGGGGGCGGAAGAGGCAGAGCAGAGGATGATGCCACTGACTCCAACCCAACTCCATTGATCTCGAGGCCACCGACCCGACGAGCTCGATTGGCGGAGAAGAATGATGGCCAGCGGAAGTGCCATACTTTAATCGACCAACCGATGCTGCTCTTCAGAACAGCATATAATTCTTTCCAAGAATTTTTTTGGCCACTTTTGAACTGGAAAGGGAGCGCGAGTTGGCCCTGTGGATACCTGCCGCTTATACTAGGGTTTCAGCTTTCACGAATACTACTAACTGCTGCATATTCCGTGGCAGGTAGATGGGATACTAACAGCATTTGTGTTTAGTTGGACGATGTTGTAGAGGCGCGACAATGGCTGGCCACCTGCAGAGAATAAATAAATATTGGAGTAGTGGTGTTTGGACAATCAACTTCAAAAGGTTTTCTCTCGATTCCACCGGCGAGCGAGCGAGCTGCGGTCGATCCGGCGACGTCAGGGGAGACAGCGAGAGCGATGCAACGATGGTTCGCAACTGACGTCCACGAGATCTCAGGGACCCGTTCCGTCGTACCACACTGTGCTCGATTATGAAAACGACGGAAAGCAGGCCCAGTGATAGCCACAGGCCATGACTCCTCCATGAGATGTGTTACTTGCGAATTAGCATTGTTTTGATTCAAAGAAATATATAAAGGCAAATTGTCTTGTTCTTTCACGTAGGAGTATTTATCTTGTGGTAGATATCCTCTTCAATTTCGTTTCAAGCAACGCGGATTTCGCGACAAAGATCTCTTTTCGGATAGAGAAATTTTGAGTGGGCATGCTTACATTCAGCACAGCAAACTTGGTAGTAGGTTACAAATTGACTGGGATCGTACCGGAAAAAAAAGGAGAGATTTGGAAGGCATTAAACAAAGTCCAAATGATTGACTCATAAGAGCTCAATTAAGCACCCAAATCTCAGCATTTTACTACACCTCGCCCCGTACTCCCTGTCACTACTTTTGTGCTTTACTACTCATATCTCTTCTTCTCTTTCCGGGCGACGGGGCGAACACGTCCGTTTTCTCTCTCTCTCTCCTCTGAGTCCTCTCCATCACACCACCACCTTCGCTTCCCATTCCCAAATCGAAAGGAGAAAACGAATTGATACTTCGCGCTCGTGCCCGCTCCCCACCTCGTCGCCGGCGATGGCCGACGGCGAGGCCTCCGGCGCGTACAGGGAGTTCAAGGCGCTGGTGGAGGCGGCGGACCGCAAGTTCGCGCGCGCGCGGGACCTGCCGCTTTACGGCGGCGGCGACCACCACAGCCGCAAGGCCTTCAAGGCGTACACGCGCCTGTGGCGGCTGCAGCAGGAGCGGCGCCGGGAGCTCGTCGCCGGGGGCCTCCGCCGCTGGGAGATCGGCGAGGTGGCCTCCCGGATCGGCCAGCTCTACTACGCGCGCTACCTCCGCACGGCCGAGCCGCGGTCGCTCGTCGGCGCCTACGTATTCTACGAGGCCATCTACAGCCGCGGGTACTTCGCCGCGGCGGCGGGCGGCGGCGCCGGGGACGGCAGGCACCAGGGCCTCCTGATCCGGTACAAGGAACTGCGGTTCATCGCCCGGTTCCTCGTCGTGGCCATGCTGATGCGGCGGGCCCAGGCTGTGGAACACCTCGCCACCCGCCTCCGCGCGCTCATCGAGGAGACGAAGTCGGCATACCCCGTAAGAAGTTTGCTTCTCTCACTTCGAATTGGGAAACCTGAGTGAAATCTATGTGCACGGGTGTGTTTGGTTCTTCAATTTTTTTTTCGAGTGGTTCTTCATTTGTGAACTAGGAGATTATCTACTTCCAAGTTAGCATTGAGTAATTTGGATTTTTTTTTTTGTTATTTCAAATTAGTGTTCGTCAGTCGTCACTAGTAATACCCCCAGTGCCCTTTGTTCAGGAAGGAAAATCCATAATGGGGATTGGATTGCTGTTAAATAAGGTTTATTTCTATTTCCGTAATTGACTATTTAATGTTAGCGTTCAGAGTTTTTTTAATTGTGTTGTGGCACTTAATATCTTGGTTTGCTTCCTGATTGTGCAACCTAGTTTTTCTTGTCTTTTTGCCAGACTCCATTGTACAAACCTAGTTATAGAAGAGAAAAGTACCCCTGTTTATTGTTTCATTTGATATTTGTGCCTAGTGACTGATCTAGTGCGACTAGTGCTACCGGTGAGTAAATGTTATTTCTTATGAAGTTTGGATGCTGGTAATGGATTGCATTTGCCTGCTCAATTACAGACAAATGATTGGCCCTTTTCAGTTGGTCAGATAATGTTTTGATTAATACAAAGAAAGTACGAACGAGTACAATTTTACAAGGGCCATTTACTTGTCAGAAACCGAACAACACATGATCATGTTTGTCCTTAATTGAGAGGCAAGGCATATGCGAGATGGTTGTTTAGTTATTTTTGGAACTTAATTATGTTTTGTACTCTGTCTGTGTTTCTTCATTGGTTTCCCGTTCATTCATTTCAATAAAGTATGTCATGTTAGCATGTTTTTAATCTGTTGAGGTTGCCACTCACTTTTCCTGGTACCAACAGTTTGACTTTGTACTTCTCAGAAAACCAACTTCAAGGAATGGAAGCAAGTTCTTCAAGAGCTTGGGAGATTTTTGAAAGCTGATGGAGCATACAAAGCATCTAGATCACTAAGATATGACAATTTATTTGATTCTTATCCGTCAAACCTTGCATCTATTGCACGATTCCATTCAAAAAGGGTCCTGAAATTGAAGGAAGCTGTGTTAACAAGCTATCGCCGAAATGAGGTTAAATATTCGATTATCTCACTGTCGCTATTCTTTTGAGCTCATCTGGTTTTCACTTGTCTTTGACAATACTACGCAGAATTGTCAAAATTATCACTCACAAGCTCCTTTGTTTTGGTACAATTTAGGTCAAGTTCACAGAGCTAACTTTGGACACATTCAGAATGCTACAGTGTTTAGAATGGGAACCCACTGGGTCTTATCAGATTGCTGCTAAAGAACTTACAGAAAATGGCACTGTAAGTGATCAGAGTGGGCCCTCTGGTCTGATTGATATCCACCTATCTGCAGAAATTTCTGATGGAAGCCTTCCTTCGAATCCTCAGAAGGCAATCATATATCGTCCTACAGTCTCCCATCTTTTAGCAGTATGTGTCTTACGCAGAAAAGTTTATCTTTTGCATGACATTTGGAGGCTCGTAAAATTCTGGTAGAATTGCATATCGTCTTGTAGTAAATGCTTTCCTCAGGTTAGGAACATGGATCAATGGATGACGATATCTATAAGCTATTTTTTAGAGTGTTTTAATCTAATGATGTGGTTGATGTTTCCTTGTTCCTTGTTACTAAGACAATGCTGTATGCATCCTGAGGAATGCATCAGTTAGCGGGTCAAAATGTTGGAACAGAATAGCATCTTGAAGTACAAGGTTGTAACAAAAAGATGGCAACTTTATACTATACTAAACAAATTTTAATCAGAAAGAGGTGGTTTCCTTCATCCCTGCTGCAACGTGGTAGTCAGGCCGTCCAAATTCCCTCTGCAATCGCATGATGTCGTTATACTTATGCCTTCACTGTGTCCATGGTTGGTACTGATGATACTGCCATTGAAGATTGTCTCATTGTTGATAATTTATCTGTGATATTATTTTATTATGCCTGTTGAGAAAAATATGGTTTCCTTTTTGTCCTCTAGAACCTTTGTTTTCATGGTGCTTAATTGTTATTTATGATGACAGGTACTTGCAACAATCTGCGAGGAGCTTTCTCAAGATAGCATTTTACTCATCTATATATCTGCATCAGGTTTGTTATGGCCTGGAACTATAGTTTGTATCGTAATTTTCGTTTTGATCACTTCTTACTCTTCTAACTTTATCACCCTTGCAGGTTTTGCTGAGCAGAATATTGCTTCTCAAAAGTATGCATCTAGCTCCTCGTCACATTCAAAGGCAGCTTCTTCAGATAATCATCTGTGGCTTGGTCCCCGTGGAAGTGGAGGTGAAGCTCTGATATTAAGATATTGTTATGATTCAAATTGTTTTTGTTATATTGGGTGGTTAACTAGACTGATATTTTTTTAGGATTACATCGTCTATTTTCTTATCCTGATGTTATCATCATTTTACAGGTCCAAACTATATTTATCCGGAAGATCTGATTCCATTTACAAGATATCCCCTGTTTCTTGTAATTGACAGTGAAAATAGCCATGCATTCAAGGCAGGTTTGTCAGAACTTAATCTTGGCGTGTTAGAAGAAAACCATTACCATTGTCCTTTGGCATTTTATTTTATTTTTTTAAATTCAACGCATCACCAAATTGTCCATGTCTTCCGTTATCCGTTACAACATATTATTTTTTCTCATTTTGAATGGCTGCACATTCTCATTTTCCAAATTATCTTATCCTAGTAAAACAAAATGGCAGCATATGCAGTAACAGAGTCAAGCGTTATTGTTATGTGGTTCTGGTTTGGTAACTGTTTGATGTTTATTTTTTTAAGATAACGGGAAAGCATCCTGGAACTGCTTGGATATGGTTGCAAGTCTTTTAGTTGTTTTTTTTTTTTTGAGGAAAGTCTTTTAGTTGTTGATGGCAGAGGATAGCTTAGGACTGATGTATAGTATTGTATGAATAGGTTGGATTTCTGATTGGAGCATGGATAGGGAATCATGGCTAATGAACTATCTGTTTGTTCGGTAAAAAGAAGAATTTTTTTTAAAGAATTATCTGTTTCTTCGGTTATAAAAAAGGAATTATCTGTTTAGAATGTCTAGATAAAATCTATGCATATCTGCTTTTGTATGAGATGAACCTTATTTTTTTCATAAAGTCTATTTAAAATTTGATGAGTTCTAGACTTGTATTCAAGATTATTGGGGTGGTTCTCTCCCCAGTCTGTTTGTGATAACACAGCATAACAGGCTTCTTTAATCTAATGAATGTTTTATAATTTTGCAGGCAATACATAATGCAGAGAAGGGAGAGCCAGCTGCTATATTGCTTTCTCCTAGGATATCTTCAGCTATGCCCGGTGCAGAATCCACGGCTCATGGAAGTCAATTTACATACTTCCTCACTGCTCCAATGCAAGCTTTCTGCCAACTAGCTGGAATAACATCTGACATAGATACAGTATGTTCTCTGTTTCAGGACTTGGCTATTCTTCATTCCCCCAAAAGAGTTCATTTCTATAGCCTGATTTGTTCTGATTGGTTTTCAGGATACATATGCTAACGCGGAAAACATACTTGTCTCCGCTTTGGAAGAATATGAAGGAATTCTTTGCACTTCTGTTGGATTAAATAATGTCTGGGGACAAATTTTACCAGATCCTTTTCTCAGAAGGCTGGTTCTCAGGTGTGCATTTTTGCTGTAACATAGCTTATCAATGTTTCTTGGAAAAGGTGTCTTGGCTTCAAACTTCTAATGAGCAGAAATCGAGAACAAACCTGATTGTTAAATTGGTTGCATGTCTTCTTTGTGCATGAAATTTATATTCTAATCCAATTCGTTTTTCCCGTTTATTCTGGGAAACTCCTAAAGCATACAAATTTTGAGCAGGAGCTGGCAGAAAATGTAGTATTTCCTACAAATTGGTGCTGTACCATTTCTCTTACCTACTTGGTTCTGAATGGCTAGGAATGCTGAGAATGGCTACTAACCAAGTATAGGCACTAGAAAGATCCATTAAATGCTTGGCGCTGACATATCCAGGGTTGTGTGGGGATTTAGGGAATGATTTTGGCCTGACGGAGATGGACTATGCCCTAAGTACATATATTGTTGTTTGCTAGATAAACTGGCATTGCCTATTCTATGAGTCATTCTTCATATTTTATAGTTCATCGACGTCCTAAAAGGCAATATACTTTATGTTCCCTAGCAAACGTTCTACAAACATTCTTCGATTTGAACTTGACTGTTTCTTTATATTGCACCTTTTCCCTTTCCTAGTCTTGGATAGGGTATGTTTGTGTAATACAGGATTGAGTAGATAACCTTGCCATGGACATCTAGACTCTCAACATTACGTTTCTTGAACATTTTCGATTCAGTTGTTTGCATACTGCATTTGTTAGTCCTGCAGTGAACCATGTTGGACTTGCTCTGATCATTCTCTGCATCTGCAAATTACATTGTTCATTGCAGGTTTATTTTCTGCCGGGCAGTGCTCTTCTATTTTCACCGGGAAGAGCATGAGCAACATCTACCAACATGCCTACCTAGTCTCCCAGAGTCGGTCTCTCCAAATGCGGAAGCTATCAAAACTCCTATCCTTCTCCTTGCTGAAAACCTTGTCGTCAGCAACCGGTTTCACTTTCGAGATTCCACCCGCAATAAGAAATGATCAAGACCAATAACTTAAGCCGTCTGTAGATACCTAATGGTAAATATAGTCCAGCAATTTGTTGATTGTTTCTCATTTATACAGCCAATGGAGAATGACTCAGTATCAACAAGCTGCTGCAGCAGCAGCAGCCTGGATGGGGCTGAAATGGTGATGTGAAGAATTTTGTCAGCTGTTTCATCTCCGTTGCGCATTTGTACAAGTTTGTTTAGGTGTTCTTTGCTTTGCGCTAGGCGTTGTAGCCATGTAGGGTTTGTCTTCAGTTTCCTTTTGGGTTGTGTTAGAGAGGGCAGTTTGTAAGCTGGAAGAGGCGTTTTTTCAAGTACTCTGGAAGGCAGATTATTTTGTAGGGTTCAGCGTTGGTTAGCTCAGCATATTGAAAGTATTTTGCATTTCCGTCTCATCCTTTGCATTTCTTTTGCATCGTGATACGTTTGTAAACATTGTTTCATCTTCTTCAGAACTGCTGCGACTAAATTTTTCTGGGCAGTTGTTCATTGATGGGATTGTTTACGTAACTAAAGTTTGGCAATTATGAAATCTTTGTCTAAAACCCTGTGACAATTGTGCTTCTTCATGCCAAAGACAAATTTGTTGGTAGGCATTCTACCCTGTGTCAGCTGAGCTAATGAGGTGCTTTTTCGCTTACGATGTAGCACCCCTACGTTTCGCAGTTCCAGCCTGAAGCTCTACTCCGTTTATCAGGAGTAGAATAAGCTTGTCTCCGCATGACCGCATAGCAGTGTTATTTTCTTGGACTCATAATGCACTTACTACATCGTTCGCTCACGGTTTCACACGCACGCATCTGGCAACTTTCTCCACCAATGAGGCATGCAGCAGCCCCACCGCCTGTGCTATGCGTTGTATACAGGACGGACAAGCTCATAGCAGGTTGATTGGCTTTCTAGTTTCTTGCTGGTAACTTGGCATGAAGCAGCATCTGGATGTGCGCACTAGTTACTTGCACCCGGACTGGCTGTACCATTGATGCAAGCTTCGGCTAGCTATACCTTATCATAGGGTTAATTATTTTTGCACTAATCAGCAGGCAATGAGCACACCAGTTCTGAGTCTGACACCACTGTTATAGATAGGCGCAAAACACACGCTACCAAAACCCTATCAATACTGATAGTATATCAGTAGTACCATATCATGGGCAAGCTCTTCTGAGATGAAGAGCCACCGGAGCTCAGAAGTCCATGACGCGGTACGGCGCCACCTCCTTAGCCGCCGTCGCCGGCGAGCCATTGGCGACGCGGCAGTTGCGCCGTACCTCCCCCTTCCTGGGGTTCTGCAGCTCGCCCATCTTGATCATCCCCTCCGCGAAGGCCCTGAAGAAGGCGTCCTGGTTCCGGCTGAAGAGCTTCACGATCCTCCGGGTCCTCGCGTTGTCGGAGAAGAGCGTCTGGTCCGAGTTGAGGAAGCCGCGGAGGGCGACGAGGTCCTTGAAGTAGCGGTTGTCGAAGACGAGCGGGGTGGCGTCCATGCCGCCGGTGACCTCCTGGTCGCCGTCCGGGGGGCAGAGCGAGTCGAGCGCGCCGCGGTAGGCCGCGTCCATGTTGGGGTCGGGGCGGCCGGAGCCCGACTGGTTGTAGAGGCGGTGGACGATGGAGAAGCAGCGGGCCTTGCCGATGGAGTGCGAGCCGGAGAGCGCGACGAGGTCGGCGACGGAGAGGTTGAGGCCCGCGAAGAGGCGGATGAGCGCGCTCGCGTTGGCGCGCGGGCTGGGCATGATGTCGTCCGCGTCCTCGTGGCTCGCGGCCAGGCTGTCCTCGCGCCCCAGCCTCACGGCCCAGTTGGGCCCACCGGTCTGCAACACAAAGAAAACAAAAGGATTATTACAAAGTCAAACCAATTTAGCCGGATGACTTTGATGACTCATCGTTCAGTTTAGACTTCAAACATGTAATAGAACTAGAACCGCTCTTTCTCGAATCCAATTTCGCTTTGTGATGGTGACGGATGGCGCTGCCTTCGTGTGATGTCATGCTTTTCTTTGTTTTGTTAAATGGCGAGTGTCCTCAGATTGACGAGTGGAGCGTTAGCATATTGCTGACCCGCAGGCCACACCAGCAGCTACAGCTGCTAGAACGGCAGCCGTTTCATGACCCGATCAATCTACCACTAGAGTGACTCGTTTTTCAATCCAAAAAACTGAAATGATTGACAAATTTGCATGCCCCTGGTATTGCAAAGTACTAACAGAAAAGTACAAATGCGAGACTATGGTATCTCCTGCATCAACCAACCCCACGGCAGCAAGACTTAACTCGCCAAGGGAAAACGAACAAAAACTCTTTGTTGGCATAGTGACAATGTGCATGGCAAAGTACTCCCAGGTCTCGTCCTCTTGTCTCTCTCGATCCTTCAGCTAGAGCTCTGAATTTATCGGGGATGACAAGGGGAGAGCAGGCAAAGTACGGGCTCCTCCACCGAATCGTTACCCGGATCAGCAAGGCGAGAGAATCTCACGCCAGCGACGGAGGGTCCGGCTGCCGGCACATTCTCGGCCATTCTCAGCGACGCGATCACGCGATACGAGCTGTCTGCGCTAGGCGACGGATCTGCCTGCAGACGCTCGGCTTTGGACCTGTGGGCCTTGCCTTTCCCGGCAGGTCGCGCGTTCAATGCTCCTGCAAGGACCTGGCTGTCGGCCTCCGGGGAGGTGGTGACCATGTGAGAGGTTGCAGCCGTGCGGGGCGCAAGGGGCGCGTGACGCCATCCGGCCTGCGCTGCGCACCTCACGGGGAGCAGAGCTGGCCGTGAATTGCATGCCAATTGATTGAGCCACCAGCCGCAGGGACGGAGCAAAATGGGCAAATTAGGCAGCGTGTGGTTTCCAATCAGTCTGCCTATCTGCGTTGTAAACGTCATCAACTAGTAACTTTGAAAGACATGAAGCAAACACTTAATAAGCGTTCCCGATCAGTGAGGTGCTAAACGTTGCGTACGCGCGCAAGTGACGGCGAGGCAGCCAGGGCAGGGCCAATCATCACTTTTGGACGATTCTCCATCGCCCATTTTTTCCTCCGTGAGCGGTAACCGTGTGGGAAACGTCCAAGCGTGTCGAATGCGAGGCTGCTGCTAGTGGGTGAAAGGCAGTTGCGTCCGAGTGACCGTGACGTACACGAGCCGCCGCCTTGGTTGTCTGGTCCGGCCAACGGTGGGCGTTGGTGGTCGCGCAGACACGGGCAGAGCGCTTGCGTGATGTGTGCTAAAATAAATTTATGAAAGAATTTATTTTTTCCTTTTCGTTCTTTATTTACGGCGGATCCTGAAACTGAAGCCGAATGAATGCATGTTGGCTTGGCTGGGACAGGGAGGAGAGGAGAAACGCTGAATTTTGCGCTGGAAACGCCAGAGGCAGCGGAGGAAGAGAAACGGCATGCTACTCGAGTACTATGTGAATCGAGAAAAAGGAAAAGAAGAGAAGGAGGCGTATGGATCCGCCGGGAATGTTGAACGTACCAGGACGACGGCGTCGCGCGCGGCCATGACGATGATGTCGGCGCAGGAGACGACGCTCGGGCAGCGCTCCTCCAGCGCGTCCTTGATCTCGTCGACGACGTCGAAGGAGCGCAGGGAGTTGATGTTGGACAGGGCGTCCTTCTCGCCGCGCATCGTCGGCGTGGCGTCCATCAGAATCGACCCGTCGCAGCCCTGCACCCCCAACGCAACGGATCGAGCCATCATCAGATCGACCACAGGCAGCGAAGCCGCCGCCACGTATACGTACATGATACGCAACACACTCGAGAGAGAGAGAGAGAGAGGAGGCGGGACTCACGTTGACGAAGCAGTCGTGGAACTGGAGGCGCATGACGGAGGCGACGCTGCGTGCCTCGCGGGCCTGCGCGCGGGCCATGGTGGCCCGGACGATGTCCTCGGCCTGGGGGCACGTCTCCGCGTAGTACCCGACCTTGAGCTCCCTGACGGCCGCCGACTCGGCGCGGCAGAGCAGCGCGAGGAGCACGGCGGCGAGGGGGAGCATCCGCGCCATGGGAGAGACAGGGGAGGGAGGGAGAGAGACGGACGGGAGGGGGGTCAGGCTGGGTGGATCGCTCTGCTCCGCGTTGTTCCGAGGAGGGACTGCTCGTGCTAGCAGCAGCAGCAGCAGTAGTGTACTGGTGTGCGCAGCGTGTCCAAGCCGCGCGGCCACGAGGCCCACGACGGGTAGTTATGGGCTGTGCCGAGGCTGATGCGTTGGCAGATGTCGGCACGGGATTGGGTTTGGTGGGGACGCCGGGAACAGTGGTCAGTGCCGGCGGCCGAATATACATACGCGCGCGCGCGGCCGGCCTGGCCGGAGGAGGCGCGTAGCCGCGAGGCCCGCGACACGCGCGGCCTGGTGTTGTGTCTCTACCGCTGCGTGAGAAAAAAAAATCCGCTCGGAATCGTGCCCCGAGTCGCGGTGCGCTCGGCGGGGGGGAGAGAGGGAGCGAGCATTGCCCCGGACTGCTATCTTTTTTTTGTGGGGGCCCCGGACGGCTATCTTTGATTGGTTGTTTCCGTGACATTTTCTGTCGTTTCTTTTTCGTATAGCCCGCTGACGTTTCGTATAGCCCGCTGTCGTTTCTTTTTCGCCTAGCAGGATTAGGGGTGGGCAAAAAAACCGAGACCCAAAACCGAAACCAGAAAAACCGAGACTGAGACTGAAAAGACCGATATTCCGGGTATCGGGTAATATATCGGGTATTGATTTCAGATGACCGATTTATTTCAATTCAGTTCGGGTTTCAGTCTCGGGTACCCGAAAAACCCGAAATATTAAGTCACCTCTCTGTTGACTTCAGCTATGCTTGATTCGTTCCAAAACCAGACCAAACGACGCAACACCGCTGCTCTGGCCCCTGCACACCAATGTTTCCAAGCCTAGGATTCAGTGCGTAAAGTAGGAACCTGTCATCAGTCATTTTTTTCTGAATGGCTTTGATACTCTCAGGGTGCGTTTGGATCACTTTAAAGGGTGCTGTAGCAGTCACATCAAAGATGCCGGCAGCATTTATGTGTACTAAACAAAGTCAAATTACAAAACTAAGTTCAGGACCCTCATCTATTTCGCGAGACGAAAGTAATGAGGGTAATTAAGCGGCGATTAGACGATGGTTACTGTAGCATCACTGTGTCAAAACATTGCTTAATTAGGCTCGTTAGATTCGTCTCGAAAAATAACACCCGTCTGCAGAAAGGTTTTGTAATTAAATTTTATTTAGTACCTCTAAATAGTAAGATTCTTTTTACTTTAGAGGGGTATAAACTTTAGAGGGTGTTTTAGAGGGGGATCCGAACGGGGCCTCACTTCAATCTTCATTATTATGTGAGTCATAGTGCACCGTGTAGCATTGGAAACTTCACTTATCAGTCATCATTTGTTTACATGTTTATTATGAATACTAATTTTGATTCATTGTTCCTCTCTAATTTATGAGAAAAAAATGTTAAAAGTTGAATGCTGTTGAAACTTATCCGGAGATGCTATAGAAATTGGGTAGTTTGGGTATAACCGAGACCGAACCGAAAATTTAGATACCCGAATTTGTCGGGTACCTTAATTTTTATTGTCATTTCGAGTAGCAGTTGTAGATGACCGAAATTTAGAAAGATCGAAAAAACCGGACCGAAAGTTCGGGTAAGACCGAACGCCCACCCCTAAGTAGGATCGTCAGGTTTCATGGCCTATCACCAATCAGAGGTCGACAGTGTGCGCTGTAGTAGGACAGATCAGTGCTACAGTGGCCAATTTGAAAGGGGGAACCGGGTGGATAGAAGGGACGTGAAAACGACGGTGCTCGTCTTTCGTCGCTGTCACTTTTAGTAAACACTAGCGGCCGCCTCAAATCGATGACTTATTGCACAATAGATTCGTCTCAAATCGACGACTTATTGCACGATAGATTGCGGCACTGATCCCTCCAACTTGTAAAAGCCGAGATGGTACAACCCCTGTATAAGACAGTATGGCAGCACTATGGTCGCGTGTCCTAACATCAAGTAAGACGGTACTTTTCTTTAGACGCTCGAGAAAAGACCGCGCTTACTTGGTCTCTCAATCGACGACCAGTTTACAAAGGAACCATGTACTTGTACTACTAGCATATATTCCATCCGCACCACCTTCAGAAAATTCGGTATGTTGTCGCCTTCATTCTTCTATCTTATCCCTGTCTCGAAAGTTCACTACAAACTGGTCAATCGGATTCCTCACGATATGCAATAATATCGTGTCACTTGCAAAGCACACGAAATTCTGGCCCACGCAGGCAACTTTATCATGTTCCGCGTGCTGTGTGCATATCCTAGGTAGACGTGGAACCAATATGTGTGTTATGATTTCTCCTCTGATGGAGTATATGCTAGGTTGAGTGGATGGTTCCTAACAGAGCTTGAGCGGAGAAACAGGGGGCAACCTTACAAATTAAGCAGTAAATAATATCTACTTCATGTTTAATTAACAAAATTTGCAGTAACCTCCGTCCTTGCACAATATCACCTGTTTGTTTCAGTTTTTGCAGTTTTTTCATCTCGAAATGAACTAAAAGGTGAAACAAATAGGGTTATGAAAAGCCAGCTTTTCAAATAGGAAATAAAATAAAAGCTGAAAAGCTTATTCAGAGTTGCTTTTCTAGCATATGGTGTGCAAGAAAGCTAAAAATATATTACAAAAGCCAATAGTCAAAATCCAAACAGCTAGTCAAAATCCAAACAGCTAACTTTTCAACTACTCAATAGCCAACTTTTTCTAAAAGCTCAAAAGCTATGCTGAACGGACTATATGAATTAGTTGCACTGTCTTCTAGCTGTTCACGTTCGAGCATGAGCGACTACGACTAGGTGGGTGACTCGGGTGGCAGCCGAAACCCTAGTTGTCACCTCCCTTTCCCTCACTCCACCAGGTCTAGATCCGGCTGTTGGTGCACCTTTTCGGCTGCCCTTGCAGGGGCCTGGCCATCGGGGCGTGGATGCAATTGTCGGCTCATCGTTCTGGCTGCCCCTCCATCGGGGCCAGCCACCGGGGTGCGGATCCAGTCGCCGGAAAGCCATTCTAGCTGCTTCCGTCAGGGCCTGATTGCTAGAAAGCGGATCCGATCGTCCTCCTGCGTTGTCACCCAACGCGATCGCGTTCGAGCTTTTCGCCTCATCCGCTGCTCCCCGTTCATTCAGTGTTGCTCCCTGGTCGTTGTCCCCACCCCAGGCTGGATGTGGAGGCCGAAGTTTGCCGCGCCCTAGGTGTGCTGCGAGCCGGTGCTCAACCTTCTCCGTTGGTTGCCCCCTCCCCTTTTTAGTTTTGGTTGCGCTTTGGAAGGAAGGTGTGCTAATTCGCATGTTGCTAGCCATGCGCCTTCCATGCAACATATTGTTCTTCCAGATCGTGTCCGGGTGGTGCTCAAGTCGTGTTTACAGGCTTTTTAGCCTCGCTGGAGCACACCATTGTGAGGTCACCAGTCGTGTCCCTTGGTGCGTGCGGCCGAGACCTTCGCACCAGTCATAGGTCGCATAACGTTGCTTTGGTCGTCCCAATAAAGGACGACCATACTTGTTCAACTTATCCCTTTCAACTTGGATACCATGAGGCGGACCATGGAAAGTTTTTGCATAAGCAGGAGGAATTCGTAGATCCTCCAAACGTAGAGCACATAGGGCTTTGAAACCAAATACGTTACCCACAATGGAAGTAAACATGTTAGTAACATAACCCTCTTCAAATAGATCTAATGGATAAGCTACATAACAGATATATTGACCCTCTTCTCCAGGAACGGGTTCGATGTGATAGCATCGTCCTTTGTGACGATCAAGACTGGTAAGTTCATCAGTCCAAACAGTTGTCCATGTACCAGTAGAAGATTCCGTAGCCACTGCAACCCCTGCTTCTTCAGGCGGAACCCCGGGATGAGGAGTTACTTGGAATGCTGCTAAGATATCATTATCCTTGGTTTCGTATTCCGGGGTGTGGTAAGTCAATTTATAATCTTTAACACCAGCTTGAAATCCAACACCTGCTTTAGTTTCTGTTTGTGGTGACATAAGTCCCTCCCTACAACTCATGAATTAAGAATTCTCACAACGACAGGGTCTACTCGATATAGATTAAGCGTAAATTAAAGCTTTGCAAAAATCTTAAAAAAAAAAGATATTCAATTAATATCAACTCATTAAATAAAAAAGAGAGTATGCTTAAGTTAATGAATATGTTTCATTCATATATAATGGGTACACCCTGTGTCCGTTCTATCCTATAGGAATTCGATAGGAATTGAGTTGTTGTTATGGTAAGTTAACATGGTTCATTATTAAACCATAGATTTGATTCACCAAATCCATCATTATTGTATACTCTTTAATAGATATAGCGCAACCCAAACCAATCCCTTGATCCTTATTTTACAATTTTATAAGTTCTTATCTTAATAGGCCCCTTTCTTATTTTGAATCTAAATACCTAAATACTAAGAAAATTCTCTGTTGACAGCAATCTATGCTTCACAGTAGTATATATTTTGTATATCGAAGTCCTAGACAGGAAAGTAGAGTAGGCAAAGATCCTTGACAAAAGGAAAAATGTCTATGAAAAAAAAAAGATTGATTGAACTTTCCAACGGACTCATTCCATGAGTAAATGAGTGAATGGGATTCGCTTAGGCAACGAAATCAAGTGCTAGCCCTCTTTTCTTTTTTATTGAATTAACTAATTCATTTCCTTTTCACTTTTGGATTTTGGGATATTTTTTTGATTTGGCATTATTCAACAAGAAAAAAAAGGAAAAATTTCGACAAATTCCTTTTTTTGATAATTATGTGATAATTATGAGAACCAATCCTACTACTTCGCGTCCCGGGGTTTCCACAATTGAAGAAAAAAGTGCAGGGCGTATTGATCAAATTATTGGACCCGTGCTGGATATCACTTTTCCCCCAGGCAAGTTGCCTTATATTTATAACGCTTTGATAGTTAAGAGCCGGGACACTGCCGATAAGCAAATTAATGTGACTTGTGAGGTACAACAATTATTAGGAAATAATCGAGTTAGAGCTGTAGCTATGAGTGCTACAGACGGGTTGATGAGAGGAATGGAAGTGATTGACACAGGAGCTCCTCTTAGTGTTCCGGTCGGTGGAGCTACTCTCGGACGAATTTTTAACGTTCTTGGGGAGCCTATTGACAATTTGGGTCCTGTAGATACTAGTGCAACATTCCCTATTCATAGATCCGCGCCTGCCTTTATTGAGTTAGATACGAAATTATCTATCTTTGAAACAGGTATTAAGGTGGTTGATCTTTTAGCTCCTTATCGGCGTGGAGGAAAAATCGGACTATTTGGGGGGGCAGGAGTAGGTAAAACAGTACTCATCATGGAATTAATCAATAACATTGCTAAAGCTCATGGAGGCGTATCCGTATTTGGGGGAGTAGGGGAACGGACTCGTGAAGGAAATGATCTTTATATGGAAATGAAGGAATCTGGAGTAATTAATGAAAAAAATATTGAGGAATCAAAAGTAGCTCTAGTCTATGGCCAAATGAATGAACCGCCGGGAGCTCGTATGAGAGTTGGTTTAACTGCCCTAACTATGGCAGAATATTTCCGAGATGTTAATAAGCAAGACGTGCTTTTATTCATCGATAATATCTTTCGTTTTGTTCAAGCAGGATCGGAGGTATCCGCCTTATTAGGGAGAATGCCCTCCGCAGTGGGTTATCAACCTACCCTTAGTACAGAAATGGGTTCTTTGCAAGAAAGAATTACTTCTACCAACAAGGGATCGATAACTTCGATCCAAGCAGTTTATGTACCTGCGGACGATTTGACCGACCCTGCTCCTGCCACAACATTTGCACATTTGGACGCTACTACCGTACTTTCCAGAGGATTAGCTTCCAAGGGTATTTATCCCGCAGTCGATCCTTTAGACTCAACCTCAACTATGTTACAGCCTCGGATCGTTGGCAAGGACCATTATGAAACTGCGCAAAGAGTTAAGGAAACTCTGGATCGGTGTGTCACTGTGATCGCGGTATGTCTCGTGCTATCGAAGATGGGTCGTCAAGGGTCATTGTTTGCCTCGTCATCTTGGTCATCTGGAGCATAATAGGATTTCTCGGCTTCTATGCATCCAATTGGTCGATCTCTCCTAGGGATTGATGAAAGCTCGTATATGGGCATCTTCGAGGTTGCCTTGCCGCGGAGGATCATTTCCTCAAGACACAACGAGGAGGTTTAGGCCAAAGGGTAGTCAGACTTAGGTCGTAGAGCTTCTTTTTCTCTTTTCTTTTTTCTTTGTTTTCATGTTGTTAGGCCATCAGGTCTCTTGTTGTATCTTGTAACTTTTATTTTTCTTAATGAAATACATTCTCTGCACGTCTTTAAAAGAAAAAAAGCTCAAAGCTCCAGCCCAAAGGTCACAGTTCGTAGATTTCGTGCTCTGGATAGCTAGAGTTCGTACCAAAGTCGACAACTATTATTCCTAGCGACATGAAGTCTGACAATATCCTCCTTGAGGAGCAAAGGACCGGAAAAGCTGTTGGCTTCGAAGCTTCTTGACGAATACTACCTACTCTCCGTTCATAAATAGATGTCGTTGTTGACTTTTAAACATCACGTTTGACCGTTCGTCTTATTCAAAAAATTATGCAAATATTAAAATAAATATGCAACGATTAAAATATCTTCAATAATAAAACAAGTTATTAAAAAATAAATAAGATTTGCGTAAAAAATTTGAATAAGACTAGCGGTCAAATGTGATATCGAAAAGTCAACGACGACATCTATTTACGAACGGAGGTAGTATTAATCATACAGGATAACAGGAGTCACAACAGATGTTAGAGTTACAAGGAAAAAGCCCAACCACATGGTTTCTTCAAATGTTGGGCTCATTTCTCGTTTCCATTTTCTCATGAATCAACATTTGGTCTTCAACCTCCTCCTCCCTCTCTCTACGATTATATTTGACCAAACTACCCAACACTACTTGATTATACTCTATTATTTTTCTTTTAGCTAACCTGAAAATTGAAATCAGCCTAACTACATAAAGTTATCGAACTCAATTCACATCACTTTGGTTAAATCTCTGAAACAGGATACAAGGTGAGCTACTGGTCATGTACCTCAGAAGACGCTTTTCGGGCATCTTTCATTACGGCTGCTCGTTACTTAGCACAAGCCACAGAGACGTTCAAGAGTTCATGCACCAACGTAACATACTACAACCAGAGTAACTCGATTACTTTTAACATGAAAAGTAACTAATGCCAACATTTCAGGCTACAACAATTGATCGGCGCGTGAAACCGGGGGTCACATTGATGGCCCATTGATGCCAAGATGACCAGAGAACTTCCCCTTGCACGCCGGGCAGATGTAGCCAAGAGAATCACCCTGCTGCTGTTCAGCGACAGTGCCGAAATGCTGAAAATGACTGTTGCACCACACACATACAGACTGGAGCACGCACCCCGCACCCATCTTCGATAATGGTGCCCCCCAGCCTAACTGAAATGGCGGGCAGCTACCAAGCTGTGGTGCATAACCCAACATCAGCGTCGGCTCAGGTACAGGTACAGAATCATGCCTGCTCATGCCCCCATAGGGTGGAGCTCCAGCTGAGGCCATCCTTAGCTGCTGCTCAAAGCTAGGATACATTGGCTGCTTTGGGCCTCCAAATCCGAGTTGCAAATCACACTGTTTCAGAAATTATCAGCATTATATTAGGTATGTTAATGTCAGCAAACATGTAACAGAGCCCAAATTTTACAGCATAATGATGCCATATGGAGAGTATAAGCCAACACGATTAACAGTGATTATTAAAGATGGATTGGCAACACACTGAAAACCGCAGGACTAGGGTGAAATTTGCAAACAAATATTAACAGGAACATTAGAAAGCCAGCCTATCCTGTACATATTACCTGATCCTGAATAATCCTGCTCAGCGGAACATCTTCAACAGCACGGACCAAAGAGGTAAAGCTACCAAAATTAGTTTGCATGGACAAAAAATCATCGATATTCCCACTTGGACCAGCTGTAGGGAGTGAATCACAGCTAGGACCCGCACCACTATATTGATCCAAGTCACTGTCAGATTTTTCCAGTGCTTCCAGCATAGAACCCTTGATATCAAAATCCAGTGTGCAATGTCCATTTGGTTCATCTCGACTGGTGGAGCCAACAAACGGATTCCTCATACCATGCATATCAATTTCATCAGTTGCGGTACCACCAGTCAGTGTGTTTATATCAGATAACGAGTAGCAGCTTGCGAAATCATTTTTCATATTAATGGCATTATTGAGCTGCGCAAGACTACTTTCTGTGATAGTACCATTGAAGATGTCATTGTTATAAGCTTCAACATCAAAACCTGTTTCATTATTCGCCATATTCCGTGAGTTGATCAGTGCTTCTTTGGCATTATCTTCACTTCTGTTGCCATAGTTCTTGAGTTCAGAAGTGAAACAATCCACATTGATTTGAGCTGGAGGGATGGGGCCCATGGTCAAATTAGATTGATACACCATGTCATTTTTCTGGTTGACAAAATTCTCACCCATAGAAGATTTGTTCTGGTTGGTTAAGTTTCCATCCTTACAAGCATTGTCATCATTAGAACTCGTACCAAAGCATTGGGCAATAATGGACGACCTAGTGGCGTCATCAGTGGTATTTGATGTATCATAGTTTCCACCAGAAACAGGAGAAGATATTGTATCCAAACATGAATTGAGGTTTACATCCCTTATTCTGATACCACTTTTGTCCACAGCAGGGTTTTCAATGCTTGGGGGATTCACCACTTTGCAAACTCTGCTAGCATCATGTACCTCCATATCAACCGAATTAAGATCACGCTCATCCAGTCTTATAGAAAGAGGTTTACTTTCCAGCTGGTTATTAAAATTATTTTCTTTAGGGGAACTGCCAACTTGTTTGGGTTGTGTTGTATCATTACACCCCACTGAATTATCGGTGCATTTGCTTTCATCAGGACCATCCGAAGTCGGAGAAACCACTTTAGGTATGCTACAAGTTTCATCAGTCCTGTTGAAAATCTGGGAACAATCTTTGCTGGGATGTCGTAAATTGTTTGGGTGGTAACTCTCATGAATAGTTGCGATATTGCAAGTACTAAACCTGCTTTCGTCATCACCAGCAAGAGATGCTCCAGTATTGTGACATGCTCCATCTTTGATTTTACAGTCACTAGAATTGACAACTGGGCCCTGGTGATGCTCAAAAACAGGATCTCCAGCCGCATGTTTGTTTTGCTGTTCAGGAAAGCCAGTCATCATCTTAGGAGGCTCCTTATGGTGCCCAGAGACGGATTCTCCAGCAGCAGGTCCCTTTTCCTGAACAGGAAGGTCAGTCATCTCTGCAAGAGGGCCATTATGATTCCTAGGGACAGGCTCCAGATCAGAAGGTTCCTGTTGAGGCAACGCAGGCATCTGCTGAAGCACACATTGTGCTGCAATCGTCGATTGTTTACCACCCAACCCACCTGACAAAGACCCATCAAACAGGTTTGTTGCGCTCTGACCTTGATACCTTACATCAGCAACAGACTGGCCGAAATTGCCACGTCCCTCTTCAGAGGTCTTCTGACATTCCTGAGTTTTAAGCTTCCCATCTATGCTGACACCCTGTTCATCAGATTTACTAACCCTGCGCCTTTTAGCCTTCCTTTGATGAAAGGACAACTGATGTTGCATATAAGTGCCCTGGTCATCAAAGGACAAGTTGCATTTCCGGCACTCCTTTGTGCTCACTCCCATCTGACTTTCATCCTTCTGAAGCTTTTGCTGATGAGAATCACCCGAGTGACTCAATAATGCAACCGAAGTAACTGGTATTGCATTTTGTTTTTCCTCAGTTGGATTGGCTTGCTGTTGAAGATCTACAAACTAATCAAATATACAATTGAGTTAAACAATGAAACCTTAAGTACATGGATAAGGTGCATACTTTAAAAACTTACATTCACAGAATTTAAGCCATGCACTGATGCACTGTTGCTATGAGTAGCAGTTTGATTTGCCTCTGGATATCCAAGAATAGACATAAGATAGGAAGACACTTCTTTGCAAGTAGCGAACTGATGTCCTTTGGGGCTGGAAAGTATAGTAAGCAGTTAGCAAAGGTGGAAAGTATAGTAAGCAGTTAGCAAAGGAAAACGACAGCAGTAGGAAAATAACAAAACAAGTGCGATCTTCTACTTAATGAGATTGGGCAAGCACTCAACAGGTGCATACACCAAGCTGATGAGGATATTTAACACTAAAAAGACAATGCTATAGTGGCATATCTTCTAGCAAACAGTTACTATCGCACTTAGGCTGTTCATTAAACAACTTACAAAACAACAAGATTCCGTAGCACAAATAGTAAGGGGAGAAAACCTTAGAACAATGAGAACAGCTACCAGAGCAATGCTTTGCATTACTTTACATTGCAAATACCAGTAGGTAGGCACACTTACAATGATAACACAAACTGTTACTGGGCACAGTAGTAAGCACATTACAAAAAAAGCAAGGAGGTTAGACGAAACTCGATAGAATGATTTTGCAAATTTTACATGTCTGAGAATTAGCAAGATTTTGTTAAATCTCAATGAATATGATCACAGTGACAACATGATATCCGTTTGTGCACTTGCGCCAGGACATAGATCCTTGGGAGCATATTCCCGTGATCCTAATCTCAGTTTAATGCTTCCCAATGGTTCCTGAGTGACAAAGTGTACCAAGGCAATCTTTCTACAATATAAGCATTGCAAGGCCACATGATCCTTGTCAAAACCAAAACATGTTTCCATCTATTTGCAACACAAAAGTACTAATCACCATCTGCATTGACAAAATATAAAAACAGATGCCCAAAATAATCAAAACAAGTATGCTTGAGTCGAAAAACAAACCTCACATAACGGCGGCAATTAATCCATGCGACACGCTCCTTCCGCTTGAGCCCAAGCAGCAGCTTCCACCCACGAGGCAGGTGGTCACCAAAAATGCTCGCATCCACGAACTTCCTCCGGCGTCTCCGGCTTCCCCACTGCCCTTCCAGAGAGTTCATGAATCCCAGTAGCTCGGGCTCCGACCCCAATCCTGCCGTCCGCTTCTGTAGCTCCTCCCCGTACGGATCCACGAGCTCCGCGAGCCTCGCCAGATCAACCGCCGAACCCTTCGGATTTATCACCTCCCTGTCCGGGTCAGCCGCCTGCGGCAGGGACGGTGCCGGGGGCGCAGGTGCCGCTATCGCGGGTGTGGTTAGGGTTTGGGGTCGGGGTGGGATCGGGGGCGGAGGTGGGTACGAGGGGTCGTCGCGGGCGAAGAGGCTTTGGAGGTGGAAGACGATGAGGCGGTTCTCGGAGTCCTCCTCCGTGGGGGCAGATGCGGTGGCGGATGAGGAGGCAGCGGCAGGGGTCAGGTTGTGGGAGATGTTGGTGGCGGCACGGTGGCGGGAGAATGTCTGCTTCCGGGAGCCAGCGCTCTCGTTGAAGACGGAGCGGTCGATTTTGGGGGGCGGTAGGAAGTCGGCATCGCGCCGGCGGCCGAGGCGGGGGTCGACGGCGTAAGGCGACGAAGACGCGAGCGCCACGAGATCCGACTGAGACAGAGCACGGAGGTCCACCACGGGAGCCACCTCCGTCCCCATGCCGGCAGGCGGCAGCCTGCGGCGGACGGGGATTTGGGGTTTGGCTCGAGAGGAAGGAAGAGCGTAACGGGATGCGACGCGAGGACGACGATGGGGACGGGAGAAGTCGGGGTGGGAGCTGGGAGGTGGAGTGGGCGGTGGGCGGCTGGATCCAACGGTTCCCTTATCTTTGACTTTCGTGCGCGTTTTGATCAACCCTGAGCGGGACCCAACTAGACCCACGCGACCACAGCTCGCCGCCGCCGCCGCCGCCGCCGCCCGATGGCGCGCCGCCTCTTCTGCGCCAGTAGAGCGCTCTTTCTTCCCGCCCCAGCTCCCGTGCCCGCACCCGCCTCCTCTACCGCTGCTGCGGCAGCGGCGGCCTCGCTCCTGCCGCTACTCCCCTGCAAGCGGCGCAAGAAGCTCCTGAAGAAGCTCAACAGCCCGCGCGTCGCGCCCATCGAACCGGAGGCCGGCCGCCACGTTCCGGCCCTCGACGCCGTCCTCGACCGAGATACGGCCTTCCGCTTCCTCACCCGCGCGAGCTCGTTCCTGGCCTCCCTCCCGCCTCCGCACCGGATCCCCCTATCCGAGGCCGGCAAGCTGTACCGCGAGCTCGGCTTCCCCCGCGGCCGCAGCGTGTCGCGCGCCGCCGCTCGCCACCCGCTGCTGTTCCACCTACCCGCCGTGGACTCCGCCCCGCACATCGCGCTCACGCCGTTCATGTGCTCGCTCCTGGAGGAAGAGCGCCGCCTCCACGAGGAGCTCCTCCCGTCGCGGGTGCGGACCGTCCGCAAGCTACTCATGCTCACCGCACATCGCCGCGTGCCGCTCGCGAAGCTCCACCACTGTCGCGTGCCGCTCGGCCTCCCCGACGACTTCCGCGACCGCGTCCGCGACTTCCCCGACGACTTCCGCGTCGCCGTCGACCCCGACGGCCGCCACGTCCTTGAGCTAGCGCGCTGGGACCCCGCGCTCGCCGTCAGCGCTCTGGAGCGCGACTTCGTCGTCGACGAGCGACGCGTCCGGCGCACGTTCCGCTTCGCCGTCCCGCACCGCCGGTCCATGCCGCTCGACGCCGAGGACGCGGACCGCCTCGACGCGGTTACCACGTTCCCTCTGGTCTCGCCATACACCAATGGCGCGCTGCTCAAGCCATGGACGCCCGAGGCGGAGAAGTACCGCATCGGGGTGGTGCACGAGTTCCTGAGCCTGACGCTGGAGAAGCGTGCGCTGATCCACCACATCTTCGAGTTCAAGGAGGAGCTGGGGCTCACCCGGCACATGTACGAGTCGCTGCGGAAGCAGAACCGTGCGTTCTACCTTGCCGGCACAGAGATGAACTGGGCCGTGTTCCTCAGGGACGCGTATCACGACAATGGCGTGCTCAAGGAGAAGGACCCAATCGTGTTGTTCAACGAGAAGCTGCAGCGCTATGCGTGCATGACCAAGATGGATGATTGAGAGAGGATTGCCGGTGTTGCAGCCTGCTCAATATAAACAACTTACAGTTTTGCCACTTGTGCTTCTCTTCTGTCATTGGAACTCAATGTATACCTGAGGTATGCATTCTCGCTTTAGTTACATTCCGCTCTTCATTTTCTTCTCAGAGAGTTCAGCTGTCCAAATAGTTAGTTCAAATGTGCTGAATATAGTTCGGATTCATTTGATTAGTTTGTTAGTTCCTTTATATCAGTTTTTTTTATTTCTTTATGCCGGATAAATACCTACCCTCCATTTGAGAATGGTAACCATTTGTCACTGTTCTTATTGATGAAACAATTCCGTTTTAGAAACAGGTTTGCTCTGACTATATCCATCTGCCCTATCTATTTCCATATTATGTCTGCATGTGCCCATGTTTCAGTATTGCTTGATTTGATCCAATTCTCATAGCCAAAGTATTACCTTTTTCTGAATATGCATCATACATCATCTCGAATTGAATATGTTGGTTTTGCTGAAGCAACAATGTCAGATATTTAGTTACACCTTTGTTTATTCAAAATATATCATTTGTCTTACTTACTGTACATTTTCAGCGTCAGGCTCTTGGACATTAAGGGCTCAAACATGAGACATAAGTCTTAGGCAGACTTCATTGTCCATTCCTCCTAGACTCCTAAAAACATGGACCTCTGAAGATCACTACCTGTACAAGCTGCCTCCCTAAACCATCCATTTGAGAGATCGCCTTGTAATCCACTGCCCGACTGTTTCACATGCATTATGGTGCTTCTGGAAATCTAAGGTGGCGTTCGGTTCCCCCTCTAAAATCCCTCTAAACTTTATACCCCTCTAAAGTAAAAAGAATCTTACTATTTAGGGGTACTAAATAAAACCTTTCTGCAGATGGGCGTTATTTTTCGAGACGAATCTAATGAGCCTAATTAATCAATGTTTTGACACAGTGATGCTACAGTAACCATCGTCTAATCGCCGCTTAATTACCCTCATTACGTTCGTCTCGCGAAATAGATGGAGGGTGACTTAGTTTTGTAATTTGACTTTGTTTAGTACACATAAATCGTGCCGGCATTTTGATGTGACCTCTCTAAAGTTTTTAGAGGGGTCACCGAACGGGGCCTAATTTCGTCCATCAAGGCCTATTTGGATGATTGCACATGCTATGATGTGTTTCAGAGCATGCGTATATGAGCCCTGAACTCAGGAATTTCGGAAGCTCTTTCATATGTTGAATTGACATTGATGTGGTGATGGACTGATGCTATGATGTTCTGAATATGAATCATGCATTACCTCGTTGGAAGCTCTTTCTGTTGGAAACCAAATGAAACTAAGGAAGCTTGGTGATTTCCCGGTAAACCATTAAACCGTATGCAATAGCAGTATTGCCTTCTTGAGCACAAATCGCTGTTGACATCTATCCCTAGCACCATTTCTACTGGAGCTATGTTGTGAAGCTGTCTGGAGCTACTTCAAAACGAGCACCATTTCAACTGGAGCTTGTGAAGCTGACTGAATGAAAAACAAAATATTTCCGACCTGCCGGATTCGAACCAGCGACCTAAGGATTTATCTGCGTACACTACAGTCCTCCGCTCTACCAACTGAGCTAAGGTCGGTTTCTGATGCATCCGTCTAAAAGCTTTATGCAGTCTAGTACTGTCACATGTTGCTGCACCAGAAAATAATTTCTGAAGTCCGGAAAACGCAGCCTTATATTGGCTTATTACTTGGTTGGCTCAAAAGTCCATTTTAACGAAAACAATTCGAAAGACCATTTTAAACTTGGCAAGCGCCGGCTCTGCTCCACCTCTCTCTATCTACCAACTGAGCTAATTAAGGCCGCGTTACAAATTAATAATACCATTCAGGTTACCACTCAACCTAGCGAGTGGTTCGACCGCTCAGGAAGGTCATCCATGAACGCAAGGAATCGTTCGTTGCTGGCTCGCCGTGGAGCACGATCCATGGTCTGGTGGCGTGTCGTCCCGACCGGTATACCATGGCTACTTTCTAACCGACCCGCTGGACAGTAGTTACTACACGCTGGCGATTAGTCAAAACATGTTGGGATGAAAATATTTGCTCTCAATGGGTCTTTCAATGAGCTTTTATATATATGAAACCGTGCCACATGCCTTTCATGGGGATGAAAGAGGTTTCTCCTCTTTCATCTTTATGTGCCATGTCATCTATTTTGTTGATGTGGCATCTTATTTAATGTTGATGAAAGGCCCATTGAGATTGGTCTAACACATCAAAAAAGCTATTGTTTCGAGGTTGTACTAAGTCAAACATTTTAAACTCGCCACCAGAGGCTCACTCACCATCGTAATCGCGCATCAGACCAGAGTGCCGGAATCCGGTCTGTCGGCGAGATCGATCTTGACGGGCGGGTCGGCCGGCCAGTCTTGGTAGAACCGACAGACAACAGAATCTAGTAGTAGTAGAACTAGGATCGAGCGTTGATCCAGGAACATTGGCCACCTAAGCACGAGTTTCAGGCATTGTGAGAGCAGTGGGGTCTAGCCTCTTATATATTCCTACCAAGACAAAATGGTTCTAGCTAGTAAGATGTCAGAATGCAAGAAGTTTTCAGAATCCTCTACAGCATTGGACTGCTACAGCTATATTATATTTCCATGAAATTAAAGCATTCGGATGAGATGCAAAACTTATATATCTTCAAAAAAGCTAAATGATCCAGAGTGCTGGGCCAGGCGAGACTCGGTTCGAGCAAGGCTCTAACCAAAGAGGAAAGACAGACCTCACGCAGCGCCAACCGCGAAAGGCCGGTCAGCCAAATTTCAGGAACACCAGACACCGACGGTCCGACACAAACGAAACCTCCCTTGACCTTCGTACGTGCTGCAACTGCAACCACGCATGCGCTGAACGCTCGTGGTGAGCCAGGGGGGGCAGGATAAGTACGTCCTCGGTGTTTCCAAACGGCCAAAATAGACTGGAACAGATCCCCCACTTCACTCTCAGCCAGGACACGGACAGAGAAAGGAACATCAGTTGATCAGCAATAAGAATCAATGTTTCTCCCACGTGCATTATGATTAACCTCTTGTCACCGTCGCATTAGTGTGCGCGAGTAGTACCATAAATTCTTCAACAACATTTCACGTGCGAAACGTATTTCAGGGTGTTTACCCAAACATTCAGATGCAGAAGTTGCAGAAGGTAGGGCGTTCTTGGTACAACTAAAACTGAACTGACCGGGGAATAAGATGCAGCAACGTGGGCAGTTTCAGGAGTTCAGTACTCACATGCTTTATCAGGCGATGCAACGCAGCAACTTGGCCTCAGAATTTTCTTATAAGGGCCGCAATCTCTGCCGGGCCCCCCTGACAGCCTCTTTCACAGCCTGAAAGCTTCAGAACCACGCCAGGCTTCTTGTTCGTTTCGCGAACTAGGCTTCTTGTTCGTTTCGCGAACTTGGAGGAAAGGTAGCCACGAAACCAAGTTAGGCATCTGCTGATCCATATGAGAAACTATAGCCAGCTCAGCAGAATAAACAGATCAGTACGTCAATCAGTCGGGTGTCAACATATCTTTCCCCGCGTTGTAACTTCTGAATCTTCGGAATGGCATAAACCTTCTATGTGCAATTGCGGAAATCATTTAATAGAATGCAGGTTATTGATTGTTATCATAAAACTGAGAAAAATTGCAGCACAGGCATCTAGTGGCCTTAAGCCTATTTGGTATTATCTGCACGCATTTGCTAAAACAAACAAGAGACATGTTCTCCTGGCCCTGCAATCGAAGGGAAATGTGTCATAAACAAGTTAAGCATTTGCATGACAGGCAGACACAGCAGCGACAGCAAGCCTTTTGAGCTATGTGCCAGCCTAATCTGTATGTAATCTTCCAATCCTAACAAATCAGAGCCTAACACAAGCGGTAGGCATATCTATGCCCCTCTCCAGGCCTCTACCAGGCCCCCACCATGAGGTGAGAAGCTAGGGCCACATGGACTACAGATGGAAATACCTGTAACACTACACTGCAAGCAAATGTTTTTCCTCTTGGCTTTGGTACCAAGAGAAGGTACAGAAATGGTTGAGAAAGTTATGAGAGACAGTTGGAAGGATGGGCCGTCTTTCCCATTTAAAGGCACTGCCATCCTTTCTGCAGCCCTTGACAACTTCCACACAGATACACCAATGCATTGCTCCTCTAATTTCCTGTCCAGTGAAGATGGCTGGGCGTTGAAAGGCTTCAGTGCTCTCCTCAGGCTGTGGAACAAGCAGCAAATCAAGAATTCTTCTGTGTTGTTGGTTTGTTAAGGTGTATAGAAGAACATAAGGGTGTTTGTTCCTTCAATTCTCCCACATCTTCGTTCTACCCCTTTTTCCTTCCTTGTGCTGTCTTTCTCCTCTTTCTGTATATCTATCTCTGCACTCCCTGTTATGGAGTCCTCCCAGCTTACCGGGGATGATGGTGAAGAATGCAACAGTAATGAATCTGGGTGGACGATGTATCTGGTCTCCCCAGGAGTAGTGATGATATCAAAACCAATGACAGTGGAGCCAGCAATGTTGAAGATGGCAGTGCCTACAGCAGTGGTAGAAGCAAGGAAGACTACAGAAATTATGGTGATGGAGATTATGATTCTTTGGCTTCTGATGCCTCCACAGGACCAGCTCAAGTGAAGGTGCTTAATGGCAAAGAAAAGAAAGATCATGGGGAAAATGACAGTTCCAGAGACAATCAGAGTAAGGATGAGAGAGAAGACACATACCAAGCTCTCGACCAGCTGCAACAAAAAGGCGGGGAGGACAAGAAAGGAAGAGAGAGACGTCAGAAGAGGCTACAACAAGAAACGTAGTTCTTCACAAACAAGCTTTTGGTAAATGTTGTAAAAATCCCTGTAGGATCTCTCTCATTCTAATATTATCTAGCTTAAATCTTGAGACGCATAGGTAGTGGCAAGGCTTTTGGGATCCTTGTCATTTCCTTTCATGTTTTCCAACATTTCAGGTTACATGTACTATGCAAATCTGTTACTAAGGTTATTCTTAATTTCTGTACTCCTAGTATCATATTACCAGTGCATATTTATACATAGATATTAACAGATGATTCTTTGTCGAAAGCTTCATTGTTTGTATATTTTGCTTTCCAGTACGCGTGTGGAGTTTGAAATGACAGGTCACCAAACTAAAATATCTTTTTGTTCCATTTAATTGCTTTATGTTTGGCTTTCTGGTATGTGTAGAGTTTGAAATGCACGTACATATGTTTGGCTTTCTGGTATTTCACAAAGCTACGATTTAAAGTACAGAATTAGTTACTATAGTACATTCTACAAAAGAAGGGACCAATCTTTTCTACAGCTAACGCAGCATCCACAAGGATTTGTTGACATTCAACATGCGATAAGAGAAAACTTGTTAAGATGTAATTTCCAAGAAAGAACAAGACATTGAATGCTTCTTATAAAATCTACAATACAAAATTCTAGTTTACAAACCAGCATAAGAAACATACATATATGGTACACAAACCTCTAGCTTTCACCTGATATGTGCAATTCGTTATTATTTTCATCTGCTAGTTCCCTAAAGCTGCTCTGGGATCAAACTGAAGTACCGCCGCCTCTCTGCCGTTCATGCAGAAGCAATTAGACTATCACAGCGCTCCCTGAAATAAAACACGAGAAACCTTAAGGGGAATGTTAATGATAACCAATTGGCATGCTTGATTTATCTAGTCTCGATAAATCAAACAATTAGTTTGGATGAAGATGGAAGCCGATATCAACATGTTACGGCGCATACAATAGTCTACAATGCCCAATGTTATGATATATGCTAATTCTGTTGGCCCCAAGGGATAGATCTCCCTTTGGGCCAACAATTTCATGATCACTCTGCTAGGGAAGCCTTGAACACAAAGAATTGCAGCCAAAAGGGATCCTTGTACAGCAAACTTGCCATTCAGGTTTCATCTGAATAATTAAGAGAGCCTAGACATATTCTCGAAAGTAGCCCGGACCAAGCTCCTTACACACAATTTTCAGTAAATGGAGCCAGGAGAGTCAATTGCATCCTTAGGCAGACTTTTGGTAATTGCTTAAACCTAAATTTCAGGATCATAAATAAGATGGTTTCACATTCCCCATTAATCTGACTTCTTTTCTGTGTTATTGTGACATAATAAAAGTCAGGTAATGCAGGACAATACGTATTCACAATGCTAGGGGACACCGGTTAACATTTATGCACGATCAGTTGAGATATAACAGCAAGCTAATGGTCCAGCTCCACACGGAAAATTGACCAACGATGATGGTTCCAAAACGCAGCCCAGCAGCAACCGTCATTGACCGAGCGAGTCGAAATGAATCGAGGAAAGAAATGTACAGCATATGCTTATTAGGAATGTACCCATAGGTTGCAGATTGCAGTGGCGGTGGTTCCAATTGCTAGGACGCCGGGCGGGCTTGGTGGTGGATGAACGCGGCGGAGCAGAGCACGGTGGCGACGACGGCGAAGAACCCGAGCGCCACCGCCAGCGACATCCCCGCCACCGCCAGATCCAGCGCCACCTGCGCGCCGTGTAACGCCAGCCCCAACGCCATTGTCCTCTCCGTTCCCTCCCTTCGTCTCGCTCTCGCGTGCGGTTAGGATGGGCGCTGCGCGCTCCTCGCTCGAACCCTGGTCTATTTCATCGCGGCGCGGGAGACGGGTCGCGGTGGAGGGCGGACGAGAAGCGGCGGCGAGGGACACGCGGCGCGGCAGCGAGGCGGCGCGACGACCACCTGGACGCTCGCGAGAGCGAGACGAGCGGGCCGTGTCGGGTGTCGCTTCCGAGCCGTGACGAGAGGAGGATCCGCGTACGAGGCGGCTGCTTGCGGAACTGGTATCCCTCAACCGTACGATTAGAAATCTGACGGCTGGATGCGGTACTTCTCGAGGTGACAAAAGCTCTGCCCATGATCGGCTTGCGGTGCGCCGATATATTCAAGGATGGCATAAAACGGAGATGTTTGGTTCTCGAAATTCTAATGTTCGGACCGAGGAGTACAAGACCGAGTTGTGAGGACGAAGATTCCAACTTGATCCAGGATAATCGAAGGCACCAATTAAAGGGTACATATCTTTATCCCACCGTCTATACAGGATAAAAATATCCAATCCAAGAGGCAACGAAGAAATGGCGCATAGTTGCCCTTGAACTTATGGAAAAAAAAGACTGGGATTATACTATCAATACACACATGGAACGGTGAACTGTTATTGTTAGTCGATCAGGAAAGCGAACAAAGTGGCTCTCCGAAGAAAACTACTGGTGATTACAACACTGCTGACGGCACGAAGATCAGTACGAGAAAATTGCTATATAAATTGTACCAGATGTTTCTCCAGCCCTCCTCCAACCCCTTTTGCAGGCTAAGCCGAAGTTAGTCCTCCAAAATAACAAGTACAAAGTGTTTTGAGTTACAACAACACATCTGTCAGCTTCCGGCTATTGTAAGCTGCAAAGCTTCTTATTCATCTGCCACTGCTATGTTACTCGATTGTCACTGCTATGTTACTCGATCATCGTCACCATCAAAACTGTTCATATGGATATTCATGTTGATGCTCCGGTACAAGCAGGGGTGAATAGCAATGAGCATCCCGTAAAATAATGTGAAAACTGCACAACAAAATCGTTGACCTTGAAGCCTCTTAAAACTGTGCAACAGGCCATCAGACGTCCCTTGAATGGAAGTTATAAACAGATGCAAGTTTCAGGCACAGCTTCGCAATATATATACGGTCGCTTGTTAGCATCATAAGAGGATGCCAACCTCCTTGCCCAAAGACTCTCCTCAGGTGACCAAGATATGGTGGCACCCATTGTGGCACACCATCTCAGATTCAATAAAGCTGTCGCAAGATATTCTTTACCTGCTTCAAATGATTTTACGAATCTCAGTTCAGCGTCTGGCTCTTCACTGAAGATTAGATCTTCCAAAACAATTCCTTTTTCACTAAGAATGCTGACATCATTAGATATCATTCTCAGGCTAAGTACTTGCAATGCCTCAATAGCAGTGTTGTACAACTCTTGCTCCGTGTAAGCACAAAATGCGCACCAAAGAGTGGTCGGGTCAGGTTGAATTTCCGCTCGATGCATGCACTCCACGATATTCAACAACATGAATTTGACCCTGTTAAGAATGCGAAAAAATGAGTTTAACTTCAGCATCATTTTAGTTCGGAAAGAAGAACAGATGAAATTTGTAACAAACGTACTCTATAGTAAGCTTGTGAGAGTATTGTATTGAAAGCTCTATGTCAGGCCGAATTCCTTCAAGCTTGCACATATCTAGCAGATCCAGTGCTCCCAAGAAATCTTCTTTTGCTAATAAACCTATCATGTAACGAAAGAGAAGAGATTAAAATGAAGAAGTTCCAAGAAGATGCATAATTTCCCTGCACCTTAGCCACTTACCTTTAGAAGAGATGTAAAAGTCACCACCGTTGGGCGAGAAGCCATCTCGGAGCATCAAAGACATCAAAGCGTAAGATGATTTGAGACATGGCAACAATTTGCAGCATTCTATCATGGTGTTATATACCGCCACATTAGATGGAAGGCTGCATGATCTCATGATTTTGAAGGTCCTGATTGCTTTGTGAGTCTGCAAACCAGGAAAAACAGTTTTGCTAACATGTTAGCTGCAATATCTGCAAGTGTAATCATGCAATCAACTTTCAGTTTGGCACCAAATCACATGTGACACTTTAAAAATGGAAAATTGGTGCAGCCAATGGCAAAGTAACATCATTTACAATATGAACAGCAACTTAATATGTTAGAAGAAAGAGCATCGGAGTTTATATGTAAGTAATTCAATAGACCAAATGCATGTGAATTATTCAGAGTATTCTTGATGTTAATTTCATGCCAAAACCAAAAGTGAATGCATAACGCAGCTTAAGGGGTGATTGCATGATAGCAGAACAAATGTAACAGGGGGTTGGCACACATACTTCTTTGGCTTTAACCAGAGCATGCAACACAATGCAGTAGAGATCACTCTTCTGATACGGATCCATATTCCATAAAACATTCTCAGCTACATTCAAGTACCTCAACACATTTCTTCTATCATCCCTCAGCTCCAAAAGCTCGTATCTGAAATATAGTAATAAAATAAAAACAAATCAGAAGTTTAAAGTATTAATCAGCAAGATGCACTGAAGATCATACCGACAATGACAAGCAAACCTAGTTTTATGGATGTATGACGATATTTCAAACCTACTGGAGATCATATTGACAAGTGACATTACAAGCAAACCTAGATTTTTGACAAAACAGCACTGATATGCATGGTTCAGATAAATTAAACCATTGTTTCTGATTACCAAATTATATGGAAGATCTGTACAGAAGACGGATATCAGGCTTACCAAGTTCTTCATAGACACAAAGCTGTGTCGTATTTCATTACTTAACATGTCCGTCTCAATTATGTTTATCCTTTTGGAAACATCAACATGTGAGAGCACATTTCCTTCTTCGTAAGGGATGTTGACGTTGCCAAACAGACAAACACAAAGCTCATAAGTCTTGCGATTTGGCTTCATGTTCATACGTTTCATTTTAGCTAATATGCGTACAGCTCTTTCTGGTTCATTCTGCAAAAGTAATTCAACAAATAGGTCATTGCTTTTTAATAATAAAAGAAACTTCAGCATTGATTTTAGCAGTCATGTGCCATGATAAATATATTTTTAGACATGAAACAGTGTAACAAGCATTGACACTGAAAAAAAATATATGTGACAGATTACACAGCAGAAGGGACAGAAACCCATTATAAAAAATTGTGGAGTTAAGCATTACCTTAATCTCACATCCAACAAGCAAAGCGTTAAAAGCACGTATATGTTTTGGTTGTAGCTCTGAAACTCTCTCCAAAAAGTCCTCAGCCAGATCCAAATGTAATTTTTCGCTATTAGCAATGGAGAGAGCAACGAGTGTATCATTGTGAGGTTCAATGCCCCTTCTCTCCATTGCTTCAATCTGGAAAAATATGAGTGAAGAGACATGCGAACAAATATAAAATTACCTCAGAATCAAAATTGAAACATATAACCATTAATTATACATAAAAAACTTAGCTTTGTCATCTGAAAATGATAGCATTCATTTTGTAATTTATACTAAGAAAAATAAGATATGTGCATTGGACAATATTGATGACCTAAACAAGTAAATCAGAGCAGCAGATGTAATAGACAAGGTAGTGATCAATTCTAACAGTAGCTTTGTGGAAGGTAGGGAAGCTATTTAACATTGGGACTCCAAACAAAACTGACATTGTGAACGAAATGACCAGGCGTTGATGACTGCTTGAGATGGGAGACTAGACTAGATGATGAAAAACTTGGGAAAGCACTTGATTATTTTCTTATTCCTTGCCTGCCTACATAAGATTATGGGGATTGCTTGCATGCCCATCTAACACTACACAGATTTAACAACTGTGGCCTGTTGGTGCCTTTCATGCAATGCGTGACATGAAACTGAAATGCTACTTTCACTAAAATCAGAGCAGCACGGTACTGGTTTTATCCAGAATAAGTGACAACGAAATATGTTTTCAGGTAATTGAGTCATAACAGAAAGAAATTTGAACCATACCACTTTGATTGCATACGCAATTCCTTCCCAGCTATCAGTGTCTTGACAAAACCATCATACGTATATCTTGACGGTTGCAACCCAAGTTCGCGCATCTGGAAAGAAATTTAAATAATCAACAGTCTGTAAGCACATGAGAAACTCTTGTTGAAATGCCCTCGTTATTGAAATGCTGGAACAATGCAGTATTCCTTTGAAACCGGAAAAATATCAAACACAAAGTTGCTAAGTTGCAACTTGCAAGCCAATGTTTGGGCTACAACTAAATGAAAATATCTCCGCCAGACCTAAGTGGCCTACAGAAAATGCTTCAAATAGAAATAGATTTCACAATCTTATAGGTGGCATCTTCTGCTGATAGCATAATATGGCACCATTCCTATTCTAAAATCCAATGGCTGCAGCAAGTGAACCCAAGCGGATAGCAAATGGAATGTTACCGTGCTGCACTTCAGCTATACAGAAGAAAGAATACTTGAACTATCAAAAACAATTCAAGTTCAGAAAAACAATGATAACAAAAAAAAAGAATCTGTAAATGTCCATTACCTCTAGAAATAACTGCTCAGCTAACTGACAATTGTTAAGTCGTACACAGGCATGCATAATATCATTGAAAGACCATCTCAAAACATTCCTTATTGCAACTGATGCAGATTCTAAAGGATTCGCAACACTCCCACTGTTTTGTTTAATCTGATTGACAAGATTGTGGCCTGGAGAAAAACTGAAACAAAATAAGTTTTATATATCTTATTGACATGAGTCTACTAACATAGTGGCTGGCATAAGCAAATGGAACCCAGAAGCAGAAGAACAGACCTGCAGAAAATACACAGGCCTCCACATGCACATTTTCCAATGATTTAGTTTCCTCCTGGGACAGCTCAGGCTGACATCGATCTCTCTGCTTGCCAGCTTTCTTGAGATAATGGTAGTTTAGAATCCGATAAAAGTTTAAGACCTTCTAATTCACCCAAAGCAGGTACAGGAATATCTAATCGTGATGCTCGGTATCTTCTTTTATGAGTCACTCTAGATCGTCACAGTTTTGAGCAGCAAGGGCTACCATACGCTGCAACATGTGACATGCAGATTGAAGGTCACCTAGCATAGTTAAAGCCCTCAAAAATTTCCTCTGGTAATAATGCTTGGACTATAATACCTAGTGCATTCCTTCCAAATATCATGAACTGCAGATAGATTTCTCTGTAAAACTGCAACCTAAAACACATAAAAAAAGCCAAACATGTTGTCATAGTATTGTATCCAGATTTATATGAGAATGAACATTTAATATGCCGTAAGTTATTGTTATTAAGCCATCACAAAATAGTTACAACAGTATGTGGGGGTAAATATATATTTCAAATAGCAGCATGTAAAATATTTGGTAAGTGTTGCTAAAATAATGCATGAAACAAGGAATATCCAAACATGAGATAAGACCAAACATAAGCGACAGTAAATGAAAGAGCATGTAACTTTTCAAAGACACCATAACAGAAATATATTCAATCTGTAAATTTCCAAGAAAAAGAAGTGAGACTAGATTTGATATGTGGAGATGATGTTAGATTCACATAAATAAAACAGTGCACCAAAGGGAGCTAACAAGGCAGTGAAACATTAAGTGATAAAAGAATCAAACAGGCAGCACTATATAGAACAGTTGTATCTGACATGGATGTGAGCACGAAAAGGTCAGGTCAGCTGATGTTCTTTCACATATGAAAAAGAAAATTGTATAACATACAGTCATCGAATATTTCTTGGTATTGGTGCAGACCTTAAGAAGCTCACAGTATGTTATTTCACACTTCCAAGAAGATGAGTCTCCATTTTCTCTAGACAGCAATCAAAATCATTCAGATTTGCGGTGCTTCCGCAGCATTAGAAAGATATTGAAAAATGCCAAAGTGCCATGATTGTTTTCTTTTTCCATTAGAAGAGTCAGACAGTGAAGAGCCTACATAGAAAAGATGATAATCAACTTGCATTGCAGTGAGCATAGACTCTAAAAGTAAATGAATCAAACCCCAAGCTCTAAAACCTTATTCAATAAGTTCAAGCACATGACAAAGAAAATCAGAACTACAACAAACTGTGCTGCACTTTACAGTAACCAAGTTACACATCCAATTTTCACCAAAGTATAGATTAAAAAAAAAGTCAGCTGCTCATTATATGCGCAAAAAAAAGCACATACTGTAGTACGAATGGAATACAGAAGTATTTAGTAAACTTATTTTCTGAAAGATTTACCTCAGAATTGTTTACTTATTCTGTGAACACTTGTGTAGCAGAATGTACAATCAAGTTTCTGATTCACAGCTCTACAAATTTAATATACAAATCCGTGCACGAAAGCTGCGAGTGAGCATGTAAATATTTGTACGCAAGGTATAATCACTCAAATAGTGCCCACAAACTGTTATTGGCAAAGCATGTTAGTGAACACTAACACTCAATCAGTTCAACGAAAATAAATCTTTTAACTAGTATAAAAGCTTCAGTTTTGTACAATGGATGGATTTGTTGTATTGACGTTTGGACTAGTTAGCATCACCAGGAAATGGAAC